>CM077161.1:63575749-65975749 GCA_039583875.1 Platanthera guangdongensis | reverse complement strand
AAGTACAAGTGTCGACACTAATGAGAAGTGTCGACACTCAGCAAAAGTCTCAACAGAAGAAGAATGTGTCGACACATGGAGCAGTATCGACACTCAGCAAGTATCAACACTAAAGGCTTGTGTCGACACCAAGAAGAAGTGTCGACACTTAACAGATTCAACACATGAAGATGTGTCGACACAAAGGAGATGTGTCGACACTTACAAGGATTCAGCATTATACTGAAGTACAAGTACTTGTGTCGACACACATTATCAGTGTCGACACATGAAGAAGAAGCTGTGTCGAGATATAAAATCTACAACACAAGGAGTTGTGTCGACACCTTGTAGACTAGTGTCGACACTTAGACAACTTGTGTCGACACTTAGTTTATAAGTGTCGACACTTAAAGATAGACAGTTACAGAATTTTCAAGAACTGACTGGATGACTTGACATCTGCCATTCCAGCCGGTCTACTGCACCTATCAGAGTTGTCAGAAATCAGTTATGAACCAGACCAGCCGGTTACCATGAAGAAGGCCTATAAATAGGCTTATACTATCAACAGTTAGAGATGATTGAATTATTGTTCAAGTGATCATTAACAAGAAGAAGATCTAGCTATTCCTTGAAGAATCTAGTGAAGATCTAAGAAGTTGGAGAGAGTGAGCTCCATACAAGAAGTTAGCCGTTGGAACCAGGCTGAGAATAAGGGTTCAGATTTATTCTGAATCTTAAGTAGCAGAGATCAAGGATCAACTGCAGAAGAGATTAATCTTATTGTGTTCTACTTTCAAGAAGTTTTGAAGAAAGCCAAGTCAGATTGATCTCAGCTGAGTTCTTCCAAGAACTCATCAAGAAACTCACAATTCTTCTCTCTTGTCTCTGAGTTGTTGAGTAAACATTTTGTATTCAAATTATCTTATAGGACCCTTAGGGATCTGAGTCTTTGTAAGCCTGTAATTATAAAGGCTGAGTGTAGGGCTTGAGTGCCTGAGTGTAGGAGATTGGTATCTCTGAGTGTAGGCCTATTGTGGCTGAGTGTAGGCCTTGGTGGCTGAGTGTAGGCTTTGAGAAGAAGCTGAGTTGTAGGGCCTTGGGCCTGAGGTGTAGGAACCTGTTTTGGGGTTCTGAGATAGTGGAGGAGTTTGGCCGAATCTAGTACACTGCTAGATAGGCGAAGGGGGAAAGTGGATGTACCCAAACCTTGGGGAACCACTATAAAACTGTGTGTCTACTGTGTGCTTGTGGAATTCTGTGATTGCTGATTGTGTGCTGTGATAAAATAGATTTAATTCTGTGTTATAAGTTGAATTCTGCCTAAAAAGTCAAAAAGATTTAAGTCACCTATTCACCCCCCCTCTAGGCGATTAGGTACAATATCTTTCAGGAAGTACGGAGATTTTTGGGGCTTGCCGGCTATTACAGGCGATTTGTGGAGAACTTCTCGCGGATAGCGTTACCCCCCCCCCCCCCACAACTTTGACGAGGAAGGAGCAGAATTTCATTTGGACGCCGGAGTGCGCACGAGCTTTTGAGGAGTTGAAGAGTCGGTTGACCACGATGCCTGTGCTGAGTTCGCCGAGTGGGACCGAAGGTTTTGAGATCTATAGCAATGCTTCAAGCAGTGGCTTTGGTTGTGTTCTACTGCAGCACGGAAGTGTGATAGTGTATGGCTCGAGACAACTGAAAGTGCACAAGAGGAATTATCCTGTCCATGACTTGGAGTTAGCGGCTGTGATTTTTGCCTTGAAGTTGTGGAGGCACTACTTATATGGAGTGAAGGTCGATATCTATACTGACCATAAGAGCCTGAAATACTTGTTGGATCAAAAAGATCTAAACATGCGATAGAGGAGATGGATGAAGTTCCTGGGGGACTACACGTTCAAGATCCATTATGTGCCTAGGAAAGGCAATACAGTTGCGGACGCATTGAGCCGCAGGGCCCCAGCTCAAGCCAATTGGCTGTCGGTCCATGACGAGCGGTTGGTTCGGGAGTTGGAGGTGTTGGAGATCTCTTGCGTAGACAAGCACTCAAGTGCAGAAGCGCTATTGAACTGGACTGAAGTTCAGTGTGACCTGGCTGATTGGATTCGACGGGCTTTGGATATGGATGTTAGCATGAAGCAAATCATGGTTGAGGCTCTGGATGGGTCAAATTCCCAATTTGTTGTTGAGGACGGATTGCTTTGGAAAGACGGTCGTCTGTGCGTCCCAAACGTTGGAAATATGTGGGTGGAATTGTTGTACGAGGAGCATCATACCAAGTACACGATTCACCCGGGGAGCATGAAGATGTACCGCGATGTGAAGAAATTATTCTGGTGGCTAGGACTGAAGAAGGATGTGGCACTATACGTGGCGAAGTGTCAAACATGCGCCTTAGTGAAGGCGGAGTGCCAAAAGCGGGAGGATTCTTGAAGTCCTTGCCTATTCTAGAGTGGAAGTTCGACGACATTACTATGGACTTTGTGCACGGGTTGCCAAGGTCGCAAAAGGGGAACGACGCCATTTGGGTGGTCGTAGATCGTCTAACGAAGGTGTCGCACTTCATTCCGCATAGGAAGGATGATGCCATGGAGAAACTGGCGAAGTTATTTGTGGATAGCATAGTATGGCTTCATGGTGTGCCCCGCAGCATCGTGAGTGACCGAGATGGGCGGTTCACGTCCAATGATTGGAGACTGGTGCAGCAAATGTTGGGAACAAAGCTGATTTTCAGTACGGATGGTCAGACCGAGAGAGTCAATAGGACAATGGAAGATATGCTACGCATGTGCATCCTGGACTTTGGGAAGCAGTGGGAATACCACATATACTTGGTGGAGTTTACGTACAACAATAGCTACCAGGCGAGCAAACAAATGACGCCCTTCGAGGCCCTTTATGGTAGAAGATGTCGCACACCATTGTCTTGGTTGGAAACGGGCGATTCAAAGTTGTACAAGCGACAAGAGCTAGAAGATGCTACTTCGTTGGTGCGAACCATTAGGGAAAGGTTGCAAATCGCTCAGGACCGCCAGGCTAAGTACTATAATGCCACACACAGGAACGTGGAGCTCGCTGTTGGCAACTGGGTGTACTTGAAGATCAAGCCATTCAAGGGCGTCTCGCTGGTCCGGCGCTTGAAGAAGCTAAGCCCGAGGTACCTTGCACCGTTTGAGGTTCTGGAGCGGATTGGCGAAGCAGCGTATCAGTTGAAGCTATCAGTGGAGCTTAGTGGCCTACACAATGTATTCCATATATTGGTGCTACGAAAGGCGGTGTAAGATCCTTCGCATGTGATCGCGGTGGATCAAGGGCCGGTGGATAATGGGTCGACGACGAAGGTCAAACCCATTCGAATTGAGGACTCGGAAGTCAAGCGGCTACGCAATAAAGAGATCAGGATGGTCAAGGTCCGTTGGGACAACTGTGGTCGGGAGGAGCTCTCGTGGGACCGAGAGCAGACCATGCTTGAGGAGTACCCGGAGTTATTCCACTCAGGTATCGTTTAAGTTTTGTGTTTATTTTTCCTTTATGTAATTTTGGGGATGAAATTCTTTTAAGAGGGAGAGAGTTGTAACACCCCGAAACTCAAAGGAGCGACGGGAGGCATTTTGTGCCAAGTTTGGAATTTGGCAGGGGGCACGCGGCCTGGGAAATGGTTGTGTCCCAGGGGCGTGTCGTGCTCAGGTCGATGATCTGGCCGAGAGGTTGACGAATTTTGGGTCGACGATCGTCGAGCAGGGAACACGGCCTGGGACACGGGCGTGTCACAGGCCGTGTCCATCTCGGGTTGGTGTTGGTCCTGTGTCGATGGAGTAACACAACTTAGTACACAGCCGTGTTCTGAATGACACGGGCATGTCAAGTATGACATGGGCGTGTCGGGTACCCGTGTTCTTTTCGAGACCCGTCGATTTCGACAGTGAATGTGGAACACGGCCCTGGACATGGGTGTGTCACAGGCCGTGTTCGGACCAGATTTTGCATTTCAGCTCCGGATCGTGGCCGTCTGTTTCCTTATGTTGGGATCCGACGCATGGGGGCTGTTCTTGCTTGGATATACCCGGGTTTAGGGTTGGAAATCCTTCATTTCATCTTACCAATCTCTTTCTAAAGTTTAGAGAGAGGTGAGAGCAAGGAAGAAGAAAGGGGCTAGATCCGGTCACCGGCGGAGCTTCGGGGCTCCAAATCGCGAGCCGACTTCGGATCTACGGAGGCAAGGAGAATGCGGTGCTTTCCATCCGCATACATTTCCATGGAGCCAAGGAAAATGCTAGGGTAACGATTCTCATCCTAGGATATGTGAAGTCCTCTTTTCTTGTGCATAGGAAGCCCGCTCTCGCGAGTTTGCAGTGAGTTTGAGGCGTTCCTTAGGGTAGACATCAATAGTCCCCGTTGTGTACATGTAGAGTCCATAAGCGAGAAACGGACATAGACATGATGCGTGAAGCCTACCCAGACAAGTTGGTCTGGATCGGTGATGTTGCATTGCATGAATGGATGGAGAAGACTCCGCGCATATGGTTGTTTTTCGGGTTCTTCTGCACGGTAGATTGCAAAAGGGAGCCTTGGGGAATAACTCCTAGGTGCACCCTGAAAACTGGGCAGATGCGTGATTCTGCCAACGTGGTGGCCTGGGAGCCAACTTGAACATAACCGGGTTATGTGAAGTGTGTGATCGAAACGGGACTCGGGGAGGTTTGACCCGCACATATGGCTTAAATTGACGCTGCGACGTGAGCAACGGGTCAGGCGGAACCGTACTCGTTCTATGTCGTTCGGTGGGAGCCGTTGGCATAGATGAGGTTCTTCGGCGGTCTATGGTTTAATTGACGTGACCCATGCCGGGAAGACAAAAATGCTCGCAAGATTGGCCATCCTAGTGGCGGTGGTGAGACCGAGGCATCTATGACTTAAATTGACGTGACGTTGACCGGTTCACCGAGAATATGCCCTGAGTGCACGGGGTCTGTGGTCGTGTGTGCCCATGCCTGTGATGTAGTGTTCATCTATACTGCTTGGTTATGCTAACAAAGTTCAGGGAAAGGAGCATCGCCGCCCCGAGTTTGGGGGTGGGATAGTTATAATTTGGACATCATAGCTGACCATTGCTTTTGTTTGCCACCGTGCGGTGGATTGTTGCTTGTAGGTGCTGCGGAGCCATGCGGTAAATAGCGGGCTAAACCCAAGTTGCTGAGCCGGCCCTCAAAGGCCAAATTTTGAGTATTTACTTGTTATATTCATGTGTGACTGGCATGTGTGTCGCGGTATGGAAGACACATTTTATTTGAGTAAACAATTGTAAGGCCATAAGGCCGTGTACCTGTGTATTGTACTTCATTTCTGTTGTGGTTTGTAGTGGACATTCATGCTTTTCGTCTGGGTTCTTTAATTTGCAACTTTTAATAATTGCTTCCGCTAGAATGACTCTGTGTAGGACGTTGGTTATTAGTTGGATGGTTTTCATTGAGTAACCACCCGGTCTGTCTGTGGTATATGGCGTTGGGCCCCGGCCGGACCTTCTGCTATATACTATGCGACGGATATGGGGTGTTATAGGAGATTTGTTTGCACTTAGCTCTGTAACTAATGGTTATTTTAATAACCATTTACAGGAGACGAACCATCGTAGTGACTAGCTGCAGCGGGACGATACGACAACTGATAAGACTACGCGAGCAGAGGCACCCCCATCATCTCCAGAGTTTCGAGACATGAGTACTAGCAAGCAAGATTAAGTGTGCGAGGAGTTTAGAGTAGACATACTTTTATAGCTTACAGGCTTGATGTGTAAGCAGTGGCTACGGCCTTTGCGTTCTCCATAAATGTATATTGTTATATATATATATATATATATATATGTTGTTGCTTCCTGTTAATACTTCCGCAATACTCTGTGATGTGATGTGAATGTGGTGATTCAAGCGGAGCAAGGATGCCAACTAATGATTAGTAGTGAAAGTATCTAGTTGTCTACCTAAATAACCTAGAGGGGGGGTGAACAGGTGAGATCTGTGTCTTTGGCGGGAAAAAACAAATTAGAGGGATTAACACAGAATAATCAAGCACAATCCACATGACACAAGAAATTATAGTGGCTCCCCAATCTTAGGTACGTCCACTCTCCACCTCACCAATCTAGCACCACAGCTAGCCTTAGCTACTTCACTATATCTCGGATTAAACAATCCTACACCTCGGAGCAACACTCCTACAACTCGGAGTAAACACACTCCTACAAACTCGATCCACCAAATCGAAATCTAAACTCGGAAGAAAAGCCTTCCTACAAACTCAGAGACAAAGCTCCTACACGAGTTGAAATAAAGTTTTAGAACAATAATAAACAACTTCACTTCAGATCTGAAATATATAGAGTTCTTTCTTCTTGAAAACTGAATGCTTGTTGAAAAAGTTTAGGAAGAAGTCTTGAGAGATCACAATCTGAATTTCTTTGGATTCGACACGATCAAGTGAATGAATAGAGAATCTTGAATCTTGTGATCTGTCAAATCTTTCTTCTGTCGAATTGCTGGATTGAGAACAAAGATTCAGAGAAGAACGAAGATGGCTTGTGTGGCTTTTTACCGATCTAGAGCTTGCGGCAATTCAGACTAATGTCAAGATTAGGGTTAGCGAATTTTCTGATAAGACTTTATATAGAACTTCTTCTGACGATCTGAAAACATTTAAGAAATGATAATCAATCATATTAAGTATGATACTTTCAATTTTAAATCTCGTTAGTCGAACAGAAGTTGCACTCGATGAAATAGAAGTTGCGGTCAACGAATTGAAAGAAGCGGTGTCAGAAGCTGCGTTGGACGAATTTAAAAGTTGTTCAACGAATTGAAAATTCTGTTCGACGAACGTCTAACTCTGTTCGACGAATGAACTCCCGATCAACGAATTGAAGTTTTGAATTATTCTGCACTGCGTTCTTCAAAATGACCAAAATTCTTTGAAAGCATCTTGTCTTTTTGAAAAACGGCATGGCCTTATTCGAAAACGGCTTTACGCAGAATTTCATTGACCTGAATACATATTTTTCGAAATAAGACTTGGCCTTTCGAAAGCATCTTATCTTTCTCGAAAAATGGATTTGATTATTCGAAAACGGAGTTCCTTTTTCGAAAGATGAACTTGGTTTTTCGAAAAACATATTCAGAACATTTTTCGAAAAATATAACTTTAGAAGTTTTAGAGTGTTTTTCGAAAGGCAGAATGTTTTTTTCGAAAACAGCAATGATTTCTCGAAAAACTTACTTACCCATTTTGAAAAACTAACTCCTTTTTCGAAAATATACATAGTGAATAAAATTTAAGAAATTTTTCTTTCCTTCTTTCTTCAAACACCAGCAGCCCTTCCTTTCTTCCAATTCTTTGGTACTTGAAAACGAAATGTATCCCAATAGAGAGGTTACATGTGAGCCAACACCATGGATCACTCAATGAGGGATTACATTGCATGGTCCTGTGTTTGGTGACTCATTGTAAACTGACATTGGTCTATACTTAGCAATAGTGACCTGCAAGCATTAAACTAGACAAAGACATCAAATACACACTTAATTCATCTTAGTTCAAGGGTGACTTCACACAAATCTAGGTTATTGTGGATACAATACCCAAAAAAACTCCCCCTATTTATAGAAGTCAGAACCGTCTACACTAAGGTGAATTATATCTTGATCATTAAACAATTAACAAACAAGCACAGTAGTAATTGCAATAACATATCATCAAAATTCAAATATATATATATATATATATATATATATATATATATATATATATATATATATATATATATATATATATATATATATATATATATATATATATATATATATATTGTAACACCTCCCCTGTAATGACCGTATAATATGGGTCCGGCCAGGGCCCCATAACATAGAGACGCCGCAGCTTCAGTATTATAAGATGATATAACTATCCAATCTCAAAACTCATAACCACAACACAACGAAAAAAGCAAACAGACTAGAAGTTAACCACAACATATCAGAGTATCGAAGCGGCCTTAAGGCCTTACAACAAAAGTGAGTCAAAAGCTCAAATAATAACACCAGTCATAAATGTGCATAAGCACTCCTAGACTGTAACATCCCATTTCCAACTAGACCCCTAAGAGTGGTTTTGGCCATGACTAGGTCATGACAAAATCCTAGGAAGACCAAGAAGACCAAGTGAGCTTAGGCATGAAGTTGGAAATCACCATGTTCTACAAATAGTAAAATTCTAAACAATAGTTTAAGATGATCATAGGGCTACACCTTGACCCCAGGACCCTACCAGAACACCCCCAAACACTTTGGGATGTCCATAGGGCCACCAAGGACCCATTGGGGTCAATCAAAGAGACTAAGTTGACCCAAGTCAACCCTAACCCTAAATGGGTCAAACTAGCCTACTTAGGGTCAATTGACCTTCCACTTGACAAGTGGACACCATCCATGCCTTCCTAGACCTAACGTGAGGGCAATGAGTCACTAAGGACACACTGGGTTCAGTCCTAGAGGCCAAGTTGACCCAAGTCAACTCAAGCCCCTAATATGGTCAAAGTACCCTTACTAAGTGTAGGTGACCTCCAAAGTGCAAGCTAACCCAACATAACCCTTACTAGACCTCAGGGGAAGCCATGGGGTCACCAAGGACCCCTTGGGGTCAATCAAAGAACTAGGTTGACCAAAGTCAACCCTTGCCCTAAAAAGGTCAAAGTGCCTTAACTAAGGGTCAAGTGACCACCAAGGTGCCCAACCAACCCTACCCAAGCCTTATTAGACCTTAGGGGAGGCCAATGGGTCACCAAGGACCCATTGGGGTCAACCCAAATGGCCATGTTGACCAAGATCAACTCCACCTTAAGGTTAAGTCAATTAGCCAAATAGGCTAACCCATGCTCAAGCCACTTCCCCCACTTGGGCTAACTTTATTTTAATTAATCATATGATTTTATGGGCTACAAAAAGGCTAAGAAGGATTAAAAATCGGCCATGAGGGGGCAGGAGAGAGAAAACTCCAAATTCCTTTTAATGGAGGAGAGAGAAAATGGAGTTAAGGCCAATTATGCCATGGGGAAGCCAAGGGTCACTCTTCCTTGCTTGATTCATCTCCCCTATCAGCCCTGAGAAGATCAGGAGACTTTCCAGGCCCTTCCACTGGCTGGATGCTTTGAACCACCAAGGCCGAGAGTTGGCTTTCAAGGCCATTAATGGTCATTGATGATCCAGCCTCTCCCCTCCCCAATTGAGTCTTTAAACACCTTCAGTGGGCCATGAGGAGGATTTCAGACGCTTTACCTGAAGAAATCGAGCCACCCCACTGTGCTGTTGCAGAAACCGAGCGGCGCCGCCTTCAAAAATGGCTTCCCGGCGATCTTCGCGACTTCAGGCCGCCGGCAAGGTCCTCCTCTACTTCTTCTTTCATGGGTAGATCTTAGGAATCATTAGGGCCAAAGTTCGGGCTCAATTGAGCCCGATCCAAAGAGTAAAATTCCTGGTTTTTCCGAAAAATTGCAACCCTCGGGATCGCCAGAATAGGGCTCTCCGGCGGCTGTGACGCCTCCTGGCGGCGGACACCACCTCAACGGAGGTGATGGTGGCGGTTGCCCGTCGAGGAGGCGGCTGGATGGCCGGTGGCAAGCGTTTGAAGTCGGCACAGGAGAAACGAATCCTGGCCATTAGCTCAAGGTAGAAGTTGAACGGATCCCTTCCATCTTGCGCCAAGATTCGTGCCATATCAGATTTAAAACTATAGTATTAATATTCCTGATTATTTCATTATGTCACAGAATTTTGTATTTAATGGTTTTAATATTTAAAAATACCTATGCTCCTCTACTGAAAACGTCACAAACATGAAACCTGTAGCCCTAGGTGTTTATTTTATTTTATAATTTATTTGAACCCATTTGGGTGCCTGGTTTGACCAGGGCACCCATTTTCGTGGGACCTACACCTAGGGCTAGGCAGACATTAAACTGAGTGCCCACACTTCATCCTTGCTCCAAATTAATTGAAATTTTGGCAGGGAATCTACCCTAACTATAATAATGCTTGTCCAAAATTCAGAATTTTTAGAGAAAGGTTTTCTATAGTTTTTAGGAAAATTTAATAATCCATGAATAAATTAATTAAGTGTCCTAAACTCCTCAAAATCCCCCCAAATTTGGGTGGGAGGTCTTAGAGGGCATGTTAGGGCTTGGGTAAAATTTTCATCTCATTTCGAGTTGTTTTGGTTAGGTATTGATCCAACCCTAGGTTGACCCATTTTGGGTTAAATAGGTCAAGCATCCCCTTTGGGTTTTGAGTGGTCAAATCACCTCAGCAGAGGTTGATATTTTGGCCACTAACCCTTTATAGTATAACTCACCCTCCAATGGAATTTGGGGTGGTTAAGTGTAGGGTTGCCCTAGAACCCTAGGGCAAGTCCCTTAATGGGGATTCTTAGGGTTTGAAGATCATAGGGTCAAATGACCATGGATTGACTTGAAACTTTGTGGAGAGGACCATAGGGTTAGTATGGTCATTTGGTCTAAATTTTAGGGAATTTGGAAGCTTTAAACCCCCTCAAAACCCTAACCCTAGCTTAGGGCACAAACCTTGTAAGGGTAAAAACTGTCACCAAAACTCATTGAAAAGTGATGAGATTTAGGTTGAGTAGTTTTTAGGGTAGGTCAAGCTCTGGAGATTTTATTATGAATTTAGGGTTAATAGTTTGGATCCTTCATTAACAATTTGATATTTTGTATTATTTACTTAGGAATTTATTATGAAGTAACTACTTGCTGGAAATTGATGAAATTTAGCCAGAGGACTATTTATTATGTTTTAGAGCTCTGTGAAGTTTTATAGAATTTTTGGATTGTTATTTTAAGGGGTTGCTTCATTAAGTATGGTTTCCCATGAAAAATTAATATAATTTATTTTGGAGTCTATCAAGCCTCTAAAATTATAATTTTTATACAATGATCTTTTCTGAACCATATTAAGACTCTGTAGTTTTACATAATTTTCTGATGAGTAAAATTGGTACTTCCTTCTTTACATATGATTAAAGGAATTATTTTGGATAAATTAATTAGAGGTCAAATATTCTCAGATAATTTATGAAAATTACAATTCAGTCATATATCTCTGTTATTTAGTGTTCAAAATTTTTGGGTGGCCATTAATTGAGTATATCATATAGTTCATGTTCAAAATTGCTCGTGGCCAAACATTTGGGAAAATTCAATAAATATCAAATTAATTAGGAAAATTATGAATCTCTGATTTTATACTAAATTTGTTATGATAGACCTCTGGTAAATTTCAAAGGAAGTTTGGAAGACAATCCGGAGTACCTCCTTTATACACCTGATATAATATAGGGTGGTCTGCATATAGTAACTGCAAAAATTGAACTAAAGAGGGTAGTGAATTTTGGAGAGTTGAATCCTCGGTAGGTTGCTAGTTTGGGTAAATAAAGGAGTTCATCTTTGGAAGACATGATTTTTAGAGTGAGAGGATGACTAGTGTTAGGTGGTGCTCGGGATCGGCGAAAGATCGTCCTTCCCGTAGGGAGGAAGTGTTTAATTCACTAGGGCTAGGTTCAGAAAAATTAATTAAAGGTCGAGAAATCCGGTAGCGACCAATAATAATAAGTGCCTTGCGAAATGGAACTTTGGGCGTAATCCCATCGTAGTTCCTAGTGCCTTCGAGAGCCCTTCACGGGGTATACCTTGGGCAGTCCTGGGCTAACGTAAACTGTTGGAGTAATAAATCTTAAGAGCAACTAGAATAATTAGGGGTCACTTTCACACACCCCGATGTCTCGGGAAGTTGGTTTGACTCGGTTTATATTTGTGAGGGGCAGGATGGCCCGGCGAGCTTTGGCTCGGTTGATGTTGTGACGGACGGGATGGTATGGGGAGCTTCGGCTCGGTACTGATACATAAGGTTGCATGTGCATAAAATAAAGGTGGTGGGTCTTCGGTATTGGAGTGTTGATGCACCGACGCTAATACGTTGACTCGGCAAGTGTGGCTAGCACTTCACCAACAGAAGTCCGGTGCGCCAGCCGGCAAGAGTACGCAGGAGTCCACTTTGTGTACCAGCATTGAGGCGTACGATAGGTCTGACCAGTAGTGCTTTACTGGTTTAGAGGTGGGCGAGGCCCAACCCACCGCTTCCGTCTGACACTACGGAGGTATCCTAGGATATGAAGCTCCAAAAAGGGGGAACTAAAGGTCTGTGTACACAGAGTCGGGTGGGTGAGTTGCACTTGCATGTTTGCATCATAACCCACTTGCATGACATAGCATAATCATAACATAAAACCCTTGTCACCTATTGTATAAGTGGTATGGGACGCTTATATAATAGGCCCTGCCAAACGACCCATTGGTCTATAAGCTTGTGTGGGCAAGTTTATAAATTAATGTTAAATTCTTTATATAAATATTGTTGTTAATAAACGACACCCTAACATATAAATTGGTATGAGACTCTTTATACGATGGGAGCCCTGTAAAATATCCCTTTCTTATATGTTTCCGTATAAGTTAAGGTTACTTTTCATACTTTACTTACTGCCACATGTACTATAAAATTGCTAGTATAGGTCCGCTGCCATTTGTTTCTTGATTACTCTCCACCTTCAAGTCCTCCCCTTTCTTCCTCTCCACTCGGTTCCTAGGGGCCATGGGGGAAGGGGCGGGGGATGATAGGAATTAGTCTTTTAGACTAATTATGTTCGAACCACACCATTTAGGGGATCGTGGAGCCCATCATGGAGGAGCAGCCCCGCAGGTCGGCACGCTTGGAGATGGGGCAGTCTAGCACCCGAGTTCAGACAAGAGGGACTGTGAGCCCCTAACCTTAGCAATGTTTTACTTTGCTTCCGCTTGAGTGATTATGTAGTGAGGATATGATGTATCGGGCGTTAGCCCTTATTTTTAGTACATTATATTCTGTGGACTCTCCCTTCATGAAGATATATTTACTCTGATGTGATAATTTTTGTGGACTTCTGGTTAGAGTTTTACCACTCTTGTGCTTACTCTACTTTTGTTGCTTTTCTATGATCGAATCGGCCGGCAGAATCGACGATTTGCGGTGATGACCCTTGAGGGCGTGAAGGTGTCACCGTAAAGGGGCGGTTCTGGGCCTAAGACCCCGGTGTTTCAAAGAAAAAAGGGGGGGGGGTCTTACATAGACTACCTTGGCATGCAAGCCGGAAAACATGAGCATCAAACATACAATGTCATAAAAGTAGAGCTACAGAAAAATGGTAACACTTCATGAGGCTTAGGCCCTTTTAGCTGGCGAGGTAGCTCCTGCTTGCGATCCTTGCCCTGTAAAAATTTGATTGTAACGTGGGTCAGCAAAGGCTGACCTCAAACTGTGTAACAAACACATCTCCTCCCGGCCGCCCCTAACGGACCCCGGGGAACCCCTCCAACCTGCAAATCAGCACTTCGTATACAATATATATAAACAAGTAATGCACTAAGAACAGACTTGGATGTGTCAAACAACATACACGTTCTCTATTGTTGAGCATATAATGAAAGGGCCTACTTATGCAGCATGTATGAAAAGACCTAAGCTTCACCTAAGGCACCCTATCGCGTATGCATCTAGCACATCATCACATCATATGGGTACTCATCATTCACCCCCTCTAGGTGTTTAGGAACCAATTCTTTCAGTCAAGAGCTAGAGAATTTTGCCTAATGGCAATAAATGCTTCCTGCAGCAATCCTGATGAAGAATCAGACTCTGAAGCAGAATCAAAATGTGAATCAGAAGAAGATCAGGTAATCTCTACTCTTGATCTTTCATCAGAAGAATTTAAAACTGATTTTAAGTTATTGTGTAAAGACTTAATCAATCTGAGAAGGAACAAAAACTTCTCAGAGAGAAACTAAATAATGTATCTTCTGAAAATTCAAAACTCAAAGCAGATTTGAAGAATGCTCTTGAACAAATAAGTCATTTAGAATCAATTAAAGAAAAAAATAAGTCAGAGAACATAGACAAAATAACTGAAGTTTTACCAAATCAAACTAAAAATCTTCAGAAAATTTTTGCTCAAAATAATTCGTCGAACCGAGCTCGACGAAAACCACACCATTCGTCAAACAAAGCTCGACGAACTATGAAAAAAGATTTCAATCTTAACTGTTCAGGAATCTATGCTCGACGAAATAAATACACTTCGTCGAACTGAGATCGATGAAAATGGAATACAAAAAACAACTATCATCATTCTGTGAACAGAGCTCGACGAACTCAATGCCATTCGTTGAACTCAGGTCAACGAAATTACCTTAATTCGTCGAACTTAAAATTTCAGAGCAGAAATTTTAACTTATTTCAAAATCATAATCAAAATCTTACAAATCCTTTTATTGAGTGGATAAACCCTCCTAAGAAATATCATCCACTTGGATACAAGGATCAACCTGTATGCTCTTTCATTTCAAATTATTATTGTGAAAGAAAAATAGGACCCAAGATAATCTGGGTCCAAAACTTCTATCATTTCTTTGCAGGAAAAGACTTCAGTCTCAGCCAATACAGAGGATATATCAGTGGCTATATAATGAGAAATTGTTTGTAAGGCTACAACAACATAGAGAGATTGTGTACTCTACTAAGTTATAAATTCTTATCAGATTTGGGAAACGAAATGAAAATAGGGGGAGACTATCTAAAGGAAATTGTCCAAGTTGTAACAGTAGTTTATTTATTTTATTTCCCACAGCACTCTTGTACATCTGCTGAAAAACTTTATCATTCAGGAAGATTGTTTTGGCTTTGTATTTTATTTATTTTTATGTAAATAGCGTCCTCACCCAAATATGGGGAGATTGTTGGAACCCTAGTTATGATTTGGGCAAGGATCACTATTAGGTTTGTTTAGACTGACCCATCATGTATAGCCAGGGTCATGGTTTTGTTCTATAGTATAGGCCAAGTCCTTAGAATCAACATCACATTGACCAGCCTTCAACAGACTGCCAGTGACTCAAGCAGTTGTGTCGACACCAGAAACCAGATTGTGTCGACACTTGGGAAAAACTGTGTCGACTCCAGAAGTCATTGTGTCGACACACAAAAGACTTGTGTCGACACCCAGAACATCTGTCGACACCAACCGTGTCGACACCAGAAGCAAGATTGTGTCGACACATAGAAGACTTATGTCGACACACAGAACATCTGTCGACACCAACTGTATCGACACCAAAAGACATTGTGTCAACACACATGACTTGTGTCAACACATTCCACAGAAGCTGTGTCGACACTAGAAGTTAAAGAAGAACTGTTGACTCAGCTCGACGAACTCCAAGCTCAGGTCGGCGATCGCTAAACTCAAGTCAGCTTGACAAAATAAGAAACTGAGCTCGACGATCTGCAAGCCCCGGTCGACGAATTCTGTGCATTTATTCCAGGACTATTTATTTAGAGCTGGCAGAATTAATTAAGGCTTAATTAAAGGAGATTACAACTATCAGAATTAATGATATATATTCTTATGAATATAGCCGTTTAGAGGCTGCATTAATTATGGATTAAATCAGGATTTAATGCTAATTGATTCCCAAAGCAATTACCATTCTCGGGAATTATTTAGCTGTCTTCAAGATAAATGAATTCAAATGTTTGAATTCGACAGAGAATAGAATAACAAGAAACACAGATACACAGAGATACATACAGAGATATACACACAGAGATACACAGAACACAGCAGTGTGTAGAGACATAGTGAAGGCTTTCCATTTTATAGAAAAGGAGGAACTCTGCATCAATCTATATACTCGCAGAGTTCTTCATCTCCTCCAGGCTTCGCAAGAGACACACAATCAATATCAGTCTAAAAGGCTTGCTGGAGACATCATCAATCTGAAGGCATATCACCCTGAAGCAAAGCTCCATCTTCTTGAACCATTCAACATCTTAGGGGAGCCCTTTGTTAACATCAAATCGACAAAAATCTTCTTAGTTGTAACTTGAGAAAGAGAAGACAAAATCATCTCTCATCCCCCCACTATATAAAGGGTTATAACTCTCTTCAAAAGTTAACCCCCTTGGTTGCAAGTCTCCTGATCAAAAGACTTGAGGATTGGTTTTTGAGTACCTGATCAAAAGCTCATTGGTGGCAGTCACCTGATCAAAACCTGTAGTGGATTCCTACCAGGGTGGTAAAAGAGTGGATATACCCAGGTTGGAGAACCACTATATATCCTTGTGTCTTCTGTGTTGCTTGGTCATCTGTTCCTTACTTTTGTGCTGTGATTTTCTTATTCTTAGAATATAAATATAACTCTAACTAGTGTAAGTTAAGATCTATCCCTAACTTTCACTATCTATCCACACCTTATGTAAGTGTTTACCTGACCTAGCCACTTAGGCTACCTGTCCCATCATTGTTGCTAGGACATCCCTGCATGTATGAACTCAAGCACTCAAGAAAACCAATTTTATGTATATCATTGATAAGATTGACTTTCTCAAATCTAGGACATTATGGGCAATGGACCCAACACCTTTAGTGCTTGGAAGCACGGAACTGTGAAAGGCTGTGCACTTGAGTATTTGACCGCATAGGATTGGTAATGATGATAAGGGGCTCAGTGTAACAACTCCCCTATAATGACCGTATAATATGGGTCCGGCCGGGGCCCCACAACATACAGACGCCACAGCTTTAGTATTATAAGATGATATAACTACCCAATCTCAAAAATCATAAACAAACCACAACGGAAATATCAACCAAGACTAGAAGTTATCCACAGACACAAGAGTATCGAAACGGCCTTATGACCTTACAACAAATGAGAGTCCATAACTCTATCAATACATAACATATCAAAGTGCAAAGGCACTCCTAAGCTACCTCAGCGTGCAATCCGGAAGTCAAAAGCATCAAACATACAATATCACAAAAGTAGAGCTAAAGCGATGCTGGTAACACTTCATGAGCCTTAGGCATTTTTGGCCTGCGAGCTAGCTCTTGCTTGCGATCCTTGCCCTGTAAAAGTTTGGTTGTAACGTGGGTCAGCAAAGGATGACCTCAAACTGTATAACAAATGCATCTCCTCCCAGCCGCCCCTAACGGACCACGAGGTACCCCTCCAACCTGAAAGTCAGAACTTCGTATACAATATACATAAACAAGTAAAGCACTAAAGAACAGGCTTGGATGTGTCAAAAAACATTCACGTTCTCTACTGTTGAGCATATAAAGAAAAGGGGACTACTATGCAACATGTATGCAAAACCCGGGCTTCACCCAAGGCACCCTATCGCGTATGCATCTAGCACATCATCACATTATCTGGGTAATCATCATTTCACCATTGGCATTAAGCCGCAAACAAAAGGGGACACTGCAATTCCCCCAACGACATGCAAGCCGCCACACGGAACTCTCGCCAAGGACCCACCTGCTCGTGGTCTTAGACCTGGGCTTGCCTGCAAGCTCTGACTTCTCATGTCAGGATTCCGTCTAACACACTGACCGATTCTAAGAAGCCTTGCTGGACCCCACCCGCTCATGGACTCATTGCCCGGGCTTGCCCCATGCTTGGTATTCTCGCCAGTCTCACAGAAGGGGACTAGTCTCACCGGGACACTCTCCACACATGAATTGCATGTCACGGGATAACCAACCGACCACGGAGACAAACCCACGCCTTAGCACATCACAATCCATAATCATTTCCACCCTAATCCCATATTTGTACTGCAACGTCCCCGCGCACCAAGGAAACCATCTACCGCCAATGCGGAGCTAACCATATCCACCAAGGAAACCATCTAATGCCATTGCGGAGCTAACCTTGTCCGGTTCCGGCTACACGTACTCACTGGAGAAAAGCGGAAAACACAAACATCACAAACGACATCTTGCCGCAACGGATTCTACAAAATCCCTAAAGCTCATATGCAACATCACCGAGTCGGACTAACGGTCACGACCATAGCTTCACCCACCATGCCTAATCCACTAACGGAGCGGATATCTAATGCAAAAACATGTCGGGGACGGACTCAATGGACCCGGAGGTTCCTCTTGAACCATGGCGACCCAAACACCTCTCATTTGAGAGTTTGGTGCCCAAAAAACTAGAAAGTAAAAGATGCTAAACACTCATCCTAAACCAAGAGGAGAAGTGTCGTTACCTTCCGACCCCTCTTCCTAGCCATGGAAACTTAGCTGGATGAAAACCTTCATAACGGTCTTGCCTCCACAGATCGGGACTCGGCTCGCGATTTGGAGCACCGAAGCTTTCCTGGCAGCCGAATCTCTCCTTCACCTCCTTCCTTGCTCTCCCTTCTCTCTAGATCTTAGAAAGAGAGTACTTGAAGAAGAATGAGTGTTCCCAAACACTACTCCCGGACTTAACCAAGCAAGGGCAACCCTGGACCATTAGATCCCAAAAGAAGGAAACGAATGGCCACTATCCGAAGTTAAAATCAAAACACCTAGGCCGAACACGGCTTGCGACACGCCCGTGTCCAAGCCCGTATGCCTCAATCGACTCCTAAATAGTTGCACCTGGAAAAGGACATGGGCTCTGCACACTACCGTGTCAAAGCTGACATGCCCGTGTCATGCAGTATATGCCTGGGGTCCAGGATGTGTTCAATCCCCTTACACGGCCTGGCTCATAACCCGAGAAAGACACGGCCTGGGACACGCCCGTGTCTCAGGCCGTGTTCGAAGTTTCGACGATCGTCGACTACCTCTTCGTCAAATTCGCGGAAAATTTGTCGAACACGTGCATGACACGGCCTTGGACATGCCCGTGTCCCAAGCCGTGTTCACTGTCTTGACATTTCGTCGTGTGCAGTTCGTCGACCACACGACACGGCCAAGGACATGCCCGTGTCCTAGTCCGTGCTCCCTGTCTCGATACTTAGTCGAGCGAAAATCATCGACTTCCCAGGCTCTCGACGAACGTGAGCATGACACGGCCATGGACACGCCCGTGTCCTAGGCTGTGTCACCCTTACTAAGACCCAAACTTGGCTCTCGACGTTGCCCGTGAAATGGATACTCAAACTATTCTTGAGGTAATCCAAGAAGTTGATCAATCAATTTTCAATAATGAGGATGAAATACTAACTGTGACCTTGGTTGATGTTGACCAGACCACGCAACTCAACAATCAAGCACAGGATGTTATCATGGAGGATACATCTACAACTGCTAATGCTCCAGAGTTAAGAGTGCCTCTAGTCCAACCTCAACAAGAGTTTACCGTTGAAGAGTTGTTCCCTGATATAGAACAAGTAAGAACTGAGGGGGAGCAAGTCAGAACTGAGTGGGAGCAAGCAAGAACTGAGGGGGAGCAAGCTGGAATTGAGGGGGTGCAACCTAGGAATGAAAAGGAACTGCCTCCTAGTCCTCAGAAAAGAGTTGATATAACAAGTACCTCAGCTTCTGAAGATGAAGCAGAAATTCAATCAAAGAAGAGAAAGCTGATGGTTTTCAAAACAATAAGCCAAAGCTATAAAATGGCATTGCAAACTACTCCACAACCAATTCCTGCACAAGATTATAGCTCTTTGTTGGTATCTTTGTAAGTAAAGTTAGATGAACAAAGGATAGCCATGGAGAAATATATGGATGAAACTCATAAAGATTTGCAATTCTCCTTGGCTCAAGATATCAAATCAATTAGATTTGAGGTAAATCAGAATAAGAGGGAGATGATAGATTGCTTCCATAAAGGAGGTAATGCTGTAGTTTTTCTGGCCAAACAACAAGAAGGAATAAAGACTCAAGTTGATGATATAATGGTCAAGCAAGGCTATGTCCTAGAAAATCAACTCAGGATGAATGACAATCTGACAGAATCTCACAATACAATTGTCACAGAAGTTCACAAACAAGCTCCCATTGGTACTGAACATTTTGTTCAATTGAAGTCAGATTTTGATAAACAATTACAGGAAGAACTAGCTGCTGTACAAACAGATATTAAGAATTCTCAAAAGATTATTTCTGATCAGCTACTGAAACTAAGGTCATTTTATAAAGATTGTGTTAATTATCTAGATTACCAAGTAAGATTTCAGAAAGATGACCTCAGAGCTCATATTGAGAGAGAAGTCATAAAGGGGGAGAGAGTGTTAGTCAAAGCAGGCTCAGATCATGCTAAATGGATATCTAATAGAATCAGATCCACCCTTGGATATACACCCCTATGTGATGATGATAATGTAGCTGAGTCAGGTGTGCAACCTGCTTATTTTAAAGGTGATCAACCTGAAGTTGCTCAGGTCATTTACCCTCCATCAGATTTTGATATGATTCAGCAAGAAGTACAGTCAATATACAATCCTCCACAGGAGGTTGACAATATTATTATTGAGAAAGTGGAAATGTCAGAGGCTGCCAAGGAAGCTCAGAAGGAAGCTCTATTGTCTAAGAAAAGTTTCAGAGAACAGGCTGAGTTGAAGCCTGATTTTGAGCAATGGAGCCCAACTTCCAGGAATATTATATTGACTGCCTAGAAGGCTGTGAAGGACAAGACCCATGAAAGGGGTAAATGGTATGTTGAGAAAGAATGGAACAAGCATGAAGCTAGGCAGAAAGACATTCTACAATATAGAAGAAAGGCAAAAGCTGGGAAGCTACCTCCTAATGCTCAGGAGCCTAGCAAGTACTTCCCAAAGCCTTTTCATTATTTTGAAAGGCAAAGGATAAGGGTTGAAGAACAAAAGAAGAAAGACCTGAAGAGCAAGAAGCTAGCTGAAGATACTGAAGCTCCAGTACAAGCCAAGATCCAGTCAGGCAAAGGCATAGTCATCAAGGAGCCTGATCAGCCTTAGAATAGATTAACTAGATTTTGCAACATTTTAATCTTTAGTTTTTAAAAATCTATATAAAATATTGTTAAGAAACTTTTGAAAGTTTAAACAAAATAATGATTAATGCTCATTATGTGCATCATTATTCTGTGATGACATTTTATACATGTTTTGTTTATAAGTTACCCTGTCATGTAATTTTTTTATACATCATAATGTGTGTTTACTATGAATGGTGTATATCATTGACTAAGGGTTATGACTTCTCCAAATAAGGGGAGATTGTTGGGTACATTGGAAATTGTGTACCAGATTTGAAGAAGCCTCACCTTACTCAATGATATGCATCAATGTGTATTTGATGTTATTTTGAGTTTATATGTGCAGGTTAAGAAAATGCAGGAATGCAGGAAAAGTTTCTAAGTCCATGAGTCGACACCAGAAGTTGTGTCGACACTTATGAAGGCTTCTGTCGACACTGGAGAAAAGCTGTGTCATCACCGTGAGTTAATTGTGTCGACACTTGGAAAGGATGTGTCGGCACCAGAAGAAACTATGTCGACACACAGAGGCAGTGTCGACACACATAAAAGATTAGTCGACATCAACTGTGTCGACACACAGAGGCAGTGTCGACACACAGAAGACTTTGTCGATATCAACTGTGTCGACACACATGACTTGTGTTGACACATAGCAGAGTTTCAACAAACTTGACTTTTTTGTGAAGAGAAGAAGTGACTGTGTCGACACACAGTACTAGTGTTGACACATTCTATAGAAGCTATGTTGAGAAGCAGTGTCAACACCAAGGGAGCTGTGTCGACACCACCAAGGCTTGTGTTGACACTTAGTCTACTTGTGTCGACACATGATGAAGTTCAGTCTCGACACTTTGCTGATAGAGACAGAGTTTCAAGAAGTGACTGAAGACTTGACATCTGTGATATTCAACAAGTCTACTGAAGCTGTCAGAGCTGTTAGAAGTTCGTTAGAAACTAGATCAGCCGGTTACCATGGAGGAAGTCTACATAAAGATATTCTCTATCAACAAAAGAAGATATAGATGAGATAAAAAAAGAGTAAACACGAAAAATAGAAGAAGATTTTCAACAGAAGATCTAAGAAGACATTCTTAAGTAGATGTACCCAGGCCTTGGGGAACCACTATATATCAGTGTGCTATCTGTGATTGTGTGTGGTATTGTTATTTCTGTGCTGTGATAGCTGTAGAACTATATGTTTGTATTAATTAACTAAATTAATATTCTGCCTTAGAAGGAAAAAGAATTGAACCTATTCACCCCCCTCTAGGTGTTTAGGAACCAATTCTTTCAGTCAAGAGCTAGAGAATTTTGCCTAATGACAATAAATGCTTCCTGCAGCAATCCTGATGAAGAATCAGACTCTGAAGCAGAATTAAAATGTGAATTAGAAGAAGATCAGGTAATCTCTACCCTTGATCTTTCATCAGAAGAATTTAAAACTGATTTTAAATTATTGTGTAAAGACTTAATTCAATCTGAGAAGGAACAAAAACTTCTCAGAGAGAAACTAAATAATGTATCTTCTGAAAATTCAAAACTCAAAGAAGATTTAAAGAATGCTCTTGAACAAATAAGTCATTTAGAATCAATTAAAGAAAAAAATAAGTTAGAGAACATAGACAAAATAACTGAAGTTTTACCAAATCAAACTAAAAATCTTCAGAAAATTTTTGCTCAAAATAATTCGTCGAACCGATCTCCACGAAAACCACACCATTCGTCAAACAAAGCTCGACGAACTATGAAAAAAGATTTCAATCTTAACTATTCAGGAATCTATGCTCGACGAAATAAATACACTTCGTCGAACTGAGATCGATGAAAATGGAATACAAAAAACAACTATCATCATTCTGTGAACAGAGCTCGACGAACTCAATGCCATTCGTTGAACTCAGGTCAACAAAATTACCTTAATTCGTCGAACTTAAAATTTTAGAGCAGAAATTTTAACTTATTTCAAAATCATAATCAACATCTTACAAATCCTTTTATTGAGTGGATAATCCCTCCTAAGAAATATCATCCACTTGGATACAAGGATCAACCTGTATGCTCTTTCATTTCAAATTTTTATTGTGAAAGAAAAATAGGACCCAAGATAATCTGGGTCCAGAACTTCTAACATTTCTTTGCAGGAAAAGACTTCAGTCTCAGCCAATACAGAGGATATATCAGTGGCTATATAATGAGAAATTGTTTGTAAGGCTACAACAGCAAAGAGAGGTTGTGTACTCTACTAAGTTATAAATTCTTATCATATTTGGGCAACGAAATGAAAATAGGGGGAGACTATCTAAAGGAAATTGTCTAAGTTGTAACAGTAGTTTATTTATTTTATTTCCCACAGCACTCTTGTACATCTGCTGAAAAACTTTATCATTCAGGCAGATTGTTTTGGCTTTGTATTTTATTTATTTTTATGTAAATAATGTCCTCACCCAAATATGGGGAGATTGTTGGAACCCCAGTTATGATTTGGGCAAGGATCACTATTAGGTTTGTTTAGACTGGCCCATCATGTATAGCCAGGGTCATGGTTCTGTTCTAGAGTCTAGGCCAAGTCCTTAGAATCAACATCACATTGACCAGCCTTCAACAAACTGCCAGAGACTCAAGCAGTTGTGTCGACACCAGAAACCAGATTGTGTCGACACTTGGGAAAAACTGTGTCGACACCAGAAATCATTGTGTCGACACACAAAAGACTTGTGTCGACACCCAGAACATCTATCGACACCAACCGTATCGACACCAGAAGCAAGATTGTGTCAACACACAGAAGACTTGTGTCGACACACAGCACATCTGTCGACACCAACTGTATCGACACCAGAAGACATTGTGTCAACACACAGGACTTGTGTCAACACATTCCACAGAAGCTGTGTCGATACCAGAAGTTAAAGAAGAACTGTTGACTCAGCTCGACGAACTTCAAGCTCAGGTCGGCGATCGCTAAACTCAAGACAGCTCGACAAAATAAGAAACTGAGCTCGACGATCTGCAAGCCCCGGTCGACGAATTCTGTGCATTTATTCAAGGACTATTTATTTAGAGCTGGCAGAATTAATTAAGGCTTAATTAAAGGAGATTACAACTATCAGAATTAATGCTATATATTCTTATGAATATAGCCGTTTAGAGGCTGCATTAATTATGGATTAAATCAGGATTTAATGCTAATTGATTACCAAGCAATTACCATTCTCGGGAATGATTCAGCTGTCTTCAAGATAAATGAATTCAAATGTTTGAATTTGACAGAGAATAAAACAACAAGAAACACAGATACACAGAGATACATACAGAGATATACAAACAGAGATACACAGAACACAGCAGTGTGTAGAGACGTAGTGAAGGCTTTCCATTTTACAGAAAAGGAGGAACTCTGTATCAATCTATATACTCACAGAGTTCATCTCCTCCAGGATTCTCAAGAGACACACAATCAATATCAATCTAAGAAGCTTGCTGGAGACATCATCAATCTGAAGGCCTATAAACCTGAAGCAAAGCTCCATCTTCTTGAACCATTCAACATCTCAGGGGGAGCCCTTTGTTAACATCAAATCGACAAAAATCTTCTCAGTTGTAACTTGAGAAAGAGAAGACAAAATCATCTCTCATCCCCCCACTATATAAAGGGTTATAACTCTCTTCAAAAGTTAACCCCCATGGTTGAAAGTCTCCTGATCAAAAGACTTGAGGATTGGTTTTTGAGCACCTGATCAAAAGCTCATTGGTGGCAGTCACCTGATCAAAACCTGTAGTGGATTCCTACCAGGGTGGTAGAAGAGTGAATATACCCAGGTTGGGGAACCACTATATATCCTTATGTCTTCTGTGTTGCTTGGTCATCCGTTCATTACTTTTGTGCTGTGATTTTCTTATTCTTAGAATATAGATATAACTCTAACTAGTGTAAGTTAAGATCTATCCCTAACTTTCACTATCTATCCACAACTTATGTAAGTGTTTACCTAACCTAGTAACTTAGGCTACCTATCCCATCATTGTTGCTAGGACATCCCTGCATGTATGAACTCAAGCACTCAAGAAAACCAATTTTATGTATATCATTGATAAGATTGACTTCCTCAAATCTAGGACGTTATGGGCAATGGACCCAACACCTTTAGTGCTTGGAAGCACGGAATTGTGAAAGGGTGTGCACTTGAGTATTTGACCACACAGGATTGGTAATGATGATAAGGGGCTCAGTGTAACACCTCCCCTGTAATGACCGTATAATATGGGTCTGGCCGGGGCCCCACAACATACAGACGCCACAGCTTTAGTATTATAAGATGATATAACTACCCAATCTCAAAAATCATAAACAAACCACAACGGAAATATCAACCAAGACAAGAAGTTATCCACATACACAAGAGTATCGAAACGGTCTTATGGCCTTACAACAAATGAGAGTCCATAACTCTATCAATACATAACATATCAAAGTGCAAAGGCAACCCTAAGCTACCTAAGCATGCAATCCGGAAGTCAAAAGCATCAAACATACAATATCACAAAAGTAGAGCTAAAGCGATGCTGGTAACACTTCATGAGCCTTAGGCCTTTTTGGCCTGTGAGCTAGCTCTTGCTTGCGATCCTTGCCCTGTAAAAGTTTTGTTGTAACGTGGGTCAGCAAAGGCTGACCTCAAACTATGTAACAAATACATCTCCTCTCATCCGCCCCTAACGGACCCCCAGGTACCCCTCCAACCTGCAAGTCAGCACTTCGTATACAATGTACATAAACAAGTAAAGCACTAAAGAACAGGCTTGGATGTCTCAAAAAACATTCACGTTCTCTACTGTTGAGCATATAAAGAAAAGGGGCCTACTATGTAACATGTATGCAAAACCCGGGCTTCACCCAAGGCACCCTATCACGTATGCATCTAGCACATCATCACATTATCTGGGTAATCATCATTTCCCCATTGGCATTAAGCCGCAAACAAAAGGGGACACTGCAATTCCCCCAACGGCATGCAAGCCGCCACACGGAACTCTCGCCAAGGACCCACCCGCTCGTGGTCTTAGACCTGGGCTTGCCTGCAAGCTCTGACTTCTTATGTCAGGATTCCGTCTAACACACTGACCAATTCTAAGAAGCCTTGCTGGACCCCACCCACTCATGGCCTCATTACCCGGGCTTGCCCCATGCTTGGCATTCTCGTTAGTCTCACAGAAGGGGACTAGTCTTGCCGGGACACTCTCCACACATGAATTGCACTTCACGGGATAGCCAACCGACCACGGAGACAAAGCCACGCCTTAGCACATCACAATCCATAATCATTTCAACCCTAATCCCATATTTGTACTGCTACGTCCCCGCGCACCAAGGAAACCATCTACCGCCAATGCGGAGCTAACCATATCCACCAAGGAAACCATCTAACGCCATTGCGGAGCTAACCTTGTCCGGTTCCGGCTACACGTACTCACTGGAGAAAAGCGGAAAACACAAACATCACAAACGGCATCTTACCGCAACGGATTCTACAAAATCCCTAAAGCTCATATGCAACATCACTGAGTCGGACTAACGGTCACGACCATAGCTTCACCCACCATGCCTAATCCACTAACAGAGCTGATCTCTAATGCAAAAACATGTCGGGGATGGACTCAATGGACCCGGAGGTTCCTCTTGAACCATGGCGACCCAAACACCTCTCATTTGAGAGTTTGGTGCCCAAAAAACTAGAAAGTAAAAGATGCTAAACACGCATCCTAAACCAAGAGGAGAAGTGTTGTTACCTTCCGACCCCTCTTCCTAGCCATGGAAACTTAGCTGGATGAAAACCTTCATAACGGTCTTGCCTCCACAGATCGGGACTCGGCTCGCGATTTGGAGCACCGAAGCTTTTCCGGCAGCCGAATCTCTCCTTCACCTCCTTCCTTGCTCTGACTTCTCTCTAGATTTTAGAAAGAGAGTACTTGAAGAAGAATGAGGGTTCCCAAACCCTACTCCCGGACTTAACCAAGCAAGGGCAACCCTGGACCATCAGATCCCAAAAGAAGGAAACGAATGGCCACGATCTGAAGTGAAAATCAAAACACCTGGGCCGAACACGGCTTGCGACATGCCCGTGTCCAAGGCCGTATGCCTCAATCGACTCCGAAATAGTTGCACCCGGAAAAGGACATGGGCTCTGCACACTCCCGTGTCAAAGCTGACATGCCCGTGTCATGCAGTACATGCCTGGGCTCCAGGCCATGTTCAATCCCCTTACACGGCCTGGCTCATAACCCGAGAAAGACACGGCCTGGGACATGCCCGTGTCTCAGGATGTGTTCGAAGTATCGACGATCGTCGACTACCTCTTTGTCAACTTCGCGGAAAATTCGTCGAACACGTGCACGATACGGCCTTGGACATGCCCGTGTCCCAAGCCGTGTTCACTGTCTTGACATTTCGTCGTGTGCAGTTCGTCGACCACACGATACGGCCAAGGACACGCCCGTGTCCTAGTCCGTGCTCCCTGTCTCGATACTTAGTCGAGCGAAAATCATCGACTTCCCAGGCTCTCGACGAACATGAGCATGACACGGCCATGGACACGCCCGTGTCCTAGGCTGTGTCACCCTTACTAAGACCCAAACTTGGCTCTCGACGTTGCTCGTCCCTCTTTCGAATTTTGGGGTGTTACACTCAGTGTGGAGCCCTTGAGTGTTGTTGAGCACTGGATTGGTAATGATGAAAAGGGACTCAGTTGTAGCCCTTGGATGGTCGATGGCAAGGCCTTGTGAATTTGCATGCTGTGTGAGTTGACATATGGTGTCATAATCCTGGGTTAAGGATAGTGTAGCAGGTCTACGGGCTCGCTAGTCGTCACACCAATGAGAGTTGACAGAGAGACTTGGACGGTTGGGCTTAGTACCCGGTGCTCATTCCTGGGGCTCCTTCCATGTCAAGTGGATGTTGGGCTTGGTCCTATGGTGATACTCTCTCATAGTCTCCTTCTGTGCCATATGATAGGCTAGTTTGGGTTGTGTTCTTAGTGCACATATACCCAAGACCCATCTGAGCTGTAGTATGCAAGGAGCTCCGCTGTTGTGTTCTTAGCGTTGAGGCGTACGGAGGTCCAGGCCAGGAAGTGTGGAGACCAGCCTAGTAGTGGAAAGCCCATTTTATTTTCACCGTCTTGCCGCGACGGATGGCGCTAGAGAGGTTACCTACCTGCTCGAAAAGTTAGAACTACATGTATTTGTCTACATAGCAGTGTGCGTGTGTGTGAGCATGGGTGAGTCATCATATTTCATTCATAACATTACATTGCACCGCATGAGATCGTTATCATAGCAACTGTGCACAACGACTGCCTATAGAGATATACTCTGACTCAGTTGTTGAGATTGAAACACAGTTCTACTTCTTACTACTCCAGGAAATGAGCCTTCTTCAAAGGAATTGGCAAGTCCCAGAAGTGCTCTTCCTGTCGTCTTTGCTACCTGCAAAATCTGCATCTTAAAAACCAATTAGCTCGGTATCACTACTTCTTGGGTACCATAAGCCAAGATTTGGTGCACCCTTGAGGTATCTCAAAATCCGCTTTGCAGCAGCATAGTAAGATTCCTTAGAGTTCACTTGAAAACTAGCACAGACACATGTTGAGACCATTATGTCTGGTCTACTGGCAGTAAGGTAGAGCAAGGATCCTGAAAGAGAGGGTTAGACCTGATTTACTCTACAGGGGGGGAGGGAGTGAATAGAGTAATAAAAAATCTTTTTGCTATTTAAGAAATAATGTCAGAGTAATGGATTAAGAGATACTAGATTGACAGTAAGCTAAACGTTATCCCAAGTTAAGCTATTCTAACACAGCACATATAATCTAATTTATCACAGGCACAACAAGAACAAAAATAAAAGGGCAACCAGACAACACAAGAACTTTATAGTGGTTCCCCAACCTGGGTACATGTAATGCCCCGAAAATTGCATTTGAGTCAATCACGAAAAAGGGAGTTTTGGTACCTGTATAGGGGTACACGGCCTAGGACACGGGCGTGTCCAAGGCCGTGTCTGGCTGGTGTTTTTGGTCGTTTTCATCCCGAGAAGGACACGGCCAGGAACACGGCTAGATGACACGGGCGTATCATTTGACACAGGCGTGTGCCTACTCGTGTCAGTACCGGTGTCCCGTTGGGTCGTGTCCGTTGCAGTGGCGGTTATGCGTGACACGCCCCCGGACACGGACATGTCGAGAGACCCGACACGGGCGTGTCAGGTTGGATACGGGCGTGTCTGAGCCCCTGTGCCTTTTCTATGTTCGATGATCGTGCCTGGATCGAGGCACACGGCCTGGGACACGGCCGTGTGCCAAGCCGAATTCGGCCCAGGTCTGGGAACTTTTGTGCAGATCTGAGCCATTCGTTTTCTTTAATTAAGATCCAACGGCCCAGATGATTTCCTGCTCTGTTAAGGCTGGGAATAGGGGAGTTAATCCCTCATTTCTCTCCAAGGCTTTCTCTTTCCAAGGTGTAAGAGAGAAGAGGAAGAAGAAGGAGGTTTTCGGCCACCGGCGGAGCATCGGAGCACCGTTTCGAAATCTGAGAGCGGATCCGTGGAGGAAAGGTCGTTGCGAAGAGTTCTGTCCGCGTAGTTTTTCCATGGCGCCAAAACGGACTACAAGGGTAACGATTCTCAACTTGAGCATGTGAAGCTCTTTCTTTCTGCATAGGGAATCCCACTCCCACGAGTGTGCGGTGAGTGCGTGGTGTTCCTTGGGGTTGATGTGAATAGTCCCCCTTGTGTTGCATATAGAGTCCGGAATCGTAAGTACGAGCATAGGCATTGTGTGTGAAGCCTACCCGGACGTGTATCGTCTGGATCGGTGATGTTGCATTTGATATGATTTGTCGGAGAAAACTCCGTGCTTTGGGTTTTTCGGGTATCTACGCGGTAGATTGCAGCAGGGATCCTTTGAGGTTAGCTTCAAGGCGCACCCGGAAAATTGAGCGGAAACGTGTTCTGCTAACTTGGAGGTCTGAGAACCGGCCTTGATCATAACTGGGTTATGAGATTGTTTGGAAAATTTTGGGATCCGAGAGAAGCTTGGCCCGTGCGTAGGACTTAAATTGTATATGCGGCGTGAGTAACGGGCAAGTGGAATTGGACCTAGGCTATGTGGAATGGTGCGAGAAATCCGAATACGGGCACTAGCCATTGGCATAGTCGGGAGCCTTAGACTAGACAGGGTCAGAAAGGCTAAAATGCTCACTTGGTTGCCATCTTTTGGATGGTGGTGAAGACACTGATACGTCAGGATTCACCGTTAATGTGCCCTGAGTGCACGGGGTGTTTGGCCGTGCGAGCCTACACCTGTGGCGTAGTATAATTGCGCTTTAATGTTTTATTGAGCTATTGTTGTGCAGGGAAAGAGCACCGTCGTCCCGAGTAAGGGGCGGGGTCATTATAATTTGGTCGGCTTTTAGCTGTCGTTGCTTTGTTTGCCACCGTGCGGTGGTATGTGCTTGCAGGTGCTGCGAAGCCGAGTGCCAAATAGCGGGCTGGAGCCCATGTTGCCGTGCTGGCCCTAGAAGGCCGTAGAATAGTTGTTTTTACATTTATCATGTGTGGCCGACCTGCGAGCCGATGTATGTAAGACATGTTTTATTAAGTGAACATTTGTAAGGCCATAAGGCTATGTACCTTTTCAGTGTATTTGGGTTCATTCCTGTGGTTGTGGTCCTGGACATTCATTTATATATTGGATTTAAGATTTGGGTTCTTTCAATTTTAAAAGCTTCCGCTAGAATGCTCTGTGTAGGACGAGTAGTCTTAATTGGATGGTTTGAATATTCATTTGGTAATCCTTCCGACTGTCTGTGGTATATGGCGTCGGGTTCTAGCTGGACCTTCTGTTATATGCCATGCGACATATGAGTGTGTTACAGTACATCCACTCTTTTGCCAACCTGGTAGGAATCCACTATAGCTTTTGATCAAGTGACTGCCACCAATGAGCTTTTGATCAGGTGCCCAAAACCAACTCAAGTCTTTTGATCAGGAGACTTGCAACCAAGGAATAACTTTTGAATGGAGTTAAAGACCCCTTTGTACGGAGAGGGGGTGAGATATTTATGGTGTCTTCTCTTTCTCAAAACAACTGAGAAGACTAGTGGATCTTGATGTTGTCAAAGCTCCCCCTGAGATGAAGATTTGTTCAAGAAGAATGGAAGCTTTGCAGGGTGAGTAGGTCTTCTTGAAAAGATCTCTAGAAAGCTATAGACATATATAAGTTGATTGTCTCCTTTTTGCTTGCTGGAGGAAGAACACTTGATCAAGACAGAGCCTTGTCTTGAATATTTTCTGGTGCCTATCTTGTTCTCTTGTGTTCTGCTATTCTTGTTGTCCGTTATGTGTATTATCCACTGAAAGAGAAGAATATCTTTTTATATGTCTCTATCTAATTTCTCTTTTTAAATTTGAATTATCTGCATTGAATGCTGACTGCCTGGAGATTAAAAATTCGGCTGGAGAGAATATTGCATTAATGGATTTCCCCAACTGTCCTATTAAAAAAATGGCAAGTAATAATCCCGATGAATACCATAATCAATGCTGCCACTAACGGCTATTTCTAGAGAATATAAGCATTGCTTATTGAGGAATTACTGCAATAGAATAAGGATAATAAGAAGGGAAAATTCCAAGTCTGGAACTACACAACAATCATCAAGTAGAGAACAGATTTCATCGACCTGAGTCCAGAGTTCGTTGAGCTAAGAAATCATGTTCGTCGACCTGGGGATCCTTGTTCGTCGACATGAGAACTAAGTTCGTCAACCTGAGATCAGCTAACTCCTTTCTGTAAATAACTTCCCATTTCTGTGCTCTAAGTTCGTCGGGATGATAATATAACTTCGTCGACCTGAGTTCAGAGAAAGTATTTTGGACTTAATGTGTTGAAGTTGATTACCCAGAATTCGTCGACCTGATCTCGAATATCGTCGAGCTCAACTCAGAGAATTTACTCTGAGTTCGTCGAACGGAGCACGACTTTCGTCAAGCTGAGTTCGACGAACGTCGAACTCACTTTCCTGAACTTGATTTTCTTCTAAGTTTGAGTCTTCTGCAGGCTTCTACAGTCTTCTGTTGGCTGGTCCATGTGTGGTTGTTTCTAAGGACTTAGCCTAAACTTTAGGACACAAACATGACCCTGACTATACATGTTGGGTCAATTATCCTAGATTGTGAACCTAGCCTAAATCGAACTTGGATCCAACAATCTCCCCCTATTTGGGTGAGGTCACAAATCCAAACAAAAATATTCACAAAGCAAAAGAAAAATATATCTGGCAGAAAAATTTAAAACTTGCGGCAGATATTTACAATGTAACTTTGTGAAATAATAATAAGAATTCAGAATATATATATAAAAAAATTAGTAGAATGTTTAATGCTTTTTATTTAGATTTTCCTTTTCCTTATTTCCTTTATCAGAACTTCCAGAAGGCTGTCTGAATATGATTTCTCTGTTTGGGTTGGCAGCTTCTCTCTTTGACATTGTCATATCAGTAGCACCAATTATATTAAGAGAAGTGGCTCTAGGTACTACAGCCTCTGGATGTAATTGCATATAATCATCTACATTAAAGAACTTGTTTGCTTTAGCATACCTGTTTAATTCCTCTATCCTATATTTGGACATAGTTGAATATTGTGAGGGATCCTTTCCTTCAGCTTTAGCCTTGTTTATCATAGATAATCCAATAGTTCTTGGAACTTGGCCACTCTAGCAGTAATAGTTATTTCAGGATCCTCAAATGGAACAGGAGGAGATTCAGGCTTCTCTGGACTATCAGCTTTTTGATGTTCAGGAGCTTGTTGTAGATGTTGCTGAGATTGTTGATGTTGATGTGTTGATGTTGTCTGCTGGAGGAGTACCTCTGCTGGCTGCTTCCAGAATGTGAAGAGGATCTACCTTGTTATCTATGATAAGTTTGAGTGTATCGGGTAGAACTCTGAGATGAAGTGCCTGAAGCACTAGCAGCAGGTGGAGGAGGAGGAGGTTGATCTTTCTTGTATCTTTGAGAAGGTGGAGAATATTTTCTGCTTTTATTTTTGTCCTTCTGTTGATTTTTGGACAACCACATCCAGGCTGGCATTCCTGGATAGGGAGTGATTTTTTGAAGAATGTAGTAAGGAATGTCATGTGTTGGGTTTGGTTTAGGGGCAGCAACTGGAGGCACTTTCCTTTTCTTAGAGATTTTCTTTTTCTTTGCAGAAGGACTGTCATCTGAATCATTTTCATCATCATCATCTGAAGAATCTTGGGGATTATCATATAAAACATTAATGGCTTTCAGAAGATCTTTATCAAAAGTCTTTTTAGCCTGGGATACTAGAGCTGGAGTTGGAGCTGAAGGACTATGTACAGCAATGCTTTCAGCAAATGATTTTTTTTATTCTTCAATATCTGCCATAATCAACTCATCTAGGTCAGGCAGAGGACTGTCATCCATCTTGAATGTTGGAGGAGAGATGGCTTTGGGAGGGGATGATACAATGAAAAATCTGCTCTTGGTGGAGATGGAACAACTGTAGCGACTATACTTGCAAAACTAGCCTTGAGTTACATGACAACTTTGGAGCTTATTGGAGAAGTGTAAGGAACTATAGCCATAGAAGACTTTAGGCTGTTTTCTGGAAGAAAGTTCAAATGAACTCTATCAAAAGTATTTAACAAACTCAAAATATTTACTGTGGGATTGATAATATAATCACCAACAGTGTTTATTACAGCTATAGCTATCTCATCCATATCTATATCAGACTCAATGAAATTAATTAAATCAGCAGTGATAACTGTGTCTGCTGCTGCAACTGTTGTTGCTTCTGCTGCAGTTTATGCTGCTGTTTCTGCTGTTGTTTCTGTTGGAGCTAGAGCTACTTCTTCATGGACTATCTCCCCCTGCCTGGTTTTAGTAGGCACTAAAGCCAGGCCCCTGACTGAAGAAGGAGGGACAGAGAAGGCAGAGAGGTGGGAAACAAGGGATAAGATGGAAGTAGTAAGAGGGGAAATAGCCTCTGCTATCAGGTTTCTGATGAGTGGAGTGAGAATTGCCAGAAGAGGTTGAATGGAAGGGGGGTCCAATTGCATGAACTCAGAAGGTGTCTGAGTAGATACAAAAGTATGGATGGAAGATGATGGTGGAGGAGAAGGTAGAGAATATGGCATTGGCTTATCTTCAGGTGATGTAGTATGAAGGGGGGATGACAGTAGGTCAAAACAAGGGAGTGAGAGGAGGTTGGAAAGGGGTATGTTATCTAGATGTAGTGGTAGAGGAGATGAGGGTGGGGTACTATGGTGTGATGGAGTTGGTGTACCATGTTGTGATGGAGTTGGTGTACTATGTTGTGATGGAGTTGATGTACCATGGTGTGATGGAGTTGTTGTACCATGTTATGATGGAGTTAGTGTACCATGGTGTGATGGAGTTGGTGTACCATGGTGTGATGGAGTTGGTGTATCATGGTGTGATGGAGTTGGTGTACCATGGTGTGATGGAGTTGTTGGAGTATGGACTATGGTATGAACTGGTGAAGAGAGATGAATTGGCGAGGATGGAGGTGGTGGAGGTGGAACATCTTCAGCGAGCTGGGTAGTGGCAGGAACAACCCTTGTACTCTCAGAAGGTCTGGAGGAAGAGAAAGACTTTGTTGGCTTTGTTATCCTCCTCTTCCATCTGCCAAAGAGGGCAAAGGTAAGCCTCTTGGAGGCATTGATGAACACATGTGTAGAGACCAGATGTTCTTGTGCTTTATCCTGCAGGAATATCCCCAGAATTCTGCCAAAGCAGACCTCTTTCTTGTTGTTTTTCTTTTTAATCAGATCAAACCGCAGCTTTCCCCAAGTTGTTGCTTTCTTCTTGACCAGAGCACTCATCACCGTGAACTAGTGCCTGGTTATTTAGTCATGGGCAGTGAGTTTGCCCAGCAGCACCTTACTAACTACGTCAGCTAAGAACTTGTACTCAAGAGATAAGTTTTTCTTTAGCAGTTTGTTAGGGTTGTCGCCGGAATGACCCATCTTGGTCAGCATATTTTCGTACTCCTCAGAGTCCATTTCAATTTCTTCTTCACCATTTAAAAGACCGAAAATGTCGGTTAGTACGGAAGGGGAGAGGGTAACTAGATTTCTAGAAAGTGATCCAGTCATATTATCTTCTTTTGGAGTTGTTGATGTATACACCCATTCTTTGATTTCAATCATCGCTATCTTGATTCTCATTATCATGAACTGTTTCAGATGTTGTTCTTCGAATAACTTCAGGATTTCGACAAAGATGGCTTCAGAGAACTGGAAGGAGTCGAAATCGATGTCAAAGCCCATATCATATTTCATGGAGGAGAGAGCGCTTGCTGGAATCGCCATGAATGCACTTGCAAGAGAAAAACAAAGATCAAGTGCAAAGGGAACTGAAAGCACGGGACGGAGGTTGAAGAAAACCTAGATATAAGGTTTTTCATAATATGAATCGACAAACTCCGTTCGACGAGAAATTAAAAATTCTTCGAGCTGAGGTCGATGAAATATTTATGGTCAAAAGAATTTGTCGATCTCTGTCAGAAGATGTGAAGACATTTCGTCGAGCTCCGTTCGACGAAAGTTTTCTGAAGCAAATTCGGTGATCTCCGTTCGACGAAAATAGCTTCACTCATAGAGAGTTCGTCGATCCCCGTTCGACAATTTCTCAAAAACTCTTATTTGTTCGTCGATCTCCGTTCAACGAACTTTAAAGAATTCGTCGACCATAGACAGAAATCAAATTAAGGCTTCTCCATTTATCATACCAAGCTGATTTATGAAGAATAGATGATTTCTCTCATCCAAAGGTTTGGTGAAGATATCTGCCCTTTATAAATCCGTGTAGATATAGACAAGATTAATTTTATTTTTGTCTACACACTCTCTTATGAAATGGTGCCTAATGTCTATATGCTTAGTCCTACTGTGATGGACTGGATTTTGTGCTATGGATATAGCACTTGTGTTGTCACATAGTAGAGTTGAATTATTTAAGTTGAACCTATAGTCTAGAAGTTGGTTCTGAATCCACAACATCTGGGAGTAGCAACTATCAGCAACTATATACTCTGCTTCAGCAGTTGATGTAGACACAGATGACTGCTTCTTGCTAAACCAAGAGACTAATCTCATACCAAGGAACTGACATGTTCCTGAGGTACTTTTTCTATCTACTCTGCTTCCAGTAAAGTCAACATCTGAGTATCCAGTTAACTCAAACTCTGACTCAGTGGGATACCAAAGTCCTAGACTAGGATAACTCTTTATATATCTCAAAATCCCTTTTAAGAAAATTAGGTGAGATTCTTTAAGGTTCACTTGGAACCTAGCACAAAGACATGTAACAAACATTATGTCAGATCTACTTGCTGTAAGGTATAGTAGGGACCCAAAAATGCCCCTATATAATTCCTGATCAATAGGTTTCCCATGTTCATCAGAGTCTATTACAGCATTAGTGTCCATGAGTGTTTTTTTTGCTGAGGCATCAGCCATCCCAAACTTTTTGAGAAGTTTCTTAGCATACTTAGCCTAGGATATGAAGATGCCATCAGGTAGCTGCTTCACTTGGAGACCAAGGAAGTAGGAGAGCTCACCCATGCTACTCATTTCAAACTTTGAATGCATGAGGTCAGAGAACCTTTTGCATAGTTTGGAGTCTGTAGACCCAAATATAATATCATCTAGATAAATTTGTACTAATAATATTTGATCCTTATGGTGTCTAGTAAATAATGTCCTATATATAATGCTTCTAGAGAATTTATACTCTATCAAGAAGCTAGCTAAGGTCTCATACCAAGCTCTTGGAGCTTGCTTTGAACTATAGAGAGATTTATGCAATCTAAAAACATATGAGGGATGTGTTGGAGAGATAAAACCTGGAGGTTGTTCAACATAAACCTCTTCTTTAAGTTCTTCATTCAGAAAGGCACTCTTGACATCCGTTTCGTAGACTTTAAACTTCTTAAAAGCAGCATAAGCAAGAAAAATCCTGATTACTTCTAGCCTTGCAACAGGAGCAAAGGTTTGATCATAATTAATGCCTTCCTCTTGCCTATAGCCTTGAGCAACAAACCTAGCCTTGTTTCTCACAATTACACCTTGGGCATCAAGTTTGTTTCTGAATACCCACTTGGTTCCAATTACGAGTTAGCCTTTGGGCCTTGGAACCAAGTCCCAAACTCTGCATCTCTCAAATTGATTGAGCTCCTCTTGCAATGCAATAATCCAGTTGGGATCTTGCTCTGCATCATTTTTGGATTGAGGCTCAACTTGAGAGAGGAAACATACATGCATCACATCTTGGTTGAGTTGATGCCTTGATTATACACCTACTGACATGTCTACAATCACTTAAGATCTAGGGTGATCCCTTAGTGTGACAAGGTCAGTGGGTGGAGTTAGTTCAGCAACAAAATTTGGAGCTAATTCCTCTTGTGGAGTAATGTCTGCTGTTGAAGGAGGTTCAACCACTTCCAAAAATTCTTCTTCATTATCTTCATCAGCTTGTGGAGGAGGATGTGATATGACCTTTTGTGTAAGGTTTAACTCACCCAATTTCTCACATAAGTGAAGTACCTGCAATATATCTGCTGTAGAAGAATCCTTCTCCTTATAATACATGTTAGCTTCATTAAATGAAATATGTACAGATTCTTCCATTTTAAGGATGATTTATTGAAAACCCTATGAGCCTTGCTAACTTGGGAATATCGAAGAAAAATTCCCTCTGTATCTTTAGCTTCAAATTTTCTAATGTGTATCTTATTATTGTTATGAATGAAACATCTACACCTAAAAATTCTTAAGTAATCAATTTTAGGTTTCTTCCCTTTGATTAATTCATAGGGGGTCATACCCTTAAGTTTGTGTATCAAACTTCTATTCAGCACATAGTTTGATGTGCTCACAGCCTCTGCCCCAAAGGATAGGGGCATGTGTGCATCTGCAAGCAATGTTCCTATAGATTCAATGAGGGTTCTATTTTTTCTTTCTGCTACCCCATTTTGTTGAGGAGTTCTAGGAGTAGAGAAACAATGCCTGATACCTTCCTCCTCACATAATCTTTGCATGGGAAGAGATTCAAACTCAGTACCATGATCACTTCTGATCAATGCAACTGGAGTAGAATACTCAATCCTTATGCTCTTAAGAAAGTCTGTAAGGACTTTAAAGTTATCTAACTTGTTTCTCAAGAAGAACACCCAAGAGAATCTAGAGAAGTCATCTACAATAACTAGAGTGTAAGACTTCTCTCCTAAGCTTTGTACAACAATGGGTCCAAACAAATCCATATGTAACAAGTACAGAATCTTAGGTGAGTCACTCTTATTAATTAACTTAAAGCTGTTTTTAGTTTGCTTGTCTTCTTGACAAGCCTTGCATAGGCTTTCCTTCTTATAGGGGCTAGAAGGCAATCCTCTGACAAGGTTGTCCCAAGGTAGCTTAGAGATGTTCTTAAGTTAACATGACCTAGTCTCTTATGCCAAAGAATATTGTTATTACTAACTTGATTGAATAAACATAGTTTGAACTAGCAGAGTTAAAGATTACTAGGTATATATTCCCTTGTCTACAACCTATTAAAATAGTTTGGTTATTTGAAGAAATAATACATGTGGAATTAGTAAAGCAAACCTGATAACCTGCATCACATAACTGACTTATGGATATTAGGTTATGTTTGAGACCATTTACATATGCCACTTTTTTGAAAGTGACAACTCCATTGTTGAAGTCTCCATAGCCTTCAGTTTGTCCAAAGCTGGAATCTCCAAAGATCACTCTTGGACCCAGCTTTGCCTTGAAATTGATTAGGCTAACCTTGCATCCAGTCATGTGCTTTGAGCACCCACTATCCAGATACCACTTATTTTGAGTGTTAGGATAGTTCTTCACCTGAAATAAAACCAGTTAGATGTTCTTGACCTAGGTCACCTTGGGTCCTTGTTTCTTTTCATAAGAAAAACTAGAAATGTAAGATTATTCAGGTTGTCTTTTATACACTAAGGGGTGAAATCTTCTGGGAAGAATTATCCATTGGGTGAATGGGTTGATATTCTCCCTAGGTTGGTTAAGGTGATTATTATACTTTCTGTTGAAGTTTCTGTAAGATTGATTTGGGATCGACGAAATCTGGTACGTTCGTCGACCCGAGGTAGATGAATTGGGATAAGATTTTTGATCTCTGCTCGAAGAATAAAAGTATTCATTATCAGGGCACCAATATCATCGATCTCTGGTCGATGAACCAGACTGGTTTCGTCGAATGTGGATCGAAGAATAACTATATAGTTGGCGTTTGGAGTTCATCGTTCTGAGGTCGACGAACTGTACATATTTCGTCGATCTGAGTTCGACGAAATCTGTTGAACATTGTTGTAGTTATTTTTCTTCTTGTTCTTAGGTTTTTGTTTGAGTTCCATTTGTTTTAAGACTTCATTTACTTTGTCTACTTGTTCTGTATTCTTCTTACCCTTATCTGAAATGAAATTTACAGATTTAGATAAATGATTCTTCTGGATTATTGGTGGTTCACTAGATGATGCACCTAGTCCTAGTTTACTGTTATTTGCCCTAACATTTAGAGTACTAGTTATGTCTAACAGTTTTAAACTTCTACCATTAAGTGATTCTTCTAATTTCTTGGCTTTGCTTAATTCAGTTTTTAAGAAAGCAATTTGTTCATTTGCTGAGGTGAGTTCATCTGTTAGTTTAGCATTTTCAACAATGTACTTATCTTGTTCAGTTAATCTTTCTCTGAGATGTTTGATTTCCTTCTCAGAGCCTATTAGATCTAAGTACAGATTTTTAAATTCAGTTTTAAATTATTCAGAATCAAAATCATAGGATGCTATTACCTGGTCCTCTGTAGATAGAGAACTTTCATATTCTGAAGCTTCAGCCTTTGACTGACTGCTGGAATTATCTATTGCCATTATGCAAACTTCCTTTGCCTTCTCTTCTTCTTCATCATCACTGGAGTTGGAGGATGATGACTTTTCCTTAGTATCACTCCAGGTTTCTGCAACAAACAGTTTCTCCTTCCTCTTGTGTTTGCTGGAGGAGGGCTTCCTATGATGTGTTCTTCTAGAATCCTTTTCTCTTCTTTTGTCCTTCTTTTGAGTTTCTGGACATTCTGAGATGAAGTGTCCAGGCTTCCTGCATCCAAAATAGGCAATTTCCTCAGATGGAGTCTAGTCATACCTTGGCTTATCATCTTGCCTTGATGACTTTCTTCTGAAGTCCTTCTTTGACATCTTGAAGAATCTTTTGGAAAAGAGGATCATCAGCTCTTCATTGACTGGAGTCCCTTCAGACTCTTCAGCAGCCTTGAATGCAATGTTGTGCTCCTTCCTGATAGGTGTTAGAGTCTTCTATTCAGCTACTGCTTCTCTGGTCTTCATTAATTGCTCATAGGATTTTAGCTTTCCAAGAAGTGATTCAGTAGAGATTTCTATCATACCTCTAGCTTCTCTGATTGGCCAGATTCTTGAATCTCATGTGCTAGGGAAGCACATAAGGATTTTATTATTGACTTCTGTCAGAGTGATTTCCTTGTCCAATGTCTTTAGCTCATTGATGATTGAGCTAAGCCTGTTGTACATATTAGTCACTGACTCAGCTTCATCCTTCTTGAAGTTCTCATATTGTGAGATGAGATTGGATCTCCTATCCTCTCTCATCAATAGATCCAGCCACCATCTGATTTAGAAAATCCCAGATGGCTTTGGCTGAAGTGCACTCAACCACCTTTTGAAATATATCATCAGACATAGTTTGAGCTAGAATGTTCATGGCTTTGGCATCTGCAATCTTAGATTTCTTCTGTGTATCAGTCCACTCAGGGTGGTGGAACTGCATGAGTGCTAAAAGTTATTATGGATGTAGAAGCAGTTGCTTGAGGAGGACCTGTGAAAATATAGTTGAAAATGTCCTCATCAATAAAGTTCATATAGAACTTTATTCTTGCCTTCCAGATTGCAAATCTATTTAAATTGCAAACTGGAGGTCTGGTGCTTGCATAATCCTTATTCTGTGCCATGCTGTGAAAATGATCCTAAGAGAAATAAAGGATCAGATCTAATACAGGATCCTTTGGCTCAAGGGTCAGCATGTATAACCAAAGAAAACTGTTCTGATACCAATTGAAAGAGAGGGTTAGACCTGATTTACTCTAGAGGGGGGGGGGGTGAATAGAGTTATAAAAAATCTTTTTGTTGTATAAGAAATAATGTCAGAGTAATAGATTAAGAGATACCAGATTGACAGTAAGCTAAAAGTTATCCCAAGTTAAGCTATTCTAACACTGCACATATAATCTAATCTATCACAGGCACAACAAGAACAAAAAGAATAGGGCAAGCAGATAACACAAAAACTTTATAGTGGTTCCCCAACCTAGGTACATCCACTCTTCTACCACCCTGGTAGGAATCCACTACAGGTTTTGATCAGGTGACTGTCACCAATGTGCTTTTGATCAGGTGCTTAAAACCAACTCAAGTCTTTTGATCAGGAGACTTGCAACCAAGGAATAACTTTTAAAGGGAGTTAAAAGAACCCTTTATACAGTGAGGGGGTGAGAGATTTATGGTGTCTTCTCTTTCTCAAAACAACTAAGAAGACTAGTGGATCTTGATGTTGTCAAAGCTCCCCCTGAGATGAAGATTTGTTCAGGAAGAATGGAAGCTTTGCAGGGTGAGTAGGTCTTCCTGAAAAGATCTCCAAAAAGCTGTAGATAGATAGAAGTTGATTGTCTCCTTTTTTCTTGCTGGAGGAAGAACACTTGACGAAGACAGTCAGAGCCTTGTCTTGAATAATTTCTGGTGCCTGTCTTATTCTCTTGTGTTCTGCTATTCCTGTTGTCTGTTATGTGTATTATCGACTGAAAGAGAACATTATCTTTTTATATGTCTCTGTATAATTTGTCCTTTGAATTTCAATTATCTGCATTGAATGCTGACTGCTTGGAGAATGAAAATCCGGCTGGAGAGAATATTGCATTAATGAATTTCCCCAACTGTCCTATTAAAAAAATGGCAAGTACTAATCCTGATGAATACCATAATCAATGCTGCCACTAATGGCTATTTCTAGAGAATATAAGCATTGATTATTACGGAATTACTACAATAGAATAAGGACAAGAAAAGGGAAAATTCCAAGTCTGGAACTGCATAGCAATCGTCGAGCAGAGAACAGATTTCGTCGACCTGAGTCCAGAGTATATCGAGCTAGGAAATCTTGTTCGCTGACCTGGGGATCCTTGTTCGTCGACCTGAGAACTAAGTTCGTCAACCTGAGATTAGCTAACTCCTTTATGTAAAGAACTTCCAATTTCTGTGCTCTAAGTTCGTCGGGCTGATAATGTAACTTCGTCGACCTGAGTTCAGAGAAAGGATTCTGGACTTAATGTGTTGAAGTTGATTACCCAGAATTCGTCGACCTGAGCTCGAATATCGTCGAGCTCAACTCAGAGAATTTACTCTGAGTTCGTCGAGTGGAGGTTGACTTCCGTCGAGCTGAGTTCGACAAACGCCGAACTCACTTTCTTGAACTTTTTTCTTCTAAGTCTGAGTCTTCTGCAGTCTTCTGTTGGCTGGTTCATGTGTGGTTGTTTCTAAGGACTTAGACTAAACTCTAGGATATAGACATGACCCTGACTATACATGTTGGGTCAATTATCCTAGATAGTGAACCTAGCCCAAATCAAACTAGGGATCCAATAGATACAATTATGCTTCTATACTTAGTTTCATCAAAAAGTTTCCCTTTCTCATCCTTGTCTAGAGACACAACTGAACCCATTATAGTCCTCATAGAAGTTGCGTTCTCCATTCCGAATTTCTTAATTAGCACTTTGGTGAACTTTGTCTGTGAGATGAAAATTCCATCTTCAGATTGATTCACCTGAAGCCCTAAGAAAAATACTTCAGCTTACCCATACAGCTCATTTCAAACTTCTCTTACATAAGTTTAGAAAACTTCGTGCAGATGTTGTCGTCAGTAGAGCCAAAAATAATGTCGTCGACATAGATTTGCACTAGCAAAATCTTGCCTTTTATTTCCCTAAGAAATAATGTCTTATCAATCTTTCCCCATGTGAACTTGTTCTCAAGAAGAAAGGTAGACAGCGTCTTATACCAAGCTCGAGGAGCTTGTTTCAAATCATATAAAGCTTTAGATAATAGATAAACATAATCAGGAGAGTTAGAATCAATGAAACCCTGAGGTTGTTCCACATACACCTCTTTCATTATGTCACCATTAAGGAAGGCAGACTTCACGTCCATTTGGTAGACAGTGAAGCCCTTAAAAGCGGCATATGCTAGGAATAACCTGATTGCCTCCAGCTTTGCCACTAGAGCGTACGTCTGGTCAAAGTCGATTCTTTTTTCTTGATGATATCCTTTGGCGACGAGTCTGGCCTTGTTCTTTATGATCGTTCCATCCTCGTCCATCTTGTTCCTATAGACCCACTTTGTCCCAATGACATTCTTACCTTTGGGTGTTGGAATAAGTTTCCAGACTGGACAACGCTTGAACTGATTTAGTTCTTCTTCCATTGCCATTATTCAAGATGCGTCTGAGTTTGCTTCCTCAAACTTCTTTAGTTCAACCCGTGAGAGCAAACTCAAATATAAATTCTCGTTAGTTGTACCTCTACGAGTTCTGACACCATCCTGGGGATCTCCTATGATTTGGTCCATTGGGTGAACCTTCAGATGTCTGAGCTCTAGAGTTCTTGCATCTGTAACTTCTTCTTCAATCACCGGAGTGACTTCATCAACTTGGACGATTTCTTCATCTTGATCATCAACCTCTCCAATCGGGGTTGGAGTGGTGATCTTGATGAACTCTTCACCTTTTTCTTCAGTCGACTTATCCAAGTCTAGTTCTTTCATGTTTGAACCTGCATCTTCAATGAACACACTAGAAGAGTTTCTTTGCAGAAAGCTCGTCTCATCAAATACATTATGTATGGATTCTTCTACGACTAGAGTTTTTCTATTAAATATCTTATATGCCTTACTATGGCTACTATACCCTACAAAAATACTTTCAAACCTCTTTTTGCTAAATTTGCTAGTATGATACTTGCCATTGTTAAGGACGAAACACTTACAGTCAAAAATTATAATATATGAAACAATCGGTTTCCTGCCCTTTAGAAGTTCATAAGGTGTCTTATTGTGGTTCTAGTTTATGAGTGCCCGATTTTGCACGTGGCATGCAGTGTTGACCACTTCAGTCCAGAAGTATTCTGGTAGTGAGGCATCATTCAACATGTTCCTGCAGGCCTCTATAAGTGTTCTATTCCTTCTCCCAGCTACTTCGTTCTGTTGAGGAGTACGAAGAGAGGAAAACTCATGAAAGATACCCATGTTTTCGCAGAATTCTGTCATGGCTCCAAACTTGAACTCTATTCCATTGTCACTTCTGATCTTGACTATGAAATAGTTGTATTCATTCTGGACTTGCCTGACAAAATTAGTAAAGATTTCAAAGGTATCTGACTTGAGTTTCAGAAAGAACACCCATGCAAAGCGCGAGTAATCATCGACAATTACCAATGTATAATCCTTACCTCCCAAACTTCTAACTTACAGTGGGCCGAATAAGTCCATATGAAGTACATGTAAATATCTATTAGAATCTTTGCCAATAATGCTTTTAAAGGTAGCCCTTGTTTGCTTGGCTTTTACACATGCGTGACAAGGTATATCTTTAGCGTACTTGACATTTGGGGCACCACAAACTAAATTCGGATAAAATAATTTATTAATAGTTTTGAAATTTATATGTGCTAATCGCTTTTGTCATAGGTCACCAAGAGACACACTATCTTTAGCCATAAAACACATTGATGTAGAAGAGTCTATACAAATGAAATTTAACCAAAATACATTTCTGCTTCGAGTGCCCGATAGAATCGTTTCCATATTGTCAACCGATTTTATCAAGCACTTATCATCATGAAGTTCAACAACGTATCTTTTATCACAGAGTTGGCTTATGCTTATAAGATTGTGTTCCAATCCTTAAACACAAGCCACATCTGAGAAGGATACACTACTGTTAGAGATCATACCATAACCTTTAGTAATTCCTCGGTCTGAACCTCCAAGGATGACTTTTGGCCCGTTCAAGACCGGAGAATAGTTTTTAAGAAGGCTTATTGTCCCGGCCATGTGCCGAGAGCATCCACTGTCCAAATACCAGATAGGAGTTTTGTTGGCTTTTGGACATACCTGCAATTATAAATCAATTTGCCTTAGGAACCCAAACACATTTGGGTCCTTAGTCTTTTGTAAGAATACTCCTCATACGAGTATTAGCATTATGAGTGGTCTTTCTCATATTGCCAACTTGAGGAGTTGCAAAATTCCTGGAATTAAACCAGTAGTCAATGGCAAAGTGACCAATTTTGCCACATCACCAACAGTCAAACATGTTGTATCTTTGTCTTAAATTCTCCTGTTTGACATTTTGAGATTGTGGTCAAGTAGGGGCATCATTCTTGGAGGAAGAAGCTTCATGGTGATGGCAATCACATGATTTCTTCTCCTTCAGAGGCTTTTCTACAATGGGCTTTACCTTTGGTGTCTTCTTAATATTATGACAATGATTATAAGGGCCATAGCTCTGAAGAGTGATTTCTTCATAAGGTGCCTTAAAGACACTCTCACCAAAGTTTCTGGGATGAGTCCATCCTTGGTAATGAGACTTGGGCTCTACATAATTAGGCCTAGCAAAGTGACCGTAGGACGAGTCAAGATCAAACTCATTTGTTGGAAAAATGACCTTCTTGAAAGAAGTCTGATCTTGAGGGGCTTTCCCTTTTTGTTTGGCCAAAGCCTTCTTGGTCGCCTTATTCTTTCTCTGAGCCTTATTCCTCCTTGATGATTTACTAGGAGCTTCAACATGGCCTAGCCCAGCACCCTTGGCTTTAGCTGAGAATTCAGCAACGAAAGGAAGGACAGTCTTGGGCTTCGAGAAACTTTCAACAAGTTTCTTTTCAGCTTCAAGTTGTGCTTCCAGTTCTTTTATGATCTTCTCCTTAAGGTCTAGGTGCTTGAGAGCTTTGTTATATTCTTCAATGGTAGCATTGAAGTTCTCTCTGAGTGAGTTGGCCTTAGCGACTTCCTCTCTCAAAGTGCTCTCTTCAGATTTCAGAGACTTTATCTCTTTAGCTTGAGAAATCACGACTCGTCTACATTTGACGTAAGGCTTGATTAACTACTTATACCGGGCCATGAGTTCAGACTCATCGTCAGAAGAGCTGTCCTCATGATCATCTTCAGAAACATCAGATTCAGAGAGCGGAGTGTAACACCCCCTATCCGTCGCATAGCATATAGCAGTAGGTCCGGCCGGGGCCCGTCGCCATATACTACAGACAGTCCGAGTGGTTACTCAATGGAAACCATCCAACCAATCCAACGTCCTACACACAGCATTCTAGCGGAAGCAGTTTTGAGTTGCAATTAAGAACCCAGCACAAAGAGCACGAATGTCCACTAATATACAAAATAAGAATGTAGTACATACACAAGTATTGTCCTTAAGGCCTTACAACATTGTTTACTTGATATTACATGATTTACAAACCACGACACACAGGCCGGTCATATATGATTAAAAGCACTAAGCACTCCAATTAGGCCTTCAAGGGCCGGCTTCGCAATTTGGGCTTTAGCCCGCTATTGACCGCTTGGTCCAGCAGCACCTGCAAGCAACAAAACCACCGCACGGTGGCAAACAAAGGCAACGGTCAGCAATGCTGACCAAATTATAACGATCCCGCCCCCAACTCGGGGCGGCGATGCTCCTTCCCTGCATTTTTATTAGCATAACCAAGCAATACAGAAATTCATTGCATCACAGGCGTTGGCACGCATGACCACACGCCCCGTGCTCTCAGGGCACATTCTCGGTGATCACAGTCTAAGCCCGTTGACTCACCACCATCTCCAGGACGGCAATATCTCGTGAGCAATTTGGTCTTTTAGGCAAATGTTACGACAAAGTTAATATCATCAACAGTTTATGTCACGACAAAGTTAATGTCATCAACAGCCTATGTCACGACAAAGTTAATGTCATCGATAGCAAGACCCGACCTCTATGCTCGCGGCATAAAGCAGGAATGGTTCAACTCAACCCGTTGCTCACTTGCCACGACACTTTCATATCATCGGCACGAGTTAAGTTTCCCCGAAGCCCGTGTATCGAACGTACAATAATACATAACCCAATTATGTACAAGTTGGCTCCAAGGCCGACAAGTTGGCAAGATAATGCATCCGCCCAGTTTTCCAGGTGCACCTTTGGGTTAATCCCCAAGGCTCCCTGTTGCAATCTACTACGTAGAAAACCTGAAAAACAAACAATCGCACGGAGTCTTCTCCGGCATTTATGCAATGCAACATCACCGATCGAGACCAACATGTCCGGGTAGGCTTCACACATCATGCCTATGTCCGTTCTCGAATACGGACTCTAAACAATAGGGACTTTACATATCCACCCGAAGGAACGCCTCCAACTCACCGCAAACTCACGAGAGCGGGCTTCCTATGCAAAGAAGGAGAGCTTCACATTCTCAAGTAGAGGATCGTTACCCTAAAGTTCCTCTTTGGCGCCATGGAAATATAAGCTGATGAAAAGCACCGCACTCTCTTTGCCTCCGTAGATCCAAAGTCGGCTCGCGATTTGGAGCTTCGAAGCTCCTCCAATGGCCGGATCTAGCTTCTTCTTCTTCCTTTGGCTCTCTTCTCTCTCTATACTTTAGAAAGATAACCTCTCAAGTGAAATGAGGGTTTCTAGGGTCCAATCCCGAGTATATCAAGTACTAACAGCCCCCAGCCATCGGATCTGAATTAAAGAAACGAACGGTCACGATCCAGATCTAAAATGCAGAATCTGGGCAGAATACGGCCTGGCACACGCCCGTGTCCAGGGCCGTGTCCCCCATTCGCCGTCAAAATCGACGCACCTGAAACAACACACGGGCATCCGACACACCCGTTTTCAACCTGACACGCCCGTGTTCAACCTAACACGCCCGTGTTCCAACTGACACGGCCGTGTGGTCGGCCGTGTGCCTCCATCGACACAACACGAAAACAACCCGAGACTCACACGGGTATTGGACACGCCCGTGTCCTAACCCGTGTCTACTCGAACACGCCTGGGCTCCAGGCCGTGTTCACGGTCTCGAAACTTCGTCGAGTGAAGTTCGTCGACCCCATGACACGGCCTTGGACACGCCCGTATCCTAGGTCGTGTGCCTTATCTCGACACATCATCGAGCGAAAATGTCGACACCCCGGGCCGGTTGTCGACACGGGTCGACACGCCCTGAGACATGCCCGTGTCTCAGGCCCCGTCTCGACACTTCGTCGAGCGCAAAATGTCGACTTCGCGGCCAAGTCGTCCACTCCAGACTGACACGCCCTGGGACACGCACGTGTCCCAGGCCGTGTGCCTCCTGCCAGGTTCCAGATTTGGCCCAAAATGCCTCCCGTCGCACTTTTGAGTTTCGAGGCGTTATAACTCTCCCCCTCTTAAAAGAATTTCGTCCACGAAATTAAAATAGAGAAAGACAAGTACCAAAATTAAATTGTTCCTGAGCAGAACAACTCCGGATACTCGTCAAGCATAGTCTGCTCTCGTTCCCAAGAGAGCTCCTCTCGACCACAATTGTCCCATCGGACCTTGACCATCCTGATCTCTTTATTGCGTAGCCGCTTGATCTTCGAGTCCTCAATCCGCACGGGCTTGACTTTTGTCGTCAACCCACTATCAATCGGAACTTGATCGACCACGATCTCTTGCGTAGGCTCTTACACCGCCTTCCGTAGTACCGAAATATGGAATACATCTTGTAGGCCACTAAGCTCCACCGAAAGCTTCAACCGATAGGCTGCTTCACCAACCCACTCCAAAACCTCAAACGGTCCAAGATACCTCGGGCTTAGCTTTTTGAATCTCCGCGCCCGCGAGACACCCTCGAACGGCTTGATCTTTAAGTACACCCCATCGCCCACAGCGAACTGCACGTTCCTGTGCTTGGCATTATAGTACTTCGCTTGACGGTCCCGAGTGATAAGCAACCTCCCCCGAATGGTTCGCACCAACGAAGTAGCATCCTCCAGTTCTAAGCGCTTATACAACTTTGACTAGCCCGTTTATAGCCAAGACAACGGCGTGCGACATCTTTTACCATATAGGGCCTCGAAGGGCGCCATTAGAATACTCGTCTGGTAGCTATTGTTGTACGCAAACTCCACCAAATAAAGATGGTCTTCCCATTGCTTTCCAAAGTCCAAGACACACATGCAGAGCATGTCTTCCATAGTTCTATTGGCCCTCTCGGTCTGCCCATCCGTTTGCGGATGGAAGGCTGTGCTAAATTTTAACTTTGTTCCCAACATTTGCTGCACTAGCCTCCAATCATTGGACGTGAACTGCCCATTTCGGTCACTCACGATGCTGCGGGGCACACCGTGAAGCTGCACTATATTGTCCACATATAGTTTTGCCAACTTCTCCACCGAATCATCCTTCCTATGCGGAATAAAATGCGACACCTTCGCTAGCCGATCTGCGACCACCCAAATGGAGTCGTTCCCCTTTTGCGACCTTGGCAAACCATGCACAAAGTCCATAGAGATGTCATCGAATTTCCACTCCGGAATAGGCAAGGACTTCATTAATCCTCCCAGCTTTTGGCACTCTGCCTTCACAAAGGGGCAAGTTTGGCACTTTGCCATGTAGAGTGCCACATCCTTCTTCAAACCCGGCCACCAAAACAGTTTCTTTACATCACGGTACATCTTCGTGCTCCCCAGGTGAATTGAGTACTTAGTATGGTGTGCCTCGTACAACAATTCCACCCACAAATTGCCCACACTTGGGACGCACAGACGACCGTCTTTCCAAAGCAATCTGTCCTCCACAACGAATTGGGAATTTGACACACCCAGAGCCTCTACCATGAACTGCTTCATATGGTCACCCAAATCCAAAGCCTGCCGAATCTGATCAGCCAGGTCATATTGAACTTCAGTCCAATTCAGCACCGCTTCAGCACTTGCTTGCTTATCCACACAAACAAACTCCAACGCCTCCAACTCCCGAACCAACCGCTCATCATGCATCGACAGCCAATTGGCTTGAGCTGGGGCCCGGCGACTCAACACGTCCGCAACTGCATTACCCTTACCAGGAACGTAGTGGATCTTGAATGTATAGTCTCCCAGGAACTCCATCCATCTACGCATCCGCATATTCAGATCCTTCTGATCGATCAAATACTTCAGGCTCTTGTGATCGGTGTAGATATCAATCTTCACACCGTACAAATAATGTCTCCACAGCTTCAAGGCAAAAATCACGGCCGCTAACACCAAGTCATGGACCGGATAGTTCCTCTCATGCACTTTTAGCTGTCTCGAGCCATATGCTATTACACTTCCGTGTTGCAGTAGCACGCAACCCAAACCACTGCCCAAAGCATCGCTATAAATCTCATAGCCTTTGATCCCACTCGGCGAACTCAGTACAGGCGCCGTGGTCAACCGAAATTTCAACTCCTCAAAAGCTCGCGCGTACTCCGGCGTCCAAATGAACTTCTGCTCCTTCCTCGTCAAAGTAGTGAGAGGTAACGCTATCCGCGAGAAGTTGTCTACGAAGCGCCTATAATAGCCGGCAAGCCCCAGAAAGCTCCGGACTTCCGCTACTGTAGAAAGCTCAGGCCACTCCCGTATCACAACAATCTTCGCCAGATCCACTGCAATACCTTCCCCACTCACTATATGACCGAGGAACGCCACTGAGGATATCCAAAACTCGTACTTCGAGAACTTGACATACGATTGATTCCTCCTTAGCGTATCCAAAACCAAATGAAGATGCTTGAAGTGATCTTCCTCACTCTGCGAGTACATCAAAATATCGTCGGTGAAAACGATCACAAAGTGGCACAAGTACTCCCTGAAGGTCCTGTTCATCAGATCCATGAACACTGACGACACATTAGTCAGCCCAAACGGCATGACCGTAAACTCGTAATGCCCGTATCTCGTACTGAACACTGTCTTCGGGATATCACTCTCCCTTATTCGCAGCTGATAGTACCCGGACTTGAGATCCAACTTCGAGTACACCGTCGACCCAACCAACTGATCAAAAAGATCATCGATCCGGGGGATCGGGTACTTGTTCTTCTCCGTCAACTTGTTGAGCTCCCGATAAACAATACATAGCCTCAAGCTTCCGTCCTTCTTCTTAATAAATGAGACCGGTGCGCTCCAAGATGAAGAACTTGGACACACATACCCTTGCTCCAACAACTTTTTGAAGTTGCACCTTCAGCTCCGCCCTTTCCTTAGGCGCTAGCCGATATAGAGAGCGTGACGCAGGCTTTGCACCGGGTACTAGCTCAATCATGAAATCTATCTCCCATTGAGGCGGGGCTCCAGGGAGATCTCTAGGGAACACATCAGGGTATTCCGATACCACTGAAATACTATCCAACGCAGGCTTTGGCTTCAACCTTCACTAGTGTAAATAACAGCTCTGCACCAGTATGAGCCGCCTTCACCACCTGAAGAGCAGACACCAACGTCTTGCTCGACCCCTTCGAGCCCATAAAGGTCGTCTCACGACTTGCTCCCAACTTGACTTCCTTGCTACTGCAATCGATATAGGATTACTGCTCCGAGAGCCAGTCCATGCCAAATATTATGTCGAACTCCTCCAACGGCAGTAATGACGTTCGCAAATGGAACTCCTGACTCCCAATCCAAACCTAAGCGTAACAAATTCTACACGCGCACATTGAGCACAATTGGACCATAACGCATCCAATTTGTCTCTTACCATCGAAGGAGGTACTCCGATGCACAATATAATTCCTAAATAAAGGAATGAGAAGCTCCCTAAACGAACGGTGCTCTCGCCAGAAAACAAAATCAGAACAAAGCTTAGCACAAGTAGTTCTAAGCTAACATGCACAAGGGCGACAAGTATTTAAGGCTAAACTGCTATAACTTTAAACCATACCTGTCATCACGACAGCATGCTTCTTCTCGGACTTGTGACGTCCGCTCCAGTAGTCTCGGGCAAAGTGCCCCGGTTTTCCACAAGTGAAACATGCGCTCGGGGTTCGACCCGTAGTCACCCCAGAAGCACCAGTAGAGGGGGCTGGACCCGAAGTCCTAGCCTTCTTTTACCACCTACGGTAACCAGACTTTGAGGTGTTCGGCATTTTGAATGTCGTTTCCTTTGCACTAACATCCTCAACTGCTCCTGACATAGCTTTCTTAGTCTTTTGAGCACCATTCCAACATTCTCGGGCAAAATGCCCTTTCTTTCCACAAGTAAAACATGTGTTAGCAGCTTTGCTAGTCGATGCCATAGCCCCTTTCTCCAGCATTCTGCCGGATGCAGCTCTTATAGGGCTTGCATAGTTTGATACCATGGTCGCTGACATCGGGAGAGTCTTCCTCAAATCTGCCTCCAAAGATCTAGTTGATTCCACCAAGTCTTGGAATCCCAATAACTTAGGTCCTAGCAGTAGAAACCGTAGCTCGGCGCGCAGGCCATTATAAAATCTATCGACTATAGCTTGCTCATTATCCAACTCGAAGCATGGGTAGAGGCTTATCATAAGAAATGCTTACAAATATTCCTCAACTGTGTGCGCTCCCTGCACTAAATGCATATTCAGCTGCTGCCCCGATGGTCTACCAAAGGTCATCTGCTCCATCACACCAACCGGCGTTGAAGCCACAACAGGGGTGCATGGTTGTACATTCCTTCCAAGCTATGCACCTGTCACAGCGAACACTGCTTCAACGATCCTTCTTACAGTTTCATACGAAGGAGGGGTCTCAAACACCTCAACGCGTGCACTAAAGTCCTCAGAAACCGGACATTCTGGCGGTCCAGCAACGCTTCCGGTCACCTATAGTGGTACAAAACACCGTTAAGCGACCAAATAAAATTGCAAACAACAATTATAGGAACACGGAGGTTCCCCAAACACATGTATTTTCATTCCTAAGTGGACATTCATGGGTTCTTTTGTTGTTATAACGATGACGCACACACATGTGCTCACCACCCCTTAAAAAGCATTCGTCCACGAATTCATTTTAAGTCTGACCGAAACCAGTTGTCTGATACCAAATTGTAACACCCCCTATCCTTCGCATAGCATATAGTAGTAGGTCTGGCCGGGGCCCGACGCCCTATACTACAGACAGACCGGGTGGTTACTCAATGGAAACCATCCAACCAATCCAACGTCCTACACAGAGCATTCTAGCGGAAGCAGTTTTAAGTTGCAATTAAGAACCCAGCACAAAGAGCACGAATGTCCACTAATATTCCAAATATGAATGTAGTACATACACAAGTACTGGCCTTAAGGCCTTACAATATTGTTTAGTTGATATTACATGATTTACAAACCACGACACGCAGGCCGGTCATACATGATTAAAAGCAGTAAACACTCCAATTAGGCCTTCAAGGGCCGGCTTCGCAATTTGGGCTTTAGCCCGCTATTGACCGCTTAGTCCAGCAGCACCTGCAAGCAACAAAACCACCGCACGGTGACAAATAAAGGCAACGGTCAGCAATGCTGACCAAATTATAACGATCCCGCCCCCAACTCAGGGCGGCGATGCTCCTTCCCTGCATTTTTATTAGTATAACCAAGCAGTATAAAAATTCATTGCATCATAGGCGTTGGCACGCATGGCCACACGCCCCGTGCTCTCAGGGCACATTCTCGGTGATCACAGTCTAAGCCCGTTGACTCACCACCATCTCCAGGACGACAATCTCTCGTGAGCAATTTGGTCTTTTAGGCAAATGTTACGACAAAGTTAATATCATAAACAGTTTATGTCACGACAAAGTTAATGTCATCAACAGCCTATGTCACGACAAAGTTAATGTCATCGACAGCAAGACCCGACCTCTATGCCTGCGGCATAAAGCAGGAACGGTTCCACTCAACCCGTTGCTCACTTGCCACGACACTTTCATATCATCGGCACGAGTTAAGTTTCCCCGAAGCCCGTGTATCGAACGTACAATAATACATAACCCAATTATGTACAAGTTGGCTCCAAGGCCCACAAGTTGGCAAGATCACGCATCCGCCCAGTTTTCCGGGTGCACCTTTGGGTTAATCCCCAAGGCTCCCTGTTGCAATCTACCACGTAGAAAACCCGAAAAACAAACTATCGCATAGAGTCTTCTCTGGCATTTATGCAATGCAACATCACCGATCCAGACCAACATGTCTGGGTAGGCTTCACACATCATGCCTATGTCCATTCTCGAATACGGACTCTAAACAATGGGGACTTTACATATCTACCCGAAGGAACGCCTCCAACTCACCGCAGACTTGCGGGAGAGGGCTTCCTATGCAAACAAAGAGAGCTTCACATGCTCAAGTAGAGGATCGTTACCCTAGCATTCCTCTTTGGCACCATGGAAATGTATGCGGATGAAAAGCACCGCACTCTCTTTGCCTCCGTAGATCCAAAGTCAGCTCGCGATTTGGAGCTTCGAAGCTCCTCCAATGGCCGGATCTAGCTTCATCTTCTTCCTTTGGCTCTCCTCTCTCCCTATACTTTAGAAAGATAACCTCTCAAGTGAAATGAGGGTTTCTAGGGTCCAATCCCGAGTATATCCAAGTACTAATAGCCCCTAGCCATCGGATCCTGAATTAAAGAAACGAACAGCCACGATCCAGATCTAAAATGCAGAATCTGGGCCGAACACGGCCTGGCACACGCCCGTGTCCAGGGCCGTGTCCCCCCATTCGCCGTCAAAATCGACGCGCCTGGAACAACATACAGGCATCCGACACGCCTGTGTTCAACCTGACATGCCCGTGTTCCAACTGACACGACGGTGTGGTCGGCCATGTGCCTCCATCGACACAGCACGAAAATAACCCGAGACTCACACGGGTATTGGACACGCCCGTGTCCTAACCCGTATCTACTCAAACACGCCTGGGCTCCAGGCCCTGTTCACGGTCTCGACACTTCGTCGAGTGAAGTTCGTCGACCCCACAACACGGCCTTGGACACGCCCGTGTCCTAGGCCGTGTGCCTTGTCTCGACACATCGCCGAGCGAAAATGTCGACACCCCGGGACGGTTGTCGACATGGGCTCGACACACCCGGAGACACGCCCGTGTCTCAGGCCGTGTGCCCCGTCTTGACACTTCGTCGAGCGCAAAATGTCGACTTCGCGGCCAAGTCGTCGACTCTAGCCTGACACGCACTGGGGCATGCCCTTGTCCCAGGCCGCGTGCCTCCTGCCAGATTCCAGATTTGGCCCAAAATGCCTCCCGTCGCTCTTTTGAGTTTCGGGGCGTTACACGGAGTATGAGAATTTACCTTCCCAGTGAACTGGGGTTCTTGTTCATCATCAGTCTGAGCCATAAGCCTGAAATAGGCTTCTTCTTCACTCGACTCAGATGATTCAGAGTCGCTAAGAGTCTTGCCCTTCTTGGCTATTAAGCTCTTTTTTGTTTTCTTCGTATTGTAAGAAGATTTCTTTTCTTCTCTTCTTACACCCTCCTTATTCTTATGAGGGCAGTCAGCGATGACATGACCTGGCTTATTACAACAATAACAAACGATGTCAGTAGAAATATGTTTGTTCGGTTTAGTAGTATACCTATCATGGCTGCTTGTGCCTTTTCTGTGTCGATCGCCATCATGTCGTGATCTTCTGTAAGAGGCATCCTTGTCATTCCATTGCTTCCTTTTATTTAAGAATTTCTTGAACTGTCTTGAGAGTAGTGAGAACTCTCCTTCAGATAGTTCTGAACCTGAAGTACTTGGCTCCGAGGTTTCTTCTTCACTTACTTCTTGTGCTGGGGCGGGAGAGGCAGCCTTGGACTTCCTTGAGATGTCTGCCTTGAGAGCTACAGACTTCTCCTTGGATGAAGACATGTTCTTCTCTTCTTCAGCTTTTCTTGAATTAATTTGTAGCTCATATGACATAAGCTTTCCGAAGAGATTCTGCGGGTCTGTCTCAGGTAGCTTTCGAAATTCCTGAATGATACAAACCTTGTTATCTTATTCCTTAGTTAGGGATCTCAAGAAAATATCATTCAGTTCTCCGTTGATGAAGACTCGACCGTATACTCTTAGGCCGTTCACTATCTTGAAGAAGTTTTCAAACGTATCTGCAATGGTATCCTTGGGTCCTTGTCGGAAGGCTTCATATTTCTGATTAAGAAGGGATATTCTATCATCCCTAACCTCTTCTGTGTCTTCCATCAAAGTGACGAGGGACTGCCATATTTCCTTATCGGACTGGCAGTGGATCAGGTTTTGCAACATGGAGTCATCAACTGCACTTGTTATAATATTCTTGGCCTCCTTGTCTAAAGACACAAGTATAATCTCATCTTTGTCGAGATCCATCAATTTCTTAGGAAACTTCTTTGTTGGATCTATAGTGGAGACGGTCATCAGAACGTAAGGACCTTCTTCAACGATCATGAAGATCCTTGGATCCACAGATTCCATGAAAATTCTGATTCTCTCTTTCCACATGGGAAAGTTTTTCTTTGTGCACAAGGGAAGCTTGGCAAAATCTTTGGCCGTGTCCATGCTTAGAAAATCTCAAAAGACAACTAGGGATGGATCTGATCAAGGTGTTAACTTTTAGTGATCAACCTCCCTCTGATATCAATTGAAAGTGTTCAGTTGTCTCCATAAATCACCTAGAGGGGGTTGAATAGGTGAGTTGTGTGTTTTTTGTGTAATAAAAAATTAGCGATCTATGCACAAAAATCTACCAAACATTCACAAACGACAAGAGATTTATAGTGGTTCCCCAACCTTGGGTACATCCACTTTCCACTCACCGATCTATCAAAGCACTAGACTCGGCTACTCCACTATCTCGGATTGAAACCAATCCTACGCCTCAAAACAAAGTTCACACAACTCGATACACAACACGGATCTACACTCGAAAGATCAAAACTTCCTACAACTCGGAGAACAAAGCTCATACACTCGGAGAGTAATCTCCTACAAGAATAAATTGAGAAAATGAAATACAAACAATATATCTTTCTCATATCTGGAGAGATGGGCAAAGGTCTTCTTCCATTGAACTTTACGACCTTATCATAAATTGTTGAAGAAGATGCTCGGCTAGATCTTCCTGGATCGACAGCACTTGGCGATGGGGAAGATGAGCGGCGGGGGCGTCCGATTTAGGAAAGAGAAATTCGCCGATTCAGAATTCCTAGAATGCTTCGTTAACGCTCTTAGGGTTATTCGAAATGACAAGACCTTTTATAAGATCTCCCTAACCGTCATAATTAGCATTAATGACGTCCACGTTGACCAATCACGTCGAGGCATTTGAAAATCCCGTCAGTTTAGGACTTAGCAAATTTTCTGAAAAATTATCTGCATTACTCTAGCGAAGAGAGAGTTACTTTAGTACTACTTCAGGTTCTCGAGTAGATAGAACAGACTACTCGATAAGAAGTTCTTTAAGGAATTCAGAACAAAAACTATAATCACTCGAGTGGAATGAAGATTTACTCGAGTGCTAGAAATGTTACCCGAGATGTGGAAGGATTACTCGAGAGGTAGAAGTGAACTACTCGAGAAAAGAACTTAGAAAAATTCTGGGAGTTTAAAAATCGATTACTCGAGTATTAGATCCAGACAACTCGAGAAGTAAGCAGAATTCTCGAGCACATAAACTAGACTACTTGAGTGAGGTAAATTCAACACGAGAACATTACTTCAGTAACTCGAGACAACTGGTTCAACTACTCGAGTGGCGGACTTGACCACTCGAGTAAAGTACTTAGAAAAATTTCTGAGAGGAAAATCTGTTAACTCGAGAATAAGAAGAAGTCTACTCGAGTAATGGACTTGGCCACTCGAGAGCTAGATTCAAATCATTCGAGAGCCATTTCCTTTACTCGAATTTAGACTAGACTTACTCGAGTATGACTAAGGGTTCAACTCGAGTACTTAAACTTATACTCGACTGAAATACTTAGAAAACTTGAGTTCATGAGGATTTTCGTTTCTTCAATAAAATCAGCAACAAGCCTTTCTCCAACAATCCTAGTGCTTGAAAAATGAAGTGTATCCCAATAGAGAGGCTACACATGAGTCAACACCATGGATCGCACAATAAGAGATTACATTGTATGGTCCTGTGTTTTGTGACCCATTGTAGACTGACATTGGTCTACACTTGGCAATTTAGTCCTGCAAACACATAACTCAAACAATACATCAAATACAACTTAATTCATCTTAGTTCAAGGGTGACTTTACATAAATCTAGGTTATTGTGGATACAAAACTCAACAATAATACGCCTGCATTCCCTGACAACGACGCCAAAAACTTGATGCGTCGGCACGTGCACCGATTGTTGTCAAGTATTAATTTTGGGAATAGCTTCCCCGAATGTCGATCTCGAGGGAATGTAGGTTGGGTATCGTGATAGATTCGCAGAAAGATCGTTACTAAGAATTGAATGAAAGAAAAAAAGTGGGTTGGTTTTGGGTTCCTAATTCTAACAAAACAAAAAAAAGAACTAATGCGGGTCGTAAGCACTGCTTCAGTTGGTGGATCAAAATTGTGCAGGCCGCTGTGGCGTGCTTCGGGAGGCGAATGGACGGAGAGCAAGCGAATGGAGTGAACACACGTGCGGAGAGTGAGGGTCGCAATCACCTCTTCAACCACCAACACTAGCCTTTGCTAGAGTGGTTCTAGTGCATGAGTGAGTGGATGTGAATGGAGGCGAGTGCATCACAGCTAACAAAAGAGGATGTAATTAACCAAAGCATTCTTCATTCAAAGACATATAAAAACAAGTTAAGGTTCATTACAAGCTTTAGAGTGCAATCTACTATGGAGAAGGGGTAGAATAAACTGAAAGGGGGAAAGCCTAGCCGTGGTTCGTGGCCGGAGTGGTGGGTTGTCAGTCCACTTCACAACTCTGACCGTGGTGGCTTCCGGAGGCAAATAGGTTGTCAATCCACTTGTCTTCCTCCATCTTCTTCCCTTTCCTTCAATCCTTTCTCCCTTTTGCCCAAAGGAGTTGCACAAAAAGATCTCTGTTGCACGCTGCTGGTGGCCGGAAACTCACCGAACGGTTGAAGATGGTTTTGGATCGCCGGAGAAAGCTTCCCAGAGGGTGGAGATGAGTGGAGGACCTGTGTGGATGAGAAATGGCGCTTCGCGAGCAGTAGTGGGGCGGAAAATGAAGCGATGATTAATGCGTTGAACAACAAGTGTACCGGTCGCACAAGTAATATAAAATCTGTGAATATCCCAAGGTATCGATCTCTTAAGGAACACAGTAAGGTGGAGTTAATTTTGAGGAGGACTTGAAAATGAAGTCCTCAGGTCGGAGTTCATGAAGGGGGGTTTTGAATGTTGTGGAAAAAGAAAATAAAACGCTAATAAACTACTCCTATGCAACGCCGCTATACGATGCTTCGCAAGGCAGGATGGAAGACTACATGGGCCGCTATACACTGAATCGCTGGGCGGATGGACGAGTAAGCTTGCGGATGAGGTGGTTATAACGGCGGAATGAGGGTCGCGAGCACCTCTTCTCTACACACACCTCTAGCAATCGCTAGAGGGGCAAAACTGGATGTGGTGGCAGAAGGAAAATGGCACACCTCAAGCAAATAACGTAAATATAAAATCACATAGACATGATTGTATACAAACTTATATTACATTAGACACACTTCATCAAATACAAAGGGATCAAACTACACTATCAACAACAAAACAGGAAGAGAGTGTGCCAAATAGACCAGATCCGAAGTCTTGCTGAGGATTTACGGAAGGAATTGCCGGATTGTCAATTCGCATCCAAGCTTGGTCCTCAACTGCATCTAGGGTACAGGAGGCTGTCACTCACTCACTCCCAATGGACCCGTCTTCTTTGTGTCACGATCCGGTGGAGGATGGCACAAACTTCTCCTAGCTTGATGGAGAAAGCTAGATCAAACTCTTCTTGAAGCTCAAGGATGAAGGAGGAGGACGAGAGGAAGCTCCGACTTTAATTTGGCGTTGGAAGCTTGCCCGGAGGCCTCTCCACGGTGGAGAATGAAGGAAAATTGCAGACCCTTTCCCTAAAACACGGGAGGAATTGCTGAAATCCGGTCTTTCCAAATGGAGGAAAATATGTGCTTAAATAGAAGCAGGTCAGAAAAATAGTCACACATGGTATGGCGCACTACCATGTGCTAATCATGCGTTATTAACTTCCAGGCCAAGCTTGCGGAAGAAGATGCGTTGACCCGTGCGTTTTACTCGCGCACGGGCACTTCCGCCCGTGCGTAAATGAAATCGCATGGGTAAAAACAGAGCGCAAGAAATCGGGATAACACAGGGGAACCGTGCATTTTACACGTGCACGGGCGCTTCCGCATGTGTGTGAACAAAACATACGAATAACCACTGATTGGTGTAAATAAGAAAGTTACAGGAATACCGTGCATTTTCTTTGTGCACGATTCTGAAGAAACCGTGCATTAACTGTGTATGAAGATACTCGACCTCAGCTCAACAAAATTCGTCGAGCTCAGCTCGACGTTTCTTCTGCTCGATAGAACGCACAATCGGGCACAAACCGTGCGTGTAGGAAATGCACAACCATGCTTTTTCCTCAATTCAGAATTCCTTCCTTTGGGAAAACGCACTACCTACACACAAAACCAAAGCTGGAGCAAAAGCTCCCAGCACTAAACATACATCAAATAATAAATAGAAAGAGCCATGGGGAGCACCATGTGCATACCCCCAACAACAGAATGCGCAATTGCACAACCTCGGGCCAAAATAATGCACAAAATGGTCCATGACCGAACGATGCAAATATAACCGATAACCGGTTGAAATGAAGTGCACGAGTGGGAAAACCAGCCCAGATGAGTCCAAAAAACCATATAAATATGGGACTCATCACACCCCCAGACTTACCTGTTTGCGCGTCCCGAGCAAACAAAATCTATGCAGATAGGGGATCAAGGAATAAAGGAGATGAAAAGCTAAAATAATCACAAATAGGCGGAGTAGACCTGGTCTCACTTCCAGTAGGATCCAAATAATCGTCGGTATCACACGAATCGTATCGTGGGGAATCCGATAACTCGAGGTCCGCGGTGGTAAGGGGGATTGCCTCATCCAATAAGAAGGTGCAAATCTCTGCATCAGAAAGAAGATATTCCTCATCCCACTGGGGTGCGTAAAAGCGTTCCGAAGATCCACCTTCTCCTTCGGAGATAGTAGAGTCATCATCCCACTTAGGCGCAATCTCAAGCACTGAATCATCCAAAAATACGGCATCATCAGCCAACTCACAAGAAAAGGGAGTAGCACGATCAGGCAAAAATTATGGAGGGGCGAAACTGCTCTCGAAATCAGGCATAGAATGAGCAGGACGCATCGCAAAATCATTCGTAGGCGCCACCCTGTCGACAGGAATAATCTCTGTGTCCCATACAGGAGTGCCCATGAGTTCCTAATCCTCTTTTTGTTGGCTAACACAAGAGTGATCGTCATCACTCAAGGGAAGCACATAAAAGGGAGTGAGGGGCCCATGAAGGATCTGTATGGAGCGAGAGATTATTCGGTAATCTCAACGGGTGAAGAACAAGCCAGATGAGCGATGTCAGTGTATGGGCCGGGCAACACCCTGATAGGCCTATCCACAATAGTCTTCCGTTAACGGGAGGTTGTTGCGCACATGCCCTCAGAGGGAGAAGACTCGCATAAGCGAGGGTAATCCTTCACCATGTGGCCTACACCTTGACGTAGCAAATACCTAATAGAGTGCTCAACATTCATAACAACCATGGCGTCGATGTATTAGCACAAAGTGTCATAGAGACGACACTCGGCTGCGGAATACATCGTGAACAAAAATATTTACCGAAAAGGGTGCTGCACAACTAGAATAAAAATAGCACGGATCTGCTTTCTAACAAAAATCAGAAAAGGGACACGAAGAAAAAGAAGCAACAAATTTTAAAAAGTAAAGCAAAGAAGAAACATGCAATGTACAAATGGAAAAGGGCTTCTATCTCCTATCTCCCTCTCCAAAAAGTCACACGACTGTGTTCCCCGATAACGGTGCCAAAAACTTAATGCGTTGAATGACAAGTGTACCGGTCGCACAAGTAATATAAAATGGGCGAATATCCACAAGTATCGATCTCTCAAGGAACACAGTAAGGTGGAGTTAATTTTGAGGAGGACTTGAGATTGAAGTCCTTAGGTCTGAGTTTAGGAAGGGAGGTTTTGAATGTTGCGGAAAAAGAAAATAAAACACTAATAAACTACTCCTATGCAATGCCGCTATGCGAAGCTTTGCCAGGCGGGATGGAAGACTACATGGGCCGCTATGCACCGAATCGCTGAGCGGATGAACGAGTAGGCTTGCGGATGAGGTGGTTAGAACGACGGAATGAGGGTCGTGAGCACCTCTTCGCTATGCACACTTCTAGCAATCGCTAGAGCGGCAAAATCGGATGTGGTGGCGAAAGGAAAATGGCACACCTCAAGCAAATAACGTAAATATAAAACCTCATAGACAAGATTGTATGCAAACGAATATTACATTAAACACACTTCATCAAATACAAAGGGATCAAACTACACTATCAACAACAAAACAAGAAGAGAGTGTGCAAAATCGACCAAATCCAAATTCTTGTTGAGTATTCATGGAAGGAATCACAGGGTTGTCAATCTGCATACTACCTCGGTCCTCAACTGCGTCCGGGGTAGAGGAGGTTGTCACTCACTCCCAATGGACTCGTCTTCTTCGTGTCACGATCCGATGGAGGATGGCACAAACTTCTCCTAGCTTGATGGAGAAAGCTAGATTAAACTATTCTTGAAGCTCAAGGATGAAGGAGGAGGCCGAGAGGAAGCTCCGACTTTAATTTGACATTGAAAGCTTACACGGAGGCCTCTCCACGGTGGATAATGAAGGGAAACGGCTGAACTTTGCCCTAAAACGGCAGGAGCAATTGCTAAAGTCCAGTCTTTCCAAATGGAGGAAAATCTACTCTTGAATAGAAGCAGGTCAGAAAAATAGTCACGCACAGTTTGGCGCACGAACGTGTGCTAACCGTGCGTTATTAACTTCCAAGCCAAGCTTGAGGAAGAAGATGCGTTGACCCGTGTGTTTTACTCGCGCACGCGCACTTCCGCCCGTGCGTGAAGGAAATCACATGGGTAAAAACAGAGCGCTAGAAATTGGGATAACATAGGGGAACCGTGCGTTTTACACGTGCACTGGCGCTTCTGCCCGTGGGTGAACCAAATAAACGATTATCCACAGATTGGTGCCAACAAGAAAGCTACAGGAAAACCGTGCTTTTTCTTCGCGCCCGGTTCTGAAGAAACCGTTCGTTAAATGTGCGTGAAGATCGTCGACCTCAGCTCGATAAAATTTGTCGAGCTCAGCTCGATGTTTCTTCTGTTCAACATAACGCACGATCGGGCACAAACCATGCGTGTAGGAAACGCACGACCGTGCGTTTTCCTCAATTCAGAATTCCTTCCTTTGGGAAAACACACTACCTGCACACAGAACCAAAGCTGGAGCAAAAGCTCCCAGCACCAAACATACAACAAATAATAACCGCAAAGAGACATGGGGAGCACCATGTTCATACCCCCAACAACAGAATGCGTAATTGCACATCCTCAAGCCAAAACAGTGCACAAAATGGTCCATAACCGAATGGTGCAAATATAACTGATAATCGGTTGAAATGTAGTGCACGAGTGGGAAAACCAGCCCAAATGAGTCTGAAAAACCCTATAAATATCAGACTCATAAATGATGTCCTAATTCATGGGGCACAGGTTTAAATACTGCAGCAGAAAAATAAAGTGCACGATCAGGGGCGCATAACCAGTGGTCATGCGCATTGGATCCCCTGATCTTGCGATTAGCAATTGCAAAACTCCAGAAAATTAGAATCAACGTGCATGAGCAGTGTCACACGACTAGAGGTCGTGCGGACTATGTCCAATGATCGTGAGATTGCCCCAGACAGAACTTGGAAAAGATGGAGAATAGTGCGCACGATCAGTGGCTCACTACCAGTGGTCGTGAGCCATAGATCCAATGATCGTGCGCTGTATTTATGTACCATTTAGAGTTCGATGAACTGACCGAGCACGACCAGCGGTCGTGCGCTAAGGAGTCCACTGACCGTGCGCGTGTAAAAATGTAAGATCAGTGGCCGTTAGGCGAAAAACATTCCCAAACGATCCCGAAACACACACACACGACCCATGTACCTGCAACAAAAACAGAAGAGCCACCGAAATGGGCATTCCACATTCCCCAGACACAGAAAAATACCAAGTAGTGCAAAAGTATAAAAAATACGGAATCACACTGAAAATGGGTCCAAAGTGCACTTACCATGGAATGGACATAATAACAAATATGAATAGTTATGGATCTAAAGTGTAGTGCATCAACGATAAAACTAGCCCAGCTGAGTCCAAATATATGTATATAACTTGGACTCATCACCAAGTATATGGAAAAAACACATGTACCTTCTAGGATCCTAGAGGAACATTAGCGAATAAATACAAATAACGACAACTTAGTCATCGTTCCCATATACCATTTTGATTTCAGTTTTTCCTTCCCACCACAGATTGAACTTACTGAAATTTTGGATTTTTATGGTAAAGTGCTCGGTTAGCTGTCGTCGAACACAGTTACCTCGATTGTGAGCTTCATCATGTACCTGCAGACTGAATGGGTAAGGTTCACCATGAACCATTTTCGCACTGCTTTATTGTGTGGTCAATCAAATCTGGTAATGGAGTGAACAAATTTTTCAGGGGATCCTGTACTTTGGATTTATAGGAATGAAGGTGGTGAACCTATTGAATAAGGTTCCTCATTGGTCTGAGAGATATTAGATGTTCAAGGGCAACATGTGGATACTTACCTTCAACCCGCAAGTGCAACAAAACAGCATTTTTAAGTCGGATTCTCTTGGAAAATTTGAAGAAGAAATAGTGAAGTTCTTTGCCGAAGAATGACTTGATGTCAAGTGTTACATCCTGCTACTTATAGTATCAGGCTTATCCGTTGAAGAAAGTGATTTTATTCCTGCTCTTAAACATTTGTTAGCAGAATAAACCACTCAATTTTACTTTGTTTTATCTTACAACAACCCTCAAGGTCCCCACCAATAAGCCAGAAATCCCTGAAGGACCAGTGATCACGTAGAGTGAAGCATGGAAGAAGCGGGAAGCTGACTGTAAGCAGAGGGACGATCCCGTTGCAGATTATGCTTCTGAAGAGAGCTTTTCCCTTATCAGGATTGGAGAGAGGATGAAGGATTGCCATGGCAAGCTGGTTATGAAATGGCACCCCCGTGAAAAGCACGTTCAAGTGTCTACCACTCTTCCCACTTGGAAGAATGACAAGATTATCCAGAATGCTCATGCCGTTAGCTTGGCCATTTATGGGAAGACAAACTTGGCCGAATTGCAAGCGGTCCTAATCGAGAAACATCACAATCTAGCTATCAAAGTTTGTGCTAGGAGCATGGTTACATATCACTTCATAGCCGAATCTCTTGCCAATGCTCTAAGAGACCGTCAGCGGCTAGAAGAAGAAGTTGTGAAACTTAGGAAAGCTAATGCGGTAAGAGTTTACCCTGCAGGCATTGTAATTTTCTTTTACATAATCATAAATAATTTACGTTTACTTCTTATTATAGAAAGTAAAAGATCTAGAAAATCCAGCCTTCCCGAATTACTGGCCATTTGCGAGAACGTGGTGAAGAAATTTTTGAGCCTCTTAAGTAACGGAAGCCTTTAAAGCTGAATTTGAAAAAAAAACACTTTTGAGACTATATCCGAGCTTCCAACATTTTGATGCCGCTTGAGACAAGGTTGCTAGTGATGTTAAGATGACGGAGATGAAAAAGACAAAATTTCCATGGAGGATGAAGATGAAGATAAAGAAGAAACTCCTCGCGAGCAGAAAGAATTATCCAAGGTGTAGGATCCCTAGTTGGATTTGGGCTAGGTTCACTAAGCTAGGATGTGTGACCCAACATGTATAGCTAGGGTCATGTATGTGTCCTAAAGTCTAGGACATGTCCTCAGAGTGAACACTATCTGAACCAGCCATCAACAGACTGTAAAAGACTTGGAGAAATTTCACACAAAAATGAGTTCGACGTTCGTCAAACTCATGTCGACGATAGTTGTGCTAAGCTCGACAAACTCAGAGAAAATTCTCTGAGCTGAGCTCGACGAACTTGACACTCAGGTCGATGATTTCCAGAGTATACTTCAACATTCCAAGTCCAGAATTCTTCACACTTAATTCCAGTCGACGAACTTAGTTCTCAGGTCGATGAACTTAGTTCTCAGATTGACGATTGCTGGGTATTCTACTTCAACATCTTATTCCATAAACATCTAAGTATTCTAAGTCCAGGATCACACTCCAGTCGACGAAATCACCTTCTCAACTCGACGAACTTAGACCACAGTCTTGACAAGATTTATTATGTAGCAGTTAGAAGCCCTCAGTTCGACGAAACTAGTTCTCAGGCCGACGAACCCAATTCTGAGGTCGACGATTTCTGGACACGTTACTTCAACATTCTTAAGTCCAAGAAACATGGAATTCTGTTATTCAGTCGACAAAGTTATATTCTCAGCTCGACGAACTTAATATACAGAATTGACAAGGTTCCAGAGAAAGCAGTTCTGTCCTCAGGTCAACGATCTTGGATCTCAGCTCAACGAACAACTATTATTTGGTCGATGAACTTGACTTCTCTGCTCGACGAACTCTGGATACAGATCGACGAATTCTGTTCTCTGCTCAACGAATTCTGTAAAGTTCCAGACTTGGAAATTTCCCTTCCTCTGTCCCTTTTCTATTGCAATAATTTCTGAGTAACCAATGCTTAAATCTTATCTGAATATTACCGTTAGAAGCAAGCATTGATTACGGTCTTCATCAGGATTATTGCTTGTCGTTTTTCCATGGGACAGTTGGGGAAATCAATCAATGCAAATATTCTCCAGGTCGTCAGCATTGAAGAAATTCAAATCCAGAAGGAAGATTACACAGAAATATAAAAAAGATTTTTCTTTTTCTTCCTTAAGCAGAACAGACAACAACACAGTGAAAAGTCTTTTCTTCTTCCTTCTCCTCTGAACACAGAACAAAATACACAGGGCAATAACACTGAAAAATCAGAAGCCCTAGACCAGAGAAAGAACAGCAAGCTGAAGAAGAATAAGAACAACCATTTAAATCAAGAGTCTTCTTCTATCTTCATCTCAGGATTCTTCAGAGGATAACGAATATTCTATCTGTCAAAGAAGTTCCTGGATACCATCTGGTCAAAGGTGAAAAACTGAAGACCTACTCACCCTGCAGCAAGGCTCAAATCTTCCTGAGTTCAATATCACAGGGGGAGCTTTTGCTGACATCAAGGTCCACTAAAGTCTTCTCAGTTGTATTTGAGAAAGAGAAGACATAATCACTCTCTCATTCCCCACTGTATAAAGGGTTCCTAACTCCCTTCAAAAGTTATTCCTGGTTGCAAGTCACCTGATCAAAAGACTTGAGGATTGGTTTTTAAGCACCTGATCAAAAGCTCATTGGTGGCAATCACCTGATCAAAAACCTAAGTGGATTCCTACTAGGGTGGTAGAAGAGTGGATGTACCCAAGTTTAGGGGACCACTATAAAATTCTTGTGTTGTCTGGCTGCTCGTTTTCTTTTGTTCTTGTTGTGGTTGTGCTAGCTAGGTTGCTATGTTTGTGATATGTTGTGCTAGATTACTTTATCTTATGTTTGTTTTCATTTACAGCAAAAAGTTTTAAGTTTTCAAGATACTCTATTCACCTCCCCCTAGAGTATTTCAGATCTAATCCTTACTTTCAATTGGTATCAGAGTAAGGTTCCTTTGGTTGTACAAGTTAACTATTGAACCAAAAGATCTTGTGTTGGATTTGAGTTTTATTTCTATTAGATATATATTCACAGCATGGAACAGAACAAGGACTATGCAAGGACCAGACCTCCAGTATGCAACCTAAATAGGTTTGCCATCTGGAAGGCAAGAATCAAATTATATATAAATTCTATTGAATGAGGATATCTATAATTCCATCTTGACAGGTCCTCCTCAAGCTGCTGCCTCTACATCTACAATAGCTTCAAGCACAAATGCAGTTCCACTACCTGAGTGGACTGAAGCCCAGAAGAAAGCTAAAGTTGTTGATGCCAAAGCCATGAATATTCTGGCCCAAACAATGTCAGATGACATCTTCCAGAAAGTGGCAGAATGCACATCAGCCAAGGTCATTTGAGATTCCTTTAATCAAATGGTGGCTGGATTTGCTGATGAAAGAAAAGACAGAAGATCCAATCTCATATCATAATATGAGAACTTCAAGAAGGAGGAAGCAGAATCTGTAGCAGATATGTACAACAAGTTGAGCTCAATCATCAATGAGCTGAAAACCTTGAACAAGGACATCACCCTCACTGAGGTGAATGACAAAATCCTTATGTGCTTCCCAAGCTCATGGGATTCAAGGATCTGACCAATCAAGGAGGCCAAAAGCTTAAATGAGATTTGCACTGAATCTCTTTTAGGAAAGCTCAAGTTTTATGAGAAGCTCATCAAATCCAGAGAAGTAGCAGAGCAAAGGACAACTCCACCAGCCAGGAAGGAACACAACCTTGCATTCAAGGCTGTTGAAGAATCTGAAGCCTCAACAGTGAATGAAGAGTTATACCTTATGGAAATTACCTACAAGTCCACATATTTACAGGTGTGGATTCATCTTCGGAGAACTAATAGAACTTAACATAAAGTGGTGAGACCGCTGAGATAAAACCGCTGAGGTAAAGGCAGGGAAAATTTCTAAGTCCAGAAGCGCTGAGAGTAAAGGCTGATGGCGTTGAGTGTCTCAACATCACTCAACGCTTGATGGGATTCTGGAATATTTTCAAAGTCCAGATGTTGATGATCACTGCTGACATCATCAAAGTTAAAATTACAGGAAGCCATTGCTGAAAAGCTGCTACAGTGCAGAAAGATGTTATGTCCCTTTCTGATGGAGTTGGCGCTCACCAATCCTTGGTGGGCCCATATACTATGGTGCTGTTGATTCAAATCAACACATATAAAAGGGGAAATAGAAAAGGGATTATGGTTAACGAACACAGAAGAAGAGAAATTAAAAAGAGGCGGCTGGACATTTACTTCCGATCAAGCTTGAAAGCTAAAGTCCTTTGAAGACAGCTTGAAGGCAAAGAAGGATAGCTGAAGCACTTCAAAGCTCAGCAAGTTTGTTCTCAATAAAATAGTTTAGCTGATTCATCTCATCAGCAAAGTGGAAGCTGCTCAACTATGCAGCTGGAAAAAGTCATAGTTGTAGAAGAAGGCTGATTCCTTCTATAGCAAGTGAGCTGGACTGAAATCTGCTCAGTCCAGCAAAGTTGACTCAAAGTCATTTCTCTGAGGCAGTTTTTATTTACTTCAACTTACTATTTAATTTCTTGTAGGATTCAGGTTTCCTGAATCTGAGTTTTGGACACTTTGTGCCTGAGCTGTAGGTGACAAATTTGTCACTGAGGTAGGTGCCCTGTTAGGGAACTAAGGTAGGATCGAACTGAGGATCTGAGTTGTAGGGCTTAAGTGCCTGAGGTAGGAGAGTGATGCTATTTGAGGTATGACCCAAGTGTGGATCTGAGGTAGGGCTATCCTCCCAGCCTGACTGTAGGGTCTTGTGCCTAAGGTAGGTGATCAGTGGATCACTGAGCTATAGGTGACAAGATTGTCACTGAGATTGTAGGCCTTGGAGGAGGCTGAGCTGTAGGTACCTGAAAGGGTACTGAGTTATAGGTGTGCTGCAACACTCTGAGTGTAGGGCTATGCGCCTGAAGCTGTAGGGCTGAAAAGCCTGAATGTAGGCCTTAAAAATAAGGCTGAGGTAGGTGATCTCTAGATCACTAACTATAGGAGCTCTACAAAGCTTTGATGTAGGAACCCTTATGGTTTTGAGTTGGATTCTGAGGAGAATCTGTGTGTAAGGCTGAGGCCCTGACGTCTAAGCTCTGAGTAGCATAAATGAAGGAGTTGGGCCGAGTCCAGAAAATAAGTTGGATAGGTGGAGAGGGAAAGTGGATGTACCCAATTGGGGAACCACTATAAATACTTGTGTTTGATGTGTTCTTGTTTTTCTTTGTAATAGTAGGACTTAAGGACAAGCTCTAGTTAGTATAATTAGAAATTAGCAAAAGATTCAATAAAAGCTCAAAGACCTATTCACCCCCCCTCTAAGTGATTAGCTAACCTAAAGTTAAATAACTTTCATAGTATCAGCAAGGGCTTCAGCTCACTATTTTTCGCTCAGCTCTCCAGCACCTACATGGGGACAAACCACTGTAACGGTGGCAAACAAAGCAACAGTTAGCATTCAGCTGACTAATTTATAATGACCTTACCCCTTTCCAGAGGCAGCGATATTCTTTCCATGCATGCATAACATTTCACAAGCAGATATATCACAAGATATCAAAAACGCACCATCAATATATCAAAAACGTCGACCACATGGCCTGACGCTTCGTGCACTCATGGCACATTATTGGTGTACTGGAAAACCAAGGTCCCACCACCGTTATCAGGTCTCAAACCCAACAGTAAAACTTGAGCATTCATGCTCCACAGCCTATGGCCAGAGACTTTAGTCTTGATGGCGAACAGCCCATGACTCTCATGATGTGATCCCAACGAAACCATTCACTTAGGCACTCAAGTTAGACAATCATCACGCAAATATAGTTCAGCCCTTGATCATTGCTCAAATCTCTAGTTCAATGTGTAGACTGACGCGGGTCGGCATCCCCTTATCCGTTCAGCTCACTGGCCTTTAAGAGCACAATGCTCATAATAGCCACACTGTCCCCAAAGGACTGTCTTTCACAATCACAGGTTAGCTAGGAGCTACTGCCAGCAACAACCACTATCGCTTGTCAATAATAACAGAACTCTCTTTCTACACCCAGCCCAAACCATATCTGGACCAACTATCCAAAAAACCCTGCAGCTATCTGCAGTGCCAAAAACACAGGACTTTCATAGCATACAACATATGCACTTCGAGGGTATTTTCCTGGAATTCCACTCCAGTACTTCCTGCTACTCCACTTCACAGGCACAACCCACCGAATCCATACAATACTCATTTATATGCGGAGTCTTCTCTAGTGCCAAAAATAAAACATCACCAATCCAGACCAACCTGTCCATATGGTATTCACACAGTATGCCTATTATGTACTACACATTTCAGAATATATATGTAATACTTCTTAGGGATTTCAAGAATCAACCTAACAAAAATCCCTCAAAATTCCACCTTTTTTGGGGGGAAATCCATGCATATGCTAAAATAAGGACTTCACATGTCCAAGGAGGAAGATCGTTAACCTTGAAGTTCTCTTCAAATCCTTGACAAAGCTTTTCTACGTGGATGGAAATGATCGCCTCACTTTCCACTTCATGATTCTAGCTTCCGCTCTTGATTCCAGCAAAGATTTGCTCCAACAACTCAACAACTTTCACCCAAACCCTAGTACCAGCCAAACGTTATCTGCTCTATAACTAGGGAAGCAAGGAAGAGAAAGAGAGAAAAGGAAATAATGATTTCCTGCAACCCATTCCTCTTTAGATAAGGCCTCGGGTTTTATCCCAGCCACACTATCTCATTACATCAAAAGAATGCAATGGCTCTGGGTTTGAGCTGACAAAGACAACCACCGCTCAGTGGCCGCACACTAGCCACCTGACACAAGTCGCCTCTTCGGCGACGTCTAATTTCGGCATTTCATCGAATGGGACCACATTCGTCGAACACAAATCGTCGAACAAGAGATAATTCGTCGAATGGAGTCTGAGTTCGTCGAGCTGGCCATAACACCAGACATCACTCTTTTCGTCGAGCTCAACTCGACGTTTTTCTCCTAGCTCAGCTCTATGCTTTCCGTCAAGCTCTACTCGACGCATTCGTCGAGCTCTGCTCGACAATTTTCGTATAGCTCTGCTCAACGCTTTCGTCGAGCCCAGCTAGACGATTTCTGTCGAGCTCTGATCGACTATTTTGCATATTACCCTTTATTCCTTTTTGGGGTTTACAAACCTCCCCTCCTTATAGAAATTTCATCACGAAATTTTCATAGACACCCAGAACACAATAACAAATATATTACAACATACAATTTCTTCAACAAAAAAATGTTACAACATTTTATATAAACAACTCGGGAAATTCAGCCCTCATGGTCTGCTCCCGCTCCCATGTAGCTCTTCACGGCCACAGTTGACCCACCGGACCTTGATAATACCGATTGTCTTATTCTGTAGCTGGTTAACCGCTTTATACTCGATCTGAAAGGGCCTAACCTTCATGTTTAGGCCATATTCGACCGGTACGAGATCATTCACAATCACTTGAGCTGGATCTTTCACGGCTTTTCGAAGCACTGATATGTTGAACACAACATGAAATTCACTCAATTCTGCCGAAAAATCAAGCCGATAGGCAACTTCTCCAACTCGCTCCACTACTTTGAACGGACCAATATACCTCAGACATAACTTTTTCAAGCACCAAATCCTGGACACGCCCTTGAAAGGTTTAATTTTCATGTATACCCATTTGCCCACCGCAAACTCTACGTTTCGGTGCTTGGAGTTATAGTACTTTTTCTGCCGGTCTTGGGTTATCAATAGCCTCTCCTAAATAGAGTGTATTGTCGAATTAGACTCTTCTACTTCCTTAATCTTTGACAACTTCGATTCGCCTGTTTTCGCCCATGTTAATGGTGTACGGCACTTCTTACCATACAAAGCTTCAAAAGGCGCCATATTTTGACTAGCTTGATAGCTATTATTGTAGGCAAACTTGACCATATAGATATGATCTTCCCATCTCTTCCCGAAGTCCAAAATGCACATTCGGAGCATGTCCTCCATTGTTCTATTGCTCCTCTCCATTTGGCCATCCCTTTTTGGATGAAAGGTCGTATTGAATGTTAACTTTGTCCCCAACAATTGATGGATTAGCCTCCAATCATGTGAAGTGAAGCGCCCATCCCGATCATTGACGATGCTACGGGGAACACCATGCAATCGTACTATTTGATAAACATAAAGCTTAGCCATGACTTCCACTAAATCGTCCCTCTTGTTCGAAATGAAGTTAGCCACTTTATTCAACCAGTCTATGATCACCCAAACCGAATCATTAATGCGTTGAGATCTCGGCAACCCGTGCACAAAATCCATCGAAATATCATCAAACGTCCATTCCGGAATAGGTAGCGACTTCAGGAAACCTCCAGAAATCTGACATTCAGCTTTCACTAAGGCACAAGTCTGACATTTAGCCACGTAATGTGCTATGTCCTTCTTCAAACCCGGTCACCAGAATAGGTTTTTCATTTCTTTATATGTCTTTGTACTCCCTGGGTGAATTGAATACTTCGTGAAGTGAGCTTCATACATCAATTCATCTCTTAACTTACCCATATTCAGGACACACAAACGACCATCTTTTTGCAAAAGGCCATCACCCCAAGAGAATTGGCCATTTGATCCATCCACCACATTGCGTTGCAAACTTTCATCAGGTTCTGTTGCTCGCCGAACCCTGTCCGCATGGACATAATGTACCTCCGTCCAGTTCAAGAACACATTTTTTGTGGAATTCTTGTCAAGACAAGAAATCTCTAATGCTTCTAACTCCTGGATCAGACGCTCATCATGCATCTGCAACCAAGTTGCCCTTGTCGGAGTCCTACTACACAAGGCATCTACGACGACGTTTCCCTTCCCTGTAGTATAGTGAATCCGGAAGGTGTAATCCCCGAGGAACTCCATCCACCTACGTTGTCGAATGTTGAGATCCTTCTGATCCAATAGATACTTAAGGCTCTTATGGTTCATGAATATATCCACCTTCACTCCATATTTATAATGACACCACAGTTTAAGTGCAAAAATCACTGCCGCCAACTCCAAGTCGTGGACAAGATTGTTCCGCTCATGCACTTTCAACTGGCATGAGCCATAAGCGATCACCTTTCCAAACTGAAGAACGTAGCCTAAGCCGGTCCCTGATGCATCACTATAAATTTTAAAGCTGTCTGAACCACAGGGTGACGTCAAGATTGTCACCGTGGTCAAGAAACTCTTCAGCTCGTCAAAAGCTCATGCTCACTCCGACATCCAAACTCACTTCTGATCCTTCCTCGTTAATGTGGTTAGAGGCAAAGCTATCCGCGAAAAGTTCTCTACGAAGCGCCTGTAGTAGCCCGCTAGTCCAAGGAATCTCCTGACTTCGACTATAAAAGACAACATCGACCACTCTCGTATAACAACTATCTTTGTAGGATCCATCGCAATGCCCTCTCCACTCACCACATGGCCAAGAAAAACCACTGACGACAGCAAAAATTCACACTTTGAGAACTTGGAGTAGAGCTTATTTTTCCTCAAGATGTGCAACACCATCCGAAAATGTTTTTCATGATCTTCTTCATATTGAGAGTACACTAGAATGTCATCGATGAAAACGATTACAAACAAATCCAAGTACTCTCGAAATATTCAGTGCATTAGGTTCATGAACACTGATGGCGCATTTGTTAGACCAAACGGCATTACAGTGAACTCATAATGACCATAGCATGTTCTAAATGCTGTCTTGGTAATGTCACCCTCATAAATCCTCAACTGGTACTAACCAAACTTCAAGTCCAGTTTAGAATAGACGATTGATCCCACTAGCTGATCAAACAAGTAATCAATTCGAGGTATTGGATGCTTGTTCTTTGCCGTCAACTTATTCAATTCGCGATAGTCGATGCACAACCACAGACTACTGTCGTTCTTTTTAACAAAGAGAACTTTTGCGCTCCAAGGTGACATACTTGGGCGTATATATCCCCGTTCTAGCAACTCTTGTAGTTTAAATTTCAGTTCCGCCATTTCCTTTGGCGCTACTCGATATGGCGAGCGGGCCACATGTTTTGCACCTGCCACCAACTCAATAGAAAAGTCAATCTCCCGTTGTGGTGGTAACCTCGGAAGCTCCTTCGGAAACACATCAGCAAACTACGAAACAATCAGAACATCACTCACACTTGCTTTTGGCTCAACAACCATAATAAGCGTGAAGAATAACTTTGCGCCCTTCCGAACAGCTTCGACGACTTGGAGTGCAGAAAACAATAAGTTGCTCGATCCTTGCATACTAGCGAATTTTGTCTCTAGCTCGGTATTTTGTCCCAGTGTGATCTCCTTTGAACTGCAATCAATAAAGGCACACTACTTCGAGAGCCAGTCCATACCAAAGATCACATCAAATTCCGATATTGGCAGCACTGATGCGTCCAATCCGATATCCCGACTTTCTATCTGTACCTCCATAAAGCAAGACCTATTCGAATGAATCACACATCCGTTCATTAATAACACCTTCACACTATCTGTCGTCATACGAATCAGTACTTTGATCCGTGACACGAAGTCCATAGATAGAAACGAATGCGAAACACCCATATCAAACAGTGCTGTCACTGGATAGTTCTGAATGAGGACAAAGCCTAATATAAACACATCATACATAATATACACACAAGGTATGAAGTATCAAAAGCAATCATAAAGTATCTTAACTCATAGCTGTGACGACGTCACTTTGCTTTATGGTCTCCTGTTGGCTAATATTATATACTCGGGGTTGCTCCTAGGATGCAGAGGACTCCACCACTGCATTTCCCTTTTCAACATAGGACGCTCCTGTCTTCTTCTTACCCTTAGGTGGACCAACCCAACAAACACGGGCTAAATGACCCAACTTACCACATGTATAACAAGCACGATGGTCTTGCCTCGAATTTCTCCAGATACAATAGAAGAGGGAGCCTGTGAAGAAGACTTGGATCTCTTACCCCATTTCCTTCGGTAGTTTGATTTCACTGGGTACGGCGCCTTGAACTCAAGCTTTGTCACAGCCAAGTCCCTCTTGTCTTGAACCTGCTTCATATCTTTATCCAATGCACGAGCCGTATCAAACAATGCTTGAAATGCCTGGTTCACCGAACTCGAGAGCAGGAATCTCAGCTCATCACGCAACCCTTCATAGAACCTGTTGGTTTTACGCTCTTCGTCAGCAAAGATAGATCCCGTATAGCATCCCAACCTTGTAAACTCACGTAAGTAGGTATCAACACTGCTTTCTCCCTAAGATAGATGTTGGAATTCATTCTCCATGGCGATGCGCTGAGCCAACGACAAATGCTTTGGCAAAAATAGTCTCGAAAATTTTTTTATCGAGAGTTCCGTCAGTTGTCTGCCTGCCAAGTGGTGCAGCTCTATCTCATCCAACCAAAGCCTAGCCTCTCCTTCCAACGGGAAAGTGGCCAAGGTAAATTTCCGTGTTTCCTCAGTTCTTATCGCCATCAAAATTTGCGTGACGTGCGCCAGCCAATCTTATACCTGCATTGGGGATCCCACCCCCATAAACGTAGGAAGATTGAAGCTCATAAATTGCTTCAGTTGTCGATCCGCTGCTCATGGATCTATAACAGCCACATCAGGTTCGGGTCTCACACCAACCTATTCTAGCACCACCGTATACAGAACCTACCCAGTAGGTTGTGTCTGGATCATAGCAACAATACATCCACAACTAAGTGTACAATATCTGAACACGGAGGAGGTGTAGGAATCTCATCTGGTGTCATACTCTCGTCAGAATGCTGGGGCTCAGACTGCCCTGCACCACTTCGAGTCACCTATACGTGTAAAAGACAAACTTTAGTGACTTGGCAAAAGCCACAACAACATAGTAGGAACAAGCAGGTTCCTTAAACAAGTGTATTTATATTTCTTAGTGGACATTCTTGAGTTCACTTCACCCCTCAAAAGAATTCGACCACGAATTTGAATGAAGAAGACCAAGACAAGTTGATACCAAAGGGTAACACCTCCCTCCGTTACATGACATATAATAGAAGGTCTAGCCGGGCCCCAGACTATTTGCCACAAATAGACGGAGGGGTTACATGTTAATACCAAAAATTAGTGCACACATCCTAACTCAGAGCATTCTAGTGGAAGCATTACGGGTTAAGATTGAACTCATCAACCATGAATGTCCACTGTACATATAACCCAACACATATATATCTCTCTCAAAGGAATGTCTACAAATACACAAAATATTTGTCCTTAAGACCTTACATGTTTTCTTCACAAGTGTGGATTACATACATCGGCACGCAGGCCGGTCACACATAAAAATAGCAAAACATTTCTTTAATTGGCCTTCGAGGGCCAACATAGCAGCAGCAGCAGCAGCAAGGGCTTCATCCCACTATTTTCCGCTCGGCTCTCTGGTGTCTACTAATCATGAAGAGAATAAAAACCGAACTAGCAATCCAACGAGGCAAGTATACATATAGAAATGTAGCTAGGGGACACAAGTGTCGTATTAAAATCCAAGAACCGTTGAGTAATCTTACTCACACAAAAACTATTATCTTATCGAGAGATTGTTTTAGGGTTTAAGAGAGAGCTAAATGCGATTAAGAAAAGAAATGTAATGCAAAAAAGAGAAATGATTGCGGTTAAAATGACAACTACTAAAAATGATTACAACGAGTGGTTGAGACGATGATAAAGAAAAGCACTCGATCGAGAATCACCTCGGCTAAAGTTGATCAAAAAAATGCGATAATAAACCCTGACTTCATAAGGTAAAAGACCTTGACCGTGGAGGTTCTATAAGCATGAACACGCTTCTTTCGAAGCCGTGCCCACCTGAGTTTAGGAAGGTCCGACCGAACTCTCATCCAAATCGGAGACCTAAAGCTCGATTTACGCTGTGAACCCCTCTATTGGATTTCACTCCAATCAGGGAAAGAGCGAACTAGAGCATCATAACTTATATACTCGAACCTCGGATCATCAAGATCGGGTACAAGGATGATTAGTTAATCATGGAGAAGTGGAGGAATAGAGATGAGTAGAAATGCATTAAGAAAACAAAGAAATTCACTCCTTTTATTAATGTAAAAAAGAGAGCTACAACATGAAATAAAAGATTATAAGTACTGAAAATGAAAACTAGGCTAGCATTAACACTAAACTACTAAAGCAATTACAAAAACTATTACAAAAGGAGTGCACTAAACAAGGATTAAAAGCTTAAAATGAGAAAGGGGGAAAAAGAAGCATAAAAAACAAGTAAACAAAAGGGCAGCACCTCCCCTCTCACTCCAAAACTGGTTTGGACTCAAGGGGGGTTTGAATTTATAAAAAATCTTGCAGGTTGGTCACCCCCCCCTGTCACGCCCGGGTAGGGCGTGTCACGGGGCGTGACATGTACGGGTAAGATTTTGGGAGGTGAAATCTTACGGAATTGTTGATTTGATTTGTACATCGGTGGACATGCCCAAGGATATGCCTGTGTAGGGGGGCGTGTCAGGCACGACAAGCTTCAATCGTTGGTCAGAAATCCATCAAACACTGAAAATTACGGAACACGCCCGGGGTCACGCCCGTGTAGCGGGGGCGTGTCAGTACTGTTGACGTACAACGACGCAAATTCTACAAATACAGCAGCAGGTTTTAGGAAGATGGTGACACGCCCATGGAGGGCATGTCAGGGGGCGTGTCAGGGGTTTTGCTTGGGATTTGGGCTCACGCAGCAACCTTCCTTAGGATCGGGTTACACGCCCGGTTACACGCCCAGGGAGGGCGTGTAAGGGAGGCGTGTAAGGTCACTTTTTGCCGAAGTCATAGAAAACCTGCAAAAAAGAAAAAACATTAGCGGCATTAATATATATATAATACGAGATAAAAAAACTATACAAACATGACTCGTGTATTAAAAAGTAGTAATTACCCTAGTAGTTTAAACTACAAAATGTACTATCAAATTCTCCCAAGCTTAAGCTTTGCTTGTCCCCAAGCCAAGATATAAAAACTAGCTAACATAAAAGTGAATAATCAGGAAAATTCAAATTATGCTAACACAAGTATCATGCGAAATTCTAAGTAGGGAGAAGGTGAAACGTAAACCTAAAATAATTATTTAAACTTTGTTTAACAATTTATAAGCTTTACTAATGAAAATAAGTCATCCAAAATTTTAACCAAATTCTTTAAATAAATTTAAGCAAAGCAACGAAATGAAAAAATGCATTGAGTTGTTACTAGATCGAAGAGACACATTATAACTATATCAATCAAATAACAAAAATCTAAATTTAAATCCAACACTATACTCTTTTACTTTTCTTCTTTACTTAGCTAATAAATAAAAATCAAAAGATGAATTAAAAGGACTTATTAGGACTGAAACATTTGGTTTAGGGATATAATTAGGAATGTAATTCAAAGATAAACATGAAGGCTTAAAATCACACTAAACCAAAATTAAAAGTTTCAAAAAAAATTTTATCATAAATAAACTATTTTTCTTTCTTTTTTTTTTCTTTTTATTTTTTCTTCTTTTTTTTAAAACAAAACAAAGGCCATAAATAATTTTCTTTTCATTTTGAAGTTGGCCAAACAAGAGTACATACATATTTTGAGCATATGTTTTTCAAAAATAATTCTCCAAATATATCACAAAAATAACCCTATCATAATCATGAAAAATTTAAAATAAACATTTAAAGCCTAGTGTGATTAGATAGGTTGAAATATTTTAGCTTTGGTGAAAATGAGATAATAAGTGGAGCTAACAATTGAAAATAGGAAAAAGGCTCAAAAGCGGCTAACTAGGGTTTCATTTTAGGTTGACAAGAATGCTCAAACGAAAACAAAAAAGGGCTAAATCATTTTCATGCTTTCAAAATTTATCTAAAACATAGTTTTGAAAAATTTCAAAAAGCAAGCCTAGATAATAAAAGAAGAATAATGAAATTATCTTGAAAATATAAATAATAGGGGCCTTGGATCGTTCACATCTACTATGCTAATCAAAAGTTGACATTACAAAAATTACCCAAAATGAAAAGGAAAATAGTGGATGAAATATTTTCAGGAATGTAAAAAAAATAAAAAACGAAAACCATAATAAAAATGCGAGTTTTAGAAAAACGTTTCACGATAACATTTAATCGTGAATTAGAAACACAACAAGACCAACATTTTACTTGTGAAACATATTTAAAAAGAATGATTAGAAAGGTTATAATTAGCTAAGTCATTTATATGAAATTTTGAGAAAAACAAAACAAAAGTAAGAGGTACTATAAAGTACAAAAATTCGTTTAAACTATTAAAACAAATAGTATGTAAATATAAATTTTTTTGATTGATTTTGGAATATTTTATATTTTTTATTTTTAAGATATTTTCTTTTCTTGGTTTTTTAAGATATTCCCTTTTTCTTATTTTTAAGATATTTTTTTTGTATTTTTAAGATAAATAATTTTTTTAATAATTTTTAAAGGAAACAAAAATAAGGATAAGATAAGGAGGAAATCCTCCCCCAAACTTAAAATAGACATTGTCCTCAATGGAGAAAGGAGGGGTATGAGAGAGAGAAAAAAATTAAAACATAAATAAAAGTACAGAATTGAAAAACAGGTACTTCCCCGGATTTATGCGCCGCGAATGTTGATCGATGCCGATCCCCCATGCTTGCACCTTGGAATTTCTTGAAATGTCTTATTTGGATTTTGTGATGTATTCAACAGCGTTGGAGCAGACGATCGCAGAAGCTTCAGCTTTTCGGAGCTGTCTGGGAAAAAAAGTGTAAAATAAAGAAAACAGAAAAAAATATTGTCCAAAAGATTATTGTCCAAAATAATAATTAAAGTTTTTAACAAAAAAAAATTCTTAAGTTAGTTTAAGTTCGGATCATGCAGAAAAAAATTAATACAGTTTGAACTAACATCACCACAAAAATAAAATTTAAGACGCTGCTCATTCACTTTGAACTCACCCTTATCAGGGTGTGTAATTAAAATCGTGCCATATGGAAAAACTTTTTTAAAAGTAATGGCCCAGACCAACTTGATTTTAACTTCCCTGGAAATAAACGTAATCATGAGTTATATAAAAGAACTTGGTCCCCCGGCTTGAAAGTTTTTGGGTGCCTTAAGTGTTTGTCGTGAAAACGTTTTGTCCGCTCTTTAAAAAATTTGTTATTTTCGTAAGCGTAAGAGCGCTACTCATCAAGTTCATTAAGTTGTAATTTTCTAAGGTCGCCGACGGAGTGGGGATCAAAATATAAAAACCTTAAGGCCCAAAAAGCATGGTGTTCTAATTCTACGGTAAATGGCACGATTTTCCATAGACCAACCGATATGGCATACAACCGATGGCGGTTTTGTACGCTGTACGGTAGGAACATAGAGCATCGTCTAATTTGGTTGACCAGTCTTTTCTAGAGTTGGATACAGTCTTTTCTAAAATTCTTTTAAGCTCTTTGTTCACTACTTCGACTTGTCTGTTAGTTTGGCAGTGGTAGGCAGTTGATAGATTATGTGTAACGCCGTATTTAATAACGATTTTTGAAAACTACGCGTTACAAAAATGCGAACCCCTATCACTAACGATGGCTCGTGGTGTACTGAATCGAGAAAATAATTTTTTTTAAAAACATAATAATGACACGGGCATCGTTAGTAGGAAAAGCTTGGGCTTCAACCCATCGTGAAACATAATCAACTGCAATTAAAATAAATTTATTCTTGAAGCTAGAAGGAAGGGGACGGACAAAATCAATTCCCAAGAGGTCGAAAACTTCGCACTCAAGGAAATAATTTTGCGTCATTTCAATTTTATTGGAAATATTTCCCGACCGTTGGCAACTATCACACCTACTCACAAAGGCTTGCGCGTCTTTAAATAGGCTAGGCCAGTAAAAACCCGCGCAAAGCACTTTGTGGGCGGTGCAAGCAGCTTGATAGTGACCACCAGTCAGTCCTTCACGCAAATGTTTTAAAATATCTAATCCTTCTTCAAAAGAGACACATTTCCTTATCACTTGGTCTGCACAGACTCGGAAAAGATGCGGGTCCTCCCAAAAATAGTTATTTAACTCAGATAAGAATTTCTTCTTTTGCTGAGAGGAGAACTCTTTCGGGAGGACACGGGCCACTAAATAGTTGGCGATGTGTGCAAACCAAGGAGAAGGGTATGTGTTAATTAAAAGCAGTTTCTCATCGGGGGAGAAATAATTAAAAGATTTTTCATCTAATTTTTCAATATAAGGATTATCTAATCATGAGAGATGGTCGGCGGCCAAATTCTCGGCACCTCACTTATCACGTATTTCTAAGTCAAACTCCTGGTGGAGTAAGACCTTGTGAATCAGGCGCGGCTTGGCATCTGTCTTAGCAAAAAGATACTTGAGGGCCGAGTGGTTCGTAAAAACGATAATCTTTAAAGCGTGATATACGAACGGAATTTATCAAAAGAGAAAACGACAGCTACGAGTTCCTTTTTGGTTGTGGTATAATTCTCTTGTGCAGATGTAAGTGTTTTACTTGCATAATAGATGGGGTGGAAGTTTTTAGATATTCGTTGTCCTAGTACGGCTCCCACCGCGAAAGTACTTGCATCGCACATAATTTCAAAGGTAAGGTCCCACACCGGAGATATCATTATAGGGGCATTAATTAATTTTTCTTTTATTAATTCAAAGGCAGATAGACAAAGGTCATCAAAAATAAACGAGGCATCTTTTTTTCTAGAAGATGAGTAAGGGGTTTGGTGATTTTGGAGAAGTCTTTTATGAAGCGGCGGTAAAAGCCAGTGTGTCATAGAAAACTTCTTATAGCTTTAACGTTTGTATGCGGCAGTAGCTTCTCAATAATTTCTATCTTAGCTATGTCTACTTCAATTCCTCTCGCAGAAATCTTATGACACAAAACTAACCCTTTCCTCTCCATAAAATGACATTTTTCCCAATTTAGTGCAAGGTTAGTTTCTTCGTATTTTTCTAAGACTTTTTCGAGGTTTTCTAAACAACTATCAAAGGCATCGCCGAAGACGGAGAAATCATCCATAAATACCTCCATAATGCTCTCTACGTACTTGTCAAAGATAGCAAGCATACATCGCTGGAATGTAGCTGACACATTGCATAATCCAAACGGCATTCTTCGGTAAGCGAAGGTGCCGAAGGGACAAGTAAACATAGTTTTCCTCTGGTCCACGGGAGAGATGGGGAATCGAAAGTACCCCGAATGACCATCGAGAAAATAGTAAAAGCTATGGTCAAATAATCATTCTAAAATTTGATCGATGAACTTCAAGGGAAAGTGGTCCTTGTGGGTGGCGTCATTTAACTTACGATTGTCAATAAACCTTCGCCACACTGTCACCGCCCGTGTCGGGATTAAGTCATTATTCTCATTACTAACTACAGTTATCCCTCCCTTTTTCGACACTACCTGGACAGTGCTAACCCACTTACTATCAGAGATAGGATAGATAAATCTTGCGCCTAAGAGTTTCATAACCTCGCCCTTTATGACTTCTTTCATATTTGGATTTATACGACACTGATGTTGGATTGAATTACGCGAATTATCTTCCATTAGGATTTTGTGGGTGCAGAAAGATGGGCTTATGTCTTTGATATCATCTATTTTCCAGGCAATAGCTCAGAGATGTTTACGTAACACAAGTAGGTGCTTATCATTTTGCACTATAGTTAGGTAGGCCGAAACTATTACTGGTAACTTAAAATCCTTTTCTAAGAAGACATACCTAAGATGTTCGGGTAGTTCTTTTAATTCCATGGTGGGGGGTTCTTTCTACGCTGTTTTGGAAATTCTTTCTATTTTTAAAAACAATGTCTTCCTAGACCTTTACTTTATAAGGAAAGTTGAAAAGGGTGGAGTCCGCGACCATGGCCGTCTCTTGCAGAAATTCATTTGGAAGAGTTGAAGAAAAATAAAAATCAGAAATTTCACTTTTACTTTCAGGAAAATAGTAGGAAGATTCTTCACCTAAGGCATCTAAGAAAAAACAGGGGTCATCATTCTCTAGGGTATTCTTCATTGAGTGTGTTATAGAGAAGGTCACTTCATCATCGCCTACTCGTAGGAAGAGCTTGCCATTGTTTACGTCAATGATAGCTCGGGAGGTGGCAAGGAAGGGTCGGCCAAGGATCAAGGGAACCTCAATGTCTTCTTCGATGTTTAATATGACGAAATCCACCGAGAAGATGAATTTGTTGACTTTAACTAAGACATCCTCCACGATTCCTAACGTGTATTTCACGGATCTATCAGCGAGCTGGATGCTCATGTGTGTGGGGTTAAGGCTACCAATTCCTAACTTCTTGCATAACGAGAGGGGCATCGGGTTGATGCTCGCACCTTAGTCGGCCAATGCGTGCTTGACAAAAAGATTACCAAAGACACACGAAATAGAAATACTACCCGGATCACTGATCTACTTTGGTAATCGTTTGTCAAGACCGCAGAGCACTTGGCATTTAGTGTGACATGCGATAATTTTTCTAACTTCTTTTCATTAGTCAGGAGGTCCTTAAGATACTTAGAGTACTTCGGCATTTGGGAGATTGCTTCGTGGAAGGGTATGTTGGAACACCCTATTACTGATTTGGGCAAGGATCACTATGTCTTTTAGGAAATCTGTTTTGACCTCCTTGTATAGATCTAAATGTCAATAAGAATTGAGTCTAAGGGTTAGTATTTAGGTTTGAAAGCTACCCTCAAGACCAGATAATTCAGTTCAGGAGACTAAGTCATTTCGTCGAGCTCAGGACGACGAATCGTCGAACTCCATTCGACGATCGCTGAGCTTACTTCGACGAATCGTTGAACTCCATTCGACAATCTCTGAGCTCAACTTCAACAAGTCGTCGAACTCCATTCGACGATCTTCGAGCTCAGATCGACGTTCTTGTCTCCAGTTTGTTTCTCTATCTCTGAGCTCAATTCGACGATAGTTGAGCTCAGATCGACGATCTCTGTTTCAGTCTAAGTCCAGTCTCTGAGCTCAGTTCAACGATAATGGAGCTCAGTTCGACGTTTTTTTTGGAGAGATTGACGTTTTTCAAGATTCAAATTCAGACAGTTGTGGAATTATTCTCAGCATTTATTTCAAGGATCTTGTAGTCGTTTTCAATTAATCTGGAGCAAGTTTCAAGGGATTTTCAAAGGAATGTTTTTATTGGACTTTCCTCCAGAAGACAAAATGCAGTTAAGGAAGTCATTTATGACAGGCTAACGACTATCTTGGACAGAGAAATATTCATTCAGATCTAAGGAATAAAAGAGATATTCATATTCTGCTGGAAAATAGAAGAATATAGAACAACATCATCAACAACAACTCTTACAACAATCACAACAGCAGAAAGAGAAAGAGTTACAGATATTCATAGTCTTAGAATTCATACAAGAACACCATCACAAAAGGAGATCAACATACTGAAATTTTCAGATCCCTTTTGATTCCAGTGTTCAAAGGCCATTATCATTCAAGACTCCAGACACCACATATTTCAGTTATTGCTGAAATCATCCTTTACTGGAGATCAAATTTTCTGAAGGCCTATCACCCTACTGCAAAGGTTCACTTCCTGAACAACTCAAGATCTCAGAGGGAGCTTTGACAACATCCACTATCTTCTCTCTGATTGTTGATAGAGAAGATCATCTCATCCCTCTCTCTCTCTCTACTGTAAAGGGTTTATCAAACTCCCTTCAAGAGTATGTGCTGGTTTCTGAGACCTTGTCAAAACTCAGTGGTGGCAAGACACCTGATCAAAAAATCTGGTTTGGTTTTTGAGCACCTTATCAAAAGCTCATTGGTACCCAGGATACCTGATCAACTCATCCTGCAGTGGATTTAGCTAGGGTGGTAGAAGAGTGGATGTACCCAGATTGATTGGGGAACCACTATAGCTCCTTGTGTCATCTGGTTGCTTGTTTTTCTTTTATTTTCTGGCTGTAGTTTGTGATTGCTTTTTGTTTAGTTAGTTGTTGTGTTTGCTTTGTTTTATTTGCTTCCCTGTTCACTTAGGAATACAACAAGAGTTGTAAAAAGTTTTTAGCAAGCACCATACTCTATTCACCCCCCTCTAGAGTATATCAGATCTAACTTGCACTTTCAATTGGTATCAAAGCAAGGTTGGTTAAAATACCACACCTTAGTGGTTGCACAGGCTAACACCTGAACCCAAAGATCCCTCTAGTTAGATCTGCTTATTTTGATTTTGTTATTAGAATTATTTCTTCACAAAACAAAGCCCAAAACAAAGATTATGCTAGCACTAGACCTCCAGTGTGCAATCTATCCAAGTTTGCACTTTGGAAGGCAAGGATTAGACTGTACATGAACTCTATTGATGAGGACATTTTCAATTCTGTTTTGACAGTGTGTCCAAGACCTCTAGAGAATACAAATACAAGTGCTGTTCCACCTCCTTCAAGAATAGATGCAGAAATAAAGAAATGGAAATTGGCTGATGCAAAAGCTATGAACATTCTAGCCCAGACTATGTCTGATGAGATATTCCAAAAGGTAGCTGAATGCAACTCAACAAAGGACATCTGGGATAAGTTATCTGAGATAGTCTCAGGATCTGCTGATGAGAGAAAGGATAGAAGATCTCATCTCATAACCCAGTATGAGAATTTCAAGAAAGGAGAAGCTGAGTCAGTAGCAGACATGTATAATAGACTCAGTCTCATAGTCAACGAGCTGAAAACTTTGGATAAGGAGATCTCATTGACTGAGCTAAATGATAAAATCCTAATGTGCTTCCCAAGCACTTGGGACTCAAGGATCTAGCCAATCAAGGATGCCAGAAGCCTAAATGAGATCACAACTGAAGCTCTCTTATGCAAGCTCAAGTCTTATGAGCTGCTCATCAAGAATAGAGATTAAGAGTAGAAGGTTGCTTCATCAGCAGTCAAAAAAGAGAAATCAATAGCTTTCAAAGCCATTGAAGATCAGCCTGAAGACAAAGTCACATGCAATGAGGAGCTGCTAAGCCTATTGGCCAAAAGATTCTACAAAATGGCCAGGAAGGATTTCAGGAAAAGATCATACAGAGAGCATGACAAACCAAGGTATGACAAATCAATTAACAAAGAAATTATCTGCTTTGGTTGCAGGAAACCAGGCCACATTGTGCCTGACTGTCCAGAAAAAAAAAACAAGGACAAAAAGGACATGAAAGAAAGGAGAAAAGAAAAAGACTTCAAGAAGAACAGCAATGACAAACCCTCCTCCAGCAAGAACAAACATACAAGGAAGGAATTTGTTGCTGAAACTTGGAGTGAGACAGGAGAAGAATCAGAAGCTACATCCAGCTCAAGTGATGATGAAGATGATGCTGAAGAAAAATAATTCTACATGATGGCTATCAATGCCTCGCAACAGAATTCTGATGCAGAAGAATCAGAGTCAGAATCAGAGACTCAATCTGAAGAGGACCAGGTAATAAGTTCTTTTGATTTTAATTCTGAGGACTTTAAGTGTGAGTTTAAAGCACTATGTTTAGATTTATTAAAATCTAAGAAGGAAATCATTTCTCTCAGAAATCAATTATCTGAATACAGTACTTTAAAATCAGATAACCTCAAACTCTCTGAGGAGTTGGAATGTTGTAGGGAGCAGATAGCCTCACTGAAAAGTGAGCTATCAGAGGCCAAGAAGCTTGAAGAATCCCTCAATGGGAGAAGTATCAAGCTAATGGACATCACAAGCACAATGAACTCAAGATTCAATAGTACACTGGGCTTGGGTGCTTCATCCAGCCAACCTCTAGTATTATCAACCCCAATTAAATTTATCTCTGATAAAGGTAAGGGAGTTGTAGAGGTAGCTAGGAAGAATTCTGACTTACCCAACAAAACAAGAGTTCAACAGGAATCGTCGAACGGAGCTAGACGAACGTCGAATGCAGATCAACGATCTCAGGCTAAATCGTCGAACTCAGGTCGACGATCTCTAAACCCTGAACTCTGCCACAGTCAATCTGCTTTTTTTCTCAAATTGAACCTCAATCCATTCAAGATGCAGAGCAAGATCCACACTGGATCATTGCAATACAAGAAGAGTTGCATCAAATTGAAAGGAATAAAGTTTGGGAACTGGTACCAAGGCCAAAGGATCACTCCATTGTTGGAACAAAGTGGGTGTTCAGAAATAAATTGGATTGTCAAGGAGTCATTGTAAGGAACAAGCCAAGGCTAGTTGCTCAAGGGTACTCTCAAGAAGAAGGGATAGATTATGACCAGACCTTTGCACCAGTTGTAAGGTTAGAGGCCATAAGAATCTTCTTAGCATATGCAGCACACAAAGGATTCAAAGTATACCAGATGGATGTAAAGAGTGCCTTTCTTAATGGAGATATCAAAGAAGAAGTCTATGTCAGACAACCCCCAGGTTTTATCTCTTCAACTCATCCTGATTATGTTTTCAAATTGCATAAAGCATTATATTTTATAAAGCAAGCTCCTAGAGCATGGTATGAGACCCTAGCATGCTTTCTTCTGTAAAATGAGTTTATAAGGGGTAGATTAGACCAAACTCTTTTCATTAGAACCCATAAGTCCCATACCCTACTAGTACAAATCTATGTAGATGATATTATATTTGGTTCTACAGATTCAAATTTGTGCAGAAGGTTTTCCAATCTAATGCATTCTAAATCTGAAATGAGTAGCATGGGTGAGCTATCCTTCTTTCTAGGATTGCAAATCAAACAACATGCTGAAGGCATATTTATTTCTAAAACCAAGTATGCAAAAGAATTGGTTAAGAAATTTGGTATGTCTGAAGCATCATGTATGAAAACACCTATGCCTACCAATGTAGTATTATATGCTAATGAACATGGGAAACCTGTTGATCAGACAATATATAGAGCAATGATTGACTCTTTATTGTACCTTACAGCTAGTAGAACTGACATAATGTTTGCTACATGTATATGTGCTAGATTCCAAGTAAGCCCTAGAGAGTCACACCTAACCTTAGTAAAAAGGATTCTTAGGTATGTAAAAAGTTGTCCAAATCTAGGTCTCTAGTATCCAAAAGATTCAGCATTTGACTTAACTAGATTTTCAAATGCTGATTATGCTGGATGCAGAATAGACATGAAAAGCACCAGTGGAACTTGTAAGTTTCTTGGTGACAGACTTGTCTCCTGGTTTTGCAAGAAACAAACATCTGTGTCAACTTCAACTGCTAAAGCTGAATATATGGCTGTAGGTAGTTATTGTTCACAAATTTTGTGGATTAAAAATCAGCTCCTAGACTATGGCTACAACTTAGAGAAGTCTAAAATATTTTGTGATAATACTAGTGCTATTTCTATAACACAAAATCCAGTCCTCCATAATAGGACAAAACACATAGAAATTAGGCATCACTTTCTAAGGGATAATGTTGAGAAAAATAAAATTGAACTTCAATATATCCCAACTAATTTGCAAAGGGGAGATATTTTCACCAAACCCTTGGATGAAAAGAAACATACATTCTTCCTGAATAAGTTAGGAATGTTAGATGGAGGAAGTCTAAAATAAGCTCCAAGATTTTAAAAATTATAAAAATGACCAAGACTAGGCAAATCAAGTGTTTTTTTGGTGTATAAAGTGTTTCTGGTCTCTGAACTGCGCTCGACTATTTTCCCCCAGATCGTCGAACGAAGATCGACGACTTCCGAAATCGTCGACCAGAGTTCAACGCTTCTCAGATAGTGCTAAACTATCTTTTTCAGGTCAGCGATCGTCGTGCGGAGCTCGACGATTTTGTTTTCTGAAACTATCGTCGAACGGAGCTCGACGCTCTCCAATATCGTCGAATGGAGATTAACGATGTTGATGACCTTTCAGTTTCCTTTAGAAGCCCAGATCGTCGAACAAAGTTCAACGATCTTTCCTTTTCTGCGTCGAACCCTAATATAAAATTCATTTTTCGGCCGTCGTTCTCCCTTTGCGCTTTCATACTCTATACAAATTTTCTCTTTCCCTCCAAACTTCTCTACACTTGGTCGTTTGTTTGTTCATTTTTGCAGAAATCAATGGCAGTCTCAGTCGCCATCTTGGTCGCAATGAAATTTGACGCTGAATTTGATATCGACATGGATTCTTCCAACAATAGTGATCAAATCTTCAAGGAGATTCTGGAACTTTTCAAAGAACAACAGCTAGTTACCATCATGACTACCAGGATAAAATTAGCTGCAGATGAGATAAGGGAATGAGTCTATACTGCCCATAACCTGGATCAGAATACAGTGGTTGGAAGCATCTCAGGAACCCAGGTATCTCTAACACCTGCTGCCTTAACAGAGGTTTTTCAATTGAAATTCTGGAGAAGATTCAGTTGAACTTTATGGAGAGGAGTTTTCTAATATGCTTGAAAGGATGGTCACTCAGAAGCAAACCCTAGCAAATTGCTGAAGAAAAATCTATTTGTTGAGTACAGATTTCTAGCTGATGTTGTTGGAAAAGTATTGTTGGACAAACACTCAGGTCATGATACCATATCTAGGTATCAGCTCTGCTTGACGGGTGCCCTAGTGGACAAGAAGCAACTCAACTGGGGAGAAGTTTTCTTTGATTTGATTAAGAAAAAGATTAACAAGAACTTTGTTAATTTTGGAAGAATTTTAGGGCTGTTCCTTCACCACAAATGCCCTGCACTGCTTGTTTCCAGTGGGATGCACATCAATGCCTCCTAGAGGCTCACCTGTACCCTATTTGGAAAATGGGACAGGCAGATTATCAAGCCCAGCAGGCCCTCTACAATTTCTACTTCAGGCACAAGGAATGCTTCAGTCTCTTCCCCTCAGGTTTCTGCCCCTGCAGAAGACTTGCCTGCTTCTTCTCCTCCTCCTCCACCTCTTGTTTCATCTACCACAGTCACATCCACCATCATAATTTCCACCCCATCTCCAACTTCAATTCCTTCTCCAACTCCACCACTCACTGAAGAAATCTTCCATCCCCTACATCAATACCCACACCTGGATATTGATTCATCCTCTCATATTCCATCTTTCACTCTTATAGATGATTCCTATATGGATAATTCTCCCTCATCCCCTCCTGAGCCACCATCCTCATCCACCTCTTATCAACAACTACTTCAAGACATAATTGCTCAACCATCCTTTACACCATCCATTTCCATTCCACTCTCTTCCATCTCCACAATTCTAAATTCCCAACCATCATTTCCACAACCCACAGGTTCTCCTACAACATCTCCTGCTGCTCTACCCTTCATTTCTACCCCATCCATCTCTACCTCTACTCAAGTCTCTCTTGAGCAAGTAGATCTTCCAGCCCTTGTAGACAAGAAATATGAGCTGATAGCTCCAAGCCTATCCCTCTTACTGGAGACCTCTTTGGCTCCCCTTCTAAAAACAGTTCAGGAACTGTCTGCCAGGCTTTCTTCCATTCTTCCTTCTCAGGCAATCCCTTCTTATGGGTGCCTTGATCCAGTTCTCACTGCATCTAGGCAGGGTGAGATGCCTCATGAAGTTGAAAGATTGCATGCTATAGAATCTTTAGTCCAAGCTCCAGTAACTTCAGTTGCATTCCTCACAGTGGACCTCAGGTCACTGTTATCAATTTTTGATTCTGTATACTTCAACTGCCTGGCAGTCCAGCAATCTGAAGATCTGACTAAGGCCATTGTGCCTATTTCCATGTGTGACCCCAGCCTAATAAGCTCTTATATACATTCCTTCAAGGATGTTGACACTGCTGCTGCTCCTACTGTTGTTATTGTTGTTTCTATTAGTTCTGATAGTGTTGTTTTTGAGGACATGCATATGACAGAGGCATTTGTTTTTGAGCCTGCTGTTACTGCTGCTGTTGCTCCTTTTGAAGTAGATTTTCCAGTTTCATCTGTTACTACTGCTACTGTAGCTTCTGTTTCTGAAAGTGTTGTATCTGAATCTGCTGTCACAACTCCTTCTGCTAGTATTACTTCTACTCCACTTCCTGCTGTTGCTGCTGCTACTATTGCTGTCTCTGCTGCTTCTTCTGCTCAGTCTCAACAACAAAAAGATTATCTCAAAAGGATTGATGCAGTATATGATAATACCCTAAGCTCAGACAGTGATCAGTTCAGGACTGACTCAGATGATTCCTCTGCTACAATTACAAGGAAAAGGAAAGGCAGAAGCAAGTCTATGAAGAGAGTTCCTCCAAAAAAGTAAAAGATACAAATGACATTCCATACTATATAATGCATGATTTCCCTATCACAAAACCTTGGATGCAATACTCCAGGAATCAACTAAAGGCTATGAAAAAGAAAAGAAAATATGACAAAGGATCTTCCCACTTCAATCCACCTCCTCCTCCTCCCTCACTTGATGTAGGTGCAGGTGGTAGTTTTGCTTTCCAATCCTCTGCCAGAAGCCAAACTTCATATCAACCTCAAGGTAGATCCCAGTATAGAGGAAATCAATCTAGAGGTTATCAGTCCAGAAGAGGATAGTACAGAGGAAATCAGAGAGAACTTAAAGTGTACTCCAAAGGATATTCCAGACAACATCCTTATCCAAGGGAAGGACAAGGTCCATCTGACATAACTTCTAGTCCCTTCACTTATAAGCTGAAAGAACTAGTCTCCTCCAGAGCTCCTCCAGATAATCCTTCATATAGATATGAGCCTCCTGTTCCATTTGAGGACCCAGAAAATAACCCCACCTCATGGACTGCAAGAATGAAAGAATTAGCTGCTTTAGACCAAATTAAGAAAGCTAGAGAACAAGGAAAAGATGTATCAAATATCACTACTTTATCAGATCAAAGAAAGAAAGAACTTGAGAGATACTCCTCCAGTAAATTTTTTGATTCAGAAAGCTATATGAAGCTACATCCAGAAGCTGTAGTGCCCAGGCCAAAGCAACAAACCTCTCTAGGTGCAGCTGATGATAGAAAATCTAAGAAGGAAGCTCTCAATCCCAACAGAGAAATATTTCTTATAAAGAGTAAGGAAAAAGAATGATTCTGTAAGATGACAGTATATTTTGTTTTCTGAACTATCTGAGATAATGTCTGTGTTTCTGCTATATCTTGTTTGTTATATTTCTGCTTTGTATGTTTTTTTATTTTTCCAATATCTGTAAATAGTCATCCTAATACAAATAGGGGGAGATTGTTGGAACACTCTATTATTGATTTGGGCAAGGATCACTATGTCTTTTAGGAAATCTATTTTGACCTCCTTTTATAGATCTAAAGGTCAATTAGAATTGAGTCTAAGGGTTAGTATTTATGTTTGAAAGCTGCCCTCAAGACCAGATAATTTAGTTCAGGATACTAAGTCATTTCGTCGAGCTCAGGACGACGAATCGTCGAACTCCATTCGACGATCGCTGAGCTCACTTCGAGGAATCGTTGAACTCCATTCGACGATCACTGAGCTCAACTTCAACAAGTCGTCGAACTCCATTCGACGATCTTCGAGCTCAGATCGACGTTCTTGTCTCCAGTTTGTTTCTCTATCTCTGAGCTCAGTTCGACGATAGTTGAGCTCAGATCGACGATCTCTGTTTCAGTCTAAGTCTAGTCTCTGAGCTCAATTCAATGATAGTGGAGCTCAGTTCGACGTTTTCCTGGAGAGATCGACGTTTTTCAAGATTCAAATTCAGACAGTTGTGGAATTATTCTCAGCATTTATTTCAAGGATCTTGTAGCCGGTTTCAATTAATCTGGAGCAAGTTTCAAGAGATTTTCAAAGGAATGTTTTTATTGGACTTTCCTCCAGAAGACAAAATGCAGTTAAGGAAGTCATTTATGACAGGCTAATGGCTATCTTGGACGGAGAAATATTCATTCAGATCTAAGGAATAAAAGAGATATTCATATTCTGCTGGAAAATAAAAGAATATAGAACAACATCATAAACAATAACTCTTACAACAATCACAACAACAAAAAGAGAAAGAGTTGCAGATATTCACAGTCTTAGAATTCATACAAGAACACCATCACAAAAGGAGATCAACATACTGAAATTTTCAGATCCCTTTTGATTCCAGTGTTCAAAGGCCATCATCATTCAAGACTCCAGACACCACACATTTCAGTTGCTGCTGAAATCATCCTTTGCTGGAGATCAAATTTTATGAAGGCTTATCACCCTACTGCAAAGCTTCACTTCCTGAACAACTCAAGATCTCAGGGGGAGCTTTGACAACATCCACTATCTTCTCTGTGATTGTTGACAGAGAAGATCATCTCATCCCTCTCTCTCTCTCTCTGCTGTAAAGGGTTTATCAAACTCCCTTCAAAAGTTTGTGCTGGTTTCTGAGACCTTATCAAAACTCAGTGGTGACAAGACACCTGATCAAAAAATTTGGTTTGGTTTTTGAGCACTTTATCAAAATCTCATTGGTGCCCAGGACACCTGATCAACTCATCCTGTAGTGGATTCCTACCTAGGGTGGTAGAAGAGTGGATGTACCCAGATTTATTGGGGAACCACTATAGCTCCTTGTGTCATCTGGTTGCTTGTTTTTCTTTTATTTTTTGGCTGTGGTTTGTGATTGATTTTTTGTTTAGTTAGTTGCTGTGTTTGCTTTGTTTTATTTGCTTCCCTGTTCACTTAGGAATACAACAAGAGTTGTAAAACGTTTTTAGCAAGCACCATACTCTATTCACCCCCCCCCCCTCTAGAGTATATCAGATCTAACTTGCACTTTCAGGGTAGTTTTATGTGGATTTGCTTAAATATTTCTAGGAAGTGGTAGTATTGATCATCTTGACGTTTCTTGCTAAGTTCAAAAGGGTATGGTGGAGTTGGAATATTTTTAAAGATGGGTGGTGGAATGAGATCTTTTTCTTTAACAGGGAGAGGGGTAATAACTTCTTCTTCAGTAGAGGTTGAAATGATAAAAATTTTCTAAGCGGGGGGTTGATTTTTTAGAATGGGGCGGAGCTTTGATTTTTAAAATGGAGACGGAGCTTGCCTCGGGCTCTTCGCTAACCAAACCAGAAACTTGCTTCCCACCCTGAAGAGTTATAGCTTTCGCTTGGTCTCTCGGGTTGTTCTCGGTGTTGGCAGGAAGAGACCCGGCGGGTCACTCAGAAATCATTTTTGCGAGTTGATCTACTTGATTCTCTAAACTTTAATAGTCCCGGTTAGGATTCTTATCGTAGCATCATTAACATTCATATATTTTGAAAACATCTCCTCAAAACTTGGAGGTTTTGGGAAATTTTGAGGAGGTGGTGGTGCAAAAAAATCATTTTGTGGTGGCGGGCGCATTGCGTTCGAGGGATTACTCCACAAAAAGTTCGGGTGGTTTCGTAAAGCGGGATTATAACTATTCGGAAAAGTGAAACCCGGAGCAGGAAAATTAGCAGCAGAAAAATTAGCAGAAGAAAATTATGAAAAGTGTTTCTAGACATATTATTAACATAATCTAATTGTTCGGCAGCAGGAGTTGCAGTTTCCCATACCTGAGGGGCGGAGGAAGCAATCATCTTCATTATCTTTATACTTAAAATTTCGACTCGCAGAGCTAGCTGGGAGACGTTGTCCACTTCAAATATACCTGCAGGTTTATTTGGGTGGGACCTACGCACATTCCACTGATATGTGTTCATGGCCATGTCTTCGAAAAGCTCAAGAGCTACTTCCGGGGTTTTGTGGTTTAAGGTACCACCGAAAGCTGCGTCTATTATTTGCTTTGTGCTTTGATTTAGCCCGTTATAAAATGTCTACACCTGTAACCATACAGGCAGTGCGTGATGGGGGCATCGTCTTAAGAGTTCTTTAAATCTTTCCCAGGTTTCATACAGTGTTTCAGAATCTATTTGTCCAGAGGCAGAAATATCGTTCCTAAGTTTTGCGATTTTATCTGGCGGAAAATACTTCGCCAGAAATTTTTCAGTTAGTTGATCCTAGGTGATGATGTTGTTTTTTGGTAGTGTTCAACCATTGTTTAGCCTTGGTTCTTAGGGAGAAAGGGAACAGTCTTAGCCTAATAGCATCATTTATAACACCATTGATTTTAAAGGTATCACAAATCTCAAGAAAGCTTGTTATATGTGCGTTTGGATCTTCATCTTGAAGTCCATCATATTATACATATTGCTACAACATTTGAATTATGGTAGGCTTAAGTTCAAAATTATTATTAACTATAGCAGGGCAAACTATGCTTGATTCAGTACCCTCTAGATTCGGTCGTGCATAATAGGATATAGGCCTATGAACGGCTTTCTCTACGTGGGGTTCTTCCATTCCTAGAGTAGAAAATGACTCAGAATCCTCAACCGGTATTTGGGGATTAGGGCGTTGAAATCGCGATCTTCTGCAAAGAGTATGCTAAATTTCGTGGCCCATGTCCAAAATAACCGACGGAATCTCGCGGGTCATGCACTAGAAGAAGAGAAGATGAAGAAAGAAAAATAAATAAACTAGAACAAGAGTTAATAAAAAAAATTTTAAAATATATTTTTTTTATGTTTTAACTCCCGAACGTCACAAGGGCTACCCGATGAAGGGTTTGCAAGGTACTAGACAAGATAGTGTCATTTATATCCACATTGCCCTTTTGGAGAGAGTTAGGAGGTGTAGAAAAATTGTGATATGAGTTTCTATTAAGACCGGTAATATTGTTTTTTGAATTTTTAATTTTTTTCTTGAGAAAGAGGGTGAGAAAGAGATGTGATAAAAGTAATAGGTTCGTGTTTTCAAATTATCAACAAAAGTTGCTCCCTGACAACGGTGCCAAAAACTTGGTGTTTACTAATCATGAAGAGAATAAAAACCGAACTAGCAATCCAATGAGGCAAGTATACCCATCGAAATGTAGGTAGGGACACAAGTGTCGTATTAAAATCCGGGAACCGTTGAGTAATCATACTCACACGAAAACTATTATCTTATCGAGAGATTGTTTTATGGTTTGTTGGGACCTATGTCCACATTAACCCAAATTTGATGAAGTCATCCTTGAACTAAGATGAATTAGGTTATATTTGATGATTTGTTTGAGTTATGTGGTTGCAGGATTCCAATGGGAAGTGTAGACCAATGTCAGTGTACAATGGGTCACCAAACATAGGACCATACAATGTAATCCCTCATTGTATGACCCAAGGTGTTGACTCATGTGTAGCCTCTCTATTGGGATACACTTCATATTCAAGAACTTGGACTATGCGAATAGAGTTGGATGCTGATTTCACCAAAGAAGAAAGAATTTCCACCTTGAAAAGTTTTCTAAGTATTCTACTCGTGTAGGTCATTAACTATTCGAGTGAAATACTTGCTTCATACTCGAGTAGACTGTCACTTACTCGAGTAGCTCACTTGACTACTCGAGTAGATACTTCTTCTTACTCGAGTTGCACAAATTTCGCTCTCCAAGTTTTTCTAAGTAAAACACTCGAGTAAGTATATATATACTCGAGTAGTTATAGTTTCTAACTCGTGTAACTATTTTCTATCTCAAGAGTAAATTTTCTATACTCGAGTATTATAAGTTATTTACTCGAGTAGTTCACTTACTACTCGAGTAGTTCAAGCTTCATACTCGAGTTAACTAAATTTCTCTTCTCCTAAATATATTCCAAGTCATTTACTCGAGTAAGTCTTTTGATATACTCTAGTAGACTATATCCTCTCGAGTAGTTCAGTCTGACTACTCGAGTAACTCGTTTTCCAGGGTTCAGAAATTTTTCTAAGTCCTATCACTCGAGTAGTTCATCAAACCACTCGAGTAGTCTTTCTCACCTACTCGAGTAGTACAACTTGTACTCGAGTAGCTCAACTCCACTTCCCGTGAATCTTTTGTATACTCGAGTAGATCTTCTAAGTACTCGAGTAAGTTGATTATATGTACTCGAGTAGGTTTTTTCTAGCTACTCGAGTAGTCGTGAATTATATACTTGAGTAACATTTCTTTCCTTACTCGAGTAGTCCTCTACCTACTCGAGTAGTTATATACCCACTCGTGTATATCTCTTCTTTTTCTCCGAAATTTCTTCTAAGTACAGACTTGACAGATTTTCAAATCCCATGACATGATTGGTCCACGTGTACGTCATTAAAACAAATTATGACAGTTATTAGTATTCCTATATAAAGGCCTATCTAATCGACAATCCATAATAAGAAGAATACAAGCTTTCAAGATCAATTATTATTGAGAAATTTCTGCAGCCGTCTCTCTCTCTCTCTCTAAGTCGCTGTTTCCTCTCTCTCTTCATGGAACGAAAGCCGCCGCCGCCGATGTTCTTCTCCCGCAAGGGCTTCGATTTTCAGAGGAAATAGACTCAAGAAGTTTTACAGATCGAGATCGTCTCTCAACTGCTCATCCTTTTCCCGATCGTGTAAGACAAAGGAAGATTCCAGATCTGTTGCCGAGATTTTCTTCATCTTTTCTGAAAGTGCCGTAAAGCTTACAAGAAGAAGATCCTGGTTGCTGTTTGTAGATCTGACAGAAAAATCATTGTTTGTATTTTCTTAAACAATTTTTCATTCTTGTAGGAGAAGTTTTCTCCGAGTGTAGGAGTTTTCAACTCCGAGTTTGTAGGAAGTTTTGCCTTCCGAGTTGTAGATCCAGTTGGTTGAGATTGTAGGAACTTTTTTCCGAGGGTAGGATTGATTTTCAATCCGAGATAGTGGAGTAGCCGAGTCTAGTATATTGCTAGATCGGTGAGGGAAAGTGGATGTACCCAAGATCAGGGAACCACTATAAATCTTTTTTCGTTTGTGATAATTTGGTAGATAGATCTGTTCTTTGTTCTGAGATTTTTTTTATTCTGCAAAAGACGCACAACTCACCTATTCACCCCCTCTAGGTAATTTAGGTTGACAACTATTATCTTTCAATTGGTATCAGAGCCAGGTTAATCGTTAATAGGTTAACACCTTGATCAGTTCCTGCAATAGTTGTCATTTGAGATCTACCTATCATGGACAAGGCAAAGGATTTTGCCAAGCTTCCCCTATGCAACAAGAACAACTTTCCCATGTGGAAAGAAAGGATCAAATTCTTTATGGAAGCTGTGGATCTGAGGATCTTCATGATAGTTGAAGAAGGTCCTTATATCCCTATGACTATCTCCACTATAGATCCTACAAACAAGGTTCCAAAGAAGCTGATGGATTTAGACAAGGACGAGATTGCACTTGTCTCACTAGACAAGAAAGCTAAAAACATTATAGCAAGTGTAGTTGATGACTCCATGCTGCAGAACTTAATCCACTACCAATCTGTAAAGGAGATGTAGCAGTCATTGGTTACCTTGATGGAAGGTACAAAAGAAGTGAGGGATGATCGGAGATCCCTCCTCAATCAGAAGTATGAAGCCTTTCGACAGGGAAGCAAAGAGACCATTGCTGATACATTTGAGAACTTTTTCAAGATAGTTAATGGCCTAAGAGTCTATGACAGAGTATTCACTAATGGAGAACTGAATGACAAGTTCATGAGATCCCTGACCAAAGAATGGGACAACTAGGTCTGTGCCATCAGGGAGTTTGGGAAGCTGGCTGAGACAGACCCACAAAATCTCTTCGGGAAGCTTATGTCATATGAGCTTTAACTCAACACCAGGAAAGCTGAAGAAGAGAAGAGCAGGTCTGCTCTCAAAGAAAAGTCTGTTGCTCTAAAAGCAGACACCTCTAGAAAGACAAAACCTGCCTCCCCTGCTCCAGCTCCAGAAATTAGTGAAAAAGAAGAAACTTCTGAGCCTAGTACCTCAGGATCTGAGCTATCAGAAGGAGAGTTCTCACTGCTCTCACGTCAGTTCAAGAAGTTCTTGAACAAGAAGAAGCAATGGAAAGGCAAGGATGCCTCCTATAGAAGATCACGACATGATGGTGATCGGCAAAGAAAAGGCTCAAGTAGCCACGACAGGTATTCCTCTAAACAGAACAAATATGTTTCGATTGACATTATTTGTTATTGTTGTAATAAGCCAGGTCACGTCATCGCCGACTACCCTCATAAGAAGAAGGAGGGCGGTCGAAGAGAAGAAAAGAAATCCTCGTACAACAAAAAGAGAAAAGAGAAGAGCCTGATAGCCAAAAAGAGCAAGACTCTTAGTGACTCCGACTCATCTGAGTCAAGTGAAGAAGAAGAAGCTTATTTTGGGCTTATGGCTCAAACAGATGATGATCAAGAGCCCCAGTTCACTGGGAAGGTAAACTCACATACCCCACTTTCAGATTCTGAAGTCTCTGAACATGATTGTGAGGATAGCTCTTCTGACGATGAGTCAGAACTAATGGCACAGTACACGGAGTTAATCATGGCTTACGACAAATGTCATCGAGTCGTGAAGTCTCAGGCTAAAGAGATCAAATCTCTAAAAGATGAAGAGATCATCTTGAGAGAGAAAGTCGCAAAGACTGACTCCCTCGAAGAAAACTTCAATAATGCAATTTAAGAATATAACAAGGCTCTTGAGCATCTTTACCTCAAAGAGAAAATCATAAAGGAATTGGAGGGACAACTTGCCGCTGAAAAGAAACTTGTTGAAAGTTTCTCGAAGCCCAAGACAGTTCTTCCATTTATTGCTGAATTCTCAGCAAAGGCCAAGGGAGCTGGGCTAGGCCATGAAGAAGCTCCTAGTAAATCCTTTAGGAGAAATAAGTCTCAACGGAAGAATAAGGCCGCCAAAAAGGCCTTAGCCAAAGAGAAGGGGAAAGCCCCTCAAGATCAGACTACATTCAAGAAAGTCATCTTTCCATCAAATGAGTTTGATCTTGACTCATCCTACGGGCACTTTGCTAGGCCTACTTATGTATAGCCAAAGTCCTACTATCAAGGATGGTCTCGACCCAGAAACTTTGGCGAAAGTGTCTTTAAGGCACCTTATAAAGAAGTTATTCTTCAGAGCTATGACCCTTTCAATCATGGGCACAACTTCAAGAAGGCACCGAAGATAAAGCCTGTTGTAGAAAAGCCTATAAAGGAGAAGAAGGCATGTGATTTCCATCATCATGAGGCATCTTCCTCCAAGAATGCTGGCCCTGCTAGACCACAATTCCAAAAGGTCAAGCATGAGATTATAAGGCAAATGTACAACAGATTTGACTGTTGGTGCTGTGGCAAGGTTGGTCACTTCGCCATTGATTGCTGGTTCAATCCCAGAAACGCTGCAACTCCTCATGTCAGCAATATGAGAAATACCGCTCATAATGCTAACACTCGTAGGGGACCGCTCACTGGAAACGATTCTATTCGGCACTCGAAGCAGGAATATTTTTTGTTTAAATTTCATTTGTATAGATTCCTCTACACCAGTGTGTCTTTTAGCAAAAGATAGTGCGTCTCTTGGTGACCAATGACAAAAGAGACTAACACATATTAATTTCAAAACTATTAATAAATTATTTTCAATGAACTTAGTACGTGATGCCCCAAATATCAAGTGCGTCAAAGATAGATCTTGTCATGCGTGCGTAAAAGGCAAGCAAACAAGGGCTACCTTTAAAAGCGGTATTGGAAAAGATTCTAATAGATGTCTTCATATACTGCACATGGACTTGTTTGGTCCACTGCAAATTAGAAGTTTGGGAGGTAAGGATTATACATTGGTAATTGTTGATGATTACTCGCGCTTTGTGTGAGTGTTCTTTCTAAAACACAAGTCAGATACCTTTGACATCTTTACTTATTTTGTCAGGCAAGTCCAGAATGAGTACAACTGCTCCGTAGTCAAAATCAGAAGTGACAATGGAACAGAGTTCAAATCTGGAGCCATGATAGAATTTTGTGAAAGCTTAGGTATCTTTCATGAGTTTTCCTCTCCTCGTACTCCACAACAGAACAGAGTGGCTGAGAGAAGGAACAGAACACTCATAGAGGCCTGCAGAACAATGTTAGGTGATTCTTCACTTCTAGAGTACTTCTGGGCTGAAGCCGTCAACACTGCATGCCACGTGCAAAATCGAGCACTCATAAACAAAAACCACGATAAGACACCTTACGAACTTCTAAAGGGCAGGACGCCAACCATCTCATACTTTAGAATCTTTGGCTGTAAATGCTTCGTACTTAACAATGGTAAGTATCATACCAGCAAGTTTAGCGAAAAGAGTTTTGAAGGTATTTTTGTAGGTTATAGTAGTCATAGTAAGGCATATAAAATATTTAATAGAAAAAACCTGGTGGTAGAAGAATCAATACATGTTGTATTTGATGAGACGAGCTTGCTTCAAAGCAATCCGTCTATTGGGCTCATTGAAGATGCAGGTGCAAAGCTGAAAGAAACTAGCTTGGATGAACCGTCCGAAGACAAAGTAGAAAAGTTCATCAAGATCACCACTCCAACCCCTATTGGAGAGGCTGATGATCAAGATGAAGGAGTCATCCAAGATGAAGAAATCACTCCAGTGATTGAAGATAATCCAGATGCAAGAACGTTAGAGCTCAGACATCTGAAGGATCACCCCATGGACAAATCATAGGAGATCCCCGGGATGGTGTCAGAACTCGAAGAGGTACAACTAATGAGAATATTTATTTAAGTTTTCTCTCGTAGGTTGAACAAAAGAAGTTTGAGGAAGCAAACTCAGATGCATCGTGGATGTTGGCAATGGAAGAAGAGCAAAATCAGTTCAAGCGCTGCAATGTATGGAAGCTTGTTCCAAGACTCAAAGGAAAGAACGTCATTAGAACAAAATGGGTATACAGGAACAAGATGGATGAAGACGGGACGATCATAAAGAACAAGGCCAGACTTGTCGCTAAAGGCCATCGTCAAGAAGAAGGAATCAACTTCGACCAGACATATGCTCCAGTGGCAAGGCTGGAGGCAATAAGATTGTTCCTAGCATATGCTGCATTCAAAGGCTTCACCGTCTATCAGATGGACGTGAAGTTTGCCTTCCTAAATGGTAACATAAAGGAGGAAGTGTATGTGGAACAACCTCCAGGTTTCGTTGATCCTAACTTTTCTGATTATGTCTATTTCCTGCACAAGGCCCTATATGGTCTGAAACAAGCTCCTCGAGCATGGTATGAGACGCTGTCTAGCTTTCTACTTGAGAACAATTTCACAAGGGGAAAGATAGACAAGACATTATTTCTTAGGGAAATTAAAGGCAAGATTTTGCTAGTGCAAATCTATGTCGACGACAATATTTTTGGCTCTACAGATGACAACCTCTGCAAAAAGTTCTCAAAACTTATGCAAGGGAAGTTCGAAATGAGCAGTATGGGCGAGCTGAAGTATTTCTTAGGGCTTCAGGTGAAACAATCTGAAGATGGAATTTTCATCTCGCAGACCAAGTTCACCAAAGAGCTGATTAAGAAATTCGGAATGGAGAACGCAATCTCTATGAGGACTCCAATGGGCTCAACTATGTCTCTGGACAAGGATGAAAAAGGGAAACCTTTTGATGAAACCAAGTACAGAAGCATAATTGGATCCTTGCTCTACCTTACTGCCAGTAGACCCGACATAATGTTTTCAACATGTGTCTGTGCTAGATTTCAGGTGAACTCTAAGGAATCCCACTACGCTGCTGCAAAGCAGATTTTGAGATACCTTAAAGGTACACCAAATCTTGGCTTATGGTACCCAAGAAGTAATGACAGCGAACTAATTGGTTTTTCAGATGCAGATTTTGCAGGAAGCAAAGATGACAGGAAAAGCACCTCCGGGACGTGCCAATTCTTTGGAAGAAGGCTAATCTCTTGTAGTAGCAAGAAGTAGAACTATGTCACAATCTCAACGGCCGAGTCAGAGTACATCTCTGCAGGAAGTTGTTGTGCACAGTTACTCTAGATAAAGAATCAATTTGAGGATTACAACATGCAGTTCAAGAATATCCCATTATTTTGTGACTCTTCCAGCACAATTGTCATAGCCAACAATCCAGTCTCATACAGCCGGAAAAAGCATATCGAGGTAAGGTATCATTTCATCCGGGAGCATGTAGAGCATGGGGACATAGATCTCCAATATGTCTCCACAGACAGGCAAGTTGCAGATATTTCACGAAGCCGCTGGACGAGACCAAGTTCTCATTCTTCAAAACTGAACTTGGGATGCTCAACAAGGAAGATTAGAGCAGTTTGGATTTCAAGAAAGCAAAGGAAAATAAAGGGTTAGTCAATTTGGCATTTCAATTTATTTTATAAACTTGACCTACTCGAGAAATTAAATGACCTACTCGAGTAGTCCATTCAACTTACTCGAGTAAGACAATTCATGTACTCGTGTAGTATACTTCATCTACTCGAGTCAGTCAATTCTCCTACTCGAGTAACTCCCCATCTACTCGAGTACCTCCTCTCTCTCTCTCGTGTATGTGCCTCTTTGGCTTTCAAATTGTCTTATACGCCAACCAAGGCTTATGCCTCCTTTCCTTTTAAGTTATTTCCCTCTTTTTAGGATAATTAGACTTAAACCTAGGGTTTATAAATTCAAAATTCCAAATTCATTCTACACGAAATCATTTCAAATCTCTCGAGTACCTGTCTACCACTTCGTCTTCCTTCGAGAAGTTACAGAGCCGCGAATTTTCCTCTTCCCCCCACGACAGAGCTTTTCTCAGTTTCTGGATCATTGCCGCCGTCTCCAAGATTGGTGTCAGTTCGGAACTTGTTACCACAGGGATTGCCGAGCTTTCAGATGATTTCCACAACTTGCTGATTCTTCTAGACACCGCATGGCTCTCCTTCATCCTGCAAGAACCCTTCCGGATCCTCTTCCCCGAGGTAGCAGGATTCTTCTCCAATCTGAAGGTCAAACGACATGGATAAGTTCTGAAATCCAAAGTGAGAGGTATGAAAATCAAACTCACCAAGACCATTGTCTCTCAACTTCTCCGATTACCGATAGTGGACGCAGAAGATTACCTAGATGACGAAGATTCTGACAGAACAAGCTTATTCTATGGTATTTCGGCTGACGCTCGGTATATCAAACGATCAGACATGAACGCAGAAGGAAAGTTTCTGGTTGATGTTATTAGAAAGATTTTGCTGTGCAAGACCAACTCCATAAGAGGCATTCCACTATATTTATTCGACATAATAGAAGCCATTGTCTGACACAAGAAATTCCAGTTTGGCATGCTGATTCTGGACAAAATCAAGGACAACTTAAAATCCCTCAACTTCGCCAGGATAATCTCTCTGCTCCTCCATGAAACAAATCCTCAGGTATTTAACTTCTCCAAAGGGACCCCTCTTCACCACATGAAGAAGGTCTACATTTCTTCTATTCAGAGATGGGAGCTCAAACTGAAAAATACTACCCAAGATATTAAGATTTCAGAAGTTCCAGCCTTCAAGGACAGGACTCCATCTCCCTCTCCTCATCATGTGGCTAGCTCCTCTGGTGCACCAAGTGAGCGGGAGCCTGCTCCTTCTATCTCAGTTAGGAAGCCCTCTCCAACAAACACTACCTCATCTCCTCAGCCAACAACTTCTTCCCTACCTCATACTCCACAAACTCCAGCAACTCCTTCAGATCAGATACCTCAAGAATCTCTTCTCTGCACAACTGCTGCTATAGATGCAATGATTGCAGAACTCACTGAAGAAGTGCTGTCTATTCCTCCTCCTCCTCTATCTCCTCCAGCTCCATCCTCTGAAATTCACAAGGACTCAACTCCTGGACAATCTCCAGACCATTATCCATCCAGGACACCAGCAAAATCTCCTGATGCCCTCAAAGACCAGCAAGACACAATTCTCATCTCTGATGAGCCCTCTCCAGAGCTAGCAGAGGCTCCTCTCAGAAACCTAGATTACTCTCTCCCTCATGTTATAGAAGAAGGGGTTGCTATCATTCATACCACAAGAGCTCATAGCTCTATGATCATTAAAGAAATAGCTCCATGGGTAATTGCTATCATTCATACCACAAGGCTCCTCCTCTCTCATCTGCTGCTCCTTCAACTGCTGCTGCTGCTTCTGCCTCACCAGATTTGCTGTCCCAGATCTCTCTCTTGCTGCAAGACCACAGTAAATACTTTGATGAATCTCTAGCTATCATTACAGCCAAGGTAATTGCTCGCGAGACTGAGATGAGCAGAGGGTTTGCTGAAATCCAGCACAACACTGAAAAGCTCAAGTACTTATTTCAACTTGGTGGAAAAGCCCTCGACCACACTATAACTAGTGTTGGAGAAGTTATGGAACAAGCTGTCACCATTACAAATTATCAAATAGAGCTGGACAAGAAAAATGAAGCCAACAAAGTGAAAATCTGTGAAGAAGTTGGCCTTTTGAAAGAAGATGCTATAGAAAGGTTATCTGTTGAAATCAGAAAGGGGGAGAGCTTGGTCAAAGGACACTTAGAAAAATCAGCTGCTCTGAAGTCAGATTTATGGGAAACTCATGTGAAGACAATTCATGATGATGTGCTAGCCCAGATACAGAGTGTCAAATTTCATACCTATGACACTACTGTCTGGATGCACAACCAGATTCTGCCAGACCTTACTGCTGGCCCCAACATCATTCCTCATCATTTAAATCCTCTAGCTACAGATGCCTCTGCCCCAGCTGCTGCTCTGTAACCTACCTTCTCTCCCAGGCCTGGAGACTCAATTGCTCCTCCAGACACCTATGTTCAAGGCTAGGAAGAAGATCCTGCTGACATTTTCCTTCATTCTCCTCCAGAGATCAAAACTTACAAGAAGAAAAGGAAATATGGTGAAGGTCATTCTGCTAGCAAGACTGTTCCTCCTAAAGCTCCTGAACATGCTGAAGTTTGGTCTCCAACCTCCAAATCCCTAATTCTGGAAACTCTCAGATTGGTTATGGAATTCCATGAGAGCAGGAATATTCATTACAGCTCATATGGATGGGAACTTTATGAAAAATCCATGACCAAGAGGAGAATCTATGACAGAGAATATGGGAGGAACAACCCTGCAGCCCCTCCTAGACCACCCAAGTATTATCCAAAACCTTTTTGTTACCAGAGGAGACAACAACATCAAGGCTGATTCTCAAGGATATTTGAGAGTGTGAAATGATTGACTGTAGAACTGATAATTTTGGATATTCTAATTTATATAATTCTAAGTTTTTGCTCTTATTATCTTTTCGCATAGTCTATTGCTTGCTTGCACTAATTTTTCTAGTTAGCTTCTTTTTATGTCTTTAATTCACCTTAGTGTAAAAGGTTCTGACTTCAACAAATAGGGGGAGATTGTTGGGACATATGTCCACATTAACCCAGATTTGATGAAGTCATCCTGGAACTAAGATGAATTAGGTTGTATTTGATGCTTTGTTTGAGTTATGTGGCTGCAGGATTCCAATGGGAAGTGTAGACCAATGTCAATCTACAATGGGTCACCAAACACAGGACCATACAATGTAATCCCTCATTGTATGACCCAAGGTGTTGACTCATGTGTAGCCTCTCTATTGGGATACACTTCATATTCAAGCACTTGGACTATGTGAATAGAGTTGGATGCTGATTTCACCAAAGAAGAAAGAATTTCCACCTTGAAAAGTTTTTTAAGTATTCTACTCGTGTAGGTCATTAACTACTCGAGTGAAATACTTGCTTCATACTCAAGTAGACTGTCACTTACTCGAGTATCCCACTTGACTACTCGAGCAGATAATTCTTCCTACTCGAGTTGCACAAATTTCGCTCTCCAAGTTTTTCTAAGTAAAACACTCGAGTAAGTATATATATACTCGAGTGGTAATAGTTTCTGACTCGTGTAACTGTTTTCTATCTCAAAAGTAAATTTTCTATACTCGAGTAGTATAAGTTATTTACTCGAGTAGTTTACTTACTACTCGAGTAGTTCAAGCTTCATACTCGAGTTAACTAAATTTCTCTTCTCCTAAAAATATTCCAAGTCATTTACTCGAGTAAGTCTTTTGATATACTCGAGTAGAGTATATCCTCTCGAGTAGTTCAGTCTGACTACTCGAGTAACTCATTGTCCAGTGTTCAGAAATTTTTCTAAGTCCTATCACTCGAGTAGTTCATCAAACCACTCGAATAGTCTTTCTCACCTACTCGAGTAGTACAACTTGTACTCGACTAGCTCAACTCCACTTCCCGTGAATCTTTTGTATACTCGAGTAGATCTTCTAAGTACTCGAGTAAGTTGATTATATGTACTCGAGTAGTTATTTTCTAGCTACTCGAGTAGTCCTGAATTATATACCCGAGTAACATTTCTTTCCTTACTCGAGTAGTCCTCTACCTACTCGAGTAGTTATATACCCACTCGTGTATATCTCTTCTTTTTCTCCGAAATTTCTTCTTAGTCCAGATTTGACAGATTTTCAAATCCCGTGACATGATTGGTCCACGTGTACATCATTAAAACTAATTATGATCGTTATTAGTATTCCTATATAAAGGCATGTCTAATCGACAACCCCTAATAAGAAGAATACAAGCTTTCAAGATCAATTATTATTAAGAAATTTCTGCAGCCGTCTCTCTCTCTCTAAGTCGCTGTTTCCTCTCTCTCTCTCTCTTCACGGAATGAAAGCCGCCGCCACCACTGTTCTTCTCTGGCAAGGGCTTTGATTTTCAGAGGAAATAGACTCAAGAAGTTTTACAGATCGAGATCGTCTCTCAACTGCCCATACTTTTCCCGATTGTGTAAGACAAAGGAAGATTCCAGATCTGTTGCCGAGATTTTCTTCATCTTTTCTGAAAGTGCCACAAAGCTTACAAGAAGAAGATCCTGGTTGTTGTTTGCAGATCTGACAGAAAAATCATTGTTTCTATTTTCTTAAACAATTTTTCATTCTTGTAGGAGAAGTTTTCTCCGAGTGTAGGAGTTTTCAACCCCGAGTTTGTAGGAAGTTTTGCCTTCCGAGTTGTAGATCTAGTTGGTTGGATTGAGATTGTAGGAACTTTGTTCCGATGGTAGGATTGATTTTCAATCCGATATAGTAGAGTAGTCGAGTCTAATACATTTCTAGATCGGTGAGGGAAAGTGGATGTACCCAAGATCGGGGAACCACTATAAATCTTGTCTCGTCTGTGATAATTTGGTAGATAGATCTGTGCTTTGTTCTGAGATTTTTTTTTATTCCGTAAAAGACACACAACTCACATATTAACCACCCTCTAGGTGATTTAGGTTGACAACTATTATCTTTCAAGGTTTAAGAGAAAGCTAAATGCGATTAAGAAAAGAAATGTTACGCTAAAAAGAGAAATACTTGCGGTTAAAAAGAGAACTACTAAAAGCGATTACAACGAGGGGTTGAGATGATGATAAAGAAAAGCACTCGATTGAGAATCACCTCAGCTAAAGTTGATCAAAAAATGTGATAATAAAACCAGACTTAATAAGGTAAAAGACCTTGACCGTGAGGGTTCCATATGCATGAACACGCTTCTCTCAAAGCCGTGCCCACCTGAGTTTAGGAAGGTCCGACCGAACTCTCGTCCAAATCGGAGACCTAAAGCTCGCTTTATGCTGTGAACCTCACTATTGGATTTCACTCCAATACGGGCGATTTAACGTCTGCCTCTCTCGAGGGGTGCATGAAACTCTCTTTACTCTTGAGTGTTCACTTCAAACTAAGAGCCTCTCAGCTAGATAAGGATGAAAATAAATATAGAAATTATATATCGATGATATAACTCCAGATAAGATTTTTCAAGAGTAAATCAAAAGTCTAAGCCTTACAAAGAAAGAGTGAACTAGAGCATCATAACTTAATCAACACAAACCTCGGATCATCAAGATCGAGTACAAGGAGGATTAGTTAATCATGGAGAAGTGGAGGAAGAGAGATGAGTAGAAATGCATTAAGAAAACAAAGAAAAGGCACTCTTTTTATTAATGTAAAAAGAGTGTTATAACTTGAAATAAAATATTACAAGTGCTGGACATGAAAACTAGGCTAGCATTAACACTAAGATACTAAAGAAATTATAAAAGCTATTACAAAAGGAGTGCACTAAACTTGGATTACAAGCTTAAATGAGAAACGGTGAAGGATGGGAAAAGCTTTGCCACATGAGGGGATAGATCTATTTAACTCTAGAGTGGGGTGAATAGAGTATTTTAAAAACTTAATTGGTTTATAGCGGAATTAAAATTGTGATAAATATATATTAAGAGACTGCAGGAAATAAAAACTAACAAACACAGCACACAACACACAACAATAAGAAAACAAAAAGCAATCCAGACGACACAAGAAATTTATAGTGGTTCCCCTAAACTTAGGTACATCCACTCTTCTACCACCCTGGTAGGAATCCACTACAGGGTTTTGATCAGGTGCCCTGCCACCAAACAGGTTTTTGCTCCGGTGCCCAAAAACCAAACTAAGTCTTTTGATAAGGAGACTTAAGAACCAGGTTGTTAACTTTAGAAGGGAGTTAAAACCCTGTGTACAGTGGGAATAAGAAAATTAATGTTGTCTTCTCTTTCTCAGAAGCAAATGAGAAGACTAGTGGATTTGATCTTGTCAATGCTCCACCTGAGATGATTATTATTCAGGAATTTTTTTGGAAGCTTTGTAGGGTGTAGGCCTTCAATCATTTGAATGATCTTCAGAAGCTTTTGGAGTGATATTCTATGTGAGATTCTATGTGAACTTGTATCAATTGTTGTGTCTCTGTGTAATCTGTATGTCTTTTCTCTTCCTTATTCTTCTTCTAGAATGTTCTTCTGAAAGAAAAACAGTCCTTTTTATCTTCCAGCAGAAATTCTATCTCTGAATTTTAATTCTTCTCCATGATTAATTGCTGAAATCTTGGAACTTGGACAAACGGCTAGAAGGGCAATAAATTAATTCCTTAACTGTCCCAGTTATTAAGCCGAATATTAACTCTGTGAAATCCAGTAATTAATGCTACTAATGAACGACTATATTCATAAGAATATAAGCAATTAATTACTCAGAGCAATATAGACAATAATATATTATATAAGCCGTGGTCAAACCAGAAATTAAATGCAGAGAAGAGAAATAAAGAACTGACAAAAAATAGTCGATCTCAGAACAGATTTCGTCGACCTGAACTCCCAGTTCGTCGAGCTGAGAAATCATATTCGTCGAGCTGAGATCAGAGAAAATTTATCTAGAGAAATAAACTGTCAAAGCTGGCTCCAAGTTCGTCGACCAGATGATGCTTCGGCCCCTCCACCACCACTTGAAGATGATCCGGACGCTGAAATACGATAACATAAAGATTTCTGGCGACATGACGACTCTTTCTCTGCTAACAGACGACAACGTTACAACCTTTGTTCGCGGAACGCGAAGCCTACTTAAAGGCTTATTTGAAGAGCATTTCTATTCCTTTAAGTGCTTTAATTAATTTAGAACTTATAAAATTTTAATTTCTTGCACTTTATTTTTGGTGTGTGTATAAATAGTTGGTGTGCTATTCACCATCCAGATTTATGAGGTTTCATCTCAATCTTGGATGTTTGGATCTATTTTGTAACTCCTATATAAAGGAGGCTTATTAAGTGATTGGAGAAATGAAGAATGAAAACCTAAAATCCCCTTTCTCTAAGAGAAATTTGGCCAAGGCTTGAGATTAGCCGCCAACCCACCCCTGTCTCCCTCTTCCCCATTTCAGCCTCCCCTCTCGTGGAGCCTACAACATGGTTTCTTGGTGCGACTCCAAGGAAGAAGGACGACATCCACACTCAGTGCTAAGCCGGTGGATCCATTCGATGCAACACCGGTGGAAATTGTGGAGAGAGTGATTCTCCCACAAGTTATCAAGTGTGTTTTCCACCAACGAGTTGGGTAATCTCTTCCCCTTCTCTAGTGCTTCTTCTGTTAGATTTGTGGAGGTTGAACCATCGTGTTCTCCGTGATCTTAAATCTCAATCAATTTTCAAATCTCTGAATAAAAGTATTATTGTTCGTGTTGCCTTTTCTCTGGACCGGGTATGTCCATTTTGCTTGAGCGGATCTTGGCCTATAGCCTTGGTCTTGCTTTCAAAATGGATTGGCAACCTTTGCGTTATCCTTGGGAACAGGTTGACTCATTTTTCATCGCTGTTTTAGAGTCGATCATTCTCCGAATGTGTTTATGCTTTGTGCATGAAACGATTACGTATTAAGGGCGGTAGATGCTTGTGTAGGTGCGGCAGATCAAGTATGTGTTGAATGGCGAACTAGATCCTTCCCTCATGTATATTTCTGTTAGCAACATACGCTACATCAATTTGGTATCAAAGCCGATCGTTTCAACTTATATGTTGTAACATCCTAGCTCTCTTTCATTGTCACGAATTAATCAAAAAAAAGTAAAAAAAAATTTCCTGGTCTGCAAAGAGCGGCCTAAAATCTTTATTTTTCTGCAAAAAATATATTAAAAAAAAATTTTAACATTCCACATTCCTATCACTTCATGAAAATTTAAAAATATCTTGTTTTAACTTAAGGACCAGCCCTAGGAAAAATCATCTTTCAAAATTTTGGGTAACCCTGTATGCATATTAGACTAGGAACGGAGTACACTACACTGTCTTTGTCTAGAATGGCTGCGAATGAGCACCGGGATGCAAATACCGAAGCTATTGGGGCAATACGAACTGAGATGATGGAGCTTACGACCATGCTAGCCCAAATCCTACAGAACCAAGAACGACCACCTCCACCCGTTAATGTGAGATAGCCCAACCAGCACCAACCAGTAATTGATTTTGACTCTGATGGGAACTCTCCCCAAATGCCTCGTCTAGATCGTCACCACGAGCGTGACTTCGATATCACTATGGCCATTAAGATGGATGCCCCAACCTACGACGACATGGGAGATCCCCAAATCTTCCTCTCCTGGGTGGTAGATAACGAATGTTACTTCGAATGGCACACTCTCATGCACCTTCAGAAGGTCCAAGTCGCCAGGATGAAGTTAACTGGGCGTGCTAAGACATATTGGCTAAATGAGGAGCGTAGGTTGGGGACCGGGAACGGAGTCCCACTAGTTGGATGGTCCGTAATGAAGAACCTATTGTCTGATTAGTACGTCCCCGCGTACCACCGTACACAGATGTTCAATGAGCTAGACACCCTACAACAAGGCTCAAAATTGGTCGCCGAATACATGGGCGAGTCAAAGGACCGCTTAGTGCATTGTGACCTTAGAGAGGCTCCCGAGGTTACTTTATCTAGGTTTCGAAAGGGGCTATCTCCCGACATCCAAAGGAAACTCCTACGCTATGGACATACGGATTTGAACACGACTTTCAATGCCACCCTCGACATTGAAAAACATCTTGACTCTAAGGCGCACTCCCGTTATTCGCAAGGGAAGGGTAGGTCCACACTTATAGCGTCCACTTCCACATGCCAGGATAAAGGGAAGTTTCGGTCCAAACGAGTCTAAGTCGGTAGTTATAACAACTAGGAATGCTAGGAACACCAATAATGAGCGTATCCCCATATGAAAGGTAAGTCCAATGCCACGTGTTATGCTTGTGGTGTTCAGGGCCACTATACCTTTGAATGCCCAACAAAGACTAAGGCCATATCCCTATTAGATTCGATTGCCGACCCCTCCAATCTAGTTTATGAGGCTGTGATGAGTACGATATTTATAGGTTTTTTCGGACTCATCTGGCCTTGTTTTCTCACTCGTGCACTGCGTTTCGACCGGATATCGTAAAATTTGCATCGCTCGGTCGTTGACTGCTTTGTGCACCATTTTGGCCCAAGGGTGTGCAATTGCGCATTCTATTTTTGAGGGTAAGCACATTGTGCTCCCCGTGGTTCTTTCCAGTTTGTTTTATTGCTTTGCAGGTATTCGGGACGTCCCAGACTCATTTTCTAGTTTTTGTGTAAAATGCACAGTCGTGCGAATTTCTTCTCGCCCAGTCTCTTGGCAATCATGCATTTTACACAGCAATGCTGGGGACTTCTGTGGCTACCCGTGCATTTTGTTCCCGCACAATTTAGGCAAAACCGTGCGAGATAGAATCACATGGTCTACATATTTTTCTCTAAGTTTCTACTTTCTGTGGTTAAGTGTGCATTTTCTTTCACGCACGGGCGGAATCGCCCGTGCGCGAGTAAAACGCACGGTTCTCCTGTACCATCTCTGCTTTTCTACGCTCTATATTTACCCATGCAATTTCCTTCACGCACGGGCGGAAGAGCCCATGCACGAGTAAAACGCACAGGTCAATGCATCTTTCTCGCAGGCCATTTTCTGCGCGCTTAAATTGCACGGTTCATGCACGGTCTTGAGCCAGACTGTGTGTGACCAATTTTCTGACCTTTCTCTATTTAAGCACAGATTTCCTACCATTTTAGGGGATCCGCATTCCGGCCATTCAAACCGCCTTTTAGGGAAAAGCCCCGCCTTTCCACCTCCATCCTCCATCTTCCACCTAGGAGAGAAGCTCCGGCCATGCTCGCGAAGCCTACATCTTGTCGTTGCTTGCTCTCGGCCTTCTCCATCATATCTTGAGCTCGATTTCATGGTTTGATGCCATAGCCAACAAGCAAAGGGAAGCTTGCAACTTTCTTCCAGATCATGACACGAAGATGACGGGTCCATTGGGAGTTAGTGACAGCCTCCTCTACCCTGGACGTAGTTGAGGATCGAGCTTGGACACGGATTGACAACCCGGCGATTCCTTCCGTGGCCCCTCGACGAGCCTTCAGATTCGGTGTATCTCTTGACTTGTTCTTGCTTTCTTGATGAATATGGTGTTTAAATCTATTTATATTGATGATATGCACTTTAGTTATAAACTCTATGTGATTCATGTCTATGTGATCTTATATTATTTTACGCTTTAGTTGCTTGAGTTGTGCCCGCATTTCCATCCACCCCAACATCCGATTTTGCCGCACTAGTAATTGCAAGTGGCGTGCGTAGCGAAGAGGTGCTCTCGACCATCATTCCTCCATTCTCACCACATCATCCGCAATCCTACTCGTCCATCCGCCCAGCGATTCGGTGCATAGCGGCCAGTGTAGTCTTCCATCCCGCCTGATGAAGCATCGCATAGCGGCGTTGCATAGGAGTAGTTGTTAGTGTTTTATTTTATTTTTCCGCAACTATCAAAACCCCACTTAGTTAACTCCGACCTAAGGACTTCAATCTCGAGTCCTCCTCGAAATTAACCCCACCTTACTATGTTTCTTAAAGATATCGATACTTAGGGAAATTCACCCATTTTATATTACTTGTGCGACCTGTACACTTGTCGTTCAACGCCTCAGGATGCTGAGGAGAGTGACCCAAATGGTTTCGCGAGTGACTTGGAGGACGATCACCCCCTTATGGTGATGCGTTGTATCTTGACCACTCCTCGTCCGTTAGATGATTGGAAGAGGATGAGTATATTTTCTCTCATTTTTAAGAGTGGAGAGAAGTTCTGCAAGTTGATCATTGATAGCGGTAGCTGTGTCAATGTCATATCCGAGAAAGTCGTTACATGTATGACCTTGACCACGAAACCCCACCCGACTCCCTATCAGATAGCTTGGATCAATAAGGTTACCGTCCCGGTCACCAAGCAATGCCTAGTCCCCCTCTCATTAAAATCCTCTACTGATGAGGTATGGTGTGATGTCCTTCCTATGGACGCTTGTCATGTGTTGTTAGGCCGATCTTGGCTTTAAGACCATGATGTGACGCATTTTGATAGAGCCAACACGTATGAATTCAAGTTCAATGGCAAGACCATTACGTTGAGGCCGATTGTCCCGATGGAACCTGTAGGACCGGTTAAGGACACCACGATCCCAGTTAAGAGGAAGGCCTTGAACCTAGTCGGGAGAAACGATTTTATTAAGGACCCGTTTCTTGATGTAGTGATGTATGCACTAGACCTTTTGAGTGCAAAGACGGATTCTGGAGTATTGGATGACCTGCCCAGTAGATATGTACCCAGATGAGTTTCCATCGATGTTACCTCCACTTATAGATATTCAGCATGCGATAGATCCCATCATGGGGTCTTCCTTGCCCAACCAGTCCCATTATCGACTCCATCCCGCTACCCATAAGGAGTTGCAGGTTCAGATAGAGGACTTGTTGAAGAAGGAGTTTATTAGGACTAGTATGACTCCATGTGCTGTTCTAGCTCTGCTTTCCCCCCAGAAGGATGGCTCATGGCGAATATGTGTTGATAGTCGGGCTATCAATAAGATTACCGTCAAGTATAGGTTCCATATACCACATTTAGATGACCTCTTGGATGTTTTATCTGCCACCACTATATTTTTTAGGTTAGATCTCAGGAGCAGTTATCACCAGATTAGGATCCGTGAGGGAGATGAATAGAAGACTGCGTTGAAATCTAAGGATGGGTTATATGAGTGGTTTTTGATACCCTTTGGGTTATCCAATGCCCCCAACACCTTCTCCCGGATGTTGGCACATGTCTTTCGACCGTACTTGGGGAAGTTTGTGGTAGTCTATTTCAATGACATCTTAGTCTATAGCACCTCCACTGCCAAGCACATCTCCCACTTGAGAGTGACTCTGTCCACCTTGAGGAAGGAAACTTTATTCCTTAACCTTAAGAAGTGCATATTCTATGTTCCAGAGGTAGAGTTTTTAGGTTATATAGTCGAGTCTTGGGGAATTCGAGTTGATCCTGGAAAGGTTCAGGTGATCAAGGTCTGGCCCGAACTGACTAGCCTACGAGAGGTGTGTATTTTCCATGGTCTTGCTACTTTTTACCACCGCTTCATACGAGACTTTAATAGTATTATGGCACCTATTAGTGAATACGTGAAGAAGGGTGAGTTCACCTAGACAAAGTCCGCCACCTTTGCCTTCCAACATATTAAGAAGCTCATGACCAAGGCATCGGTGTTACGTCTACCTGACTTAACCAAGGTCTTTGAACATACCTGTGACACATCAGGGGTGGGAATAGGAGGTGTTTTAAGTCAAGAGGGTCACCTTTTCACTTATTTCAGTGAGAAACTAGCGAGCGCTAAGTTGAATTATTCGAACTACGACAGAGAGTTTTATGCTGTTGTTAGGTGTTTGCATCATTGGCGGCATTATCTCCTCTCCAAGGAGTTTGTGATCCTCTCCGATCATGATGTTTTACGTTTCATAAACGATCAGCATAAAATCAGCCCGCATCACGCTAAGTGGGTAGCTTTCTTACAAGGGTACACGTTTAGTCTTAAGCACATTAAGTGGTCTGACAATCGAGTTGCCGATGCACATAGCCGCCTTACCCTTCTACTGTTTACCTGCAAGTCAATGTCGTAGGATTCAGACAAGTTAAGGATGAATACGCCACTTGCCCAGATTTCCACGTGATGTATTTCTCCTCCCAGGATAGCTCTCCAACGACAATATTTGCATTTGTTCTTAAGGACAATTATCTTTTTAGGCACGGGAAGTTGTGTATTCCTCGATCCTCCTTACGGTACCACATTATTTGGGAATTACATAGAGGAGGTCTGAGTGGACACTTTGGAAGGGCTAAGACCATTACACTCGTTGAGGAGAAATTTTTCTGGCCTAAGCTTAAGACGATTGTTGGGGGAATAGTGAGTAGTTGTCGTACATGTCAAGTATCTAAGGGCACTAAACCTAATGTTGGGTTATACACCCCTTTACCAATTCCGTCCATACCATGGGAATACGTGAGCATGGATTTCATATTAGGCCTCCCCACCACTCTTCGTCGACACAACTCCATTTTTGTAGTTGTGGATAGGTTTTCAAAGATGGCATACTTTATCCCATGTAGCAGGACCAACGACTTATCTCACGTAGCTAAGTTATATCTTTGGGAGGTCGTTAGTCATCGCAGAGTGCCGAAGACAATTATCTAGGATAGGGACTTGAAATTCACTAGCTATTTTTGGAAAACTTTATGGATTTTAATGGGGAACAACTTATTATTTTCCGCTGCCTATTATCCGCAAACCGATGGTCAGACGGAAGTAGTCAATTGAAGTTTGGGGAATATTTTAAGATGTCTTGTAAGTGATCACAAGGGCTTACTTCTTCCCCATGAACAATTGACTTACAATAACTCTAAGAACAGGTCCACAGGTGTGTCCCCTAACGAGATTGTTCACGGGTATAAGGTTACTGTGCCACTTGACTTTGTTCCATTACCACCAACATATAAATCAAGTCAATTTGCACAATCCTTCGGCCAACACATTCATGACTTGCACGCACATATCCGGGCAACCTTTCCTCCCAATATGAATCCTATCAAACACAAGCTAATCAACATAGGAGAGTTTCACACTTTAAAGTCGGCGATCAAGTCTTAGTCCGCTTAGTTCCCGAGCGACTGCCAACTGGCACCGTTAGAAAGTTAGCTCTAAAGCGCGCCGACCCCTTCTGAATTATAAAGAAACTCGGTGATAATGCTTTTTCTTAGATTTGCCGGCTGATTGGGGTGTTTCACCGATTTTTAATGTATCAGATTTGACGATGTTTGTTTCGCCTCCACGAGAGTTGACTTCATTGTAGTATTCTCCTTCCACTCAAAATTCTTTGGGTTTGGGGAGAGGTAGTATGGATGATCTCTCTCCCCTGGTCTCCATAGGTTTAGCATCGGATGGTACGTTGCCTTCTTTTATTCACACTGCTGACATGTTTCCAAGGTTTCCCAAAACATTTCTTATACCAGACAGGATACTTGCTGCTGAGCTGCTCATTACCACCAATGGTGCTACCCGCCACTTTATCATCCATTGGTGTGAACGCCCTCTTTTCGACGACTCATGGGTACTCGAGACAGAGCTTCAACGATTGGACGACGCTCTTCTCGCCGCTATCTCTTGGACCATGCATCAGAGATACGTGACTTTTAGCGGGGGTGGATTGATGCCGCGGCCCCTCCACCACCACTTGAAGATGATCTGGACGCCGAAATACTACAACATAAAGATTTCAGGTGACTTGACGACTCCTTGGCAGCTAACGGACGACAATGTTATAACCTTCATCTGCGGAACACGAAGCCTACTTAAAGGCTTATTTGAAGACCATTTTTATTCCTTTAAGTGCTATAATTAATTTAGAACTTGTAAAATTTTAATTTCTTGCACTTTAATTTTGGTGTGCGTATAAATAGTTGGTGTGCTATTAACCATCTGGATTGATGAGGTTACATCTCAATCTTGGATTATTGGATCTATTTTGTAACTCCTATATAAGGAGGCTTATTAAGTGATTGGAGAAATGAAGAATGAAAACCTAAAATCCCCTTTCTCTAAGAGGAATTCGGCCAAGGCTTGAGATTAGCCGCCACCCCCCTTGTCTCCCTCTTCCCCATTTCAGCATCCCCTCTCATGGAGCCTCCGACGTGGTTTCTTGGTGTGACTCCAAGGAAGGACGGCATCCCCACTCAGTGCGAAGCCGGTGGATCCATTCAGTGTGACACCGGTGGAAATCATGGAGAGAGTGATCTCCCACAAGTTATCAAGTCTGTTTTCCACCAACGGGTTGTGTAATCTCTTCCCCTTCTCTAGTGCTTCTTCTCTTAAATTTATGGAGGTTGAACCATCATGTTCTCCGTGATTTTAAATCTCAATCTATTTTTAAATCTCTGAACAAAAGTATTATTGTTCATGTTTCCTTTTCTCCGGACCGGGTAGGTCCATTTTGCTTGAGCGGATCTAGGCCTGTAGCCTTTTTCTTGCTTTGAAAAGGGATTGACAACCTTTGCATTATCTTTGGGAACGAGTCGACTCATTTTTCATTGTTGTTTTAGAGTCAATCATTTTCTGAATGTGTTTATGCTTTGTGCGCAAAACGATTACGTATTAAGGGCGGTAGATGCTTGTGTAGGTGTGGCGGATCAAGTGTGTGTTGAATGGCGAACTAGAGCCTTCTCTCGTGTAGATCTCCGTTACAAACATACGCTACATCACCAGAGATGAAAGTTCGTCGAGCTGAGAACTTGAGAGAAGAGAGAAGATCATCGACCTGAGCTCTAAGTTCGTCTAGCTCAACTCAGAGTAGGGACTCCAAGTTCGTCGAGCTACGATTGAAGATCGTCGAGTTGAGTTTGAAGAATGTCGAACTGATTCTCTGAACTCTTAAAAAATTGCATTCTTCTAAGTCTGGAACTCTGATTTCTTTTGACAACTGGATCAAAGATTGACTAACCTAGTCAGACTGACCTACACCTAACAAACTGACCCTTGGCTATACATGAAGGGTCAACAACCTAATAGTGAACCTAGCACAAATCCAAACTAGGGATCCAACAATCTCCCACTATTTGGGTGAGGTCATTATGTACAATGCATTAAAAATAATAAAATAAAATCACAAAGCATAACAACAAATATCTGGCAGAAGGAAAAGTCTAGCAGATATATATGCATCAAGTGCTTTGTGACAAATTAATCAAAACAAATAGTTTAGAGGAAATAAGCTAATTAGAAAACTAATTAGACTTCTTAGACTTGTCTTTCTCTGATGGCTGCCTGAAAATGATTTCCCTATTGGGATTTGCTGCTTCTATTTTAGATATAGTCATGTCAGCTGCTCCAATTATATTGACAGAAGTTGCCCTTGGAACAACTGCCACTGGATGTAAGCTCATATAAGCATCAACATTGACAAAGTGTTTATCCTTGTCATACCTTTTTAATTCCTCTCTTTTGTCAGAAGACATTGTATTATATTGAGAAGCATCTTTGCCTTCTTCTTTAGCTTTATTTATCTGAGAGAGTCCAACACACTCTTGCAATCTAGCCATTCTAAAGATGTTTTCCTTTTCTGGATCAACAAAACGGACTGGTGGAGAATAAGGTCTTCCAGGAGATGTTTTATCAGATTGATCAACTTCAGATACTTTTTGTTGCCTGCTTTGCTTCTGGTATTGCTGTTGCTTCCTGCTGCTGCTTGAAGAATGCTGCTGTTATCTGTTGCTGGAGGATTTTGACTGTTGGTAAGATGTAGCTTGTTGAACCTGAGAGATACTTCCAGAGGATCCTGCTGTAGGAGGAGGAGGACCTCTCCAGAATTTAGGTGGTGGAGAGTACATCCTGATCTTCTTCCTCGCTTTTTGCTAATTTTTAGAATACCTCATCCAGTTTGGGTTATCTGGAGTGAGTGTAATGTTATGCAAGATGTAATATGTAATATCAGCTGTGGGGTTTGGCTTAGGAACAGCCTTTGGAGGATCAGATTTAGTAGGAGCCTTCCTTTTCTTTGAACTTCTATTATCAGAGTCATCTGACTCATTATCATCATTATATTGAGAAGAATGTTCAGGATTATCATAAAGATCATCTAGCTACTTTAGCAAATCAGCTGAGATTCCAGGAATCTGTGGTTGTGATAGGCTTTTAGGCTCTGCAGAGATATCTGTAGCAGTCTGAATATTTCCTGCTTCTTCTTCCATGTCAGCAAACAAAATGTCATCCAGATCTAGCATTGGAGACTCACACCAGCCAAAGGTTGGTGGAGAGAATGCTTTGTGCACAGAAACTGGTTCAGCAATATCTTCATCAGTTGTACTTTTTATAATGTCAGGAGGTGCAAAACTTGCCTTTAGTTGTTCTACAACTTCAGGACTTATTGGAGCAGAGTAAACTATAATAACTTTGGAGTTCTGGACATCAAAACTTGGTACAAAATTTATGTACACTGAATCAAAAGAATGCTGTAAAGAATTAAATTTATTGTGGGATATAACAAGAAATCACCAGCAGTGGTTATTTCTGCTATTGTATCAGCCATTTCTGTGTCAGAATCAATTAAATCTATCATTCCAGATGGAGGGGCTGGCTCTGCTGAATCATCTGACATTTCAAAATCTGCTACTGCTGCTACTGCAACAGGAAGAACTGGAGCTTCTTCGTAGAACATCTCCCACTGGCTGGGTTCAGAGGGTCCTGAAGCCAGTCCTCCAAAAGAAGGTACATAAGAGAGAGCAGTAATTCTGGAAGAGAGAGAGATGATGGAATCAAAGAGAGGAGCAATAACATTTTCTAATAGTTGCTCAAGAGTTGGTGAGATGAAAGCAAGAAGATATTTTACTATATCAGAGAAATTGAGGTAGAGGTGTTCAGGAGCAGAGGTGGTGTATGGATTGTGATGTCCACAATTTGAACAAATAGAGAAGGCATGAGAGAAATCAGTGTGGGTGTATTCTGGAAAAGTGGAAGGGGGAATAGATGGAATGTCAGTGGTAGAAGTAGGAATTGTGGTTGTGGGTGTGGAGGAGGGTTCCTGAACTAGAGAGTGATGTGGAGATGGTGGAGGAGATAGTAGATTGAAAGATGGTTGAGAGTAGGTAGATGCAATGTCAGAAACATGAGTGTGAGGTGGAGATTGAGGAGGTGGAGATGGAATTTCCTCATGAATGACTGTTGAAGAATGTGGTTGTTGAGGAAGAGGTGAAAGTGGTTGTTGTTGTTGTTGTTGTTGTTGTTGGAGAGGAGGAGAAGGAATGCTGGTGGATGGAGGAATTTCTTCTAGAGGTGGAGGAGAGGCTATAACTTCCCTTGTGTTCTCAGAAGTCCTGGAGGAAGAGGAGGCCCTGGAGGGCTTTGGAATTGTCCTCTCCCATCTGCCAAATAGGGTAGAGGTGATCCTCTTTAAGGCATTGATGAATATTGGTTGTGAAACCAATAGTTCTGGTGCCTTTTCCTGGAGGAAAATTCCCAGAATCCTCCCAAAGCATACCTCTTTCTTTGTATTTTTCTTCTTGATTAACTCGAACAAAAATCTATCCCCAGTTAACTGATTCTTTTCTACCAGAGCACTCATCACCATAAACTAGTGCCTGGTGATATAGTCATGGGCTGTATGCTTGCCCAGCAACACCTTGCCTACAATATCAGCCAAAAACTTATATAGAACAGATAAGTTCTTTTTTAGAAGCTTATTTGGGTTTCCTTCAGAGTGACCCATTCTGCTCAGTATATCCTCATATTCATCATTATCCAATTCAATATCAACTTCTCTAGTAGCCAAATAAAAAATTTCAGATAAGACTGTAGGAGTTACAATGAACTGATTGCCGCTGATGGTGCCAATCTTGGTGTTTGCATCTGGATATGTTGAAGTAAAAAACCATTCTCGGATTTCATTTCCTTGTATCTTGATCCTTGTTGCCATGAACTTCTTCCGATTCTTGTATTCACACAGCGTGAGAATGTCGATGAAGATTTGATTAGTGTGGGAAAATGAATCAAAATCAATATCAAAGCCAGTGTCGAACTTCATGCTTGAGAGAGAGAGAGAGCACCGGAATCGCCATAGGTTTCCTGCAAAAGCAAAAGAGATAGCAAGAGCAAGAGACCAGAAAGCGCGTGATAGAGCACGACAAAAATCTAGTTATAAGGTATTCAAAATATGAAGCATCGGGCTCTGTCCTGCGAAAAATAAACAATCATTGTTCTCAGGTCGACGAAAAATTCCATGAAGAAATAATATTATCGATCTCAGGCAGAAGAGGGGAAAATTGTTTTGCGTTCTTAGGTCGACGAAAATTTTTTCTGAATCAAAATTATCGATCTCCGCTCGACGAAATCTGTTTCACTAAGAAGTGTTGGTCGATCTCCGTTCATCGAACTCTTCACGAAGAGTTCACAGATTGTCGATCTCCGTTCGACGAACTATGGCAAATCGTTGACCATAGACAAAAATTAAATTGAATCAGCCCCATTTATCATACCTATCTGATTTAAGAAGAACAAATGTTTCATCTCATCCATTGGCTTGGTGAAGATGCCTGCTCTTTTAAATCAGTAGAGATAAAGACAAGATTAATTTTATTTTTGTCTACATAATCTCTAATGAAATGATGTCTAATTTCTATATGCTTGGTCCTACTATGATGCACTGGATTTTGTGCAATAGATATTGCACTTGTACTATCACAAAATATAGTTGAATTATTTAACTTGATACCATAATCCAGTAATTGGTTTTGAATCCACAAAATCTGTGAACAGCAGCTGCCTGCAGCTATGTATTCAGCTTCAGTAGTTGATGTGGACAGATGTTTGCTTCTTACAAAACCAGGACACAAGCCTATCACCAAGAAACTGGCAAGTTCCTGATGTGCTCTTCATGGCCACTCTACATCCAGCATAGTCAGCATCAGAAAATCCAGTTCAATCAAAATCTTACTCTGATGGATATAGGAGTCCTAGATTTAGACAACCCTTTATATATCTCAAAATCCTTTTTAATAAAATATAGTGAGATTCTTTAGGGTTAACCTGGAACCCAGCACAAATAAATGTGACAAAAATTATGTCAGGCCTACTTGCAGTGAGATATAATAGAGACCCAACAATATCCCTATAAGTTTTCTAATGAACAGGCTTGCCATGTTCATCAGAATCAATCACAGCATTAGCAGCCATAGGTGTTTTCATTTCTAAGGCATCTCACATCCCAAACCTTTTAATAAGCTCATTTGCATACTTGGATTGGGAGATGAAAATACCATCAGGTGATTGCTTCACTTGGAGACTAAGGAAGTATGAAAGTTCACCCATGCTACTCATCTCGAACTTTGAATACATTAGATCATAAAATCTTTTACATAGTTTGGGATCAGTAGAGCCAAAAGTAATATCATCTACATATATTTGTACTAACAAAATTTTATTTTTATGATGTCTAATAAAAAGATTCCTATCTACTATGCCTCTAGAAAACTTATGCTCTATAAGAAAGTTAACTAAGGTCTCATACCAAACTCTTGGAGCTTGCTTTAAACCATAGAGAGCTTTATGCAATCTAAAGATATAAGAAGGATGAGTTGGAGAGATAAAACCTGGTGGTTGCTCCACATATACTTCTTCTCTTAATTCTCTATTTAGGAAAGCACTCTTTACATCCATCTGGTAGACTTTGAATCTTTTATAGGCTGCAAAGGCTAAGAAAATCCTTATAGCCTCAAGCTTTGCCACAAGAGCAAAGGTCTGATCATAGTCTATTCCTTCCTCCTATGAATAGACTTAAGCTACTAGCCTTGCTTTGTTCCTTATAATAGTTCCTTCAACATCCAGTTTGTTTCTAAAGAACCTTTTGGTTCCAATGACTGGATAATCTTTAGGTCTAGGAACCAAATCCCAAAATCTGCACCTCTAAAACTGATTGAGCTCCTTTTGCATTGCAATGATCCAGTGTGGATCTTGCACTACATCTTTGATAGAGTAGGGCTCAAGTTGAGAAATGAAACAAGCATGCATCACATCATTGTTGAGTTGATGCCTTGTTTGCACACCAACTGAAATATCTCCAATCACTTGAGATATAGGGTGATCTCTAAGTGTGACAAGATAAGTGGGAGGAGTTGTTTGAGCAACAGCTTGTGGAATTAATTCCTCTTATGGAATTATATTAGCTGTTGGAGGAAGTTCAGCTACTTCCAAACTATCTTCTTCACTTTCTTCTTCAACTTATGGAGAAGGATATGATGGAACCTCTTGGGTGAGGTTTAGATCATCCAATCTCTCACACAATTGAGGTACCTGCAAAATGTTATTGGTAGACTTCTTTCTCCTGGTAAAACATGTTAGCCTCATCAAATGTAACATGAACAAATTCCTCAATTTTTAAAGTGGGTTTGTTAAACAACCTATAAGCTTTGTTGACTTGGGAATATCCTAGAAAAATTCCCCCTGCAGCTTTTGCTTCAAACTTTCTAGTATATTTCTTGTCATTATTGTGAATATAACATAAGCATCCAAACACTTTAAACTAGGTGATTTTAGGTTTCTTCCCTCTAAGTAGCTCATAAGGAGTCTTATTCTTAAGCTTGTGTATCATACTTCTGTTCAGTACATAGTTTGCTGTGCTCACAGCCTCTACTCAAAAGGATAGGGGCATGTAAGCATCTGCAAGTACTGTGCCTGTAGATTCAATTAGGGTTCTATTTTTCCTTTCAGCAACAACATTTTGTTGAGGAGTTCTAGGAGCTGAGAAGCAGTGCCTGATACCATCCTTCTCACAGAAAGCTTGCATAAGAAGAGACTCAAACTCAGTACCATGATCACTTCTGATCAATGCAACTGGAGTAGAGTACTCAATCTGTATATTCTTGAGAAAATCTATAAGAACCTTGAAGTTATCTGACCTAGATCTCAGAAAAAATACCCAAGTGAATCTTGAGAAGTCATCTACAATCACTAAAGTATACGATTTCCCTTCTAAACTTTCTACAACAATAGGGCCGAAAAGGTCCATATGTAGCACGTACAATATCCTATGTGAGTGACTTTAATTTACAGATTTAAGGCTATTTTTAGTTTGCTTGCCTAACTGATATGCCCTGTAGAGGCCTTCCTTCTTGTAGGGGCCAAAAGGTATTCATCTAATAAGCTTGTCCCTAGATATCTTAGCAATATTTTTAAGATTTACATGTCCTAATCTCTTATGCCAAAGTTCATTTTAATTGCTAACCTGATTAAATAAACAAAGTTATGAACTAGCTAATTGAAAATTTACTACATATATATTGCCTTGTCTAAGTCAAGTTAAAACAAGTTTGTTTTCTTTACAAGAAATAATACAGGAAGATGAGTTAAAAGATACCCGATAACCTTCATCACATAATTGACTTATGGATATTAGGTTATGTTTTAAGCCACTCATATATCCAACTTTCCTGAAGGTGACTGCTCCAACTTTAACATCTCCATAGCCTTTAGTTTGGCCACAGTTGGAGTCACCAAAGATCACCTTTGGACCTAACTTGGACTTGTAGTTTGTTAGATTGTCCTTACATCCAGTCATATTATTTAAGCATCCACTGTACAGATACCATTGTTGATTAAAGATTGGCCAGTCCTTCACCTGCATAAAAATGGATTAGGTGTTCTTGACCCAGGTTAGATTGCATCCTTGTTTCTTTTGATAAGAAAAACTGGAAATAACAGAGAAATTCTAGTTGATTTTTAAATCCTAAGGGATGGTATCTTCTAGGTGGTATTTCCCATTGAGTAAAAGGATTAGTAAGATCTCTAAATTGATTGAAGTTTTTAACAGAGTTAAAGCTTTTATTAAACCTAACTGGGTTCGATGAATTTTTATAAGTTCGTCGATCTACGTTCGATGAATAGGGATGAGTTCGTCGAACTCTACTCAGATAATGAACATAGTCATTTTCTGTGCCCCACGTTCGTCGATCACCACTCGAAGAACCATATACAGTTTGTCGATCGTAGTAAGATGAATTATTAGACTTATAATTTGCATTCATAGATCATTGATCTGGGTTTGATGAACTATATACATTTCGTCGATCTGAGTTCGACGAAATCTGTTGAATATAGTTTTTATTTAGATTCTTATTCCTTTTCTTTTATTATTTGCAGATTTCTGAGAGACAATTGGTTGAGTAATTTCTCCTATTTTCTCTTTTCCCTTTTCAGAGATAAATTTAATTGGTGTTTAAAGAATATTTTTCTTTAATATGGGGGGTAAGCTTGATAAAGCACCTAATCTCAGCTTGCCATTTAATCTGGCATTGAATTTGCTTGTGATGTCCATCAGCTTAAGGCTTCTCCCATTGAGAGATTTCTCAAGTTTCTTTGCCTCAAATAATTTATCTTTTAGTGAGATGATTTGTTCATTAGCTAAGTCTAAATCATTTTTCAGTTTGACATTTTCAGCAAATAAGTTATCAAATTCAACCTATCTATATCTAAGAATTTTTATTTCCTTTTCGAACTTAATTAAATCATTGCATAAGGATTTAAATTCAATTTTAAAATCTTCTAAATTGAAATCAAATGAAGAAATTACCTGATCTTCTTCAGATTCTGATTCCTCTTCCGATTCTTCAACTTGTTCATCAGCATCAGATTTTTTGCTGGAGGCATTAATAGCCATAAGAAAACTTCCCTTGTCTTTGCCTCCTCTTCAACTTCACTAGAGCTGGAGGATGAGTATTCTTCATCTATGTCACTCTAGGTCTCAGCAATGAAACCTTTCAACTTTCTCTTGTGTTTGCTGGAGGAGTGCTTACTTGAATGCCTTTTGTTCTCCTTTTTCTTTTCTTCTGTCTTTCTTCTGTGCCGATGGGAATTCAGGTAGAATGTGCCCAGGTTTTCTGCATCCAAAGCACACAATCTGCTTGGTAGGAGTCTTGTCATTCCTTGCCATTATTTTTGGATGACCTTCTTCTAAAGTCTTTCTTGGCCATTTTATAAAATCTTTTAGTCAACAAGCTCAGTAATTCTTCATTAGCTGGAAGAGCTTCTGATTCTTTCGCGGCTTTCAAAGCAATGTCGTGCTCCTTCCTTGAAGATGTGGAAGCCTTTTGTTCAGCAGCCTCCCTTGTCTTGATCAACTGCTCATAAGACTTGAGCTTGCCAAGGAGAGACTTTGTAGAAATCTCATTTAAACTCTTGGGCTCCTTAATTGGCCATATCCTGGAATCCCAAGTGCTGGTGAAGCACATTAGAATTTTGTCATTTATCTCAGTTAATGAGATGTCCTTGTCCAGGGATCTCAGTTCACTTATGATGACACTGAGTCTGTTATACATCTCAGCAATAGTCTTTGATTCCTCCTTGAAATTCTCATACTGTGATATGAGGAGGGATCTCTTGTCTTTTCTTTCATCAAATGAACCAGCAACTATTTGGTTCAGTGAGTCCCAAATAGCCTTTGCAAATGTGCACTCAGCCACCATCTAAAAGATATCATCTGACATTGTCTGTGCCAGAATATTCATTGCTTTAGCATCAACCATCTTGGCTTTCTTTTGTGCATCAGTCCACTCAGGTGGTGGAACTGTTGAAGTACTTATTGAGGTAGCATATGTAAGTTGAGGGGGACCTGTCAAAATAGAATTGTAAATGTCCTCATCAATAGAGTTTATATAGAGTTTTATTCTTACCTTATAGAATGCAAATTTATTCAAGTTGCACACATGACATCTGGTGCTATAATATTCTTTATTCTGTGTCATGCTGTAAACGAGAGGCTAGAGAGAAAAATATCAATCAAAGGATCTTGGTTCAGATGTAAGTTTGTGAAACCAAAACAACCTTGACCTTTGATACCAATTGAAGGATGGTAAAAGCTTTACCACCTGAGGGGATAAATCTATTTAACTCTAGAGGGGATGAATAGAGTATTTTAAAAACTTAATTGGTTTTTATAGCGGAATTAAAACAGTGATAAATATATCTTAAGAGAGTGCATGAAATAAAAACTAACAAACACAGCACACAACACAAAACAATAAGAAAAGAGAAAGTAATCCAGATGACACAAGAAATTTATAGTGGTTCCCCTAAACTTGGGTACGTACACTCTTCTAGCACCCTAGTAGGAATCCACTACAGGTTTGTAATCAGGTGCCCTGCAACCAAACATGTTTTTGCTCAAGTGCCCTATCACCACAAGATCTATTTGAAGGGAGATCTCACAACCCTTTAGGCTTTTGATCAGGTGCTCAAAAACCAAGCTAAGACTTTTGATAAGGAGACTTAAGAACCAGGTGGTTAACTTTTTAAGGGAGTTAAAACCCTTTGTACAGTGGGAATAAGAAAATTGATGTTGTCTTCTCTTTCTCAAAAGCAACTGAGAAGACTAGCGGATTTGATCTTGTCAATGCTCCCCCTGAGATGATTATTGTTCAGGAATTTTGTTGGAAGCTTTGTAGGGTGTAGGCCTTCAAATTTTTGAATGATCTTCAGAAGCTTTTGGACCGATATTGAATAGTTGTCCCTTGAAAAGCTCTGAAGCTGATGATGAAGAGATCTGTGAGATTCTCTATAAGACTTGTATCAGCTGTTGTATCTCTGTGTAATCTCTATGTCTATTCCCTTCCTTATTCTTCTTCTTCATTGTTCTTCTGAAAGAAAAATAGCCCTTTTATCTTCCTGCAGAAATTCTATCTCTGAATTTGAATTCTTCTCCATGATTAATTTCTGAAATCTTGGAACTTGGACAAACAGCTAGAAGGGCAATAAATTAATTCCTTAACTATCCCAGTTATTAAGGTGAATATTAACTATGTGAAATCCAGTAATTAATGCTGCCAATGAATGACTATATTCATAAGAATATATGCAATTAATTACTCAGAGCAATATAGGAAATAATATATTATGTAAGCCTTGGTCAAACCAGAAATTAACTACGGAGAAGAGAAATAAAGAACTGACAGAAATCGTCGAGCTCAGAATAGATTTCGTTGACCTAAACTCCCAGTTTGTCGAGCTGAGAAATCATCTTCGTCGAGCTGAGATCAGAGAAAATTCATATGGAGAAATAAACTGTCAAAGCTGGGCACCAAGGTTATCGACCAGAGTTGAAAGTTCGTCGAGCTGAGAACTTGAGAGAATAGGGAAGATCGTCGACCTGAGCTCTAAGTTTGTCGAGCTCAACTCAGAGTAGGGACTCTGACTTCGTCGAGCTGCGATCTACAATCGTCGAGCTGAGTTCGAAGAACTTCGAACTGATTCTCTAAACTCTTAAAAACTGCCATTCTTCTAAGTTTGGAACTCTGATTTCTTCTGAGAACTGGATCAAAGATTAACAAACCTAGTCAGACTGACCTACACCTAATAAAATGACCCTAGGCTATACATGAAGGATCAACAACCTAATAGTTAACCTAGTCCAAATCCAAACTAGGTATCCAACAAAGTGGGAGAGGAGAAGCATAAAAAAAGTAAACAAAAGGGTAGCACCTCCCCTCTCACTCCAACACTAGTTTGGACTCAAGGGGGGTCTGAATTTATAGAAAATCTTAGGGGTTGGTCATGCCCCCCTGTCACGCCCGGGTAGGGTCGTGTCATGGGGTGTGACATATACGGGGATGATTTTGGGAGGTGAAATCTGACGGAATTGTTGATTTGATTTGTACGTCATTGGACATGCTTGTGTACGGGGCATGTCAAGCACCTCGAGCTTCAATCGTCTGTCAGAAATCCATCAAATGCCGTAAATTGCAGCACACGCCAGGGATCACGCCCGTGTAGGGGGGGGGGGGGGGCGTGTCAGTACTGTTGAAATGCAGTGAAGGAAATGCTTTAAATGCGACATAAGGTTTCAGGAAGAGGGAGACACACCCCGTGACATGCCCCGTGACATGCCCATGGAGGGAGTGTCAGGGTGGGGTGTCAGGGGTTTTGCTTGGGATTTGGGCACATGCAGCAACCTTGCTCAGGATCGGGTTACAGTACCGGTGACACGCCCAGGGAGGGCATGTAAGTGGGCGTATAAGGTCATTTTTGTCCGAAATCATAGAAAACCTGCAAAAAAGAGAACATTAGTGGCATTAATATATATACAAAATGAGATCAAAATAAAACTATGCGAACATGATTCGTGTTTTAAAAACTAGTAATTACCCTAGTAGTTTAAACTACAAAATGTACTATCACTCTCCAGCACCTGTATGGGGACAATCCACCGCAACGGTGGCAAACAAAGCAACGGTCGGCATTCAGCTGACCAATTTATAACGACACTACCCCTTTTTCGGGGCAGTGGTATTCCTTCCCTGCAGGCATAGTATTTCACAAGCAGATATATCGTAAGATGTGCACTCACGCACCATCAATATATCACAAACGTCGACCACACGGCTCAATGCTCCGTGCACTCAGGGCACATTCTCGGTATACCAAAAAATCAGGGTCCCACCATCGTTCTCAGGTCTCAAACCCAACGATAAAACTTGAGCATTCATGCTCCACGTCCCACGGCTAGAGACTTTAGTATTGATGGCGAATAGCCCAAGACTCTCATGATGTGATCCTAATGAAACGATTCACTTAGGCACTCAAGTTGGACAACCATCACGTAGATACAGTTCAACCCTTGCACGTTGCTCAAATTGGTAGTTCAATGTCTAGACTAACGCGGGTCAGCATACCCTTATCCGTTTGGCTCACTGGCCTTTAAGAGTGCATAGCTCACAATAGCCACACTAACCCCGAAGGACTGGCTTTCACAATCACAGGTTAGCTAGGAGCTATTGCCAGCGACAACCACTATCGTCTAGAGATAACAAAAGACTCACTTTCTGTACCCAGCCCAAACATTATCTGAACCAACTATCCAGAAAACCCTGCAGCTACCTGTAGTGCCAGAAACACAAGACTTTCATAGCATACAACATATGCACTTCGAGGGTATTTTCCTGGAATTCCACTTCAATACTTCCTATTACTCCACTTCACAGGCACAACCCACTGACTCCACACAAGATTCGTTTATACGCGGAGTCTTCTTCGGTGCGCAAAATAAAACATCACCAATCCAGACCAACCTGTCTAGATTGGCTTCATACAGTATGCTTATTCCGTAATACACATTTTTGGATCTATATGTAAGACTTGGGGATTTCAAGAATCAACCCAATGGAAATCCCTCAACATTCCATCATTGGGGGTGGGGGGAATCCATTCATATGCCAAAATAAGGACTTCACATGTCCAAGGAGGAAGATTGTTACCCTTGAAGTTCCCTTCAGAGCCATGACAAAGCTTTTCTACGCGGATGGAAATGATCGCCTCACTTTCCCCTTTGTGATTCCATCTTCGGCTCTTGATTCCAGCCAAAATCTACTCCAGCAACTCAACAACCTTCACCCAAACCCTAGTACCAGCCGAAAGTTCTCTGCTCCAAAACTCGAGAAGCAAGGAAGAGAAAGAGAGAAAGGGAAATAATGATTTCTTACAACCCATTCCTCTACAGAAAAGGCCTCGGGTTTTGTCTCAGCCACATGATGTCTTCATATCAAAAGAATGCAACAGCTCAGGTTTGAGATGACAAAGTCAACCACCGCTCAGTGGCCGCACACTAGCCACCTAATACGAGTCACCACTTCAGCGACATCTGATTTCAACATTTTGTCAAACAGGACCACATTCGTCGAACGCAAATCATCGAACTGTATAGAATTCGTCGAATGGAGTCTAAGTTCGTCGAGCTGGACATAACACCAGACAACAATCTTTTCGTCGAGCTCTGCTCGACAATTTTTGTCGATCTCAGCTCGAAGCTTTTCGTCGAGCTCTGCTCGAAGATTTTCGTCGAGCTCTGCTCCAAGATTTTCGTCGAGCTCTGCTCCAAGATTTTCGTCGAGCTCTTCTCGAAGTTTTTCATCGAGCTCTACTCGACGCTTTTCGTCGAGCTCTGCTCGACGCTTTTTTTGGAGCTCTGCTCGACGCTTTTTGTCGAGCTCTGCTCGATGCTTTTCATCGCTCTCCTTTAAGTTGCTCCTTATTTTAGTCATGTGCCTAAAACAACCATTGTCCAAGTACCATATGATGGTATGGACACTTGAACTATCCTACATCACATAATTTACCTTACCTTAGGACCCCAATAATTATTGGGTCGTAGTTATTGATTAGCCTCAACATGAACATGTCTTCCTATAGATTTTCGGACAGGAAGACTAACACTAGCTCTCGGCACAGTAGGATTGTTCCAGCAATCTAAGGAAAAATGCCTCACCTTACCACAGCACCAGCACTCATGAATATTATACCTATGCTTTTGAGCAGGTCCTGCAGTAGGTTACCTGCTGCCTGTACATAAGGAAGAGGTGCAACAACCTTCTTTAAGTTCTTTTCAGCAAGGATCTGACTGAAGGTGAGTCTTTCAGTAGGCTTTCTTGGCTTGCTCTGAATGTTATTTACAGCGGCCTTCTTTGCAGATGACATACTATTTATAGCATCAGAGATAGCTAGATCTAGCTTGCTGATAGACTTGCTCTTTGTCTGGGTCTTTGCCGGATGGCCTTAAGAGTTAGCCACTTCCACTTTCTTGAGTGAAGGTGTTGGTCCACCAAACACAAATGGTTCATGATGAGCCATTTGGATTTCCTCATGGGGAGCGTTAAAGGAACTCACTCCCATACTATACCTTCCACCATAGCTGTGAACCTCTTTGTTCATACTAGTGGATCTGCCATTAATCCAGTGACCATAGATACTTTCTTGGTCATACCTGTTTGAAGGCAACATCACCTTCTTAAAAGGGATGGGAGGCTTGGAAGCTAGAGATTGGACTGGAGCTTTTCATTTCCCTTTGGAAGGGGCAACTCTACTATTTCCCTTAAACCCCAACCCCTTCTTACCCTTCTGAGAGGAGAAGGAGTCTATTAAGGGCAACACAGTATTAGGCTTAGAGAAACTAGCCATAATTCTCTTCTCCCTCAAGTGCTTCTCTTCAAGATCTCTAATGATACTATTCTTGTACTTGATGGTGCCTATCTGGAAGAGAGTAATGTTCTTGAGTTGACTGACTTCCCTAACCTTCTGATTTGGCAAAGATACTGTCTCAGCCTACTGGGAAGCAGCAAGCTGAAGGGAGGTTATCTCCCCAACATGATTCCTAGTCAACTTCTTGCTTTTCTTGAAAGCATTCAGCAGTGCACCATACTTGTCAATCAAATGATTGACATATTACTCAAAAACTGAGCCCTCTTCATCACTGGATGAAGAAGCATCAGAATCTGGACTAGTCACATAGTGTGTCTCAGAAGAAGAACTGGATAAGGAATGTACCTAGCTTAGACTAGGCTGATCCTGGCTAGATTCTTCATTAGTCCCGACCATCAGCCCATAGAAACTGATGTCACCTTCTTCATCATCATTCACCTCAGTATCACCTTCTGAGTGTGATAGAGGGGCCCTATTACTTGTCCTAGCATCAGGACAGTCTTCAGCTTCATCTGTAATAGTAGCAAGCATCCCAATGAAGGCTTCTACTTCTGCTTCTTCTTTAGTAGCATAGAGGACAATATAGGATTCGTCGTCAACGGCATGGAGGCCTATATAGGGTTCCTCTTCTTCAGACTCAGATGAAGATGAGTCAGTCCTACTCTTCTCCTTCTTTGCAATGAAGGACTTTTCCTTCTTGCCCTTGTGCTCGTGGACCTTTTTCTCACCAACCTCCTTCCTCTTGAATGGGCAGTCAGCTATCACATTCCTAGATTTGCTGCAACAATAACAAATAACTTTAGAGGAAACATGTTTACTAGGCTTAGAGTCATACATGCCTCCCTTGAAGGGCTTCTTCTCTCCCTTGTAGTGGTCCTCTTTGTGATGAGAGGAGGATGAAGGTCTGCTCCTCCAGTGCTTCCTCTTCATCATCCTCTGAAACTTCCTTGCAAAGGTAGCAAAGTCTTCATCAGACATGCTACTGTCTGATGAGGTAGGCCCTGAGATGTTTGAATCAGATGGCCTTCTTGGAGGAGAGTGATGGTAAATTTATATTTTCTTCATGCAAAAGCGTGATTCCAAATTGACAAGGCAAGTATATAGAATCAAGTGTCATATTTTGACTCGGGGCTTGTCGAGTACTCTTACTCACAAGAAAGAGCTATTATCTTATCGGACAAAAAGGTGGGTTTTGTGAATTACGAGAAAGAAAATGTTTAAACAAATAAGGAGAAATTTGATGATGGGAAAGCTAGCACTTGATCTAGAATCCGCTTGCATTAAAATAAACCTTCATGAAAATAAAGTATGCAAGTCTCTTAAATTACTCACTCAACCGTGTAGGTTCCCAAAGTATGAAAGTGTTTCTCTCGAAACTCCAATCCGAAAGATTTATGTCATCCTCTCTCGAGGAGTGCATGCAACTGCTTTTATCTTTGAGTGATCTCCTTGTATACACAACCTCTCGGTCATTTAAGATACGTATCTTAGATAGAAGAACATATCCGCAAAATATGAATTCGACACAATAAAATTAAAAGATAAATAGTTAGTGTGCAAAATAAAGAACTTGACATTTTTGATAAAATTGAAAAGCTTTTTTCACTCCAAGGTTCACCATGATCGAGTGCTAAATGAAGTTTAGCTACTCATCATGATTATGGAATCACAAAATAGGGAAGAGAGAGACATGATTGAATGAAAAACAACTTAAATTAAAGATTACAAAATATAAGATCTAGACTAGGAAATGTAAATTACAAGAAATAATGTAGAAAATACAAAACTCCAACACCCAAAATTTCCTTCCTCGGCTTCTGAAATTGTCTGGAATTTATAGGCAAAATTGATGGAGCATCACGCCCCTAGGTCATGCCTGGTGTATACTAATCGTGAAGAAAATAAGAACCGAACTTGTAATCCATCTAGGCAAGTATACCTATTGAATTGTAGCTAGGGGACACAAGTGTCGTATTAAGATCCAGGAACTATTGAGTAATTTTACTCACACGAAGACGATTATCTTATTGAAGGATTGTTTTAGGGTTTGTTAAAAGGAAACTAATTACAATTAAGAAAAGAAATATTTACACTAAGAAGAGAACTACTTGCAGTTTAGATAAAGAGCTACTAAAAGCGATTACAATGACGGGTTGAAACGATGAAATAGAAAAGCACTCGATCAAGAATCACCTCGGCAAAAGTTGATTAGAAAAAATATGATAATAACCCCTAACTCAATTGTGTAAAGGACCTTGATCATGGAGGTTCCTAAAGCTTGAACACGCTTCTCTCGAAGTTGTTCCCAACTGAGTTTAGGAAGGTCCGACTGAACTCTCATCCAAATCAGAGACCTAAAGCTCGCTTTACGCGGTGAACCCCACTATTGGATTTCACTCCAACCTGTGAGATTTAACTCCTGCCTCTCTCGAGGGGTATGTGCAAATCTCTTTACTCTTGAGTGTTCTTTTCAATCTACGAGCCTCTCGGATAGATAAGAGTGAAAATAAAGATGGAAATTATATATCAATGATATAACTCCAAACATGAATTTTTTAAGAGTAAATCGAAGGCCTAAACCCTAAAAAGAAAAAGTAAACTTAAAGCATCATAACTTAATCAACTCAAACCTCAGATCATCAAGATCGAGTACATGGAGGATTTAGTTATTCATGAAGTAGTAGTGAACAAAAACCTTGTGAAGAAAATGCATAATGAGAAAGAGAGAAAGAGAAAGGGAATATCGAACTATTTTATTTCTTATTGCACAACAGTCACAAAGAGGACATAGGGACATTACAAAAAGAGTTTCCTAACAAATCACAAGTGTGATAAAAGCGATCGCAAGAATGTTAAAAAACAAAAACATTGAACTAAAATGCTCTGAAATAAACTCTCAATAGCTCCTAACATGGCTTCCGTCTAGAAAATGAAATTACAATACTATTACAACACTTTCATGAATTGAAAAGCCAAGAAGCCTTGAAATAAAAGAGAGAGAGAGAGAGAGCGAGAGAGAAAATAAGGAAGAATACTTAAAAAGATCTCAAGAATCTGATTAGCAGCACATCCCATCTCAAAATCTGGATGCTCAATCCTTAGAGATGCTCTCAATTTATAGAAATTATTCGGGATAGGTCACGCCCCCCCCCCCCCCCTTATACGCCCTGGTCGGGTGTGTAACTGGGGCGTGTAATATTTGTTTGACTTTGGCTGGTTGAAATTGAAGTCCGGAAGTGACTGGCACGATTGTTGGGTTACATGACCCTCTACCAAGCCCGTGTACGAGGGGCGTGTCAGATTCGGCATGACATTGGAGCGTAGAAAAGTCATGCTGTAGTGATTTCTCAGGACTTGGGGACAGCCTCGGAGCCACACCCATGTCGGTGGTACACGGGCGTGATCGAGGGCGTGTAAACTAAATTTTCCTGGAACCTGACTTCGGACTGATAGCTTCATTCCATCTAGGTTACGCGCCCTAAGTACAAGCCCAGATAGGGCGTGACCTAGGGCGTGCAACAGCAAAATTGGCTGAAAGTCGTGAATACCTGCAAAAAGAAGAAAACACATTAGTGGCAATAATATATACAAAAGGAGGTCAACATATAAACTTACATGACATGATTTGAGCATTAAAAACCTGAAAATACCCTAATAGTTTTGACTACAAAACGTACTTTCAAATTACCCCAAGCTTAAACTTTGCTTGTCCCCAAGCAAAGATATAAAAACTAGCTAACATAAAACGTGACTAATCCAAAAAGTTCTAATTATGCTTACACAAGTACTATGCGAAATTCTAAAAATGGAGAATGTGAAACGTAAATCTAAATCAGTTACTTAAGCATGGTTTAACATTTTTTAAACTTTACTAACAAAAATAAATCATCCAAAATTTTAACAAAATTCTTTAAATAAATTTAAGTGAAGCACCAAAATGAAAAAGCGCATTGAGTTATTACTAAATCCAAAAGACACAGTATAACTGTATCAATCAAATAACAAAAATTTAAATTTAAATCCAAAACTTTACTAATCACTTTTCTTCTTTACATAGCTAACATATAAAATTCAAAAGCATGAATAAAAAGGGTTTATTAGGACTGAAACATTTGGTTTAGGATTATGATTAGGAGTGGAATTCAAAGATAAATAAGGAGGCTTTAAAATCACACTAAACCAAAATAAAAAGTTTCAAAAATTTCATCATAAATAAAATATTTTTCTTTCTTTTTCTTTTCCTTTTTTTCTTTACTTTTTTCAAAAAAAGGCCATAAATAATTTTTCTTTTTATTTTGAAATTGGCCAAACAAAAGTAAACACTTTTTGAGCATACTTTTTCAAGAAGTTCTCCGAGTAAATCACAAAACAACCCTATTAAAATCATGAAAATTTTTAATGAAACTCAAAAAGTTAGTGTGATTAGATAGGTTGGAAAATTAAGCTTTGGTGAAAATGAAATGATAAGTGGAGCTATCAATTGAAATCAGAAAAAGGCTCAAAAGCGGCTAACTAGGGATAAAAAATTTTTAGGTTGGCAAGAAGGATCAAAGGAAATCAAAAACGGCCTAAACTATTTTCATGCTTCTAAATTTATTTAAAGCATTAGCTTTGAAAAATTTAAAAAAGCAAATCTTAGATAATAAATGAAGACTAAAGAAATTATCTTGAAAATAGAAATAATAAGTGACTTGGATCATTCACATCTACTACACTAATCAAAAGTTTACATTACAAAAATTATCCAAAAATAAAAAAGAAAATAGTGGATGAAAGATTTTTATGAAAGTAAAGAAAATAAAGAACGAAAACCATAATAAAAGTGCGAGTTTTTAGAAAAAAACGTTTCACATAAACATGCTGCCGTGAATTAGAAACACAGTATGACCAACACTTTACTTGTGAAACATAATTAAAAAGAACAATTAGAAAGATCATAATTACCTAAGTTGTTATAGGGAATATTGAGAAAAACAAAAGAAAACACAAGGGGTACTATTGAAATACCAAAATTCGTTTAAACTTTTAAGTAAAAACAAATAATATATATATACATATACTTTTTTTGATTTTTTGAAATATTCTTTTTTTAAGATGTTCTCTTTTTTTAGATTTTTAAGATATATAAAAATTCGATTTTGATTTTTTTAAAGGAAACAATATAAAGATAAGAGAAGGTGTAAGTCCTCCCCCAAGCTTAAAGTGGACATTGTCCTCAATGGAGAAAGAAGGAGAAGGAGAGAGAAATTAAAACAGAAATGAAAGTACAGAATTGAAAAATAGGTACATTTCCAGATTTATACGTCGCGAATGTTGACCAATGCCGCTCACCCATGCTTGCGCTTTGGAACTTCTTGACATGTTATCATTGGACTTCGTGAGGAATTCAGCAGTATTGGAGCAGGTGATTGAAGAAGCTTTAGCTTGTTGGAGCAGTCCGGGGAAAAAGTGTAAAATAAAGAAAACAAAAAAAATAATTTGGGTTGCCTCCCAATAGCGCCCTTTGTTTAAAACGTCGTTTGAGCTCGATGCAACAAAATAATATTGTCCAATGGTTATTGTCCAAAATAATATTTAAAGTTTTTAACAAAAATAAAAAAAAAATCTTAAGTTAGTTAAAGTTCGTGCAGAAGAAACTTAACATTGTTTGGACTGACATCATCATCACTAGAAAAATAGTGTTTAAGACGCTGCCCATTCACTTTAAAATCACCCTTATCAGGGCGTGAAATTAACACAGTGCCATACAGAAAAACTTCTTTAACAGAAAACGGCCCAGACCATCGTGACTTTAGTTTTCCAGGAAATATACGTAAACATGAATTATATAAAAGAACTTGGTCGCCCGGTTTGAAGGTTTTTGGATGCCTTAAGTGTTTGTCGTGAAACTATTTCATCCGCTCTTTATAAAATTTATTATTTTCGTATGCGTAAGAGCGTCATTTGTCGAGTTCGTTAAGTTGTAATTTTCAAAGATCGATGACAGAGTGGGGATCGAAATTTAAAAACCTTAAGGCCCAAAAAGCACGGTGTTCTAATTCTATGGGTAAATGGCACGGTTTTCCATAAACCAACCGATACGACATACATTCGACGGCGGTTTTGTACGTTGTTCGGTAGGCCCATAGAGTATCGTATAATTTGGTTGACTATTCTTTTCTATAAGTGGAAACAGTCTTTTCTAAAATATGTTTTATCTCTCTGTTACTACTTCGACTTGACCGTTACTTTGGGGGTGGTAGGCAATTGAAAGCTTATGCGTAACTACATATTTTATAAGAGTTTTATAAAACTGCGCATTACAGAAATGTGAACCCCTCTAACTGATGATGGCTCGTGGTGTACCGAATCGAGAAAATAATTTTTTTAAGAAAGCAATTACGACTCGCGAGTCGTTAGTAGAAAGATCTTGGGCCTCAGCCCATTGTGAAACATAATCTACAGCGACTAAGATATACTTGTTCCCGAAGCTAGAAGGAAAGGGGCCAACAAAATAAATCCCCCAGTGGTCGAAACCTTCACACTCGAGGAAATAATTTTGCGGCATTTCATTTTTATTGGAAATATTGCTCGACCGTTGGAAACTATCACACCTACTCACAAAATTTTGGGCATCTTTAAAGAGGGCCAGTGAAAACCTGCGCAAAGCAGTTTGTGAGCGGTGCGAGCAGCTTGATAGTGACCACCAGTCGGTCCTTTGTGTATGTGTTTTAGAATATCTTGTCCTTCTTCAAATGAAACACATCTACTTATCACCTGGTCTGCACAAAAATGGAAAAGATGCGGGTCCTCCCAAAAATAGTTCTTCAACTCATAATATAATTTCTTCTTTTGCTGAGATGAAAACTCGTTTGGAGGACACGTGCGACTAAATATTTTGCAGTGTTTGCAAACCAGGAGGAAGGAAAAGAGTTAATAGAAAATATCTTTTCATTTGGCAATAAATCATTAAACGTATTTTCATCTAAATTTTGTATATACGGATTACCTAGGTGAGAGAGATGATTGGTGACCAAATTGTCGGCCCCCCTCTTATTGTGGATTTCTATGTCAAACTCCTGGAGGTGTAAGACCCAGCGTATCAGGCGCGGCTTGGCATCTGTCTTAGAAAGTAAGTACTTGAGGGGCGAGTGCTCCGTGAAAACTATAATTTTTGAAAACATAATATATGGCCGAAATTTATCGAAGGCAAAGACAACAGCTAGGAGCTCCTTCTCCGTCGTGGTATAGTTTTCTTGTGCATATGTGAGTGTTTTACTCGCATAATAAATGGGGTGGAAGTTTTTAGATATTCGTTGACCTAATACGGCTCCCACCGCAAAACTACTCGCATCGCACATTATCTCAAAGCGAAGGTCCCACACTGGAGCTATCATAATTGGTGCATTAATTAATTTATCTTTAATTTTTTCAAAAGCAGATAGAAAAAGGTCAACAAAAACAAATGGGGCGTCTTTTTCTAAGAGTTGAGTAAGGGGTTTGGTGATTTTGGAGAAGTCTTTTATGAAACCGCTGTAAAAGCCAGCATGACCTAGGAAACTTCTTAAAGCTTTATCATTCATGTATGGCGGCAGCTTTTCAATTACCTCTGTCTTAGTGATATCTACTTCAATCCCTTGGGAAGAAATCTTGTGTCCTAAGACTAACCCATCCCTTACCATAAAATGACACTTTTCCCAATTTAGGGCAAGGTTAGTTTCTTCGTATCTTTCTAAGACTTTTTAAAGTTTTTTAAGAAACTATCGAAGGCATCGCCGAACAAGGAGAAATCATCGATAATACTTTCTACATACTTGTAAATGATAGCTGGCATACATCTTTGGAATGTAGCTGGCGCATTGCACAACACAAACAACATTCTTCGGTAAGCGAAGGTGCCAAAAGGGCAAGTAAACGTAGTTTTCTCCGGGTCCTCGGGTGAGATAGGGATTTGAAAATACCGCGAGAGGCCATTAAGAAAACAGTTAAAGCTATGGCCAGATAATCTCTCTAAGATTATATCGATGAATGGCAATGGAAAGTGGTCCTTGTGGGTGGCGTCATTTAACATACGATAGTCAATACACTTTCGCCACCACGTCACTGTCCGTGTCGGGATTAAATCATTATTTTCATTCACAACTATAGTTATCCCTCTCTTTTTTGGCACTACCTAAATAGGGCTAACCCATTTACTATCTGAAATAGGATAGATAATTCCTGCATCTAAGAGGTCCATATCCTCGCCTTTTAGGACTTCTTTCATGTTCGGATTTATACGGCGCTGAGGTTGGATGGAGTTGCGTTAATTATCTTCCATTAAGATTTTGTGCGTGCAGAAAGATGGGCTTATGCCCTTGATATCAGATATCTGCCAGGCGATGGCTCGGCGATGTTTTTGTAAAACTAGAAGGAGTTTGTCATTTTGTAATTCAGTTAGGTAGGCCGAAACTATCAATGGTAGTTTTGAATCTTTTTCTAGGAAGGTATACTTGAGATGTTCAGGTAGTTCTTTTAATTCTAGGGGAGGGGGTTCTTCATAAGATGTTTTGAAAGTTCTTTTTTTTTTCAAAAATTATATCGTCGTAGACTTTTAACTATACAGAAAATTGGAAGGAGGCGAATCAATAGCCAAGGCGTTTTCTTACAGTCTTTCAGTAGGAAAAGTTATGGAAGAACAAAAATCAGAAAATTCATCTTCAAAAATGTTGTAGGAAGATTCATCACTTAAGGTATCTAAGAAGAAACATGAGTCGTCATTCCCTAAGGTATTTTTCATTGAAGGGGTGATAGATAAGGTCACTTCATCGTCGCCTACTCGTAGGAAGAGCTTGTCATTTCTTACGAAAATGTTAGCTCGAGACGTGGCAAGGAAGGGTCGGCCAAGGATGAGGGGAACCTCTGTAACACCCAAAAGCCCATTTTTGGTTAAGGTTTGGGTGACACAGCATGGGACACTGGCGTGTCCCAGGGCGTGTCCTTCTTGGGTTGAGGAGTTGGTGGTGTGGTCGACGAATTTTGGTCGACGATTGTCGAGTGTAGAGTACACGGCCTGTAATATGGGCGTGTCACAGGGCGTGTCCCTTGCATGATTGTGTGTACTAATGGACACGGGTGTGTCGTGGTGTACACGGCCTGGGATACGAGCGTGTCCCATGACCGTGTCCTTCTCGGGTTGAGGGAAGCTTGTGTTGTATGATGTACATGGCTGGTAGACACGGGCGTGTAGGGTGTGACACGGGCGGGTCACACGGCTGTGTACTGGTTGGATTTGAGTCGGTTGCCTACCGCTTAAGAGACACGGCCTATGACACGGACGTGTCACAGGGCGTGTCAAGCCGTGTTCAGCCTATTTTTGGGCAAATATGAGCGGTTCGTTTCCCTTATCCTGGATCCAAGGGCCAGGCTTCTTCCCAATGGTTATAAGGCCGATAATGAGGTGTGCATCCCTCATTTTTATCTTCTTCTTCTTCTCCTCATTTCCAAGATTGAGAAAGAGAGAGAGAGAGGCCAAGGGAAGGAAAGGAGGAAGGAAACTAGCTGCTGAAGGAGCTGCGGAGTGCAGATTAAAGGTCCAAGAGCGGATTCGTGAAGGCAAAGTCGAGGCGGTGACTTCCATTCGGCTACTTCATGGTGCCGAAGCGATCTTCAAGGATAACAATATCCTTCTTGGACATCGAAGTCCTTTCTTTGTGCATGTGCGTGGAATCCTCCAACAAGAGGTGGATGTCACAAGTGATTCCTTGATTGAGTTTGAATCTAGAGCCGGAAGTGTGGAGTACACCATAAACATGCTGTGTGAAGCCCATCTGGACGGGTAGTCTGGATTGATGATGGTTATGAGTAAACCAGAGAAGACTCCGTGGATTTGATGATATGGAAGGGTTATGTTTTGTATTATGGATGTATGCTTGTATGAATGTTGATGATGGATATATGAAGGCTTTGTATAAGCTCCTAATTGTGCTAAGAGATCAATTGGTAGCACGCCTGGGGAGCGCGGATAAACCCGACCTTCTACAACACTAGGGCGGGTTGATCTGGTTAGATGAGGGATCATTGGTGGCAACGCTTGGGGAGCCAAGTTAAACTTAGCTTGCTGCACCACAATGGTGGGTCGATCGAGAATAGGTGAGGGGTCGATTGGTGGTAATGCCTGCGGCGCACTGATAAACCCAGTTTGCCACACCACATGGTGTGGGTCGATCTACGCTGGTTGTATTTGTGGATGTTATGAGGTAGTACCTCTGAGTGGTATGGACGGGATGTCGCCAGCCTGCGGGACTGGTGGATTAGTATTGAACCGCCCAACCAACAAATGAAGAACCTCTGATCGGCGGTGTACGATTGGGATATCTGGTACACCAAGAAGGTGCCTTGAGTGCACAGAGCGTCTGGTGGATACCGACATTTGTGATATGCTTTTGATTGGTAGATCTGATAGACATAATGGTGGCAATGCATACGAGGAAGGAACCAGTGCCCCGGGTAAGCGGTAGGGTCGTTATAAGTAGGCAGCTAAAGCTGACCGTTATCTTGTTTACTGCTCTTGGGTGGATAATAAATTGCAGGTGCTGATGATTTGAAATGAATTGAGCGGAATGGCGACTTTCTGCTAAAGGCCCTTGAAAGCAGTGCGAAACATGGTTGGATTTTATGTATGGCCGGCTTGCGTGCCGATGTACGAAACTGTATTTGTGTAAAGAGAAACCTGTAAGGCCTTAAGGCCATGTGTGGTTATGTTGTATACATTCCTGTATGATATATAAATGTGGAGTTTGTATATTAGTGGACATTCATTGAGTTGAGTTCATTCAACATAAAATGTTGCGCTAGAATATTTTGAGTTAGGGAACGAGTAGATTTTGATTTCCACACATAATTCCATCGCTTGTCTGTGACATATGGCATGGATCCCCTGCTGGACCCACTGTTATATTACATGTGACGAGTGGGGGCGTTACAAAGTGGTATCAGAGCCAGGTTGAGATTGTTTGGGAGGAAGAACATATGTGAACTCACGAATGTCCACTAGGAATGTAATTCATGCACGTAAAGTGCGTGAGTGTGTAGTCATTGTATAATTATCGTTATGACATGGTTGATTAATGGTGTTTTGTACATTGCTAGGTGGCCAGGAGTGGTGCTGGACAGTCGGAGCCCCAGCACTCCGATGAGAGTGCAGCACCCATTGAAGCACCTACGCCTCCCTCGGCGGAGACCATACAGATGGTTATGGAGATGGTGCTTGCAGGGTTACAAGCACAACCTCCTACTGGCAGGCAAGGCCTGCAGGGGGCCAGTACGGGCTGGTGCAAGGCAAGAGCATGTTGAAGTTGTGGTGGATGAGCAAGCAACAGATGAGTCGTTGAAGAACTTTATGGAGTTTCATCCACATACGTTTAGTAGGGCGACTTCCCTAACGCAGGCGGAGGATTGGCTGGCAAGAGTGAAGCGGATCCTGACGGCAATCAGGACTGCGGAGGAGTAGAAAGTGACTTTAGCCACTTTTCTGCTGGAAGGAGATGCGAGACTATGGTGGGATGAGATGGAAGTGCATCACTTGGCAGGTCGAGGTTTAGTGGTGGTCTCAATGAGTGAATTCTCCCGATTGTTTCTCGCCAAGTTTTGCCGGTGTTGCAGCGGATTGCGATAGAGAATGAATTCCAATGTCTGGTGCAGGGGGAGACTGATATTGATATATACCTGCATGAGTTTACCAGACTAGGGTGATATACGGGGTCTACCTTCACGGAGGAAGCGCGAAAGACAAATCGCTTTTATGAGGGACTGCGAGATGAGTTAAGGTAGGCACTCCCGAGTTCGGTGAACCAAGGCTTCCAAGCGTTGGTTGATACGACCCGTGCATTGGAAAAGGATTTGAAACGGGTACAAGAGAAGAAAAGACTGGCAGTGGAGAAGTCAGAATTCAAAGTGCCGCAGTTGGAGCAATCGTAGTTTAGAAAACGAGAAAAGAAAAGGTTTAAGCCCGTTGACTCAGCTTCGTCGACTGTTTCTTTGGGGGCGACCTATGGGCATGGATGTGTTGATACACGTATATGTTATAATTATGGGAAGCAAGGACATATTGCAAAATTTTGTTGGAATGCCCCTTTCGGCAATGAGAAAAATACGGGTGTGTCGTATGAAGAAAAGGGTAAAGCAGTAGCCGAGTCATCGGCATCCCAGACGCAACCACGATTACATAGCATGGAAGTGCAAGAGCCGCAAAGCGCAATTGGTGAAATTCATCCACGAGTGTTTAACTTGGAACTTCAATAGCCGATAAAATGATATCTGCAAAATCAGGCGGCTGAGCAACGGAAGGAAACATAGAATAGTGATTTGCGTCACTTGGATGTGTGACTACATGGTATGTATGCTAACGACTACGGTACATATATGTGATGATGTGAATCTGGATCATGATACGATTGTGCATATATAACATGGTGGTGCACAGACTTGTAATCTCAGTGATCGATTAATCATGAAATATCTATGAGGTGTTTGGCTATAGATCACTCGATGAATGTTGTGAAGCATGTGCACATATGGGGAGTCGGGATGTATGTATGTGCTGTATGTGTTGTTTGGTTTGTGCGATGTTATGGGGCGAGAGAAGCTGCGGCCTCTGAGCTCATACCCGGCTCACTTTATTTGAGTGATCGGTTATTGATGATGCGACGAAGTGTGGTGATGTTGTTGGCTGTGGTTGAGCCAAATTTTGGGGACAAAATTTGTTGAAGGAGTGGAGGATTGTAACACCCAAAAGCCCATTTTAGGTTCAGGTTTGGCTGACACGGCCATGGACACAGGCGTATCCTTCTTGGTTGAGGAGTTGGTGGTGTGGTCGACGAATTTTGGTCGACGATTGTCGAGTGGAGAGTACACGGCCTGTGACACGGGCATATCGCAGGGTGTGTCCCTTGCATGATTGTATGTACTAATGGACACGGGTGTGTCGTGGTGTACATGGCCTGGGACACGGGCGTGTCCCATGACCGTGTCCTTCTCGGGTTGATGGATGCTTGTGCTGTGTGCTGTACATGGCTGGTAGACACGGGCGTGTCAGGAATGACATGGGCGTGTAGGGTGTGACACGGTCGGGTCACACGACCGTGTACTGGTTGGATTTGAGTCGGTTGCCTACCGCTTAAGTGACACGGCCTGTGACACGGGCATGTCACAGGGCATGTCATGCCGTGTTCAACCTATTCTTGGGCAAATCTGAGCCGTTCATTTCCCTTATCCTGGATCCAAGGGCCAGGCTTCTTCCCTGTGGTTATAAGGCCGAGAATGAGGTGTATATCCCTCATTTTTATCTTCTTCTTCTTCTCATTTCCAAGAGTGAGAAAGAGAGAGAGGCCAAGGGAAGGAAAGGAGGAAGGAAACCAGCTGCTGAAGGAGCTGCGTAGTGCGGATTGAAGGTCCAAGAGCGGATTCCTGAATTCAAAGCCTAGGCGGTGACTTCCATCCGGATACTTCATGGTGCCGAAGCGATCTTCAAGGGTAACTATCTCCTCCTTGGACATCGAAGTCCATTCTTTATGCATGTGCACAGAATCCTCCACAAAGAGGTGGATGTCATAAGTGATTCCTTGATTGACTTTGCATCTAGAGCCGGAAGTATGGAGTACGGCATAGGCATGCTGCGTGAAGCCCATCTGGACGGGTAGTCTGGATTGGTGATGGTTATGAGTAAACCGGAGAAGACTCTGTGTATTTGATGATATGAAAGGGTTATGTTTTGTGCTATGGCTGTATGCTTGTATGAATGTTGATGATGGATATATGGAGGCTTTGCATAAGCTCCTAATTGTGCTAAGAGATCAATTGGTATCACGCCTGGGGAGCGCGGATAAACCTGACCCGCTACACCACTAGGGTTGGTTGATCTGGTTAGATGAGGGATTGATTGGTGGCAACGCTTGGTGAGCCGATTTAAACCCGGTTTGCTGCACCATAAGGGTGAGTCGATCGGGAATAGGTCAGGGGTCGATTGGTGGTAATGCCTGGGGAGCACTGATAAACCCGCCTTGCCACACCACATGGTGTGGGTCGATCAGCTCTGGTTGTATTTGTTGATGCTGTGAGGTAGTACCTCTGAGTGGTATGTACGGGATGTAGCCAGCCTGCGGGACTGGTGGACTAGGATTGAACCGCATAACCAACAAGTGAAGAACCTCTGATCTGCGGTATATGACTGGGATATCCGGTACACCAAGAAGGTGCCCTGAGTGCATGGAGCGTCTGGTGGATACCGGCATTTGTGATATTCTTGTGATTGGTATATTTGATAGATATAATGGTGGCAATGCATACAGGGAAGGAACCACTGCCCCGGGTAAGGGGTAGGGTCGTTATAAGTGGTCAACTAAAGCAGACCGTTACCTTGTTTACCGCACTTATGTGTATAATAAATTGCAGGTGCTGATGATTTGAAATGAATTGAGCGGAATGGAGACTTGCTGCTAAAGGCCCTTGAAGGCCGTGTGAAGCGTGGTTGGATTTCTTGTGTGGCCGGGCTGCGTGCCGATGTACGAATCAGTATTTTTGTAAAGAGAAACCTGTAAGGCCTTAAGGCCATGTGTGGGTGTGTTTTATACATTCTTGTATGATATATAAATGTGGAGTTTGTATATTAGTGGACATTCATTGAGCTGAGTTCATTCAACATAAAAAGCTGCGCTAGAATGTTTTGAGTTAGGGTACGAGTAGATTTTGATTTCCACAATTCCATCGCTTATCTGTGACATATGGTGTGGGGCCCCGGCCGGACCCACCGCTATATTCCATGTGACGAGTGGGGGCGTTACAACCTCAGCGTCTTCTTTGATGTCCAATATGATGAAATCCACCGGGAAGATGAATTTGTCGAGTTTGACTAGAACATCCTCCACTATTCATAACGGGTACTTAATGGATCTATCAGCGAGCTGGATACTCATATGCGTGGGGTTGACGTTACCAATGCCTAACTTCTTAAATAATGAGATGGGCATTAGGTTGATACTTGCACCTAAATAGGCCAATATATGCTTCACAAAGAGATCACCAAAGATACGCAGTATAGAAAAACTACCTGAATCACTGATCTTCTTTGTAATCCGTTTGTCAAGACAGTGGAGCACTCGACATCTAATGTGACGTGCAATAAGCTCTCTAACTTCTTCTTATTAGTCAGGAGGTCCTTTAGGTACTTAGCGTACTTCGGCATCTGAGAAATCGCTTCATGGAAGGGTAGATTTATGTGGATTTGCTTAAATATTTCTAAGAAGTGGGTATATTAATCATGATGACGTTGTTTGTTAAGTTGGGAAGGGTATGGTGGAGTTGGATCATTTTTAAAAATGGAGCGCGATCTTTTTCTAAAGCAGAGAGCAGAGTGATAACTTCTCTTTCAGCAGGTGGTGGAATATTCAAAATGTGGGCGGAGCTTTCCTCGGCCTCTTCGCTAACCATACCAGAAACCTGCTTCCCACTCCGAAATGTTATAGCATTCGCTTTCTCTCTTAGGTTGGGCTCGGTATTGGCAGGAAGAGACCCGGCGGGTCGCTTATGTAAGACCCCCTCCCAGAACACAAAACAAGGCATGAGGGGAGCCTTATGCCCAGAACATCCGCCTTGTGGTAGCATTAGCACTCGGGATAACCTATACTACAAGACGCCTATTCTGCCAACTATAATCAATATTAAACATTGCCAACCAAACCAAGAATGTAAAATAGAAGTCAATCCACACATAAGTAATATAGTCGAAAAGTACACCAAGAAAAGAAGATACAATATGCTTCTATAATATCAGAGTATGAGTAAAACTTGCCAAAGGGGCAACATCATGAGTCTCTCAAAACTCACATCAGTCACTAATGGTAGTGACGGAACCGTCCCTTTAGGCCCTGTTGTCCTGGCCTGGTTGTCCTGCTGCATAACCTGCTGTTGCTTTGTCTGCGGGGTTTTGCAAGACTTTATACAATAGTTTTACGTAACCGGGATCATCCAAACTTTAGGAGGTCGACATATAAAGGTACTCGGGATCATCCATGGATTGTCTCGCTCATGCTCAGGGAATAATTCGGTTTGGGTAATCGTTGACTGCCTGATGAAGGTAGCCAGGTTTATTCCTATGAAGAAAGAAGCTCATGTGGATGTTTGGTACGCCTCTTTGTGGAGTTGTTTGTACGGTACCATGGCGTGCCAAAGATAATTGATTTTGACTGGGATGGTAGGAATGATTTAAATACGTGAACCGATGGGAGTTGCTATACAGTAATCACTCCTGCATATATAGTTCTCGTGTTTGTTTTGTACTGTCTTTGGGTTTGGTACAGAGATTGTAGTAAATTAACGTTAATGTTTTGTTGAATTTAGTGTGTAAGTAATTGTGATAAAATATGTTAATGACATTTGCTGTATAGATCCCTAATGAACAAATTTGTGGTAAAGTGTACTTGATCGAGGTGATTTGGTGAAGGTTAGTGAACGAATGGATTGACGAGTTGTTCGATCATTTGGTAGGAGCGCATTAGTTTTCCAAGTTGGATTTGTGATCGGGGTATTATAAGTTGAGGAACAAGCGGAGGTCATTCAGAAAAGAGCTTTTAGCTCAATGTACGGCTTATATGAGTTCACCGTGATGCCATTTGGGCTAACAAATGCCCCTTCAGCTTTCATGATCCTGATGAACAAAGTGTTTGAGCCTTATCTAGACATCTTCGTCATCGTCTTCATTGATTACATATTGGTCTACTCGAAGATAGAGGAGGAGCATGTCGAACATCTGACCTTGGTGCTGAAGAAGCTAAAAGAGCATGCCTTGTTTGCCAAGTTCAACAAGTGCAAATTCTGGCTCCAAGAAGTTGCCTTCTTGGGCCATGTGATCAGTGGGGATGGACTAGCTGTGGATCCGGCCAAAGTGCCTGTCATGTTTTGTGTTACGGGAGGGGGTCTTACAGCTTAGATATAATTTAGCTAGTTGACCTACTTGATTCTCTAGATTTTTAACGGATCCGACTAGGCTTCTTATAGTCGCGTCAGTAACATTCATATTTTTTGAAAACATTTCCTCCAAGCTTGGAGGTTTTTGATAATTTTGAAGAGGTGGAGGTGGTGCAAAAAAATCATTTTGTGGTGGCGGGGGCATCGCGTTCGAAGGGTTACTCCACGAGAAATTTGGGTGATTTCATAAAGAGGGAATATAACTATTCAGAAAAGCAAAACTCGGCGCAGAAAAATTTGCAGCAGAAATATTATTAAAAGCATTCCTAGGCATATTGTTAACATAATCTATTTGTTCGGGGGCAGCAGTTGCAGATTCCCATACCTGAGGGGCGGAGGCAGAAGACATCTCTGTTATCATTTCGCTTAGTATTTCTACTTGTAGGGCCAGCTGGGAGATGTTGTCTACTTCAAATATACCTGCAGGTTTGTTTGGGCGAGGTCTAGGTACATTCCACTGATATGTGTTCATGATCATGTCTTCGAAAACCTCAAGAGCTGCTTCCAGGGTTTTCTGGTCTAAAGTACCACCGTAGGCTGAGACTATCATTTGGTTTGTATTTTGATTTAGCCCGTTATAAAACGTCCGCACTTGTAACCATACAGGTAACGCGAGATGGGGGCACCGTATTATGAGTTCTTTAAATCTTTCCCAGGTTCATATAGAGATTCAGAATGTATTTGACAAACGACAGAAATATCGTTCCTGAGTTTGGCAGTTTTAGCTGGCGGAAAATACTTCGTCAAAAATTTTTTGGTTAGTGTTGAAGTTGGTGACCGGGCGGTCTGGCGGTCTGTCTTGGCGGGTTGGAGACCGCGCGGTCTGGCGGTTTGTATCCGCTGGCTTGGATACCGGACGGTCTAGCGGTCTACCCTGGCGATCTCTCTTTCTCTCTGGTGCTAGCCGTGCGGTTAGCCCTTCTGTCTAACCGCGCGGCTTGTGCGGTTTGTTGTGTATAGTCCGCTTAGTCCTGTAAATTTTTAGTCCCACATCTCTTTTTTGTATTCTCTCATCTCTCCTCCATTCTATATAAGGGAGCATACCTTTGTAATAGATATCTTTTTGATAATAAAACTTTCAATTATTCAAAATTCCGGCTTGTTTTTTGGTCGTTTGTTCGCTACTTTAACATGGTATCAGAGGACTCGATTTTCTCCTCCTGATTCTGTGCGCCCTCTCTGACCTCGCGACCTGTCCGCGCGGCTTGCTTCTTCTCGCGGCCTGTCCTCGTGGCTTGTTTCTTCTGCCTGCTTGCGCCCTGTTTGCGCGGCTTCTTCTCTCCTTACCGTTGCCCTTTGTGTGTGCGAACTCTTTGTTTCTCCTTCTTCTTACTGCGACCTGTTTGCCTCCCAGCGGACTTTTCCCTCTTCGCGTGGTGTCTCTTTCTTCTGTTCGTGCGGGCTAATTTCTAGCCACTCTACTTCTTTCCCTCTGCTTACTTCTGCGGCTTGGTCGTGGTTTTTCTGGGAGCTGGTATCTGTCATCGTGACCGCTGCACTTTATCTCTGTTCGCGCGGGTTCTTCCTTGTTTCGGCGGCCTCTATGCCTTTCTTCCTTTAGCCGCTCCTGCTTGTGTGTCGTCGTGCCCTCCTGTTAAGTCGCGCGGCGTGTGCTTCCCTCTTCTTCCCCATTGCCTTGCTCTGCACCTTGGTCGTGGCCCTTCTTTCCGCTGGTGTGCTGTCACCGTGACCGCTGCAGTTTTTATTCCTCCCTTCATGACTTTCATATACTCCTCAAAGCCGTTCGCCTCGGTGGTCACATCCTCTGGTAGTGCCCATGATGTTACTCAAGGAAAATGGCTGATCGACACCGGTGCTACAAATCATATGACTGGCAATCTCCAGTGTTTTTCTCTCCTAGAAACACATGATCGGTTGCCCCCGGTTATTCTCGCTGACGGCTCTTCATCATCAGTCCATGGGACGGGGATAGTTCATGTCACTCCGTCTCTTCACTTGACGGATACTCTATACGTGCCCAAGTTCCCGTGTAACTTATTATCTGTTACCTCTCAAAGCAAGCAATTACAGTGTTCTGTCACATTTACTTCTACTTCTTGCTCTTTTCAGGATCCGAACTCCCAACGGACGATTGCTACTGGGACTGAAAGTGGCGGCCTATACTTCCTGGACAACATTTCTGCTTTCTCTACCTTCTCCTCCACATCCACAAATATTCTCCTGTGGCATCTCCACCTTGGTCATGCTCCTCCATGTCTTCATCGTCAACTTCTGCCCCAAATTCCTCCACAAAGTCCTCCGCTCAACTGTGAGGCCTGTCAGCTTGGCAAGCATCAACGCTCCTCCTTCCCTCCAAAGCATGTTCGTGGATCTACCCGTCCGTTTGAACTCATCCACTCCGATATTTGGGGTCCTTCTCCTACTCTTACCAGTGGTCGGGGTAGTTCATATTTTGTCACGTTCATTGATGATTTCTCTCACTGTACGTGGGTGTATCTGTTAAAAGATCGCTCCGAATTATTCTCTCTATGGACGTCCTTCTATCTCAAGATCTTAACTCAGTTTAATGTTTCTATCAAAGTTTTTCGATCTGATAATGCCAAAGAATATATCATTCATGACTTTTCTACATTCTGCATGCAAAATGAGATTATTCATCAAACTAGTTGTGTATATACTTCACAACAAAATGGTGTGGCAGAACGCAAAAACCGTCACCTCCTCGATGTCGCTCGCACCTTGATGACCCAGATGCATGTTCCTCGCTCCTATTGGGGCTATGCTGTTCTCCTTGCCTGCTACCTTATCAATCGCATTCCCTCCATGGTTCTCCATGGAAAAACCCCATTCTCCATTCTGTATCCGGGCAAGGAGCCGTTTCCTCTACCTCTCCAAATCTTTGGATGCACTGCCTTTGTGCATGCCCCTTTTCCATCAGTGATAAGCGCTCCCATCGCTCCACCAAATGTGTCTTTCTGGGATACTCCACCACTCAGAAAGGCTATTGTTGCTTTGATCCCGTCCTTCATAAGCCGTTCGTCTCTGCTGACGTCACCTTCTTCGAGAATACCTCCTACTTCTCGGCTGAATCCTCTCCTCTTCTTCGAGCTTCTGATTCTCCTGTCATTCCCTTCGTTCCCTCCTCTCCTACTACGATCTCCACCCCTACACTGTCTCCATCCACTCCTCTCCCTCTGCCTCTCTCTCCCCCTTCTCCACCACCGTCTCCCTCATCTCCACCGCCGTCGCTCTCCACTCCCGGGCCAGCTCTCTCTGCCACGGATGCTCCTGATGTCGCGGGACCCGCTGACCTGGACCTTCCTATAGCTCTTCGCAAAGGGGTGCGGACGTGTACCCTACACCCCCTTGCTGCTGTTGTTTCATATGATCGTCTTACCCCTTCTCGCAGGGCATTTGCACTGGCTATCTCTGCCACTGCCACACCCCGCTCCTACTAGGAGGCCCTTGCTATTCCTCATTGGAAGATGGTCATGGATGAGGAAATGGCGACCCTAACTGAGCGGGGTACCTGGAATCTTGTTCCTCCTCCCTTCGGCACTGATGTTGTTGGCTGTCGCTGGGTCTTTGTGGTCAAATTTGGCCAAGACGACATTGTGGATCGTTATAAGGCTCGCCTTGTTGCTAAGGGCTTTACTCAGACCTATAGGGTTGATTATTTTGACACCTTCTCCCCCGTGGCTCGTCTCAGCACTATCCGGGTCCTTCTCCCTGTGGCGGTAAATAGGGATTGGCCGATTTCCCAGCTGGATGTCAAGAATGCCTTCTTTTATGGTGATCTTCAGGAGGCCATCTACATGGAGCAACCTCCTAGGTATGTTGCTCAGGGGGAGACACGAGTATGCCTGCTGAAGTAGGCAATCTATGGCCTCAATCAGAGCCCTCGAGCTTGGTTTGACAAGTTCAGTGGCATCGTGGCGGCCGTTGGTTTTGCGCGAAGCTCTGCCGATCACTATCTATTTATTCAAAAAAACCCTTCGGGGCTTGTTGTTCTTGCTGTGTACGTCGATGATATTCTTCTCACTGGAAATGACCAGGAAGGGGTAGCCCTGACAAAGCGACATCTTCGTCAACATCTGATCACGAAAGATATGGGCTCTCAAAAGTACTTTCTGGGGATCGAAATCTCTCGGAAGCCCGACTCCTTAGTTCTCTCTCAGCGTAAGTATGCCCTTGATCTTTTAAAAGAGGTAGGATTGACTGGAGCAAAACCTGTCCGATGCCCCATGACAATTGGAGAAGACAAAACCTGGACAGATGATTCGCCTCCTCTTTCAGATAGTTCGTGGTACAGGCGTCTGGTTGGTAAGCTCATATATCTCATAGTGACCAGTCCCGACATTTGCTATGCTGTGGGCAAGGTGAGTCAATTCATGCAAGCACCTAGGGAGTGCCATCTACAGTCCGCCTTGTGGATCTTGGAGTATGTCAAAGCAGCGCCTGAGAAAGGATTACTTTTTTAGAAGAATGGTCATCTGAGGGTTGAATCATACTCAGATGTAAGTTATGCTGATGACAAAGGGGATCGCAAGTCAACCTCAGGTTTTTGCACCTTTTTTGGGGGAAATCTGGTGAGCTGGAAGTGCAAGAAGCAGTCTGTTGTCTCCAGGTCCAGTGCAGAAGCTGAGTATCGCAATATGATGTCGACCACTTGTGAGTTAAAATGGCTGCGGGCTCTCATGCTAGATTTATGAGACGTCTACAACCATCCTCTACCTATGTTCTGTAATAACAAGGCTGCCATATACATCTCCAAAAATCCGGTCTTCCATGAAAGAACAAAGCACATTGAGGTCGACTGTCATTTCATTCGTGAAGAGATCTTAAAGGAACAAATTTGCACTCCCTTTGTCACTTCTGATAAAGAGCTGGCTGACATCTTCACCAAGCCAGTTTTCGCCTCGTTTCTTCATATTTGTGACAAGCTGGGCATGATCGATATATATGCTCCAGCTTGAGGGGGAGTGTTGAAGTTGGTGACCGGGCGGTCTGGCGGTCTGTCTTGGCTGGTTGGAGACCGCGCAGTCTGGAGTTTTTTCTCCCCGGCTTGGAGACCGGACGGTCTAGCGGTCTACCCTGCCGATCTCTCTTTCTCTCTGGTGGTAGCCGTGCGGTTAGCCCTTCTCTCTAACCGCACGGCTTGTGTGGTTTGTTGTGTATATTCCGCTTAGTCCTGTAAATTTTTAGTCTCACATCTCTTATTTGTATTCTCTCATCTCTCCTCCATTCTATATAAGGGAGGACATACCTTTGTAATAGATATCTTTTTGGATAATAAAACTTTCAATTATTCAAAATTCCGACTTGTTTTTTGGTCGTTTGTTCGCTACTTTAACAGTTAGTTGATCCCAAGTGGTGATGCTCCCTTTTAGTAGAGTCATCAACCACTGTTTAGCTTTGGTTCTAAGGGAGAAGGGGAAGTGTCTCAGCCTAATTGCATCATTTGTAACACCATTGATTTTGAAGGTGTCAAAAATTTCAAGAAAGCTAGCGATGTGGGCGTTCGGATCTTCATCTTGAAGTCCGTCATCTTGCACATACTGCTGCACCATTTGAATAATGCTAGATTTTAGTTCAAAATTATTATTAGATACAGTAGGGGGAGCTATGCTTGATTCTGTCCCTTCCAAGTTAGGCCGAGCATAATGATACATCGTACGTTGCTCGACCGCATTTGTGTTAGGGTTGGCTGGTTGGCCGTTATTTGCATTTAAATTCATGGTTATAAAATTAACGTCCCCTACGGACTCCTCAATCCAATCAGTAAGAATTGGAGGGCAGGGTTGTTGTTCGCGCCGAAAGGTACATTTGATCTCCAGATCCAATTCAAGTAGACTCGACAGATTCTGTCTGTATAACCTTGGGCTCGCAGGAGGCGGCTCAAATAGTAGTGTTGCGAAGGTTGTGAGAGGAACTGTAGAGGCGAGTGTGACCATGGGGTCCACTCGCCGAAGGCGATACAAGGAGCATCCGAGTAGGCGAGGTGGCTCGCACCTCGCGAGTTGGCTTATGTGGCGAGACCACTCATGCAAGGCGGGAGACTCGCAAGACGAGTAAATAGGCTCGTCTCGCCCACGAGCTAGTTTCTCACTCGCCATATGGGAAAAAATGAGTTTTTACCTTCTTACCCCCAAGTGGGGATTTTACTCTTTTACCCCAAGTAATTCTACTCTTTTACTCTTTGTGGTCTACATATAACCCTTCAGAACAGCTGAGTTTGGCTTTTGGCAGACCCATCCTAGGGTATTTTGGTAATTTCAGGTCGATTCAGTTTTGTTATTGGCAGGTCAAACTCAGAGGCCTATAAATAAACCGATAAGGTGCATTAAAAAGGTTGTTGAACCTCATCTATCTTCTTCCTCAATGGCACCTAGCTCAGCATTAGCTAGGGAGGGGGGGACTTTTGATTCTTCCGGGTAAGAGGTGGGACCTCCGAGCTCAGACCCTCTGTCTATTTCTGGTTCTGTGACTCACATCGGGAGGGTGATTCAAGAAGAGTAGGTGTGAGCTGCAACTTTAGGTCCAAACTCTAGGTGAAGTCGGGTTACTGGATTCAACATTTTTGGTGCGGTGAGCGTGGACCACAGCTTACACAAAAGAATCTTGAGCTACCTCATGGAGGGAGGACATGGAAGAGGAGACGGGGATGGGTTAAAGAACCTGGGAGGATTCGTAGGAAGGGAGGAATTCATGGCATCCATCAAAGGCATTATGGACGTGTTATAGGGGATCTTGTGGCAAGGCGACTGCTCGACCAGGTTACATCAGGCGCCTGCTCTCGCGTAGCAGGATGAGCTCGTCTCGACAAGAGTTGGAGAGGATTCTCCCGGGAGGCGACCTGGAAAGGAAGTGATGGTAGAGGGAGGTGGGCGAGACCTGGAGGGAAGGGACTTGTTCCAAAGCACTATGAGTGTCGTCTCCAAGGGAGACATCGTCACGCGAGTGGGAGCATCGAGACCCATGGTGAGAGGATCCCCATTCTACAAGTTGATCCTATCAGCTTCAGTCCCAGAAGGGTTCAGGGAGCCCGAGATGAACTACTACATGGGGAAATACGACCCTCTCCAGCACCTGCAATGGTTCGAAGATGCGGTCTCAATCAGCCCAATGACGGACACATTCAAGTGTTGTCTTTTCGCCATCACCTTGAAAGATAAAGCTAGGGATTGGTTTCATCAGCTCCCGACAGCCTCAATATACAGCATTGATGATCTAAGTAGAAGATTACAGTTACGTTTCTTAACTTCAAAGAAAAGGAAGAAGAATACGGAGTCCATTTTTCTAATTCGTTAGAGGGCGGATAAGTCCTTGGCCCAGTATGTAGACAGGTTACAGGAAGAAATCCTAGATATTCAAGAGGTTCCTGGATTTGCCCTCCAGATGGCCTTCATTGTTGGACTACGGGAGAGCTTCTTTAAGATGAGCCTCACTCGGAAGGCGCCACTGTCGTTTGAAGGATTGATGGAGAAGGCTGCGAAAGAAATAGCAATAGAGGCGGCAAACCCGGCCTTTGCTAAAAAGCTGTCAAGGCTGACGGAGGTTGAATCAAGAGAACAGGAGGAGGGAGACAGCAAGAAGGGAGAAGAAGGGAAGAGCCGAGGACACTGGCGTACCAAGAGTTAGGATGGAGGTAGTAAGGAGGCACTTCCCAAGCGCAAGGAAGAGGTTTTCACCATGGGGGAAGGAACCAACAAGAAGGACCCGGAAGGTTCAACCAGCAGGGTTGGGGATATGGTCCAAGACCACCCCTACCCCCACCTCAGGAAGCTATGACCATCAGCCGAGGAAGATGTAGAGGCAGAGAAAGAGGAAGAGCAGGAGCGGGAGCTGGTAGAAGGAGGAATCCTCAGGAGGGGAGTCGGGGGAGGAGGTGGTGTTGTCATATTGTGACTTCCATGAGGAGGAGGGTCACACAATGGCTACCTACCTGGAATTTTTGGAAATGAGAAGATCTAGGGGAGCAGGGGAGCAGCTGATGTCGATGCTGATAGTGGAGGTGATGGGTACCGGGGAGGAGGATCGGTGTGTGGATCGAGCAGATGTATGAGATCGAGATGGGATCGGAGTTACCCATGGTGGAGTAGGGATTGAGGCTGCCCGTAAGGTAAGCCTTCATACCATGAACCGTCATAGCAAAGACTCGACGTCACAAGCCCCTCCCCCGGACGAGAAGATCACCTTCTCACGAAAGGACATACCAGACCATGAAAACCCCTTTTGTGATGCGATGGTGATCTGGACGGCCATTGAAAACTTCACGGTGTCGCGGATCCTGGTCGATAATGGGAGTTCGGTGAATGTCATCTTTAATAAGGAATTCAATGGGATGAGGGGGAGGCCCGAATGGTGTTGGCAGCGGATGGGCACTTGTTCAGATTCTCGGGGGAGAGGAAGGAGGTCGAGGGGGGAGTTGCTGATGCGCTAGCAGTAAGATTACCATTCACGGCCAAGTAATAAAATGGAGGAGTAGCTTCCCTATATATCGATCTCACGTGGACTTCAAGTAGGGAGCATGGATTTCACTTTCAGAGAAATGAATGAAAGTATTAAATAAAATCGAGGGGTTTGATTTTGGTTTTCCTACCCTAAGCAGCATCGAACTAGTGTGGGTCACTGTCACCGTGTCGCCAGGGTGAATTACTCCAAAGAGTAATAGCGGAGACGAACAAACTATCGAGGGTCGTAAACACCTCTTCGCAACGCGCGCTTCTAGCAATCGCTAGAACGGCACAAACACGACTTACTCTAGCATGGAGGAAACTCATCAACATATATCATGAATAAGGAATCACCGTACAAAACCGTAACAAGACCTTGAACAAAACATAGCTAATAAACCTCAAGCAAAATAGCACAAGTTCGGTTTAAAGTAAATCCAAGAAAAAGGGGAGATGAAATACAACCAAGCACTCGAAGATTCTCAAAGATTCACGGCCGGAAGAGAGGGTTGTCGAGCCTCGTCCGAGCTCGGTCTTTGGAAGATATCCGGGATCCCGAAGGGCTGTCACTTCCTTCTTCACACACGACTTCTTCGTGTTGTAGTTGTTTATGCAGATCGGAGCGAAATGCTTCACAAGTTCAGCAGCAAAGAACTCAAACAGCACTTTAGAGGTCGGCAATGGCGATGGTGGCCGGAGACAAAGCTTTAGCAAGCTCTTTGGAGGAGAAAAGGTGGCCGGATCAACCCTCCAAGGAGGAGAGAGAAAACGACGGCTGGAGGGGTGAGTTCCCGCTCCAATGGGTGGAAATGGCGGGGAAAAATGAATTATCGAGTCTAGGAGAAATCTACGGCTTAAATAGTAAAATTCAGAAAAAATGGTCATACACGGTCTAGCGCACGACCGTGCATGAACCGTGCGATATTAATAACCAAAAGGCGCCTGAGGAAGAAGAAGCGTTGACCCGTGCGATTGTACTCATGCATGGGCGATTATGACCGTGCGTGAAGTAATTCGCACTGGTTGCGACAGTAAGCAGAAAACGCAGGCAACCGGGAGAAATCGTGCGTTTACGCGCGCACGGGCACTTCCTCCCATGCGTGAAGAAGATGCACGACCAGCCACAGAACAGAGAAAAACCAAAGGCTACAGGAAAACCGTGCGTTTCCTTCGCGCACGGTTCCGAAGAAACCGTGCGTGCTGCAATCGCACGGGCCGGTCAATCTTCCAAACTAATCTGCAGGAAAACACACGACGGAAACAAACCTCGTGACAATAAAACGCACGGTCTTGCGTTTTCCTCAAATCAGTAAACTGAAGAGGGGAAAACTGACCACCTACACACAAAAACACTAGCAACGGAGGACCCTCCAACAATCAACAAAAAGCAATAAAACTACTGGAACGAGCCCCTCGGAGCACCAAGTGCATACCCACAGCAATCGAATGCGCAATTGCACACCCATGGGCTAGAAAGGTGCACTAAACGTGAAACGCAGTAGGAATGAAATATCAACGAAAACAACCGAAAAGTGAAGTGCAAAGACAGGAAAACCAGCCCAAATAAGTCCGCAAAACCTATATAAATGGGGCTCATTACACCCTCAAACTTACCTATTTGCGCATCCCGAGCAAAGAAGATCCTTGCAGAATAGAAAAAGAACCGACTAACACAATAATTATGATCCGGGATACCATGCAAAGTCGCACACTCGCGGGCGTAGAAATACAGTTGAGAAAATTTCTAAGCATACAAAATAATTTATACTTTTCAGCATGCGTAACAAAATTCTATGACTACTCAAAAACAAAATCACGGCGAATCCTCCGGTCATGCGTAGGGAGAAAATAGACTATCCACTAAGGCGAGTATTGCCAAAGATCGGAATTCGGGACAACCTCCAAAGGAATCCACCAATGTCGGTGACCATATGCTTGCCCGTTCACACTCTCTCTACAACACTATTTTGCCTTAAACTCAAGTCTGTAGGACTTCATGTGGTAATGGGGTTTGGGTTATGGCGGGGTAATCAAGGATAAAAAAGAAGGCGACGCACAAAACCCAGCTGAACTAGCACCAAAAGAGTCTATCCGCTATCCACAAAACACGCGAGCACACCACACCCCCAGACTTGATTTTTGAAATACGGGTGTGTGCACCGCCTACGCCATAACATATACTAACTCAAAACATATTTTCAGTTACGCTTTTCCTTCCACTTTTTTCTTTATTTTTCAAAATTTTTTTATAACTTTTCTTCTTATATCTTCTTTTTGTTATGCACAATTCCACCAAAAATTTCATTAGAGCACAACCACACATATCACAAAGATCAGCACCGCATCACACCTCCTTCAAGAAATTAGAAAACAGTAGAGCTAGACTTGGATGTGCGAATATGGTCGGGTACTAGGCTTTGGTGAAATAAAAGTGGAGCTGAATCAAAGGAGGGGTAGGCACAACGGGGCTAGCGAGGATAATTTGATAGGAACGGGTACAAAGCTCAACCTGGCCAAAATGATGTCCTACATCATGCTCACGCTTAACTAACCCTGCACCAATGCTTCAAGAGTAGCTTGGGGCAAGTTCTTAGCCAACGCGAAAGACTATCCATCCTCCCGACTAAAGCAATACGAATTTAATGGCTGTCTACACACATCCCTAAGCTACCATCGGATTCACACCGGATTCAACAATTTTTGAGTAGAATAAAAAGAATTTACGCAATTAGGAAAATATAAAACTAATAGCATGCAGAAAAATTAATTCTACTCTAATTTCTACACGAGATGGGAGCACTCGACTAGGAGCACAACAAGGTCAATATTTTACCCTGTCTCACAATCCTATGTTGGCAAGGTAATTTTTCTAAATCTAACGAAAGAAACATGTTTGACTCATCATACGCAAAAAGCTAAGTACGCGCTCATGTGGGTGCAAAGATGCGCAATGCAATGAACTAAACAAATAAATGAATAAAAGCTACTGGTATGTGAATGAAGTGCACGTGCAAAGGTAACATTCGCAAGCTCTCCCCCCCAAACTTAAGCTAAAAAGCACAGCAAAATATGTTATAGTGAAAATTAAAAATGAGAAAAGGGGAGAAATTACCCAATGCTCAGAAGATGAGCATACCGGAAGATTGGATTTAAACTTGATCAATAAGCCCACGACCCAGACAAAAGCACCTGCAAGAAGCTCATCTCCAACCAAACAAATAATAGGACTGCACACTCAAAAAGCTAAGCAAACAAATTAAATGTAGCAAAATTGGGTTGTCTCCCAGAAGCCCTTTTCTTTACCGTCCTTAAGGTGGACCAAATACCTGTATTAATAGTTTTATATAATGTTTAGGAAGCAAAAGTTTAATATGCAGAAGAAGAGAGTTCAAATCCACACAAATCAATAAGCAAATCACACGCTAGCAGCAATAAGACAAAAGGAAAACGGCCCTAGAGATCCCTCACTTCTCAGCTAAACGCTGATTTGTGATAGATCCCCCCAGACACGCGAGATGAGGAAGAGGGGAAAGCTTTAGGGCCCAAGGAAGACAAGTCTCCCCTGCCCCTACCCTCCTCCGCCCTGCACCTGCGGGAAAAACTCTGTGCTTTGCGCAGAAGAAATTCCTTTTGTTTTAATTCCACAGAAGAGGAGCGCCAGGGTGGTATGGTCACACCCGACCCTTTAGCAGCTAAATTAGCATCCAAATCCGAGGGCATCCTTTCTTCACCCGCTGAGGGTGAATGATCAGCCGACGATACATGTTTCATAGTTTTACAGACTTTAGCTAAACAACTTGCAGTTTTGAAATCGAAATTCCGCACGCCCGCATCCGACGTGCACAGCTCATCCATTTTCCCAGCAGCATCATGCATCACATCAAGGACCTGTGTCACTTCTTTCCCTGAGTTGTCATCGGCATTGTTCCTCCACATGTTCTTGTCCCGTCGATTGAAAATCTGCCTTAGCACCACTAGAAACATCATTAGATGACACGATAGTTAAGTTCACTGGTTCTACGAGGTCAATAACAATTAATTGAGGAGGAAAAGGTGGTAAAGGTGCAAGAACTTTGGGCGCAACAGTGATGCCACCAGTATCAAAATGCAACGTAGCCTCACTGGCTTTAAGGAAGGGGACCCCAAGGATGGGTTTTGACGTGTTACCCCTGGGTCCAAGAACCTGAAAGTCTGTGAAGACAGCCGCCCCATTCAAAACCACTTCTACACCCTTCACCTCTCCATGGGTCTCAACCACAGATCCATAAGCTAGCATTAAGGATTTCCTTCCATCAGAATCGATATTCAAATTCATCTTTTCAATATCTTGTAAAGCAAGAATGTTACAAGATGAACTGGAATCACAAAGCGCTAGAGTCTCTACGACATTTATCTCACACTTAACAGTCGTTTCTCGGCCATTACATTCCCCCACATCCTCAACACTCTTACCATGCTCATGGGTATTCTTATCCGTGTCGCTAGGAAGTGTGCCTCGGGTGCGCTCAGAAAAAACGTGGGCCAATTGTCCTAATTGTGTTTCCAAATTCCTCATGGAAGCAGTCTGAGTAGCCATATTCGACCGGGCCATTTCAACAAACTTTTCCATCATCTCCTCTAACGCGCTCTTTCGTGACCCTTGTAAATTCTGATTATAACCCGACTGAGACGGTCGCGGCTGGCTACCAGAATCCTGAGCATCGAATTGATGCTGGCCCCCCCTGCCATCTTTGACCGGGCGCGTTTTGGTTCCACGAGAAATTGGGATGGCTTCTCGCGTTAGGGTTATATGTATTATTGTTAGGTACAACACGAATTTGATTATTTATAAAATTAACATTTTCTTCAAAATTCATACCTGCCTGTTTAGCAAACAGTTCACCCGCAAGGCACTCATAAGCATGGTGGCCAGAGTTACCACAACCCTGGCACGATATGCTCATCACAGGGGCAGACGGTGTGGTAGATCGTGTCAAAATCATCTTCCCATCCAAAGCAGGATGGCTCGATTCAGCGTGCATCCCCACCGTATTAACATCAAACAAATGTTTTGCACCTCTTGGAGCATTCCTGCAGGCTGTCCAGTACGTGTTGTGGGAGGCCGTGTCTTTAAGGAGTCTCAACGCTTCCTCATGAGATAAGTTCATAATCGTTCCACCCGCCTCCGCATCGATCGTTGCCCTGAAATTTTGCTCAATGGCGAAATAGAATATCTCCACCAAATTCCAAGGCTCACAGCCGTGTTTAGGACAACGGCTCTACAGATCAGCAAATCTCTCCCATGCCTCAGAAAAAGTTTCTTGATCCAGCTGTCTGAACATTGCTATTTCCCTGCGAGCATTAACAATTTTATCGACAGGATGAAACTTAGCCAAAAACATGGAAGATGTAAGACCCCATTTTTTTTTAATAAAAACACAGGGTCTTATGCCCAGAACCGCCGCTTTGCGGTGACACCTTCTCGCCCGGAAGCGTCATCACCACAAAATGCCGTTTCTGCCGGCCAATTCGATCGCAGCATAGTAACAAAATTAGAGTAATAACATGCGAAGCAAAACTCTAAGTAAAAGTCCACAGAAATATCACATCAAGTAAAATATCTCCACGATGGGAGAGTCCACAAAACCAAGCACTGTAAAAAAAGGGCTTATGCCCGATACAACAATTCCTCACCACAAGATCTCTCATGTGGAAATAAAATAAACACTACTAGAGTAAGGGCCTCACGGTCCCAGCTGTCTGAACTCCTGTGCTAGACTGCCCTATCTCCAAGCGTGTCGACCTCTGGGGCTGCTCCTCCAATCTGGGCTCCGCGATCCCCTAAATGATGTGGTTCGAAAACCGTTAGTCTAAAAGACTAAGTCCTATCATCCCCCACCCCTTCCCCCATGGCTCCTAGGCACCGAGCGGAGAGGAAGAAAGGGAGGACTTGAAAGTGGAGAGTATATCAAATGCAGGTGACGGTGGACCTAAAACTAGCTATTTATATAGTAACTAAACATATTTGTAAACAAGTAAAGTAGAGTAACCTTAACTTATATGGGTACATATAAGCAAGGGGTCTTTTGCAAGGCTCCCATCGTATAAAGAGTCCCATACCAATTTATACGTTGGGGTGTCGGTTATTAACAGCAATATATATATGTAAGGAAAATTAACCTTAATTTATAAACTTGCCCACACAAGCTTATAGACCAAGGGGTCGTTTTGCAGGGCCTAATGTATAAGTGTCCCATACCACTTATATTTTAGGTGTCAAAGGTTAAATGAATCGCTTATGCTATGACATGCAAGTGGGTATGATGGATCAAGCAAGTGCAACACACACACCCGACTCTGTGCACACAGACCTTTAGTTCCCCCTTTCTGGAGCCTCACCTCCCAGGATACCTCCGTAGTGGCAGACGGAAGCGGTGGGTTGGGCCTCGCCCACCTCTAAACCAGTATAGCACTACTGGTCAGACCTATCGTACGCCTCAATGATGGTGCACTAAGCGGACTCCTGCGTACTCTTGCCGGCTGGCGCACCGGACTTCTGTTGGCGAAGTGCTATCACAACACTTGCCGAGTCAACGTATTGGTGTCTGTGCTAAGATCCTCCAATACCGAAGACCCACCACCTTAATTTCATTCCTTTTATGCACATGTAAATTTACGTACCAACACCGAGCCGAAGCTCACCGGGCCATCCTGCCCTCTTACCACAACGACCGAGCCTATTGCTTGATCATCTAGCCAAAACTACTTCCCGTAACCTCGGGGTGTGTGAGAGTGAAACCCTAATTATTCTAGTTACTCTTGAAGTTTCATTATTCCTATGAGTTGCGTTAGCCCAGGACTGCCCAAGGTATTCCCCGTGAAGGGCTCTCGAAGGCACTAGGAACTACGATGGGATTACGCCCAAAGCTCCCTTTCGCAAGGCACTTATTATTATTGGTTACTACACAAATCTCTCAATCCCTTAGGGTTATAATTGAATTTTAACCCAAGTGTATATGACTCCTTCTTTTCAACGAGGATGAGTGATCCTTTGTCGATCCCGAACCCCACACAACTCTAACCAACCTCCACTACTCATCTACACTTCTGATGACAAACCTAATTCACCTACCAGACTAATGCCCCATTATTCCAACTTCCTAAACTCATTGTGCACTTTAATTTGATTTCTGCTGTTTTTACTAATTGCAGACCTCCCTAAGCTAATATGATGTACTCAATAGGTGATACTCTAAATTCTCCTCCAATAACTCTACAAATTTTACCAGAGGTCTATTATGATAAATATAGTCTAAATGCAGAAAATCATATTTTTCCCAATTAATCTACTATTTATTGAATTTTTCTCAAAAACTAGGCCATAGTCAATTTGAACATGAACCATAAGATTTTCTCAGGTAATGACCTCCTAAAATTTTTATTCACTAAATAACAGAGAAATATTATTGGTTGCCAATTTTCATAATTTTCCAGATAGTTCTTTGACCTCTAAAGGATTTATTAAAAATAATTCCTAAGATCAAATATAATGAAGGAAGTGCCACATATATGTCTCCAATAATTATGTAAAAATTACTAGGGCTTCATAAGGAACTAGAAACATCATGATGAAGAAATTAAAATTTTTTAGACAATTTAAATGTCATTATTAAATTTACCAATGTTCCATAAAATTAAATAATTAAAGAAGCAACTACTAAATATCATTCTTCAAAAATTTCATAAAACTTTACAGAGATGGGTACCATGATTACAAGCCCCTTTGCTAAGTTTCATCAGATTTAATCAAGTATATTTTTCTCCAAAAATTCCTAAGTGAAAATTGTAAAACATGACTTTGTGAATAACGTACCAAAAATATTCATCCAAAATTTATTATAAAATTTCCAGAGATATATATACCCTAAACAACTACCCATTCAAAAACTCAGCCCTTTTCAGAAAGTTTTGGTATTAGAGCTTATGATTTCAAAGCTAGTGCCCTAAACTAGGGTTATAGATTTAAGGGGTTTAAATTCTTCCAAATGCCCTAAAATTTTAACCACAGGACCATAGTAACCCTATGGACATCATGCCCAAGTTTCAAGTCCATCCAAGGTCCTTTGACCCCAAATTCTTCAAACCCTAGAAATTTACCCTAAAGGGCCTACCCTAAAATTCTAGGGCTACCCTAGTCCAAACCACTCCAAACTTCATAAGTGAGTGTAAAAAGTCAAATTATATCAGTGGCCAAAATTTCAGCCTCTGATGAGGGAATTTGGCCACTCAACCATCAAATAGTGGCTTTTGACCAAAATACCCTTATAAGGTCATATATAGGGTGGGTAAATTACCTATCCTAAACATCTCCAAATGAGCTAAAGTTTTAACCCTATACCTATCATGACATCTAAGACCACCCACCAAAATTTGGGGGAGTTTTAAATTAATTAGGTCACATAATTAAATTAATCATGATTTATTAAATTGTTCTAAAAACTATAGAAAATTTTCTCCAAAAATTCTAAATTTTGGACAGGTTCTAGATATGACTAAGACTTTCTCACTGCCCAAATTTCAACTTGTTTGGACAAGGAATGAAGTGTGGGCACCAAAAATAATTCCTGTTTAGGCCTAGGTATAGGTCCTACCAAAAAGGGTACCCTGGTCTAACCAGTGGCCCAAAAGGGTCCAAGCAATTTTTGCTACAAACTAGACACCCTAAGCTACAATTTTCATGTTGGGCAGATTTCCATTCAGGGTCCCTAAGTATTTTTAAAAATTAAATACATTAAATACATCTAATGTGACCGAAATGAAATGATATTTATTTAAATCCTAAAGTATCTGATTTGATGCCGCGCGAATCTTGGCGCAGATCGACGGCGCTGGGTTATCGTCCCCGATGAGCCAACGGCCAGGATTGCTTCTTCCTGTGCCGACTTCAAGCGTCTGCCGCCGACCACCCAGTCCCTTCCCCGGCCGGCCACCGCCACCATCACCTCCATTGAGGTGGTGGCTATCGCCAGACGGCGGCACAGCCGCCGGAGGGGCGGATTCCGGCGATCCAACCAATAAAATTTTCGGCCGAAAGCCATGAATTTTGCGAATTGGATCGGGCTCAATTGTGCCCGAACCTTGGCCCTAATGAAACCTAAGATCTACCCATGAGAAAAGAGGAGGAGGAGGACCTTGTTGGCGGCCTGGAGACGAGCGGATCTGCGGGTTGACATGGTGGTGGCGCCGCCGATCGGAATTCTGCAATCTCCCAGTAAACTCGCCGGATTTCTTCAGTTAAGGATTGGGAAATTCTTCTCCAAGCTCACTGATGATGTTTAAAACATCAGAGGGGGAGAATAATGGAAGAAACTGCCATGGCCATCATGGCCATTAAAGGCTTGTTTCGGCCATGATGGTGGAGGCTGTAACAGCCCCTTGACAGCCAGGAAAACGGCTGGAAACTCCTCCCCTTCACTGGAGGAGATGAATGCTGCCATCAATGGGGACCATTGGCCTTTCCTTGGCCAATCTCCTCCTTCAACTCTCTTTCCCCTTTTCTCTCTCCTCCATTAGTATGAAATGAAGCTTTCTCTCTCTTTCCTAGTCACCAAAGCTGACCATGCTGACTCCCCAGCCTATTGGCAGCCCTTTCCACCCATAATATTTCATTATATTGTGGTTAACTTAAAAGGAAAAAGGGGTTGAGCTTGGGTCAGTTTCCCCCTTTGCTAGGTTAATAATGTTGTGATGGGGTCATGGAGTCATGGTGAAGCCCTAATGTCCTTCTAAATTATTGTTTTGAATTTTACTATTTGCAGACCATGGTAGCTTTCATCCTCCTACCTAGGCCCACTTGGTCCCCAAGGTCTTCCTAGGGTTGGTCTTGACCTAGCCTTGCCCAAAATCACCCTTAGGGGGGTCTAGTTGAAATTGGGATGTTACAAATCCAACAAGTCAAAAAAAGGATTTCGTCCTCGAAATCACGATCTCGCCTACGGTAATCTTCTTACCGAAGAAAATGAACTTATAGTTGTTATTAAATAGGAAGATTAACCCCTACTCCTACTAAAGTAGTCTTACCTGTTAAAGTCAAGTAATTAATTTAAACTTCTTGAGTGGTTGAGAGGTATACCTGACCAAACAGCTCTGGATATTTCTATTGCATCAGATCCTGCGGCTCCCAAGTATGCTCCTCTTGGCCGTGGTTCCTCCACAGAACCTTGACTAAGGGAATCTTTTTGCGTCGCAGGATCCGTACTCCTTTATCATCGATCCGCACCGGCTCCAAGTGAACAGATCGGTCTGAAGCTACCGGCCCTTCGGTGGTCGTAATCCGCTGCTCCGGGCGTAGTAGAGCCCTTCTCAGCGAGGATATGTGGAAAACATCATGCAGAGCTGCCAGCTCTGGTGGCAACTCCAGCCTGTAAGCCAGGACCCCTATCCGCTCCAGGATCCTGTAAGGGCCCATATATCTGGGGCTGAGCTTCTTCCTTCGTCCACGCATCCGAGAAACTCCATGCATAGGCCGGATCTTCAAAAACACTCGGTCCCCGACCTGAAATTCCACCTGACGATGGCGGGCGTCATAATACTTGGCCTGCCTGCTCTGTGCCTCTAACATCCTGTCCCTGATCAACCTCACCTGAGCCTCGGTGTCTTCAACAAAATCCGATCCCAAAGCCTTCGGGTCCTCGTCCTGAATCCAAGAGAGTGGGGTTCTGCATTTCCGTCCATATAGAGCCTCGTAGGGGGCCATGCCTATGCTGGCCTGATGACTGTTGTTGTACGAGAATTCCACCATCGGTAACATCTTTTCCCAAGGCTCTCCTCGGTCTAGGATGCATAGACGTAGCAGGTCTTCCAGTGTCCAATTTGTGCGCTCTGTCTGCCCGTCCGTCTGAGGGTGGAAGGCGGTGCTAAAAGTCAGTCGAGTGCCCAAGTATGCCTGAACCGACCGCCATTCCCTGGATGTAAACCGACCGTCCCGATCTGACACGATCGTCCTGGGTACTCCATGATAGTGAATGTACTGCTCCACAAACTTCCGAACCAGAACCCCCACTGGATCGTCCTTCCTGACTGGTATAAATCTAGCCACCTTCGTCAATCGATCTACGATGACCCAAATCGAATCATTTACAGTTCGTGATCGGGGGAGACCATGAATAAAATCCATCGCAATATCCTCAAACTTCCACTCTGGCACTGGAAGAGGTTGCAACAATCCCGCGGGGTTTCTGCATTCCGCCTTCACCAACTGGCAGGCTTCGCAATGGGTCACGAAGTGTGTAATATCCCTCTTCATTCCTGGCCAGAACATCATCCTCTTCAGATCGGCCATCATCTTGGTGATTCCCGGGTGTATCGAATACCTACTGCAATGCGCTTCCGCCATGATATCCTCCCGGATCTGACCTCCTGCGGGTATATAAATCCTTCCTCTGAAGTACAATAGCCCATCCTTCAAGGAATAATCCCCCGTCGAACCCTCCTCCAAGGTTCGAAATATCGGTTCCGCCCGAGGGTCTGTCTTCTGCCGTTCCCTGATGCGGTCCCGGATATCATCAATAGCGATCATCGACGCCAGATACTCCATGTATAATTCTGGATCGTCCTCGGATACTAGGGATATCTGCATGTCCCCGAAAGACCGGACCAGCTCCATAGACATAAGCTGAGGTCCCTTCCCTGCAGCATCTCCTCTCCGGCTCAACGCATCCGCCACCACGTTCGCCTTCCCGGGGTGGTAGTGCATAGTATACTCATAATCTGTCAGGAACTCCACCCAACGCCTTTGTCTGATGTTGAGGTCTTTTTGCGTGTCCACGTATCTCAGGTTCTGGTGGTCGGAGAAGATGTCGCAATGAACCCCGTACAGATAGTGCCGCCAAATCTTCAAGGCGAAGATTACCGCGCCCATCTCCAGATCGTGGACCGGGTAATTTTTCTCGTGAATCTTCAACTGTCGAGAGGCATAAGCTACCACATGCCCGTTCTGCATCAGAACGGCACCCATCCCTTGGTAGGAGGCGTCGGTATACACCTGGAATCCCTCCCTTCCTGACGGAATAGCGAGGATGGGAGCCGAAGTGAGCCGGCTCTTCAGCTCCACGAAGGCTGCCTCGCACTGTGGTGTCCAAATAAAAGGGGATTCCTTCTTCGTCAGAGTCATAAGAGGGAGCGCGATCCGGGAGAATCCCTCTACAAACTTCCGGTAGTACCCGGCAAGTCCCAAGAAGCTCCGTACATCTGTCGCCGTCTTCAATGGTGGCCAATCCTGAACGGCCCGAATCTTGGCCGGGTCTACCGCAAACCCAGCCCCACTGACGATATGGCCCAAGAAGGCCACCTCCTTTAGCCAAAACTGGCATTTGCTGAATTTTGCGTACAGCTGATGCTCCCGTAACCTTTCCAATGTCAAGGCCAGGTGTCGTGCGTGCTCCCCTTCCGTCTTTGAGTAGACAAGGATGTCGTCAATAAAGATGATGACGAATACATCCAAATATTCCTTGAACACCCTGTTCATAAGGCTCGTAAATGCTGATGGTGCATTCGTGAGCCCGAACGGCATCACTGTGAACTCGAACAGTCCGTATCGGCTACTGAAAGCGGTCTTCGGAATGTCCTCTTCTCGGATCCGCAGCTGATAATAACCTGACCTTAAGTCAAGTTTCGAGAAGAAATGTGCTCCCTCCAGCTGGTCAAACAACTCATCGATTCGTGGGAGTGGGTAGGTATTCCGAACCGTGAGTCTATTCAGCGCTCGATAGTCTATGCACAGGCGGAGACTTCCGTCCTTCTTCTTGACAAACAGCATCGGGGCTCCCCACGGTGAAGAACTTGGCCGGACGAACCCTGCTTCTACAAGTTCCTGCAGCTGACTCCGGAACTCTGCCAACTCCTTCGGGGCCATCCGGTAAGGGGCCCTAGATGCCGGCCTGGCTCCGGGCACTAACTCTATCTGAAAATCCTGCTCTCGACACGGAGGTAGTCCTGGCAATTTCTCTGGGAAGACGTCGACGAAGTCCCGCACCACTGGGATGTCTGTCATGGCCCCCTTGGCCTCCTCTATCTCAAACAGAATCTGGTAGACCTCTTCCCCCTGTAGATGGGCCTTAACGGCCTGTACTGAAGATAAAAGCACACAAGAGGCGGATCTTATACCTTCGATGACAATAAACGAGTCTCCATGCCTCACTGTGACCTTCTTCGCTTGGCAATCAATCTGGGCATGGTTCCAGTGCAACCATGTCATGCCCAGGATCAACTCGAAGACTGGCATTCTAAGAATCGTTGCCGCCACTTCGAATGGCTTCCCGCCAATCTCCGCCTCCATGTTGCAGTGGGCAGAGGTGAATAGCTCCGATCCATCAGGTAAACGCACCCTCCTCGTCAGGCCTGTGAACCGTTCTACGCCTTCTAGCCCTTCCACGAAAGCCTCTGATACGAACGAGTGCGAAGCACCCGTGTCGAACAATGTGTAGGCGGGTTTGCCGCTGACGAAGACTATACCTGGATCGGTTAAATGTCTTAGGATTCTGTAACTAGTTTCTTCCTATTTAATCATTTTTTTTTGAGAAGTTCCTAAAAAAAAAATTGACAGCAGAGATAATGGAATTTTTATTTAAATAATTTAAAAACTCTTGTCATACCTGTTATGACTTGCTCTGGGTTTCGAGGCTGTGCCAGATCCAAGGCATACACCTGCTCCCTTTCCGGTCTACGATCGCCACCTGGGTATCCACGTCCTCGGCCACGACCCCGGCCTCCGAAGTATGGCGCTGGTGGGGCAGCCTGTGGTGCTGGTGGGGGTGCCCTCCCCATGGGACAGTTCCTCCTAATGTGCCCCACCTGGTGACAATCGAAGCACACGGGCGGTTGATACGCCATTCCCCCGGGTCTCTGTTCGTCCCGCCTCTGAACTGGTGGTGGAGCCATCAACACTGGTCTTCCTATCTCCTGTCTCGCCTCCTGATGAGGCTGGTCTTCTACCCTTCTTCCATCTGTGATGCGGCCCCGCCGCTGATCATTTCGGGCTCCCCGGCTCTGGTCTTCATTTGGCCGCTTCCGGCCCCGAGTAGTAAGCCAATCCGCCTCGATTCTTTTCGCCATCTCCAAAATCCGGGAGATGGGCCCGTCAGATACAAATAGTAAGGTCTCCCTCAGCTCCTCCCGCAGGCCCTTGTAGAACCTTTTCGTATACCCAGCTTCGTCCAACTGATATGAGTCTGCAAACCGGGCTAAATGATCAAACTCTCGGTGGTACTCCACCACCGTCTTGCTCCCTTGCCACAACTGCAAAAACCTGTCCTCCAGCTCATCTCTGGCTGATTGCGGAACAAAGTGCTCCAATAGCGCGCCCTTGAATTCCTCCCAAGCTATCTCCGCAGCCGTCCTGTCAGCAAAAATCGTATCCAGGGAAGTCTTCCACCACCTCTTAGCATGAGATTCCAAGCAAGACACGACCAAGGGCACCCTTTCCTCCCACGGGCACTTGATCCCAGTCAACATCTCGTACATGATATCTAGCCACTCCTCTGTCCGGACGGCAGACTCAGTCCCACAGTAGGATGGGGGAGCGAGTCCTCGAAAGATACTCAGCTAGTTGGCCCCCGGGTTTGGCTGCGGAGCCAGAACCTGTTGAGCCCTGAAAGCATCCAAAATGGCTGTCAACGTCTGTCCCACCTCCGACTGTAGGAAAGGAGTAAGGACCGGGGGAGGTGGTGCAACGTCCGGAGTCCGCTGGGCCCCGCCTTGTGGTGTGGGCTGAGCTGGAGGCTGCGAAACAAACTATATTAGTGGGTAATCAGCTCAAATATATGCAAAGTGGACTATTTTACAAGTGATTCCTCCTTAGGGTCTCACCACTGCTTCCGCTGCTAGTTTGTCCGCAAACTAAGCTCGCGCGGGGGTGGACCAGGGGTTGTGGACTGTTACTTTTCGATCGGGGTTTCCCTCTGATACCATTTGTAAGACCCCATTTTTTTTTTTAATAAAAACACAGGGTCTTATGCCCAGAACTGCCGCTTTGCGGTGACACCTTCTCGCCCGGAAGCGTCATCACCACAAAACGCCGTTTCTGCCGGCCAATTCGATCGCAGCATAGTAACAAAATTAGAGTAATAACATGCGAAGCAAAACTCTAAGTAAAAGTCCACAGAAATATCACATCAAGTAAAATATCTCCACGATGGGAGAGTCCACAAAACCAAGCACTGTAAAAAAAGGGCTTATGCCCGATACAACAATTCCTCACCACAAGATCTCTCATGTGGAAATAAAATAAACACTACTAGAGTAAGGGCCTCACGGTCCCAGCTGTCTGAACTCCTGTGCTAGACTGCCCTATCTCCAAGCGTATCGACCTCTGGGGCTGCTCCTCCAATCTGGGCTCCGTGATCCCCTAAATGATGTGGTTCGAAAACCGTTAGTCTAAAAGACTAAGTCCTATCATCCCCCACCCCTTCCCCCATGGCTCCTAGGCACCGAGCGGAGAGGAAGAAAGGGAGGACTTGAAAGTGGAGAGTATATCAAATGCAGGTGACGGTGGACCTAAAACTAGCTATTTATATAGTAACTAAACATATTTGTAAACAAGTAAAGTAGAGTAACCTTAACTTATATGGGTACATATAAGCAAGGGGTCTTTTGCAAGGCTCCCATCGTATAAAGAGTCCCATACCAATTTATACGTTGGGGTGTCGGTTATTAACAGCAATATATATATGTAAGGAAAATTAACCTTAATTTATAAACTTGCCCACACAAGCTTATAGACCAAGGGGTCGTTTTGCAGGGCCTAATGTATAAGTGTCCCATACCACTTATATTTTAGGTGTCAAAGGTTAAATGAATCGCTTATGCTATGACATGCAAGTGGGTATGATGGATCAAGCAAGTGCAACACACACCCGACTCTGTGCACACAGACCTTTAGTTCCCCCTTTCTGGAGCCTCACCTCCCAGGATACCTCCGTAGTGGCAGACGGAAGCGGTGGGTTGGGCCTCGCCCACCTCTAAACCAGTATAGCACTACTGGTCAGACCTATCGTACGCCTCAACGCTGGTGCACTAAGCGGACTCCTGCGTACTCTTGCCGGCTGGCGCACCGGACTTCTGTTGGCGAAGTGCTATCACAACACTTGCCGAGTCAACGTATTGGTGTCTGTGCTAAGATCCTCCAATACCGAAGACCCACCACCTTAATTTCATTCCTTTTATGGACATGCAAATTTACGTACCAACACCGAGCCGAAGCTCACCGGGCCATCCTGCCCTCTTACCACAACGACCGAGCCTATTGCTTGATCATCTAGCCAAAACTACTTCCCGTAACCTCGGGGTGTGTGAGAGTGAAACCCTAATTATTCTAGTTACTCTTGAAGTTTCATTATTCCTATGAGTTGCGTTAGCCCAGGACTGCCCAAGGTATTCCCCGTGAAGGGCTCTCGAAGGCACTAGGAACTACGATGGGATTACGCCCAAAGCTCCCTTTCGCAAGGCACTTATTATTATTGGTTACTACACAAATCTCTCAATCCCTTAGGGTTATAATTGAATTCTAACCCAAGTGTATATGACTCCTTCTTTCCAACGAGGATGAGTGATCCTTTGTCGATCCCGAACCCCACACAACTCTAACCAACCTCCACTACTCATCTACACTTCTGATGACAAACCTAATTCACCTACCAGACTAATGCCCCATTATTCCAACTTCCTAAACTCATTGTGCACTTTAATTTGATTTCTGCTGTTTTTACTAATTGCAGACCTCCCTAAGCTAATATGATGTACTCAATAGGTGATACTCTAAATTCTCCTCCAATAACTCTACAAATTTTACCAGAGGTCTATTATGATAAATATAGTCTAAATTCAGAAAATCATATTTTTCCCAATTAATCTACTATTTATTGAATTTTCCTCAAAAACTAGGCCATAGTCAATTTGAACATGAACCATAAGATTTTCTCAGGTACTGGCCTCCTAAAATTTTTATTCACTAAATAACAGAGAAATATTATTGGTTGCCAATTTTCATAATTTTCCAGATAGTTCTTTGACCTCTAAAGGATTTATTAAAAATAATTCCTAAGATCAAATATAATGAAGGAAGTGCCACAAATATGTCTCCAATAATTATGTAAAAATTACTAGGGCTTCATAAGGAACTACAAACATCATGATGAAGAAATTAAAATTTTTTAGACAATTTAAATGTCATTATTAAATTTACCAAAGTTCCATAGAATTAAATAATTAAAGAAGCAACTACTAAATATCATTCTTCAAAAATTTCATAAAACTTTACAGAGATGGGTACCATGATTACAAGCCCCTTTGCTAAGTTTCATCAGATTTAATCAAGTATAGTTTTCTCCAAAAATTCCTAAGTGAAAATTGTAAAACATGACTTTGTGAATAAAGTACCAAAAATATTCATCCAAAATTTATTATAAAATTTCCAGAGATATATATACCCTAAACAACTACCCATTCAAAAACTCAGCCCTTTTCAGAAAGTTTTGGTATTAGAGCTTATGATTTCAAAGCTAGTGCCCTAAACTAGGGTTATAGATTTAAGGGGTTTAAATTCTTCCAAATGCCCTAAAATTTTAACCACAGGACCATAGTAACCCTATGGACATCATTCCCAAGTTTCAAGTCCATCCAAGGTCCTTTGACCCCAAATTCTTCAAACCCTAGAAATTTACCCTAAAGGGCCTACCCTAAAATTCTAGGGCTACCCTAGTCCAAACCACTCAAAACTTCATAAGTGAGTGTAAAAAGTCAAATTATATCAGTGGCCAAAATTTCAGCCTCTGATGAGGGAATTTGGCCACTCAACCATCAAATAGTGGCTTTTGACCAAAATACCCTTATAAGGTCATATATAGGGTGGTTAAATTACCTATCCTAAACATCTCCAAATGAGCTAAAGGTTTAACCCTATACCTATCATGACATCTAAGACCACCCACCAAAATTTGGGGGAGTTTTAAATTAATTAGGTCACATAATTAAATTAATCATGATTTATTAAATTTTTCTAAAAACTATAGAAAAATATTCTCCAAAAATTCTAAATTTTGGACAGGTGCTAGATATGACTAAGACTTTCTCACTGCCCAAATTTCAACTTGTTTGGACAAGGAATGAAGTGTGGGCACCAAAAATAATTCCTGTTTAGGCCTAGGTATAGGTCCTACCAAAAAGGGTACCCTGGTCTAACCAGTGGCCCAAAAGGGTCCAAGCAATTTTTGCTACAAACTAGACACCCTAAGCTACAATTTTCATGTTGGTCAGATTTCCATTCAGGGTCCCTAAGTATTTTTAAAAATTAAATACATTAAATACATCTAATGTGACCGAAATGAAATGATATTTATTTAAATCCTAAAGTATCTGATTTGATGCCGCGCGAATCTTGGCGCAGATCGACGGCGCTGGGTTATCGTCCCCGATGAGCCAACGGCCAGGATTGCTTCTTCCTGTGCTGACTTCAAGCGTCTGCCGCCGGCCACCCAGTCCCTTCCCCGGCCGGCCACCGCCACCATCACCTCCGTTGAGGTGGTGGCTATCGCCAGACGGCGGCACAGCCGCCAGAGGGGCGGATTCCGGCGATCCAACCAATAAAATTTTCGGCCGAAAGCCATGAATTTTGCGAATTGGATCGGGCTCAATTGTGCCCGAACCTTGGCCCTAATGAAACCTAAGATCTACCCATGAGAAAAGAGGAGGAGGAGGACCTTGTTGGCGGCCTGGAGACGAGCGGATCTGCGGGTTGACATGGTGGTGGCGCCGCCGATCGGAATTCTGCAATCTCCCAGTAAACTCGCCGGATTTCTTCAGTTAAGGATTGAGAAATTCTTCTCCAAGCTCACTGATGATGTTTAAAACATCAGAGGGGGAGAAGAATGGAAGAAACTGCCATGGCCATCATGGCCATTAAAGGCTTGTTTCGGCCATGATGGTGGAGGCTGTAACAGCCCCTTGACAGCCAGGAAAATGGCTGGAAACTCCTCCCCTTCACTGGAGGAGATGAATGCTGCCATCAATGGGGACCATTGGCCTTTCCTTGGCCAATCTCCTCCTTCAACTCTCTTTCCCCTTTTCTCTCTCCTCCATTAGTATGGAATGAAGCTTTCTCTCTCTTTCCTAGTCACCAAAGCTGACCATGCTGACTCCCCAGCCTATTGGCAGCCCTTTCCACCCATAATATTTCATTATATTGTGGTTAACTTAAAAGGAAAAAGGGGTTGAGCTTGGGTCAATTTCCCCCTTTGCTAGGTTAATAATGTTGTGATGGGGTCATGGAGTCATGGTGAAGCCCTAATGTCCTTCTAAATTACTGTTTTGAATTTTACTATTTGCAGACCATGGTAGCTTTCATCCTCCTACCTAGGCCCACTTGGTCCCCAAGGTCTTCCTAGGGTTGGTCTTGACCTAGCCTTGCCCAAAATCACCCTTAGGGGGGTCTAGTTGAAATTGGGATGTTACAGAAGATAAAGCTTCCCAGGTGGTAGCGATGCCAGGTGCAATCGTATGCAGCAACGTCTTGGTCATATCCCTCAATGAAAAAGGAAAAAACTTTAGTTTCACAACTTCATCCGCATTGCCCGCATAGGGGAAAGTACCACATGTATCAGAAAATTCAGCCAAATGTAGCTGAGGATCCTCACTCGTCATACCCGAGTACTGAGTATTGTCCCTAATCATATTAAAAATAGCAGGCTTGATCTCAAAATGATTATTGGCCATGGCTGGCCCGAACCATGGATAAACACTGCCCACGGTAGGGGTAGTGAAATCCCGCATTGTCCTAATGCAAGGCTGCGCCACATCCTGGTTCTCAACAATTCGTTCCCGTTAGCCGAGTCCCAAATGGCCCAAGTCATCCATCCTTCCCTCATCTACAGTAGCAGGAAAGCGAGCTCTCCTTGCTCTTGCAGCCTTGGGATTAGCACCCAAATCTTTGCGCCTTCAACCAAGGTTCAGATATGTCATAAACACTCACAGAAAGAAAACACTAAAAACCCCAAAACACTCACAAACGTTTCCCAAAAGAAACAAAATCCACGCAACAGTTGCACTCCCCGGCAACGACGCCAAAAAATTGATGCGCTAGCGGTAAGATTACCTTTCACGGCCAAGTAATAAAATGGAGGAGTAGCTTCCCCAAGTATCGATCTCATGTGGATTGCAAGTAGGGAGCATGGATTTCGCTTTCAGAGAAATGAATGAAAGTACTAAATAAAATCGAGGGGTCTTATTTGGGTTTTCGTACCCTAAGCAGTATCGAACTAGTGCGGGTCGCCGTCATCGCGTCGCCAGGGTGAATTACTCCAAGGAGTAATAGCGGAGACGAACAAACTATCGAGGGTCGTAAATACCTCTTCACAACGCGCGCTTCTAGCAATCGCTAGAACGGCTCAAACATGACTTTCTCTAGCAAGGAGGAAACTCATCAACATATATCATGAACAAGCAATCACCATACAAAACTGTAACAAGACCTTTAACAAAACATAGCTAATAAACCTCTAGAAAAATAGCACAAGTTCGGTTGGAGTAAATCCAAGAAAAAGGGGGGATGAAATATAACCAAGCACTCGAAGACTCTCAAAGATTCACAGTCGGAAGCGAGGGTTGTCGAGCCTCTTCCGAGCTTGGTCTTTGGAAGATATCCAAGATCTCGATGGGCTGTCAATTCCTTTTTCACACACGGCTTCTTCGTGTTGTAGTTGTTGATGCGGATCAGAGCGAAGTGCTTCACAAGTTCAGCAGTAAAGAACTCAAACAACACTTTGGAGGTCGGCAATTGCGTTGGTGGCCGGAGACAAAGCTTTAGCAAGCTCTTTGGAGGAGAAAAGGTGGCCGGATCAACCCTCCAAGGAGGTGAGAGAAAACGACGGCTGGAGGGGAGAGTTCCCGCTCCAATGGGCGGAAATGGCGTGGAAAAATGAATTATCCAGTCCAGGAGAAATCTTCGGCTTAAATAGTAAAAGTCAGAAAAATGGTCATGCACGGTCTGGTGCACGACCGTGCGTGAACCGTGCCATATTAATAACCAGAATGCGCCTTAGGAAGAAGAAGCGTTGACCCGTGTGATTGTACTCACGCACGGGCGATTCCGCCCGTACGTGAAGTAATTCGCACAGGTAGCGACAGCAAGCAGAAAAAGCAGGCAACCGGGAGAAATCGTGCGTTTACGCACACACGGGCGCTTCCGCCCGTGCGTGAAGAGGACGTACGACTAGCCACAGAACAGAGAAAAAATAAAAGGCTACAGGAAACCGTGCGTTTCCTTCATGCACGATTCCGAAGAAACCGTGCGTGAATCAATCGCACGGGCCGGTCAATCTTCCAAAATAATCTGTAGGAAAACGCACGACGGAAACAAACTATGCGCCAATAAAACGCACGGTTGTGCGTTTTCCTCAAATCAGTAAACTGAAGAGGGGAAAACTGACCACCTGCACACAAAAACACTAGCAACGGAGGACCCTCCAACAATCAACAAAAAGCAATAAAACTACTGAAACGAGCCCCGGGGAGCACCAAGTGCATTCCCCCAGCAATCGAATTCGTAATTGCGCACACACGAGCTAGAAAGGTGCACTAAAAGTGAAACGCAGTAGGAACGAAATATCAACGAAAACAACCGAAAAGTGAAGTGCAAAGACAGGAAACCCAGCCAAAATGAGTCCGCAAAACCCTATAAATACGGGGCTCATCAGTTGGACTCCAGGTAACTCTATGGGGGCTGTCAGGAATTGCCATTTTGTCATAGTGGACGCGCCTAGTAGTTATAACGACATTTTTCTGTTTCCCTTGATCAGTGCTTTTAGATGTGTCTCGTCCTCTTTCCACCAATGCCTGAAGCTAAATGCCGGAGTGACCCAGATCAGAGTATGAGGAGACCCAAAGGCAGCTAGGGAAGGCTATGTGACGGTGGTGAACACCATTTCTTGGCAGGGAGAGGCTGAGGAGATGGAGAAGAGGATTTAGCGGTGGCAGCAGAAGTTTGGAGGCGAAGTAGAGGAGGAGAAAGGAGACAGGTAGGTCAAAGGGGAAGGAGAAGTAGAGATGGTAGGAGGCATTGCGATGGATCTGGAGATGGTGGGAGAGAAAGAAGGAGAGATGGGAGTAGAGGAGGAGAAAGGAGACATGGAGGTCAAAGGGGAAGGGGTAGAGATGGTGTAACGCCCCAAATTTTTAAAGAGGATGGACAGTGTTCAGAGCCAATTTTGTGTCTTGGTGATGGTCACACAGCCTAGGACATGGGCGTGTCCCTGACCGTGTCATGCTCGAGTGGTCGACGAACTGGTCTCGACGAAGTGTCGAGACAGTGAAAACGGCCTAGGACACGGGCGTGTCCATGGCCGTGTCGTGCCCGTGTTCGTCGAGAGCTCGGGAAATCGACGAACTGTGCTCGATGAAGTGTCGAGATAGGGAACACGGCCTGGGACACGGACGTGTCCAAGGCCGTGTCGTGCGTGTGTTCGACGAATTTTCTGCAGAGTCGACAAGAAGGCAGTCGACAATCGTCGAGACTTCGAACGCGGCCTGAGACACGGGTGTGTCCCAGGCCGTGTCCTGCTCGGGTTGTTGGTCGGACCATGTGAGAGGATAGACATGGCCTGGAGCCCAGGCGTGTTCATGTTGGATACGGGCGTGTAAAATGTGACACGGGCTTGTCGAGTACCCGTGTTCTCCTCGGGTTGTGTTTGGTCCTGTGTCGATGGAGGAACACGCCCAGGCATACGGGCGTGTACTGCGTGACACGGGCATGTCCGATGTGACACGGGCGTGTTCAGAGCCCGTGTCCTTTTCTGGGTGCGACGGTTTCGGAGTTGATTGAGGCACACTGGCTTGGACACGGGCATGTCGCAAGCCGTGTTCGGCCCATGTGTTTTGGTTTTAAGTTCGGATTGTGGCCGTTCATTTCCTTCTAGTGAGATCTGATGGTCTGGGGCTTTCCTTGCTGAGTTATGTACGGGAATAGGGTTTTAAAACCCTCATTCTTCATCAAGTACTCTCTTTCTAAGTTCTAGAGAGAAGGGAGAGCAAGGAAGAAGGTGAAGGAGAGATCCGGCTGTCGGAGAAGCTTCGGGGCCCCAAATTGTGAGCCGAGTCCGGATGCGAGGAGGCAAGACCGGTGCGAAGGTTTTCATCCAGCTAAGTTTCCATGGCTAGGAAGAGGGGTCGTAAGGTAACGACACTTCTCGTCTTGGCTTTAGGATGCGTGTTTAGCATCTTTTCTTTCAAGCTTTTGGGCACCAAATCTCTCAAATGAGAGGGGTTTGGGTCGTCATGGTTCAAGAGGAACCTCCGGGTCGATTGAGTCCATCCCCGGCATGTTTTGCATTAGAGATCTGCTCCGCTAGTGGATTAGGCATTGTGGGTGAAGCCATGGTCGCGACCGTTAGCCCGACTCAGTGATGTTGCATACGAGCTTAAGGATTTTGTAGAAATCCATTGCGGCAAGATGCCATTTGTGATGTTTGTGTTTTCTCCCTTTTCTCGAATGAGTACGTGTAGCCGGAACCGAACAAGGTTAGCTCTGCAATAGTGGTAGATGGTTTCCTTGGTGGACAAGGTTAGCTCCGTATTGGCGGTAGATGGTTTCCTTGGTGCGTGGGGACATTGAAGTACAAATGAGGGATTGGGGTGGGAATGACTTTGGACTTTGATGTGCTAAGGCGTGGCTTTGTCGCCGTGGTCGGATGGCTATCCCGTGACGTGCAAGTCATATGGGGAGAGTGTCCCGGCGAGAATAGTCCCCTTCTGTGAGACTGATGAGAACGCCAAGCATGGGGCAAGCTCGAGCAATGAGGCCATGAGCGGGTGGGGTCCAGCAAGGGTTCTTAGAATCTGTCAGTGTGTTATACAGAATCCTGACATGAGGAGTTAGAGCTTGCAGGCAAGCTAAGACCATGAGCGGGTGGGCCCTAAGAAAGAGTTCCGTGTGGAGGCTTGTGTGCCATTACGGGAATTGCAGTACCCTTTTGTTTGAGGCTTAATGCCAATGGGGAAATTGCAAGTACCCAGATGTTTGATGATGTGCTAGAAGCATACGCGATAGGGTGCCTTGGATGAAGCACGAGTTTTGCATACATGCTGCATAGTAGTACCCTTTTATTTATATGCTCAACATAGAAAACATGTATGTTGTTTGAGACATCCAAGTCTGTTCTTTTTGTGCTTTACTTGTTTATATATATGGTATACGAAGTGCTAACTTGCAGGTTGGAGGGGTACCCCGGGGTCCGTTAGGGGCGACCGAGAGGAGGTGTGTTTGTTTCATAGTTAGAGGTCAGCCTTTGCTGACCCACGTTACAACAAATTTTTACAGGGCAAGGATCGCAAGCAGGAGCAAGCTCGCCGGCCAAAAAGGCCTAAGCCTCATGAAGTGTTACCAGCTTTGCATTAGCTCTACTTTTATGATATTGTATGTTTGATGCTTTAGACTTATGACTTGCATGTCGATGTAGCTTAGGAGTGCCTTTGCACATTGATGTGTTATGTATCAATTGAATTGTCGACTCTCTTTTGTTGTAAGGCCATAAGGCCATTTCGATACTCCTATATGTGTGGATAACTTCTAGTCTGGTTTGATGTTTCCACTGTTGTTTGCTTCTGAGTTTGATTCCAGCTCGTCTCCCATCCCCTTGCCCGTTGATGCTAAGAGTGCCCGTGATCAAGTTGTTGTGGATGATGATCAAGTTGATCGTGACCAAGTTGATGCGGCACAACATAAAGATGCTCGACGACCTTCTACCGCGACTCGTGACCTTGGTGGCTACAATCTTCGTTCGCGGCGGGCTTAAGCCCTTTCCTTATTTGCACTTTTATTTTCCTAGTTTAATGTTATCATTATTTCTTGTTGTCTTTTATTTTGGACATGTTTAATTTTTGGTGTGCTCATAGCCATCCAATAGATGATAAATTGGATGGCTAGATTTATTTTGCTTGTTTTGGGACTTGCCTATATATAGGCTTATTTAATGAGAAATGAAAGCATGCTATTTGAAAACCTAAATTAATCCTCTCTTGAGAATTTCGGCCACCTCCCTTTGGGATTGCCGCCCCCCTTCATCCTCCTTCTCCTCCTTGTTAGCCAATCGCTTGGGTGATCCAAGGCTTGTGAAACGCGGAGGTGGATGCTTCTCGGTGTGACTCCGGCGAAGAAGAAGGTTGCCGCTCGGTGTGACGCCGGTGGTGCGTGGACGTGTGACTCTTCCACTTTCCTTGTGTGATCTTCACCCCATCTTGGGGAGGGTAATATCTACATCTTTCCTTTGTGAGTTCTTGTGAGATTTGGAATGGATGCAATGGCTTTTTATCCGCGATCTTGAATACGATCTTTTGGATTTAATCGAAAACCTTCTTGCGTTTATTTTCGAAACCTTGCAAGAAGCCGGATCGGGTGGATCCTTTTGCTTGAGGAAGATCTTGGCATATAGTTATTGATCTTCCTCTCAAAAGGTGTGGCGACCTTTGCTTTCGATCTTCGGTGGGAAAGGATTGGACTTTAATTAGATCGTCGCTTTTAGTCCACTCCCCTCCGCGTGTTTGTGCGGGATGACGGTGAATCGTGCGGCTAGAATGTTTGTGTTAGGACCCGTTAGAACGTGTTAAGTGGGCTTGAGTTGTAAGAAAATCCGTACGCTATTTTAATCCGACGAATCCCTACATCAATTTGGTATCAGAGGGAGGTTCTCGTCAGTTTCCTAATTGGCACTCCTCCCCCGCTCAAAATTCAAATTTCAGATTTCGGGATTCAAATTTCAAATTTCAAATTTCAAATTTTAAATTTCAAATTTCAAAAAAAATTCAAAATTCAAATTTCGAATTTCAAATTTCAAATTTCGAATTTCAAATTTCAAATTTCAAAATTTCAAATTTTAAATTTCAAATTTCTAAAAAAAATTCAAAATTCAAATTTCGAATTTCAAATTTCAAATTTTAAATTTCAAATTTCAAAAAAAAAAATTCAAAATTCAAATTTCGAATTTCAAATTTCAAATTTCGAATTTCAAATTTCAAATTTCAAAATTTCAAATTTTAAATTTCAAATTTCAAAAAAAATTAAAAATTCAAATTTCGAATTTCAAATTTCAAATTTTAAATTTCAAATTTCAAAAAAATTCAAAATTCAAATTTCGAATTTCAAATTTCAAATTTCGAATTTCAAATTTCAAATTTCAAAATTTCAAAATTCAAAATTTCAAAATTCAAAATTCAAAAAAAGAAAGAGAAAACTGCGCTCGAGCCTTTGGTTTTTAGGGTGTTAATGCGTACTCGGCACGGTACGGAGTACATGAACCCGTCTACCTCCACTATGGCTGAACACCCTGATGGGGAAACTAATCCTACGGCTATCACTGAGCTTAGGCAAGAATTAGGAGAGTTGAGGGGTTTGCTGACACAACTTTTGGCGAACCAAGCTGCTCAAACACCACCACCACCTAACCATGGACAAGCCCCCCGACCACCCCCGGTGCATGTTGCGGAACATGATGGGTACTTCCCCGGAGCAGCCCGTCAAGTTCCCGATCTGGAAAGAGAGTTCGATATAACAAAAGCGATTCGTATTGAAGCCCCCTCTAACGATGGTATGGGAGACCCCCAAGTCTTCCTTACATGGGTGGTTGACATAGAATGCTATTTTGATTGGTATCACCTTACCGATGAGCAAAAGGTTCAAGTAGCTCGTATGAAATTAAACGGGAGGGCCAAGACCTTTTGGATAAATGAGGAGCGACGTTTAGGGACCGGTCATGGTGTACCCCTAGTTGGTTGGACGGTTATGAAAAATTTGCTCACCGACCAATACGTGCCCGCTTACCACCGAACTCAAATGTTCGACGATCTTGCCACCCTTCGGCAAGGTCCAAAATCGGTGGCTGATTACATGGGTGAGTTAAAGGATAAAATGGTGCGGTGTGAGATCCAAGAGATGCCAGAGGTTACGCTTTCTAGGTTCCGTAAGGGACTTAATCCGGACATTCAGAAGAAGCTTCTTCGATATGGCCACACTGATATTAATACTACTTTCAATGCCGCCTTGGACATTGAAAAACATCTGGCCATGAAAACCCAACCCCGTTACTCCCAACAAAAGGGAAAGTCCCCCATAGGCGCCCTTTCTTCCATTTATTATGATAAGGGTAAGGCGAAGGTTGGGGAGTCCAAACCAATTGTCGTGACTGCGAGAAACCCTAGACAACCTAATAGTGAGAGAATCCCTATTGGCAAGGTGAGCAAGGCTAACACCACGTGTTACTCTTGCGGTATTCAAGGCCACTATGCCTATGAGTGCCCCACCAAGGCCAAGGCTACTTTAGCTCTTCTAGACGAATCCACTAGTGACTTTGCAGATTTAGTGATTGACGCAGATGAGGGTTATGAGACGGATGGTGTGCCTAGTGATATGGAGGATGGACACCTACTTAGCGTTATGCGTTGTATTCTGACGACCCCTCGCCCGTTTGACGATTGGAAGAGGTCCACTATTTTCTCCCTCATCTTTAAGAGTGGGGACAAATATTGTAAGCTCATCATTGATAGCGGCAGCTGCATGAACGTTGTTTCCGAGAACGTCGTTATGCGGATGCATTTGGCTACTCAGCCTCATCCTACCCCTTACCAAGTGGCTTGGGTCAACAAGGTAACCATCCCGGTCACCAAGCGTTGCCTAGTTCCACTTACGATCAAGTCATATACGGATGAGGTGTGGTGTGATGTCATCCCTATGGATGCTTGTCATGTGTTGTTAGGCCGCCCTTGACTCTATGACCATGATGTCACCCACTACGGGAGGGCAAACACTTATGAGTTCAAATATAATGGGAAGGTAGTCACGTTAAAACCCACGGCCCCAAAGGAACCCAATAGCCCGAGTACGGATACCACAATCCCAGTCGAGAAGAAATTGGTAAGCCTAATGGGTAGGAGAAAATTTGAGAGGGACCCCTTTGTGGATGGGATTATTTATGCATTGGTTCTTTTGAATAATAATAAAGAAAATGGGGTTTTAGAAGATTTACCCAAAGAATTAAAAAAACTGCTGGAAGAGTATAAGGATGTCTATCCGGATGAGTTGCCCCCTACGTTTCCCCCTCTACGTGATATCCAACATGCCATTGACTTTATGTCGGGCGCCTCATTGCCTAATCAGCCCCATTATAGGTTGCACCCCGCAGCCCATGAGGAGCTCCAAGCCCAAATTTCGGATTTATTGGCAAAGGGGTTCATTAGGAATAGCAAGAGTCCATGTGTGGTACCGGCTTTGTTGGCTCCAAAAAAGGATGGTACGTGGCGTATGTGTGTAGACAGTAGAGCCATAAATAAGATCACTATCAAGTATAGGTTTCCCATCCCTAGATTGGACGATCTTTTGGATATGTTGTCTGGTGCCTCGATCTTCACGAAATTGGATTTGCGGAGTGGTTACTATCAGATTCGGATACGTTATGGGGATGAATGGAAAACTGCATTTAAATCTAAGGACGGGCTCTACGAGTGGTTGGTCATGCCATTTGGGTTGTCAAATGCTCCAAGCACCTTCTCACGAATGATGACCCACGTATTCCAACCATACATGGGACGATTTGTGGTGGTGTACTTTGATGACATATTGATTTATAGCACCACTTTTGACTCACATGTGTCTCACCTACGGATTATTCTATCTACACTTCGGGACGAAAAATTATATTTAAATTTAAAGAAGTGTATTTTTTATGTAAAGGAAGTGGAATTTTTGGGCTACCTGGTTGGATCTGAGGGAATAAAGGTAGACCCCAGTAAGGTGAAAGCAATTCTGGAGTGGCCCGAACCCACAAGCTTGAGAGACGTTAGGAGTTTCCACGGGTTAGCCTCATTTTATAGACGATTTATTAGTGATTTTAGTACTATTATGGCTCCCGTGACGGAATGCATGAAAAGGGGTGAGTTTAAATGGACGCCAGCAGCTACCCAGGCATTCCAACATATTAAGAAGATGATGACTGAGGCTCCTATTTTGCGCTTACCAGATTTTAATAAAGTATTTGAATTGACATGTGACGAATCCGGAGTAGGAGTAGGAGGTGTCTTAAGCCAAGAGGGACACCCAATAAGTTATTTTAGCGAGAAATTGGCGGGTGCAAAACTTAATTATTCCAATTACGATAGAGAGTTCTATGCCATCGTTAGATGCCTACACCAGTGGAGACACTACCTCCTTTCCAAGGAGTTCGTGATTATCTCTGACCATGATGCACTTAGGCACATTAATGGGCAATCTAAAATCAGCCCCCGTCATGCAAAATGGGTATCTTATCTGCAAGAGTTTTCGTTCACCTTATAACACCTTAAGGGCACTGAAAATCGTGTGGCCGACGCGCTTAGTAGAGTGACACTTTTATTGTCGATCATGGAAGTAAAGGTTGTCAGATTTGAGAGAATAAAGGATGAATATGCCATGTGTCCTGATTTTGGAGAAGTGTATCTAGCGGCACACGATTACTCACCAATGATAGTGTTAGCATATGTATTGAGAGACGGTTATTTATTCCGGCACGCTAAGCTATGTATTCCCCGTACCTCCCTACGCCATCACATAGTATGGGAACTACATAGTGGCGGGTTGAGCGGCCATTTTGGGCGGGATAAAACGATAGCCTTAGTCGAGGAGAAATTCTATTGGCCTAAACTTCGCGTTTTAGTTGGGAAAATCGTGAGTAGTTGTCGGGTTTGTCAAGTGTCTAAAGGGGGAAAGACTAATGTGGGACTATACACTCCGTTGCCTATTCCATCTAGACCTTGGGAGGACGTGACTATGGACTTTATTTTGGGGCTTCCTCCAACCCAGCGATGACACTATTCCATTTTTGTGGTGGTTGATAGGTTCTCTAAGATGGCTTATTTCATACCCTGTAGTAAGACTAATGACGCGTCTCACATTGCAAAATTATATTTTAAAAGGTGGTGAGTCACCGCGGCGTTCCTAAGACCATTGTCTCGGATCACGACGTTAAATTCACAAGTTATTTTTGGAAGACGCTTTGGACATTAATGGGAACGAAGTTGTTGTTTTCCGCCGCCTATCACCCACAAACTGATGGGCAGACGGATGTGGTAAATAGGAGTTTGGGAAACTTGTTGCGTTGTCTTGTGGGTGACCACAAAAGCACTTGGGATTTGCTCCTCCCCCAAGCCCAATTAGCCTACAACAACTCTACCAATCGGTCTACGGGTATGTCACCAAATGAAGTAAAGCACGGGTACCTTGCGAATGTGCCCATTGACTTGATTCCGTTACCTCCATCTTATCATACAAGTCAATTTGCACAATCTTTTGCCGAGCACATACATGACATACACGCCCAAATACGAACAACTTTAGCTACTACGTATGAGTCGTATCGATCCCAAGCGAATTTACATCGGAGGGAGTCTAACTTCCAAGTTGGCGATCTTGTTTTAGTGCGCCTTATTCCCACGCGGCTGCCTTCTGGCACCGTTAAGAAGTTGGCACCAAAGCGAGCCGGCCCGTTTCGAATTATTAAGAGGCTAGGAGATAACGTGTTTGTTTTGGATTTGCCGACGGATTGGGGTATTTCACCCATTTTCAATGTTTCAGATTTAACATCGTATGTTTCCATTCCAACTGAGTTGACTTCTACGCCTTCTTTTTCCCCCAATATTTCTTCCTCCACAAATGTCTCTTATGGGTTGGTGAGTGGTAGTTCCGTGAGTCATTCTTCCATTGCACCTACAGGCCTAGCGCCGGGTGGTAAGTCTTCTACTTTGCTTACACATGCTGATATGTTTCCTAGATTTCCCCGTACATTTCTTGTCCCAGCTCAGGTACTTGCAGATGGCTACACTTCTCCAGCTGATGGCGGCCATCGCCGCTTCCTCGTTCGTTGGCGTGATCGTCCTCCCTCCGACGACTCCTGGGTTATTGAGTCGGATCTCTTTCGCTTGGATGAGGACCTCCTCCGCCGCTACCTTGCAGCCCACTCATCGGTGTTGAGTGACTTTAAGGGGGGAGGATTGATGCCGGCTCGTCTCCCATCCCCTTACCCGTTGATGCTAAGAGTGCTCGTGATCAAGTTGCTGTGGATGATGATCAAGTTGCTCGTGACCAAGTTGATGCGGCACAACATAAAGATGCTCGACGACCTTCTACCGCAACTCGTGACCTTGGTGGCTACAATCTTCGTTCGCGGCGAGCTTAAGCCCTTTCCTTATTTGCACCTTTATTTTCCTAGTTTAATGTTATCATTATTTCTTGTTGTCTTTTATTTTGGACATGTTTAATTTTTGGTGTGCTCATAGCCATCCAATAGATGATAAATTGGATGGCTAGATTTATTTTGCTTGTTTTGGGACTTGCCTATATATATGCTTATTTGATGAGAAATGAAGGCATGCTATTTGAAAACCTAAATTAATCCTCTCTTCAGAATTTCGGCCACCTCCCTTTGGGATTGCCGCCCCCTTCATCCTCCCTCTCCTCCTTGTTAGCCAATCGCTTGGGTGATCCAAGGCTTGTGAAACGCGGAGGAGGATGCTTCTTGGTGTGACTCCGGCGAAGAAGAAGGTTGCCGCTCGGTGTGACGTCGGTGGTGCGTGGACGTGTGACTCTTCCACTTTCCTTGTGTGATCTTCACCCCATCTTGGGGAGGGTAATATCTACATCTTTCCTTTGTGAGTTCTTGTGAGATTTGGAATGGATGCAATGGCTTTTTATCCGCTATCTTGAATACGATCTTTTGGATTTAATCGAAAACCTTCTTGCGTTTTTTTTCGAAACCTTGCAAGAAGCCGGATCGGGTGGATCCTTTTGCTTGAGGAAGATCTTGGCATATAGTTATTGATCTTCCTCTCAAAAAGGTGTGGCGACCTTTGCTTTCGATCTTCGGTGGGAAAGGATTGGACTTTAATTAGATCGTCGCTTTTAGTCCACTCCCCTCCGCGTGTTTGTGCGGGATGACGGTGAATCGTGCGGCTAGAATGTTTGTGTTAGGATGCGTTAGAACGTGTTACGTCGGCTTGAGTTGTAAGAAAATCCGTACGCTATTTTAATCCGACGAATCCCTACATCAGAGTTTGGAGTTGGGTAGATTATATCATCTTGTAATGCTAAAGCTATGGCGTATGTATGTTGTGGGGCCCCGGCCAGACCCATATTATACCGTCATTACAGGGGAGGCGTTACAATTTAGTATCAGAGCTAGGTTGCGTCCAAGGTCAGTTAGGGCGGTCGATTTAATGTAATCGTATCGCATTTAGAAGTTATCCACATAGGAGTAATGCGGGACCATGAGTGCCCTTATGTTTGAGTCTTGTGATAAGAGACTGATTCCTTGTTTTCTTACCTTTCCTAAGAGTGCAAACAATAAGGCGGGTACGCCGAGATCAAGAGAAGAGCTTTCGGGGAGCAGCGCCACTGCTCAGGGTCCTTTGGGCATGGGTGTAAACCCGGTTGACTTCTGTCACATGCTTGTAGAAGTAATGGTGGAAGCCCAAGATACAGCGACAGCTCAGGTAGCAACTCCTGCTACACCGGATACGGCGACGGCCATTCCGGGCGGAAAAGCCAGACGAGCAGAGCCTTTGGCAGAAAAGTTGGTTGTCGGGCATGGAGACTGGAAGATGAAGTATTTTCTGAGCTTCCATCCCCCAACGTTCAAGGGAGTCAGTACTCCGACTGATGCGGAGGATTGGTGGGCATGGATTCAAGAACTTCTGACGGTGGCGAAGACGCCAGAGGAGAAGAAATCTGAGTTTGCAGCCTTCGTGTTGGAGGGAGACGCAAAGTTATGGTGGGTGAGCCATAGCGGCCGCCAATTTCCTGGACGCACCCCGTCCATGGAAGAATTTGGGGATGCTTTCCTAAAGAAGTACATTCCTGTTTCAACAAGGTTGGCCCTTCAGAGGCAATTTCTGCACTTGATGTAGCGAGATAAGATGGTGTATGAGTATGTACAGGAGTTCACTCGTTTGGGTCGTTACGCGGGAACGACCATAGCGGACGATGAGGAGAGGGATAACCTCGTCTACCAGGGGCTGAGGGAGAATCTAAGTCAACCCCTTGTTGCCTTGAAGAGAGCTGGTTTCAATGAGCTAGTTGAGGCTGCTAGGACGTTGGAGAGTGATCTAGAGCGAAACCAACATGGAAGAGTTTTGCGCCCAAGCAAGGAGAAGGGAAGCCTTCTCAATCGCAAGGAAAGTCTGAAGGGAATAGATGGAGGAAGAAACCTCACCCATATGAGCCCGGTGAGAAAAGCAAGTGGACGTCCGGAGGGTCTCACTCTAAGTGGCCACCGACGTGCTTCAACTGTGGTAAGGTGGGGCACATTGCTTGTTTTTGTAACCAAGGAGGTGCGGAGCAGGAGGCAAGGAAGGAGCAGACGGTACGATCCGGCCCCAGCGCCGCAGAGAATGGGAAGATGGCGGAGTCTAGAGCTTCTCGGTTCGAACCAATGCAACCAAGGGCTTTCAACCATGGACAACAGGAAGCGATCCGCCAGCCCGATGTGGTGACAGGTATGAGGAAGCTTAAGTTTAACCTTGTGCTTCAAGCTTTCAGACCGTAATATGTGATGTCTATGTTGTAGGCTTTGTGTTAGTTTTCGGATACCCTACTAGGGTATTGTTTGATACGGGAGCGTCGCACTCTTTCCTTGAGGAAAGCTTCATCTGTAGGATTGGAGTTGATTCATTCTCGGCAGGTACAGTGTTGAAGGTGCGTATGCCCAATGGGTCATCCATGACCACCGGGGAGAAAGGGCACATTGTTGGGAGCTAGGAAGAGTTGACTTCGTGTTAATAGCAGCAGTCCTACCGCTGGTCGAGTTTGATGTGATATTAGGAATGGACTGGCTAGCAAAGCAGCATGCCAGTATTGATTGCCTATACAAGGTGGTGACCCTAAGAAGCGAAGGACAGATATAAGTTACGTTTGAGTGCCTAAATGGAGCGGCCTGTTCCCTAATTTCGGCCATGCAGTTGATGCGGGCATTTAACCAGGGTGGAGTAGCTCTTGTAGCATTATTGGAGGTTCTCCTTTCCAAGTTATCACTTGGGGAAGTGCCCGTACTGGCAGAGTTCAAGGATGTGTTTCCGAATGAACTTCCTGGAGCGCCTCTTCGACGGGAGATCGATTTCTAGATCGAGTTAGTTGTCAGAGGCTATTCCGGTGTCACGACCTCCGTTTAGGATGGCACCAAAGGAGTTGGCCGAACTCAAGGTACAGTTGCAGGAACTGTTGGAGCAGGGGTATATCAGACCCAGTTCTTCACCATGGAGCACGCCTGTGTTGTTCGTGAAGATGAAAGTCGGTAGTATGCGACTGTGCATACAGTACCGAGAGTTGAATAAATTGACTGTCAAGAATAAGTATTCGATACCTCGGATTGACGACCTGTTTGACTAGCTGGTGGGGTCATTGATGTATTCAAAGTTGGACTTAAAGTCAGGATACTATCAGTTGCAAATTCAAGACGAGGATGTAACACCCCGAAACTCAAAGCAGCGACGGGGGACGTTTTGGGCCAGTTTTAGGTTCTGGTAGGAGGCACACGGCCTGGGACACGGGCGTGTCCCATGGCGTGTCAGGCTGGGTTCGACGTTTTGGTCGAGAGGTCGACGATTTTGGAGTCGACGACCGTCGAGCAGAGAACACGGCCTGCGATACGGGCGTGTCACAGGGCGTGTCGACCCGTGTCGACACTCTGCCCGTGAAGTCGACACTGCACTCGACGAAGTGTCGAGACATGGCACACGGCCTGCGACACGGGCGTGTCGCAGGGCGTGTCGACCCGTGTCGACACTCGTCCCGGGGAGTCGAGGAGGTGTCGAGAGAAGGCACATGGCCTAGGACACGGGCGTGTCCAAGGCCGTGTCATCAGGTCGACGATCTTCACTCGACGAAGTGTCGAGTGTCGAGACCGTGTACATGGCCTGGAGCCCAGGCATGTTGAGGTAGACACGGGTAAGGACACGGGCGTGTCCTAGAACCCGTGCAGTGCTCGGGTTGTTTTCAGAATAAATCGATGGGGGCACACGGCCGGCCATACGGCCGTGTCCGGTGGAACACGGGCGTGTCAGGTCGAACACGGGCGTGTTCGATGCCCGTGTGTTGTTCCAGGCGAGTCGATTTTGACGGCGAATGAGGCACACGGCCCTGGACACGGGCGTGTGCCAGGCCGTGTGCGATCCAGATTGGGCATTTCAGTCCCGAATCAAAGCCGTTCGTTTCACTATTTTGGGATCCAACGGCTGGGGGATGTTCCTAATGAGATATACCCGGTATTGGACTTAGAAACCCTCACTTTCCATGAGTGTTTACCTTTCTAAAAGCTTAGAGAGAGAGGAGAGCCAATTAAGGAAGAAGAAGCTAGATCCGGCCATTGGAGGAGGTTCGAAGCTCCAAATCGCGAGCCGACTCCGGATCCACGGAGGCAAAGCTAGTGCGGTGCTTTTCATCCGCTTACTTTTCCATGGCGCCAAAGAAAAACGCTAGGGTAATGATCCTCTTCTTGAGCATGTCAAGCTCTACTTCTTTTGCAAAAGGGAAGCCCGCTCTCGCGAGTTTGCGGTGAGTTGGAGGCGTTCCTTCGGGTAGACATGAATAGTCCCCGTTGTTAGAGTCCGTAAGCGAGAACGGACATAGACATGTTGTGTGAAGCCTACCCGGATATGTTAGTCTGGATCGGTGATGTTGCATTGCATAAATGCCGGAGAAGACTCCGTGCGATTGATTGTTTTTCGGGTTTTCTACATGGTAGATTGCAACAAGGAGCCTTGGGGACTAACCCTAAGGTGCACCCGGAAAATTGGGCGGATGCGTGATCTTTCCAACATGGAGGCCTGAGAGCCAACTTGAACATAACCGAGTTATGTGAAATTGTGTGACGAAAATGGGACTCGGGAGAAGTTTGACTCGTGCAAATGACTTAAATTATCGTTGCGATGTGAGCACGGGTTAGATGGAACATACCCACTTCTATGTCGTTCGGGTTAAAGAGATCTAAAGTTACGTGGCACTTGTATTGGCATAGATGAGAGTCTTTGGCGGTCTATGGCTTAAATTGTCGTGACCCATGCCGGGAAGACAAAATGCTCATAGGTTTGGCCGCCAAAGTGGCGGTGGTGAGTCCGGAATGTCTATGGCTTTAACTGACGTGACATCGACCGGTTCACCGAGAATGTGCCCTGAGTGCACGGGGTGTGTGGTCATTTGAGCCTACGCCTGTGATGAAATGAATGTTATTATATTGCTCGCTTGTGCTAATAAAATTGCAGGGAAGGAGCATCGCCGCCCCGAGTTGGGGGCGGGATCATTATAATTTGATCAGCATTGCTGACCGTTGCCTTTTTTTTGCCACCGTGCGGTAGTTATGTTGCTTGCAGGTGCTGCTGGACCAAGCGGTCAATAGCGGGCTAAAGCCCAAATTGCGAAGCCGGCCCTGGAAGGACTATTTTGGAGTGTTTACTGCTTTATTCATGTATGACTGGCCTCCATGCCGTGGTTTGTAAAACATGTAATATCAAGTGAACCCTTTTGTAAGGCCTTAAGGCCAGTACCGGTGTATGTACTTCATTCCTGGTTGGCTATTTTAGTGGACATTCATGCTTTAGTACTGGGTTCTTTATTGCAACTTTTATAAACTGCTTCCGCTAGAATGCTCTGTGTAGGACGTTAAAATTGGTTGGATGGTTTCCATGAGTAACCACCCGGTCTGTCTGTGACATACGGCGTCGGGCCCCGACCGGACCTACTGCTATATGCTATGCGACGGATAGGGGGCGTTACAGAGGACATACCCAAGACAGCGTTCGGTACGAGGTATGGTCATTTTGAGTTCTCGGTGATGTCGTTCGGGCTGACGAACGCACCATCCGTATTCATAGATTTGATGAATCAGGAATTTCGTAAATACTTGGAATCTTTTGTAGTTGTCTTTATCGATGACATTTCTGTGTACTCCAAATCGTAGGTGGAGCATGAGACTTACTTGAGAGTAGTCTTGCAAGTGTTGAGGGAGAACCAGCTTTATGCAAAGTTCTCAAATTGCGAGTTCTGGCTCGAGAAGGTAGCATTTTTGGGCCATGTGATTAGTGGGGATGGGGTGGCAGTAGATACAACAAAAGTGGAAGCCATCAGATACTAGCAGATTTTGAGAACCGTGGCGGAAGTCCAAAGTTTTCTGGGACTAGCAGGGTACTATAGAAGATTCGTGGAAAACCTTTCGCGGATAGCTCTACCGCTCACATCCCTAACTCGTAAGGATCAGAAGTTTGTGTGGACTCAGGAGTGCAGTCAGGCATTTGAAACACTGAAGGAAAGACTGATGACGGCTCCAAGCCTAATTCTACCGAAAGGGACCGAAGGATTTCAAATCATCAGTGATGCATCGGGTTGCGGTTTGTGTTGCGTTTTGGTGCAACATGGTAGTTTGATAGCGATTGGGTCTAGGCAGCTGAAGGCTCACGAGAGGAATTATCCCGTCCATGACTTGGAGTTGGCATCGGTAATTTTCATGTTGAAATTGTGGCGGCACTATGTTTATTGTGCGAAGGTGGAGATCTTCACGGATCACAAAAGCCTGAAGTATCTCCTAGATCAGAAGGACTTGAATATGATGCAGCCTAAGCTGGTCGAGTTCCTTGGAGACTATGAGGTGGCGATTCAGTATACGCCAGGCAAAGCCAATGTGGTGGCAGATTCATTGAGTCAAAAATACTCGGGGCAAGGGAATTGGATCGAGTCTCATGATGAGCGGTTGGTGCTGGACTAGGAGTACCTCGTCTTGGAGAGCGTAGCAAGGGGCGAGTCTACCGCGGCTCTGTTGAACTGAATTGAAATGCAGAATGACTTGTCCGATTGTATTCGGGAAGCGACCCATTTGGATGTGGAGTTTCAACCATACATGGTGGAAGCTCAAAAGGGCGAGAGCAGCTCCTGCGAGATAATTGATGGGATTCTGAGGAAGGACGGACGAATTTGTGTACCTCAGTTCGGCATGCTCCGTGAGGAGTTGATGTTTAAGGCTCACTTTACAAAGTACTCCATTCACCTGGGCAGTACAAAGATGTACTTGGATATGATGAAATCCTTTTGGTGGCCTGGACTGAAGGGGGACGTAGCTTTGTATGTGAATCGATGCCAAACTTGTGCCTTGGTGAAGGCCGAGTGTCAAAAGTCAAGCGTGTACCTGAAGCCTCTTCCAATCCCCGAGTGGAAATTCGATGACATCTCCATGGATTTTGTGGATGGGTTACCTAGATCACAATAGGGTAACGAAGCGATTTGGGTGATTGTGGATCGCTTAACCAAAGTGGCTCACTTCATCCCAAATCAAAAGGAGGACAACATTGAGAAGCTGGTCTAGTTGTATGTTTGTAACATTGTGCAACTTCATGGGATTCCTAAAAGTGTAGTCAGCGATCGTGACGGACGTTTCACGTCCAAGGACTAGAGATTGGTTCAGAAGAGTTTGGGCACGAAGCTCAAGTTCAGTACGGCTTCCATACTCAAACTGACGGGCAAACCGAAAGAACAAATCGTACTATGGAAGATATGCTGAGGATGTGTATTCTTGACTTCGGCAAGAAATGGGAGGATCACCTCTTCATGGTGGAGTTCGCGTACAACAACAGTTACCAAGCAAGTATAAAAATGGCGCCATACGAAGCTTTGTATGGGAGATGGTGTCGAAGACCGATGTCTTGGACAGAGGTGGGAGACACCAAAATTTTGGGAAAGGAAGTGGTAGCTGATGCATGTGGGTTGGTGCGAACCATTCAAGAGCGCACGAAGGTGGCTCAGGATCGGCAAGCAAAATATTTCAATGCTCGCCACAGGAAGCTGGAGTTCGAGGTAGGCGATTGGGTCTATTTAAAGATCAAGCCGTTCAAAGGCATTTCATGGATTCGCCGACTCAAGAAGTTGAGTCCGAGGTTTTTGGTACCTTTCGAGGTTGTTGAATGGGTGGGAGAAGTAGCGTACCAGTTGGCGTTGTCCGCAGAGTTGAGTGGATTACACAACGTCTTCCATGTCTCCGTTTTGGGGAAAGCCTTGGTAGAGGCTAGTGCGGTGATCGAATCAGCATCGGTGCCGATAGAGGAAGACTTGAGAACGCGAGTTCATCCAGTTGCTATAGAGGATTCCAAAATTTTGCAGTTGCGGAATAAAGATGTCAAACTCATAAAAGTCTGATGGGACAACTGCGGTCGTGAGGAGCTCTCTTGGGAGCAAGAACAAACCATACTGGAGTAGTATCCAGAGTTTTTTCGTTCATGTATCATTTAAGTTTTGTGTACCCCTTTTTGTTTTCTGATGGGCTCTATTTCCGTGGTCTGCTAGATATCCCGTGACGTGCAAGTCATGTGGGGAGAGTGTCCCGGCGAGAATAGTCCCCTTTTATGAGACTGACGAGAAAGCCAAGCATGGGGCAAGGCCTGGCAAGCCCGGGTCTAAGATGATGAGCGGGTGGGTCCTTGGCAAGATTTCCATGTGGCAGATTGTATGCCGTTAGGGGAATTGCAGAATCCTTTTGTTTGAGACTTAATGCCAATGGGGAAATTGGAGGTACCCAGATGTTTGATGATGTGCTAGAAGCATATGCGATAGGGTGTCTTGGGTGAAGCCCGGGTTTTGCATACATGCTGCATAGTAGGCCCCTTTTATTTATATGCTCAACATAGAAAACGTGTATGTTGGGTGAGACATCCAAGCCTGTTCTTTTAGTGCTTTACTTGTTTATATATATGGTATACAAAGTGCTGACTTGCAGGTTGGAGGGGTACCCCGGGGTACGGTAGGGGCGGCCGGGAGGAGATGTGTTTGTTACATAGTTAGAGGTCAGCATTTGCTGACCCACGTTACAACAAATTTTTGCAGGGCAAGAATCGCAAGTAGGAGCAAGCTCCCTGGCCAAAAAGGCCTAAGCCTCATAAAGTGTTACCAGCTTTGCATTAGCTCTACTTTTATGATAATGTATGTTTGATGCTTTAGACTTCCGGCTTGCATGTCGAGGTAGCTTAGGAGTGCCTTTGCACATTGATGTGTTATGTATCAAGTGAATTGTGGACTCTCTTTTGTTGTAAGGCCATAAGGCCGTTTCGATACTCCTATATGTGTGGATAACTTCCAGTCTGGCTTGCTGTTTCTGCAATTGTTTGCTTCTGAGTTTTGAGTTGGGTAGATTATATCATATTTTAATACTAAAGTTGTGGCATCTGTATGTTGTGGGGCCTCGGCCGGACCCATATTATACAGTTATTATAGGGTAGGCGTTACAGATGGTAGGAGGCATTGCGGTGGAGCCGGAGATGGTGGGAGAGAAAGAAGGAGAGATGGGGGCAGGGGAAGAAAAAAGAGGAGAGGTAAAGTCGAGGAAAAGTGGAGTGGGAGGAAAGAAAAAAGAAGATGGAAGATGTGGGAGAATCGTCCAGGGGAAGCCCGGCTAAAGAAAAGGGGTAGTTAACTACTGGAAGGAGGAAGCACAAGCGAGGAAGAGGTGGAGAAGTTTCGGGAAGAAATGGCTATGGCTATTACGGAGCACGAGGCAGCAAACCATGAAGCCAGAGAATAGTAGGATATGCTAGGGGAGCAGGAGAAAGAGGAGGAGCTGTCAAGGCTGAAGGCGGTTGTGGAGGTGCTGGAGATGGAGATCCTCACCAAAGAAGGGAGAAAAAAGAAGGTAAGAGTGAGTGGAGAGCTCAATTCCGAGGACCGGGAGGAGATCAGTGCATGCCTGTAGAGGAACAATGACATCTTCGGCTAGAGCACAGCTGACATGTCGGCGGTCGACGCGGACGTGGCGTGCCATCGCCTCAACCTCGACCCTAACACTCGTCCTATATAGCATAAGAAGAGGTCCATCGCAACTAAGATGGTCGGAACCATCAGGGAAGAAGTAAAGAAGCTTCTTAAGGTGGGGTTCATGTCTAAATGTAAATATTCGGGGTGGGTGAGTAACGTTGTAATGGTGAAAAAGGGGGAATGAAAATGAAGAATGTGTGTTGATTTTTCTCTTTTGAATAAAGCATGCCCTAAGGATTGTTATCCTCTGCCTCGAATTGACGCGCTGGTTGACTCACCCGTCAGTTTTTCACTAATGAGATTTCTAGATGCATTCTCAGGGTACCACCAAATACGCATGCACCTGCCGGATGTCAAGGACGTCACCTTCATCATAGATGATGGGTGCTTCTGTTTCAACATGATGACCTTTGGATTGAAGAATGCGGGGTCAACTTATCAAAGAATGATGGATCGAATCTTTCGAGAGCAAAAAGGGCAGAACCTCAAAGTTTATGTGGACGACCTGATGATCAAAAGCCGAGATCTCAGGTCTCACATGTTGGATCTTGAGGAAACCTTTGAGACCATAAGGAAATACATTATGAGACTCAACCCCCTGAAATGTGTCTTCGGAGCCAACATGGGAAAAATTTTAGGGCATCTCCTTACCCCATCTGGAGTAGAACCCATTCCAGATAACGTGAAGGCAATCCTAGAATTAGAATCTCCAAAAAAACTCTAAGGAAGTCCAACGACTCTCCGGCAAGCTGGCTAGATTAAGCAGGTTTCTCTCTTGGCCTGGGGAGAAATGCTCGTCATTCTTCCGAACGATAAGAGGGGCCAAATATTTGAGTGGACCATCGAATGAGAAGAAGCTTTTCAGGCCCTGAAACAACAACTCACCCGGACGCCTTTACTCCAAGGGCCAAGGGAAGGGCATGGTATGTTCCTGTACCTAGGAGTGGGGACCGGAGCCATTAGTTCGGTTCTTGTTCGAGAGGAGGGTAAAAAGCAGTTCCAAATCTATTACGTAAGCAGGGTACTGAACAAGGCGGAACTCAGGTACCCTATCCTTGAAAAGCTCGCATTCGCTCTCATCATATCAGCCAAGAAGCTCATGCCATACTTCCAGGCCCATTCCAATTAGGTAGTGACAGATCACCCCCTTTGCCGCATCGTGGAGGGGGTGGAGAATTTTGGGAGGTTGGAAAATGGTCGATAGAGCTCAGTGATTTCGACCTCACTTTTACTCCTCGACTAGCCATCAAAGTGCAAGCGATTGTCGATTTCCTGGCAGATTACGTAGTCGAGGTCTAGGAGGCTGAAGCACCCGCTCAAGCTGCTTGGGAGATTATAATAGATGGAGCATCGGGAAAATTTCTTTTGGAGGAGGGATGATCTTGGTAAGTCCAGAAGGGACCCGAATTGAGCAGGATTTGAAGATCCACTTCACGATCACTAACAACCAAGCGGAATATGAGGCGATCATCGCTGGACTCAAGTTTGCTCGGGAGATAGACATACAGGACATTAAGGTCTCTACAAACTCTATGGTAGTTGCAGGTCAAATCAAAGGAGAGTTTGAAGTGAGGGAACACACCCTCCAGTTGTACCTAGTGAAGGTCAAAGACATCATATGGTGTTGGATCCCTAGTTTGATTTGGGCTAGGTTCACTAATTAGGTTGATTGACCTAACATGTATAACCAGGGTCATGTCTATGTCCTAGAGTCTAGGCTATGTCCTTAGATTTAACATTTCTTGGACCATCCAACAGATGACAGTAGAAGACTCAAGACTTATAGAAAAAGAAGTTCAAGAAAGTGAGTTCGACGTTCGTCGATCTCAGCTCGACGAAAGTCGTGCTCAGCTCGACGAAAGTCGTGCTCAGCTCGACGAACTCAGAGACAATTCTCTGATTTGAGCTCGATGATATTCGAGCTCAGGTCGATGATTTTTGGAAGATCAACTTCAACATTTTAAGTCCAGAATCTTTTCTCTGAACTCCAGTCGACGAATTTATGTTATCATCTTGACGATCTTAGAGCACAGAATTGACAAGTTTTATCAAAAAGCAGTTAGTTATTCTCAGGTCGACGAACTTAGCCCTCAGCTCGACGAACAAGGATTCCCAGGTCGACGAACAAGATTTCTCAGCTCAACGAACTCTGGACTCAGGTCGACGAAATCTGTTCTTTCCTTGATGTATTCTGTGCAGATCCAGACTTTGATTTTTCCTTCTTTTGTCCTTACTCTATTGCAGTAATTCCTGAATAATCAATGCTAAATATTCTCTGAATATAACCGTTAGAAGCAACATTGATTATGGTATTCATCAGGATTATTGCTTGCCGCTTTTCAATGGGACAGTTGGTGAAATCCATTAATGCAGATATTCTCTCTAACCGCATTTTCTTTCTCCAGGCCGTCAGCAATCAATGCAGACAATTCAAAAATTCAAAGGAGAAATTCGACTGATTATATAATGGATTTTACTCTCTTTTCAACAAGAAGACAGACAGTCTAGACCATAAAAAGAATACAAGGCACATAGAGAATATCAACAGCAACAACATTCTAATCCTTCTCCGTGCAGAAAAAAATTTGGTCTTCACCTTGACATTGCTGAAGAAGAAGAAGAACATTCATTCCAAATCAAGAGTCTTCTTCAACCTTCACTCTAGAATTCTTCAAGGACAACAAACCACTATCAGTCAAGAAGTTCCTGGATCTGTTCAAATCAAAGCTGAAGATAGAAGACGTACACCCTGAACCAAAGCTCCAATCTTCCTGAACAACTCAATATCTCGGGGGGGGCTTTGACAACATCAAGATCCACTTGTCTTCTTAGTTGTTTTTAGAAAGAGAAGACTCCATAAATCTCTCACCTCCTCAATGTACATAGGGTTATTTAACTCCCTTCAAAGGTTATTCTATTGGTTGCAAGTCACCTGATTAAAAGGCTTGAGGTGGTTTTTGAGCACCTGATCAAAAGCTCATTGGTGGCAGTCAGCTGATCAAAACCTATAGTGGATTCCTATCAGGTTGGTAGAAGAGTGGATGTACCCAGGTTGAGGAACCACTATAAAGTTCTTGTGTCGTCTGGTTTCCCTTTTTCTTTTTTTTATTGCTGTGCCTGTGATATATTAGTTTATTTCTGTTGTGGCTATGTTAGGTTAATATATATTAGGTTGATCCTTTACTTACTGTGTATATTAGTTGCTTTACTCTGATAATTTTATAAACTGCAAATAGTTTTTATATATTCTATTCCCCCCCCCCCCTCTAGAGTATATTAGGTCTAACCCTCACTTTCAATTGGTATCAAAGGAGGTTACTTTGGCTGTACAAGCTAACCCTTGAGCCAAAAGATCCAGTGTTATCTCTTATCTTTTATTTCCCTTAGGATTATTTTCACAACATGCCATAGAACAAGTATTATGCAAGCACCAGACCTCGAGTGTGAAACTTAAATTAGTTTGCCATCTGGAAGGCAAGAATTAAACTTTATTTGAAATCTATTGAGGAGGACATCTACAATTCTATTTTGACAGGTCTTCCTCAACCAACTGCATCTACCTCAACATCAAGCACACATGCTGTTCCACCACCTGAGTGGACAGATGCTCAAAAGAAGGCCAAGATTGTTGATGCAAAGACCATGAATATTCTGGCTCAGAGTATGTCTGATGACATCTTCCAAAAGGTGGCTGAATGCACATCAGCTAAGGCTAGTTTGGACTCTCTTAACCAGATGGTGGCTGGTTCTGCTAATGACAGGAAAGATAGAAGATCAACTCTCATATCTCAGTTTGAGAACTTCAAGAAGGATGAGACAAAATCCGTTGCTGACATGTACAATAGATTAAGCTCAATAATCAATGAGATGAAGACCTTAGACAAGGACATCACCCTTGCTGAAGTGAATGATAAGATCCTCATGTGCTTCCCAATCTCATGGGTTTCCAGGATCTGGACAATCAAGGAGGCCAGGAGCTTAAATGAGATTTCCACACAATCTCTATTTGGAAAGCTCAAATCCTATGAGCAGTTGATAAAGTCTAGAGAAGCTGCAGAACAAAGGACTCCTCCACCAGCAAGAAAAGAGCAAAATATAGCATTCAAGACTACTGAAGAGACAGAAGCTTCAACAGTTGATGGGGAACTAATGAGTCTCTTTGCCAAGAGATTCCCGAGTGGATTTTGTGGAGCGTGTACCTAAAGCCTCTTCCAATCCCCGATTGTAAATTCGATGACATCTCCATGGATTTTGTGGATGGGTTACCTAGATCATAGCAGGGTAACGAAGCGATTTGGGTGATTGTGGATCGCTTAACCAAAGTGGCTCACTTCATCCCAAATCGAAAGGAGGACAACATTGAGAAGCTGGTCTAGTTGTATGTTCGCAACATTGTGCAACTTCATGGGATTCCTAAAAGTGTAGTCAGTGATTGTGATGGACGTTTCACGTCCAAGGACTAGAGATTGGTTCAGAGGAGTTTGGGCACAAAGCTCAAGTTCCGTATGGCTTTCCATCCTCAAACTGACGGGCAAACCGAAAGAACAAATCGTACTATGGAAGAATGCTGAGGATGTGTATTCTTCACTTCGGCAAGAAATGGGAGGATCACCTCTTCATGGTGGAGTTCGCGTACAATTACAGTTACCAAGCAAGTATAAAAATGGCGCAATACGAAGCTTTGTATGGGAGATGGTGTCGAAGACCAATGTCTTGGACAGAGGCGGGACACACCAAAATTTTGGGAAAGGAAGTGGTAGCTGATGCATGTGGGTTGGTGCGAACCATTCAAGGGCGCATGAAGGTGGCTCAGGATCGGCAAGCAAAATATTTGAATGCTCGCCACAGGAAGCTGGAGTTCGCGGTAGGCGATTGGGTCTATTTAAAGATCAAGCCGTTCAAAGGCGTTTCACAAATTTGCCGACTCAAGAAGTTGAGTCCGAGGTTTTTGGGACCTTTCGAGGTTGTTGAATGGGTGGGAGAAGTAGCGTACCGGTAGGCATTGTCCGCAGAGCAGAGTGGATTACACAACGTCTTCCATGTCTCCGTTTTGAGGAAAGCCTTAGTAGAGGCTAGTGCGGTGATCGAATTGGCATCAGTGCCGATAGAGGAAGACTTGAGGATGCGAGTTTGTCCAGTTGCTATAGAAGATTCAGATATTCGGCAGTTGCGGTACAAAGAGGTCAAACTCATAAAAGTCTGATGGGATAACTGCGGTCGTGAGGAGCTATCTTGGGAGCGAGAACAAACCATACTGGAGGAGTATCCAGAGTTTTTCCGTTCATGTACCATTTAAGTTTTGTGTACCCCTTTTTGTTTTTTGTAATTTCGGGATGAAATTCTTTTTAGGGGGAGAGAGTTGTAATGCCCCAAATTTCGAAAGAGGGATGGACGGCGTTCAGAGCCAAGTTTGGGTCTTGGTGAGGGTCACACGGCCTAGGACATGGGCGTGTCCCTGGCCATGTCATGCTCGGGTGGTCGACGAACTGGTCTCGACAAAGTGTCGAGACAGTGAACACGGCCTAGGACACGGGCGTGTCCATGGCCGTGTCATGCCCGTGTTCATCGAGAGCTCAGGAAGTCAACAAACTATGCTCGACGAAGTGTCGAGATAGGGAACACGGCCTGGGACACGGGCGTGTCCAAGGCCATGTCGTGCGCGTGTTCGATGAATAATCCGCGGAGTCGACAAGAAGGCAGTCGACGATCATCGAGACTTCGAACACGGCCTGAGATACTGGCGTGTCCCAGGCCGTATCCTGCTCGGGTTGTTGGCCGGGCCGTGTGAGAGGATAGACACGGCCTGGAGCCCAGGCGTGTTTGTGGTGGACACGGGCATATCAAATGTGACACGGGCGTGTCGAGTACCCGTGTTCTCCTCGGGTTGTGTTTGGTCCTGTATCGATGGACGAACATGCCCAAGCATACGGGAATGTACTGTGTGACATGGGCGTGTTCAGAGCCCGTATCCTTTTCTGTGTGCAACAGTATTGGCGTCGATTGTGGCACACAGCCTTGGACACGGGCGTGTTGCAAGCCGTGTTCAGCCTAGGTGTTTTGATTTTAAGTTTGGATCATGGCCATTCGTTTCCTTCTATTGAGATTTGATGGTCTAGGGCTTTCCTTGCTGAGTTATGTCCGGGAATAGGGTTTGGAGACCCTCATTCTTCATCAAGTACCCTCTTTCTAAGTTCTAGAGAGAAGGGAATGCAAGGAAGAAGGTGAAGGAGAGATCCGGATGCCGGAGAAGCTTCGGTGCCCCAAATCTCGAGCCGAGTCCGGATCCGGGGAGGCAAGACCGTTGTGAAGGTTTTCATCCGGCTAAGTTTCCATGGTTAGGAAGAGGGGTCATAATATAACGACACTTGTCCTCTTGATTTTAGGATGCATGTTTAGCATCTTTTCTTTCAAGCTTTTGGGCACCAAATCTCTCAAATGAGTGGGGTTTGGGTCGCCATGGTTCAAGAGGAATCTTCTGGTCGATTGAGTCCGTCCCCGGCATGTTTTGCATTAGAGATCTGCTCCGTTAGTGGATTAGGCATTGTGGGTGAAGCTGTGGTCACGACCGTTATTCCGACTCGGTGATGTTGCATACAAGCTTAAGGATTTTGTAGAAATTCGTTGCGGCAAGATGTCGTTTGTGATGTTTGTGCTTTCCCCCTTTTCTCGAATGAGTACGTGTAGCCGGAACCGAACAAGGTTAGCTCTACAATGACGGTAGATGGTTTCCTTGGTGGACAAGGTTAGCTCCGCATTGGCTGTAGATGGTTTTCTTGGTGCACGGGGACGTTGTAGTACAAATGAGTGATTGGGGTGGGAAGGACTTTGGACTGTGATGCGTTAAGGCGTGGCTTCATCTCCGTGGTCTGCTAGATATCCCGTGACATGCAAGTCATGTGGGGAGAGTGTCCCGGCGAGAATAGTCCCCTTCTATGAGACTGACGAGAAATCCAAGCATGGGGCAAGGCCGGGAAAGCCCGGGTCTAAGATGACGAGCCGGTCGGGCCTTGGCAAGAGTTCCATGTGGCGAATTGTATGTCGTTAGGGGAATTGTAGTACCTTTTTGTTTGAGGCTTAATGCCAATGGGGAAATTGGAAGTACCCAGATGTTTGATGATGTGGTAGAAGCATACGCGATAGGGTGCCTTGGGTGAAGCCCGGGTTTTGCATACATGCTGCATAGTAGGCCCCTTTTATTTATATGCTCAACATAGAAAACGTGTATGTTGGGTGAGACATCCAAGCCTGTTAATTTAGTGCTTTACTTGTTTATATATATGGTATACAAAGTGCTGACTTGCAGGTTGGAGCGGTACCCCAGGGTACGTTAGGGGCGGCCGGGAGGAGATGTGTTTGTTACACAGTTAGAGGTCAGCATTTGCTGACCCACGTTACAACAAATTTATACAGGGCAAGAATCTCAAGTAGGAGCAAGCTCCCCGGCCAAAAAGGCCTAAGCCTCATAAAGTGTTACCAGCTTTGCATTAGCTCTACTTTTGTGATATTGTATGTTTGATGCTTTAGACTTCTCGCTTGCATGCCGAGGTAGCTTAGGAGTGCCTTTGCACATTGATGTGTTATGTATCAATTGAATTGTGGGCTCTCTTTTGTTGTAAGGCCATAAGGCCGTTTCGATACTCCTATATGTGTTGATAACTTCCAGTCTGGCTTGCTGTTTCTGCTATTGTTTGCTTCTGAGTTTTGAGTTGGGTAGATTATATCATCTTTTAATGCTAAAGCTGTGGCTTCTGTATGTTGTGGGGCCTCGGCTGGACCCATGTTATACAGTTATTATAGGGGAGGCGTTACAAATGGTAGGAGGCATTGCGGTGGAGCCTGAGATGGTGGGAGAGAAAGAAGGAGAGATGGGGGTAGGGGAAGAAAAAGGAGGAGAGGTAAAGTCGAGGAAAAGTGGAGTGGGAGGAAAGAAAAAAGTAGATGGAAGAAGTGGGAGAATCATCCAGGGGGAAGCCCGGCTAAAGAAGAGGGGAAGTTAACTACTGCAAGGAGGAAGCACAAGCGAGGAAGAGGTGGAGAAGTTTCAGGAAGAAATGGCTATGGCTATTACGGAGCACGAGGCAGCAAACCATGAAGCCAGAGAATAGGAGGATATGCTAGGGGAGCAGGAGAAAGAGGAGGCGCTGTCAAGGCTGAAGGCGGTTGTGGAGGTGCTGGAGATGGAGTTCCTCACCAAAGAAGGGAGAAAAAAGAAGGTAAGAGTCAGTGGAGAGCTCAATTCTGAGGACCGGGAGGAGATCAGGGCATGCCTGTAGAGGAAAAATGACATCTTCGCCTGGAGCACAGCTGACATGTCGGCGGTTGACGCGGACGTGGCGTGCCACCGCCTCAACCTCGACCCTAACACTCGTCCTATATAGCAGAAGAAGAGGTCCATCACAATTAAGATGGTCGGAACCATCAGGGAAGAAGTAAAGAAGCTGCTTAAGGCGGGGTTCATGTCTAAATGTAAATATCCGGGGTGGGTGAGTAACATTGTAATGGTGAAAAGGGGGGAGGGAAAATGGAGAATGTGTGTTGATTTTTCTCTTTTGAATAAAGCATGCCCTAAGGATTGTTATCCTTTGACTCGAATTGACGCGCTGGTTGACTCACCCATCAGTTTTTCACTAATGAGATTTCTAGATGCATTCTCAGGGTACCACCAAATACGCATGCACCTGCCGGATGTCAAGGATGTCACCTTCATCATGGAGGATGGGTGCTTCTGTTTCAACATGATGACCTTTGGATTGAAGAATGCGGGGGCAACTTATCAAAGAATGATGGATCAAATCTTTCGAGAGCAAAAAGGGCAGAACCTCGAAGTTTATGTGGACGACCTGATGATCAAAAGCTGAGATCTCAGGTCTCACATGTTGGATCTTGAGGAAACCTTTGAGACCATAAAAAAATACATTATGAGACTCAACCCCCTGAAATGTGTCTTCGGAGCCAACATGGAAGATATGCTGAGGATGTGTATTCTTGACTTCGGCAAGAAATGGGAGGATCACCTCTTCATGGTGGAGTTCGTGTACAATAACAATTACCAAGCAAGTATAAAAATGGCGCCATACGAAGCTTTGTATGGGAGATGGTGTCGAAGACCGATGTCTTGGACAGAGGCAGGAGACACCAAAATTTTGGGAAAGGAAGTGGTAGCTGATGCATGTGGGTTGGTGCGAACCATTCAAGACCGCATGAAGGTGGCTCAGGATCGGCAAGCAAAATATTTCAATGCTCGCCACAGGAAGCTGGAGTTCGCGGTAGGCGATTGGGTCTATTTAAAGATCAAGCCGTTCAAAGGCGTTTCACGGATTCGCCGACTCAAGAAGTTGAGTCCGAGGTTTTTGGGACCTTTCGAGGTTGTTAAATGGGTGGGAGAAGTAGCGTACCGGTTGGCCTTGTCCGCAGAGCTGAGTGGATTACACAACGTCTTCCATGTCTCCGTTTTGAGGAAAGCCTTAGTAGAGGCTAGTGCGGTGATCGAATCAGCATCGGTGCCGATAGAGGAAGACTTGAGGAAGCGAGTTTGTCCAGTTGCTATAGAAGATTCAGAAATTCGGCAGTTGCGGAACAAAGAGGTCAAACTCATAAAAGTCTGATGGGACAACTGCCGTCGTGAGGTGCTCTATTGGGAGCGAGAACAAACCATACTGGAGGAGTATCCAGAGTTTTTAGGTTCATGTATCATTTAAGTTTTGTGTACCCCTTTTTGTTTTTGTAATTTCGGGACGAAATTATTTTTAGGGGGAGAGAGTTGTAATGACCCAAATTTCGAAAGAGGGACGGACAGCATTCAGAGCCAAGTTTGGGTCATGGTGAAGGTCACACGGCTTAGGACATGGGCGTGTCCCTGGCCGTGTCATGCTCGGGTGGTCGACGAACTGGTCTCGACAAAGTGTCGAGACAGTGAACACAGCCTAGGACACGGGCGTGTCCATGGCCGTGTAATGCCCGTGTTCGTCGAGAGCTTGTGAAGTCAATGAACTATGCTCGACGAAGTGTCGAGATAGGGAACACGGCCTGGGACATGGGCGTGTCCAAGGCCATGTCGTGCGCGTGTTCGATGAATAATCCGCGGAGTCGACAAGAAGGCAGTCGACGATCGTCGAGACTTCGAACACGGCCTGAGATACTGGCGTGTCCCAGGCCGTATCCTGCTCGGGTTGTTGGCCGGGCCGTGTGAGAGGATAGACACGGCCTGGAGCCCAGGCGTGTTTGTGGTGGACATGGGCATATCAAATGTGACACGAGCGTGTCGAGTACCCGTGTTCTCCTCGGGTTGTGTTTGGTCCTGTATCGATGGACGAACATGCCCAAGCATACGGGAATGTACTGTGTGACATGGGCGTGTTCAGAGCCCGTATCCTTTTCTGTGTGCAACAGTATTGGCGTCGATTGTGGCACACGGCCTTGGACACGGGCGTGTTGCAAGCCGTGTTCAGCCTAGGTGTTTTGATTTTAAGTTTGGATCATGGCCATTCATTTCCTTCTATTGAGATTTGATGGTCTAGGGCTTTCCTTGCTGAGTTATGTCCGGGAATAGGGTTTGGAGACCCTCATTCTTCATCAAGTACCCTCTTTCTAAGTTCTAGAGAGAAGGGAGTGCAAGGAAGAAGGTGAAGGAGAGATCCGGATGCCGGAGAAGCTTCGGTGCCCCAAATCTCGAGCCGAGTCCGGATCCGGGGAGGCAAGACCGTTGTGAAGGTTTTCATCCGGCTAAGTTTCCATGGTTAGGAAGAGGGGTCATAATATAACGACACTTGTCCTCTTGATTTTAGGATGCATGTTTAGCATCTTTTCTTTCAAGCTTTTGGGCACCAAATCTCTCAAATGAGAGGGGTTTGGGTCGCCATGGTTCAAGAGGAATCTTCTGGTCGATTGAGTCCGTCCCCGGCATGTTTTGCATTAGAGATCTGCTCCGTTAGTGGATTAGGCATTGTGGGTGAAGCTGTGGTCACGGCCGTTATTCCGACTCGGTGATGTTGCATACAAGCTTAAGGATTTTGTAGAAATTCATTGCGGAAAGATGTCGTTTGTGATGTTTGTGCTTTCCCCCTTTTCTCGAATGAGTACGTGTAGCCGGAACCGAACAAGGTTAGCTCTACAATGACGGTAGATGGTTTCCTTGGTGGACAAGGTTAGCTCCGCATTGGCTGTAGATGGTTTTCTTGGTGCACGGGGACGTTGTAGTACAAAGGAGGGATTGGGGTGGGAAGGACTTTGGACTGTGATGCGTTAAGGCGTGGCTTTATCTCCGTGGTCTGCTAGATATCCCGTGGCATGCAAGTCATGTGGGGAGAGTGTCCCGGCGAGAATAGTCCCCTTCTATGAGACTGACGAGAAATCCAAGCATGGGGCAAGGCCGGGAAAGCCCGGGTCTAAGATGACGAGCCGGTCGGGCCTTGGCAAGAGTTCCATGTGGCGAATTGTATGTCGTTAGGGGAATTGTAGTACCTTTTTGTTTGAGGCTTAATGCCAATGGGGAAATTGGAAGTACCCAGATGTTTGATGATGTGGTAGAAGCATACGCGATAGGGTGCCTTGGGTGAAGCCCGGGTTTTGCATACATGCTGCATAGTAGGCCCCTTTTATTTATATGCTCAACATAAAAAACGTGTATGTTGGGTGAGACATCCAAGCCTGTTAATTTAGTGCTTTACTTGTTTATATATATGGTATACAAAGTGCTGACTTGCAGGTTGGAGCGGTACCCCAGGGTACTTTAGGGGCGGCCGGGAGGAGATGTGTTTGTTACACAGTTAGAGGTCAGCATTTGCTGACCCACGTTACAACAAATTTATACAGGGCAAGAATCTCAAGTAGGAGCAAGATCCCCGGCCAAAAAGGCCTAAGCCTCATAAAGTGTTACCAGCTTTGCATTAGCTCTACTTTTGTGATATTGTATGTTTGATGCTTTAGACTTCTCGCTTGCATGCCGAGGTAGCTTAGGAGTGCCTTTGCACATTGATGTGTTATGTATCAATTGAATTGTGGGCTCTCTTTTGTTGTAAGGCCATAAGGCCGTTTCGATACTCCTATATGTGTGGATAACTTCCAGTCTGGCTTGCTTTTTCTGCTATTGTTTGCTTCTGAGTTTTGAGTTGGGTAGATTATATCATCTTTTAATGCTAAAGCTGTGGCTTCTGTATGTTGTGGGTCCTCGGCTGGACCCATGTTATACAGTTATTATAGGGGAGGCGTTACAAATGGTAGGAGGCATTGCGGTGGAGCCTGAGATGGTGGGAGAGAAAGAAGGAGAGATGGGGGTAGGGGAAGAAAAAGGAGGAGAGGTAAAGTCGAGGAAAAGTGGAGTGGGAGGAAAGAAAAAAGTAGATGGAAGAAGTGGGAGAATCATCCAGGGGGAAGCCCGGCTAAAGAAGAGGGGAAGTTAACTACTGGAAGGAGGAAGCACAAGCGAGGAAGAGGTGGAGAAGTTTCAGGAAGAAATGGCTATGGCTATTACGGAGCACGAGGCAGCAAACCATGAAGCCAGAGAATAGGAGGATATGCTAGGGGAGCAGGAGAAAGAGGAGGCGCTGTCAAGGCTGAAGGCGGTTGTGGAGGTGCTGGAGATGGAGATCCTCACCAAAGAAGGGAGAAAAAAGAAGGTAAGAGTCAGTGGAGAGCTCAATTCCGAGGACCGGGAGGAGATCAGGGCATGCCTGTAGAGGAAAAATTACATCTTCGCCTGGAGCACAGCTGACATGTCGGCGGTTGACGCGGACGTGGCGTGCCACCGCCTCAACCTCGACCCTAACACTCGTCCTATATAGTAGAAGAAGAGGTCCATCACAACTAAGATGGTCGGAACCATCAGGGAAGAAGTAAAGAAGCTGCTTAAGGCGGGGTTCATGTCTAAATGTAAATATCCGGGGTGGGTGAGTAACATTGTAATGGTGAAAAGGGGGGAGGGAAAATGGAGAATGTGTGTTGATTTTTCTCTTTTGAATAAAGCATGCCCTAAGGATTGTTATCCTTTGACTCGAATTGACGCGCTGGTTGACTCACCCATCAGTTTTTCACTAATGAGATTTCTAGATGCATTCTCAGGGTACCACCAAATACGCATGCACCTGCCGGATGTCAAGGATGTCAGCTTCATCATGGAGGATGGGTGCTTCTGTTTCAACATGATGACCTTTGGATTGAAGAATGCGGGGGCAACTTATCAAAGAATGATGGATCAAATCTTTCGAGAGCGAAAAGGGCAGAACCTCGAAGTTTATGTGGACGACCTGATGATCAAAAGCTGAGATCTCAGGTCTCACATGTTGGATCTTGAGGAAACCTTTGAGACCATAAAAAAATACATTATGAGACTCAACCCCCTGAAATGTGTCTTCGGAGCCAACATGGAAGATATGCTGAGGATGTGTATTCTTGACTTCGGCAAGAAATGGGAGGATCACCTCTTCATGGTGGAGTTCGTGTACAATAACAATTACCAAGCAAGTATAAAAATGGCGCCATACGAAGCTTTGTATGGGAGATGGTGTCGAAGACCGATGTCTTGGACAGAGGCAGGAGACACCAAAATTTTGGGAAAGGAAGTGGTAGCTGATGCATGTGGGTTGGTGCGAACCATTCAAGACCGCATGAAGGTGGCTCAGGATCGGCAAGCAAAATATTTCAATGCTCGCCACAGGAAGCTGGAGTTCGCGGTAGGCGATTGGGTCTATTTAAAGATCAAGCCGTTCAAAGGCGTTTCACGGATTCGCCGACTCAAGAAGTTGAGTCCGAGGTTTTTGGGACCTTTCGAGGTTGTTAAATGGGTGGGAGAAGTAGCGTACCGGTTGGCCTTGTCCGCAGAGCTAAGTGGATTACACAACGTCTTCCATGTCTCCGTTTTGAGGAAAGCCTTAGTAGAGGCTAGTGCGGTGATCGAATCAGCATCGGTGCCGATAGAGGAAGACTTGAGGAAGCGAGTTTGTCCAGTTGCTATAGAAGATTCAGAAATTCGGCAGTTGCGGAACAAAGAGGTCAAACTCATAAAAGTCTGATGGGACAACTGCCGTCGTGAGGAGCTCTATTGGGAGCGAGAACAAACCATACTGGAGGAGTATCCAGAGTTTTTAGGTTCATGTATCATTTAAGTTTTGTGTACCCCTTTTTGTTTTTGTAATTTCGGGACGAAATTCTTTTTAGGGGGAGAGAGTTGTAATGCCCCAAATTTCGAAAGAGGGACGGACAGCATTCAGAGCCAAGTTTGGGTCATGGTGAAGGTCACACGGCTTAGGACATGGGCGTGTCCCTGGCCGTGTCATGCTCGGGTGGTCGACGAACTGGTCTCGACAAAGTGTCGAGACAGTGAACACAGCCTAGGACACGGGCGTGTCCATGGCCGTGTAATGCCCGTGTTCGTCGAGAGCTTGGGAAGTCAACGAACTATGCTCGACGAAGTGTCGAGATACGGAACACGGCCTGGGACACGGGCGTGTCCAAGGCTGTGTCATGCGCGTGTTCGATGAATTATCCGCGGAGTCGACAAGAAGGCAGTCGACCATCATCGAGACTTCGAACACGGCCTGAGAGACTGGCGTGTCCCAGGCCGTGTCCTGCTCGGGTTGTTGGCCGGGCCATGTGAGAGGATAGACACGGCCTGGAGCCCAGGCGTGTTTGTGGTGGACACGGGCGTATCAAATGTGACACGGGCGTGTCGAGTACACGTGTTCTCCTCGGGTTGTGTTTGGTCCTATGTCGATGGACGAACACGCCCAAGCATACGGGCATATACTGTGTGACACGGGTGTGTTCAGAGCCCGTATCATTTTCTGTGTGCAATGGTTTTGGCGTCGATTGAGGCACACGGCCTTGGAAACGGGCGTGTTGCAAGCCGTTTTCAGCCTAGGTGTTTTGGTTTTAAGTTTGGATCGTGGCCATTCATTTCCTTCTAGTGAGATCTGATGGTCCAGGGCTTTCCTTGCTGAGTTATGTCCGGGAATAGGGTTTGGAAACCCTCATTCTTCATCAAGTACTCTCTTTCTAAGTTCTAGAGAGAAGGGAGTGCAAGGAAGAAGGTGAAGGAGAGATCCGGATGCCGGAGAAGCTTCGGGGCCACAAATCTCGAGCCGAGTCCGGATCCGGGGATGCAAGACCATTGCAAAGGTTTTCATCAGGCTAAGTTTCCATGGCTAGGAAGAGGGGTCGTAATGTAACGACACTTGTCCTCTTGATTTTAGGATGCATGTTTAGCATCTTTTCTTTCAAGCTTTTGGGCACCAAATCTCTCAAATGAGAGGGGTTTGGGTCGCCATGGTTCAAGAGGAATCGTTTGGTCGATTGAGTCCGTCCCCGGCATGTTTTGCATTAGAGATCTGATCCGATAGTGGATTAGCCATTGTGGGTGAAGCCGTGGTCACGACCGTTAGTCCGACTCGGTGATGTTGCATACAAGCTTAAGGATTTTGTAGAAATTCATTGCGGCAAGATGTCGTTTGTGATGTTTGTGTTTTCCCCCTTTTCTCGAATGAGTACGTGTAGCCGGAACCGGACAAGGTTAGCTCCGCAATGGAGGTAGATGGTTTCCTTGGTGGACAAGGTTAGATATGCATTGGTGGTAGATGGTTTTCTTGGTGCGCGGGGACGTTGTAGTACAAATGAGGGATTGGGGTGGGAAGGACTTTGGACTATGATGCGTTAAGGCGTGGCTTTGTCTCCATAGTCTGCTAGATATCCCGTGACATGCAAGTCATGTGGGGAGAGTGTCCCGGCGAGAATAGTCCCCTTCTATGAGACTGACGAGAAAGCCAAGAATGGGGAAAGGCCGGGCAAGCCCGGGTCTAAGATGATGAGCGGGTGGGGCCTTGGCAAGACTTCCATGTGGCGGATTGTATGCCGTTAGGGGAATTGCAGTACCCTTTTGTTTGAGGCTTAATGCCAGTGGGGAAATTGGAAGTACCCAGATGTTTGATGATGTGGTAGAAGCATACGCGATAGGGTGCCTTGGGTGAAGCCCGGGTTTTGCATATATGCTGCATAGTAGGCCCCTTTTATTTATATGCTCAACATAGAAAACGTGTATGTTGGGTGAGACATCCAAGCCTGTTCTTTTAGTGCTTTACTTGTTTATATATATGGCATACGAAGTGCTGGCTTGCAGGTTGGAGGGGTACCCCGGGGTACGTTAGTGGCGGCTGGGAGGAGATGTGTTTGTTACACAGTTAGAGGTCAGCATTTGCTGACCCACGTTACAATAAATTTTTACAGGACAAGAATCGCAAGTAGGAGCAAGCTCCCCGGACAAAAAGGCCTAAGCCTCATGAAGTGTTACCAGATTTGCATTAGCTATACTTTTGTGATATTGTATGATTGATGCTTTAGACTTCCAGCTTGCATGTCGAGGTAGCTTAGGAGTGCCTTTGCACATTGATGTGTTATGTATCAATTGAATTGTGTACTCTCTTTTGTTGTAAGGCCATAAGGCCGTTTCGATAATCCTATATGTGTGGATAACTTCTAGTCTGGCTTGCTGTTTCTGCTGTTGTTTGCTTCTGAGTTTTGAGTTTGGTAGATTATATCATCTTTTAATGCTAAAGCTGTGGCGTCTGTATGTTGTGGGGCCTCGGCCGGACCCATATTATACAGTTATTATAGGGGAGGCGTTACAGATGGTAGGAGGCATTGTGGTGGAGCCGGAGATGGTGGGAGAGAAAGAAGGAGAGATGGGGGTAGGGGAAGTAAAAGGAGGAGAGGTAAAGTCGAGGAAAAGTGGAGTGGTAGGAAAGAAAAAAGAAGATGGAAGAAGTGGGAGAATCGTCCAGGGGGAAGCCCGGCTAAAGAAGAGGGGAAGTTAACTACTGGAAGGAGGAAGCACAAGCGAGGAAGAGGTGGAGAAGTTTCAGGAAGTAATGGTTATGGCTATTACGGAGCACGAGGCAGCAAACCATGAAGCAAGAGAACAGGAGGATATGCTAGGGGAGCAGGAGAAAGAGGAGGAGCTGTCAAGGCTGAAGGCGGTCGTGGAGGTGCTGGAGATGGAGATCCTCACCAAAGAAGGGAGAAAAAAGAAGGTAAGAGTCAGTGGAGAGCTCAATTCCGAGGACCGGTAGGAGATCAGGGCATGCCTGTAGAGGAACAGTGACATCTTTTCCTGGAGCATAGCTGACATGTCGACGGTTGACGCGGACGTGGAGTGCCACCGCCTCAACCTCGATCCTAACGCTCGTCCTATATAGCAGAAAAAGAGGTCCATCACAACTAAGATGGTCGGAACCATCAGGGAAGAAGTAAAGAAGCTGCTTAAGGCGGGGTTCGTGTCTAAATGTAAATATCCGGGGTGGGTGAGTAACGTTGTAATGGTGAAAAAGGGGGAGTGAAAATGGAGAATGTGTGTGGATTTTTCTCTTTTGAATAAAGCATGCCCTAAGGATTGTTATCCTCTACCTCGAATTGACGCGCTGGTTGACTCACCCGTCAGTTTTTCACTAATAAGATTTCTAGATGCATTCTCAGGGTACCAGCAAATACGCATGCACCAGCCGGATGTCAAGGATGTCACCTTCATCATGGAGGATGGGTGCTTCTATTTCAACATGATGACCTTTGGATTGAAGAATGCAGGGGCAACTTATCTAAGAATGAAGGATCGAATCTTTCAAGAGCAAAAAGGGCAGAACCTCGAAGTTTATGTGGACGACCTGATGATCAAAAGCCGAGATCTCAGGTCTCACATGTTGGATCTTGAGGAAACCTTGGAGACCGTAAGGAAATACATTATGAGACTCAACCCCCTGAAATCTGTCTTCGGAGCCAAAAGGGGAAATATTTTAGGGCATCTCCTTACCCCATTTGGAGTAGAACCCAGTCCAGATAAAGTGAAGGCAATCCTAGAATTAGAATCTCCAAAAAAACTCCAAGGAAGTCCAACGACTCTCCGACAAGCTGGCTAGATTAATCAGGTTTCTCTCTCGGGCTGGGGAGAAATGCACGTCTTTCTTCCGAACGATAAGAGGGGGCCAAAAATTTGAGTGGACCATCGAATGCGAAGAAGCTTTTCAGGCCCTGAAACAACAACTCACCCGGATGCATTTACTCCAAGGGCCAAGGGGAAGGGCAGGGTATGTTCCTGTACCTAGGAGTGGGGACCAGAGCCATTAGTTCAGTTCTTGTTCGAGAGGAGGGTAAAAAGCAGTTCCAAATCTATTATGTAAGCAGGGTCCTGAAGCAGGCAGAACTCAGGTACCATATCCTTGAAAAGCTCGCATTCGCTCTCATCATATCAGCCAAGAAGCTCAGGCCATACTTCCAGGCCCATTCCAATCAGGTAGTAATGGATCACCCCCTTCGCCACATCGTGGAGAGGGTGGAGAATTCTGGGAGGTTGGCCAAATGGTCGATAGAGCTCAGTGATTTCGACCTCACTTTTACTCCTCGACTAGCCATCAAAGTGCAAGCGATGGCCGATTTCCTGGCAGATGATGTAGTCGAGGTCTAGGAGGCTAAAGCACCCGCTCGAGCTGCTTGGGAGATAATAGTAGATGGAGCATAGGGAAAAATTCTTTTGGAGGAGGGATGATCTTGGTAAGTCCAGAAGGGACCCGAATTGAGCAGGCTTTGAAGATCCACTTCACGATCACAAACAACCAAGCGGAATATGAGGAGATCATCGCGGAACTCAAGTTTGCTCGGGAGCTAGACATACAGGACATTAAGGTCTCTACAAACTCTATGGTAGTTGCAGGTCAAATCAAAGGAGAGTTTGAAGTGAGGGAACACACACACCAGTTGTACCTAGTGAAGGTCAAAGACATCATATGGTGTTGGATCCCTAGTTTGATTTTGGCTAGGTTCACTAATTAGGTTGATTGACTCAACATGTATAGTCAGGGTCATGTCTATGTCCTAGAGTCTAGGCTATGTCCTTAGATTTAACATTGCTTGGAGCAGCCAACAGATGACAGTAGAAGACTCAAGACTTATGGAAAAATAAGTTCAGGAAAGTGAGTTCAACGTTCGTCGAACTCAGCTTGACGAACTCAAAGACAATTCTTTGAGTTGAGCTCGATGATATTCGAGCTCAGGTCGACAATTTTTGAAAGATCAACTTCAACATTTTAAGTCCATAATCATTTCTCTGAACTCCAGTCGACAAATTTATGTTATCAGCTTGACGATCTTAGAGCACAGAATTGACAAGTTTTATCAGAAAGCAGTTAGCTGTTCTCAGGCCGACGAATTTAGCCCTCAGCTCGACGAACAAGGATTCCAAGGTCGACGAACAAGATTTCTCAGCTCAACGAACTCTATACTCAGGTCGACGAAATCTGTTCTTTGCTCGATGAATTCTGTGCAGATCCAGACTTGGATTTTTCCTTCTTTTATCCTTACTCTATTGCAGTAATTCCTGAATAATCAATGCTAAATATTCTCTGAATATAACCGTTAGAAGCAACATTAATTATGGTATTCATCAGGATTATTGCTTGTCGCTTTTCAATGGGACAGTTAGTGAAATCCATTAATGCAGATATTCTCTCTAGCCCATTTTCTTTCTCCAGGCCGTCAGCAATCAATGCAGACAATTCAAAAATTCAAAGGAGAAATTCGACTGATTATATAAAGGATTTTTTCTCTCTTTTCAACAAGAAGACAGGCAGTCTAGACCAGAAAAAGAATACAAGGCACATAGAGAAGATCAACAAAAACAACACTCTAATCCTTCTCCGTGCAGAAAAAAATTTGGTCTTCACCTTGACATTGCTGAAGCAGAAGAAGAACATTCATTCCAAATCAAGAGTCTTCTTCAACCTTCACTCTAGAATTCTTCAAGGACAACAAACCACTATCAGTCAAGAAGTTCCTGGATCTGTTCAAATCAAAGGTCAAGATAGAAGACCTACACCCTGAACCAAAGCTCCAATCTTCCTGAATAACTCAATATCTCAGGGGGAGCTTTGACAACATCAAGATCCACTTGTCTTCTCAGTTGTTTTTAGAAAGAGAAGACTCCATAAATCTCTCACCTCTTCACTATACAAAGGGTTCTTTAACTACCTTCAAAAGTTATTCTATTGGTTGCAAGTCACCTAATTAAAAGGCTTGAGGTGGTTTTTGAGCACCTGATCAAAAGCTCATTAGTGGCAGTCACCTGATCAAAACCTGTAGTGGATTCCTACCAGGGTAGTAGAAGAGTGGATGTACCCAGGTTGAGGAACCACTATAAAGTTCTTGTGTCGTCTGGTTGCCCTTTTTCTTTTTTTTATTGCTGTGCTTGTGATATATTAGTTTATTTCTGTTGTGGCTATGTTAGGTTAATATATATTAGGTTGATCCTTTGCTTACTGTGTATATTAGTTACTTTACTCTGATAATTTTATAAACTACAAATAGTTTTTATATACTCTATTCACCCCCCCTTTAGAGTATATTAGGTCCAACCCTCACTTTCAATTGGTATCAAAGGAGGTTACTTTGGCTGTACAAGCTAATCATTGAGCCAAAAGATCCAGTGTTATCTCTTATCTTTTAGTTCCCTTAGGATTATTTTCACAGCATGGCACAAAACAAGTATTATGCAAGCACCAGACCTTGAGTGTGAAACTTAAATAAGTTTGCCATCTGAAAGCAAGAATTAAACTTTATTTGAAATATATTGAGGAGGACATCTACAATTCTATTTTGACAGGTCCTCCTCAACCAACTGCATCTACCTCAACATCAAGCACACATGCTGTTCCACCACCTGAGTGGACAGATGCTCAAAAGAAGGCCAAGATTGTTTATGCAAAGGCCATGAATATTTTGGCTCAGACTATGTTTGATGACATCTTCCAAAAGGTGGCTGAATGCACATCGGCCAAGGCTATTTGGTACTCTCTTAACAAGATGTTGGCTGGTTCTACTAATGAGAGGAAAGACATAAGATCAACTCTCATATCTCAGTTTGAGAACTTCAAGAATGATGAGACAGAATCTGTTGCTGACATGTATAATAGATTGAGCTCAATAATCAATGAACTGAAGACCTTAGACAAGGACATCACCCTTGCTGAAGTGAATGATAAGATCCTCACGTGCTTCCCAAGCTCATGGAATTCCAGGATATGGCCAATCAAGGACGCCAGGAGCTTAAATGAGATTTCCACAAAATCTCTATTTGGAAAGCTCAAATCCTATGAGCAGCTGATAAAGTCTAGAAAAGCTGCAGAACAAAGGACTCCTCCACTAGCAAGAAAAGAGCAAAATATAGCATTCAAGGCTACTGAAGAGACAGAAGCTTCAACAATTAATGAGGAACTAATGAGTCTCTTTGCCAAGAGCTTCTACAAAATGGCAAGAAAAGACTTCAGGAGAAAAGCATCCAGGCAGGATGATAAGCCAAGGTATGATAAAACTCCTACTAAATAAGTAGTATGTTTTGGGTGCAGGAAACATGGAAACTTTATCTCAGAGTGTGCAGAGAATCAGAAGAAAGAAAGAAGAAGAGAGAAGGACTGCAGAAGACAACAATATAGCAGGCCTTCCTCCAGCAAACAGAAAGGAAAGGAGACGGGCTTTATTGTCGATACCTGGAGTGACACAGAAGATGAATCCACATCTTCCAGTTACAGTGAAGAGGAAGAAGAGGCAAAGGCCAGGGATGTCTGCCTCATGGCCATCAATGCCTTTAGCAGCCCATCAGATGATGAAGAAGTATCTGATAATGAAGAGTCTTCAGAATCAGTAGCTGATCAGGTATTATCCTTATTTGATTATAATTCTGATAGTTTCAAAACTGAATTTAAAACAAGGTGTATTGATTTAATTAACTCTGAAAAAGAAATCAAAATACTTTGGGAGAGTCTCACTAATCAAGAAAATGTGATTTCTGAAAATTCTAAATTAAAAGATGAACTAATCCTAACAAATAAACAAATTATTTCTTTAAAAACAAAGTTATGTGAGGCTAAGCAACTTGAGGAATATCTCAATGGGAGAAGCCTTACGCTGATGGACATCAAAAGTACAGTCAATTCCAGACTGAATGACAAACTGGGCTTGGGTGCATCATCAAGCTTACCCCCCATACATAAGAAGAACATATTAACAACCCCTATAAAATTTGTTTCAGGTAAGGGTAAAGAGGTAATAAACAATAAACAACCCACAGAAGAATTACCTTACTCTAAAAATCAAAAGAACTGAAACCAGAAAACTGTAAGTAAAAAACAAAGCTCAACAGATTTCGTCGAACTTAGGTCGAGGAAATGTTCCTAGTTCAATGAACTTCAATCAACGATCTATGAATGCAAAAATAAGCTATAATAATTTGTATTACTACGATCAACGTACTGTGTATGGTACGTCAAGCAGAGATCGACGAACCTGGGGCACATAAAATGAATATCTTCATTCTCTGAGCAGAGATTGACAATCTCATCCCATTTCGTCGACCTCCAATCGACGAACTCACAACTTTTCATCAAACCCAGTCAAACTTAATAAAAATCATAATTATAACAAAAACTTAAATCATCCTAGAAATCCTTTTAATCCACTTGCTGATTGGATTATTCCACCTAGAAGATTTCACCCTTTAGGATATAAAAGCCAACCTGAATGTTCATACATTTCTAGCTTTTCTTATGAAAAGAGACAAAGACCCATGGTGACCTGGGTCAACAACATCTAACTTATTTCCTTGCAGGTGAAGAACTATCTTATCACTCAAAAAAAGTGGTATCTGGATAGTGGGTGCTAAAAGCATATGACTGGATGTAAGGACATCCTAATCAACTTCAAGGCAAAGGTGGGTCCAAAAGTGATCTTTGGAGATTCCAGCTTTTTACTAACTGAAGGCTATGAAGACTTCAATAGTCTAGCTGTCACATTCAAAAAAGTGGAATATGTAAATAGTCTCCAACATAACCTAATATCCATAAGTCAGTTATATGATGCAGGTTATTAGGTTTGGTTTACTAATTCCAAATGCATTATTTCTTCAAATAATCAAACTGTTTTAACATGGTGTAGGCAAGGGAACATATACATAGTAAACTTTAACTCTACTAATTCAAAACTATTCTTATTCAATCAAGTTAGTAATAACAATATTCTTTGGCATAAGAGACTAGGTCATGTTAACCTTAAGAATATATCTAAGCTATCTAGGGACAACCTTGTCAGAGGATTACCTTCTGGTCCCTACAAGAAGAAAAGCCTAGGCAAGGGTTGTCAAAAAGGCAAGCAAACTAAAAATAGTTTTAAGTCAATTAATAAGAGTGACTCACCTAAGATTCTGTACTTGCTACATATGGATCTCTTTGGACCCATTGCTGTACAAAGTTTAGGAGGGAAGTCTTACACTCTAGTCATTATAGATGACTTTTCTAGATTCTCTTGTGTGTTCTTCTTGAGACACAAGTCAGATAACTTATAAGTCCTTGCAGACTTTCTTAAGGGCATAAGGATTGAGTATTCTACTCCAGTTGCATTGATCAGAAGTGATAATGGTATTGAGTTTGAATCTCTTCCCATGCAAAGATTCTGTGAGGAGGAAGGTATCAGGCATTGTTTCTCTACTCCTAGAACTCCTCAACAAAATGGGGTAGTAGAAAGGAAAAACAGAACCCTCATTGAATCTGCAAGAACATTGCTTGCAGATGCACACATGCCCCTATCCTTTTGGTCAGAGGCTGTGAGCACAACAAACTATGTACTGAATAGAAGTTTGATACACAAACTTAAGGGTAAGACCCCATATGAGTTACTCAAAGGGAAGAAACCTAAAATTGATTACTTTAGAATCTTTGGGTATAGTTGTTTCATTCACTACAATGATAAGAAACGTATTAGAAAATTTGAAGCCAAAGCTACAGAGGGAATTTTTCTATGATATTCCCAAGTTAGCAAGGTTTATAGGGTCTTCAATAAATCATCATTAAAAGTGGAAGAATCTGTACATATTTGTTTTGATGAAGCTAACATGTATTACAAGTAGAAGGATTCTTCTACCTCAGATTTATTGCAGGTGCCTCACTTGTGTGAGAAATTGGGAGAATTAAATCTTACGCAAAAGGTCATATCTCAATCTCCTCCACAAGTTGATGAAGATAATGAAGTAGACTTTTTGGAAGTGGCTGAACATACTTCAACAACAGACATCATTCCACAAGAGGAATTATTTCCAAATGTTGTTGCTGAACTAACTCCACCCACTGACTTTGTCACACTAAGGGATCACCCTAGATCTCAAGTGATTGGAGACATGTCGGTAGGTGTACAGATAATGCATCAACTCAACCAAGATATGATGCATGTCTGTTTCATCTCTCAAGTTGAGCCTCAATCCATTAAGGATGCAGAACATGATCCCCACTGCATCATTGCAATGTAAGAGGAGCTCAATAAATTTGAAAGATGCAGAGTTTGGGACTTAGTTCCAAGGCCCAAAGGCTATCTAGTAATTAGAACCAAGTGGGTATTCAGAAACAAACTTGATGCTCAAGGTGCTATAGTCAGGAATAATGCAAGACTGGTTGCTCAAGGTTATATGCAAGAGGAAGGAATTAACTATGACCAAACTTTTGCACCAGTTGCAAGGCTGGAAGTAATCAAGATTTTCCTTGCATATGCTGCATACAAGAAGTTTAAAGTCTATCAAGTGGATGTCAAGTGTGTCTTTCTGAATGGAGTACTTAAAAAAGAAATTTATGTTGAACAAACTCCAGGTTTTATCTCTCCAACTTATCCTTCATATGTCTTTAGATTGCATAAAGCTCTTTATGGTTTAAAGCAAGCTCCAAGAGATTGGTATGAGACCTTAGCTAGCTTCCTGATAGAGCATAAATTTACTAGAGGCATTATAGACACGACATTATTCACTAGGCACCATAAGGATCAAACATTGTTAATACAAATTTATGTAAATGACATTATATTTGGGTCTACATATTCCAAACTATGCAAGAGGTTTTCTGACCTCATGAATTCAAAGTTTGAAATGAGTTGCATGGGTGAGCTCTCCTACTTCCTTGGTCTCCAAGTGAAGCAGCTACCTGATGGCATCTTTAAATCCCAGGCTAAGTATGCTAAGGAGCTTCTCAAAAAGTTTGGGACGACTGATGCCTCAGCAGAGAAAACTCCCATGGCCACTAATGCTATAATAGACTCTGATGAACATAGGAAACCTGTTGATCAGAAATTATATAGGGGCATTGTTGGATCCCTACTATACCTTACAGCAAACAGAACTGACATAATGTTTGCTACATGTCTTCGTGCTAGGTTCCAAGTGAACCCTAAAGAATCTCATCTAGTTTTCATAAAAAGAATTTTGAGATATATAAAGAGTTGTCCTAGTCTAGGACTGTAGTATCCTACTGAGCCAGAGTTTGAGTTAACTAGATACTCAGATGCTGGCTTTGCCGGATGTAGAGTACACAGAAAAAGTACCTCAGGAACATACCGGTTCCTTGGTATGAGATTTGTCTCATGGTTTAGCAAGAAGCAGTCATCTGTGTCTACATCAACTGCTGAAGCAGAATATATAGCTACTGGCAGTTGCTGTTCCCAGATGCTGTGGATTCAAAACCAACTCCTAGACTATGGGTTCAATTTAAATAATTCAACTCTATTATGTGATAACACAAGTGCTATATCCATAACACAAAATCCAGTCCATCACAGTAGGGCCAAGCATATAGACATTAAGAATCATTTCATAAGAGAGTGTGTAGACAAAAATAAAATTAATCTTATCTATATCTACACTGATTTACAAAGTGCAGATATCTTCACCAATCCTTTGGATGAGAGGAATCATCTGTTCTTCATAAATCAGCTTGGATGATAAATGGAGAAGACCTAATTTGATTTCTGTCTGCAGTCGACGAATTTTTCAAAGTTTGTCAAACAGAGATGGACGAACTTTAAAAGGTTCTAGAGATATTCGTCGAACGGCGTTCGACAAACTCTTTTTGAGTGAAGTTATTTTTGTAGAATGGAGATCGACGAATCTGCTTCAGAAAAGTTTCGTCGAATGGAACTCGACGAAATGTTTTCCAATCTTCTGACTAATATCGACGAATTTTTTAACTATAGAATATTTCATCGACCTCAAATCGAAGAATTTTTTTAATCTTTCGCTGAACAAAGTTTGTCGATTCATATTCTGAAAAATCTTATATCTAGGTTTTTCTTCGACCTCTGTCCCGCCATTTCAGTTCTCTTGCACTTGATCTCCTTTGTGTTTGTTGCAGGTGAACTCATAGCGATTCCAGCAGGGAGTCTTGGAGTAATGAAATTTGATACAGGCTTTGACATCAACTTTGAGTCGTTTTAACACTCAGATCTATCTTCTTGGAAATTCTGAAACTGCTTGAAGATCAGCAGTTAAAGTATCTGATGACCACAAGAATCAAGATAGCTGGAATAGAAATAAGAGATTTGGTTTACACCTCCTCCTCCCTAGATGATGACACCATGACGAGAACCATATCGGGTAATGCAATATCTCTTACCTCCGCCGTCCTGTCCGATATTTTTGGATTAGCTAATGGTGAAGAAGAACTAGAGATTGATATTGATGAATTTAATGAGATGTTGAATAAGATGGGTTATTCTGTAGACACTCCCAATAAACTGCTAAAGAAACATTAGTCTGCTGAATACAAGTTTCTAGCAGATGTTGTCGGCAAGGTACTGCTGGGAAAACACACAGCCCATGACTACATCACTAGGCATCAATTCCTGGTGATGTGTGCTGTTGTGTATCAGAAACCTGTGAACTGGGCTAGGATTCTGTTTGAGATGATCAGGAAGAAAAACACCAAGAAAGAGGTGTGTTTTGGAAGGATTCTTGGAATCTTTCTTCAGGCAAAGGCTGTTGAATCCCCGGTCACACTGAACATATTCATTAATGCCTCCAAGAGGATTTCTTGTGCCCTCTTTGGCAGGTGGGAGAGGAATATCACCAAGCCGTCCAAGGCTTCCTCCTGTTTCTCCAGGCCTTCTGAGAGTACAAGGGCTGATCCAGCCACTCCCCACCCTGTTGGAGATATTTAACCTCCACCTCCACCACCTTTAGTTTCCCCAATTCATCTCTCCTCATCAGTTCATATGACAGTCCATACTCCTACACCTCAATACTCTCCAGAGCACCATCCCCAAACTCATATTCACTCTCATACATCACCTCCATCACACCATGGTACAACAACTCCAACACAAATTCATATTCACTCTCATACATCACCTCCATCACACCATGGTACGCCAACTCCAACACAAAATCATATTCACTCTCATACATCACCTCCATCACACCATGGGACACCAACTCCAACACAATCTCATATTCACTCTCATACATCACTTCCATCCCACCATGGTACACCAACTCCATCACCACCATCATCTCCTCTACCACAACATCTAGAAAACATCCCCCTTTCCAACTTTCTATCACTCCCCTCTTTTAACCTCCTATCATCCCCCCTTCATACTCTATCACCTGTAGATGAGAAAATGCAAGATTCTCTACCCTCCCCTCCACCATCATCTTCCATCCATCCTTCTATATACACTCAGACTCCTTAGTTCATGCAATTAGACCCCCCTTCCTTTCGACCTTTTCTGGACATTCTCCCTCCACTCATCAAAACCCTCATAGTAGAGGCTATTTCACCTCTTGCTTCTTCCATATCATCCCTTGCTGCCCAACTCTCTGCCTTTTCTGTCCCTCCTTCTTCATTCAGGGGCCTGGCTCTAGTGCCTACTGAAACCAGGCAAGGGGAGATACTCCATGAAGAAGTAGCTCCAGCCCCTACAGCAGCAGCATTAGAAGCAGCAGTAGTAGTACCAACAGAAGCAGCAGCAGACTCAGCTATTCTTGATGATTTACTTGATTTTATTGAATCAGATATGGATTTGGATGAGACAGATACAGTTGAAATAAACACTGTTGGTGATTACATTGTTAATCCCACAGTAGATTTATTCTGCTTATTGAATACTTTTGATACAGTTTATTTAAACATTTTCCAGAAGACAGCACTAAGCCCTCTATGGCTATAGTTCCTTATACTTCCCCAATAAGCCCCAAAGTTGCCTTGCAAATCAAGGCTAGTTTTGCAAGAACAGAGGGTCCAGTTATTCTATCTCCACTAAGGGAAGATTATTTCATTGTTCCATCCCATCCCAAAGCTATTTCTGCCCCAACATATATAATGAATGATAGTCCTATGCCAGATCTAGATGAGTTAATAATGGCAGATATAGAGGCAGAGAACCAATCAGCTATTGTACATAGTCCTCCAGCTCTAGCACTAGCTCCAACTCTAGCTCTAACTCCAACTCCAGCTCCAGCTTATGTTCCAGATACAGAATTTCTGGCTGAAAAGCCTATTGATAAAGATGTTCTAAAAGCCATTGATGCTTTATATGATACTCCTCAGGGATCTTCTGATGAGTAAGAGGAGGAAGATGATTCAGATGATAGTTCTGCTGCAAAGAAGAAGAAAATCTCTAAGAAAAGGAAAGCCCTCCAGCTGCTGCTCCAAAACCAAACCCAACTCATGATACACCTTATTATATTCTTTAGAATATCACTCCATACAAGGGTATGCCAGCTTGGATGTGGTTGTATAAGAATCAGCAGAAGGATAGAAAGAAAAGCTGGAGATACTCTCCTCCTCAACCTTCACAAAGATACACGAACGATCCACCTCCTCCTCCTCCACATGCTACTGGTGCTTCAGGTAGTTCCTCTCAGAGATCTACCCAATTTCAAACATATCAGAGGGATCAGGGTAGATCCTCCTCTCATTCTGGAAGCAGCCAGCATAAGTACTCCTCAGGCAAGCAACATCAACAACATCAACAACAACAGCAACATATACAACAAGCACTTGAATCTCAAAAAGTTGACAGTCCAAAGGACCTGAATCTCCTCCTTTTCCTTTTGAGGATCCTGAGACATCAAACAATGCTAGAATGGACCGATTTCAAGAACTAGTTGGATTATCAATGATAAAAAAGGCCAAAGCGGAAGGAAAGGATCCCTCACAATACTCAACAATATCCAAGTACAGGAAAGAAGAGCTAAATAGGTTTGTAAAAGCTAATAAATTCCTTAATGTTGATGATTATATGAAATTGCATCCAGGGGCTGTTGTGCCAAGGGCTACTTCCCTCAACTTCATTAGAGCTGCTGATATGACTATGTCAAAGAGTCAAGCAGCTAATCCAAACATGGATATCAAATTCACTCAGCCTGGTGATAAAGCAAAGGAGGATAAGCAAAAGGATTCAAAGAAGAAGAAATGAGTTTATACTGTTCAGTCTTTCTATATGTCTTAAAAACTATTTATTTGTATTCTGTCACAAAGCTACTCTGTATAAATTTTTGCTGCATGTTTTGAATTTTCCTACCAGATATATTTTCCTGCTTTGTGATTGTTTTTATTTTTCTTGTTGTATTAGTGACCTCACCAAAATATGGGGAGATTGTTGGATCCCGAGTTTGATTTAGGCTAGTTTCACTAATTAGGTTGATTGACCCAACATGTATAGCTAGGGTCATGTCTACGTCCTAGAGTCTAGCCTATGTCCTTAGAGTTAACATTGCTTGGACCAGCCAATAGATGACAGTAGAAGACTTAAGACTTAGAGAAAAATCAGTTCAGGAAAGTGAGTTCGACGTTCGTCGAACTCAGCTCGACGAAAGTCGTGCTTAGCTCGACGAACTCAGAAACAATTCTGTGAGTTGAGCTCGACGATATTCGAGCTCAGGACGACGATTTTTGGAAGATCAACTTCAAAATTCTAAGTCCAGAATCCTTTCTCTGAAGTCCAATCGACGAAATTATGTTATCAGCTCGACTATCTTAGAGCATAGAATTGACAAGTTTTATCAGAAAGCAGTTAGCTGTTTTTAGGTCGACAAACTTAGCTCTCAGCTCGACGAACAAGGATTCCAAGGTCGACGAACAAGATTTCTCAGCTCGACGAACTCTGAACTCAGGTCGACGAAATCTATTCTTTGCTCGACGAATTCTGTGCAGATCCAGACTTGGATTTTTCCTTCTTTTGTCCTTACTCTATTGCAGTAATTCCTGAATAATCAATGCTAAATATTCTCTGAATATAACCATTAGAAGCAACATTGATTATGGTATTCATCAGGATTATTGCTTGACGCTTTTCAACGGGACAGTTGTGGAAATGCATTAATGCATATATTCTCTCTAGCCGCATTTTCCATCTCCAGACCGTCAGCAATCAATGCATATAATTCAAAATTTTAAAGTAGAAATTCGACTGATTATATAAAAGAGATTTTCTCTCTTTTCAACAAGAAGACAGACAGTCCAGACCAGAAAAAGAATACAAGGCACATAGAGAAGATCAATAGCAACAACATTCTAATCCTTCTCCGTGCAGAAAATAATTTGGTCTTCACCTTGACATTGCTGAAGAAGAAGAAGAAGATCATTCATTCCAAATTAAGAGTCTTCTTCAACCTTCACTATAGGATTCTTCAAGGACAACAAACCACTATCAGTCAAGAAGTTCCTGGATCTATTCAAATCAAGGCTGAAGATTGAAGACCTACACCCTGAAGCAAAGCTCCAATCTTCCTGAACAACTCAATATCTCAGGGGCAGCTTTGACAACAACAAGATCCACTTGTATTCTCAGTTATTTTGAGAAAGAGAAGACTCCATAAATCTCTCACCCCCTCACTATACAAAGGGTTCTTTAACTCCCTTCAAAAGTTATTCCATTGGTTGCAAGTCACCTGATCAAAAGACTTGAGGTTGTTTTTGAGCACCTAATCAAAAGCTCATTAGTGGCAGTCACCTGATCAAAACCTGTAGTGGATTCCTACCAGGGTGGTAGAAGAGTGGATATACCCAGGTTAGGGAACCACTATAAAGTTCTTGTGTCGTCAGGTTGCCCTTTTTCTTTTTTGCTCTTGCTATGCATGTGATATATTAGTTTATTTCTGCTGTGGCTGTGTTAAGTTAAGATATATTAGGTTGCTCCTTTGCTTACTCTGTATATTAGTTGCTTTACTCTGATAATTTTATAAACTGCAAATAGTTTCCAGATACTCTATTCCCCCTCCCCACTAGAGTATATTAGGTCTAACCCTCACTTTCGTAGGGCAATTCAAATGCTTTTCGATTAAACACATCCCGAGGGATGAAAGTGCTCATGCTAACAAGCTCGCCAAATACAGCCCTCGGGCCGGAGGAACGGTGACAGAGCACTTCAGGCCATACATAGAGGAAGGAGAATTAATGGAGGTGGACCAGCAAGGGTCTCGGATGGACCCCTTAATCATCGTTTTGACCTCGGGGCAACTTTTCAAGAGGGATCTCGATAAGAAGCATGTCAGGTATAAATCGGCATACTACCTGCTGAAGGATGGGGCATTATACCATAAGATGCTATCAGGTTTGCTGGCTCGCTGCATATATGAGGAGGAGGTTCTAAGGGTCCTGGAAGAAATTCATTCAGGAGAGTGCGGAAGTCATTCGGGGAGTTAGACCTTGGAGGGGAGAGTATTGAGGCAAGGCTACTTCTGGCCTACCCTCAGGAAGGATAAAGAAGATTTCACGAAGAGATTTCAAAAGTGCTAGGAGTTAGCCCCTCTCCAACTCCTTCCCGCCCAAAGATCACGGCCACCTGTCCCTTCGCGATATGGGGGCTAGATTTGGTGGGTCCTTTTCCTCAAGCTAGTGGCCAAAGGAAGTTTTTGTTGGTCATGGTGGATTACTTTTCAAAATGGTTGTAGGTAAAGACGTTGGCCAAGGTGACATCGCAAGTGGTCAAAAATTTCATATGGGTGGAGATCATCTGGAGACATGGGCATCCACTAGCCATCGTCACTAACAATGGACCATAATTCGATAGCAGAGAATTTGTGGTTTTCTGTATTTGTCTGGGCATAGAGCTCTGTTTTGCCTCAGTTCACCATCCTCGGTGCAATGGATAGGTGGAGACGGCAAACAAGATTATCGTAAATCTTCTGTAGAAGAAAGTGGGGAACCTAAGGGGAATTTCGGTGGAACAGCTCCTTTCAAGTCTCTGGGCCTTAAGGACCACACCAAACACTGCCACGGGTAGACTCCATTTAAACTCTATCATGGCTCGAAGGCCGTCATAACGATAGAGTTCGAGGTCACATCCTCAAGAGTAGCCACTGCAAAGAATGGAGGCGAAGGATGTAGGGAAGAGAACGAGGAGGATCAAAAAACTCTCTCTTGATCTCGTGGAGGAACTCAGGGATTTAGCATTGATCCGGCTGGAAGAAGTCAAGCACTGGATGGCAAGATACTTTGATAAACATGTAAGGTTCAAATAGTTCAAGAAGGGTGACTTGGTTCTCAAAAAGATAGACACAGCGCGCAGAGGAGCCTCAGTGGGAAAGCTCAATCCTAACTGGGAGGGTCCCTTTATGGTGAAGGAGGTCCTAAATTCAGGAGGGTAGCACCTCCAGGATGTGGATGGGGTACCCCTCGATCGTGCCCGAAGCGGCGATGACATAAAATGACTCTACCCACAACCTTTTTTCATCTTTCAATACTTGTAAATTTACGGTGATCTTTTGATATAATTGAATCCTAGGTGTCTTCTTTCATGTCATGACAGTGAAAAGGATGGATGGCATAGCCCCGAGCAGAGCCGCTGACCAGGCTCTCACCTAGTAGGCAGGTCTGTAGGCTCAGTCGGTGGTTGGTGATTGTTTGGAGAGGAGACCCCGAGAAGACCCACTGACCAGGATCTCATCGAGCTGGCAGGGTTGTAGGCTCACTTGATGGTTGGAGGTTGTTTGGAGAGGAGACCCCGAGCAGACCTGCTGACCCGGCTTTCATCTTGTTGGCAGGACTGTAGGCTCACTTGGTAGTTGGAGGTTGTTTGGAGAGGAGACCCTGAGCAGTCCTGCTGACCAGGCTCTCACCTAGCTGGCAGGGCTGTAGGCTCACTCTATGGTTGGAGGTTGTTTGCAGAGGAGACCCCGAGCAGACCTGTTGACCAGGCTCTCACCTAGCTGACAGGACTGTAGTCTCGCTCGGTGGTTGGAGATTATTTGGATAGTAGACCTCGAGTAGACCTTCTAACCATGGTCTCACCTAGCTGGCATGACTTAGGCTCACTCGGTGGTTGGAGGTTGTTTGGAGAGGAGACCCCAAGCAGAACCGATGACCAAGCTTTCACCTAGCTGGCAGGACTGCAGGTTGACTCAGTGGTTGGAGATTGTTTGTAGAGGAGACCCCAAGCAGACCCGCTGACCAGGCTCTCATCTAGCTGGCAGGGTTATAGGCTCACTCGGTGGTTGGAGGTTGTTTGGAGAGGAGACCACAAGCATACCCGCTTTCCAGGATTTCACCTAGCTGGTAGGATTGTAGGCTCACTCGGTGGTTGGAGATTATTTGGAGAGGAGACCCCGAGCAGACTCGCTGACTAGGCTCCCATCAAGCTGGCAGGGTTGTAGGCTCACTCGGTGGTTGGAGATTATTTGGAGAGCAGACCCCTAGTAGACCTGCTGATTAGGATCTCACCTAGCTGGCAGGGCTGTAGGCTCACTCGGTGGTTGGAGGTTGTTTGAAGAGGAGGCCCCGAGCAGACCCGCTGACCAGGCTCTCACCTAGCTGGCAGGGATGTAGGCTCACTCGGTGGTTGGAGGTTATTTGAAGAGGAGAACCCGAGCAGACCCACTAACCAGGCTCTCACCAAGCTGGCAGGACTGTAGGCTCACTCGGTGGTTAGAGATTGTTTGGAGAGGAGAACCCGAGCAGACCCGCTGACCAGGCTCTCACCCAGCTGGAAGGGATGTAGGCTCACTCGATGGTTGGAGTTTGTTTGGAGAGGAGACCCCGAGCAGACCTGCTGACCAGGCTCTCACCTAGATGGCAGGGCTGCAGGCTCACTCAGTAGTTGGAGGTTGTTTGGAGAGGAGAAGCCGAGTAGACCCTCTTACCATGCTTTCACCTATATGGCAAGTCTGTATGCTCACTCGGTGGTTGGAGATTGTTTGGAGAGGTAACCCCGAGCAGACCCACTGACCAGGCTTCCATCAAGCTAGCAGGGCTATAGGTTCACTCAGTGGCAAGGCAAGTTATAAGATTACCTCAAAGAAAAATTATCTACACATATCAGAGAACGAAGAAGGTTTATAGAGAACGAAAAACAACTATGAGTGGGAGAGATTGGTGAGATGTAAATTAGGATGGGTTTTCCCAACCAGCACTCGGAATAGTGGATCTCGCCAGTAGCGAGCAAGCGCTAGCTGGCAAAGGGCAGTCCTCACATAAAAGGTTAAAGAGGGGTGACTTCTCACAAAAGCGGACTGAGCTCCTGGGTCTACTCGCGCTGGATTGGTCTCGAGGCGAAGTGAGAAGAAAAGACCAAATGGTCTCGCGGGCGTAGGAGGTGAGAAGAAAACTAATGACTCACGCCCTAAACTGATTCTTAAGCAAGGAGGCTGGGAGCTCTACCTCGCAAGTAGAAAAGGAGCAGAGGCTTATCCATAATGAATAAAGTAAAATAAAATAAAGGTAAAAGAACACAGAGCGAGAAGATGTAACAAAAGTTTCTATGTTCATTACAAAAAATGGGATAGACTAAAAAATAAGTGTACAAGTAAAAGAAATAAAAAAGGGGGAGAGAAGTCTCAGGTCCCGCTGACACCCCTTCACTCTTCTTCACTGGAAGTAGAACCTCCATTCGTCTCGCCATAAAGCTGGGGGACCAGGTCGCGGGCGGTGACCATCTCAGCATCTTCTTTAACAACCCCCAACTCCTTCATCATCTTCAAAAAAAGCTCGGCCATCTTGATATTGGCGTCTCGGCAATGGTCATCGACCTCGTCCAAAGAATAATGAGTAGGCGGGGGTGCTTGGAGCAGATCCGGATGAGAGTGAAGCAGAGGGCTGTCGAGATTGCGGGCGTTCTGAGCCTTTAAATTTATATTCTCCTCTTCCAAAGCTTCTATGCGCGAGCGCATCCTATCTGCCGTCTCGGCATCCTGCGAGAAGGCTATCAGTTAACAAAAATTTACGCGAGAGTGAAACTAGCAAGAAGTTAAACTGGCAAAGGATAGTTATATTACTTACCATGCCGCCCTGGCTTTGGGCAAGAAGACTGTTAGCGACCGCCAGCCTCTTCTCGAGAACATCCGACTTCTCTCGCTCTGCTGCCATGCCTGTCTCGGCTTCCTTCCACTTCTTATTGTCGAAAATGAGGCGGTGTGAGACTCGGTGCGAGAGTTCCATGGCATGAAAGTGGGCTTGGACATTCTTGAAGACGAGGTCTCGCGATGACTCATTATCAAAGGGCTCAGTCCCAAGGCCGCCATAGAGCTCATAGCCGAGAGAGAAAGCGTGGCTAGTGGGAGGGTCCCGCTCCTTCTAGGAGGGAAGGAGAGTGGACACTAACACTCGGTTCGAGTCCTTTTCCGACAGTAGGACCTGGTCGTCGGCAGCATCTTTTACTACAAGATCCATATAGTAATTTTGATGCGAGGAAGGGGCTGGGCGACTAGAGGAGCCCGTTTTGCAAGGAGGAAGCTCAGCGGATTGAGCTGAAGTGGTGGCGGTTCAGTCGAGTAGTGCCATCTCGCGAGAGGTCAAGAAGGCTTGGGTGTGAGGCGATTGTGATTCTTCCACTGAGATGGGGGTTAGAGATCACTACTTCTCTTTCCTTTCCTTTGGAGCAGTTCCCTTTTTCCCTTTCGGGAGCGACACCACCTTCTTGGTCTTTTTCTTGGGATTGTGCCGAGAAAGAACGACCTCATCTCCAGATCTTTTCTAGGGGGGCAGGGGTCAGCGATTCCTTCGCCGCCTCTGCCACCATGCTGGCGAGGGCGAGACCTTTGGACGGCCCTGCATTACTCTCGTAGGGGGATGGACGAGTTTAATCCTCTCTCCTGAACAAGAAAATGGTTAGAACGAAACAAGGAAATGGTAAACATAAGACTAAGGGAGCACATGTGTATCGTCATCGGGAAAGACGGGAAGGAGCAAGTCGAGATCTCGCCTTAGAAAGTTGACTTCAAAAATCTTCCCAGAGAAGAAATCGCAGAGGGCTTTTTTTGCGCCCCCAACCTTGGGAGTCTCGTAACATATCTCGGCAGGAGATACTGGGGCGAGTGGAACGCCTCCAAGATTCCCGCGGATGAAGATGAAGCGGGTGAGCCAATGGTGATTTTTGTTGGGGGTCTCACATACCTTTAAGCATTGGTCGGTGAAGTAGGAGACGTCGTCGTCTTTAGCGTGGTAGAAGAATAGTTTGCAAAAAACAATGAGGCTAAACTCGATGCACTCGTGATGAGTACATTTTATATACCTATTTTCGGACTCATCTGGGCTAGTTTTCCTTCGCATTCACTTCACTTTTAGTTCATTATCGTATATATTTCATCTTATCATTATTTACATAGGAAGTGCAGATTTAAGCCCGTGGTTGTGTATATTTTCTGTACTCCATTTTTGCTCATCTGGAATGTCTGCACATATCAGTGCAGGGTTGAGGGGTCGTGTGCGTGTTCCGGGGATGTTTGGAAGCAGGAATACTGCGCACGATCATCGGATATAGTGCGCACGACCACTGGTCGTGCGCCGATGATCGTGCGCAATGTACCCTGATTTTCAGAATCTGCCTGGGGTAATCGCATGACCACTGGACATAGTGCGCACGACTACCGGTCGTGCGCCACTGATCGTGTGCATTGATTCCTCTATTCCTGGAGTCCTGTCTGGGGTAATCGCACGACCATTGGACAAAGTGCGCACGACCACCGGTCGTACGCCACTGCTCGTGCGCGTTATCCCAGTTCTTCTTCATAATCTGCCATGCCCGTGCTCACGATTACTGAATATAGTGTGCACGACCACTGGTTGTGTGCCTGTGATCATGCGCATTGTTCAATTCTGCTTTCTATAAATTCACAGCTTCCGCCCTAATTCGGGATCGCTCGACATTTCTCTGCTGTTTTCATCTCCGAGGAATGGTTCCGCCGTTCCCCTTTATATTCCATCGTAGGGAGGTGCTCCGGGCAAGCTTTCACCGCCAAATCCAAGCCGGAGCTTACTCTCGGCCTCCTCCTTCATCTTTGAGCTTTAAGAAGAGCTGCACCTAGCTTTCTCCATCAAGCTAGTAGAAGTTATACCATACTCCACCAGACCGTGACACGAAGAAGACGGGCCATTGGAAGGTGGTGACAGCCCTTCTCTACCCGAAACGCAGTTGAGGACCGAGCTTGGACGCGGATTGACAACCAGACAATTCCAACCGTGAATCCTCATCAAGACTTCGGATCCGGTCAATTTCGCACACTCTTTTCTTGTTTGGTTGTTGAATGTGTAGTTGAACTCTTGTATATGATGAAGTGTGCTTAGTTTGTAAAACGTTTTTATACAATCATGTCTATGTGATTTTGTATTTTCGTTATTTTCTTGAGGTGTACCATATTCCATCCACCACCATCCACCCATGCCGCACTAGCAATTGCTAGTGGCGTGCTTAGTGAAGAGGTGCTCACGACCCTCATTCCATCGTTCTAACCACCTCATCCGCAAGCCTACTCGTCCATCTGCCCAACGATTTGGTGCATAGCAGCCCGACTGGTCTTCCATCCCGCTTCACGAAGCATCGCATTGCGACGTTACATAGGAGTAGTTGTTAGATTTTTACTTTCTTTTTCCGCAAATATCAAAACCCCCCTTAGTTAACTCCGACCTAAGGACTTCAATCTCAAGTCCTCGAAATTAACTCCACCTTACTGTGTTCCTTAAGAGATCGATACTTGGGAAAACTCGCCCATTTTATATTACTTGTGCGACCGACCGGTTCACTGTCGTGATCTTTAGCATCAAGTTTTTGGCACTATTGCCGGGGAACACAGTCGTGTGAGTTTTTGGAGAGGGAAATAGGAGATAGAAGCCCTTTTTCATTTGTATATTTCATGTTTCTTCTTTGCTTTAGTTTTTAGAATCTGTTTCTTGTTTTTATTTGTTCTTATTCTAGTTTTAATTTTTCTGTAGCAGGTTTTCCTATTCTTTTATCTGTGGTGTGTAGTTAATTGTTTCTTAGAAACTTTCTGTTGGTGAATTCTTCTTGTTGCATCATGTATTCTTATATGAATATTCGTTGCTGATGGTACGAGGATTATAGGCATGGTAGTGATGAGTGCCCCACTGAAGATTGGGAGCATAATTCTCGTGGTTCTATGTATGGAGCACCGTCTTCCTATGGTACCTCATACACCCAATACAGGTCTTATGGTCACTCCTCTTCTACGGATTCATATTTTTCTTATTCCTCTCCAGCCCCACCTGGATCGAGGAGTAATGGAAAACGATGTTTGTGTTGTCGTAGCACTGACCACGTGTCGAACGATTGCATAGAATTTCGGCGCCAATTGGAGGAGGATGATGAACCGGGTATCTGATTCACTTTATCACCCTCTCAAATGGCAGCCCCTTCTGATTCTGATGATATATTTGCAGCACCACCTTGTCTATGGGGGACTGCTGCAGATATGCCCTCAGACGTTTTGCTGATCGGTGTGATGACATTGTGGCACCGTCTCTTACCATGCACTCTTCCCCTCTTATTGATTCAACCCCGGAGGAACCCGCACATATTTTCTCTGATGCTGTTGTTACTCCGCCTTCTTTGCAAGAATATTCTATCCCTATTTTTAGTGAGTCGGTTGATGATGTTCGACCGGATTGTGATTCTGAGCCTGAGGATGTGCCCATGTTTGACGAGGATATTATTTTCATTAATGCAAAGCATTACGTCTTGGAACATATGGACGCACTGAGGTGTGTTGATGAGGAGATCCTCTTTGTTGTGGAAGTTTACACTTCCTTGATGGATGAGGAGGTCCAAACCACCACCGAGGACCTCGAGCTCATGGATTCCCCTCACCATGACTCATATGACGTTGTCGATGATCTATGTCGGGATCCTGCTGGGAGTGAGACCGGGACCACTCCCCCTATTTCTGATTATTTTAGTTCTTCTTCTCCTTTATTTTTTGATCCCCCTTCTTTATCTGAGCTTGGGCGGGTTGAGTCTCCGCAGGAGCTTCAGGAGGACTTGGAGCTTTTAGCTCGAGTCATTGATGATAGCATCCTCTCTCGCGAGGAGGTTGATTCCTCCTCTGCTGAGGAAGCTCCATTGATTGCTTTCTCCTCTTGCCTTCTCCCTGCAGTAGATGATACCTTGCTGGGCAAGGATTCATTTTGTGGTGAGATGAGTGAGGTCCAGGCCTCCTCCTCATCCTACTTCCTATTTCCTCTGCCTGCGAGGTGCAGGTATGATTATTTAGGCAGTGGGGTAACTGTTCTATCGATGTATCGGTACACGTTACCGAAATGGATATTGGAACAGTTACCTGTGCATTTTTCTTTTCACAGGCCCATTAGCTAGAACCGTTTCGTAGCCGAATTAGTCGTGCTGGGATGACAATAACCTCAGTACTTATCTTTTATTTCTAGCATTTTTATTTTTCATGTCTAGCTTAGTTTTAGGATTTCTTTGTATTTTCTATTTTTCTTTTGTTTTTGCGGAGCTCACCCCTGCAGGTATTCATGGCAAATTGCATTGGCGGGGTTGTGATTCTTCGTATGGCGGGCCTGCTTCAGGTTTTCACGCGTCTTCTGGTATGCTCACTGGCTGAGCATTGGGTAACCTATTCCCTTAGCTCTTTATGATTTTAATTTCTCTTTCATATGCTGTGTAGTTTAGTTTAAGTCAGGGGGAGAGCCAGTTTTGTTACCTTTTGCACGTGCACATCTCATGTGCATACTAGAAGCTTTTATAGTTTTATTTTGATTATTTCATTGCACTGCACACCACTACACCCACTTGAGCGCTTGCTTAGTTGTTAGTGTGTCGCGAGTTAAACTCATTTCTTCATTACATTTGGGAAAATTATGTTGTTGGCTTAGGATTGTGAGACAGAGTAAAATATTGACCTTGTTGTGTTTCTAGTCAACTGCTCTCGTCTCGTATAGAAATTCGAGTAGATTTAATTTTTCTGTATGCTTATGGTTTTATACTTTCTATTTGCGTAAAGATCTTTTAATTCTACTCAAAAGTTGGTGAATCCGGTGTGAATCAAACGGTAGTATAGGAATGTGTGTAGCCGTCACTAAACTCGTTTTGCTCGAGTCGGGAGGAAGGATCATCTTTCACGGTGGCTAAGAACTTGCCCCAAGCTACTCTCGAAACATGGGTACTTGGTTAGTCTAGCGTAAGTGTGATGTAGGGCACCATTTTGGCGCGGTTGAGCTTTGTACCATTCTTAACATCATATCCTCGCTAGCCCCGTTGTGCCTACACTCCTTTCGATTCAGCTCCACCTTCATTCACAAAAGCCCCATTGCCTATCCTAGTCGCACACCCAAGTCGAGTTTAAGGTTTTATATTTTCATGTTGGGATGTGATGTGGTGTTATTATTTGTGAAAATGTGGAAGTGCTCTCAAGTTTATATCTGCTGAATTGTGAAAATAAAATGAAGAAAAAGAAAAAAAAAGAAAAATATTGTAAAGAAAAAAAAAGTGAAAAGAAAAAGTTTAAATTGGAAAACTTTTTGGAAATGTGATTATATTTGGAGAAGGCGGTGCACACACTCATATGTTAAAAGTTAAGTCTGGAGGTGTGGTGTACTTGCATATATTGTGGTTAGCGGTTGGATTCTTTTTAGGTTAGCTCATTTGGGTTAGGTGCATAACCTTTCTTTTTATCATTGTTTACCGCATCGTAACCCAAGCCCCGTGATTATCCTAAAGTCCTACAGATTTGCGCTTGAGTTAGTGTCATGGAGAGTGTGAACGGGCAAGCCTATGGTCCCCTACATTGGTGGATTCCATTGGAGGTGATCCTGAGCCCCGATCTTTGTCAAAGCTCACCTTAGTGGCCTACATACTTTCTTCCTATGCGTGACCGGTTGATTCACCGTGATTCTATTTTTGAGTAGTAATAAAATTTTGATACGCATTGTGAAAAATAGAAACTATTCTGCATACTTAGAAATTTTCTCTATAGTATTTTTACGCACGCGAGCATGCGACTTCGCATGGTACTTTGTTTTTCAATTTCTTTGTTAGCTAGTAATTTTCCCTATCTGCTTAGATTTTGTTTGCTCGGGATGCGCAAATACTTATGTCTGGGGGTGTGATGAGTCCATTTTATATACCTATTTTCGGACTCATCTGGGCTAGTTTTCCTTCGCATTCACTTCACTTTTAGTTCATTATCGTATATATTTCATCTTATCGTTATTTCCATAGGAAGTGCACATTTCAACCCGTGGTTGTGTATATTTTCTGTACTCCGTTTTGTGCTCGTCTGCAATGTCTGCACATATCAGTGCTTGGTTGAGGGGTCGTGTGCGTGTTTCGGGGATGTTTGGATGCAGGAATACTGCGCACGATCATCGGATATAGTGCGCACGACCACTGGTCGTGCGCTGATGATCGTGCACAATGTACCCTGATTTTCAGAATCTACCTGGGGTAATCGCACGACCACTGGACATAGTGCGTACGACCACCGGTCGTGTGCCACTGATCGTGTGCATTGATTCCTCTTTTCCTGGAGTCCTGTATGGGGTAATCGCACGACCATTGGACACAGTGCGCATTATCCCAGATCTTCTTCCTAATCTACCATGTCGGTGCGCACGATCACTGGATATAGTGCGCACGACCACTGGTCGTGCGCCCGTGATCGTGCGCATTGTTCAATTCTACTTTCTATAAATTTGCAGGTTCCGCCCTAATTCGGGATCGCTCGACATTTCTCCGTCGTTTTCGTCTCCGAGGAAGGGTTCTGCCATTCCCCTTCATCTTCCATTGTAGGGAGGTGCTCCGGGCAAACTTTCACCTCCAAATCCAAGCCAGAGCTTCCTCTCTGCCTCCTTCATCTTTGAGCTTCAAGAAGAGCTTGATCTATCTTTCTCCATCAAGCTAGGAGAAGTTGTGTCATCCTCCACCGGATCGTGACACGAAGAAGACGGGCCATTGGAAGGTGGTGACAGCCCTTCTCTACCTCGGACGCAGTTGAGGACCTAGCTTGGACGCGGATTGACAACCCGACGATTCCAACCGTGAATCCTCAGCAAGACTTCGGATCCGGTTGATTTCACACACTCTTTTCTGGTTTGGTTGTTGAATGTGTAGTTGAACTCTTGTATATGATGAAGTATGCATAGGTTGTAAAACGTTTTTATACAATCATGTCTTTGTGATTTTGTATTTTCGTTATTTGCTTGAGGTGCGCCATTTTCCATCCACCACCATCCACCCTTGCCGCACTAGCAATTGCTAGTGGCATGTGTAGCGAAGAGGTGCTCACGACCCTCATTCTGCCGTTCTAACCACATCATCCGCAAGCCTACTCGTCCATCCGCACAGCAATTCGGTGCATAGCGGCCCGACTAGTGCTCCATCCCGCCGGGCAAAGCATCGCATAGCGGCGTTGCATATGTGTAGTTGTTAAATTTTTACTTTCTTTTTCCGCAAATATCAAAACCCTCCTTAGTTAACTCCGACCTAAGGACTTCAATCTCTAGTCCTCCTCGAAATTAACTCCACCTTACTGTGTTCCTTGAGAGATCGATACTTGGGAAAACTCGGTCATTTTATATTACTTGTGCGACCGGTTCACTGTCGTGATCTTTAGCATCAGCTCGCGGCGTATATAACTGGAGAATGCAACCAACACCGATATGGCATTCGGGTTGAGCTGCGTGGGGAAAACCCCAAAATTATTTAAAACCTGTTTTACCTCTGGCCAGAGGGGGAGTCTAGGCCCCGACTCGAAGTGCGAGATGTGGAAAGCGAGTTCGCCGGGATAGAAAGTATTGATCGACTCGCCGACCTTCGGCGACCGAGACTCAAAACCATCCACCAGGAACTCGCGGGTGAAGCGGCTATAGTCCTCCTCTGAGATTTTGCCCGGGGGAAAATCCTGGTCGGTGAATCTCCTGCCGCAACGGCTGCGACCCTCGCCCTCTTAAGCTTTCTTCTTTCACATGCCAGGCGAGACGGCAAAAGCAGAGGGAGGTAGAAAAGTGGGTAAGACGTGCGAAGAAGCAGGCGAGATGAAGCAGGCGAGAGGAAGCAGGCGAGAATCCTGAATCTAAGCTGCAGCAGGAAGAAACAGTGCGGGCGTGAAACATTTTGATCTAAAGGGGGGGGGGGGTATTTATAGCAGTTGGAGAGAGTGGAAAAAAATGGCGGTAAAACATGAAGGGGGAAGTCGAAGGGCCAGCCTAACGTTTTGTTTTCCCTCTCTCTCTCTCTCCTGGCCTCGAGGCGCGAAATTCCTCGGTGACCTTTCCAATGAGCCAAAATGAAAAGAAAAAGGTAGCAATTAACGCAGCTATAATAAAAAAACCTGCATGAAAGAGGTTAATAGAATATCATCATTAATTATTTCATTCCGCACGAGGCATGCATCATTTTTGGCACTTAAAATAATACGTTATGATTACACAGGCGGGACAATAAATTGATAGAAGCCACACATATAAAACATAATTACATAAGCGAGATGCTTGAATAAGGGAGACGGGATGGATGGTCTTTAGTTCTTGAGCCACCTCCAACGACCACCGTGAGACCCCGCGCATGGGGGCCGACCAGGGATGTGAAAGGCGCGAATAGCATCTATATCACGGCGCACGAGACGGAGGTGCTGGACTGCCTCGCTTTTGATGGCCTTGGTGTCAGTCTCATCTTTCTCAACCCCGGCATCAATCTCGGAGGAGTGGCGGACGCACTCAATTTCCAGCCAGTCAATGCACTGGTCGGTGGCTTGCTTCTCCCAGTCCATCTCGCGGATAATATGCGTATACTTTCAAAGCATCCTCGTCGTCCTGTGCTTCATCTCTAGTGGATCCATGGGATCACCCAGATAATCTTCAATTTTATCTGGGTGTGGAAGAGGCGAGAGGGCGGGCGGCCCAGAGAAGTCCTCAGTGTTCGATTCAATCTGGATACGAACATAAGAAAAGTCGAAGATCAGAATGTTGGATGGCCTCGCAAGAAGGCTTGGAGTACACGAGTTGTATTGATCAAAGGGCAATGTTAGTTTATTTACTTGGGATGCGAGAATTACCCACAAGACGCGACAGGTCATCATTCTTTGCGACAGGGGGCGTCGATGGCTGAGGCGAGTCAGAGTCTTGATAATGTTTGTCGGTGGCGTCAGGGGGATTCGCAGGCATGGGGGAATAGGAAATGTTTCCCTGAAAATGCTCGAAGTTAGTAGGAGAGATGATAAAAAGAAAAGGAAAAGATGGAGGCTAGAGGATGAATCGATAACCACCTGTCTCTCCCGAGAGGACGCAGAAGGATGTGCATTGACCCCCAAAGGTGCTGAAGTAGTCGCATCTGCCGAGAAGGGGGGCCAGCGGTTTTTGCCTTCTTGAGGCAAGATGATGAAGGAGCAAAAGTGGGGATGCGAACTAGAGCAGGGTCTAGGCAGCCACAATGGTCTTGTTTTGCTTACGGAGCATCGCGAGGCGCTCGCGGAAACTCTGACTGTAAGACATGTTGACGGTAGAAGCCAGGAAGAAATGAGAGAGGGGGAAATCTCCACGATGTCACATATTTATAGACTCCAGTGGGAGGCCCTGCCAAAGATTCTCTCATAAATGAATCTCAACGTTGCGATCCTCGGTTGGACATTCTTTCCGATCTTGAGGCAACCTCGAAAAGAGCAGGATTGTGTACAACCTTGGGCTCACAGGAGGTAGCTCAAATAGCAGTATTGAGAAGGTGGCAAGAGGAACTACAGAGGCGAGTGGGACCATAGGGTGCACTTGCCGTATGCGAGACAAGGAGCATCAGAGTAGTCGAGGTGGCTCTCGCCTCGCGAGCTGGCTTATGTGTCAAGACCACTCACGCAGGGCAGGAGACTCGCGAGACGAGTAGATAGGCTCGTCTCGCCCACCGGCTATTTTCTCACTCGCCATATGTGAAAAAGAGTTTTTAACTTCTTACCGCCAAGGGGGGATTTTACTATTTTACCCCGGGTAATTTTACCCTTTTACCCTTTGTGGTCTGTATATAACCCTTCAGAACAGCGGAGTTTGACTGTTGGTAGACCCATCCCTGGGTATTTTGGTAATTTCAGGTCAGTTCAGTTTGGTTATTTGCAGGTCAAACTTAAAGGCCTATAAATAGACTGATAAGGCGCCTTGAAAAGGTTGTTGAACCCCATCTATCTTCTTCCTCAAAGGAACCTATCTCAGCATTGGCTAGGGAGGGGGAGAACTTCTGATTCTTCCGGGTAAGATGTGGGACATCAAGATGAGACCCTCGGTCTGTTTCTGGTTCTGTGACTCACGTCGAGAGGGTGGTTCTAGAAGAGTATGTGTGAGCTGCAACTTAAAGTCCGAACGCGAGGTGAAGTCGGGTTATTAGCTTCAACATCGTCGAGTCATACACTAGGGGAAAAGAGAAAAAGAAAGAAAGGTGATAAAAGTAATTGATTCGTGGTTTCAAAATATCAACGTAAAGTTAGGTCCCCGGCAACGGCACCAAAAACTTGGTGTCTACTAATCATTAAGACAATAAGAACTGAACTAGGAATCCATCTAGGAAAGTATGCCTATCGAATTGTTGTTAGGGGACAAAGTGTCGTATTAAGATCCGAGAACTATTGAGTAATTTTACTCACACGAAGACGAATTTCTTATCGAAGGATTGTTTTAGGGTTTGTTAAAAGAAAACTAATTGCAATTAAGAAAAGAAATATTTACATTAAGAAGAGAAATACTTGCAGTTTAAATAAAGAGCTACTAAAAGCTATTAAAACGTGGGGTTTAAACATTAAAATAGAATAGCACTCAATCGAGAATCACATCGGGAAAAGTTGATTAGAAAAAATGTGATAATAAACCCTAACTCAATAGGGTGAAGGACCTTGACCATGGAGGTTCCTAAAGCTTGAACATGCTTCTCTTGAAGTTGTTCCCAATTGAGTTTATGAAGGTCTTACCGAACTCTCATCCAAATCGGAGACCTAAAGCTCGTTTTATGCGGTGAACCCCACTATTGGATTTCACTCCAATCTGGAAGATTTAACGTCTGCCTTTCTCGAGGGGTGCATACAACTCTCTTTACTCTTGAGTGTTCACTTCAAACTACGAGCCTCTTGCCTAGCTAAGAGTGAAAACAAAGATGGAAATTATATATCGATGATATAACTCAAAAGATGAATTTTTCAAGAGTAAATCAAAGGCCTAAACCCTAAAAAGAAAAAAAGTAAACTTAAATCATCATAACTTAATCATCTCGAACCTCGGATCATCAAGATCGAGTACAAGGAGGATTTAGTTATTCATGATGTAGTAGTGAACAAATACTATGTGAAGAAAATGCATAATGAGAAAGAGAGAAAGATAAAGGGAATATCAAACTATTTAATTTCTTATTGCACAACAGTCACAAAGAGGACACCGGGACATTACAAAAAGTGTTTCCAAACAAATCACAAGTGTGATAAAAGTGATCGCAAGAATGTTAAAAAAATGAAAGTATTGAACTAAAATGCTCTGAAATAAACTCTCAATAGCTCCTTACAAGGCTTCTATCTTGAAAATGAAATTATAACCCTATTACAACACTTGCATGAAATGAAAATCCCACAAGGATTGAAATAAAAGAGAGAGAGCGAGAGAGAAAACAAGGAAGAATACTTAAAAAGAGCTCAAGAATCTGATTGGTGGCACCTCCCATCTCAAAATCTGGATGCTCAACCATTGGAAATGCTCTCAATTTATAGAATTTTTTTGGGCATTAAAAATCTTAAAATCATGCCCGTCACCAGGGCATGTAAGCTGGAACGGAGGACTGGAGGGAACGTCTGTTTGATGCTGGAAAATGCTTGTAGTCAAGCCCTGGGTCACGCCCGTGACCCAGGCATGTACTTTTAACCCGACGTGGAAATTATTCCTGAAGTTTGGCTATCACGCCCCATGCATGGGTCCACGCCCCTAGGTCATGCTCATGACCTAGGGCGTGTAAAATTAGATTAACGCGGGGGAGGTTCTAGATAGCGGCTGGGCGACACGGACTGTGACTATGGTCACACCTAGGTGACACGCCCGTGTCTTGAGGGACATGGCCGTGACTAGACAGTGTATTTGGAAAATTTCCTTTTTTTCTCCATAAATGCTCCTGATCAATCCTACAAGATTAAAAATATTATTATTAGACCAAATAAGTACGAAACATCAAAAGAAGTTAATTATATACATTATAATATAAAATTGATATATATCATAACTAAATATTAAATTAAATACTTATCTAAAATAGAGAAATAATTAAAGTTATCAAATACCCCCATACTTATCCGTTTGCTAGTCCCGAGCAAACAACTCTTTAAAGGGAGTAGAAAAATTTTAATGCAAGAAAAGAAAATTGAACCTAAGGAGTAAAATGCGAAGTCTTATGCCAATGCTTGTAGGTATTTTAGCAGAAAGATCTACTCAACATACAAATTATTTTTTACTTTTCGTTCAATGTGTTTCCATTATTATTTCTACTGTTAAATTGAAAACCCGGTAAATCTTAAAATCATATTTAGGGAGAAAGTAGCGAGCGTTGTAAGATAACATTGCACAAATCAAAGATCGAGATACCCTCCAAAGAAATCCATCAATATCAATGGACACAAGGTTTCCATTTCACACTCTAGCCATGGCACTAGTTTAAGTTATTAGCACGAATCAATAGGAGTTTCTAGGTTGAAACATAGACTTAGGTTTTCGGTGAGGAAAATCAAAGATAAAATGATGCCTAGTCACACCAAAACCTAAAGAGAGCTGGCACAAAATAAATTGTCATGGCTTTAACAACGCAGTCAATTCCCAAATCCTTTTGCTTCTTTTCCTTATTTTTAAATTTCTCATCATGTTGAAGATTTTTCTACTTCCTCTTGTTTTCATGTTCATTTATCTATTATTTTTTTAAGAGGAGGGAAAAATAAATCAACTTTTTTCCAATTAGACAACAAAATAAAATGGCTCCTAATCACTCACAAACCATTTCTGTATATATGTTTTCAAGCTCGGTCTTAGGTGTGCAGTTAGGATGCTTTTTAGGCCTTGGTAAAGTGTTTGGTGGAGCTAAAACAAAAGATAATGTAACTGTAAAACATGACTAAGAATTCCAACCTGTCGGCTTTAGACTCTGAACCCTCCTCTTTTCTTTGCCGGTTTAGAAAGTGACTTCGCATGTAGGTTCAGCCGGATCGACTCTTTCAAAATGATGAAATCGAACCATTTGTTGAAACCCGGGTCAAGCCTTAAAAAACTCCAAGAGATTTTCGTTTCAGTTGAGATTCTATCCGCTAAGAATTCCAATTCTAAATCGTTCTAAAAGTTCAAGTGAACTTTTTTTGATGCAATGATGGTATGCTTTTTTCATTCACGAGTTGTTCTCGTTCTCTACTCCTAGTTGCCCGGCTACCCTTGGTTCGCAGATGGATGTGAGGCTACCTATTTTCATTGAATGACCCGACAAACCTAAGAAAGAAGACGCGAGTCTAGACTTTAGAAACTTTCCTTCCCGTATCTCAACTAGGCGATAGGTAAGGCGCAGAAAGAGCCCAATGAAATACACGGCGAACAGGTGACCAACCTAAGAAAGAGTTGGTAAATTTTGTTTTTCTATGATATTACTCCCCCGGAACAAGGGGATTGAGAGCCTTTCTTTCTCAATGACTTCTCGCTCTATTACTAGGATAATCCAAAAGCCTTTGTCAAGTCTGTTGGAGGTGCAAATTACGCCTTGACTCTAGCTGCTCTTGGTGGTGAGTAAGGGCATCTTAGGCCTACCCCTACTCTCAAGAAAGGAAGGTAGAGTAGTTCAGTCACCCGACGATCACACTCTCTAGAGCTGAGAGTGCAGCCAATTAACAAAACCGATGAAACAGAGCAGCTCAGTACAGCTAGCTTCTTTGCCAATTAGCTACGTCCGTTCCCCTCCTAAAATCAAACAAATAGGCTGCGAAATTTCTTTGTCTTATGCCAATGTGGCGAGTCCCTTCGACCTTCGTGGTCGTGGTTCGTGGTACCGGCTTAAATAAATCGGTGGTACTTCGAGTGAAGAGGTCAATCAAGGAAGAAGGCGCTAGGGAAATGATTTAGCTCAGCAGGGGGATGCCTTCTATATAGAATATCCCTAGGTGGAGCCATTTTTGGTGCCTTTTTGGGGTATGGAACTCACCATTAGGGGCGGGCGTGTTTGTTTGATTGTATTTATTGAGCGGCCTAAATAAAGAAAGTGTTTGAGGCTGACTAGCTAAACTATTTAGAGTAAGACCCGAAAGTGGTAAAAGAAGTAACTAGTTACTTCTTCCGCCGAGAGGAGGAAGAACAGGATTGGTGTCTTCCTCGATCCGCAGCTCTCCCAACCAGGGTTGCTACGTACCTTCCCGCTTTGGGGAGTTACGCGGTTTGGCTTGCTTAGGTAGTGTTTCATATATTTCCTTTGCTTTGTGCGGAGAACTCCCCGAAGGTTCTAAACAATCTGAATCGATCAATCATCCGTTCTGGTTGGTTGTCGTCCATCCACAGTTGACCTACGGTTTGTGCTTGACCCTCTTTCTCGGCCTCCCTTTCAGGTTGATTGGCCTTTTATAGCTACGAAAAAACCCATTAGGGCGGTAGTTTTTATTGTCTTAGATGCCCCGAGAACGTACTTGGCTTCGACTGAAGCAAAACATAATTTATATATATATTTTTAATAAAGATAAAAGATACATAGAAAGTGCAAAAACAATATACAGAAATATTTGACCAACTGCAACTCCAAAGAAAAGAACTACTAATCATTGCTAACACCCCAACCCCCTCCCCCCCCCCCCCCCACGACGGATAATGTGTTTGCAAATCCGCAAACTCATGTATAATATGCTCCACGGAAGAAGCATGACTCTGCTCTAGCGCGGGAAAGCGTCCATCAAAAGGAGAGAAATGGTTGTCAAATGAGCCTACATCTGGTCTAAGCGAGTGTGAATTAATCCAAATTGATTATCTCAATAGCTTTGAGGACCGGGCATTGGGGTAGAGTGCAACAGTGATGGCGGAATCTGGGGAGAGTCAGGAGTACCGCTGGGACCGGCACCGAAATCAAGATCAAGATACCCGCCACCGACTTTTGGGGGGATAGCCTCAAACTCGCCATCACGTACTCGCGCTATGCCGAGGGCCTGGAGGGCCTGGAACTGAATGACTTGCGGCGTATGAATGCAGTTCAGTCGCGGAAGAGTATCCCAAAGACTGATCTGCTTGACGAGATGTGTGATGAAGTTCCCGCCGTGCACCGCTCCCAACCTCACATTTTCGGCCTGGTGCCGAAAGAAAATTGCGAGCATATGACCAAGGTTGAGTGGGACCCAGTAAAAGATACAATATAAATATAGTAAATCTGCCTGAGACACCACGCCATGGCTGTCGCCGCGACCGATAAGAGTAAAAGTGAGGAGGTTGTGGAGAATGCACAAATCGGGGGAAATGATGTGGCTGCCTTTCAATTTCTTTTGGGTGTAGGGTGCGAGGTCATTACTAATTACCGACCAAAAGGTGAGAAGGTTGAAATCAGAACGAAAATCAGTACAACTATCGAGATATGTGGAAGAGTGGGAAAATGCCTCCGAGCAAAAGCCCATGGAGCCATTGAGTTGGCGGATGGTGAGTTGATGCGTCACCCCACCCAAGTGAAAGATGATGAAATCGTCATTTGCGGCCCAACGTAACTCAAAGGAAGCCTTGAACTCGATAGTGAGCTCAAGGAAAATGGGCTCCAAAATTGAGAAGAGGGCACTCCATCCAGGGCTGGATAGAAATTCCATAACCAAATCTATTGCTTCAAAGGTTGCAAGGATCGCCCAGTCTAAGATCCGAAATACGCCAAAGTGTTTGGCGCATAATTGTTTTCTTCGGTCCTGCTGGGTGGAGTTTTCAAAGAGGATCATGGCTTCCGCCACGGCGGGATCCGCGGGGTGCTCGAAGGAAGAGCCCATGGAACGAGGGTGGTGGCGAGGCATGGTGAGAAAAAGGGGAGAATTTTGGCCAAAGAGGGAAGCGAAGAAAATATTGAAGTCTATAAGGTGTGGAGAAAAGAGAAGGGGGAGAAACCTATTTATAGGGGATTTCGGGTCGGACATGCCCCCCTGTCACGCCCGTGAATGGGGGTGTGTACTACTAAAAAAATGAAAAATAAAGACGGGCAGGGAATCTGATGCTCCCCATATCGGATTTGCGGGTCACACCCCAGAGTCACTCCCGTGACGCTGGGGTGTGTCAGCATATCCTAGGGGACGGGCTGGAATCCGAGGCGCTGGCCTCGGATTCCACAGTCACATCCTAGGGTCACGGCCGTGACTCTGGCGTGTGGCGGTTAAAAATAAAAACAACCAGCCTCGAATTCCCCGACACGGGCCTCGGTCACGCCCGTGATCCAAATCCGTGACCTTACAATATCTTTTAATATTTTTTTTGGATTTTACGTAGGCACCAGAATTTTTCTTGTATGACATGCCTGTGAACAACTTAGTCACGCTCGTGGCATGCTCGGAAGACGAACAGAAAAAAAAGTGATCTACGAAACCAATCTCGGGTTTCGCAAGACGGACCAAACATTCCTCTGTCACGCCCGTGACCCACGGTCACGGCCGTGACATGGGCGTGTACGAACAAAATTGCAGAATTTTTTTAAAATTTTCATATATTTTTTTATATTTTCATGACAGAAATAAAATAAACTAAATAAAAATTACCGACTTGAAGAAATCACATGTTCTTGACGTTCGAGCTCGACCGATCGTCATGCAGCAATGAACCTTCAAACCTGCAATACATTAAATATAAAATTAAAAAAAGGATAACCATAGGGTGCCTCCCACAAGCGCTTTGTTTATGGTCATTGAGCTCGACCTTTGCGGTGTGCGCTAACTACGGGATGGACAAGACTATATTGTCCAAGCGTTCATTAATATTATCACCAGAGAAAAATAATTTCAAACGGTGCCCATTTACATTAAATTAGCCTCTATCCGGATGCGAAACGAGTATCGTCCCTCAAGGCCAAATCTCCTTAACAAAAAAGGGGTCAGACCAACGGGACTTAAGCTTGCCCGGTAATAAGCCTAAGAACGAGTTATAAAGAAGGAGTTTGTCTCCCGGTTGGAATTCCTTTGGGTGCTTAATTTTTCTATCGTGATAAAATTTGGTGTGCTCCTTATATAATTTATTACTCTCATAAGCAAAGGAGCGCCACTCATCGAGCTCGTTAATTTGTAATTTACGGAGCTCAGAGGACAAATTTTCATCAAGATTTAAAAATTTAAGTGCCCAAAAGGCACGATGTTCAAACTCAATCTGTAAGTGGCTTGCTTTCCCATAGACTAATTGATACAGCATACAACCGATAGCGGTCTAGTACGCGGTCCGATATGCTTATAGAGCATCATCTATCTTAACCGACCAATCCTTTCTATTAGTAGAAACTATTTTTTCTAGAATTCATTTTATTTTACGGTTTAGTACTTCTACTTGGCCACTTGTTTGAGGGTGATAGGGGGTGGCCAACCTATGTGTAACGCCATATTTAGATAAAATTTTAGCGAATTGTGCATTATAAAAGAATGTGCCCCTATCACTAACTGTCACCTGCAGGGCTCCAAATCCTGAAAAGATTTTTTTAAGAAATTGGGTAACGACTCGGACATCATTTGTGGGAAGAGCTTGTGCTTCCACCCACCGTGACACGTAATCGACCGCTACCAAAATATATTTATTTCCAAAGGATATTGGTAACGGTCCAACAAAGTCGATCCCCCATAAACCAAAAAATTTATTTCTAAAAATGAATTTAAAGGCATTTCATCACGGAGGGAAATATTAGTGGAGCGTTGGCATTATACACAATGACTTACATGAGCGTGAGCTTCCTTGAATATGCTTGGCAAATAGAAGCCCGCTTCAAGTACTTTCTGGGCCGTCCGATTAGCTTTGTAATGTCCACCGGCGGGTCCTTTGTGGAAATGGTTCAAAATTTGGGCGCCTTCCTCATGAGAAACACACCTCCGCACTACTTGGTCCGCGCAAACATGAAAAAGAAAGGGATCCTCCCAAAAATAATTTTTCAAATCGCAAAAGAATTTCTTCTTTTCTTGATGAGAAAAACCATTAGGGAGGAGTCTCGCAACAAGATAATTTGTGAAATCAGCAACCAAGGAGTGGAGACAGTAATTACCATATGAATAACGAGAAGGCGCTCCTCGGGAAATGTTTCATCAATATTCTCCTCTATGAGCTCCTCTGAATCGGGATTTTCCAACCGAGAAAGGTGATCTGCTGCCAAGTTTTTTGCTCCACTCTTATCATGTATCTCCAAGTCAAATTCCGCCCAGCTCGCGATGAACGAGACATTGCTGCTGGTCTTTGCGGGTAGCTCAGGAGTTGGAGCGTTTGCTCTCCTTAGGCCAAGTGAAGAGGCTGGCTGCTCATGCTGCTGGAGTCCGCCACTGTTGAACGAAAATTGCCGCACCTGATGGATGACAAAGGATGGGTGACTTGTCGGACTGACGAGGCAGGACGCGCATGTTGGCGAGGTGGAAAATGGGATAGCTGGCTAGCGGCCCGGGGGCAGGTCGCCACTTTTGATTGGCGGTTTGAGCGGTCTGGTCTTATTGAAGAGCGACCTGCAGGAGTGGGCTGAGGGAGTCCAATTCCTGCAAAGGACACGACTTGTTGCCGGCCAGGGCGGATAGGCATCCGGGTCAGGCATAGGGGCGCCTGTTGAGACAAGCTGCAGTTTAGATGACAAGGAGTGCGGCCTGTAGGGGCGGATTGCAGAAGCAGCCCGTGGCCCCTACCGACCAGAGGAACAATGCACGGCATGGGCAGTCAGACCGCTGAGACCGCCCAAGTCGTGCGGCCTGAGCGGACAAGGAAAAAGCTGTCCGCCCAACCTAGGGCTTCGCGAACTCCAGGAGAAAACTGGAGCAGGCCATGACTAGCGAGCTGGCCACCTTGGTAATGATCACCGATTTCGGGGTTAACACATTTGCCCATATCATTTTGGGCAGAGGCTGTGAGTATAGTAAATTATGTACTGAATAGAAGCCTTATACACAAACTTAAGAATAAGACCTTTAATGAGCTATTTAAAGGGAAGAAACCTAAAGTGCACTATTTCAAAATATTTGGTTGCTTTTGTTGCATACACAACAATAATAAGAAACACATTAGAAAATTTGAGGCCAAGCCTAAAATGGGAATTTTGCTTGGATATTCCCAAGTAAGCAAGACTTATAGGGTCTTTAATAAATCCACCATGAAAACTGAAGAATCTGTACATATTACATTTGAGGAAACTAACTTGTTTTACAAGAAAAAGAATTCTTATACCAGTAATTCTTTGCGGGAACAAAACTTGTGTGAGAAGTTAAATGAACTGACCCTCACTAATGAGGTTGTTAGTCATCCTTCTTCACAAATTGCTGAAGACAATAAAGATGAAGAATGTGAAGATGAAGATAGTGGAGTCAGTGAAAAACCTCCAACAGCTAATATAATTCCACAACAGGAATTTACTCCGCAAGATGTTGCACAACCAACTCCTCCTACTGAATTTATGACACTTAGAGATCACCCTGTATCTCAAGTGATTTGAGACATTTCAGTTGGTGTGCAGACCAGGCATCAACTCAACCAAGACTTGATGCATGCCTGCTTCATATCTCAAATTGAGCCCCAATCCATTAAAGATGCAGAGCAAGATCCCCACTGGATTGTTGCAATGCAAGAGGAGCTCAACCAATTTGAGAGATGCAAAGTTTGGGATTTAGTTCCAAGACCAAGAGACTACCCAGTCTTTGGAACCAAATGAGTATATAGAAACAAGCTTGATGCTCAAGGTGTCATAATAAGGAACAAAGCAAGGCTGGTTGCTCAAGGCTATATACAAGAGGAAGGGATTGATTATGGCCAAACTTTTGGTCCTGTTGCAAGTTTGGAAGCAATCAGAATCTTCCTTGCATATGCTTCCTTCAAGAAATTCAAGGTTTACCAAATGGATGTCAAGAGTGCATTCTTTAATGGTGAACTTAAAGAAGAGGTTTATGTTGAACAACCTCCAGATTTTATTTCTCCAACTCATCCCTCTTATGTTTTTAAATTGCATAAAACTCTTTATGGTTTAAAGAAATCTCTAAGAGCTTGGTATGAAACCCTAGCTAGCCTTCTATTTGAGCATAAATTTTCTAGAGGCATAGTAGATAGGATATTATTCACTAGACACTACAAGGATAAAATTTTGTTAGTACAAATTTATGTAGATGACATTATTTTTGGATCTACAGATTCCAAACTATGCAAGGGGTTCTCTGACCTCATGCATTCAAAGTTTGAAATGAGTAGCATGGGTGCGCTCTCCTACTTCCTTGGTCTCCAAGTGAAGCAGCTACATTATGGCATTTTTATATCCAAATCTAAGTATGCTAAAGAGCTTATCAAAAAGTTTGGGATGTCAGATGACTCAGCAAAGAAAACACCTATGGGTACTAATTTTGTAATTGACTCTGATGAACATGGGAAACCTGTTGATCAGAAATTATATAGGGCCATTGTTGGGTCCCTATTATATCTTAGAGTAAGTAGACCTACATAATGTTTACTACATGTCTTTGTGCTAGATTTCAATAGAACCCCAAAGAATCTCACCATACTTTCTTAAAAAAGATTTTAAGATATATAAAGAGTTGTCCTAGTCTAGGACACTGGTATCCAACTGAGTCAAAGTTTGAGTTAACTGGATTCTCAGATGTTGACTTTGCTGGATGTAGAGTAGATAGAAAAAGTACCTTAGGGACATGTTAGTACCTTGGTATGAGATTAGTGTCCTGGTTTTGCAAGAAGCAGTCATCTGTGTCTACATAACCTGCTGAAGCAGAATATATAGCTACTGACAGTTGTTGCTCCCAGATGTTGTGGATTCAGTACCAACTCCTAGATTATGGGTTCAACTTAAATAATTCAACTTTACTATGTGATAACACAAGTGCAATTTCCATTGCACAAATTCCAGTCCATCACAGTAGAACTAAGCATTTATACATTAGGTATCATTTCATTAGGGAGTTTGTGTGATAAGCCCGGAATCCGCGACCTGTCCGCGCAGCTTTCCAGACCGGGCGGCCTGAGAATTCAAGCCGCTAAGCCTCCCAAGCCGGGCGGTCTCCATGTCAGGCCGCTGCCAACGCTGACCCTGCTCAGCGACAAGGCTCCAGGACCCAGTCGTTAGCTCGCCAGGAGGAATCCGCCAGGCCGCGCGGCTTCCCTCCTTTCTTGTTTCTCTCTCTTTTGCTTCCCCTCACCTCTACCCAGTTCTCCTATACCCCGGGCAGCCGGTAACTTTAGCCCTGCCCGCTTGGGCAGGCCCCCGAGCCTATAAATAGGGGGAGGGTGCACTCCCCAAGACGCGCTGACTTGTATCCAGGAGCTCGCCTGTTAAGAGCTGCGGTCTCAAGTCTAGTGTTTTGCGGCTTGTAGTCCGGCCGGCTTCCTCTTTTCCCTTTCGTGTAACTGTTTCTCATTTTAAGTAAAGGAAAGCCCGCCGCAAGAGTGGCATTTAAGCTGCTGCGGGCGAACTCTGTTGTTGTCGCTGCCAGCGGCCCCCTTTTTTGGTCCTTTAGCCGCGACCGCTAGTAACCGATTGGTCGACAGTCTCCTCCTTTCCTTCCCTACCCCCGGTGTTCAAACCGTTAGCTGGTGGTGCCCGACTACCTGTCTGTTTTCATGCATCAACAGTTAACACGCGGCCTTCAGATCTCGACTAATCGATGAAATCAGCGGTCTAGCTAATTAGACCGCTCTATCCTCTAGAGTTCGGCGGCCTGTCGAGCAAGCCACGACTTCGCCGGCTAAGGCTTTCAACCCGCCTCCAGTGCTGTAGAACCTGGCATTCTACCCGCTCGGTTTTCTTCTCGTTCTTCTTGTCAGCTTGTTGCACCATCTAGCCGCCCGTCAAGCCGCCGCTATTCTGCGGTCTCTTGAAAAAGTTCGGCTATTTCCTTCTTTTCAAGATGAATCCTGCAAAGGGTCAGAATAAATCCAGCAACATCTCAGTTACTACAGATCTCTCAGAAGTACAGGATTGTTTGTATTTTAATAATGAGTCCGCTGACCCTCATAGAGAAATTTTTGCAAACAGTGTTGAGCGTGGACTAGAATCTGTTGCAAACGAACCTCTTTGTAAGGAAGAAGAAGAGGCCCCTTCTCCATTCATTAATCGTATTCGGTGGGATACTATCTCATATAACTTCAGAGTACCGCGTCTCCCGGAGTATGCTGGATGTGATGATCCGTTTTCTCATTTGCAAGCTTTTGAATCAGCTATTTCACTGAGAAACGTGTCAAATGGAGTAAAATGCAAACTCTTTGTTATATCTTTTGGCAATGTTGTAAGAGAATGGTTTTATAGCCTCCCACCTCGATCAGTAACCAGCTTTAAGGATCTTCGAAGTCAATTTATTTCTAGATTCACTATTTACAGGAAGCGGAAAAGAGACGTTGGAGCTCTCTTCCGAATCAAGCAAGGAATTGACGAGTCTAATCCAGATTTTGTTGATCGGTTTCAAAATGAGGTTCTGGATGTTTGTAGCGTCCATCAAGACTATTACTTGCATGCTTTCATAAATGCACTTCAAGAAAGCCCATTGAAATTCAAGCTCACCACTAAGTATCCCAAAAGCTACGGAGATCTTATTGATATAGTTAATACATTCATAATAGGCGAAGAGGCAAATAAATGTTATGTTTCGTTTCTAAATCAAATGGCTAAACAATCTCAAGGGACTTCTGGTCAACAGCAATCTATTTCCTCCCAAGATGTTTCGCAAGTTGAATATTGCAAGTCTCCTCCTCTTCTCCAGGGTAAAACTCCAAAGTGTGAAAAAGGTTCAGGTAAGTATGTTAAGTTAAAAATTTCTATGGAAGATCTTTTGATAATCATTCAAGGAATGCCTGAGTTCAAGAAGCCTCGGCGTATGAAATCTAAAATCAAGTATCGAAACGAGGAGCTTTTTTGCAAGTATCATAAAGATATTGGTCATCTAGCAGAAGATTGCATAGCTCTCAGGTAATTGGCTAATCAACTTGCAAGAGCTGGAAAGTTGCAAGAATATGTCATTCAGTAATTCTCTAAGACAATCTTCCATTTCTCGCTCAATGGTTCAAGCAGGGATTCCTCTTTCTTTCTATGATGAGAAATGCTTATGTTCAGAATAGTATATAACGTCCCCTTCACAATCGGTATTAATGGGGCGTGCTAAAACTGCAGACATATATCCTTTGTCACATCCTTAACATCATGCAAACGTTATTATTCATTTGAAGCTTATTTTTTAACTTTACTTTTTATGCCAATATGCATGCATGTAGGGGAAAGAGCCCCTTTTGAATTCTTAAGCCCTCCACATCCCGCTTGACTTCAGTCGCAGATGTGTAGTGGAAATTCAGCTTGGCCTTCAGTCGCAGACATTGCGTACCCGTCACGCATGACTTCAGTCACAGACATTACATACTTGTCCCGCTTGACCTTCGTCGCAGACATTGCGTACTTGTCCCGCTTGACTTCAGTCGCAGACGTTGCGTACTTGTCCCACTTGACATCAGTCGTGGATATTAAGAATTTCAATCCCGCTTATGTGTTCTTTGTGTGGAAAGTACTGCCGCACGCACCTGCCTACATTGACACATAAGTGCATGTATCCATCTATTTTTGCAGGACAACACGAGCCTATCCGCTACCTCGCGGTTTTACTCAGCGGCCTGCGCAGGTTGTATAATTAATTACACAGGCCGCCCGGTTACATATTCCGGCTTAAGTTTTTTGACTTCCCTGTGCCTAACTGCCGGATTATTATAAATATATTTGGGAACTCGGCCGACTTACGTCCGCCCATCCGCTATTCAGTATCTTATTTGGCTTCCATATATCAATTGCCGGTTTATTATTCATATGGACAGGAAGTCGGCCGACCTGCATCTGGCACTTAATTCCTGGATTTGATCCACCGACTTCTATGGTATTAATTATATTAGCTAATCAGCGAACTGTCGTCATAAAATTTCTCGGCTTCCATGTGCCAATATCGGCCTGTATTATCGGAAGCCGAAGATTGTTTCTCTATTCATGTTCCTTGTATCAAATGGGCAATTCGTTTCAGAGTTCGCCCTAGACGCGATCTTATACTTCAATGCTATGGATGTTTGGCGACTGCGACAGGTAGCCGCGCGGCTTAGCGGTCACGGTTTATGTATAAGCAAGCCGCGGTCAATCAGCTCTTCCAGCAGATAACATTGAGTAATTTATTAAGGCAAGTTGCGGTTTAATTTGTTAGCCGCACGGCTTGTTGTCGACGAGCATTCCGGAATAAACCGCAGGGAAATATATCTCTCTTGCGGATAACTTCGTTGAAGTCGAAGTGTGAACTCAGACCGGTTTATGTGCTTGCATTTTATCGGAAGTTATGCCGAGACCGTGCAGACTTAAACAAGTAAGAAAAATGAGATGTAGTAAAGAGAAAGGTAAAGTTGCCTTCATTTCTGTTTAATTAAGTATTACAAAGCATTAATCGCGCGGTTACAAAATATAATACCGCCGATTTCCAAAAAAGTTCAAAATACAAAAAACAAGATAAAGATTTTCTTATCGCCCGGTTTAAGCTTCTTAGTCGCAGGAGAATCCAAATCACCGCCATCGCCGATATCGACGGGGGATTCAGTGTATCCGCTGTTGGTCGCTGAGCTCCCTGAACTGCCAGAAGTTGTCGAGTCTGGCCGCGCGGTCTCAGATTCTTGACCGCCGGACTCAGACGATGTGCATGCACTTGGGATTCCCTGGCCGCCCTCTACCTCGACGTCTTCCTCCACCTCGCCGACTTCTTCCCCGACCTTGCTCTTGCCCTTGATCGACCTGTAGACGTTGGCCACCTGCTCTTTCAGGGTGGGGTAGATGTCAGCACAAGTAAAATCGGTGAAGCCGGTCGCAAAGCCGCCAAGGTCCCGGAGGCGGTTAAGCGCTCCGTCGATTCCCTGGATGAGTTGCGAGAAGACTTGGTCTTGGAAGATGGGGTTGGCCGGGTTGTATATTTCCTGCAAAATAAAAGATAAAGGTAAGGCCGCGCGGTTACATAGTGCTAACCGCATGAGTATCGGTAATGTCTTACCGCCTCCCTTTCCTTTAGTCGCTTGTTCTCTTCTTGTTGTTCCTTTAACTGCCTTTTCAGGCCGCTGTTCTCCTTCATCAGTTGCTTGTAGGCAAGGCCCATGAAGTGACTTGCCACGAAGCTCCTCGCCCCGACTTGCGTGGCTAGCCGCGGCAGGTCATCCGGTGGAACTCGTCGCATCGCCTTCAAGTTGCGCTTGCCATACAGCGCGCCGCCAACCACGCTCGCGTGGCGGCTTACTTCTTCTTCCCCCCAGTAGGGGAGGGCGGTGGAGATCGTCACTGACTTGCCGTCCGGACTCCACCGCAAGGCCGGATCGCCGTGAAGGTCCTTCAGGCTGCTGCCCGTTCCTTGCAGCATAAACTCTCCAGAGGAGGCCGGCTCCTCCTCCTCCACAAGTCGCGCCGACTTGGACCGCCTCACTCGCTTCTCTCGTTGAGTGAGAGTCAAGCCCCCAGGAGTCTGCGGCTTGTTCAGCGGAACCGCCACAGCAGCTGCAAAGATAAAGGCAATATTATATTTTCGGCCGAGCGACTAAGCATACAGTTCGGCCGGCTTGGAGCTTACTGTCTTCCGCCTCTATTCCTACTAACGACGGCAACAGCGGGATGTAGTGGTTTACATCAAGCCGCTCGCCTTTGAAGAAGTTGTAGATCTCCTTCTCCATGCCATCCAAGCCGCTGCTGCCAAAGGCGGCCTCTTCGCGGATCTGGGGGTCGACTGGCAGCAACCCCAGGTTTCCCTCGAAGATGAGAAACCGCTCGGACCAGTTCGCGATCTTGTTCGCCAAGTTAACTATCTTCAGCCCTCTACAGCCGAAGTAGAGGTGCCCCCAGAAGATCTTTGTCCCGGAGTCCGGGATAGACCGCACCGAAAAGCATTCCCGGAAGAGCCTCATAGAGAAGCGGACTCTTTCCGACCTCAGGTAGGAGATGAAGCTATATATGGCGGCTATCGAATTTGGGGGTAGTTGTCCCGGCACAACTCCGTAGTGGTCGAAGACCGCTACGGCCTCCATCATGACCGGGAAGCTGAAGCCGCAGTCAAAGTGGTCGATGGGGACCGCGATCTGATTTGCGTGGGAAGAATTAATCCGCTCGTCCTATCGTGGAAGCCGCGCGACCAGCAGACTTCCCTGCATGTGCTTCTCCACAAAATCCTCCAGCTCGGCTTTTGTAAGCCGGTATTCTTTATGATCAGCAGAATGGAAAGTGGAGGCCGCGTCAGTCCTAACCGCAGTGGCCTTGTCAGACCACAACGACTTGGACTTAGTCCGCATCCTTTTTGATTTGTAATGAAATCTCCGGGGTCAGCTCTATTTATAGAAAATCTGTGAAGGTACAGTGCCCAACGTCAAATCGCGGCTAGTCGTCACGCCGCACGACCTAAGCCCGCTGGAAGTACAGATCAGCTTAATTACCAAGCCACAGTTTAGTCCGGCAGCCCGCGCGGCTATATACCTGCACTTAGAATAATTCTATGGCGAATCATGTGGGCATCAAATATTCAAGCCGGCGCTCTGTTCGCCATACCGCGCGGCTACTGTCCTATACTTTAAATTTTTCAGAACAAAGCAGCAGGCATGTGGATTATAAATACAAACCTCATAAGCCGCATTCAGTTCGCAGCATAATAAAATACAGCAGTTTACAACAATCAAATAGTTCAACATCCAGAGAAAAAATATATATTACAACATAATATTCAATTGTCCGCGCGGCTTAGTTCTCTCAAGTCGCTCAGGATCGCTTGTCATCTTTCGGCATGTCTCGTCCTATGTGCGCGACCTGTTCATCCGTCTGCACAATCGCAACGTATACCTGGCTAACCAGATTATGAAGCACATGTAGAGATCGATGAACCCGCGCAGTGTCGCACTCTACTCTCGCAAACGGTATCGTTGGGATCGCCTGGACCCCCAGACCAGACATAACTATGGCCTGCCCGGGCGCCGCGACCACCGGCGGATTTGAAGTCTCGCCAGAGGCCGGGCGGCCAGTACCCGGCAACTCTCCAGAAGTTGGTAGTGCAGTCCGCTGTTCTCCGCGGGTCTCCGCTGGCAGGTCTTGGTTCTCGCTGCCTTCAGCATGTGGGATCTCTTCTCTGTCTCCTTCCAGCCGCGCGGCCATCAACAAATACTTCTTCGCCTTTTCCTTCTCCAAGGCAACCTGCATCTCAGCAATCTTCGCCTCAGCGGCTTCCATAGCGGTCTGGAGCCTGACGGTCTCTTCTTTCATCGCGGTCTGGAGCCTGGCGGTCTCTTGCTCCATCACGGCCTTCAACCTCATTGTCTCCTGCTCAAGCGCAGTTTGCAACCTTGTGGTCTCTTGCTCCAGGGTGGTTTGCAACTCTTGGATCCTTTTTTTCGTGGCCTCCTGGCAACCCGCTGCTCTTCGTCTTTAATCCGCAGGGTTTCGGTGGCCGCGTTCAAAGCCGCCTGCAGCGTGCCGATGTCTTTCTGGAAGTCGGACATCTCCTTCTCGCGAACACTTGGAGGCGGAGGCGGTGGCAGCATAGACAAAAATGACGTCAAGTCGCCCGGTTTCATCGCGGTCTCCGGTACACCTGCAGAAGAGAAACCGCAGTCAGGTTCAGCCGGATTGTTCGAGGTTCTAGTAAGGAAATCGGTAGGATAAGACCGCCGGTTTGATGTTTATCTCCTCCAGAGGCCGCGATATGAATTTTAATCACTAGCCGCCGGAGCCGTTCAGGATCTATCCTCTTTAGCTTTTCTTTCCATAGCCACTCGGCTTCCTTAGCTCGGCTTTTCAGTTGAGCCGTGGTCAGGAAAAAGCTGGCCGGTGGATTTAATATTATATTCGCCCCCTTCTTCCTTGACCGTGACTTGTAGAATTTAATAATTCGCCTAACGTCCCGGTGTTTACCTTGCAGCAATGGAAGTGGGGTCGCCACCGGCTTCTCGGCGATCGGTTTCTTCATCTCCTCCATCTTCTCGTGAAGCTTCAGTTTCTCGGCTCCTTCAGAAGCCGCGGAAGCTGGTTCGCCAGGCTTCTCCCCAATAACCTGGATATCGGGGCGGTCAACGTCCTCAGAAGCCGCTGGTGTCGACAATAGAGCGTCTTGCCGCTGGAGGGTCTCCATGCCCTTCAGGAGCTCACTAAGCGACTCGCTAACCGCGGGTGTACTCTCTAGTTCGCTCGGCTTGTAATCCGGTGTGGGCGGGTTCTCGGGTACCTCCTTCTCGTGCGGCATGTGTTGAAGACTGTCCGCACCGGTCTTTTCGGAAATATTCCGGTTTCTGGCGTGCAACTTCCTCATCTTCCTTTTCATCCTTTCTTCAAGGGTTTCGCGCCTTTCCTTATGCCGTTTCAAGGAACCGAACACCTTTTCAGTCTACTTGCGCTGTTCGCCCAAAATCTGTTCGGTCTCCAGCGCCTTCTCCGGCTCGTTGTCATCCACAACGATTACGTCGACCTTGTCCTGCAATTCGGACGGTTTCCCAGATTCAACACTTTTCTCCTCCGTCCCACCGATTTTTAGCAGTGGTTCTCCTGATGGAGAGAAAGTCAGGTCGAAGGATTTGGCAATTCCGGTTTGTGGTGGAGCAGTCTTTGAAACCGCTTTGGGATCTACTGCGGTCTGCGATGATCCGCCGACGGTCTCTGTCGGCCTCTTTTCAGGTCCAGAAGCCGCTGAAGTCTCCGGCTTCCCAATCTTCTTGGCAGGCTGTCGGGCAGAATCATCTGAATTCTCGCTCCGGCTTTGCTTCTTTTCTGGCGGTTTCTTGTTGCGTGCTAACATTGAAGACATAACATCCATCTTGTGAAAGATCGCGTCGGCTTGCAAAATGCTGACCGCAAGTGGCGAGTAGCGACCCGTGGCTCGGCAGGAATCTTGAAGAATGACAAGGGCCAGGGGATTTTATAGACGACGATGAGGCAGTCGCGGTCTCCGGCTTAGTTCTACATTTTCGAAGTTTTTTGGAAACTTAAAAATGTGCGGGGATTATGATAAGCCCGGAATCCGCGACCTGTCCGCACAGCTTTCCAGACCGGGCGGCCTGAGAATTCAAGCCGCTAAGCCTCCCAAGCCGGGCGGTCTCCATGTCAGGCCGCTGCCAACGCCGACCCTGCTCAGCGACAAGGCTCCAGGACCCAGCCGTCAGCTCGCCAGGAGGAATCCGCCAGGCCGCACGGCTTCCCTCCTTTCTTGTTTCTCTCTCTTTTGCTTCCCCTCACCTCTGCCCGGTTCTCCTGTACCCCGGGCAGCCGGTAACTTTAGCCCTGCCCGCTTAGGCAGTCCCCCGAGCCTATAAATAGGGGGAGGGTGCACTCCCCAAGACACGTTGACTTGTATCCAGGAGCTCGCCTATTAAGAGCTGCGGTCTCAAGTCTAGTGTTTTGCGGCTTGTAGTCCGGCCGGCTTCCTCTTTTCCCTTTCGTGTAACTGTTTCTCATTTTAAGTAAAGGAAAGCCCGCCGCAAGAGTGGCATTTAAGCTGCGGCGGGCGAACTCTGATGTTGCCGCTGCCAGCGGCCCCCTTTTCCGGTCCTTTAGCCGCGACCGCTAGTAACTGATTGGTCGACAGTCTCCTCCTTTCCTTCCCTACCCCCGGTGTTCGAACCGTTAGCTGGTGGTGCCCGACTACCTGTCCGGTTTCGTGCATCAACAGCCCGGATTCGTTCCCGGATATCACAAACTATGCTCATGGTTTCCAAGTACTCTGTATACTCTGTTGACGGAGCCTTATATACCAAAGTAATATCCATCTCTTCAATCATCCGAGCTAACTCCATACTCATCAACCGATACTCTGGGCTCGATTCTGCTACCTTTCTGCTCAATGCATCAACCATCGAGTTCGCCTTTCCGGGATGATAATTCAAAGTGAACTCATAATCGCACAGAAACTCTAACCATCGCCGTTGTCTCAGGTTCAATTCCTTCTGTTTGTGAACATACTTTAAGTTTTTATGGTCTGAAAAGATCTCGCAGTGGACGCCGTATAGATAGTGCCACCAAACCCTCAAGGCAAACACCACTGCTCCCAATTCCAAATCATGAACCTGGTAATTGATTTCATGCTTCTTCAACTGTCTTGAAGTATAGGAAATCACGTGTCTGTGCTGCATCAACACAGCTCCCATCCCTTGATATGACGTGTCGATGTAGACTTGAAATCCTTCCTTCCCAGATGGAAGTGCTATGATTGGGGCGGAGGTAAGTCTATCATTCAGCTCTTGGAATGCCGCTTCGTACTGGGGTGTCCACTCAAATGGCACACCTTTCTTTATAAAGGAAGTAAGAGGGAGGGCAATCTTTGAGAACCCTTTTACAAACTTGCGGTAATACCCGACAAGTCCAAGGAAGCTCCTCACATCGGCCGCCGACTTCAAGGGCGACCACTCCTTCACGGCATGCACCTTGGCCAGATCCACCGCTAGTCCTGCTCCACTGATCACATGCCCCAAGAAAGAAACCTCTTTAAGCCAACTTCGCACTTGCTGAACTTGGCGAACAAGGCGTGCTCTTTTAATTTCTTCAATACCAAGGTCAGGTGCTCAATATGCTCATTTTCCGTCTTTGAGTAGACCAGGATGTCGTTGATGAAAACAATGACGAAGATGTATAAATAAGGTCCAAACACCTTGTTCATCAGGCCCATGAATGCAGAAGGGGCATTTGTGAGCCCAAACGGCATTATAGTGACCTCGTACAGTCCATATCTTGAACTAAAGGCCGTTTTCTGGATGTCCACCTCTTGTATCCTCAACTGATAATATCCCGAGTGCAAATCCAACTTAGAAAACCAATGCGCTCCCACCAGTTGATCGAACAACCTGTCGATACGGGGTAGCAGATAGGTGTTCCGCACCGCCAGACGATTGAGTTCCCGATAGTTTGTGCATAGCCGCAAGGTTCTGTCCTTCTTTTTGATGAATAATACAGGGGCTCCCCAAGGTGACGAGTTGGGGCGAACGAACCCTGACTCCACCAGTTCTTGCAGTTGAAGTCTAAACTCCGCGAGTTCCTTCGGGGCCATTCGGTAAGGGTCCTTGGATACAGGCTTGGCACCCGGTACTAAATTAATTTGGAAATCAACTTCTCTATGCGGGGATATTACTGGCAGTTTCTCAGGAAATACCTCAGTGAAGTCCCGCACTACCCGTACATCTTTCATATCCAACTCCATCCCCTTCAACTCGAAAGAGACCATGACGACTTCATCCCCCTTCATATGGGCTTTTACAGCCTGAACTGAAGATAAAAACATACGTGGTGCGAAGCTGAAACCTTGGAAGATGACATCGGAGTCTCCATGCCTCAAGTAGATTCATTTCTCTGCACAGTCAATCCTTGCAAAGTGCCAGTCCAACCACGCCATGCCAAAAATGATGTCAAACTCCGACATTCTCAAGACCGTGGCAGGCATATCAAAGTCCTTTCCCCCAATGAATATCTCTAGCTCGCACTTAGCGGTTGCAGTCGTCTCAGAGCCGTCCGGGAGGCGTACTCGTCGAGCTATCCCAACAAAGTATTCTACAACTTCCATGTCTTTAATGAAGTCCTCAGACACAAAAGAGTGTGAGGCACCGGTATCGAACAGCGTATAGGCCGTCTTCCCGCCGACTACCACGGTGCCTAAGTTCCAATAACCAAAACTCAACAGTAGGTGTCTAGTATGTTTTAAGCAAGTTAAGTTAATCAATGAAAATGTGAAAGCTAACTACAACATACCTGCAATCACATCCTGGGGATTCCATTCTTGCGCCATGTCCAGAGCGTATACTTGATCCCGGGTAGGACCGGGGTTTCCTCTTCGCAGTCCTCGTCCTCGACCACGCATATAACCACGCCCCCGCGGAGCTGCCGGAGGGGGAGCAGGAGGGACATTCCCAAACAACCGCGGGCAGAAACGTCGAATGTGGCCCGGTTGGTTGCATTCAAACCACAGCAGCCCACGACGCCCCTCAGGTTGCTGAAATTATTGAGGCTGTTGTGGTGGAGGCAACGGGGGCGGCTGCGGAATCAGGTGCTCCACTCTAAAATCTCGATGGAAACGTCTTCCACCTCTCTGATGTCCTTGATGAGTCCAAATATTACACTGATATTTGGACTCATCTGGGCCAGTTTTATCATCTTAGCACTATACTTGCGAGATATAACTGCATATATTTGCGTATTTGCCTATTTTATGATTAAGTGAAATTTAGGCCCATTATCTGTGTGCTTTAGATATTTCTGTATTTCCGTTTGTTTTACTTGTTCTCTCACCGTATCTTAAGAATGTGGTGTGCACGTTTGATGACATATCAGCCTCTTCTGCTGGTGCATGGGTCTCCTGCGTGCTCCGGAACCGCTCGGGAGACCCCGACGATACATGAATACTGCGCACAATCACTAGACTCACTGCACACGACCAGTGGTCGTGCGCCACTGATCGTGCGCATTACATTCTCCTTTTCCCCAGTTCTCTCTTGACGATCGTACGATTACTGGACCTATTGCGCACGACCATTTGTCGTGTGCTGGTGATCGTCCACTCTGTCCTCTTCTTATTCCTAGTTTTGCCCGGGTAATCGCATGAGCACTGGACATTGTGCGCACGACCACTGGTCGTGCGCCACTGCTCGTGCGCTTTTACCTCTTGCTTTCTGCAGTTCTGTCTTAACCAATCGCATGATCAGTGGATTTAGTGCGCTCGACCACCGGTCGTGCGCCACCGATTGTGCGCATATATGCTGATGTTTTTGTCCTAGTTGCAGGTTTAATTGGAAATTGTGCACGATCATCGACCGACAGTGCGCACGACCACTGGTGGTGCGCCACTAGTCGTACACTCTTCTTATTCTGCCTCCGTATTTAAGGGCCTGCTCTGCGATTTAGGGCAACGCTGGTCATTTCTGCGATCGGAGAGTGCACGGGAAGTGTCATTTTACTTCTCCAGCAGCTCCATCCACCTCCACCTTCATCGGGAGTCCGTAGCCGGTGATTCTGAAGCTTTCCAAACCCTCCGGCGAAGCTCCCAGCCATTGATGACCTCAACTCCAAGCTTTCCACCGGAGTTGCAGAAGAAGATAATATAGAGAACGGACTCAAAGGCCTTCGAGGTGACAGCTCGTTGGTACCGGAAGCCTCCACGGACTGAGCCCGGAAGCAAGTTGACAACTCACTATTTCGGCCACGACCTGCGGTGGACCTTCACCCTCTAGTAGTTTACTCCTCTTCCCCTTCCTCCATTATATGGAATGATTTGATATTGTAATGAACTACATTTTCTACTCTATATCTAAGTGGATGTTTGTAGTTTTCATTTGCTTTTGAGTTGTGTGTTGTGAATGCGCCTCGCCCACTCCACATCCACTCCATACCCTTGTTTCACCCGATTGCACTCCGCACAGGAACACTTCCATCCATTTGCTTTTCGTCCACTCGCCCAACCGAAGTTTGACATCGCGGTCGATACACTCACATCACCTTGCGAAGCGATGCCTTCGACCCGCGTAGCCTTAATTAGTTTATTAGATCAAGAAACCACAATTTCACAAGCCCCCTTTTTAATCTTTTCTAAGTATAACCCTCATAACGATTTTTTCTGAACTGTCGCCGTTCTATGCTAATTGCATTCCTCAAGAGACCGACACTGGGGGATTTATTCCCAAAGTTTCTTACTTGTGTGACCGGTGCGCTTGTGGATTTCCATGCATCAAGTTTTTGGCTCTGTTGCCGGGGAATGCAACTATAGAGCGACTCAGGATGACTGAAAATATTGTTATAAGAGTTAGTGTTTTTGACTGCTGTTTCCTTGTGTAGTTTGCCGCAGTGAATGCAGGTTCGAGCCACAAGAGATCTAGTAGCCTACTAACCCCTCTTCATTCAAGCCACTTTCAATGACTACTATTCAGCAACAGACTTATAAAGCAAGCCTTACCAACCTTACATACCGAGCAGAAACGGGAAATAACAGTTTCGATATCTCGCCTGACCTTATCTAATACATCATCAAAAACTACCAATTCAGCAGAGACAGAAATATAGATGCATTATGCCACGTGCAGAGGTTCTTAAAAATTTACAACACTTCTATACCAAATGATGCCAAAAGCGAGCAACAGAGGATCCGACTCTTCTCCTTCTCCCTAAAAGACGAAGCAAAGTGATGGTATCAAGATATCCGAAAGGGAATATCCTCATCCTGAAAACAACTCGAAGGGAAATTCTTGGCCAAATTCTGACAACAAATGCTAGTAATAAACAATTACAAGGAGCTCATCACCTTCACCCAAAGAAATGAAGAGACCTTGTTCGATACATGGGAGCGTTTCCAGTCCCTGCAAAGGGAATGCTGCAGAGTGGAAATGTCAGACATCCTCCTAATCCAAACATTCTACTTCGGCATCTCAGGCAGATTCCGGCCATTACTCGACGTCGCAGCCGATGGAACTCTGTTTAACAAATCCAACGAGGACATTTGGGAAGTAATAGACAACATTGCCCAAACTAGTAGGCATTGGAAGAACTCTCCGCCTTCTCCCGACCTTCCGGTAGAGATAAATTCAGTAGTCTCTGATGAAGCCACCGACCGCAATCCCTCGTCAAAGACAGTAATTTTTCGCTTATGCGTGCAAAATGATGGAGATGTTCAACGACCAAGCCACCATCATTCAGCGCCTACAAACTGCCATAGGGATTCTCACAGAAACGTTATTATGTTCAGTCGATCAAAAACAGGAAACGGTACATACAATGAGATTGAGAAGTGGAAAAAGCCTTGAGAGGGCCTCTCCTCCTGATCCTCCTGCACAATCACACCACGAGCTCAAAATAATCATCGAAAAATCCATCCATTCCAACAGAAAAGAGTGGGTCAAGAAGGTCGACAATGCCTTATGGGCGTACAGAACCTCGTTCAAAACCCCTATCGGTATGACCCCTTTTCAACTAGTCTACGGAAAAGCTTGCCACTTGCCGGTCGAGCTAGAACACAAAGCTCTATGGGCAACCAAATTACTAAACATGGACATCGAAGTAGCAGCAAATAAGCGCTGCTCTCAACTGAACGAACTAGAGTAGCTCCGGAATTTCGCATACGAAAATGCGCGGATATACAAAGAAAAAACAAAAATATAGCACGACCGTCACATCATTCCAAAAGAATTCCAACCAGGAGACCAAGTCCTGCTATACAATTACCGCCTCCGCTTATTTCCAGGAAAGCTAAAATTGCGGTGGAGCGGACCTTTCACAGTTATCGGAGTCTCCCCCTTTGGCGCCATCGAAATTGCCGGGAAAAGCGGAGACAATTTCAAAGTCAATGGGCACCGGCTAAAATTATATGATGGCGACGCAACCTCCGGCAAATCTCAAAGCCTGCAGCTTGCCGACCCCAAGCAAAGTGATAGCGACACTCCTTGATCGACAATGGCAGCAACGACGAATGAGGACCACCCCTCCACTCCGCAGCTACCCTGCACGTTATTCACCAAATTTTGTATCTAAAGAACATACTTGAGCTTTTATATTTATTTTTTTCTTCAAACAGCAAAGAACTCTTTATTATAACTGTTAATACAGGTATTTGGTCCACCTTAAGGATGGTAAACAAAAGAGCTTTCGGGAGGCAACCAATGTTGGGCCATTTGGTCCTGTGCTGTGTTTTGAGCTCTTTTTATATATATATATATATATATGTCCATCTTTTGTTTTGCGTACGTATTTAAATTGCAGGTGCAGGAATTTTTGAGGCGCGGCAACTTGGCCGCACTTAGATATCTCGTTGCACGACCGGTACGCTCAATTTTGAGCATTGGTACTTCTTCCCCTAGCCCTTTTTTTTATTTACATGTTTTACTTTTTTGTATTGTCATATCCTAGTCTGTGGGTGGAGTTGCCTGTGATCACTACACAACACAGTTTATTGCATACTAGTCTGCATTTATTTATTTCATGATCACTAATTGCACACACTGAATCACCCACATGAGTGCGCACTTAACCATGCGCGCGGCTCCAGGCAAATGTATTACTTTTGTGTAAACTCTAAAAAGTGGTGCTAACTTAGTATTTTGGGATATTGTAGTTCGAAACTCATGCAGTGCTCCTAATCGAGTACTCATGATTTGCATAGAAATAGTATAGGATTACTTTTTCTTCATGCACGTAGATTTAAATTTATTCTACAAAACTAAATTTTATTTGTGTTACTTAAAATTGTAGAATCTAGAGTAATCGAACGGTAGTGTAGAGATGAGTGTAGCCGTCACTAGACTCGTATTGCTCGAGTCGGGGGGAAGGATCGTCTTTTTTGGGGACTGAGAACTTACCCCAAGCTACTCTCGAAGCATTGGTGCCTGGTTAGTCGAGTGTGGGCGTGAGGTAGGCCATCATTTTGGCTAGTTTGAGCTTTTTTGTACCTAGTTCTAGCAGCTGACCCTTGCAAGCCTAATTTACGCCTACACTCCTTTTGTTTTAGCTCCACCTATATTCACCAGAGCCTAAAAGCCAACCCTTTTGTCGCAACCAAAACCTTGACCTTGATCTATTTCAAAATTTAGATATGTTGTGATATTTGGGATTCATGTGATGTAGAGATTAATTCTTGAATTGCTAATTTTTAGATTTGGGGATTGCTGAATGAAAAAGAAGAAAAATGAAAAAGAAAACGATGAATAAAAAGAAAAAAAATTTAAAATTATTACAAGGAGAATTGCATTCCCCATCTTGTGTGTTAGTTTTTGGTCGGGATTGGCCATGTGCATACCCGGTTTTCAAGCCAAGTCTGGGGGTATCTCACACATGCATTTCTTAGTGGCTGTTTGGGTTTAGCTCTTGTTCGCTCTCTTTGGTTGCGTGTAGCCTCCTTGTTTATCATTGACTACCACACCTTAGCCTTAGAACCATTCAAACCTAAAAGTCCAGCTGATTCACATTTGAGTCTACTTAGCATCGTGGAGAGAGTGTGAAAGGGCAAGCTTAGGGTTTCCAACATTGATGGATTTCTTTGGAGGTGATCACGAGCCCCGGTCTTGGGCAATGCTCACCTTAGTGACCTGTCTACTTTCTCCGTACACATGACCGAACGATTATCCAGAATTCTAATTTTAAGTAGACACAATATTTATTTACTTCTGTCGAATAATTTAAGCTCCATAGTATAATTAAAAAGTTTTTCTATTCTATTTTCTATGTACATGATGTATTTAATTTCTCTTCCTACTTTATTTTGAAGTTTCTAAGCCAGCTAGCTATTTTTACAGTCCACGGAGTAATGATTTGTGCGGCTCGCGCAAATGGGTAAGTTTGGGGGTGTGATGAGTCCAAATATTACACTGATTTTTGGACTCATCTCGGCCAGTTTTATTGTCTTAGCACTGCACTTGAGAGTTATAACTGCTTATATTTGCTTATTTGCATATTTTATGATTAAGTGCACTTTAGGCTCGTTTTTTGTGTGCTTTAAATGTTTCTGTATTTCCATTTGTGTTACTTGTTCTCTCATCGTGTCTTGAGAATGTGGTGTGCACTTTTGGTGGCCTATCTGCCTCTTCTGCTGGTGCATGGGTCGTGTGCGTGCTCTAGAACCGCTCGGGAGACCCCGACGACACAGGAACACTACGAACGATCACTGGACTCACTGCGCATGATCACTAGTCGTGCGCCACTGATCGTGCGCATTACATTCTCCTTTTCCCCAGTTCTGTCTTGACGATCGCACGATCACTGGACCTATTGCGCACTACAATTGGTCGTACGCTGGTGATCGTGCGCTCTGTCCTCTCTTATTCCTAGTTCTGCCCGGGAAATCGCACGAGCACTAGCCATAGTGCGCACGACCTCTGGTCGTGCGCCACTGCTCGTGCGCTTTTACCTCTTGCTTTTTGTAGTTCTGTCTTAGCCAATCACACGATCATTGGATTCAGTGCACACGACCACCGGTCGTGCGCCACTGATCGTGTGCATATCTGCTGATGTTTCTGTCCAAGTTGTAGGTCTAATTGGAAATTGCGCACGATCATAGACCGATAGTGTGCACGACCACTGGTCGTGCTCCACTAATCGTGCGCTCTGCTTATTTTGCCTCCGTATTTAAGGGTCTGCTCCGTGATTTATGGCAATGCTGGTCATTTCAGCGATCAGAGATTGCACGGGAAGTGTCGTTCTACTTCTCTAGCTGCTCCATCCACCTCCACCTTCATCGGGAGTCCATAGCCGGTGATTCCGAAGCTTTCCAAACCTTCCGGCGAAGCTCCCGGCCATTGATGACCTCAACTCCAAGCTTTCCACCGGAGTTGGAGAAGAAGATGACCTAGAGAATGGACTCAAGGGCCTTCGAGGTGATAGCTCGTTGGTACCGAAAGCCTTCTCAGACTGAGCCTGGAAGCGAATTGATAACTCGCTATTCCGGCCACGACCTGTGGTGGACCTTCACCCTCTAGTGGTTTACTGCTCTTCCCCTTCCTCCGTTGTATGGAATGATTTAATATTGTAAAGAAATACATTTTCTACTCTATATCTAAGTGGATGTTTGTAATTTTCATTTGCTTTTGAGTTGTTTGTTGTAAATGCATCTCGCCCACTCCACATCCACTCCATACCCTTGTTTCACCCGTTTGCATTCCGCACAAGAACACTTTCGTCCATTAGCTTTCCGTCTACTCGCCCAACCGAAGTTCGGCATCGCGTCCGATACACTCACCTCACCTTGAGAAGTGGTGCCTTCGACCCGCATAGCCTTATTTAGTTTATTAGATCAAGAAACCACAATCTCACATGCCCCTTTTTTAATATTTTCTAAGTATAACCCTCATAACGATATTTTCTGAACTGTCTCCGGTCTATGCTAATTGCATTCCTCAAGATACCGACACTCGGGGATTTATTCCCAAATTTTATTACTTGTACGACCGGTGCGCTTGCCGATTTCCACGCATTAGTCCTCTTCCTCCTCTAAAGTCTTGCTTTCTACTGTTGCTTAGGCCAGCTTCTATCACGCCCTCTGCAGGTCTCTTACCACTACTCAAGTGATCCGCCTCCAATCTCTTCACCATGTCAACAATCTCCGCCAAGTTAGCGTCCGCTATAAACAAAAGGGCCTGCCTTAGGGGATCTCATAGCCCTTTGTAGAAACGCTTTGCATATCCTCTATCATCCAAATCGTAAGAATCCGCGAACCTCGCGAGGTGCTGAAACTCTCGCTGATATTCTGTAACTGATTTTGATCCTTGCTTCAGCAGAAGAAACCTCTCTTCGAGTTCGTTCCGAGCGGATGTGGGAATGAAGTGCTCCAAGAAGACATCCGAGAGCTCGCTACAACTTATCTCTATATAGACCCGGCCTAGGAAGGTGGAGCCCTTGAGGGACTTCCACCACCTCTTAGCATGTAGTTCCAAGATGGACATCGCCAACATCATAGCTATATTCGCTGGGCAATGGATCCCCGCCAACAACTCCCACACTGTGTCATGTCATTCTAACATGCATACGACCGACTCCGTCCCGAGGTAGGAGGGAGGGGAGAGGGCCCGAAAGGTGCTCAACCAATTAGAGCCCGGAGCCTGTTGTTGCACCGGAGGCTGCTGCGCCCAAAAGGCATCCAGGATGGCAGTGAGCGTCTGCCCCAACTCGGATTGTTGGAACTGAGTAGGTATGGAAGGGGCAGGAGTGCCGCCCATCGGCTGAGCGTGCACTAGAATCTACACGTAAAACAAAAACGTATGGTCAGGTTGGCTAATCTTAAGGTCAAAGTTGCACAAACTTAGTGTGAATTACATATGGCCACACCACTGCTTCCGCTAAGTCAGGTTGTCCCCAAACTGACTAATCGAACGGGGGTGGTACCATTGTTGAATAACTTCTTTAGTTCAGGATCGTGTCAATCTGATACCATTTGTAAGACCCCCCTCCCAGATCCCAAAACACGGCACGAAGGGGGTCTTATGCCCAGAACAGTCGCCTTGCGGTAGTATTAGCACACGGGCTAACCTGTACCACAAGACGCCTATTCTGCCGGCTACAACCAATATCAATAATTATGCCAACCCAACCAATATATAATATCAAGAGAAGGAAAATCCACACCAAGTATATATGTCCAAAGTACATCAAAATAGAGAAGCTAAAACATGCTTCTAAAATATATCAGAGTACAACTAAAAAACGCCCAAAAGGGCTACATCAGAGTCACCCAAAACTCACATCAGTAATTGACGGTAGCGACGGTACCATCCCTTTAGGCCCTGTCATCTTGGCCAGGCTGTCCTGCTATAAGGTCTGCGGCTGCTCTACCTGCGGGGAGACCTCCTAAAAACGAAGACGTAGCAACCGTTAGTCGAAAAGACTAAGTGGCTTCACATCCGCTCCCCCGGCGTCTCCTCAGCACCGGGGGGAGAAAAGAGCAAGGGTACAAAAAATAATAAATAGTATAATAGGTACAAGCAGGTGGTAATGGTACAATAAAATTAATAGCATTTTATTCTAGCAATTCTACATAAACAATAACAAACTATCAAGTACAAGTAACTACAGCAGGAAAGTAACTTAACTTTCAAGGATGCCCATACAAGCTTATAAGTTAAGGATCAGTTTACATAAAGTAACTCATCGTATAGGAGTGCCCATATAAACTTATACGATGAGGATCTTGTTGTGCAATCTTATGAAATGGTATATATGTTATGAAATGACTCACCCATGATCACACACATGCAACCGCTATGCCGACATAGACTAGTAGTTCCCACTATTCGAGCAGGTAGCTAACCTCTCAGGCATCAACCGTCGTGGCCAGGCGGTGACAGTAGAGCGTCCATCTCTACTACTAGGTGGGTATCCACACTACTTCACCTAGGCGTCCGTACGCCTCAACGCTAAGAACACAACAACGGAGCCCACGCGTACTATGGCCTAGTGGGGGTCTCGGGTAGGTGTGCACCGAGAACACAACCCCGAACTGGCCTTATGTGACCTGAAAGGGGCCTCAGAAGAAAGCACGAGGACACAGCCCAACCGTTCACTTGGCACGGATGGAGCCTCGGGACATGAACACCGAGGACCAAGCCCAACCGCCCAAAGTCTAACTGCCAACTCCCATCAGTGTGACGATCGGCGAGCCCGTAGACCTGCCACACTATCCTTAATCCAGGATTACGACACTGCGTGTCGACTCACACCGCATGCAATTCCACATCACCGTGGCATGGAAGGAGCCTCAGAGAAAGTACGAGGATGAAGCCTAACCATCCACTAGGCACGGAAGGAGCCCCGGGAAATGAGCACCAAGGACCAAGCCCGACCGACTGACCGACTTTGAATCATTTCATTGCACTCCCAACTAGTGACGGCCAACACCGCACTTACATCCCTTCACAATGCTACCCGTAGGGAGACGACACTCTAAGCATTGGACACTAAATTCACTCTATTACAAGTGGCCATAAGTTATCATCCTACCTTTCATCCCAAATGATTCAACATGTTATTATCTCTATGTGCATTTATAATAGTCTATTAATTTCTATCAAATCATTTCGTTTAGATATGCTTCGCTTCACAAATCAATTATGTGGAATCCAACTAATAAACATCATCATTCATTGGACTAAGATGGTTAACATATAAGAGTTTGACAACCTCAAGAGAATTTGCAACATTATCTCTACCGAGTCCAAATCCAATATTATTCCAAACCCAGAATTTAAGTACATGATAAATCTGGAAAGCAGTTTCGACCGGAGATTCCCGAAGCTACAGGAATCAGGTGAAGGTGTATAACTAATAGATGGAAAGGTATTTCCATGGGCTACAACTTTTATGTTCAGACCACAACCCAGATTCAATAGTTTCATACTTGAAATCAGTCTTGAAGTCCGCTGCGTACAGAACACAATTTCTACATGCAGGATTTATCGGACATCATATTTGTTCAGACTTTCCCATGGCTACAGACTTCGCCTGAAGTCGTGCAACCACTCGTTGGAGAGGTCTTTTTGAGTACTTCAACTTTCGTGTTTAGTCAACAGCCCAAATCTGGCATATTACATCTAAAAATGGCCAAGAAGATTGCTGCGCGCAGAACACAGATTCTGCACGCATCTTAAAGAGGATTGAACAGCATCGGTTCATCTTACTCCTCAAGTCGGTCTTCCAAAATCACACCAGAAGTTCCTCCTCCCTTATTCACCCTCATGAGGCCATGATTCTTCACGAAACCATCCCTCATTTTCACATAGAAGGTTGGAGAGGTTGAAGACACAACTAGCCTTAGAGCGCAAGCCCTAGAACGACCTCTTCCTAGAGAAATCACCATCTCACTAGTCTAGACTCTTTTGAGTCGACATCTCACCTAGATATCTACAGGTCTAGCACCAAGGGAGAGGGGAGGAAGCTCACCTCATTTCCGGCGTTTCCACTATTTCCGGCCATGGATCTTGTGACTCTTCTCGCCGACATTTTCTCTTTCACGGCGGCGGGGAATCTTCTTCTCCAAGACTTTCTCCAGCAGTTTTCCCTCTCTACAGAAGTTTCTCTCAGGAAAAATGGCTGGAATGAGGAGTGAAAACTGCTAGGGTTTTCACAACCCTTATATATAAAGAGTGACACGGGTAGGGACATGCCCGTGTCCTTACCTGTGTCCTGCTTCGGGCGAAGCATCAACGACGGTTTTAGTGTCGGTTCAACACTCGACACAGGTAGGGACACGCCCGTGTCCAGACCTGTGTCCACATGACACGGCCGTGTTCCCTGGCTGTGTCCTTCTCTGGATACATCTCGACGAACTCAACTCGACACACAGACACATGGGTATTGACACTCCCGTGTCGCTACCCGTGTCGCTACCCGTGTCATACATTTCGTTGATCTCGACACACTTCGTCGATCTCGATACACTTTGTCGAGTTTAACTCGACACATACACACACACGGGTAGGGACATGCCCGTGTCTCTACCCGTGTCATATATTTTGTCGATCTCGACACACTTCGTCGATCTCGACACACTTCGTCGAGGTCAACTCGACACACACACACACACACTGGTAGGGACACACCCGTGTATCTACCCACGTCATACATTTCGTCGATCTCGAAACGCTTTGTCGAGGTCAACTCGACACACACACGGGTAGGGACACGCCCGTGTCTCTACCGATGTCATTTCACAGCGGTAGTGACACGCCCGTGTCACTACCCGTGTCCTTCCCTGGGCACACTCGAGTCGTCGACTCGAGAGCTGGCTTCTCCCACACGGGTAGGGACACGCCCATGTCTCTACCTGTGTCCTATGATGTAACGTCCTGAATCGCACTAGGCCCCTCGTGTGTGCTTTTGAGTCAGGGGAGCTAACTTTGATTCAGGGGGAGTGCTGACAATTGGGCAGCACATGTGAGTAGGAAGAGAAATCAGTCAAGCATAGGACACGGGTAGGAATACGGGTGAGTCCGTACCTGTGTGGGAGTGGCCAGCTCTCGAGCAGATGACTCGAGTATGTCCAGAGAAGGACACAGGTAGTGACACGGGTATATCACTACCCGTGTGAACTGGCACGGGTAGAGACACGGGCATATCCCTACCCGTGTGTGTGTCGAGTTGGACTCGACGAAGTGTGTCGATATCGATGAAGTGTGTCGAGATCGATGTGGCAAGCAGGGGTACACGGCCTGTGATACGGGCGTGTTACAGGCCGTGTCCCGCTATATCTAGAGGTCGACAATCTGCTCTCGAGAAAGTGTCGAGTGGGTTACACGCCCTGGGTCACGGGCGTGATGGATCGACACGGGAAGAGACACGGGGGTGTCACTACCCGTTTGTGTCGATTTGAACTCGACAGAGAGTGTCGAGATCGATGAAGCGTGTCGATATCGACGAAATGTGTGACACGAGTAGAGACACGGGCGTGTCCCTACCTGTATGATGGTGTGTCGAGTTGAGTTTGTCGAGATGTATCCAGAGAAGGACACGGCCAGGGAACATGGTCGTGTCATATGGACACGGGTCGGGACACCGGCGTGTCCCTACCCGTGTCGAGAATTGAACCGACACAAAAACCGTCGTTGACGCTTCGCCGAAGCAGGAAACAGGTAAGGACACGGGCGTGTCCCTACCCATGTCACTTTTTATATATAAGGGGAAATGAAAACCATAGCCGTTTTCCTACTCATTTCATCCACTATTTTCTGAGAGAAACTCCTGTTGAGAGAAGGAGTTGCTGTAGCTAATTCTAGAGGAGGAGATCTGCCGCCACCGTGAAGGAGAAGATACCACCGAGAAGAGTTACACGATCCATGGCCGGAAATAGTGGAAACACCGGAAATGAGGTGAGCTTCCTACCCTCTCCCTTGGTGCTAGATCTTTAGTTATTTTCTTAGGAGAGATATCGACTCAAGAGAGTCTTGATGGAGAGAAGGAGTTTTCTATGGATGGTCATGCTAGGACATGTGTTCTAGGTTTTAGATCTCTTCAACCTCCCCCTTCTTATATGTGATGAGGGGTGGATGGTTTCGTGAGGAGAAGTGGCCTCTTGAGGGTGAATAAGGGAGGAGGAATATCTGGAGTGATTTGGGAAGATCGACTTGAGGAGGAAGATGAACTGATGTCGTTCATTCCTCTTTAAGTTGCGTGCAGAATCTGTGTTCTGCGCGCAGCGAGCTCCTTAGCCATTTTCATGTAGGATATGCCAGATCTGGGCTTTCGACTAACCACAAAAGTTGAAGCCCTTGAAAGTACCTTTCTAACGAATGGTTGCACGACTTTAGGCGAAGTCTGTAGCAACAGGAAAGCCTGAACAAAAATGATGTCCGATAAAACCTGCATGCAGAAATTGTGTTCTGTGCGCAGTGGACTTTGAAGCCATTTTCGAATAGGATACATTCAAATCTGGGTTGCGGGCTGAATATGAAAGTTCTAACCCATGGAAAGACCTTTCCATCGAGTGGTTACACGTCTTCACCGGATTCTTGGAGCTTCGGGAACCTCCGGTTGAATTTGCTGTCCAGATTTATTTTGCACTTAAATTCTGGGGTTTTATATAATATGGATTTGGATTCGGTGGAATCGATGTTGCAAATTAACTCGAGATTTTGGTGAACTATTTTATGTTAACCACCGTAGCTCTATGAATGATGAAGTTTACTAATTGGATTTCGTATAACTGAATTGCGAAGCAAACTTACTTAAACGAAATGACTTGTTAGAAATTGGTAGACTATTATATATGCGCATTATGTTATATTTTGTTGAAATCATTTGGAATGACATATAAAAGGATAAACTATGACCATGAGTATGTTTGATGGTTGGAATGAAATTTAGTAGTCCAATACATAGAGCGTAGTCACCATGTGGGTAGAATTGTGGAAGGATGTAAGTGCGGTGTTGACCATCACTAATTGGGTTACTGTTGAGATGAGGTATAGATGGATGGTTGCGCTATGTCCTCGTGCTTACTTCTGAGGCCCCTCGCATGCAATGGTGATGTGGAATTTGCATACGATGAGAGTCAATACGCAGTGTCGTAATCCTAGATTAAGGATAGTGTGGCAGGTCTACGGACTCGCCGATCGTCACACCGACGGGAGTTGGTAGTTAGACTTTGGGTGGTTGGGCTGTGTCCTCGGTGTTCATCTCCCGGGGCCCCTTTCGTGCCAAGTGAACGGTTGGGCTGTGTCCTCGTGCCTTCTTTCGAGGCCCCTTTCGGGTCACACCAGGCCAGTTCGGGGTGTATTCTCGTTGCACATCTACACGAGACCCCGCTGGGCTATAGTACGCATGGGCTCCGCTGTTGTGTTCTTAGCGTTGAGGCGTACGGAGGCCTAGATGAAGTAGTGTGGATACCCGCCTAGTAGTAGTGATGCCCGCTCTACTGTCACCGCTTGGCCACGGCGGTTGATTCCTGAGAGGTTAGCTACCTGCTCGAATAGTGGAAACTACTAGTCTATGTCAACCTAGCAATTGTATCTGTGTGATCATGGGTGAGTCATTGCATATCATACATACAATTTCATAACATTGCACGACAAGATCCTCATCGCATAAGTTTGTATGGGCACTCCTATACGATGAGTTACTTTATGTAAACCGATCCTTAACTTATAAGCTTGTACGGACATCCTTATAAGTTAAGTTACTTACATGCTATAGTTACTTATATTTGTTGAATTACTAATTGCTCAAGTAGAACTGCTACTTTATGACATTGTTATTCATGTACTATTACCACCTATTTGTACCTGTTTTACTACTTGTATATATTACCCTCGTCCCTTTTTCTCCGCCCGGTGCCGAGGAGTCGCCGGGGGAGCGGATGTGAAGTAACTTAGTCTTTTCGACTAATGTTTGCTACGTCTTCCTTTTTAGGAGGTCACCCGCAGGTAGAGCAGCCGTAGACTTTGCAGCAGGACAACCAGGCCAGGATGACAGGGCCTGAAGGGACGGTGTCATTGTTACCGTCAGTTACAGATGTGAGTATTATGAGACCCTGATATAGCTCGTTTGGACAATTTTATACTTGTACTCTGATATTGTAAAAGCATGTTTTAGCTTCTCTTATTTGCTGTATTTGGATTATATACTCAGTGTGGGTTTGACTTCTCTCTTTTATATTATGGTTGGGTTGGCATGTTTATATTGATATTGGTTGTAGCTGGCGGAATAGGCGTCTTATGGTACAGGTTAGCCCGTGTGCTAATGTTACCGTAAGGCGGCTGTTCTGGGCATAAGATGCCATTCGTGCCGTATTTTACGATCCGGGAGGGGGGTCTTACAAATGGTATCAGTTTGCCACGATCCTCACTAAAGAAGTCATTCTACAATGGTGCCACCCCCGCTCGATTAGTCCGTTTGGGGACAAACTGACTTAGTGGAAGCAGTGGTGTGGCCATATGTAATTCACACTAAGTTCCAACAATCTGAGTTGGGGCGGACGCTCACCGTCATCCTCGATGCTTTTAGGGCGCAGCAGCCTCCGGTGCAACAAGAGGCCACGGGCTCTAACTGGCTGAGCATCTTTCGACCCTCTCCCCTCCCGCCTACCTCGGGACGGAGTCGGCCATACGCACGGAGGAATGGCTTGACATGGTGCAGGAGTTGCTGGCGGGGATCCGTTGCCCAGCCAACATGACTGTGATGTTGGCAGTGTCCGTCTTGGAACTACATGCTAAGAGGTGATGGAAGTCCCTTATGGGCTGCACCTTCCAAGGCCGGGTCTATACAGAGATAAGTTGGAGCGAGTTCTCAGATGTCTTCTTGGAGCACTTCATTCCCACATCCGCTCGAAATGAACTCGAAGAGAGGTTTCTTCTACTGAAGCAAGGATCAAAATCAGTAACGGAATATCATCGAGAGTTTCAGCACATCGCGAGGTTCACGGCTTCTTATGATTTGGATGATAGAGGTTACGCCAAGCGTTTCTACAAGGGGCTGCGAGATCCCCTAAGGCAGGCCCTTTTGTTTATAGCGGACGCTAGCTTGGCGAAGATTATCGACATGGTGAAGAGATAGGAGGCGGATCACTTGAGTAGTGGTAAGAGACCTGCAGAGGGCGTGATGGAAGCTGGCCTAAGCAATGGAAGAAGGCGGGACCTTAGAGGAGGAAGAGGACATCAAAGAGGTGGAGGTCGTTTCCACCGAGATTTTAGAGTGGAGTATCCGGTCCCGCAGCCACCCGTGTTGCCTCCACCGCCTCAGCCTCAACAATTTCATCAACTTGAGGGGCGTCGTTGGTTGGTGTGGTTTGAATGCAACCAGCCGGGCCACATTCGACGTTTCTGCCCGCGGTTGTTTGGGAATGTCCCTCCTGTCTCCCTCCGGCAACTCCGCGAGGGCGGGGTTACTTGCGTGGTCGAGGACGAGGACCGCGAGGAGGAAACCCCGGCCCTGCTCAGGATCAAGTATACGCACTGGACATGGCGCAAGAACGGAATCCTCAAGATGTGATTGCAGGTATGATTTAATTGATTAACACGTTTTCATTGTCTAACTTAAAGTTGCTTAATACATACTAGACACCTAGCAATAAGTTTTGGTTATTGGTACTTAGGCACCGTGATAGTTGGCGGGAAGACGGCCTATACGCTGTTCGATACCGTTGCCTCATACTCCTTTATGTCTGAGGACTTCATTAAGGACATGGAGGGCGTACAATACTTTACAGGTATAGCCCGACGAGTGCACCTACCAGACGGCTCGGAGATGATTGCAACCGCTAAGTGCGAGTTCGAGATATTTATTGAAGGAAAGGCCTTTGATACACCTGCCACGATATTGAGAATGCCAGAGTTTGACATCATTTTGGGCTTGGCGTGGTTGGACTGGCACTTTGCAAGGATTGACTGTGCAGAGAAACGAATCTACTTGAGGCATGGAGACACCGACGTCATTTTTCAAGTTATTAGCTTCGCACCTCGTATGATGTTATCTTCCGTTCAGGTTGTAAAAGCCAATATGAAGGGGGATGAAGTCTTCATGATCTGGTTCGAGGTGAAGGAGATAACATTGGATATAAAAGATGTACGGGTAGAGCGAGACTTCCCAGAGGTATTTCTTGAGAAAATGCCAGGATTACCCCCACACAAAGAGGTAGACATCCAGATTAATCTATTACCGGGTGCCAAGCACGTATCCAAGGCCCCTTACCGAATGGCCCCGAAGGAACTCGCGGAGTTTAGAGTTCAACTGCAAGAACTGCTGGATTCAGGGTTCGTTCCCCCCAGTTTGTCACCCTAGGGAGCCCCTGTATTGTTCGTAAAGAAGAAGGATGGAACCTTGTATTTGTGCATAGACTATCGGGAACTCAATCGGCTGACGGTGCGGAACACTTATCCTCTACCTCGGATCGACGAGTTGTTCGATCAACTAGTGGGAGCGCATTGGTTTTCTAAGCTGGACTTGCTCTCAGGGTATTATCAGTTTAGAATACAAGAAGGTGACATCCAGAAAACGGCCTTTAGTTCAAGGTATGGGTTGTACGATTTCACTGTAATATCATTTGGGCTCACAAATGTCCCTTCGTCTTTCATGAGCCTGATGAAAAAGGTATTTGAACCATATTTGGACATCTTCGTCATTGTTTTCATCGATGACATCTTAGTCTACTCAAAGACGGAGGAGGATGCCTTGTTCCTCAAGTTCAGCAAGTGCGAATTCTGGCTCAAGGAGGTTGCTTTATTGGGTCACGTGATCAGTGGAGCTGGGCTAGCGGTAGATCCGGCCAAGGTGCATGCCGTGAAGGAGTGGTCTCCCTTGAAGTCGGCAGCCGATGTGTTGAGCTTCCTTGGACTTGTCGGGTACTACCGCAAGTTCGTGAAAGGGTTCTTCAAGATTGCCCTCCCTCTTACTTCATTGACGAAGAATGGTGTGAAATTTGAGTGGACACCCCAATGTGAAGCGGCGTTCCAGGAGCTGAAGAATAGACTTACCTCCACCCCCATCCTTGCACTTCCGTCTAGGAAGGAAGGATTTCAAGTTTACACTGACACATCATATCAAGGGATGGGAGCGGTATTGATGCAGCATGGACACTTAATTGCTTATGCAGCATGAAGTCAATTACCTGATTCACGATTTGGAGTTGGGAGCGGTGATGTTCGCCTTGAAGGTTTGGAGGTATTATATATATGGCGTCCACTGCGAGATCTCTTCAGACAACAAAAACTTTAAGTACGTTCACACTCAGTAGGAGTTGAACTTGAGACAATGGCGGTGGTTAGAATTTCTATGCGACTATGAGTTCACCATGAACTACCACCCCGAAAAGGTGAACTCGATGGCCGATACATTGAGTAGAAAGGTACCAGGTTCTAGCACAGAGTCTCGGTTGATGTGTATGGACTTGGCTCGGATGATTGAGGAGATGGATATTACATTGATATTTAAGGATCCTTCGGCAGAGTATACGGAATACTTGACAAGCATGAGCATAGTTTATGATATCAGAGACTGAATCAGAGTGGAGCAAGGAACGGATGAGGCTCTGGCCCCGGCAATCAAGTCAATTGAAGATGGGACTATGGATGAGTATACGCTAAAATACGACATCGTTTATTTTCGTGGTCGGCTCAACATTCCCAGGGGCGGTAAAATCCGGGAGGATATCTTGAGAGAGGCTCATTGCTCTCAATATTCATTGCACCCGGGTATTGCTAAGATGTATGCCGGTTTGCGGAAGACCATGTGTTGGCCGGGAATGAAGAAGGATGTCTGATATTTTGTTACACATTGCGAAGCTTGCCAAAGAGTGAAGGCAGAATGCAAGAGTCCCGATGGGTTTGCTACAATCGTTGCCCATCCCCGAGTGGAAGTTTGAGGATATCTCCATGGACTTTGTCCATGGGTTACCTCGCTCACGCTCCGGGAATGATTCGGTGGGGTGATAGTTGATCGCCTGATGAAAGTAGCCCGTTTTATCCCAATGAAGAAAGAAGCTCATGTGGATGTCTTAGTAGGCCTTTTTGTGGAGCAATCCGTATGGTATCATGGCCTGCCTAAGACGATCGTGTCTGACCATGATGGTCGGTTTACCTCCAAGGAGTGGAAAGCGGTTCTGGCGTATTTGGGTTCGCACCTCACCTTTAGCACCGCGTTTCATGCTCAGACGGATGGGCAATCTGAAAGGACCATCCGAACATTGGATGACTTTTTAAGATTATGTTTTTTGGATAGAGGAGAGCCGTGGGAAAGGCTCTTACTGTTGGTAGAATTCTCCTACAACAACAACCACCAAGCTAGTATCGGCATGGCTCCTCATGAATCTCTTTATGGAGGGAGGTGTAGAACCCCCTTGTCTTGGGTGCAAGATGAAGACCCAAAGGCTTTGGGAATTGAGTATATTTATGATACATATGCGGTGGTTAGACTGATATGGGATTGCATGTTGGAGGCTCAAAGTCGGCAGGGAAAGTATTATAATGCAAGGCACCGGAGGGTGGAATTTCAAGTGGGTGATAAGGTGTTCCTGAAAATCCGACCGGTGCATGGAGTGTCATGTGTGCGTGGTGTGAAAAAGCTCAACCCAAGGTATGTTGGGCCTTTTACTATATTGGAGAGGATTGGCCCGTTAGCCTATCACTTGGAGTTACGCCCGAGCTAGAGAACCTCCAAGACGTGTTCCATGTGTCGTCGCTTCGGAAGGCGATGTTGCGGCCCGATCAATACACCCCCACAACTGTTGGTGTTGTGGCGTCTGATAGGTCTATGCGACTAGAGCCGGTCCGGATCGTAGATAACAAGACAAGAATGTTGCGCTGAAAAAGTGTTCCCTTGGTGAAGGTGCTATGGTCTAATCATGGGAAGGAGGAATACACATGGGATCCAATGGATTTGATGCAGAAACGCTATCCGGAGTTGTTTTCTCAAGGTAATCTTATTTAAAAGAATATTAAATTTTCTGTTATGATTTTCTCCCCATAGCCTAAGCCTGATTTCAGAGATGAACTCTTTTATTTTGTTTATAGGATTTGTAACGTCCCGAATCGCACTAGGCCCCTCGTACGTGTTTTTGAGTCAGGGGAGCTGACTTGGGTTCAGGGGGAGTGCTGACAATTGGGCAGCACATGTGATTAGCAGAAGAAATCAGTCAAGCATAGGATACGGGTAGGAACACGAGCGTGTCCCTAACCGTGTGGGAGTGGCCAGCTCTCGAGTCGATGACTCGAGTATGTCTAGAGAAGGACACGGGTAGTGACACGAGTGTGTCAGTACCCGTGTGAAGCGGAACGGGTAGAGACACGGGCGTGTCCCTACCCGTGTATGTGTCAAGTTGGACTCGATGAATTGTGTCGAGATCGACGAAGTGTGTCAACATCGACGTGGCAAGCAGGGGTACACGACCTGTGATACGGGCGTGTCACAGGGCGTGTCCCGCTATGTCGAGAGGTTGACAATCTGCTCTCGACAAAGTGTCGAGTGGGTTACACGCCCTGGGTCACGGGCGTGACTGGACCGACATGGGTAGAGACACGGGCGCGTCACTACCTATGTGTGTCGAGTTGAACTCGACAGAGAGTGTCAAGATCAACGAAGCATGTCGAGATCGACAAAATGTATGACCCGGGAAGGTAATCACTACAAAATGCCGATCCTGTCGGCCAAATCGATCACCATCGACAGAATGTATAATGAATGAAAGTGTAAGCATCCAAATCCACAACAAAAAGAAGAAATCACATGACAAATAAATAGTCGACATCGCGAGAAAGTGAATACAGGCATAAGCCCGGTACATGATAACCTCACTACAATCCTCTCATAAGAGTAAAACTACTAATACTCGGCTCCACTCACGGATCCGGATGCCTGTCCACCCGAGCTACACTGGCCCATCTCCATCTGCACCGTACCCTGCTGGTGATGCGTCTCCTGCGGCTGTTCCTTGTCTCCCATCCGTAGCACCTAAAATATGGTGGTCAAACGACCGTCAGTCAAACTAGAGTCAGTCAACAATCCCCCACCTCTCTACCCGTGGCTCCTAGGCACCGGGCGCAAAGGAGCGAAAAGGAGGACCAAAAGCAGGGCGTAGTCAAGTAGGTGACATCTACCCCAAGGAATAAAATAATAAGGTATGTACAATGTTTAAGCTTTGAAGTGTTAATTTGTGTGAACATTTTCCTTCTGTCATATTGTGCCAAATCTATAGGTGCTTAGCTACTGAGTGCGACATTACATGTTAGTGTACATTGATTATGCCTCTTGGTATGTGTGAGGATTTAAATAGGGAAATGACGACACTCTATTCACACATCCCTAGACAGAGCACTCATGTAGGAATGCTTTGCTTACATGAAATAACTCATGACATTGTATCTTAAAACGCTAGAACTACCTTGACTAATCAATGTCACGATACATCTGTACTTTTACAAAGAATATAATGTTGGGCAAAATCTCTAGTGCTATGAACTTATGTATACAAGTTAAAGTGTATCCATCTATGTGGATAGATTTCGATTGACTCGGGGCTCCTTTGATCTCATAAAAAATTATATAATAAATGATAGCTCAAAGGAAACTCAGAAGAAAATTATGCAAGCTATCAAAGGTCACATCAAGGACCCCCCCCCCCAAGCACTAATCACTCCTCCTGATAAGTCTTTTTGAGCATTGTAAGGATGAGCACTATAACACCCCCTATCCGTCGCATACTATATAGCAGTAGGTCTTGCCGGGGCCCGATGCCATATACCACAGACAGACTGGGTGGTTACTCAATGGAAACCATCCAACAGATAACAACGTCCTACACAGAGCATTCTAGTGGAAGCAATTAAAATTGTTGCATTAATAAAGAACCCAACACTAGCATGAATGTCCACTACAAAGCCAACAGGAATGAAGTACAAATATACAAATACTGGCCTTATGGCCTTACAATTATTGCCTGCTGCTGCTACTGGAACTGTGCTGTTGTCTGCTGTAGGAAGGTTTGGAATGAGGGGATGTAGACTTTTGAGCATGTGCAACACTTCCTGATGATCGTGCTGCTGCAGGAGGAGGACCTCTCCTGAATTTAGGAGGTGAAGAGTATCTCCTGCTCTTCTTCCTAGCTTTTAGTTCATTTTTGGAATATCTCATCCAGTTGGGGGTGTCTGGAGTGAGAGTTATATTATGCAGGATATAATAGGGAGTATCAGTAGATGGGTTAGGCTTTGGAGCAGCCTTTGGAGGAGCAGTCTTCTTCTTTGCTTTTCTTTTCTTAGAATTTGTATCCTCAGAGTCATCTGATTCATCATTATCATCATCAGAAGAATTAGCTGGATTATCATAGAGAGCATTTATTTGCTTCAGCATTTCATCAAAAGAAAAGAAGAAACCTTTGGCTGTAAGTCTTCAGCCTGAGGCTGTTCAGTTAGAGCTTCTGGAACTTCTTGAACCTGAGAGTTGGTGACCTCTGGTTCCATATCAACAAATAAAAAATCATCAAGATTTGGCATTGGCTATTCACACCAGCCAAATGATGGTGGTGAGAATGCATGTGGCTCTGAGACAGTTATAGGCACTATAATATTATCAAAAACTGTAAGACTTGTCCTAAGATGTTCCAAAACATCAGGAATTATTGGAGTTGAGTAACATACTATAGCTTTAAACACATCTGAATCAATAACTGGAACAGCTGGTATAGAAATGCTATGAAGTCTATCAAAAGAATGAAGTAATGAAAGAATGTCCACTGAGGGAGTTATGGTGAAAACATCAGCAGTATTTATTTCTTCAGTAAATACTGGCTCTTCTGCTGAACAAAACATCTCTGTATCATCATTTGTTTCAATAAGCTTTGCATTTGGAACATCTGCTGCTGTTGCTGCAACTTCTTCACAAAGCATCTCCCCCTACCTGTTTTCAGAGAGCCCTAAAGTCAGGCCCCTTGAAGAAGGGACGGCAGAGATGGAGGCAATGCTTGTAGAGAGATGAGAGATAGTGGCAGCAAGAGGTACAATGGCCTCATTTATGAGTGGTCTTAGAGTTGGACAGATAAACTCCAAAATGGTGGAAATGGGTGAAAAATCCATGTGCATAAACTCAGGTTGTGTCTGAGTAGAAACAGATGGATCGATGGAGGAAGAGGGAGGAATGAAATCTGGCATGAATTCATCACGAGATTGAGGAGATGGTGATGGAGATGGTAACAGATCAAAAGTTGAAAATGACAGAGAAGATGGAGGAGGTGGTATGTCATGAAGGTGAGGTGGAGATGGAGAATACTCCGGTATGTGGACTGGAGATTGAGGAAGTGGGGAATGAGGGAGTGATGGTGAGGTAGTAGGGGTTTGAGAAGAAATGGATGGTTGTTGGAGGGGAGTTTATGAGGGAACTGTGGAATGTGGTGGAGATGGTGTATCCACTTGAATAGGATTGGGTGCTTGTGGTGGAGATGGTGGAGGTGTTGGTGAGACTTGAGGAATTGAGGTAGGTGGCGTTTCAATAATGATGGGGGATGGTTGTTGATTTTTTGGACTGATGGAAGTGGAAGGGAGTTCTTCAAGAACAATGGATTGATGTTGATGAGGAGGAGATGGAGGAGGAGTAGGAGCTTCTTCAAGAGATGGAGAAGTGGTTGTATCAGCCCTAGTGCTCTCAAAAGAAATTTTGGAAGAGGAGGCCCTGGAGGGCTTGGGGATGGTCATCTCCCATCTACCAAATAAGGCAAAGGAAAGCCTTTTTGAGGCATTAATAAAAATTTTATGGAAGACCATTAGCTCTAGAGCCTGTGCCTGAAGGAAGATTCCTAGAATCCTCACAAAACTTGGAATGCTTCACTTGGAGACCAAGGAAGTAAGAAAGCTCACCTATGCTACTCATTTCAAACTTGGAAGCATCAGGTCAGAAAACCTTTTGCATAGTTTGGAAACAGTAGAGCCAAAAATGATGTCATCTACATATATTTGTACAAACAATATTTTATCTTTATTATGCTTAATGAACAAGGTTCTATCTACAATGCCCCCAGTGAACATATGCTCTAAAAGAAAGCAAGATAGGGTCTCATACCAAGCTTTTGGAGCTTTCTTTAAACTATAGAGAGCTTTATGTAGTTTGAAAGCAAAAGAGGGATGAGTTAGGGAGATAAAATCTGGTGGTTGATCCACATATACTCCCTCTTTGAGTTCAACATTTAAGAAGGAACTCTTGACATTCATCTGGTAGACCATGAACGTTTTGTAGGCTGCATAAGCAAGAAATATCCTGATAGCTTCTAGTCTTGCAATAGATTCAAATGCCTAATTATAGTCAATTTCGTCTTCTTGTCTATATCCTTGTGCTACTAGCCTTACTTTGTTCCTTATAATAGCGCCTTGTGCATCCAATTTGTTTTTAAATACCCATTTATTTCCAATGACTAGGTAGCCTTTGGGTCTTCGAACTAAATCCAAAACTCTGCATCTCTCAAATTGATTGAGCTCCTCTTGCATTGCAATAATCCAGTGTGGATCTTGCTTGCATCTTTTATGGATTGGGGCTCAAGTTGAGATATGAAGCAAGCATGCTTCAAATCTTGGTCGAGTTGATGCCTTGATTGCACATCAACTGATATATATCCAATCACTTGAGATATAGGGTGATCTCTAAGTGTGTCAAGTTCAGTAGGAGGAGTTGGTTCAGCAACTACATTAGGAATTAATCCCTCTTGTGGAATTGTATGAGCTGTTGTAGGTTCAGTAATTATTTCAATGATTTCTTCTTCACTGTCTTCATGAACTTGATGAGAAAGATGTGATATAACCTCTTGGGTGAGGTTTAAGTCATCCAATTTCTCACTCAGTTGGGGTACCTGCAATAAATCTCTGGTAGAAGAATCCTTCTCCTTGTAAAACATGTTAGCTTCATCAAATGTTACATATACAAATTCTTCCATTTTTAAAGTTGATTTATTGAAAACCCTATAGGCCTTGCTGACTTGGGAATATCCAAGAAAAATTCCCTCTACAGCTTTGTCTTCAAACTTTTTAAGATGTTTTTTGTTATTATTATGAATATAACATCTACAGCCAAAAATTCTAAAGTAATTTATTTTGGTTGCTTCCTTTTGAGTAGTTCATAGGGAGTCTTGCCCTTAAGTTTATGTATTAAACTTCCATTCAGGACATAATTTGCTATGCTTACAGCCTCAGCCCAAAAGGATAGGGGCAAGAAAGCATCTGCAAGTAATGTCCCTGCAGATTCAATCATGGTTCTATTTTTCCTTTCTGCTACCCCATTTTGTTGAGTAGTTCTAGGAGCAGAGAAGAAATGCCTGATACCTTCCATCTCACAGAATTATGGCATAGGAAGAGATTCAAGCTCAGTACCATGATCACTTCTGATTAATGCAACTGGAGTATAGAACTCAATCTTTATGCTCTTAAGAAATTCTGTAAGAACTTTAAAGTTATCCGACTTGTTTCTCAAGAAGAACGCCCAATTGAACCTATAGATGTCATCTACAATAAATAAGGTATAAGATTTCCCTCCCAACCTCTCTACAACAATGCGTCCAAATAGATCCATATGTAGCAGGTACAGAATCCTGGATGAATCACTCTTATTAATACATTTAAAGCTATTTTTGGTTTGCTTGCCTAATTGACAAGCCTTGCAAAGGCTTTCCTTCTTGTAGGGGCAAGAAGGCAATCCTCTAACAAGGCTATCCCTAGAGAGTTTAGTAATATTTTTAAGATTAACATATCCTAATCTTTTATGCCATAATTCAGTATTATTACTGATTTGATTAAATAAGCAAATTTCTGACCTAGCAGATTTGAAGTTTATTGCATAGATTTTTCCGTGCCTAAGACCAGTTAAGACAGTTTTATTATCTACAGAAGATATAATGCAAGAAGAATGGTTAAAGGATACCTGATAACCTTAATCACATAATTGGGTTATGGATATCGGGTTATGTTTTAAACCACTCACATATGCTACTTTCTTGAAAGTGACAGTTCCAATCTTGGCAATCCCATAGCCTTTTGTCTTGCCATAGTTGGAGTCACCAAATATCACCTTTGGACCAAGCTTGGACTTGTAATTTGTTAAATTGTCCTTACTGTCTGTCATGTGCTTTCAACATCCACTATCTAGGTACCACTAGTCCTCTGTGGTAGGATAACCTTTCACCTGTAAAATAAAAAAATTCAGTGTTCTTGACCCAGGTAACCTTGGTACTTGATTCTTTACAAATTTAAAACTAGAAATGTATGAAAAATCAGGTTGGTCTTTGTATGTAAAGGGGTGAAATCTTCTTGGTGGAATTATCCATTAAGTAAAAGGATTTACATGTTTTGGTTTCTGAAATTTATTTTGATTAAAATTAAATTTTCTGTTTTCAAAGTTTGAGTTCGACGAATTTAGTTGAGTTCGTCGAGCTAAGGTCGACGAAAAGTATTGATGTCATCGATCTCGGTTCAGAGTATGATAATACTCATTTTCTGCATTCCACGATCGTCGATCTCTGTTCGACGAAACATATTGATTTTGTCGATCACCCTATCTTAAGTAATCATACCCAAACTCTGGGTTCAGAGTTCGTCGATCGTCGTTCGACGCAAAAAAACTGATTTCGTCGATCTGAGTTCGACAAATTTTATTGAAAAGTATTTTTATGTGAATTTTTATTTTTCTTTGATTGATTTTTCTATGAGATTTTTGTTGATTTATTGATAACCTATATAATTTTCTCTTTACCCTAAGCAGAAATAAATTTGATGGGGCAGATAATATATTTTTCTTAAGAATGGGTGGCTGACTGGATGATGCTCCTAAACCTAGTTTAGTATTGACCCTAACATTAACTGTGTTAGTGATGTCCATTAATTTTATACTTCTCCCATTAAGGGATTCTTCAAATATTTTAGCCTCACTTAGTTCAGTTTTTAATGAGATTATTTGTGCAGAAGCTACATCTAGTTCATCTTTTAATTTAATGTTTTCAAAAAACAAGTTATCATATTCAGTTAGCTTATCTCTGAGAAGTTTGATTTCCTTCGGAGATTTAATTAGGTCTTTACATAATAATTTAGATTCAGTTTTTTTAAAGTTCAGAAGTAAAATGAAAGGAGGACATTACCTGATCCTCTTCAAACTCAAAATCTTCAGCTTCTGGTTCTTCAAAATCAGATGGATTGCTTGATGCGTTGATAGCAATCAAACAAATCACTTTTGCTTTAGATTCTTCCACATATTCACTGGAGCTGGAAGATGAAGGTTCTTTTTCTGTCGCACTCCAAGTCTCAGCAACAAACCATTTTTCCTTCTTCTTATGCTTGCTGGAAGAGGGCTTGCGGTAGTTTTTTCTGGAGTCCTTGTCTCTTATTCTCTCTTTCTTCTGTATCTCTGCACACTTAGGAAGAATGTGTCCAGGCTTTTTGCAACCAAAGCAGACAATCTTCTTGGTAGGAGTTTTGTCAAATCTTGGTCTGTCATGTTGTCTCGATGAATATTTTATGAAATCTTTCCTAGCCATTTTGTAGAATCTTTTGGCTAACAGACTCATCAACTCTTCATTTACTGGTAGCGTTTCAGATTCTTCAGATGCCTTAAAGACAATGTTTTGCTCTTTCCTTTCAGATGAGGTGGTCTTCTGCAAGGCTGCTTCTCGTGTCTTTATGAGCTCCTCATATGACTTCAGCTTGCTTAACAAAGATTCAGTAGAAATTTCATTTAGGCTTCTGGCCTCCTTGATTGGCCAGATCATAGAATCCCTTGAGCTAGGGAAGCATATTAGGATTTTATCATTTATCTCAGTCAATGAGATATTTTTATCCAAGTTCTTCAACTCATTGACAATTAGGCTGAGACTATTGTACATGTCAGCCACTGAATCTGATTCTTCTTTCCTGAGGTTCTCATACTGGTAAATGAGATGAGATCTTCTATATTTTCTTTCATCAGCAGAGCCAACAACCATTTCATTTAGGGAATCCCAGATCTCTTTGGCTAAAGTGCATTCAGCAACTTTTTGAAAAATATTATCAGAATTAGTCTGAGCTAGGATTTTCATGGTTTTAGCATCAACCATCTTCAACTTCTTCTGAGCATCTATCCACTCAGGTGGTGGAACTGCTGAGGTAGTTGGTTATGTTGTTGCAGAAGGAGTAGGGGTACCTGTCAAAATAGAATTGTAGATATCTTCATCAATTGAATTCATGTATAATCTGATCTTTGCCTTCTAGAGAGCAAACTTGTTAAGGTTGCACACTGAAGGTATGGTGCTTGAGTATTCCTTATTTTGTGCCATGATATGAGAGAGACACTAGAGATATTAAGATCTATCAAAGGAACCTTTGGTTCAGGTAATAGCCTGTGAAACCCGACAACCTTACACTCTGATACCAATTGAAAGTGAGGGATACATCTGTCTAAACTCTAGAGGAGGGGGGGGGGGGGTAAATAGAGTATTTGAAAACATGATTAGATTTTATTGCGGAATTAAAATAAGTGATAGCTATATGTATAGAGAGAAAAAATAAAAACAAAATCAATCACATCACAGCAAATAAAAAATAAAGCAATCCAGACGACACAAAGATTTTATAGTGCTTCCCCAAAACTGGGTACATCCACTCTTCTACAACCCTGGTAGGAATCCGCTACAGGTTTTTTATCGGGTGCCCTGCCACCACAAGTTTTTGATGAGGTGCCCGGTCACCACAAGATCAATTTCAAGGGAGATCTCACAACCCTTTGAGATTTTGATCAGGTTCCCCAAAACCAATCCAAGTCTTTTGATCGGAAGACTTGACAACCAATAGGATTTGATGTTGTCAAAGCTCCCCCTGAGATGAACAATGGTTCAGGAAGATGAGAGCTTTGCACAGGGTGTAGGCCTTCAATTTGAGAAGATCTTCAGAAGTTTTCTGGACTGATATTGAATAGTTGTCCCTTGAAAAGCTCTAAAGCTTATGGTGAAGAGCTATGTAAGAATTTGTATATCTCTGTATGTATCTGTGTAAATTCCCTATGTGATGGCTCTGTATCTATTTTTCTCTTCTTAAAACTATCCTTCTATATTTATTGCAGAAAATAACATCTGAATTTGAATTCTATCCTTGAATGACTGCAAAAATCTGGGAGTTGAACGGCTAGTAATTGTCTTTAATTGTTTCCTCAACTGTCCCAACAAATTAGGCAAATAATTACTCTGTGAATACCATAATTAATGCTGCCTTGAAACGGCTATATTCTTGAGAATATGAAGAGTTAATTATTAGAGCATTTATAGGCATAATAATAAATTCTGAAATCAAACTGTCATAGTCAATACTGGAAAACTGCAGGGAAAATAGTCAAACAGAACCTGTGAAAATGTAGTTGAACTAATTCTATTTCGTCGACCAAAGATCCAATTTTGTCGAGCTAAAACCTCTCTTTCGTCGAGCTGAGCTCCAAGATCTCTGAACAGAGAATTGACATATAATTTGAGCTCCAAGTTTGTCGAACTGAGATAGTTATTTCGTCGTGCTAAACTTCTATGAAGAAATTGGAATTCGTCGATCTCAGCTAAGATTTCATTGAACTCAGCTCAAAAAAGAAGGCTGAGTTCGTCGAGCTTAGCAAAGATTTCGTCGAACTCAGCTTAGAGAAATAACTGAGTTTGTCGAGCTCTGATCGACGAAATTCGATCTTAATTCAGCAATCTCTGACTGACTTTCTTAGCTCTTAGAAAACTGCTTTCATAGGGGTCTTCTGTCTTCTGAAGGTGAAAACCAATCATTCTAGGTTTGATTTCTTAACCTAGACTCTGACAAAAACCTATGACCCTAGACTATACAATGTGGGTCAATCTAAGAAATCCTAATAGTGAACCTAGCCCAAATCAACCCTAAAATAGGTGGGGTTCCAACAAGGAGGGAAATCATATATAATGTGATGCATTGCGAGACCTTCTAGCGGGTCAAGTCAGATTGCAAGAGACCAGTAGGGTTACTACATTCATTACAAATATTATAGTGGAAGTTTGAGGATATAACTATGGATTTTGTGCACAGATTGCCTCGCTCCCACTCTGGGCATGACTCTATATGGTTCATTGTCGATAGACTGACCAAGGTAGACTGGTTTATACCGATCAGGATGGACAGCCCAGTTGCTATTTTGGTGAGGTTGTTTGTGGAGTAGTTCGTCAGATACCATAGCGTCCCCAAGACGATTATCTTGGATCGTGATGGTCGGTTCACTACTAGGGAGTGGAGAGTGGTGCATGTGTACTTGGGGTTCTTAGCTTACTTTTAACACCGCTTTCCATCCTCAGGATGATGGCCAGAAAGAGCGGACCAAACAGACTATGGAGGATCTGTTGCGTTTGTGTATACTGGATACGGGGAAACCTTAGGAGAGACTGTCGCCCCTGATTGATTCCTCCTATAATAACAGTCACCAGGCGAGCATTGGTGTGGCACCATATGTGGCTCTATACGGTATAAAATGTCGAACACTACTATCCGATTCGATGCCGAGCGTTAACCCTTCATCGAATATTTTCTAAACCGTTTTTTCGCTCCTTTGCTTTTTCGCCTTTTATTAAGTAAAAAAAATCCACCTTATTTTCAGTAAAATAATAGTCCTCCCGGAGGAGTAAGAATAGTCAACGCGACCCCGAGAACAATACGACCTCGGTATTCCCCCGAATATCGAGTACTACTTGCGATAGGTGCACTTGCCTACCCGAGCAAGCCCGCGGCGATCGACTCAACGAACCAACCACAGTAAGAGTCTGTTCGCGGGCACATCAAGTTTTTGGCGCCGTTGCCGGGGAATCTCTTTTCGAAGTTGCTATTTCGAATTCCGGAGTCTATTAATTTTACTTATTTTCTATAAAAAAAAAACTAAAAACTTTATTTTAAAAAAAAAAACAAAAAAAACACAAAAAAAAAGAGTTTATTTTTGTTTTATTTTTGTTTGGGTGTATGACCCGAGGACAACCCTCAGAGTCTGAAGATTTAGACTTCGACCCTGAGATCGAACGCTCTCTTGCGCGTATCCGATCTCATCGCCGAAATCCTTCTTTGGATCCCGAGGAATCTATCGGAGAACCCACTGTTGTAGTTATGGCCGCCCCTAACCTTCCCCCGGCGGCCGAGCGTACTATGTCTTATTACGCCCGGCCTAACCTGGATGATTCTGGGTCGAGTATTGTTCGCCCTGCGGTGGCCAATAATAATTTTGAAATAAAGTCAAGTGTCATTCAAATGGTCCAAAACGCTGTGCAGTTCGATGGACTGCCGGATGAGGACCCGAATGTCCACTTGTCCAATTTCTTGGAGATATGCGACACCTTCAAGATCAATGGCGTCACTGATGACGCCATTCATTTGCGCTTATTTCCTTTTTCCCTTAAGTCCAAAGCCAAGGCGTGGTTGAATGCCCTCCCGCGAGGATGTATCACCACGTGGGCTGAGTTGACGGAACGGTTCCTAACGAAGTACTTTCCGCCCGCCAAAACTGCAAAGTTGCGGGCGGACATTTCTTCGTTTGTGCAGAACGATCCTGAGTCTCTATACGAGACTTGGGAACGATTTAAGGAATTCCTCCGCCGTTGCCCGCACCACGCGCTGCCAACGTGGTTGCAAGTTCAAATTTTTTATAATGGGCTGAATTTTCAGACGCGTCAAATGATTGACGCGGCTGCCGGGGGAACGCTTAACAACAAAACCCCCGAGGCCGCCCAGGCTTTATTCGAAGAGATGGCTATGAACGCCTATCAATGGAACGTCCCGCGGGGACGGCCAAAGCCGGCGGCTGGTCTTTTTGAAGTGGATGCCACTGCTCTCTTGACCCTTCAAGTTGAAAGGTTAACAAAGCAGGTGGCGGAGATGTCTGCTGCCTCCTCCACTCCGCCTTGTTTTATTCCCCCTAACGTCTGCGTAGCTGAAGAGTTCGTGGACTTCATGGGAAATTCGGGTCGTCCTCCCTTCAACCCCAACAACAACCCTTATAGTAATCACTATAATCCGGGTTGGAGGAATCACCCCAACTTCTCGTGGAGCAACCCGAATAATGCTCAGCGTCCCCCTATTTCTTATGCGCCCGGATTTCTTCCTCCCCCTCCTCTTCCGAAACCCTCCCCGATGGAGGAAAATTTTTCGAAGTATATTGCGTCCAACGAGTCAAATATCCGGAACATCACCGGATCGCTAAAAACACTCGAACAACAGGTTGGACAGCTGGCGAGGATGATGTCCGAGCGCGCGCTCGGGGCACTGCCGGGAAATACGGAGCCCAATCCGCGGGAGAACGCCAACGCTATAACCCTCCGTAGCGGAAAGGAGGTGGTCGATCCAAAACGGACCGACCCTCAGGTACATATTTCACCTCCGACCCCTCTTCCCTTTTCTTCGCTCACGCCGCCTTTACCTATTATAAAAGAAAAAATTATTTTAAACAAGGCTCTTCAGTATCCGCATAAGTTAGAAAACGAGCGTAAGGACGCGCAATATGAAAAATTTATTTTATTATTAAAACAAATTCACATTAATGTTCCTTTTTGCGAGGCTATCTCGCAAATGCCCAAATATGCGAAATTTTTAAAAGAACTACTTTCTAATAAACGCAAATTAGAGGATATTTCGCATGTATCTCTCAACGCTGTCTGCTCGGCGGCCCTTACTAATAAATTGCCCACAAAACAAACGACCCGGGACGGTTTTCCATCCCATGCCTTTTTGGCGATATATTAGTAAAGTACGCCTTAGCTGATTTAGGGGCTAGCATTAATCTGATGCCGTTCTCGCTCTTTTCGCGTTTAGGTTTGGGTACTCCTAGTCCTACGAATATGCGCATCCAATTAGCGGATCGCTCGGTTAAGTTCCCTATCGGGGTAGTGGAGGACGTCCTTGTCCGAGTCGACAAGTTTACCTTCCCGGTAGACTTCGTCATCTTAGATATCGTGGAGGACGCCGAGGTACCAATAATACTCGGTCGCCCTTTTCTCGCCACCTCCCGCGCACTAATAGATGTTAGTAATGGTAGCCTTCTCCTCCGAGTAGGCGATGACCAAGTTACTTTCTCTATTAATCCCTCGATGGACAATTTGTCATCGAGCGACGATTTCTGCTATTCTTTAGATACCTTTTTCGGAGATCGTTCTTCTCCCATTTTCGAGTCCGTATTTTTAAATGATGATATTTATGCGCTCGAAAATTTTAACTGCGATGAGGATACGTCTATAGACTTGCCTTTCGAACCAATTGGTAAGAAAGACATAGGAATTAAAACCTCCCTAGAAGAACCGCCCATCCTAGACCTCAAACCCTTACCCGCCTCGCTCAAGTACGCTTTTTTGGGAAAAGGTGATACGCTCCCCGTTATCATTTCTTCGGACTTGAGTGATTCGGAGACTTCCGATTTATTGGAAGTTTTATTTAAACATCGCCACGCAATTGCGTGGCAAATCTCTGACCTAAAGGGGATTAGCCCCTCCTTTTGCACCCATAAGATTTTCCTAAACGATAATTGCCGCAAAACGATTCAGCCGCAGCGTCATCTTAACCCAAACATGAAAGACGTCGTTAAAGCCGAAATCATTAAGTTATTAGATGCGGGGATTATCTACCCTATTTCGGACAGTGCATGGGTTAGTCCCGTGCATGTCGTGCCCAAGAAAGGCGGCCTTACCGTAGTGGCGAATGAGCATAACGAGCTTGTCCCAACTCGTACTGTTACGGGTTGGCGAGTGTGCATCGACTATAGGAAACTTAACGACGCCACCCGCAAGGACCATTTCCCTCTGCCATTTCTAGACCAGATTTTAGAGCGTTTATCCGGTCATCCGTATTATTGTTTTCTTGATGGTTTATCGGGGTTTTTCCAAATCCCCATTTCCCCCGATGATCAAGAGAAAACAACTTTTACTTGCCCATTCGGCACCTTCGCATATCGAAGAATGCCATTTGGACTCTGCAACGCGCCAGCTACATTCCAAAGATGTATGCTAGCAATCTTTGGCGAGCTAGTAGAAGACATTATGGAAGTCTTTATGGATGACTTTTCTGTTTTCGGACGCTCTTTTCCCGATTGCCTTAACAATTTAGATCGTGTCCTTCAACGGTGCGAGGACACAAGCCTTGTTTTAAATTGGGAAAAATGCAACTTTATGGTTCGAGGAGGTTTGGTCCTCGGCCATATGATTTCGTCTAAGGGGATAGAGGTGGATAAGGCCAAAATAGAAATTATAGAAAAACTTCCGCATCCAACAAACGTCAAATCTATTAGGAGTTTCTTAGGCCATGCGGGCTTTTATCGACGCTTTATTCAAGATTTTTCAAAAATAACAAAGCCGCTAACTCACCTCTTGGAAAAGGAATCACGCTTCATCTTTAGTAGCGAATGCGAGTCCGCCTTTAATTTGATAAAACAAAAACTTATCTCTTCACCAATTTTAGTGGCCCCTAATTGGTCCCTTCCGTTCGAAATAATGTGCGACGCTAGTGATATTGCCTTAGGTGCCGTTCTTGGCCAACGCGTAGAAAAACATTTTCATCCTATTTATTACGCTAGCAAGACGCTCACTTCCGCACAAATAAATTACACGACAACGGAAAAGGAACTCTTAGCCGTCGTTTTCGCTTTCGATAAGTTTCGCTCGTATATAACGCTATCTAAAGTTATCGTTTTTACCGATCACTCCGCGCTTAAATATTTATTAGCTAAAAATGATGCGAAGCCCCGCCTTCTTCGATGGATTCTCCTCCTACAAGAGTTTGATTTGGAGATCCGAGATAAGCGGGGAGCGGAAAATCTCGCGGCGGACCACCTCTCCCGTTTAGAAAATCCGGGTGCGGAAGCGCTCGTCGAATCTGAAATAAATGACAGATTCCCCGAGGAACGCCTTCTTGCTATTAATAAATCTTCGTCATCTTCGCCTTGGTTCGCAGATTTTGCAAATTTTTTAGTAGCGCGGGTCCTTCCAAAAGAATTTTCCGGTCACCAAAAGAAGAAATTCTTTTCTGACTTGAAAAATTTCTTTTGGGAGGACCCATTTCTTTTTCGTATCTGCGCGGACCAAGCGGTTCGACGATGCGTTGCGGGTGTGGAGTGCTTGCAAATTCTTAAGCACTGCCACGAGGGTCCAGCCGGTGGGCATTATCAAGCAACCGGACCGCTCGGAAGGCGCTAGAGGCGGGCTACTTTTGGCCCACTCTCTTCAAAGACGCGCATAATTTTGTGCGCGCATGCGATAGCTGTCAGCGGTCGGGTAACATCTCTCGTCGCGACGAGATGCCCCAAAACATGTTTTTAGAGTGCGAAGTCTTCGATTTGTGGGGCATAGATTTCGTTGGCCCCCTACCTCCGTCTTTCAAAAATATGTATATTTTAGTGGCGGTCGACTACGTATCGAGGTGGGCGGAAGCGCAAGCCCTCCCCACCAACGATGCGCGAGTCGTCGTTACATTTCTTAAAAAATTATTTTCTCGCTTCGGCACGCCTCGCGCAATTGTTAGTGATAGGGGAACGCATTTCTGTAACGCTCTTATGGCTAAGACGTTAGCTAAATACGGAGTCACGCACAAGCTTGCCACCCCCTACCACCCGCAAACAAGTGGCCAAGTCGAGGTAGTAAATCGAGAGATTAAGCGAATTTTAGAAAAAACCGTTTCGCTAAATAGGAAAGATTGGTCCGTTAAACTCGACGATGCGTTGTGGGCGTATCGGACGGCATACAAAACCGCTATTGGATGTACGCCGTTCCGGTTAGTCTACGGCAAAGCGTGCCATTTACCCGTAGAATTAGAACATCGCGCACTTTGGGCTTTAAAACTCTTAAACCTCGACTCCAACTTAGCCGCTCAGAATAGAAAACTGCAACTAAACGAGCTCGATGAATGGCGTGCGAACGCTTACGAGAGCAATAAATTCTATAAGGAGCGCTCTAAGTTCTATCACGATCGAAAAATCAAGTCCCAAAAATTATTTTCTCCGGGCGATCTTGTCCTTCTTTACAATTCACGCCTTAGGCTTTTTCCAGGTAAATTAAAATCTAGATGGTCCGGTCCCTTCTTAGTTGAAGAAGTTTTTCCTTATGGAACCGTACTCATCTCCCACCCGGACAAAGGCTCTTTTAAAGTAAACGGTCATCGGTTAAAGTCTTACATCGCGGGCGACCCAGTGATCGGTTTTAGCGAAACCATAACTTTCCTCCACATTATAAACCCGCCAAAATAGTCAAGCTACACGACTATAAACAAAGCGCTCCTGGGAGGCACCCCTCGCTTATCTTTTTCGCTCTTTCCTTATTATCTTTGTTATTTTTTTTCTAATAAACGCAGGGTTTCTGATCGGCCTCCCTTTCCTTACGCGTTTCAGGGAAGCTTCTACCCCCTTCCCTTTCTTTTCGTTGTACATATTGTCTTTCATTTCTGTTCCGCATACTTACGATACAACATTGGGGACAATGTTGGACTTAAGTATGGGGGTATTTTCGTGCTTTACTTTCTGCACTTCAATTTTTTCTGCATCTCAAAAAAAAAAAGGGAAAATACAAAAAAATACATATAACAACAAAACAAAAACAAAAAAATTAAAAAAACATCTTAAAATGAAACAAAAAAAACTTTTAAATGAAAAACCAAAAAAAAAATAATTTTAAATAAAAAAACAAAAATCCAAAAAATTTTTTACTTATTATTTTGTTTAGTTTCACTTTGTATATATTTTTTGTTTTTTTTTCTCTCTCCCCCTTCCTCATTCTTGTACAAACCTTTTTCTTTTTCTCCCTTATTTTTGTACATATTATGAAAATTCTCTTAAAAAATACAAAAAAAGATAATAGTTCAAAAAATTTTCAAAAAAATTGAGAAAAACAAAAATACAAAAAAAGATAATAAATGAAAAACAAAAAAAAAATGATAACAAAAACTATAAAAATCAAAAAAAAAATGTTTTGAAATAAATAAATTAAATATTCCATACTTAACTTTTCTGCTATCCAACAATTCTGTTTTGAGTTTATTTATATGTGAATACTATTAATTCTTTGTTTGCTACCTGTTTGTTAATTATTGATTGAAACATTTAAATAGCCGGGGTTAAGTTTTAAAGAATTCTTTATGCTTTGTTAAAACTAGCGGACTCGTTTTAGGCACTACTTCTAATTTTTCATTAATAGGAGCACGTATATTATGTTAGGAAATAACGACTATAGAATTCAATTATACTTACTTTTAGCTTTCTGAAAAATTGGAACGTACAAATTATTAAGGTTGCTCTCAAAAATTTTTAGGATTACAATCTAGTTTTCCTTTCTCCCCTCACTTTTCATGACCTACTTGGCATAAAAAATTTTTATCCTTAAAAGATCTTATGTCAATGGGAACAAGATTTCGTTCCGTAAACATAGGCACCCAATAATTTTAAAAGATTATATAAGGAGTAAGAGGATAAAATTCATTACTCCTACAAATATACATTGGGTTAATTTTTCTTATGAAGTTGAAAAACAAAAATCATATTAGGAAAATAAGATTTCGTTTTCCTAATAATCCAAAAGAAAAAAAAAATGGAGGTTCGAGAAAAAATTACCTCACCTCAAATATCAAAACCCTCTTCATAAACCACACTACCCCCTTAGCCAATTACACGATTCTAGAATTAATTCAAAAATCTTTTTGAGAGCATAATTAGTAAATTGTATTATTTCCGGTAGCACTCGTATAAGCTAGAATTCTTATAACTCCAAACTATTTTCGTTAACCTAACCATTACAAATGTTGCCTTCTATTTGATTGCATCTAGAAGTCTTTTGGCCAAAACTTTTGCGCTATTTAAATCATCTTCATAATTTTAGGACTTAACTCTTACACCCCGTATATTTATTTCGATCTCTCTTATAATTGATTAAGCGATAGCCAAAACTTAGAGTTTTTTTTTATTCCTTATAGATTCACCTCAAACTTTTGCTCTGGAATAGCAAAAGCCTAAGTATGGGGGTATTTGATGAACTGTAAATATGCGTATTTTTATGCACATTAATTTAGTCATTTTCATTTATTTTCGTCGTTTTTACTTATTTTTGTTCAATAAAATGTTCCTATTCTTGTAAATTTTCTCCTAACTTGTTTTATTTAATTTTGCAGAAAAATTCCAAAATCTGCCAAAATTTGGGAAGTACACGCCCGTGACACATGGGTCACGCCCGTGACCGAGCCGTGACTGTGCATTTCCCGTGAATCGGAAAATTTCTGAAGAAAAGGCTTGACACGCATGGCGACACGCCCGTATCACCCGACACGGGGCGTGACCCAAGCCCGTGTCCTCTCCTCTCGACGAATTCCGCTCGACGATCGTCGAGTGTCGACACCAACTGTCACGCCCAGTGTCACGCCCGTGACCTGGGGCGTGACCCAATTTCAGCTCAACGATTTCGACTCGACACTTTCCGCTCGACATTCGTCGAGTGTCGACCCAACTGTCACGCCCATAGTCACGCCCGTGACATGGGGCGTGACCTTTCCAGCTGGCCCGACAAGATGCTGCCGAGGACATTTGACGCAACCCGTGCCCGGTTCTACCTCCCCGACACGCCCATAGTCACGCCCGTGACCTAGGGCGTGACTGCTGCGAACTCAGCCCGAAGTCAACTTTGCTGTCCAATCGCCAGCCGCCTTCATGAATAGTACTGTCACGCCCCCCCTACACGCCCGTGACCGAGGGCGTGTACTTTGAAATTTTTTTCTATAAATAGCCCAGTTCTGTAAGGTCCAAGGGTTCAGATTTTTGGGCCAAGTTAGTGTCTTTTTGTGGGCTGCATCCGTGATTTTCAAGGCTATGTAAGGAGAATTTTTCCATTTTTATTTCATAACTTGTTTTGCTTTAGTTTTAGCACTTGTAATAGCTTGTAATAGTTTCATTTTGATCAAATAAAATGTTAATTTTTCTCTTCATATATGGCTTTGGAATGAACACTTGTGCCCACTTTCCTTCTCCTTTTTATTCTTTGTTCTTCACTTGTTCTTCATTTATGAAAAGTGTGTGTGTGTGTATGAGTGTAATTTGCTTACTTTACATGTTTTTTTTACTTGTTTTCATGCTTAGGAATGTTAGGTTTTCCCCTTTCTTTCCTTGTCTTTTTTTTTTCCCTTAACTTGTCTTCATGCTTAAGATTTTGATTTCATCCTTATGATTTTATAAAAGAGATTTTAAAAAAAGTGATTTTGTTCTTTTTTTTACTTAGTTTTTTTTTTAATTGTAAAACCTCTTTTGTTCTTTTCAACTTCTTTCTCACTTTTTTATCACTTTCATAACATCATAAGAAATAAAATGTTGAAATTTTTATTTTCCAAAAACTTTGGTTTTTAATTTGTTTTGAAAAACTTTTGTCTTCTAAAATTTTAATTTCTTCTTTTTATTTGTTTTTGGCAAAACCTATGCTTGAAATAGTTAAAGTTTTAATTTTTAGGCAACTTTGATTTTTCTTTGTTATTTGTGTGTGTGAGTGTATGAGCCTAAATTTCCTTTTGTTCTTCTTAATCTTCATGAAGTGTGTGTGAGTGTAGGTGTATTAACTTTTATGCTTTGATTTAAATTGTGTAGAGTGTGTGTGAGTGTAGGTGTTAAATTTTCATGCTTTGTTTTAATGCTTTCTTTTAATGCTTTATTCAAATTATGTAGAGTGTGTGAGTGTAGGTGTATAATTTTATTGCTTTCTTGAATTTCTTATGGAGTGTGTGTGTCTGTGTGCATTTATTTCCGCCTACTCGTCAAGAGTTAAATGGCGCATCGTTTTCATTTTCAGTCCTACTCGTTTGAGTAGGACTTGTAATTTTTCTTTCTTTATTTTTCCGCCTACTCACTTGAGTTTAAATGGCCGGACTTTATTTCAGTCCTACTCGTTTGAGTAGGACTTGCAATTTTACTTTCTTTATTTTTTTCCGCCTACTCACTTGAGTTAAATGACCGGACTTTTTAGCCCTGTAATCGCATTTATTTTCTCCTACTCATTTGAGTAGGACTCGCTTTCATTTCAGTCCTACTCGTTTGAGTAGGACTTGCAATTTTCAGCCTTTATTTACCGCCCCCACTCGTTTGAGTGGGACTCGCAAATTTAAATTATGTAAATTTCATCCATGTGTAACTTAGTTTCTGTTTAATTTATAATTTGGAGTGTGCGTGAGTTCTCGTTTAGTTAACTTTTTAGCTTTCTAAATATTGTTATTTTTCTTTTGTCCCTTTCTTATAATAGTTTAGCATTTAATTTCGAACTCACGCCTCACTAAATTATAAGCCGTCCCCATACCGATGTGTGGCTAATCGCTATTAGCCTCGGCATCGAAGAGCATTGGGACATTTGAAATGATTTATAATAATTAAAGTTCTTTATTTTCATTTTAATTTAAGTACTTAGGGTTTACCCCGGGTTTACGACGCGTAGGACCACATAATCGATGTGTGGGCCCTATTTCCGTAGTCCATATGCTAGCTAGCCGAGAGGCCGTGCATATGGACCGATCACCCCTGGGTAAATAGAGTTGCGTGCATACCCTCGAGAGAGGAGTAGCGTAATTCTACCGGATTGGGTTCCCCACCCAATAGCGGGGTTCTTAGCGTAAAGCGGGCGTTAAGAGGAATCCTTCGTCGGACTAACGATTGGTCGAATAGTCTTAACGTTTAGGTGAGCGATATCCCTATAGCTAGGTGAGCTCACATTTGTGGAACCTCCACGGCCAAGTTGTCTTATTATTAATTTGAAAACTAAGTCTTTTTATTATTAAAAATTATTTTAGTCTTAATCCGATTCGATGCCGAGCGTTAACCCTTCATCGAATATTTTCTAAACCGTTTTTTCGCTCCTTTGCTTTTTCGCCTTTTATTAAGTAAAAAAAATCCACCTTATTTTCAGTAAAATAATAGTCCTCCCGGAGGAGTAAGAATAGTCAACGCGACCCCGAGAACAATACGACCTCGGTATTCCCCCGAATATCGAGTACTACTTGCGATAGGTGCACTTGCCTACCCGAGCAAGCCCGCGGCGATCGACTCAACGAACCAACCACAGTAAGAGTCTGTTCGCGGGCACATCAAGAGTGGTGCATGTGTACTTGGGGTTCTTAGCTTACTTTTAACACCGCTTTCCATCCTCAGGATGATGGCCAGAAAGAGCGGACCAAACAGACTATGGAGGATCTGTTGCGTTTGTGTATACTGGATACGAGGAAACCTTAGGAGAGACTGTCGCCCCTGATTGATTCCTCCTATAATAACAGTCACCAGGCGAGCATTGGTGTGGCACCATATGTGGCTCTATACGGTATAAAATGTCGAACACTACTATCTTGGGTCCAGGATGAGGAACCCAAGGCACTCGGATTAGACTATATTGAGGATACAGATGCTGAGATATTGTTGATCAGGGATCAAATGATATAATCACAAAGTAGGCAGGCCAAGTACTACGATATGCGGCATCAGAAGGTGGAGTTCTAATTGGTGGATAGGGTGCTCTTGAAGATATGTTCGGTGCATGGTGTCTCGCGGGTGCGAAGGCACAAGAAGCTCATCCCTCGATTTATGGGACCATACTTGATCCTAGAGCAGATCGGTCCTTTGGCTTACAGGCTGGAGCTGCCGCTAGTGTTAAGGACTTTGCAGGACATCTTCCATGTCTCTTTGCTTTGGAGAGCTCTCATTCGGCTAGATAAGCATATTACTACTACAGCAGGCCCGGTAGCACCTGTTAGATCAGTCCGTTTAGAGTCAGTCCGGATCGATGATACATCGACACGAGTACTGTGGAAGAAGGTTCCATTTGTCAAGGTGTTGTGGTCCAACCACGGACGGAAGGATCACAACTGGGAGCCAATGGACCTGATACATGAATAGTACCCAGAGCTTTTTGTCTCATATACCCTTTAATTATGTTTAAAGTTCTTAAAATTATAGTGCATAGAAATCTCGTCGACACGAACATGAATTTCGGGGACAAAATTATTATTTTTTGCTTATTGGGATTTGTAACATCCCATTTCGTGCTAGTCCCCTCGCACATATTTTTAGTCAAGAGAATTGACTCAGGCTCGACAAGCGCAAATATGTCGAGTGAACACGACGCCGCCCGACGAATTTAACATAGAAAATACTCAGGAAACTTTATGCGTCGAGTAATCTCGACTCCATTCGAAAAGGCGTCGAGTGATCTTGACGAATTTAACTTAGAAATACTCAGAAAACATTAGACGTCGTGTGATCTCGACACCATTCAAAAAGTGTTCATTGAACTCGACGCCCCTTAATGCGGCGTTGAGTGGTCTCACGCCACACAACACCTTTTTACTTAAACGCTGCAGGATGATGTTGGAATTGAGTGGTCTCAAGGCCACTCAACGCATCGTTGAGTGGTCTCAACGCTACTCAATGCTTTTGGACAGAGCTATTTTTCGGTATAAGCTTTAAATTGCTTTGTCCGGCATGAACCGGGTTCAGGATAAAACGGTGATGGGACACTACAACAAATCTATCTAATAGATTGATCTTCTTAAGAATATTTACTTTTAAACAAAAATTGATGGTCAATTAGAATGGGGACACATGGCAGTATGGGGGGGGGGGGAGAATCATTCCCAATGACGGCGGGCCATGCCCCGCTATGCCCAACCACTCCTCTTAAGTCAAAGCCTTAAAATCAGCCAACCTCACCTCCATTCAACCCCACCATCACCTTCAGCGAGCCCTAAGGAGCAGAGGGTTTTCCGGAGAAATCAGCAAACGGGCTAGCTTACCAGAGCAAGGGTCGGCCATGGTGCACCACCACCAAACCCACCGTAAAGCTCTTCTAAGTGTCTGTTTCTCCTCCCCTCCCTCTGTGCTAGCTGTTTATCTCTTTTACTAGAGATATCGGGCTCAAATGAGCCTGATACCATGTGAGAGGATAGTATCCGAGAAACAAACTTCCTGGAGATTGGGCACTAGCTCCTTCATCACTACTCAAAGATCTACAATAAGAGGACCTTAGTGGTTGAAGAATCAGCTCATGTTTTTGGCTGTCCATGTTATTTTTCTAGGTCCGATATTCATGAGCCTTTTTCAAACTTGTGTTTTCTTGGTCTCTCGGTAGAATTCAGTGCCTCCTCTCTCGAGGGTTAGTGCGGAACTCTATTCACCCAAGGGTGATTGGTCCATATACATGGCCGCTCGGCTAGCTAGTGTATGGATAAAAAAAATAAAGCACACATATCGATATGTGGTTCTACGCGTCGTATACCCGGGTTAAAACATAAGTAAATTTAATTAAAGAGATAAGAGGACCTTTAATTATTTAAAGTGATTTTATCTGCCACAATGATCTTCAATACTGAGGGCTAACTGTGATAAGACACTCATCGGAATGGGGATGAATATTGAAAAGATTGCATAATTTAAAATACTAGTCATACTCAAACGAGTAGGCTGGAAATTAAAGCAGTAAAGAAAGCAGTAAAATTGCAAGTCCTACTAAAACGAGTAGGAGGGAAATGAAAACTGTAAAATGACAAGTCCTACTCAAACGAGTAGGCGGGAAATGAAAGCTATAAAAAAAGCAGTAAAGTGCAAGTCCTACTCAAATGAGTAGGTGGGAAATGAAAGCATTAAAATGACAAGTCCTACTCAAACAAGTAGGCGGGAAATTAAAGTTGTAAATTGCGAGTCGTACTCAAACGAGTAGGCGGTAAATTAAAGCAGTAAAAGCTAACTCATAAATGCACACACTCTACTTGAAGGAAAAAATGATAATAAAAACCTAATTCATACACTCATGCACATATATAAAAAAACTGAAAAATGAAGTCATCAGAAAATTAAAACAACTATATTTCTAGTGTTAAAACTTAATGAAAATGCATAGAAAGAGAAAATAAAAGTTAAAGAAGGAAAAGATTTTAAAATAAAAACAATGACAAAGTGTTCAAAAAATTAAAGCGATTATAAATCCATTCTTATAACTTCAGAAAAGTGTTTAGAAAGTGGAAATAAAATTAAAAATAACATAAAGTTTTACAAACTAAAAAGGAAAATCTAAGTTAAAGAGAAATAAAAACACTTTAAAAACTCTTTTATAAACCTATAATAATGAATACAAAGTGATTTGAAAAGCATAAAATCTAAAAAGTCTAAGTAAAACAAAGAAGAAAAGCAAAAAATCAACAAATTATTCCCATACACACACACACACACACAAATTGAAAAGAAAATCAGAAGACAAAAAGATCACTTAATGAGGGGCACTCAGATGTATTCCAATACATTGTAAAGAGAGAAAATCTACAAATTTTATTAAGTTTAAAAGGAGTTACAAAGAAAGCTAATGCAAAAACTAAAAGGAGTGTAAGAAAATTCTCCTTACATTGCATGAAAAATCACCTAAGCAGCCGCTATCCAAAGAAAAATGGTTCAAAAAAGGGAAACCTTGGACCTTACAGCAAACATCTATTTATATGAAAAAACCCTGAAATACACGCCCTGGTCACGGGTGTGTTGGGGGGGGGGGCATGTCGGTACTAGCGATGAGGTTAAGGCAAAAATCTATTGGCGGTTGACTTCGGGGCTTTCCATGTGGAGGTCACGGGCATGTTCCTGCGGTCACAGGCGCGCGTATCATGGCCGTGATTGGCAGAACGTCGAATCCTTTCCTTGTTAGCGACGTCTTGTCGGGAAAATTGAGGCAATCACGGGCGTGCGCCGAATGACACGAGCGTGTCCAGGAAGATTTTTCTGGCGAAGGCGTCGAGTCCTTGCCTCACTGGCGAAGAATTCTCTGGAATATGTGGGGTGGTCACGGGCGTGACCAAATCGACACGGGCATGCCGGACAAATCATCGAATGTCGATCATCAAACTGGAGGCATTGAGTGTCGAGTCGCATGATTTGGGCATGTCAGAATCGATACGGGCGTATCTAGGGAGTTAAGTGTCGAATTGCAGGAGGCGTTGAGTGTTGAATGGCGTTGAGTCGAGTTGACTGGCATTGAGTGTTGACTGACGTTGAGTGTTGACTGCTTTGAGTGTTCACAGGCATTGTGTATTGACTTGCGTTGAGTTGAGTGGACTGGACCTATGTCGAGTTCGACGAACGTCGAGTCAGCAGCATGATATGCGTGTGTCAGACTGAACACAAGCGTGTAAGACGGGACACAGGCATGACTTGACTTTGGCATTGCAGGAGGTAACTTTTTACTGGAATCAAAGTGACATGCCCAGGTCACGGGCATGACAAGGATGTTACGGGCTTGTATATTGGTTTTTTCAACTTTTTCTATAAAATTTCATAAAACAAAATTAAGGCTAAGTTAAAGGAGTATATACAAAAAATGAACATTTTATTAAACAAAAAAAACCAAAAATAATGAAAATAAACTGAAACGACCTAAATAAAGTACGTGAAAATACAAATATTTATAACTTATCAAATACTCACATACTTAAGCTTTTGTTATTGTAGAGCAAAAGTTGGAGATATACTTATAAGGAATTAAAAGAAATCCTAAATTTAGCTACCGCTTAAATTAATATAAAGAGAGATCAAAATAATTATCAGGAGTATAAGAGTTAAGTCCTAAATTATGATAAAAATTTAAATAGAGGAAGAGTTCCGGCTATAAAAGACATCTCGATATAATCAAATAGAAAGCAAAATTTTCTTTTGTCACGTTAACAAAAATAGACTCGAATTATAGGAATTAATGCAATTTAAAAATTATGCTCTCAAAAATATTTTAATTTAATTCTTGAAACATTTGAATATGGCTGAGGGGGTTGTTTTGGTTTATGAAGAGGGCTTTGATTTTAGAGCTGAGTTATATTTTTTTGCTCAAACCTCTATTAAAATTTTTTGAATGAATGTGGATGTTTAGGAAAACAAAATCTTATTTTCCATAACATATAATTTTTTTTGAATAACTTCATATAACCCAATGTATATGTATAAGACTAATGAATTTTTTTCTCTTACTCCATAACATATAATTTTTTAAAATATCGGTTGCCTATATTTACGAAATGAAATCTTATTCCCATTGACATAGGTTCTTTTAAGGATCAAAATTAATCATGCCAGGTAAGACATGAAAAAATAGGGAGATAGGTTTTTTCAAAAAGAAAACTAGAATTTAATAAAAAACAATTTGAGAGCTACTTTGATAAATTGAACGTTCCTGTATTTCAAAAAAAATATGGAGTAAACATAATAGAATTCCGACGTTGTTATTTTCAAACAAAATACACGTGCAACTATTTAGATAAATTAGAAGTAGTGTTAAAAACAAGTCCCTTATCTAAATAAAAAAATAAAAGCATAAGATATTTTTTAAAACTTAACCCCAAATATTTAAATCAATCAATCTCTAATTAATAAACGAATTTTAAAAACGAATTACTAAAATTCACTTATAAATAAACTCGAAACAAAATTTTGAAATGCAAGGAGGTTAAGAATGTTTTATTCGATTTATTTATTTCATATTAAATGTTTTTTGATTTTTTTTAGAGTTATGATCTTTTTTATATTTTTAGGGTTATTCTCTTTTTTTTTTGAAATTTTTTGTGTTATGATCTTTATTTTCATTTACGAACATACTTACAAGAAGAGGAAGACAAATTGTTTAAAAAGATGGAAGAGAAAGGTAGATGAGAAAGAGAATATTTACAAAAATATTGGTAAAGTAAATTTTTTTGGAAATTTTGTTTCATAATTTGTTTGATTTTTTTATGATGGATACCCAAAAATAATTTTATTTTAAGTTTTCATTTTTTAAAATTTTTTTGTTTTGTTTTCTTTTTTTGTTTTTTTGTTTTTAAAGAGGTGCAGAAAATAGAAGTGCAGAAAATGAATGTATAAAAAATAGGAAAACACCCTCATACTTAATTCCAACATTATCCCCAATATTACAGTGTAAGTGTGAGGAACGATAAGAAATAAAATGAATTATTAAATAAAGAGCAAGGGGTAGGAACTTCCCTGGAACGTGTTCGGGGGGGGGGGGGGGGGGGGGGCGTTTTAGAAACCTTGTATTAATAAGAAATAAGAAAATAGAACAATTCTGCTTATATGGAATTTATTTGGTGGCGCGGGGGTTTTATTTCTATTATTCGTCTTATTTATCTATTTACTAACTTGACCTGGCCATATGTGTTCGGGTTGTCGGGGTGGTAAGTGTGTGTGTGATACGTAATTAGCTAACGTCTTAGCTATATGAGCGCAATAGAAATGCATTCCCCAATCGCGTAGAATAACGTGAGGCGGGCCGAAGCTAGAAAATATATATATAATTTTTTAATAATAATACTAATAAATTTTTTAAAGGTTAAATTTTTTTTTGGTTTTCGAAAAAAAATAAAAAGTAAAAATAAAATATATATGGTAATTTTTGTGTTTTTTTAAAGTAAAAAAATGGTTTTATTTGAAATGAAAATAAAAAAGGTTAAAGCAAAAAAAACTTCTCTTTTTTGGGTTGTTCTTTAGTTTTTTAGATATTTTTTAGGGTTTTTAGTTTTTTTGGTTTTTTTGTTAGTATTTTTTGAGATTTTTTTTAAGAAACATCAGCATTTCAATTTTTTATAGATCAATATAATATATACGAAATAATAAAAAAAGGTAAAAGTAATAGGCTCCAGAAGTTCAAAATAACACAGAATTGCCCGGCAACTGCACCAAAAACATGATGGTTAGTGGACAAATCACCAGAAACGGCGCCAAAAACTTGATGGTTAATGGACCGATCCCCGGTAACTGTGCCAAAAACATGATGGTTAAAACTTTCGGCACCCCGGGCCATATTTATTTATTTGATGGTTTATTTATTTGTTTTGGATGGATGGGGCGCGCAGATATATTTGATATAAAAGTTGAAATCGAGTTTTAACAAAAGGAGGCAAGTTCACCTATCACGTGTAGTACATGATATTCTGGTGGGGAATATCGAGGTCATATTGTTCTCGGGGATGTGTTGATTATTTCTAATCTTTCGTGGAGGGACTATTACTTTATCGAAAATAAATTGTGTGGTGATTAACGATACAACACGGTTATATAAAAACAGAAAATATACTTGAAAAAGCCGATGAAGAAATAACGCATCGGTACCAAATCATATTTGAACTAAAATAACTTTTAATTACTAAAGATCCTAAATTTCAAATTAATTAAGGTGGCGACTTAGCCGTGGAGGTTCCATAAAAATGAGCTCACCTATCTCAAGGACAATCGCTCACTTAAACATTAAGACTATTCGACCGAGCTCTCATTCGATGAAGGATTCCTCTCAATGCCCGCATTACGCTAAAAACCCCGCTATTGGGTGGGGAACCCAGACCGATAGAATTTCGCACCTCCTCTCTTGAGGGTTAGTGCGGAACTCCATTGCCCAAGGGTGATCGGTCCATACACACGACCACTCAGGTAGCTAGGTTATGAATAATAGAAATAGAACCCACACATCGATATGTGGTTCTACGTGTCGTATACACGGGGTAAACCTTAAGTAATTTTAATTAATTAGAAAAAGAGGACCTTTAATTATTTAAAGTGATTTTATCTGTCCTAGTGTTGTTCTATAATGAGGGCTAAGAGCGATTAGCCACTCATCGGAATGGGGACGACTATTGAAAATATTACATAATTGAAAATACAAGTTCTACTCAAACGAGTAGGCGGGAAATTAAAGCAGTAAGGAAAGCCTTAAAATTGCAAGTTCTACTCAAACGAGTAGGTGGGAAATGAAAGCTATAAAATGACAAGCCCTACTCAAATGAGTAGGAGGGAAATGAAAGCTGTAAAGAAAGAAGTAAAGTGCAAGTCCTATTCAAACGAGCAGGCGAGAAATGAAAGCATTAAAATGACAAGTCCTATTCAAACGTGTAGGCGGAAAATTAAAGCTGTAAATTGAGAGTCTTACTCAGCTGAGTAGGCGCGAAATTATCGCAGTAAAAGCTAACTCATAAACGCACACACTCTACTTGAAGGAAGAAATGACAATAAAAACATAGCTCATACACTCACGCACACATACAAAAAAAAGAGAAAAATGAATTGATTGGAAAATTAAAACAAATATATTTCTACAGTTAGAACTTGATGAAAATGCATAAAAAGAAAAAATAGAAGTTAAAAAAGAAAAAAGATTTTCAAATAAAAGCAAAATTAAAGTGTTCAAAAAATTAAAATGATTATGAATCCATTCTTATAACTTCATAAAAGTGTTTAGAAAGTTGAAATAAAATTAAAAAGAACATAATGTTTTACAAATTAAAAAGGAAAATCTGAGTTATAGAGAAATAAAAACACTTTAAAAACACTTTTATAAACATATACGAATGAATACAAAGTGATTTGAAAAGCATAAAAGCTAAAAAAACTAAGTAAAATAAAGAATAAAAGCATAAAATCAGAAAATTATTCTCCTACACACACCCCCTTATTGAAAAGAAAATGAAAAGACAAAAAAATCACTTAAGGAGGGGCACTCAGATGCATTCCAATACAATGTAAAGAGAGAAAATCTACAAATTTTATTAAGTTAAAAAGGAGTTACAAAGAAAGCTAAAGCGAAAACTAAAGAGTGAGGGAGAAAATTCTACTTACATTACATGGAAAATCACCTAAGCATCCCCGACCATAAGCAACTTGTTTAAAAAAGGGAACCCATGGACCTTACATTGCATGGAAAATCACCTAAGCATTCATGCGGTCACCTTCGTGTAGCATGGGCGTGACTAGCAGAGCGTCGAATCCTTGCCTCGCTGGCAGCGTCTTGTCTGGAAAATTGAGGCAGTCACGGGCATGCGCCGAATGACATGGGCGTGTCCTGGAAGGTTTATCTGGCGAAGAAGTCGAGTCCTTGCCTCCCTGGCGACGTCTTGTCTAGAACAGCTGGGGTGGTCATGGGCATGACCAAATCGATATGGGCGTGTTAGATAAATCGTCGAACATCGATCGTCGATCTGGAGGCATTGAGCGTCGAGTGGTGGACATGAGCGTGTCGGACTAGACACTGGCGTGTCTTGGGCATTGAGTGTCGACTTGTAGGAGGCGTTGAGTGTTTAATGGCATTGAGTACAGTTGACTAGCGTTGAGTCGAGTTGACTGACATTGAGTGTTGAGTGGCATTGATTGTTGACTGGTGTTGAGTGTTGACTGGAATTGAGTGTTTACTGGCATTCAGTCAAGTTGACAGTCATTGAATCGTGTTCAATGAACGTCGAGTAAACTGGCGTGACATGGGTGTGTCGGACTGAATACAGGCATGTTAGAAGGGACACAGGCGTGACTTGACTTTGGAATTGCAGGTGGCATCTTTCTACTAGAATCAAAGAGACACGCCAAGGTTATGGGCGTGACAAGGAGGTCACGAGAATGTACTTTGGTTGTTTCAACTTTATTTGTAAAATTTCAGAAAACAAAATTAAGACTAAGTTCGAGGAGTATATACAAAAAAAGAACATTTTAATGAACAACAATAACTAAAAATTATGAAAATAAACTGAAATGACCTAAATAAAGTACGCAAAAATATGAATATTTACAACTCATCAAGAAGACTGAAGCTTGACAGATCATGAGTTCATCAAACAGCTAACTTGAACATGCAAAAAACTGAAAGCTCTGCTTATTCTTCTTTATAAGTATCTTAACTGACCCCGTTATAGCAGAAGAAATTGCTACCACTATCTTGAATGAACTTTTAGATCAGCTGGATCGACTTCAAGCTTCAAGCTCGACAGAAATGGAGAGGAAGATGAAGTTCAACCACGTACAGTTGATAGCAGCAACTTGCTTTAACGGAAGAAGATGTACAGTAGAGTGCTCGCGCTTTTTGTCATGTTCTGTAGCTTTTCCCGCAACTAATTTAAACTCTTTTGACATTTGTTGACTATGGCTGACGTCATCAGTTATGGACTTAGCCAATTTCTCAGATCCACTACATATAAGCCCCCCTCCTGGAACACAAGACACGGTCGAGGGGAGTCTTATGCCCAAAACTGAGCGGAAACATAATTTCTCAGTTGCGGTAGCACTAGCACACAGGTTAACCTATACTACAAGATGTCTATCCTGTCGGATAAACATATCATTCATTCCAACCCATCATAAAGAATAAATTGAAGTCAAATGCAAGCTAGTATATACGTCCAAATGATACATCAAATAAAAGAAGCAACTAAAGCTTATTTAATGTCAGAGTATAAGATCCCATAAGGATACAATATGAATCTCTCGCAGACTCACATCAGTCACTAACGTCAATGAGGACACCGTCACATCAGGCCGTATCGCCATGGCCTTGCTGTCCACCTGCGTAACATGCTGCTTCTCTATCTGCGGGGTTTCCTTCTAAAAAGGAAGATGTAGAAAATGTTCGTTAAAAGACTAAGTGGCTATCACACCCGCTCCACCAGTGAATCCTCGGCACCGAGCGGTGAAAGGATCAATGGTACAATATAATTATATAAACAGTAGTACAAACATGTGGAATGGAATCGATCAACATCAGAGTATATCAGTATTTACAATAAATGAGTATGTAATTGTGCTTTAACAGTTCTATCATCAGCATCATTAAATAGTGTAAATCTACGTAAATAAATAACTTAACTTATATGAAAGCCCATAAAGACATATAAGTTAAGGATCGGCTCAGCATAAAAGTAACTCATCGTATAAGAGTGCATATTTAAACCTATACGATAAGGATCTTGTGTATGCAATGAAATGTAATGATATGAATTCAATGCAATGACTCACCCATGATCACGAACATGCAATTGTTATGTCAACACAGACTTGTAGTTCCAACTTTTCGAGCAGGTAGCTAACCTCTCAGGTGCCAACCGCCGTGGCTAGACGGTGACAATGAAACATGCTTTCCACTACTAGGCAGAAATCCACACTACCAAGCCTAGGCCCTCGTACGCTTCAACGCTAAGATCACACCACAAAGCTTATATGTGTACTACGACTTAGTGGGGTATTGTGTAGATGTGTACCAAGAACGTATCCATACGGTGGCTGGACGATTTATTTGTTAGAGCTCTCAGGTTGTTCCCGCGTGGCGTTAACCCTACTACAGGCGGTAGCATAGTTTTGTTGTTTCTGAGCGGCGATAGTTTTCTACTGCGTAGTGGTAGCGTAGCAGTTATGACATGTCCACGTGTCACCACCCAATTGGATTTCTAAATGATGGTGTCCTCGAGAATCCGAACGATTGGGCTACCGTACGACGGTAACTTCCTACCGCGCGGCGGTAGCTCTCGTAAACTGAATTCTTGGAGGAATCAGGACTGTCCACTGGTTTTATTTGGAGATCCGACGGCTGGTGCATGCCTCTACGGGTAAATAGCTGGGAGTTATATTTTCCCAAATTATTTCTTCATTGGCACTCTCTTTCTAAGTACTAGATGTAACGCCCCAAAAATCGTATCGAGCTGGTCGTGTCCAAGAGTATTTTTTTGTTGTCTGTATAGGGGTACACGACCTAGTATACGGGCGTGTCCAAGGCCGTGTGGTTCTTTGTGTTGGCCGGCTGTGTCCAGAGAAGGACACGATAGGAAACATAGCAGTGTAACACGAGAGTGTCCAATAATAGAGGCGTGTGCATACCCGTGTCACCACCCGTGTTCCCAAGTGTCGTGTCGGTTGGCATGGCAGTTACTGGTGACACAGCCATAGTGCACGGGCCTGTCGAAAACTGACACGGGCGTGTTGGAAACCGACACGCGCGTGTCAGGTTGAGACACGGGTGTGTCTCGAGACACGGGCGTGTCTCGACCCGTGTCAGTTTCTGTGCTCGACAATCGTGCCTGGATCGAGGCACACGGCCTGTGACACGACCGTGTGCGAGGCCGTGTTCGGCCCAGATTTTTTTATTTTTGGGCAGATCTGAGCCGTTCATTTTCTTTAATTAAGATCCAACGGCCTAGATGTGTTCCTGCTCTGTTAAGGGCAGGAATGGAGGTTTAACTCCTCATTTGCTCTTTATCATTCTCTTTCTAAGGAGTTGAAGAGTGGAGGAAGGAGAGGGAGTATTCCGGCCGCCGGCGGAGTATCAGAGCACCATTTTGAGAATAGAGAGTGGATCCGCGAAGGAAATTCCATTGTGAAGCCTTCTATATGTATAGTTTTTTCCATGGCTCAGAAGCATAGTATAAGGGTAACGATTATCTACTTGAGCATGTGAAGCTCTCCTTATTTTGCATAAGGAAACCCGCTCCCGCGAGTGTGCGGTCAGTGTGCGGTGTTCCTTGGGGTTGACAGGAATAGTCCCCCTTGTGTTGCCTATAGAGTCCGGAAGGGAAGTTTGGACATAAGCATTGTGTGTGAAACCTACCCAGACATGTTGATCTGGATCGGTGATGTTGCATTTTGTATGATTTGCCGGAGAAGACTCTGTGTTTTGTGTTTGCGGGTTTCTACACGGTAGATTGTAGCAGGGATCCTTGGGGATTAACTCTAAGGCGCACCCGAAAATCTGAGCGGAAACATAATTCTGCTAATTTGGTGGCCTGGGAGCCGGCCTTGTACATAACTATGCTTGGCTCATGCGTATGTCTTAAGGTGAACTACGCGTTGTGTGCAACGGGCAAGTGGAATCGGACACGAGCTATGTGGTTCGGTGCAAGAGACCCAAAGAGGGACTGGCTGTTAGCATAGTCGAGAGCCTTAGACAGTGGTCATAAAGGAAAAAATGCTCACGTTATTGCAAACTTGGGGATGGTGGTGAAGCCACGGAATTGACCGGATTCACCGATAATGTGCCCTGAGTGCACATGGTGTTTGGGCCGTGAGAGCCTACACCTCTGGCGTAGTATATTTGCATTTTTATTGTTTAGCTGGGCTAACAAAATGCAGGGAAGGAGCACCGCTGTCCCGAGTAAGTGGCGGGGTCGTTATAATTTGATCGGCTTTGGCTTACTGTTGCTTTGTTTGCCACCGTGCGGTGGAATGTTGTTTGCAGGTGCTGTAGAGCCGAGTGCTAAATAGCGGGCCGAAGCCCAAGTTGCTGAGCTGTCCCTGAAGGCCAAAGAGAATAACTGTATTTTGTTTTGTCATGTGTGGCCGGCCTGCGAGCCGATGTATGGAAAACACTACTTTGTTAAGAGAAACTCTTGTAAGGCCATAAGGCCAAGTCCTTTCAGTGTAGTGGTTATTTCATTCCTGTGGTAGTTATGGACATTCATGTTTATTGATATATCAATTATGTGTTCTTTATAACTATTTAAAAGCTTCCGCTAGAATGCTCTGTGTAGGACGAGTAGTTATAGTTGTATGGTTTTGGTATTTTTATGTAACCCTTCCGACTGTCCTTGGTATATGGCGTCGGGTTCCAGCTGGACCTTCTGTTATATGCCATACGACAGATGGGGGTGTTACAATTTGGTATTAGACTTTTGGTTCCGATCAACTTGAATGAATTCGTGGACAAATTCTTTTAAGAGGTGGTTGGCACATGTGTGCGTCATCGTTATAACATCAAAAATAACCCTTGAATGTCCACTTAGGAATGAAAAATGCTCTCGTTTTGAGGAATCTGAGTGTTCCAATGGTTGTTTTTAGCAATCTATTTGTCGTCTAATCAAGTGTCTTTTCTATTATAGGCGGCTAGGAGCGGTGCTGGGCAATCGAAATGCCCGTAATCGACAGAAAGTAGTGCACCGAGATACGTGCCTACAACACCTCCTTCAACGGAAACCATCAGATTGTTTGTTGAAGCAGTCTTTGCTATGATTAATGCCCAACCTGCAGAGAAAATGAACCAAGTACCACATGTTAATGAGCAAGAACCGATTAGGGCGGCAGAGCCGGGAGTGGTAGAGCGCGCGACAATTGATCAGGTAGCAACAAGGAGAGCTATAGAGAAGCAGCTCAAGCATGTAATGAGCTTTAATCCTCCGAGGTTTGATGGGGTTAGAACGCCAACTCAAGCTTAGGATTGGCTCTCTACGATAAAGAGGCTCTTGACAGCCACAAAAACTGTTGAGTTGCAGAAGACCACCATTGCGACCTTCCTTTTATCGGGAAAGACGAGGCTGTGGTTAGACAAGTTGGAGGTTCATCTCTTAGTGGGAAGGCAACTTGCGGATGTTCCTATTAAGGAATTCTCAAGGTTGTTCTTGGCCAAATATCTACCCTCTGTTCAGAAGCTTGAGATGGAGAATCAGTACCTTGGTCTGACTCAGGGAGGCAGAAGCATGTATGAGTATCTCCATGAGTTTACGCGGTAGGGTTTTTATGCTGGTGCTATGTTTACTGAAGAGGAGCGAAATACCAACCGATTCTATGAGGGTCTACGTGGCGACCTACAACTTCTCCTTGTTGGGCCTAAGGCGCAGGGCTTCCTAGCCTTGGTCAATTCGGCCCGGTCATTAGAAAAGGTCATGAAGAAAGTGCAAGAGAAGAATGATCCACGGGAAAAGAAGTCAGAGTTCAAAGTGCCGAATGCAAAGTCGGGTTTCCGCAGATGAAACAAGAAGTCGAAGACTTCGAACTCAGCCCCTTCGTCTGGTGCGGCGGGGGCAACCACAAGTCGAGTCCCAAGAGCGTGTTATAACTGCGAAAAGATGGGGCATTTTGCTCGTGAGTGTTGGAGCAGACGTGCAAAGTCAGAGAGGAAGCCTGGAGCAACCTATGAAGAAAAAGGGAAGGCGGTGGAGTCAACCACGTCCCACCATGCTCCAGCCTAGCCTAGAGTTTATAACCTTAGTCTGCAAGAGGCCATAAAATAAGATGATGTGGTGACAGGTATGAGTTAAATTATAGTAGTTTAACTTTATGTAGTTGTTACCTTTTTATATGTTAGCTTACATTTGTTTGTGCTAGACTTCGTGTTGATTTTTGATTGTCCGGCGAGAGCCCTGTTTGATACGGGGGCTTCACATTCCTTCTTATCCGAACAATTCGTATTGTGCATTGGAGTCCCTTCCTCGATGGCTAAAGACAAGTTGGCTGTGTTGTTGCCTAATGGGTGCTCAATGCGCGCACATAGAGTCTATGTGGTTAAGATTTGGATTGGGGATCAGGAGTTTGACTTGCAAGAGTCGGTACTACCGTAAGTGGAGTCCGACGTAATTTCGGTATGGACTGGCTCTCGGAGCAGCGAGCATGTATTGATTGCAACCTGAAAGAGGTTAAGTTGGGACTGGATACTGATCGGAAGACTACGTTCGCGGGCATGAACGGGTCGGGTAAGGTTTTGATGTCGGACATATAGGTTATCAAGGCAGTCCGGTCTGGAGAAAAACTGTTTGTCACATTAGTGAAGACTTCAATGCCTAAGCCAAGTTTGAGCAGTATTCCAGTTGTGTCTGAATATCCTGATGTGTTTCCGGAAGATCTCCTAGGAGCCCCTACTCAGTAGGAGATTGATTTTACTATTGAGTTGGTGCCGGGTGCCAAACCGGTGTCACGCTATCCGTATCGGATAGCGCTATGAGAGATGGCGGAGTTGAAGGTGCAACTGCAAGAGTTGTTGGAGAAAGGGTATATACGTCCAAGTTCGTCGCCTTGGAGTGCACCAGTCCTCTTCGTTAAGAAGAAAGATGGGAGCTTGCGACTTTCGACTATCGGGAGTTGAACAAGCTTACGGAGAAGAATAAGTATCCGATCCCAAGGATTGACGATCTATTTGATCAGTTAGTTGGGTCTATAGTATATTCGAAATTAGATCTGAAATCTGGTTACTACCAATTAAGGATAAGGGAGAGCGACATCCCAAAGACAGCGTTTAGCATGCGGTTTGGGCATTAAAACTTTACGGACATGCCGTTTTTGTTGACCAATGCGTCATCCGTGTTTATGGATCTGATGAACAGGACGTTCAGAGAGTATCTGGATCGTTTCGTGATAGTATTTATCGATGATATTCTGGTGTACTCGTAGTGTGAGGAAGATCACTACATGCATATGCACATGGTGTTGGAGACGTTGAGAAGAAATCAGTTGTATACTAGGTTCTCCAAGTGTGAGTTCTGGCTATCCTTGGTAGCGTTCCTTGGTCATGTTGTTAGTGGTGAAGGGATAGCAGTGGATCTGGCGAAGATAGTGGCGATACGGGAGTGGCCTGTACTGACTACAGTGGCGGAAGTCCGGAGCTTTCTGGGGCTTGCCGGCTACTACAGGCGCTTCGTAGAGAACTTCTCACAGATAGTGCTGCCACTCACGACGTTGATAAGGAAGGATCAAAAGTTTGTGTGGTCGTTGGAGTGCGAGCAGGTTTTTGAAGAATTGAAGATGCGGTTGACCACGACGCCTATCTTATGTTCGTCGAGTGGGACTAAAGGGTTAGAAATCTATATTGATGCTTCGGGCAATGGTTTGTGCTGTGTTCTGCTACAACATGGGAGCGTGAAGGTTCATGAGAGCGTGAAGGTTTAACCTATGGTTCACGACAACTAAAGGTTCATGAGCGGAATTATCCGGTCCATGACTTAAAGTTAGCGGCCGTGATATTTGCTCTAAAGCTGTGGAGACACTATCTATACGTTGTGAATGTCGACATCTACACCGATCATAAGAGCCTGAAATACCTGTTGGATCAGAAGGACGTGAACATGAGGCAGTGGAGGTGGTTGGAATTCCTGGGGGACTACACCTTCGGGATACATTATGTGCCTGAGAAAGGAAATGCAGTGGCGGATGCGTTGAGTCGCAGGGTTCCTGTATGAGCCATCTGTTTGTTGGTACATGATGAGAGTTTGGTCCATGAATTGGAGGCATTGGAGATAACTTGCATCGACAAGCAGTCTTGTACCGAGGCGAAATTGTTTTTGACAGAGGTGCAGTATGACCTAGCTGATAGAGTTTGGCGGGCATTGGTTCAGGATAAAAGCATGAAGCTGATCTTGGATGAATCTTTGGATGGGTCAAATTCCCAATTTGCTGTTGAGGATGGACTGCTAAGGAGGCACGGTCGCCTATGCATTCCTAGTGCGAGTAATCTTCGGGAGGAGTTGTTGTACGAGGTATATCATACCAAGTACTCAATCCACCTGGGGAGCTCGAAGATGTATAGAGACATGAAGAAGTTGTTCTGGTGGCCAGGATTAAGAAGGATGTAGCACTTTATGTGGCCAAGTGCCAGACGTGTGCCTTGGTAAAGGCGGAGTGTCAGAAGCCCGGAGGTTTCTTGAAGTCCCTACCTACCCGGGAGTGAAAATTCGACAACATTTATATGGATTTTATGCACGGTTTGTCAAAGTCACAGAGGGGAAACGACGTCATCTGGGCGGTCGTAGGTAGACTGACAAAGGTGTCGCATTTCATTCAAAACAGGAAGGAAGATCCGGTGGAGAAGTTAGCCAAACTCTATGTGGATAATATTATACGATTGCATGGTGTGCCACGCAGTATAGTTAGTGACCGAAATGGACTCTACACGTCGAACGACTGGAGGCTGGTGCATAGTCTGTTGGGAACTAAGTTGAGTTTAGGAACAGCCTTTCATCCGCAGATGGATGGTCAAACCGAGAGGGTCAAACGGACGATGGAGGACATGCTCCATATGTGCGTCTTGGATTTCGGAAATCAATGGGAAGATCACCTGTACATGGTGTAGTTTACATATAACAACAGTTATAAGGTGAGTATTGGAATGGCACCTTTCGAGGCCTTGTATGGGAAAACGTGTTGCACGCTGTTGTCTAGGTTGGAGAAAGGCGAATTGAAGCTATACAAACGTCAAGCGGTAGAAGATTCCACTTCAATGATACGTACAGTTCAGGAAAGGTTGAAGATCGCTCAGGACAGGCAGGCAAAATACTATAACTCCAAGCATAGAAACGTGGAGTTCGGTGTTGGCGACTGTGTGTATTTGAAAATCAAGCCGTTCAAGGGTGTCTCTTGGGTTCGACGCTTGAAGAAGCTGAGTCAGAGATACCTTCGACCGTTTGAAATCCTGGAGCGTGTTGGTGAGGCCATGTACCGATTGAAGCTGTCAGTGGAGTTGAGTGGGCTACATGATGTGTTCCACATATCAGTGTTGCGGAAGGCGGTGCAAGAGCCTTCGCAGGTCATTGCGGTCGATCAAGTGCCGGTTGATTACGGGTTGACGATGAAGGTCAAGCAAGTACGCATTGAAGACTTGGAGGTTAAGCGACTCTGCAATAAGGAAATTCGAAAGGTTAAAGTCCGTTGGGATAACTGCAGACGTTAGGAGATTTCTTGGGAGCGAGAGCAGACTATGATGGAAGAATACCCCGAGTTATTCCACTCAGCTAACATTTAGATCTTTGTATACCTTTACATAATTTCGGGATGAAATTCTTTAAGTGGGCGAGATTTGTAACGCCCCGAAAATCGTATCGAGCTGGTCGTGTCCAAGAGTATTTTTTTGGTGCCTGTATAGGGGTACACGGCCTAGGACACGGGTATGTCCAAGGCTATGTGGTTCTTTGTGTTGGCCGGCTGTGTCCAGAGAAGGACACGACAAGAAACATGGCAGCGTGACATGATCGTGTCCAACAATACGGGAGTGTGCATACCCGTGTCACTACCTGTGTTCCCAAGAGTCGTGTCGGTTGGCGTGTGGGTTACTGGTGACACGGCCCTAGTGCACGAGCGTGTCGGAAACCGACACGAGCGTGTCAGGTTGAGACACGGGTGTGTCTCGACCCGTATCAGTTTCTGTGCTCGACGATCGTGCCTGGATTGAGGCACACGACCTGGGACAAGGCCGTGTGTGAGGCCGTGTTCGGCCCAGATTTGTTGATTTTTGGGCGGATCTGAGCCGTTCGTTTTCTTTAATTAAGATCCAACGTCCCAGATGTGTTCCTGCTCTGTTAAGACTGGGAACGGAGGTTTAACTCCTCATTCGCTCTTTACCTTTCTCTTTCTAAGGTGTTGGAGAGTGGAGGAAGGAGAGGGAGGATTCTGGCCGCTGGCGCAGCATCGGAGCACGGTTTTGAGAACTGAGAGCGGATCCGTGTAGGAAATTCCATTGCAAAGCTTTCTATCCGTATAGTTTTTCCATGGCGTAGAAGCGTACTAAAAGGGTAACGATTCTCTACTTGTGCATGTGAAGCTCTCCTTATTTTGCATAAGGAAACCCGCTCCCGCGAGTGTGCGGTGTTCCTTGGAGTTGACAGGAATAGTCCCCCTTGTGTTGCATATAGAGTTCGGAAGCGAAGTACAGAAATAGACATTATATGTGAAGCCTACCGAGACATGTTGGTCTGGATCGGTGATGTTGCATTTTGTTTGATTTGCCGGAGAAGACTCCGTGTTTTGTGTTTTCAGGTTTCAACACGGTAGATTGCAGTAGGGATCCTTGGGGATTAACTACAAGGCGCACCCGAAAATCTGAGCAGAAACGTATTTCTGCTAATTTGGCGTCCTGGGAGTCGGCCTTGTACATAACTGGATTATGTGTTGTTTGGATTGTTGCGGGATCCAAGAGAAGCTTGGCTCGTGCGTACGTCTTAAGGTGAACTACGCGTTGTGTGCAATGGGCAAGTGGAATCGGACCCGGGCTATGTGGTTCGGTGCGAGAGACCCAAAGAGGGACTGGCCATTGGCATTGTCGGGAGCCTTAGACAGTGGTCAGAAAGGCAAAAATGCTCACGTTGTTGCCATCTGGGGATGGTGGTGAAGCCACGGAATTGACCGGATTCACCGATAATGTGCCCTGAGTGCACAGGGTGTTTGGCCGTGAGAGACTACACATGTGGCGTAATATATTCGCATATTTATTGTTTAGCTGGGCTATGAAATACAGGGAAGGAGCACCGCCGTCCCGAGTAAGGGGTGGGGTTGTTATAATTTGGTCGGCTTTGGCTGACCGTTGCTTTGTTTGCCACCATGCGGTGGAATGTTGCTTGCAGGTGCTGCGGAGCCGAGTGCTAAATAGCGGGCTGAAGCACAAGTTTCTGAGCTGTCCCTCGAAGGCCAAAGCGAATAGTTGTATTTTGTTTTGTCATGTGTGGCCGGCCTACAAGCCGATGTATGGAAAACACTACTTTGTTAAGTGAAATTCTTGTAAGGCCAATAAGGCCAAGTTCTTTCAGTGTAGTGGTTATTTCATTCATGTGGTAGTTGTAGACATTCATGTTTGTTGATATGTCAATTATGGGTTCTTTATAACTGTTTAAAAGCTTCCGCTAGAATGCTCTGTGTAGGACGAGTAGTTACAGTTGTATGGTTTTGGTATTCTAATGTAACCCTTCTTATTGTCCGTGGTATATGACGTCGGGTTCCAGCTGGACCTTCTGTTACATTGCATACGACGGATGGGGATGTTACACTAGAGAGAAGGTAGAGTGATGAAGGAAGAAGAAGGGAGAGATCCCACCGCCATAGGAGTTCAGAAGCTCTGATTTGCAAGCCGAGCCCAGATTTATGGTGGCAAGGTTGTTGCGGTCGCGTCCATCCATCTAGATCTTGGGCATGACACCGAAGAAATCTCAAAGGGTAATGATTCTCTACTTGGACATGTGAAGTCATCTTACTTTTGCATAGGAAACCCTCTCCCGCGAGTGTGCGGTGAGCGTGAGGTATTCCTTCGGGTAGATATGGATTATCCCCATAGTTTTGCATATACAGTTCGGAATCAAAGTATGGACATTGGCATGGTGTGTGAAGCCCATCCGGACGGGTTAGTCTAGATTGGTGATGTTTTCATTATGCATGAATTGCTAGAGAAGTGATTGTCTCTTAGATATCTGCAAGGAGAAAATAACCAAACTAACAATTCATCAAGGCAAGTATACCTATCGAAATGCAGCTAGGGGACACAAGTGTCGTATTGAAATCCGGGAACAGTTGAGTAAGCTTACTCACACGAAATCTATTATTTTATCGACGGAAAAATTAAGTTTTTTTAGAAGAAAGTTAAACGTGCTAAAGGAAGAGAACTACTTGCAATGAAAGAGGGCTACTTGCATGAAAAGTTAAAGAGAGCTAAAAGAGCGATTAACTTAAGCTTAGTAACGATGAAAGGGAAAATGCACTCGATCAGAAATCACCTCGGCAAGAGTGGTTAGAAAAATACGATAAATAAACCTAAGCTAACTAGGGTAAAGGTCCTTGACCGTGGAGGTTCCATGAATATTGACACGCTTCTCTCGAAGGCCGTGCCTAACTGAGTTTAGAAAGGTCCGACCGACTTTCGCCTAAATCGGAGGCCTAAAACTCGCTTTACGCGGTGAACCCCTCTAATGGATTTTACTCTAATCCAGGAGATTTGAACGTCTGCCTCTCTCGAGGGGTGCGAACAAGTCCCTTTACTCTTGAGTGCTCATTTCAAACTTTCGGCCTCTCGGCTAGCCCAGAATGAAAGCAAAGGTGGAGAGTATATATCGATGATATACCTCCAACCCGTGATAAATCAAGAGTAATTCAAAGCTAAACCCTAAAAAGAAAAGGTAAGATTCAAAGCATCATAACCTAATCACTCGAACCTCGGATCATTAAGATCGAGTACATGGAGGATTAGTTAATCATGGTGAGATGGAAGAGGGGGGATGAGTAGAAGAAGAAAATGAAAACAGAGCAGAAACGTGAAAGAAAACAACAATTTTTATTAATAGAAACAGAGATCTTACAGCTTGAAAACCAGAGATTACAAGTGCATGGAAAGGTAAACTACGCTATCATTAACATTATACTACAGAACGAAGCTAGGAACTACTACAGGGAAAGCATAAAGCTACAGCTAAGAACTAAAAATGGAAAGACATGCTTAAAAAGTTCAGAAATACAAAGGACAGAACCTCCCCTCTCAAAGCAAAAGGTGTCCCTGAACCCTTAGAGTTGAGCTCTATTTATAGAATTTTTCGGGTCGGGTCACGCCCCCCTATCACGCCCTGGTCGGGCGTGACCCTGGGGCGTGACACATTCAGCGCGACTTTTTCGGGCAGGAATTGAATTCTGACGAAGTAGTTGAGGTACACGCCCACAAGTCACGCCCTGGTGGGGCGTGTACCTGGGGCGTGTTCTTTGCGGCGTGACTTTGTTGAGCTGAAATTGAATGCTGGATGTGACGGGCGGAATTGCTGAAGTACACGCCCATATGTCACGCCCGGGTCAGGCGTGACCCTGGGGCGTGACACTTTCGGTGCGACGGTGGTGCGGGAAAAACGAGCGCGCTGCGGCGATTCCTCGGAACCTGGGGAAACGCCTCTAGTACACGCCCGTGTCGGATGTGACACGGGCGTGACCGAGGGCGTGTACACTGGGTTTCCACGGAATGCAGTTTCGGACCAATTGCTTCATTCCTCTTGGTACACGCCCTAGGTACACGCCCTAGGTACACGCCCTGGTAGGGCATGACCTTGGGGCGTGTCACAGCAAAATTCGGTTGAAAGCCGTGAAAACCTGCAAAAAGCAGAAAAAATGCATTAGCGACAAAAATATATACAAAGGGGAATCAAAACAAGTACTTTACAAGACATGATTTGCTTTAAAATCCCGAAAATATCCTAATAAAATTGACTGCAAACCGTATTATCAAATTCCCCCAAGCTTAAGTTTTGCTTGTCCCCAAGCAAATATATAAAGACTAGCTAATCATAAGAGTGACTAATTCAAAAAGTTTTAATCATACTTACACAAGTACTATGCGAAATTCAAGGTAGGGAGAATGTAAAACGTAAATCTAAAACAATTATTTAGGTATGGTTTAACTTTTATAAACTTTACTTAATAAAAATAAATCATCCAGAATTTTGACGAAATTCTTTAAATAGATTTGAGCAAGGCAATGAAAATGAAAAGAACGTATTGAGTTATTACTAGATCCAAGCAACGCATTGTAATTATATCAATTAAATAACAAAAATCTAAGTTTAAATCCAAAACTAAAACTGATTTACTTTTTTTCTTTTCTTAGTTGTTAAATAAAATTAAAAAAAAGGGCGTGAATCAAAAGGACTTAATAGGACCGAAACGTTTGGTTTAGGAATATGAATAGGAGTGGAATTCAAATATAAACATGGAGGCTTAAAAATCACACTAAACCAAAACAACGAGTTTTTTAAAAAAAAAAATAAATTTATTTTAAACAAAATATGTATAAACAAATTTATTTTTTTCTCTTTATGATTATTTATCTCTTTTTTTTATTATTTTCATTCATTTTTATTTTTTCATTTTTTTTTCTCTTTTTTTTTCAATTTATTGCTTTTGAGTACACCTTTTTCAACAATTTCTCCAAAGATAACACAAAATTTCCTATCAAAAAAAATTAGCGTGATTAGATAGGTAGGAATTTGGGCTTTGGTGAAAATGAAATGCTGTGTGTAGTTATCAAATGAATTTGGAAAAAATGCTCAAAAGCGGCTAACTAGTGGTAAAAGAGTTTAGGTTGGCAAGAAAGCTCAAACGTAAACAAAAATGGTCTAAATCATTTTCACGCTTTTTTTAAATTTATTTAAAACATAGAGTCGATAAATTTCAAAAAGCAAGTTCGAGATAATAAAAAAAGATTGATGAAATTATCTTGAAAATAAAAATAATATGTCACTTGGATCGTTCATATCTACTACGTTATTCAAAATATGTTCTTACAAAAATCATCTAAAGACGAAAAGGAAAATAGTGGATGATAAATTTTTAGAGAAAGTAAAGAAAATAAAGAACGGAAAACCATAATAGAAATGCACGGTTTAGAGAAATATTTTACCTTAACATGCTACCATGAATTAGAAACACAGCATGACCAACATTTTACTTGTGAGATATGATTAAAAAAAATGATTAGAAAAATTATAATTAACTACGTTGTTTATAAAGAAGTTTGAGAAAAACAAAACATAAACATGGGGTACTTATTGAAATACCAAAATGCAGCTATATATATACATATTTTGTTTTGGATTTTTGGATATTTACAAAAAGCAAAAAGGAGGAACTCATCCCACAAGCTAAAAATCTATATTGTCCTCAATGGAGAAGGAGGTCGGAGAACGAGAGAAAAGTAAAGTACAGAAATGAAAGACAAAATTGAAAAACAGGTACTTCCCCGGTTTTATGTGGCAGGGAAAGCTGAGTGATGCCATTCCTCCATGCGTGCGCTGTGGATCTTCAGGAAACGTCGTCTTATGGACTTTGTCATGGAATTAGAACCGGTGGAGCAGGCGATCGCAGAAGTTTCAGCTTGCCGGAGCCATTCGGGGCAAAAATTGTAAAATAAAGAAAAAAGAAAAAGATAACTTGGGTTGCCTCCCAAGAGCGCCCTTTGTTTAAAGCGTCGTTTGAGCTCGACGCATCAAAATAAAATTGTCCCAAATATTGTTCAAAACTAAAGTTCGAATAAAGTTCAAAGTTTATGAGAAAAAGAAAGTTAAGTTTAATCAAATGTCAGGACCGGAAAGATAGAGTTAACAGGATTTAGACTGACATCATCACAGAAATATAGTTTAAGACGCTGACCATTCACTTTGAAAGTACCCTTATCAGGGTGAGAAATTAAAACAGTACCATAAGAAAAGACTTCTAAAACAGTAAAAGGCCCAGACCAACGTGATTTTAATTTACCCGGGAATAAACGTAAACGAGAATTATAAAGAAGCACTTGGTCGCCCGGCTTAAAGATTTTTGGGTGCCTAAGATGTCGGTCGTGTAAACGCTTCGTCCGCTCTTTATAAAGTCTGTTATTTTCATACGCGTAAGAGCGCCACTCGTCGATTTCGTTAAGTTGAAATTTTCTAAAATCGCCGACGGAGTGGGGATCGAAGTTTAAAAATCGCAAGGCCCAAAAGGCGCGGTGCTCTAACTCTACTGGTAAATGACACGATTTTCCATAAACCAACCGATATGGCGTACATCCGAGGGCGTTTTTGTACGCTGTTCGGTAGGCCCATAGACCATCGTCTAATTTGGCGGACCAGTCTTTTCTAGATATTTAAACAGTCTTTTCTAAAATTCTTTTTATTTCTCTATTCACTACTTCGACTTGTCTTTTAGTTTGGGGGTGGTAGGCAGTGGAAAGCTTATGAGTAACGTCATATTTAGTTAGGATTTTTGAAAATTGTGCGTTACAGAAATGAGAACCCCTATCACTGACGATAGCGCGCGGCGTACCGAATCGAGATAATAATTTTTTTAGGAAATTAACTACAACTCGGGCGTCATTTGTAGGAAGGGCTTGGGCTTCGGCCCAACGCGAAACATAATCAACGGCAACTAAAATGTATTTATTCCTGAAGCTAGAAGGAAAAGGGCCGACAAAATCAATTCCCCAGAGGTCGAAAACTTCGCACTCTAGGAAATAATTTTGTGGCATTTCATTTTTATTCGAAATATTCCCCGACCGTTGGCAACTATCACACCTACTCACAAAGGCATGCACGTCTTTAAACAGGGTGGGCCAGTAAAAACCCGCGCTTAACACTTTGTGAGCGGTGCGAGCAGCTTGATAGTGCCCACCTATCGGTCCTTCATGCAAATGTTTAATAATATCTAATCCTTCATCAAAGGAAACACACCTCCTGATCACTTGGTCTGCACAGACTTTAAAAAGATGCGGGTCCTCCCAAAAGTAGTTCTTCAACTCAGAAAAGAATTTCTTCTTTTCCTGAGAAGAGAACTCTTTTGGGAGCACACGAGCCACTAGATAGTTGGCGATTCGGGCAAACCAAGGAGAAGTAGATGTGTTAATTATGAACAGCTTCTCATCAGGGAAATAGTAATGAAAAGAATTTTCGTCTAATTGCTCTATAAACGGGTTATCTAGGCGCAAAAGGTGGTCCGCGGCCAAGTTCTCGGCACCTCGCTTATCACGGATCTCTAAGTCAAACTCCTGCAGGAGTAAGACCCAGCGAATCAAGCGAGGCTTGGCATCTATTTTAGAGAGAAGATATTTGAGGGCCGAGTGGTCCGTAAAAACAATAATTTTCGAAAGAGTAATATAAGGGCGAAATTTGTCAAATGCGAATACTACAGCTAAGAGCTCTTTCTCGGTTGTGGTGTAATTTTCCTGTGCAGATGTGAGTGTTTTACTAGCCTAATAAATGGGGTGGAAGTTTTTGGAAATACGTTGACCTAGTACGGCTCCCACCGCATAACTACTCGCATCACACATTATTTCAAATGGAAGATCCCACACCGGAGCTATCATGATTGGCGCATTAACTAATTTTTCTTTTATTAAATTGAAGGCAGCTAGACAGAGGTCATCAAAGATGAATGGGGCGTCTTTTTCTAAGAGATGGGTAAGGGGCTTGGTGATTTTGGAAAAGTCCTTTATGAAGCGGCGGTAGAAACCCGCATGACCCAGGAAACTTCTTATGGCTTTTATGTTCGTAGGTGGCGGCAGTTTCTCGATAACTTCTATTTTCGCAACGTCTACTTCAATACCCCTTTCAGAAATTTTATGTCCCAAAACTAACCCTTCCCTTACCATAAAATGACATTTTTCCCAATTTAAGGCGAGGTTAGTTTCTTCGCATCGCTCTAAGACTTTTTCAAGGTTCTCTAAGCAACTATCGAAGGAATTCCCAAAGACGGAGAAATCATCCATAAAGACTTCCATAATGCTTTCTACATACTTGTCAAAGATGGCGAGCATACATCGTTGGAATGTAGCCGGCGCATTGCACAATCCAAACGGCATTCTTCTGTAGGCGAAGGTGCCGAAGGGACAAGTAAACGTAGTTTTCTCCTGGTCCTCGGGGGAGATGGGGATTTGAAGATACCCCGAGAGGCCATCGAGAAAACAATAAAAGCTATGTCCGGAAAGTCGTTCTAAAATCTGATCAATGAACGGCAAGGGGAAGTGATCCTTGCGGGTGGCGTTGTTCAACTTACGGTAATCTATACACATTCGCCATCCAGTCACCGTCCGAGTCGGGATTAATTCATTATTTTCATTACTTACGACCGTTATCCCTCCCTTCTTTGGTACTACCTATACTGGGCTAACCCACTTACTGTCGGATATAGGATAGATAATTCCTGCATCTAACAATTTCATAACCTCGCCCTTAACTACGTCTTTCATGTTTGGGTTTACACGGCGCTGAGGTTGTATAGAGTTACGTGAATTATCTTCCATTAAGATTTTATGAGTGCAGAAAGATGGGCTTATGCCCTTAATATCAGATATCTGCCAAGCAATAGCTTGGCGATGCTTTTGTAAAATTGAAAGAAGTTTATCCTTTTGTGCATCCGTGAGGTAGGCCGAAACTATGACAGGTAGCTTGGAGTCCTTTTCTAAGAAAGCGTATTGAAGGTGCTCTGGTAGTTCTTTCAGTTCCAAGGTAGGGGGGTCATCATACGAGGTTTTGGAAATTTGTTCTTTTTCAAAAACTATGTCCTCGTACACTTTTTTATATGTAAAATTAAAAGGGGTGTTGCTAGCGGCCATGGCGGCTTCGTGCAGCGATTCAGTTGGAAACGTAGAAGAGGAACAGAAATCAAAAAATTCTTTTTCAAAATCAGAAAGGCGAGTGGAGGATTCTTCACTTAGGTGTAGAGATTCAGTTGGAGGAGGAGGAGAGGAACAAAAATTGGAAAATTCTTCTTCAAAAGCAGAGGTGTGAGAGAAGGATTCTTCACTTACGGTATCCATGAAAAAACAGGAGTCATCATTAGCTAGTGTGTTCTTCATCGAGGGGGTGATAGAGAAAGTTACCTCATCGTAGCCCACTAGAAGGAAGAGCTTACCATTACTTACGTCAATGATAGCTCGGGAGGTGGCAAGGAAGGGTCGGCCAAGGATCAGGGGAACCTCAACGTCTTCTTCGATATCCAAAATGACAAAGTACACCAGGAAGATGAACTTGTCAACTTTGACTAGGACGTCCTCCACTATTCCTAACGGGTATTTGACTGACCTGTCGGCTAGCTGGATACTCATGCGTGTGGGGTTGAGACTACCAATTCCTAACTTTTTAAACAACGAGAAGGGCATAAGATTAATACTCGCACCTAAGTCGGCTAAAGCGTGTTTGACAAAGAGATCACCAAAGACACACGGGATAGAGAAACTACCCGGGTCACTGATTTTCTTCGGTAATCCGTTTGTCAAAACCACCGAGCATTCGACATTTAACGTGACATGCGAAAGGTTTTCTAACTTCTTCTTGTTAGTTAGGAGGTCCTTAAGGTATTTTGCGTACTTCGGCATCTGGGATATGGCTTCGTGGAAAGGCAGATTTACGTAGATTTGTTTAAACATTTCCAAAAAACGGGTGTATTGATCATCCTGTCGTTGTTTATTAAGTTCGGAAGGGTATGGCGGGGATGGATTATTTTTAAAGGTGGGTGGTGGAGTGAGTTCTTTTTCTAAGATAGGGGTCATAATTTCTTCGGCAGAGGGTGGAATTTTTAAAACGGGAACGAAGCTTTGATTTTTTAAAACGGGAGCGGAGCTTGCCTCGGGTTCTTCACTTACCATACCAGGAACTTTCTTCCCACTCCGAAGAGTTATAGCTTTCGCTTGCTCTCTCGGGTTGGGCTCGGTATTGGAAGGAAGAGTCCCTACGGGTCGCTCAAAAATTATTTTAGCGAGCTGTCCTACCAGATTTTCTAAATTTTTAACACTTCCGGTTAAGGTCCTAATCGTAGCGTCATTAGCATTCATGTATTTTGTAAACACTTCCTCCAAATTTGGAGGTTTTGGAAAACTTTGAGGAGGTGGTGGTGGTGCAGAAAAATCACTTTGCGGTGGCGGGCGCACACCATTCGATGGATTGCTCCACGAAAAATTCAGATGATTTCTTAACGCAGGATTATAACTATTCGGAAAATTAAAACCAGGAGGATGATAATTCGCAGCAGAAAAATTATTAAAAGCAGTTCTAGGCATATTATTTACATAATCCAAATGTTCGGCGGGAGGAGTTGCAGATTCCCATACCTGAGGGGCGGAGGCAGTAGTCATCTCCGTAATTTTTTTGCTTAATATTTCAACTTGCAGTGCGAGTTGGGAGACATTGTCCACTTCAAAGAGACCTGCAGGTTTGTTTGGGCGGGACCTAGGCACATTCCACTGGTAAGTGTTCATGGCCATGTCTTCAAACAGCTCAAGAGCTGCTTCCGGGGTCTTATGGTTTAAAGTACCGCCAGAAGCTGCGTCTATCATTTGCTTCGTGCTTTGATTTAGCCCATTATAAAACGTCTGCACCTGCAACCATACAGGCAGAGCGTGATGTGGGCATCGTCTTAATAATTCTTTAAATCTTTCCCAGGTTTCGTAAAGGGTCTCTGAGTCTATTTGTCCAAAGGCAGAAATGTCATTCCTAAGTTTAGCAGTTTTAGCAGGCGGAAAATACTTGGCCAAACATTTTTCAGTTAATTGCGTCCAAGTAGTTATGCTATTTTTAGGAAGGGTGTTCAGCCACTGCTTAGCCTTAATTCTAAGAGAGAAAGGAAATAATCTTAGCCTAATAGCATCATTTGTGACACCATTTATCTTGAAGGTGTCACAAATCTCAAGAAAGCTGGCTATGTGTGCGTTCGGGTCTTCATCTTGAAGCCCGTCAAATTGCAAATACTGCTGCACCATTTGAATTATGCTAGGCTTCAGTTCGAAATTATTATTATTTATTGCAGGGCGAACTATACTAGTTTCTGTACCCTCGAGATTTGGTCGTGCATAATAGGACATAGGCCTATGCACGACTTCCTCCACGTTGGGTTCTGCCATTCTTAAGGTAGAAAATGACTCGGAATCCTCAACCGGCACTTGGGTAGTAGGGCCTTGAAATCGCGATCTTCTCCGAAGAGTACGCTCAATTTCGTGGTCCAGGTCCAAAGTAACCGACGGACTACCGCGGGTCATACACTAGAAGAAGAGAGGAGAAGAAAGACTAGAAAATAAAAGAGCTAATGAAGTTCGAAAATTTTTTTTTTGAAATAGATTTTTTATGTTTTAACTCCCGAACTTCCCAAGGGCTACCCGGTGAAGGGTTCGCAAGGTACTAGACAAGATAGTGGCATTTAGAGCCACTTTTCCCTTTTCGAGAGAATTAGGTGGTGTAGAAAAATTTGTGATGTGGGTTTCTATTAAGTGGGCGGTAATTAAAATCCAGCCATTTAACTCCGAGTGAGTAGGCGGAAAGTAAAAGCTACACTCACGCACTCGACAGAAAATTAAAACACACCCACTCTACAGAAAGTAAACACACTCTACTGAAATAAAGCCTGCCAATTAACTCAAGTGAGTAGGCGGAAAAATAAAAATACGCACACTTGCTTGAAATAAATCCAGCCAATTAACTCAAGTGAGTAGGCGAAAAAATTAAAAATACGCACACTTAACAAAATCCAGCCATTTAACTCAAGTGAGTAGGCGGAAAAATTTAAGAAGGAGGCTGAGAAAGAGAAGTGATAAAATTAATATATTCGCATTTTCAATTTATCAACGAGCGTTGCATCCCCGACAACGGCGCCAAAAACTTGATTGTCTCTTAGATATCTGCAAGGAGAAAATAACCAAACTAACAATTCATCAAGGCAAGTATACCTATCGAAATGCAGCTATGGGACACAAGTGTCGTATTGAAATCCGGGAACAGTTGAGTAAGCTTATTCACACGAAATCTATTATTTTATCGACGGAAAAATTAAGTTTTTTAGAAGAAAGTTAAACGTGCTAAAGGAAAAGAACTACTTGCAATGAAAGAGGGCTACTTGCATGAAAAGTTAAAGAGAGCTAAAAGAGCGATTAACTTAAGCTTAGTAACGATGAAAGGGAAAATGCACTCGATCAGAAATCACCTCGGCAAGAGTGGTTAGAAAAATACGATAAATAAACCTAAGCTAATTAGGGTAAAGGTCCTTGACCGTGGAGGTTCCATGAATATTGACACGCTTCTCTCGAAGGCCGTGCCTAACTGAGTTTAGGAAGGTCCGACCGACTTTCGCCTAAATTGGAGGCCTAAAACTCGCTTTACGCGGTGAACCCCTCTAATGGATTTTACTCCAATCCGGGAGATTTGAACGTCTGCCTCTCTCGAGGGGTGCGAACAACTCCCTTTACTCTTGAGTGCTCATTTCAAACTTTCGGCCTCTCGGCTTGCCCAGAATGAAAGCAAAGGTGGAGAGTATATATCGATGATATACCTCAAACCCATGATAAATCAAGAGTAATTCAAAGCTAAACCCTAAAAAGAAAAGGTAAGATTCAAAGCATCATAACCTAATCACTCGAACCTCGGATCATTAACATCGAGTACATGGAGGATTAGTTAATCATGGTGAGATGGAAGAGGGGGGATGAGTAGAAGAAGAAAATGAAAACAGAGCAGAAACGTAAAAGAAAACAACAATTTTTATTAATAGAAACAGAGATCTTACAGCTTGAAAACCAGAGATTACAAGTGCATGGAAAGGTAAACTACGCTATCATTAACATTATACTACAGAACGAAGCTAGGAACTACTACAGGGAAAGCATAAAGCTATAGCTAAGAACTAAAAATGGAAAGACATGCTTAAAAAGTTCAGAAATACAAAGGACAGAACCTCCCCTCTTAAAGCAAAAGGTGTCCCTGAACCCTTAGAGTTGGGCTCTATTTATAGAATTTTTTGGGTCGGGTCACGCCCCCCTATCACGCCCTGGTCGGGCGTGACCCTGGGGCGTGACACATTCGGTGCGACTTTTTCGGGCAAGAATTGAATTCTGACGAAGTAGTTGAGGTACACGCCCACAAGTCACGCCCTGGTGGGGCGTGTACCTGGGGCGTGTTCTTTGCGGCGTGACTTTGTTGAGCTGAAATTGAATGCTGGAGGTGACGGGCGGAATTGCTGAAGTACACGCCCATATGTCACGCCCGGGTCAGGCGTGACCCTGGGGCGTGACACTTTGTAACAGCCCAAAGTTCTGAAACGGGAAAATTTGGGTGACACGGCCTGGGACACGGGCGTGTCCCAGGGCGTGTCAGGTGGACACGGCCTGCGACACGGGCGTGTCGCAGGGCGTGTTAAGGCAGTGTCGACAGTCGACTTAGGTGTCGACGATTTTCGCTCGACGATCGTCGAGAGGAGGCACACGGCCTAGGACACGGGCGTGTCCATGGCCGTGTCATTGAGTGTCGAGTGTCGAGATCGTCGAGTGTCGAGATCGTCGAGTGTCGAGTGTCGAGTGTCGAGATAGGTGACACGGCCTGTGACACGGGCGTGTCACAGGGCGTGTCAAATCGGAACGACGAGCTCAGCCCGCCGAATGATTTTGACAGGGCGTGTCTGGGTACCGTGTCTGGGCACACGGCCGGGGACACGGGCGTGTCCCAGGCCGTGTGAAGTCTCGGGATGATTTGGGATTTTTTTCACCCAGGTACACGGCCACAGACACGGGCGTGTCTGAAGGCGTGTTGGTCACACGGCCCATGACACGGGCGTGTCCCATGGGCGTGTCACTGGTTTGGATAGGTCGGTTGACCGCCGCTTGAGGCACACGGCCAGGAACACGGCCGTGTTCGAAGCCGTGTCGGGTCAAAATGTGTGTTTTTGGCAGAATCGTGGCCGTCCATTTCTTCAGTCTGGATCCAAGGGCTGAAAGCTCTTCTTCTTTTTCCTTAAGGGCCGAATTCAGAAAAGGATCCTCACTTTGAATTGGCCTTCATCTTTCTTCAAGAGAGAGAGAAAGAGTGAGAGAAAGGAGGAGGAAGAAGGGAAGGGGGCTGCTGTTGGTGGTGCTGCGGTTTACCGGCGAGAGATCCGAAGCCAGCGTTGCGGAGGAAACGCTCTTGCGAGTCTTGCAAGCAAGCTTTCAAGCCATGGCACCGAAGCGATCGTCAAGGGTAACGACTTTTCTTCCTAGCCATGTGAAGGCTTCTGTTTTGGCATATCTTTTGATTCCCCCACCAAGAGGTGGCTGCTTTTGGGAGTCATTTGGGTGATTCTTGAAATCCCCTTTTGTTGTGCATATAGATCCGGAAATGAGTACGGAATAGGCATGCTGTGTGAAGCCCATCTGGACAGGTTGGTCTGGATTGGTGATGTTGCATACGAACCGGAGAAGACTCCGTGATAACGTGTAGTGTAAGGAGTCTCGGGTTATACCTGCGAAAAGGAGTAGCAGGAAGTACTGGGGTGGTAGCCCAGGAAAATAGCCTTGTGATGGTTTTGGGTCCAACCTGTGAATGAGGCACAGGTAGTCCTGGTGGGACCAGGAAAAGCCCTTTTTGTGATGCTTGATGTCATAGGGTTTCCACCTGTGAAGCGAGTCACAGGAAGTACTGGTATGCCCAGGAAAGACCCCTGACATTTGTGCTTGTGCGGTGTCCACCTGTGAAGAGAGTAACAGGAAGTACTGGTGTGCCCAGGAAAGACCCGCTGTTGTTGTGAGAAAATGGGTGTAAGGCTTATGCCCAGGCTTAAATGCCAGGAACAGGATTGGTGAGACCGACCCGCGCCTTTGATATAGCCATGAGTCCGCTGTACTCGGAGAAGGCAAGGCGATTTGAGCAACGGGGGGTGGAGGATCCGACCTGCGCTATGTCCGTCCGATGTGAGACCAAAGGTACGGTCTGTTGGAGCGCATAGCAAGAGTCTTCGGCCTGCGCGCCATGACATAATGGGGGGCTACGGGCCATCCCGGTGTCCGAGGACTAACTCCGGCTGCACGCCATGGAGTAAATGCTCAAGAGATTTACCGTTGGGTGATAACCCTGATACGGTGGTGGGCAAGAGGTTGCCAGAACACCAAGAATGTGCCCTGAGTGCACGGACCGTTGGGCCGGGCGGCGAACGGTTGTGATGGCTTGTGTGCGTGAAAGCACATTTTGATATATTGCCATACTTGTGATATGATATGCCTGCAGGGAAAAATACCGCTGCCCCGAGAGAAGGGGTAGGGTCGTTATAATTTGGTCAGCTGAACGCTGACCGTTGCTTTTGTTTGCCACCGTTGGGTGGATTGTTCTTGCACAGGTGCTGGAGAGCCGAGCGGGTCGCATAGAGGTTGATGCTCCTGCTGGTGTTGCTGCTGCTGCTAGCCCTCGAAGGCTAATGTTCTTTTGAGTGTTTTCTTTTGTGGCCGGCCTGCGCGCCAATTTGTTTTAGGCCACTGTGTGAAAGCCCTGTAAGGCCCTAAGGCCAATACTTTTGATGCTGTAAGACATTCCTATATATATATAAAATGTGGAGTTTATATTTGGACATTCATGAGGAGTTCAAGTAGTTTAGGCTTCCGCTAGAATGCTTGTGATAGGTACGATGCGCTACTCTGGTATCATCCTGTACCTTCACCGACTGTTTTGTGGTATATCCTGTGGGCCCCGGCCGGACCTTCTAGAATATATCATATGAACGGATGGGGTTGTTACATTTTTGGTATCGGTTGTTTTGGTCTTTCCCTCTCGAAGTCGTGGTCGACTTCTTTTGTGGGGTGGCGAGCACGTGTTTGTGCAAACCAAAGTCTACGATTGAACTCCTGAATGTCCATGATAGGAATGCAAATTTGTTTGTTTGGGGAACCTGTGTGTTCCTATTTTGTGTTGTTTGCTTGGGTACGACCGCTAATGTATGTGTCTTGTCCACCTTTAGGTGACACGAAGTGGAGCTGGGCCGTCTGCGTCCCAGCATTCTGATGAGAGTAGGGCACCAGCTGAGGTGCCTACACCTCCACCGTCTGCAGAGCATGTGCGGTTAGTTGCGGAGGCATTATTTACCATGATCCAAGGCCAGCCACTTAGGCAGGAACAAGTGGATGTTAGGCCAGAACAGGTGGAGGCAAGGCCGGAACCTGTAGTGGATGTGGCTCCTCGAGCAGCTGAGAAGCAACTAACACGGTTCATGAGTTTCCATCCGCCTACATTTTCGGGAGCGGGTACTCTGACGCAGGCAGAGGATTGGTTATCGCGCGTCAAGAGAGTTATGGCGGCGATTGGCACGGCGGAGCGTCAGAAGGTTACCTTAGCTACATTCTTGCTTGAAGGAGAAGCTCGCTTGTGGTGGGATGAGATAGAGTTACATCATTTGGCGGGTCGTCCGTTAGCTCAAGTCTCCATGGATGAATTCTCTCGATTATTCCTAGCAAAGCACCTTCCTGTGGCTCAGCGGATAGCCATGGAAAATGAATTCCAACGGTTGACTCAAGGTGAGGGCAGTGTTGACGCGTACCTGCATGAATTTACGCGCTTGGGGCGGTATGCGGGGTCGATATTTGCTGATGAGCAGCGGAAGACCAATAGGTTCTATGAAGGCCTGAGGGACGAGTTGAGGTTCCTTGTGTCAAGTTCTGTGAACCAAGGTTTCCAAGCATTGGTTGACACTGCAACCGCGTTGGAAAAGGATATGAAAAAGGGTGCAAGGAAAGAGAGCTTTGACTGTGACGCAACCGGAGTGGAAGGCGCCCCGAGCTGGGAAACCATTCTATAAGAAGAAATGGGGTAAGAAGTCCAAGCCGAGTGGACAAGCTCCTTCATCAGTTGCAACGGGAGCAACGTCAGGGGCTACTTCCAAGCCAGATACTCGGGTCTGCTACAATTGTGGCCGCATGGGGCATATTGCACGAGATTGTCGGATGCCGCCGAAGAGTGAAAAGAAGGCGGGAGCATCTTATGCGGAGAAAGGAAAGGCGGTGGTGGATTCCTCTGCCTCACAAGCGCAACCCCGGGTCTACAATCTTGGCCTGCAGGAGGCCATCAAGCAGAGTGACGTGGTCACAGGTATGAGTTTAGTTTTGCTTATGCTAATGTTTGTATGCTTAGCTTCGTACCTCTTTGTTTGCGATTTGTATGTGTGACATGGTTGTCATAGGTTTTGTGATGATTCGGGACACGCTGGCGCGAGCACTATTTGATACAGGTGCATCGCATTCTTTTCTGTCTTGTGAGTTTATAACGCGGCTTGGGATACCCAGTCGTGCAAAGACAGATAATGTCAGAGTGGTGTTGCCGAATGGCTGTTGGATGCTTGCGGATCAAGCTTGCGATGTGGCGGTTCAGCTAGGAAGTCGGGATTTTTGTTTAACCGCATTTGTTTTGCCAATATCGGAATTCGATGTGATTTTTGGGATGGATTGGCTTGCGGAACAGCATGCTATGATTGATTGTCAGTCCAAAGAAATCACGTTGGGCCAGAATACCGAACAGGAGACAAAGTTTGCGGGTATGCGAGGAGTGGGCGGGACATTGATGTCTGCACTCCAGGTAGTCAAGGCTGTTCGGAAGGGTGCGGAGTGTTACTTTGCACTAATTCAGGCTGTTGAGCCTAAGGCCAGTGTGTGCGAGGTTCCGATTGTGGCAGAATTTACAGATGTGTTTCCCACGGATCTCCCTGGGCTACCACCCCAGCGGGAGATTGACTTCACGATCGAGTTGGTGCCAGGTGCGAAACCTGTGGCCCGCTCGCCATATCGCGTCGCGCCAAAAGAGATGGCGGAATTGAAGATTCAACTGCAAGAAATGCTAGAGCAAGGGTATATACGCCCAAGTATGTCACCTTGGAGCGCGCCTGTGCTTTTTGTAAAGAAGAAAGACGGTGGATTGCGATTGTGCATCGACTACCGTGAACTGAATAAGCTGACCGAGAAGAATAAATATCCGATCCCCCGGATTGATGAGTTATTTGATCAGCTGGTAGGTTCTACCGTCTATTCGAAGTTGGACCTGAAGTCTGGTTATTACCAGTTAAAGATTCGGGAAGGTGATATTCCCAAAACCGCATTTGGAACGCGTTATGGGCACTATGAGTTCATAGTCATGCCCTTTGGATTGTGTAATGCGCCCTCAGTGTTTATGGATTTGATGCACCGTATTTTTCGCGAGTACCTGGATCTGTTTGTGATTGTATTTATCGATGATATCCTGGTGTACTCGAAGTCCAAAGCTGAACATGAGATTCACTTGCGGTTGGTGTTGAATACGTTGAGGCAAAATCAACTTTATGCCAAGTTCTCGAAGTGCGAGTTTTGGCTATCGTCAGTGGCATTTTTGGGCCATGTGGTGAGTGGAGCGGGCATTGCAGTGGATCCAGCGAAGATAAGGGCCATACAGGAGTGGCCAATGTTATCTTCCGTGGCCGAGGTCAGGAGTTTCCTTGGACTTGCGGGCTACTATAGAAGATTTGTTGAAAACTTCTCGCGGATCGCTTTGCCGCTAACCACACTGACGCGAAAGGATCAGAAGTTCGTTTGGACGCCAGAGTGTGCACGAGCTTTTGAAGAGCTGATGATTCGGTTAACCACGGCGCCGGTGTTGTCTTCGCCATGTGGGACCGATGGTTTTGTTATTTATAGTGATGCCTCAGGGAGCGGCTTAGGCTGCGTTCTTCTGCAGAATGGAACGGTTATTGCTTATGGCTCACGCCAACTGAAGGTGCACGAGCGAAATTATCCCGTCCATGATTTGGAACTAGCAGCGGTGATTTTTGCACTGAAGCTGTGGCGACACTACCTTTATGGCGTGAAGGTGGAGATCTATACGGATCATAAGAGCCTCAAGTACCTTTTGGAGCAGAAAGAGTTGAACATGCGACAACGAAGGTGGTTGGAGTTCCTTGGGGATTACACTTTCGAGATTCACTATACACCCGGGAAGGGAAATGTTGTCGCGGATGCGTTGAGTCGGCGAGTTCCGGCTAGAGCAAATTGGTTACAAAGGCATGATGAACGTCTTATCCAGGAGTTGGAAGCATTGGAGATCTATTGTGTTGACAAGAATTCCACTACCACTGCATGTTTGAACTGGATCGAGGTGCAATGTGACCTTGCGGACCGAGTTCGACGGGCAACGGAGTTGGATGAAGATCTCTTACGCTATGTGAATGAAGGGCCAGAGGGCAAATTCACCTGGAATGACGGTCTTGTTCGAAAAGATGGCCGTTTGTGCGTCCCAAATGTGGGGAAACTGAGGGAAGAACTGATGTATGAAGCACATTATACGAAGTATTCCATTCACCCCGGGAGCACAAAGATGTTCAACGATATGAAGAAGCTTTTCTGGTGGCCAGGGCTTAAGAAAGATGTTGCCCTTTACGTGGCCAAATGCCAAACATGTGCGATGGTGAAGGCGGAATGCCAAAAGCCGGGCGGATATTTGAAGTCACTACCGATCCCAGTGTGGAAATTTGATGATATTTCCATGGATTTTGTGCATGGGTTGCCAAGATCGCAGCGAGGAAATGATTCCATTTGGGTGATAGTTGACCGGCTAACCAAAGTAGCACATTTCCTTCCGAACAGGCGGGATGATTCAGTTGAAAGTTTGGCAAAGGTATATGTGGACCAGATTGTGCGGCTTCACGGTGTTCCTCGGAGCATCGTAAGTGATCGAGATGGGCGGTTTACGTCAAATGATTGGAGGCTAGTTCACCGACTGTTGGGCACGAAATTGACTTTCAGTATGGCCTTTCATCCCCAAACGGATGGCCAAACTGAACGTACCAACAGAACAATGGAGGACATGCTCCGAATGTGCGCCCTTGACTTCGGAAAGAAATGGGAAGATCATCTCTATATGGTCGAGTTTGCATATAATAATAGCTACCAGGCAAGCATTGGGATGGCACCATATGAAGCTCTATATGGAAGGAAGTGTCGTACTCCCTTGGCTTGGGTAGAAGCGGGTGAAGCCCGGGTTGTTAAACCAAATGAGGTGGATGAAGCAAACTCAACCATTCGGACTATTCGAGAGAGATTGCTGATTGCTCAAGATCGACAAGCGAAGTACTACAACGCCAAGCACCGGAACGTTGCATTTGCGGTTGGCGATTGGGTCTACTTGAAGATCAAGCCATTCAAAGGTGTCTCCAGGATTCGACGATTGAAAAAGTTGAGTCCAAGATATTTAGGTCCTTTTGAAGTGGTTGAGCGAATTGGCGAAGCGGCGTATCGGCTAGCTCTGTCGACGGACTTGGGTGGATTACATGATGTTTTTCACATCTCGGTACTGCGGAAAGCCGTGAAAGATCCAGCTCAAGTGATCGCGGATGATCGTGTGCCGGTGGAGTATGGGCTAACAACGAGAGTTAGACCCATTCAGATCGAAGATCGAGCCGAGAAACAGTTGCGGAACAAGACGGTCGATATGGTAAAAGTCCGGTGGGACAACTGCGGCCGTGAAGAACTGACATGGGAGCGTGAGCAGACCATGCGAGAAGAGTTCCCTGAGCTGTTTGTGTAAATTGGAGCGAAAAAGTTGTAACATTAAATTTTATATGTTGTAACCTTTTTCTTGCTGATTTCTGTTGCTTTCCTGTCTCCAAATTTCGAGAACGAAATTTCCTGTAGGAGGGGAGGATTGTAACAGCCCAAAGTTCTGAAACGGGAAAATTTGGGTGACACGGCCTGGGACACGGGCGTGTCCTAGGGCGTGACAGGTGGACACGGCCTGCGACACGGGCGTGTCGCAGGGCGTGTCAAGGCAGTGTCGACAGTCGACTTAGGTGTCGACGATTTTCGCTCGACGATCGTCGAGAGGAGGCACACGGCCTAGGACACGGGCGTGTCCATGGCCGTGTCGTTGAGTGTCGAGTGTCGAGATCGTCGAGTGTCGAGATCGTCGAGTGTCGAGTGTCGAGTGTCGAGATAGGTGACACGGCCTGTGACACGGGCGTGTCACAGGGCGTGTCAAATCGGAACGACGAGCTCAGCCCGCCAAATGATTTTGACAGGGCGTGTCTGGGTGCCGTGTCTGGGCACACGGCCGGGGACACGGGCGTGTCCCAGGCCGTGTGAAGTCTCGGGATGATTTGGGATTTTTTTCACCCAGGTACACGGCCACAGACACGGGCGTGTCTGAAGGCGTGTTGGTCACACGGCCCATGACACGGGCGTGTCCCATGGGCGTGTCACTGGTTTGGATAGGTCGGTTGACCACCGCTTGAGGCACACGGCCAGGAACACGGCCGTGTTCGAAGCCGTGTCGGGTCAAAATGTGTGTTTTTGGCAGAATCGTGGCCGTCCATTTCTTCAGTCTGGATCCAAGGGCTGAAAGCTCTTCTTCTTTTTCCTTAAGGGCCGAATTCAGAAAAGAATCCTCACTTTGAATTGGCCTTCATCTTTCTTCAAGAGAGAGAGAAAGAGTGAGAGAAAGGAGGAGGAAGAAGGGAAGGGGGCTGCTGTTGGTGGTGCTGCGGTTTACCGACGAGAGATCCGAAGCCAGCGTTGCGGAGGAAACGCTCTTGCGAGTCTTGCAAGCAAGCTTTCAAGCCATGGCACCGAAGCGATCGTCAAGGGTAACGACTTTTCTTCCTAGCCATGTGAAGGCTTCTGTTTTGGCATATCTTTTGATTCCCCCACCAAGAGGTGGCTGCTTTTGGGAGTCATTTGGGTGATTCTTGAAATCCCCTTTTGTTGTGCATATAGATCCGGAAATGAGTACGGAATAGGCATGCTGTGTGAAGCCCATCTGGACAGGTTGGTCTGGATTGGTGATGTTGCATACGAACCGGAGAAGACTCCGTGATAACGTGTAGTGTAAGGAGTCTCGGGTTATACCTGCGAAAAGGAGTAGCAGGAAGTACTGGGGTGGTAGCCCAGGAAAATAGCCTTGTGATGGTTTTGGGTCCAGCCTGTGAATGAGGCACAGGTAGTCCTGGTGGGACCAGGAAAAGCCCTTTTTGTGATGCTTGATGTCATAGGGTGTCCACCTGTGAAGCGAGTCACAGGAAGTACTGGTATGCCCAGGAAAGACCCCTGACATTTGTGCTTGTGCGGTGTCCACCTGTGAAGAGAGTAACAGGAAGTACTGGTGTGCCCAGGAAAGACCCGCTGTTGTTGTGAGAAAATGGGTGTAAGGCTTATGCCCAGGCTTAAATGCCAGGAACAGGATTGGTGAGACCGACCCGCGCCTTTGATATAGCCATGAGTCCGCTGTACTCGGAGAAGGCAAGGCGATTTGAGCAACGGGGGGTGGAGGATCCGACCTGCGCTATGTCCGTCCGATGTGAGACCAAAGGTACGGTCTGTTGGAGCGCATAGCAAGAGTCTTCGGCCTGCGCGCCATGACACAATGGGGGGCTACGGGCCATCCCGGTGTCCGAGGACTAACTCCGGCTGCATGCCATGGAGTAAATGCTCAAGAGATTTACCGTTGGGTGATAACCCTGATACGGTGGTGGGCAAGAGGTTGCCAGAACACCAAGAATGTGCCCTGAGTGCACGGACCGTTGGGCCGGGCGGCGAACGGTTGTGATGGCTTGTGTGCGTGAAAGCACATTTTGATATATTGCCATACTTGTGATATGATATGCCTGCAGGGAAAAATACCGCTGCCCGAGAGAAGGGGTAGGGTCGTTATAATTTGGTCAGCTGAACGCTGACCGTTGCTTTTGTTTGCCACCGTTGGGTGGATTGTTCTTGCACAGGTGCTGGAGAGCCGAGCGGGTCGCATAGAGGTTGATGCTCCTGCTGGTGTTGCTGCTGCTGCTAGCCCTCGAAGGCTAATGTTCTTTTGAGTGTTTTCTTTTGTGGCCGGCCTGCGCGCCAATTTGTTTTAGGCCACTGTGTGAAAGCCCTGTAAGGCCCTAAGGCCAATACTTTTGATGCTGTAAGACATTCCTATCTATATATAAAATGTGGAGTTTATATTTGGACATTCATGAGGAGTTCAAGTAGTTTAGGCTTCCGCTAGAATGCTTGTGATAGGTACGATGCGCTACTCTGGTATCATCCTGTACCTTCACCGACTGTTTTGTGGTATATCCTGTGGGGCCCCGGCCGGACCTTCTAGAATATATCATATGAACGGATGGGGTTGTTACACACTTTCGGTGCGACGGTGGAGCGGGAAAAACGAGCGCGCTGCGGCGATTCCTCGGAACCTGGGGACACGCCTCTAGTACACGCCCGTGTCGGATGTGACACGGGCGTGACCGAGGGCTTGTACACTAGATTTCCACAGAATGCAGTTTCGGACCAATTGCTCCATTCCTCTGGGTACACGCCCTAGGTACACGCCCTGGTAGGGCGTGACCTTGGGGCGTGTCACAGCAAAATTCGGCTGAAAGCCGTGAAAACCTGCAAAAAGCAGAAAAAATGCATTAGCGACAAAAATATATACAAAGGGGAATCAAAACAAGTACTTTACAAGACATGATTTGCTTTAAAACCCCGAAAATATCCTAATAAAATTGACTGCAAACCGTATTATCAAGAAGACTCCATGTTGAATGTTTTCGGGTTTTTACGCAGTAGGTTGCAGCAAGGAACTTTGGGGACTAACCCTAAGGAGCACCCGAAAAACTGGGTAGCAACGCATTTCTGCCAGGCACCGCGTGGCGGAAGTGTTACCGCCGGCGGTAGCTCTGTGAAAGAGTTGTTGTGAGGCATGTCTTGCGGAGACTTGGGGACCAGTGTGTGGGGTTGCGTGCTATGGGAGCCTAGCTTGGTAGCCTGAGAGCCAATCTCGTGCATAATCGGGTTATGTATTGTTGTATGATCGATACGATGGGCCTAGAGGAAGCTTGGTCCACGCCGATGACTTAAATAACATGACGGTGTGAGCAACGGGTTGAGTGGAACCGTACCCACTGTATGTGATTCAGTTAAAGAGACCTAAGGTATGTGGCACTTACCGTTGTCATAGAGGGCGAGTCTTAGTCTTCGGGCGAAAAGAGTCAAATGCTCATGATGGTTGCCGTCGTGGGGGTGATGGTGAAGCCTCAGCTTGGACCGGATTCACCGAGAATGTGCCTTGAGAGCACGGGGTGTGTGGACGATCGTGCCTGCGCTTGTGGTGAAGTGTTCTAAAATTGTACTTTCATTTATATGTTGGATTTTGCTAATACAATTGCGGGGAATGAGCACCGCCGCCCGGAGTAAGGGGTGGGGTCGTTATAATTTGGTCAGCTTTAGCTGACTATTGCTTTGTTTTGGCACAGTGGGGTGGATTGTTCTTATGTAGGAACATGTGAGCCTAGTGGCAAATAGCGGGCTGAAGCCCTTATTGCTGTGCTGGCCCTTGAAGGCCAAGGTGAAGTGTTTCTATTTTAATACTATCACGTATGGCCGGCCTGCGAGCCGATGTATGTTAAACACTTTAATTCAAGTTGAATGTTGTAAGGCCATATGGTCAAGTCTTTTGTGTATGTTATTTCATTCCTGTTGTGGCTATAGGGGACATTCAGGTTAGGTTTATGTGTTCTTCTAACGTACCTAAAAACTTCCGATAGAATGCTCTGTGTTAGGTTTCTATAATATTTCATAGTAATTTGGTATTAATATGTAACTTAGCTAACTGTCTGTGAATATGGCGCGGGGACCCTGCCGGACCTCTGTTATATATCATGTGATGAATGGGGGTGTTACACTGGCGAATCGCGTGAAGAGTACGCTTGGTACAATACCGATTTAGTGAATCTGCCTCCGCTGCTGGATGAGTAGTCCACCACCTTCTAGCGTACTGAAGTTGAGTCCGCGATGTGCTGTGCGGCTTGACGGAGAGCCTGCCTACTACTGGGAGGAGAAGCAAGTTTACCACCCTTAGGCGGACTGAGTCTGAGTATGCAACGTGCTTGCGGATAGATGGCATGTCGCCGATATCGCTTGGGGAGCAGGCTGACAGAAGGGGCAGGTCGCCCCTGCTACTGGGCAACCTGGAGGGTTCACATATTGGTTTTTCTAGAGTACAATCCGCCTTTCGTTGTGCAGACAGAGGAGTAGTTCGCCACTGCTAGGAGGACACAGATGTAACACCCCATATCCGTCGCATAGCATATAACAGTAGGTCCGGCCGGGGCCCGACGCCATATACTATAGACAGACCGGGTGGTTACTTATGGAAACCATCCAACCAATCTCAAACGTCCAACACAGAGCATTCTAGCGGAAGCATTTTATAAAAGTTGCAATAAAGAACTCAGCATTAGAGCATGAATGTCCACTAATACAAAATAGGAATGTTATACAAAATACCCAAAATGAGCCTTAAGGACTTACAAAATGTTTCACTTCAAATTACATGTTTTACAAACCAAGGCACGCAGGCTGGTCACACATGAATAAAGCAGTAAACACTTCCAATTAGGCCTTCAAGGGTCGGCTTCGCATTCGTGCTTTAGCCCGCTATTGACCGTCCAGCTGCACCTGCAAGCAACATACCACCGCACGGTGGCAAAACAAGGCAACGGTCAGCAATGCTGACCAAATTATAACGATCCCGCCCCCAACTCGGGGCGGCGATGCTCCTTCCCTGCATTTCATTAGCATAAGCGAGCAATATATAATTAGCCATTTCATCACAGACGTTGGCTCTCACGGCCACACGCCCCGTGCTCTCAGGGCACATTCTCGGTGAACCGGTCGATGTCACGTCAATTAAAGCCATAGACATTCCGAACTCACCACCGCCATTTTAGACGGCCAAACATATGAGCAATTTGTCTTCCTGGCCTGGGTCACGACAATTTAAGCCATTGACCGCCGAAGACCCTAATCTATGCCAACGGCAATTGCCACGTGCCTTTAGGTCTCTTTAACCGAACGACATAGAACGGGTACGGTTCCATCTAACCCGTGCTCACATCGCAACGATAATTTAAGCCATTTGCGCGGGTCAAACTTCTACCGAGTCCCATTTCCATCACAATTCACATAACCCGGTTATGTTCAAGTTGGCTCTCAGGCCACAAAGTTGGCAAGATCTCGTATCCGCCTAGTTTTCCGGGTGCACCTTTGGGTTAGTCCCCAAGGCTCCCTGCTGCAATCTACCGCATAGAAAACCCGAAAAACAACCAATAGCACGGAGTATTCTCCGGCATTATGCAATGCAACATCACCGATCCAGACCAACATGTCCGGGTAGGCTTCACACATCATGCCTATGTCCGTTCTCGCTTACGGACTCTAAACAACGGGGACTTCACATATCTACCCGAAGGAACGCCTCCAACTCTCCTCAAACTCGCAAGAGCGGGCTTCCTATGCAAAGAAAGAGAGCTACTCATGCTCAAGATGAGGATCGTTACCCTAGCGTTCCTCTTTGGTGCCATTGAAAAGTAATCAGATGAAAAGCACCGCACTAGCTTTGCCTCCGTGGATCCGGAGTCGGCTCGCGATTTGGAGCTTCGAAGCTCCTCCAATGGCAGGATTGTTGAAATTTGTGAAGTGGAAGTGGGTGACGGGACAGGCCGGGCGGCCTGGGGTGGACAGGTTTGGCGGACTAGGCGGACTGGGAGGACTGTGATGTGCTGCCTGGTGGAAAGTCTAGTGAGAAGCCGACTGTCTTCTGAGCGGGTTGTTGCATGGAGTCCACGGACTATGCGACCTGGATTCTGCGGATAGGGTGTGCTGATTGGCTTTGCCAAGGAGCGGCCTGAGCGGATGGAGGTTGCGGACTGGTGCATTGCTCAGTGGCCGTGGGTGCAAGCTTGTGCTGATAGGCGGGTTGGCTCATGTCCGCGGAAAAGCTTGCGGACTGGTGTGTCCGCGGTGTGGGCTGTTGCGGACTGAGCTTAGAGCTTGGATAAGGCCTTGTCGAGCTCTGCTGGCACAGCAGGCGATTTGCTGTGGAGGTCGTTTGGCGGACTGTGATTTTGGAGTCCGCGGTTGGCTGCTGCTTTGGACAGAAGTGTGAGGAGTTGGCGGACTGATGACGGTCTGTGCCAGGGTGTTTGGCGGACGGGAATTTGAGTCCGCCATGCTCGCATTGGCCCTTGTTGGTTTTTGGACTTGGTCACACTTTGTGCCAGGCCATGGTGTCCGCGGTATCCGCCAAGTCCGCTGTGACCGGGCGGACTGTTGCTGTCTTACTTTGGTCGTGGACTTGTGGTGGATTGAGGTGTGAGTCTTGCGGACTGCCTCGGGTTGGTGCGGACTGCCATTGAAGGGGGTTGCTGTCTTGCAGTGGTTGGAGCTTTGCGGGCTGATGTCTTGTCCGCACAGCTTGGGCGGACTGGAGAGGGTTCGCCAATGGTTGCCTAGCTCCTAGAGGTTTTCCTTGGTATCCGGCTAAGTCCATGCGGACTCGGCGGACGGTGTTTTTGCTATCGCGCGGGCTGGGGTGGTGTCGCTATCTCCTGGGCGGTGACCACACTCCTCACCTTGCCTATAAATAGGACCCCCCTGGCACATCTACAGTAACTTGAGTGAACAGTAAGTTGAGGTGTGCAAGGAGCTGCGGTGTGTGTTTGTCAGTCCGCGTGGATTGTTTCAGGCTGACGGTTTGCTGTGTGCAGGTCGCGCGGATAGCTTCAAGGAGCCAGGAGTTTGGCTGTGACTTCGGTCAGTACTTGGAAGTGTGCGGTCTCTGCGGACTCAGCAGGAGGTCGCTCTGCGGCTTGTCAGTTCTGTTTTATCTTTGCCAGCTTCAATAACCTGTCCGCCGGCTTCAGGCGGGTAGGGGTGTTCCTCAGTTCAAGTTCAGCAGGAGGCGAATAACGGTGTGTCCGCGCGGCCTCGCGGCTTCGGCGGACTCCGTGTCTATTCGGCGGATTGCTGCATAGCTCGGGCGAGCTCAGCGGTCTCGGCGACCTCGGCGACCTCGCGGTCTCGGCGGACTCCGGTGCTGTCCGCCCGGCTTGTTTTTTGGTGCTTTCTGTTTACAGCTGTGATACTAGCAAAATCATGTCTCGTTATGTATGCCTTGCATTGTAAAGAAGTGAATGATAATAGACCTGCTTGTGCTTCCATTGTTTGTTGGGATTTACCTTTGTACCTCTAGTCCTTGGTTTCCGCTGGTTCAACGTGCGAACTGGGTAGTGCCGAAGATATTAATTTGGCGTTTGGGCTACCTTGCTGACCACGTTGAGAAAATTTAACATGGTATCAGAGGGAGGTTTCTGAGGTTCAGTTGCGTGAGCGGAAGTCAGCCAGTGTTGTTACTCTGTGATTGAGTGGTGATCAACCTGTGTTGTTGCTCGGAGCTGCTGAAAGGTTGCCAACAGGTGTTGCAATGGAAGGGAGTTTTGCAAGGGGTCTGGGCATTGAACTCTTAACGCCGACTAACTTCAAGAAGTGGAAGTCGTGCATGAAGAGTTATCTTCTTTGCGAGGAGCTGTGGGAAGTCGTCGGCGGTGACGACAGGCAGGAAGTCACTGCTGCTTTCGGTACTGCTGAGCAGGTTAGGCTCTGGAGAAGGACAAATGCTAAGGCGGAGTTCATTCTGAAGAGAGCCGTGTCTCCGGAACTGTTTGATCACATCATTGGATGTGAGTCGGCTGCTGATATTTGGACAACCATTGATGAGTTGTTCAATAGGAAGAATGTGGCACGGCTTCAGTTCCTGGAGAATGAGTTGGCCAGGGCAACTCAGGGAGACCTTTCCATCTCCAAGTACTTCTTAAAGATGAAGAGCTTGTGTGCTGAGCTGTCGGCACTGGATCCTGATGAGCCTATCTCTGAGGCAAAGATGAAAAGGCACATTGTCCGCGGCTTGCGGAATGAGAATGTGGCCTTTGTTACATCTGTTTAAGGGTGGGCTACTCAGCCGTCGTTGCTTGAGCTGGAGAATCTGCTTGCCTCGCAGGAGAGCTTAGCAAGGCAGATGGCTGGAGTGAACCTGAATCAGGAAGGCAACGAAGCTCTCTTCTCAGGCAAGAAGAAAGGATGGGAAGGGAAGAAGAAGAAGAAGGTGCAGGCCGCAATGCTCCTAAGGACTGGAAGAAGAATATGAAGTGCTACCGGTGTCATCAGCGAGGGCACTTCAAGCGGGACTGCAAGGTCAAATTGTAGCCTGGGCATGCTGCGAGAAAGGAGGAGGCTTGCTCGAGAAGTGAAGAAGCATAATGGGGCGGAGCTTTCATGACGGGCACTTGTGTCCGGGCCTTGTCTGCTGAGCACTTCAACAGCGAGTGGATCGTGGACTCTGGGTGTGGTCATCACCTCACCGGAGACAAATAAAAGTTCACCTCCATGCAGTCTTACTCAGGTAATGAAGCTATTATCACTGCTGATAATACTGTTTATGCAGTAGAGAAAGAGGGGGTGGTGTCATTGGGTAGTGATCAGGGGCCACTCACGTTAAGGAGTGTGTATCACGTGCCGGGCATGAAGAAAAACCTCTTCTCGGTGACCAATACGGTGGGCGCTGGGTATCACGTTCTGTTTGGGCCAACAGACGTGAGGTTCCTTCGCAACGTATCAGCGGTGAAGGCTGATGTTGCTCATGTTGGGAGGAGGGTGAAGAACTTGTTTGTTCTTTCCACCAATGCTTATGTTGATAAGATGAGGGCCAATGATAGCGCTGCTATCTGGCATGAGAGGCTGGGGCATGTTGGCATGGACAAGCTGAAGGCGATGGCGAGTAGAAGTTTGGTGAGGGGGTTGCCGAAGTTGTCCTCCTTTTGTGATGGGCATGTTTGTGCGGGCTGTCAAAACGGTAAGGCACATCGCCTTCCGTTTGATAAATCACAAACAAGGAGCAAGAAACCACTGGAGTGTATTCATGGCGACCTGATGGGACCAACGGTTACTGCCAGCCTTGGTGGAAGCAAATACATGCTTGTCTTGGTTGATGACTACTCAAGGTATACTTGGGTGTACTTCTTAAAGTAGAAGTCGGAAGCCTTCCGTTTGTTTGTGGAGTTTAAGGAGTTGGTAGAAGGCCGGCTTGGCTTGCGGATTAAGAAGCTTAGAACTGACAACGGGGGGAGTTTGTCTCCTCCGAGTTTTCTAACTTCTGCAGGAAGCACGGGATCCAACGGGAGCTTACATGTGCCCACACTCCACAACAAAATGGAGTAGCGGAGCGGAAGATCCGTCATTTGACGGAGACCTGCAAATGCTGGCTTCATGCGAAAGATATCCCAAGGTCCTTTTGGGCGGAGAGAATGTCTTGTGCTGCTTATGTTATCAACCGGATGCCACTCAGCCCTATCAACATGAAGACTCATGTTGAGCTGTTGCTGAAGGAGAAGCCGGGTGTTGGACACCTTAGGGTGTTCGGTTCAACTTGCTACGTGCATGTCCCGGATGCTTCACGGACAAAGCTGGATGCGAAGGCAAGGAAACTTGTCTTTGTTGGCTATGATGAGCGGAAGAAGGGATGGAAATGCATGGACCCTGTGACGAAGAAGTTCGTGGTGTCAAGAGACATTGTCTTTGACGAGCTGACATCATATGGAGGTGGCTCAGTGGAGCTAACCGGAAGTAGCAAGGTTGATGAAGCACCGGTGGTGGGTGCTGAAGGCTTGGAAGAGGAGCTTGCTGTTTCACCAGCAGCTCCTGTTGCTTCGAACTCCGAGGCTGAGCCTTCTGGCTCAGGAAGCAGGGGGAGCACTGCTCAATGCTTGCCCCAGCTAGGAGTGGAGCCCGAAGAAGCAACGGAAGCCGTGAGCAAGGAGCCATGTCTTCGGAGATCAAAGAGGGTGGTTAAGCCACCGGCTCGGTACTGTGATGGGAATGCAGTGAGCTTTGTCTCCTACTTCTTTGCAGGTCCTCTGGATGAGCGAGAGCCTGCAAACTTCAACGAGCCCACTGGAGTAAAGGAGTGGGATGATGCCATGAAAGAAGAGATTGATGCTCTGAAGAAGAATGAAACCTGGGACCTTGTGCCCAAGGTTGATGGCGTTACTCCGGTTACTTGCAAGTGGGTGTATAAGTTGAAGAAGAAGGCTGATGGGAGCATTGATCGATTCAAGGCTCGCCTGGTCGCTAGAGGATTCTCACAGCAGTATGGAGAAGACTATGAGGAGACATTCAGTCCAGTTGCGAAGATGACTTCTGTAAGAGTGGTGATCGCCTTGGCTGCTAGCAAGGGATGGAGGTTGTGGCAACTCGATGTGAAGAATGCCTTTCTTTACGGAGAAATTGACAAGGACATCTTCATGGATCAGCCGCTTGGTTTTGTCTCTGAAAAGCATCCGGACTATGTCTGCAAACTCAGGAAAGCTCTCTATGGGTTGAAGCAAGCTCCTAGAGCTTGGTATGGGAAGATTGCAGAGTACTTGCAATTCTGTGGATACCTTGCTTCCAACTCGGATTCAAGCTTGTTCGTCAAGAAGAAGGGGGAGCTACGAGTCTTGGTCCTGCTATATGTGGATGAAATGATCATCACAGGGAATTCAGAGGGGGAAGTAGCAAGGCTCAGGGCTGAGCTTTCTATACGCTTCGAGATGAAAGACTTGGGAGAGTTGCATCACTTTCTCAGTCTGGAAGTGGAGAGGAAGGAGTGCGGGGTTCTCATTAGCCAGAAAGGATATGCTGATCGCATTGTGAAGCGGTTTGGCATGGGCGAAGGGAAGAAGTGCTCTACTCCACTGGAATCTGGGCTAAAGCTTCGACGAGATGAGGGAAGGGTTCTTCATGATCCCTTGGTGTTCAGGGCTCTTGTTGGGAGCTTGATTTATCTGACGATTACAAGGCCGGATATCGCTTATGCTGTTGGCCGAGTAAGTCGGTATATGGCTGAACCAAGGCAATCTCATCTAGTGGCGGCGAAAGGAATTCTGAAGTATGTCAAGGCTTCTTCTGACATGGGACTCCTCTATAGAAGGGACGCGGAGGTTGCGTTGCTCGGGTACACGGATGCTGACTATGGCGGTGACTCGGATGATCGAAGGTCTACTTCTGGTTATGTGTTCACTTGCGGTTCAGCTAGCATCTCGTGGTGTAGCAAGAAGCAGGACTCGGTGTCGGTTTCAATCACGGAGGCAGAGTATAAGGCTTCGGCCTTGGCTGCTCGGGAAGCCGTTTGGTTGAGGAGGCTTATATAGGATGTTCATGAAGAAGTGCAAGGGCCTACTTTACTCCGGGGTGACAATGAGAGTGCTCTCAAACTGGTTAATAATCTAGTGTGTCACGCTAGGACCAAGCATATAGAGATTGATCACCACTTCATCAGGGAGAAGGTGTTGGAGGGGTCTCTGCTGGTCGGGCATGTTCGAAGTGAAGATAATCTTGCTGACATCTTCACGAAGCCACTGTCGAAGGGGCCCTTTGAACGCTTGCGCAGCTTGCTGGGCTTGGTCACCACTTCCCACTTCAAGGGGGAGTGTTGAAATTTGTGAAGTGGAAGTGGGTGACGGGACAGGCCGGGCGGCCTGGGGCGGACAGGTTTGGCGCACTAGGCGGACTGGGCGGACTGTGATGTGCGGCCTGGTGGAAAGTCTAGTGAGAAGCCGGCTGTCTTCTGAGCGGGTTGTTGCATGGAGTCCGCGGACTATGCGGCCTGGATTCTGCGGATAGGGTGTGCTGATTGGCTTTGCCAAGGAGCGGCCTGAGCGGATGGAGGTTGCGGACTGGTGCATTGCTCAGTGGCCGCGGGTGAAAGCTTGTGCTGATAGGCGGGTTGGCTCATGTCCGCGGAAAAGCTTGCGGACTGGTGTCCGCGGTATCCGCCAAGTCCGCTGTGACCGGGCGGACTGTTGCTGTCTTCCTTTGGTCGTGGACTTGTGGCGGATTGAGGTGTGAGTCTTGCGGAATGCCTCGGGTTGGTGCGGACTGCCATTGAAGGGGGTTGCTGTCTTGCAGTGGTTGGAGCTTTGCGGGCTGATGTCTTGTTCGCACAGCTTGGGCGGACTGGAGAGGGTTCGCCAATGGTTGCCTAGCTCCTGGCGGTTTTCCTTGGTATCCGGCTAAGTCCATGCGGACTCGGCGGACGGTGTTTTTGCTATCGCGCGGGCTGGGGTGGTGTCGCTATCTCCTGGGCGGTGACCACACTCCTCACCTTGCCTATAAATAGGACCCCCGTGGAACATCTACAATAACTTGAGTGAACAGTAAGTTGGGGTGTGCAAGGAGCTGCGGTCTGTGTTTGTCAGTCCGCGCGGATTGTTTCAGGCTGACGGTTTGCTGTGTGCAGGTCGCGCGGATAGCTTCAAGGAGCCAGGAGTTTGGCTGTGACTTCGGTCAGTACTTAGAAGTGTGCGGTCTCTGCGGACTCAGCAGGAGGTCGCTCTGCGGCTTGTCAGTTCTGTTTCATTTTTGCCAGCTTCAATAACCTGTCCGCCGGCTTCAGGCTGGTACGGGTGTTCCTCAGTTCAAGTTCAACAGGAGGCGAATAACGGTGTGTCCGCGCGGCCTCGCGGCTTCTGCGGACTCCGGGTCTATTCGGCGGATTGCAGCATAGCTCGGGCGAGCTCAGCGGTCTCAGCGACCTCGGTGACCTAGCGGTCTCGGCGGACTCCGGTGCTGTCCGCCCGGCTTGTTTTTTGGTGCTTTCTGTTTACAGTTGTGATACTAGCGAAATCATGTCTCGCTATGTATGCCTCGCATTGTAAAGAAGTGAATGATAATAGACCTGCTTGTGCTTCCATTGTTTGTTGGGATTTACCTTTGTACCTCTAGTCCTTGGTTTCCGCTGGTTCAACGTGCGAACTGGGTAGTGCCGAAGATATTAATTTGGCGTTTGGGCTACCTTGCTGACCACGTTGAGAAAATTTAACAGGGATCTAGCTCCTTCTTCCTCCCTTGGCTCTCTACTTTCTCTAAGGTTTTAGAAAGCTAACCACTCATGAAAAGTGAGGGTTTCTAAGTCCAATCCCGGGTATATCCCTTCAGGAACAACCCCCAGCCGTTGGATCTCAAAATAAGGAAACGAACGGCTTTGATTCGTGACTGAAATGCCCAATCTGGACCGAACACGGCCTGGCACACGCCCGTGTCCAGGGCCGTGTGCCTCATTCGCCGTAAAAATCGGCTCGCCTGGAACCTCACACGGGTATCGAACACGCCCGTGTTCGAGCTGACACGCCTGTGTTCCATGTGACACGGTCGTGTGGCCGGCCGTGTACCCCTATCATTTTTCCCCAAAATCAACCCGAGCACTGCACGGGTTCTAGGACACGCCCGTGTCCTTACCCGTGTCACCTCAACACGCCTGGACCCCAGGCCGTGAACACGGTCTCGACACTCGACACTTCGTCGAGCGAAGATCGTCGACCTACTGACACGGCCTTGGACACGCCCGTGTCCTAGGCCGTGTGCCTTGTCTCGACACAATGTCGAGACCAAAGTGTCGACCTCTCGGGACGAGTGTCGACACGGGTTGACACGCCCTACAACACGCCCGTGTCGCAGGCCATGTGCCATGTCTCGACACTTCGTCGAATGCAGAGTGTCGACTTCGCGGCTAAGTGTCGACACGGGTCGACACGCCCTGTGACACGCCCGTATCGCAGGCCGTGTGCCCAGTCTCGACACAATGTCAAGACCAAAGTGTCGACTTCCCGTCTCAATGTCGACACAGGCTCGACACGCCTTGGGACACGCCCGTGTCCCAGGTCGTGTGCCTGCAGCCAGAACCCAAACTGGCCTAAAATGTCCCCCTTTGCTCCTTTGAGTTTCAGGGCATTACCACTCTCCCACTCTTAAAAGAATTTCGTCCACGAAATTATATAAAGGAAAGACATGTACGAAACCAAAATTTGTACCTGAGCAGAACAACTCCGGATACTCGTCAAGCATAGTCTGCTATCGCTCCCAAGAGAGCTCCTCACGACCGCAATTGTCCCACCGGACCTTGACCATCCTGATCTCTTTATTGCGTAGCCGCTTGACCTCAGAGTCCTCAATCCGCATGGGCTTGACCTTTGTCGTTAGCCCACTATCCATCGGCACTTGATCAACCGCGATCACTTGCGTAGGCTCTTGCACCGCCTTCCGAATCACCGAAATGTGGAATACATCATGTAAACCACTAAGCTCCACTGAAAGCTTCAACCGATAGGCCGCTTCACCAACTCGCTCCAGAACCTCAAACGGTCCAAGGTACCTCGGGCTTAGCTTTTTCAATCGCCGCACCCGCGAGACACCCTTGAACGGCTTGATCTTTAGGTACACATAATCACCCACAGCAAACTCCACTTTCCTGTGCTTGGCATTATGGTATTTCGCTTGCCGGTCCTGAGCGATAAGCAACCTCTCCCGAATGGTTCGCACCAAAGAAGTAGCACCCTCCACTTCCGATCACTTATACAACTTTGACTCACCCGTTTCTAACCAAGACAACGGCGTGTGACATTTTCTACCATATAGGGCCTCGAAAGGCGCCATCTGAATACTCGCTTGGTAGTTATTATTGTATGCGAACTCCACCAAATAAAGGTGGTCTTCCCATTGCTTTCCGAAATCCAAGACACACATGCGGAGCATGTCTTCCATAGTTCTATTGACCCTCTCGGTCTGCCCATCCGTTTGCGGATGGAAGGCTGTGCTGAATTTCAGCTTTGTTCCCAACATTTGCTGCACAAGCCTCCAATCATTGGACATGAACCGCCCATCTCGGTCACTCACGATGCAGCGGGGCACACCATGAAGCCGTACTATGTTATCCACATAAAGTTTTGCCAACTTCTCCACCGGATCATCCTTCATATGCGGAATAAAATGCGACACCTTCGTTAATCGATCAACAACCACCCAAATGGCGTCATTCCCCTTCTGCGACCTTGGCAAACCGTGCACAAAGTCCATAGAGATGTCGTCGAATTTCCACTCCGGAATAGGCAAGGACTTAAGAAATCCTCCCGGCTTTTGGCACTCCGCCTTTACCAAGGCGCAAGTTTGGCACTTCGCTACGTATAGCGCCACATCCTTTTTCAAACCCGGCCACCAAAACAGTTTCTTCACATCACGGTACATCTTCGTGCTCCCCGGGTGAATCGAGTACTTGGTATTATGTGCCTCGTACAACAACTCCACTCGTAAATTGCCCACACTTGGGACGCACAGACGACCGTCTTTCCAAAGCAATCCGTCCTCCACGACGAATTGGGAATTTGACCCATCCAGAGCCTCTACCATGAACTGCTTCATATGAGCATCCATATCCAAAGCCTGCCGAATACGATCAGCCAGGTCATATTGGACTTCAGTCCAATTCAGAACTGCTTCAGCACTTGATTGCTTGTCCACACAAACAATCTCCAATGCCTCCAACTCTCGCACCAACCGCTCGTCATGCACCGATAGCCAATTGGCTTGAGCTGGGGCTCGGCGACTCAGCGTGTCCGCAACCGCATTCCCTTTACCTGACACGTAATGGATCTTGAATGTATAGTCCCCCAGGAACTCCATCCATCTACGCTGCCGTATATTCAGATCCTTCTGATCAATAAGATACTTCAGGCTCTTGTGATCGGTGTAGATATCAATCTTCACACCGTACAAATAGTGTCTCCACAGCTTCAAGGCAAAAATCACGGCCGCTAACTCCAAGTCATGGACCGGATAGTTCCTTTCATGCACTTTTAGCTGTCTCGAGCCAAAAGCTATTACACTTCCGTGTTGTAGTAGCACGCAACCCAAACCGCTGCCCGAAGCATCGCTATAAATCTCATAGCCTTCGGTCCCACATGTCGAACTCAGCACAGGCGCCGTGGTCAACCGACACTTCAACCCCTCAAAAGCTCCCGCGCACTCAGGCGTCCAAACGAACTTATGCTCCTTCCTCGTCAATGTAGTGAGAGGTAACGCTATCCGCGAGAAGTTCTCTACGAAGCGCCTATAATAGCCGGCAAGCCCCAGAAAACTCCGGACATCCGCTACCGTAACAAGCTCAGGCCACTCCTGTATCGCAATAATCTTCGCCGGATCCACAGCAATACCCTCTCCACTTACTATATGCCCGAGGAACGCCACTGAGGATAGCCAAAACTCGTACTTCGAGAACTTGGCATACAACTGATTTCTCCTTAGCGTCTCCAACACCAAATGAAGATGCTTGAAGTGATCTTCCTCAGTTTGCGAGTGCACCAAAATATCGTCGATGAAGACGATCACGAAATAGTCCAAGTACTCCCTGAAAGTCCTGTTCATCAAATTCATGAACACTGACGGCGCATTAGTCAGCCCAAACGGCATGACCGTAAACTCATAATGCCTGTATCTCGTACTAAACGCTGTCTTCGGGATATCACTCTCCCTTATTCGCAGCTGATAGTACCCAGCCTTGAGATCCAACTTCGAGTACACCGTCGACCCGACTAACTGTTCAAAAAGATCATCAATCCGTGGGATCGGGTACTTGTTCTTCTCCGTCAGCTTGTTGAGCTACCGATAATCAATACATAGCCTCAAGCTTCCGTCCTTCTTCTTAACAAAGAGGACCGGTGCGCTCCAAGGCGAAGAACTCGGGCGCACATACCCTTGCTCCAACAACTCTTGCAGTTGAACTTTCAGCTCCGCCATTTCCTTAGGCGCCAGCCGATAAGGAGATCGTGACACAGGCTTTGCACCTAGCACTAGCTCAATCGTAAAATCTATCTCCCTCTGCGGTGGGGCTCTAGGAAGATCTGCGGGGAACACATCAGGGTATTCCGATACCACTGAAATACAATCCAACATGGGCTTCAGCTTTGCAACCTCCACTAGTGTAAAGAACAGTTCTGCTCCGGCACGAACCGCCTTCACCACCTGAAGAGCAGACATCAACGTCATGCTCGACCCCTTTAAGCCCGTAAAAGTCGTCTCACGACTTGCTCCCAGCTTGACTTCCTTGCTACCGCAATCTATATGGGCTTGATGCTCCGAGAGCCAGTCCATGACAAATATGACGTCGAACTCCACCAACGGAAGTAAAGACTCCCGCAGGTCGAACTCCTGCTCCCCAATACGAATCTTAACAATGCAGATCCTATCCGCTCGCATCGAACACCCATTGGGCAACAACACATCCAACTTATCCTTTGCCATCGAAGAAGGGACTCCGATGCGTGATATAAATCCTTCGGACAAGAAGGAGTGTGAAGCCCCCGTATCGAAGAGTGCTCGTGTCGGATTTTCACAAATCAATACAAATCCTAAACAAGCAGTGGTAAGGTAACATGTGCATAACAAGTATTTAAAGAAATTGACTTGCTATAAATTAAACCGTACCTGTCACCACATCAGCCTGTTTGATGTCCTCCTGTTGGCCAAGATTGTAGACCCTTGGTTGGGCCGGAGCATAATGGGATGCAGTCGACTCCACCACCTTTCCCTTCTCCTCATAAGTAGCTCCCAGCTTCCTCTCGGACTTAGGACGTCCGCTCCAACAGTCACGGGCGAAGTGCCCCGTCTTTCCACAAGTAAAACACGCGCTCGGGGTCCGACTCGTAGTCGTCCCAGAAGCACCAGAAGGAGCTGGACCCGAAGTCCTATGCTTCTTGAAAGACCTCCGATAGCCGAACTTTGAAGTAGTTGGCACTTTAAATTCAGATTTCTTCTCACCCAAGCTTTTCTTTGCTTGTACATTCTTCATGTCCTTTTCCAAGGACCGGGCAGTATTGACCAAGGTTAAGAAACCCTGCGTCATCGGCCCCGAGAGTTGTAATCTCAACTCATCTCTCAAGCCTTCATAGAAGCGATTAGTCTTGCGCTCCTCATCCACGATGGTGGAGCTAGCGTATCGACTCAAACGAGTGAACTCGTGGAGATATTCATCCACGCTCTTATCACCCTGAACCAACTTCAAAAATTCGTTTTCCAACGCTATCTTCTGCGTCGAAGGGAGGTATCTAGCCAAGAACAATCTCGAGAACTCTTCCATCGAGACATCACCAAGTTGCCTACCTCTCAATAAGTGCAGCTCCAATCCTTCCCACCACATTCTCGCTTCCCCGTCCAGAAGGAACGTAGCGATGGTGGTCATTTGCCACTCCTCCGTCTCCATCGCTGTCATGACTCTCTTCACCCTGGAGAGCCAGTCTTCAGCCTGAGATGGGGTTCCCAACCCCGAGAATAACGGAGGGTTAAAGCTCATTACATGCTTAAGCTGCCTCTCAGTTGCCCTCCTCGGCACCACCGGTTCCACAACCACTTGCTCCACTCTCCTCGGCTCAGCCTCTTGAAGAGGTTCTTGCTCCATCACAGGAGCGGGCTGCTGTGTTTGCCTTGCAGGCTGCGCATTTATCACGGCCAACACCACTTCAGCCACCAATCGAATATTCTCAGCCGACAGAGGTGTTGCAGGAGCAACATCCGGTGCACTATTATCCTCAGAAACTCGGCGTTCTAACGGCCCAACAACACTTCTGGTCACCTATAGTGGTACAAAACACCGTTAAGCGACCAAATAAATTGCAAACAGTAATTATAGGAGCACGCAGGTTCCTCAAACACATGTATTTTCATTCCTAAGTGGACATTCATGGGTTCTTTTACTGTTATAACGATGACGCACACAACGTGCTCACCACCCCTTAAAAGAATTCGGCCACGAATTCACTTTAAGCCCGACCAAAACCAGTAGTCTGATACAAAATTGTAACACCCCCTATCCGTCGCATAGTATATAACAGTAGGTCTGGCCGGGGCCCGACGCCATATACTACAGACAGACCGGGTGGTTACTTATGGAAACCATCCAACCAATCTCAAACGTCCTATACAGAGCATTCTAGCGGAAGTATTTTATAAAAGTTGCAATAAAGAACCCAGCATTAGAGCATGAATGTCCACTAATATAAAATAGGAATGTTATACAAAATACCCAAAATGAGCCTTAAGGCCTTACAAAATATTTCTCTTCAAATTACATGTTTTACAAACCACGGCACGCAGGCCGGTCACACATGAATAAAGCAGTAAACACTTCCAATTAGGCCTTCAAGGGCCGGCTTCGCATTCGGGCTTTAGCCCGCTATTGACCGCTTGGTTCAGCTGCACCTGCAAGCAACATACCACTGCACGGTGGCAAAACAAGGCAACGGTCAGCAATGCTGACCAAATTATAACGATCCTGCCCCAAACTCGGGGCGGCGATGCTCCTTCCCTGCATTTCATTAGCATAAGCGAGCAATATATAATTAGCCATTTCATCACAGACGTTGGCTCTCATGGCCACACGCCCCGTGCTCTCAGGGCACATTCTCGGTGAACCGGTCGATGTCACGTCAATTAAAGCCATAGACATTCCGGACTCACCACCGACATTTTGGACGGCCAAACCTATGAGCAATTTGTCTTCCTGGCCTGGGTCTCGACAATTTAAGCCATTGACCGCCGAAGACCCTAATCTATGCCAACGGCAAGTGCCACGTGCCTTTAGGTCTCTTTAACCGAACGACATAGAACGGGTACGGTTCCATCTAACCCGTGCTCACATCGCAACGACAATTTAAGCCATTTGCGCGGGTCAAACTTCCACCGAGTCCCATTTCCATCACAATTCACATAACCCGGTTATGTTCAAGTTGGCTCTCAGGCCACCAAGTTGGCAAGATCTCGTATCCGCCCAGTTTTCCGGGTGCACCTTTGGGTTAGTCCCCAAGGCTCCCTGCTGCAATCTACCGCGTAGAAAACCCGAAAAACAACCAATAGCACGGAGTCTTCTCCAGCATTATGCAATGCAACATCACCGATCCAGACCAACATGTTCGGGTAGGCTCCGCACATCATGCCCATGTCCGTTCTCGCTTACGGACTCTAAACAACGGGGACTTCACATATCTACCCGAAGGAACGCCTCCAACTCTCTACAAACTCGCGAGAGCGGGCTTCCTATGCAAACAAAGAGAGCTACTCATGCACAAGATGAGGATCGTTACCCTAGCGTTCCTCTTTGGCGCCATTGAAAAGTAATCGGATGAAAAGTACCGCACTAGCTTTGCCTCCGTGGATCTGGAGTCGGCTCGCGATTTGGAGCTTTGAAGCTCCTCCAATGGCGGGATCTAGCTCCTTCTTCCTCCCTTGGCTCTCTACTTTCTCTAAGGTTTTAGAAAGCTAACCACTCATGAAAAGTGAGGGTTTCTAAGTCCAATCCCGGGTATATCCCTTCAGGAACAACCCCCAGCCGTTGGATCTCAAAATAAGGAAATGAACGGCTTTGATTCGGGATTGAAATGCCCAATCTGGACCGAACACGGCCTGGCACACGCCCGTGTCCAGGGCCGTGTGCCTCATTCGCCGTCAAAATCGGCTCGCCTGGAACCTCACACGGGTATCGAACACGCCCGTGTTCGAGCTGACACGCCCGTCTTCCATGTGACACGGCCGTGTGGCCGGCCGTGTACCCCTATCATTTTTCCCCAAAATCAACCCGAGCACTGCACGGGTTCTAGGACACGCCCGTGTCCTTACCCATGTCACCTCAACACGCCTGGACCCCAGGCCGTGAACACGGTCTCGACACTCGACACTTCGTCGAGCGAAGATTGTCAACCTACTAACACAGCCTTGGACACGCCCGTGTCCTAGGCCGTGTGTCTTGTCTCGACACAATGTCGAGACCAAAGTGTCGACCTCCCGGGACGAGTGTCGACACGGGTTGACACGCCCTGCGACACGCCCGTGTTGCAGGCTGTGTGCCATGTCTCGACACTTCGTCGAATGCAGAGTGTCGACTTCGCGGCTATGTGTCGACACGGGTCGACACGCCCTGCGACACGCCCGTGTCGCAGGCCGTGTGCCCAGTCTCGACACAATGTCGAGACCAAAGTGTCGACTTCCCGTCTCAGTGTCGACACAGGCTCGACATGCCCTGGGACATGCCCGTGTCCCAGGCCGTGTGCCTGCAGCCAGAACCCAAACTGGCCCAAAATGTCTCCCTTTGCTCCTTTGAGTTTCGGGGCGTTACAACAGACCTTGAAACTGCTTATGTCGAATAGAGATGGGCAAGTTGTGCCTACTGCTGGGCAGACACGGTGAGCTAAAGCTTACCTCCATTAATTAGATGGGACTCTGCGGACAGGGAGGATTCCTGGAATACATGTCTGCAGTTACTGCATGTAGGTCTGAGTCCACTGCCTATCTGGGCAGTCCGCACCTGTTGGAATAGGGAGAACTACTGCACGGTTAGATAAACTAACTGCGCGGTCTGTGGGGACAGGCTGTGTGAACAAGACATAGATGTTGCACGACCTAGGTGGACAGACAGAGGAGACCACCCTAGCCGCGCGTGCCGAGCGTATAGAGAAGTCTATCTGCCCAACCCAAAGGAGCGCTGATATAGGCCGCAACCTCCTGGGGGAACTTGGAGCAGTTCACGACTTGCGAGCTAGCTACCTTAGGAGAGGACCGCTGATTACTGGGTAGACATAATCCCCGCACTTTTTAAGTTTACAGGAAACTTCGAAAAAGTAGAGGTATCCCCTAAAATCGCAATCCGCTCCTCAGAAATATAGTAGAAAAGATAAGGGACAGGAAGAGATAGAACCTGATGTATCTTCTTAGGAAGGTCCGAAAATACTAATTTCTCTCCTACGAAGGAAAAGTTATTATAAGTGAAGAAAAGTACACCCTGTGTGTGCCTGAATTGTTCCAACAAAGTGAAGAAGACTTGTGTATGCCTTCTACTGAGATCTGCAAAACAAAGGTAGGAGGGGTATAGTAAAATAATAACTTGCATGTATCAGAAGTGAACTTGTAAACACATACTAATCTCTGCAAGAAGAAGAGGAAGGGGCGGATATGAAAGAATAATAACTTGCAAGTACCTTAGTGGAACTTGCAAACATCTGCTAATCTCTGAAAAAAGATGTGTAAGAAGAAGATATGATAGAAAAATAACTTGTAATTACCTGAGAGAAACTTGCAAACATCTGTTAATCTCTATAAAAAGAAAAGTAAGAAGTAGATATGAAAGAAAAATAACTTGCAAGTACATAAAGGGAACTTGCAAACATCTGCTAATCTTTGCAAAAAGAAGAGTAGGAAGCAGATATGAAAGAAAAATAACTTGCAAGTACATGTGGGGAACTTGTAAACATCTGCTAAAATGTGCAAGAAGAAGTGTAAGAAGCAGATATAAATGAAAATAACTTGCAAGTATCTACTATTGAGTGGATCAACCAGCTTGCTTTGTTCTTGAGAAAACCAAGTTGATGAGCAGGAAGTGCTCCAGTTATCTTCTTCTTGCCTTTTTGGCTATCTTGGCTGGACTTCAGCTTTCAAGCTTGATCAGAATAAATGTCTAGCCGCCTCTTACTTTTTCTTTTTCTTCTTTTTGCGTTTGATGCGCAGGTATAGGTTAACCCTAACCCTTTACTGTGTCCCCTTTTATATGCGTTGATTTGAATCAACGACAACATAGTATGTGGGCCCACCAAGGATTGTTGAGCACCAACTCCATCAGAAAGGGACAAAACAACTTTTGACGCTGTAGCAGCTCTCACGTAACGGCTTTCTGCAGAGTTGACTTTGATGATGTTAGCAGTGGTCATCAACATCTGGACTTATAAAATTTCCTGAATCCCATCAACTGTTGAGTGATGTTGAGACACTCAATTCCATTAGCCTTAACTCTCAGCGCTTCTGGACTTAGAAAATTTCCTGGCTTTGTCTCAGCGGTTTTGTGTCAGTGGTCTTAGCGGTCTCAGCAGTTTTCCATTATTAACTGAGACAAGCCTTTATCTCGGCGCTTTCCTCTTATCTGTTGTCTCAGCAGTTTCTTTACTTTAACTGTCTCAGGGGATTTATCTCAGCGGTCTCAGCGGTTTTTTATTTATCAGCTGAGACATTCTTAGTTTCAGATCTTTCCTCTTCATTGGAAGTGTTGAGTAAACCTGCTTCACTCAACGCTTCTGGACTTAGAAAAATTCTAGGTAATGTAGTTCTCAGCTATTCACCTTTTGACTGTCTCAGTGCTTCCTGCTTTATTTAGAAGCATTGAGTGAACTTGCTTCACTCAACGCTTCTAGGCTTAGAAAGTTTCCAGCTCACTTTGTCTATGCTTTCTCGGCTGTCTCAATGCCATCTTCTCAGCTGTCTCAACTATCTCAACGCCATCCTCTCAGCTGTCTCAACTATCTTAGCAGTCTCAACGCCTTCTTCTCAGCGGACTCAGCGCTTATGCCTTAGACAGATTTTCTGGCTTTAACATGATATGCTTTGAGCTCAGTTCGACAAACCACAACCTGAGCTCTATGAACTTGATATTCTCAGTGCTCTCAGTATTTTTGCCTTAGTCTATTTTTCTCTTGCATCAGCTTGACAAGCGTTGGGCTGAGCTCGATGATCTGTAACTTTAGCTCGACGAACGTCGATCTGAGTTCGACGAATTTAGTATCCTGATTTCTTAAGCTTATGCTGAGTTGAGCTCGACGATCAGTCAACTGATTTCGACGAACGTTGAGCTGAGTTTGACGAAATTTGAGTTTACTGCTCAACTCATTTTTCTTTACTTGTCTAATCATGGACTACCTGCATTCATGAACTAAAGAATACAACAAATACAATATGCCCCTTATCATGAATAGTGATTCTTCTTCAAATCCTAAAGAACATTATAGGGAACAATGCCCAACAATCTCCCTCTATTTGAAGAAGGCAGAACATATATCCATGCTAAGATGCATCAACATAAGAAATATAAAAATAGATCTGATGAACATATTGTTATGACCACTAGCCATCTCAGTACTGGAAAACTCCCCCTAAATGAGATGACTTAACACTATGATTGTGAGTTCTGAATTATCAATTATTAACAGTGTAATAATATGATTAAGGTCTATCTAATCATTGAGTTAGAAAGATAACAATAGGAAATTAAGAAATCTGTCAAGAAATAGCATATTTACCAACCATAGATATACAAGTGAGAAGTTTAAGTACATTAGACACAACAATGAATTGAAGGCCAAATCATATTAATTTCATTGATATAGTTTTGAAATTTTTACATTGTTGGTATACATTACAAGACAAGATGTGATAATTTAAACAATCTTAAGCTAGCAGCATTCTAACAGTTATTCCTTGATGAACTTGCACCAGCATCCATGGTTGCAGCAGTCTTCTTCAAGGTTTATCTTTGTCCTACTGCCTCTTGAAGTAGAGGAATGGCTTTGGGATGTATCTTGAAGGCATTCTCTTAGTATTGCTTCTCCTTACCAGATTTTCTTTAAATACTCTTTCTCTTAACGAGTTTCTTTCCAGATGTTTTAACCTTTCCTCTGAGGGATAAACACTATCAATGTTCTTTAGAATTTGTCCATGGCTGATCCAAGCATTTATGATGATATACTCAGAGGCATCACTTAGTTGTTCATAATCAGGATCATTTCTATTTTCAGCTCTTCTCTTGGCCATGAACTCGTCAGTCATCTAAATCCCTTCCCATTTTCTTCTGGCAACAAGTTGTGCATCCTGTGCAAGTCTAGCATGAGCTGGGAAGTCTAAAGTCTCTGGCCTTTGTTTATCCAGTAGAGGCAGATGCAGTGCAACCCTAGTGCCTTGAATTACTTTGAAAGCATAATCTTCAATGAGTCCTGCAGTCTTAGCATGGCTGCTCTCCACCTTTTTGCCTTCTTCAGATATAGTCTTTTGCAGTAATGTGGTGGTAGCTTCAGTTTGATGTAATAACTACTGAAGTATTCTCTCATTGTCAGTAAGGAGCTCATTTTTCATTAGCATTGCCTGCTCCATAGAGTGGAAAGCTGCATTGGTCACATGCTGATTTATATGATCTGCTGGACCCTTGATTACTTCATCAATTGCACTCACAAAATTTTTGACATATCCAATGTCAATTGCAGAGAATTTCTGGCTTGTTTCTATGGACTTCATGAGGGTAGACAGCTTTATGCCAGCAGTTCCAGCCATGTCAAACCATGTAGTGACCTGTTTATTTAGGTGAGAGGTTTCGTCTTTGCATTCCTTGACTTCACTTAATAGCTCATCCCTCAGCTTGGCAACAAAGTGGTCAATATACTCCTTGAGGGTTATTGTCTGAGCATCCATCATTGCTTTGATTTAGTTCAGGAATCCCTCATTGGAGATGGCGTTAGGTGAGGTAAGGCTCAAGGGAGGAGGTGTAACATTCTGAGTAGGGATCTGAGATGGCTCCCCCTCAACTACAACATCTATAGTGGAAAGTATTTCCTTAGCTAAAGTTGTAGTAGTATTATAAGTCAAGAGGGATCGAGTTTTACCTGTAATAGGTGCAGACACAACTATCTTATTGATAACTTGATCCAAGTTCGTCACATCCAACTATTCATGCTCCCCCTCAGACTGAGCATTTTTCTCTGGGCTGGACTTATCAAGATAAGTGTCTAATGTCTAAAGAGTCTCCCAGTTATCTTCTGCAGCTGCCATATCATCAACTGCTACAGCTTCATCAGTAATATTCATGTCTGCCCCATCCTTTTCAACATTACCTTTTTCAGCAACATTCTTAGAGATTTCTCCTGACCTAGAGCTGGCATAGATTTTATCAAAATGCACAACAACATCCTGAAGTTGAATGTTTACAGAAGATTGACGGAGGGATAAGTCAACCAGCATACCACCATCAGCTGGAGAGGATGAATCAAGTACTGGTTCAAGGATGGAAGGTCTTTCTTCCTCAGAGGGTTTCTTCCTTGTGCCGTTGAAGGAATCTTTTATTCCTGTAGGTTGGCCCATAGGTAGGACTCTAGAGAATCTATCCAAATTTTTTATGTCCATTTTTTTAGGTACTGAATCTTCACCCCCTGTTCTTGTGTGAAAGAATCAGGATAGGTGTTCAATAGGTACAAGGAAATGATTCTACCCATATTTGGAGAGGATATGTAGTCTACTATTCTCTGATATATGAGAGAGGTCCATGAGGTCTTTTTATTTAGTATAATTCTGGTCATGACTACAAACATGAACCTGGAGATGGTGTCATGTGATCTAGGTTATAGATGAGGGCTTTCCCTACAATGTCTGCTAGCAATTTCCCTCTTTAATTGAAGAATTTCATTTTCAGAGACCCAAATTTGGCCTCCGAGTATCCACACCATAAGAGAGCACTATCTTTGTCCGTGTCGGCGAGCTCTTCTTCCTCGCAAGGGTTGACGGAGGGGAAATGAAGTGCTTTTCCTAACCTCTTAGGGTTTACATTGATTTTGATGTCTTCAATCTTAGACCTGAGAGAGTTTTGAGATGGCGACATCTTAATGTTTGAGAAGAATTCCACAACCTCATTTTTAAGAATAGTGGAGTGTTCGGAAAGGGTATATTCTAGGCCAGCAACCTCAATCATCCTTAATAAGCCTTAATCTCAGGAGAGGCATGATTGAATCCATCCCTCACTATTTTGTATCCATCCTGAATCTCCTTGATGACATTTGGCGCCATTGAAACAGAGCGGCAAGACGCTGAGTCGGTTTCAATCTCGACGGCTAGAGTTCAGGCTTTGGAGAGTGAAGTGGTTTTTTGTTTCTTGCCGTCTTTATATATTTAATAAGTGGATTTAATTAATTTAAATAAGTTTTTCATTTGACTATTAAGTTTGGTATTTTCGACTTTATGGAATGCCCAACAATTATGCTTTTACTATATCACATAGCTTTTCTTTTATTAGTTCCAAGCATGTTTAATTTTTGGTTTTCTTTATTGGTTGGTTGTACATTTTTCTTGATTTAGTACAAACTTTGTCAAGATAAATAGAGGGGGGGGGGCTAACATGTTAATGGTTCTAACAAGTTAATGGGCCAGTTCTACTGTCACCCAATTTATGCACTGTTTTTCCCTAAGGCTTGCTAATAAGTTACTTGTGTTTTTTAAGTAAATTACAAATAACTCTTGCAATGCAAAATCTTGCAAGAATTAACAGTGTAGTTGATTGAATCACTGTTTTTCAATTTGCTTGATTGGATTCATCTTTGAGCACAATTAACAAAACTCAATCAAATGGCAAGAAAAATCTCTATAAAAGAGAGAGAGAGAGACATACCTTGAGTCTTATTTCCTCTAGCTTTTGAGGATCACTTACTTGACAGCCTCAACCTTGATTTGTTGCCTTTTCTGGTGCATATTCCTAGAGCACCTATCCTATCCCAAGGATTTGCCTAGAACACTCACTGTCCAAATACTAAGTCTTAAGTGGATAGGAACTTGGACTATCCTGCAAAATAGAGTTCATTTACCCCCAGGCACCCAATGATAATTGGGTCCTAGGTTCTTAATAGCATCATAAAACTTATGCCCAACTCTCTTCCTGGGCTGAGCACCCAACTATCCACTAGTCACATTCAGGTTATGTCAGAAGTCAATGGCATAGTGATCCACTTCCCCACAGCACCAACATTTATGAATGTTGTATCTTCTCTTTAGGACAACATAGAATTGCTGTCCATGAGAGAAGTGAGCACTACCTGACTTTGCTGGATGAGCATTGCATGAGGCTGCCCCTTTCTTCTTGAGTGAAGGTGATGTGGTTCTAAATACAGCTGGTCCAGTAGGGGCAAGTTGTATTTTTGGAGCCTGCCATCTGGTGGACTCACTCATTTCTTTAGATAGAGGATACTTAGATCCAAGTCTAAAGGCTTTCTCCTAAACCTTGTGGCTAGAGTGATAGTGTCACTCTTTCTTGGATCATGTGCCTTCATCCCACTGGTGGAGCACACATTTAATTGACCCTTCTGGTGTGGTGCAAACTTGAAAGTTTTAGAAGGTTTATTTGCCTTCTGAAACACTATCTTCTTATTAGGGCAATCAGATTTAAAGTGGTGATTGATGTGATCAATACCTAGCTTCTTAGGTACTTGGCAAGTTGTAGCTTTTGGTAACTGACCCTGTGACTGAGAAGGGTTAATCACAATCCCCAACCTCTCTGAGAACTTTTGTTCCAGATATCTGATGTGCTTCTTCTTTTCTTCTAGAAGCATGGTCTGACACTCAAGATTTTTCTTGAGCTCAGACATCTCATGATGTTTCTTATAAAACTCAATAGATTTATTATTATAGAGAGTTTTATAAGGCCTTAGGACCTCTAATTACTTGGATTGACACTTGACAAGTAATCTGCTCTCCTTTAGACAAATAGGAGTAGTCCAAACTTGTCAATCAATTGAATTACATCAGTCACAGATTCATAGCAGTCTTCATCACAAGATGAAGATGCACCAGTATTTGGACTAGTTTCAAAGTCAGAGAAAGATATAGTATTTGAGAGAGATTGTACCTTGATTGATTTTGAATCTTCCTGACCTCTCTCTTCTGTGGACATTGCCATCAACCCATGGTATCCATAGATTTATTCATCCTCCTAATTGTCACAATCTGAGAGTGACAGAGGGGCCCTGATTCCTAACCTTGCAGCAGGATATTCCACTTCTTCTTCTGGATTTGCAGCAACTGATATCAACCCTAAGTTTGCTTCTTCCTCTTTATCTTCAGAATCTGAAGATGAAGAATCTGTCCAACTTCTCTCTATCTTAGTCACAAAGGACTTTTTCTTCTTCTTATCATCTTCAGACTCCGAGCCACTGTCAAAAAGACTGACTTTCCCTGTCCTTTCCATATAGTCAGTGAGAGAATCCCACATCTCTTTGGCCGAATTGCAGTGGACCACTCTCATGAGGGTTGAGTCATCCATGAAACTCACCATGATGTGTTGTGCCCTCTTATCCATAGATACAAGGTTGATTTCTCCTTCAAACATCTATGCTTAACTCTTTGGAGTCTGGATGCTTGCATCTGAAGTTGAGAGCTTCATGGGGATGAAAGGACCTTCATGAACTATTGCAAGCACCCTAGGATTAGTGGCTACCATGATATGCTTGACCGTTTCTTTCCAAGTCTTAAAGTTCTCCTTGTTGCAGACTTGAAGCTCCATTCCTTGTGGTTCTCTTTTGAACCCACAAGTGTTACCCTTTTAGCTAACCTTGGAGGTATACTTAGATTGTTAAATCCTTTTTGAGTAACCTCCCTCTGATACCACTTGAAAGTTATTTATTTGAAGGTTAGATAATCACCTAGAGGGGGGGGGGGTGAATAGGTCTTTGTAATTTATAGCTTTTTTGTTGTTTTCTTACTACTCTATCTAGAGCTTGTTCTTATGTCCTGCAATAAGAAAGTAAAACAAACACACAACAAGCACACAAGTATTTATAGTGCTTCCGCATTTGGGTACATCCACTTTCCCTCACACTTTTCCAACTTACTTGTTGGACAAGGCACAAACTCCAGCAATATGCTCTTTAGAGCTTACACCTCAGTCCCACAGCCTTACTCTCAGTGTGCAGCAGCACACCTACACTCAGTACCCCTCCAGGTACTTACCTTAGATCCATACTTGGATCCTACCACAGAGAGATAAACTCTTCAGCCTCAGGCTAATAAGCCTTCCAGTAACTCAGATCCACTTGGATCCTACCACATAGAGATAAGCTATCCAGCCTCAGGCTATTAAGCATTGCAGTAGCTCAGATCCACTTGGATCCTACCACAGAGAGATAAACTCTCCGACCTTAGGCTATTTAAGCATTTCAGTAGCACAGATCTACTTGGATGCTACCATAAAAAGATAAATTCTCCAGCCTCAGGCTATTAAGCCTTCAAGCATCTCAGACGTAACGCCTCCATTCGTCATATGGAATATAACGGTGGGTCCGGCCCGGGCCCCACGTAATATTTCATAGACAAATGGCGGAATTATGTATGAATATCAAAATCATGTTCGACTCGCATCCTAACTTAGATCATTCTAGCGCAACATTTTAAGTTGTAAGAGCTCAACACAACGAATGTCCACTAAATATATAAACCATACAGTTATTTATATCACCAGGAATGTATACAAATACACACGCTCGTGGCGTTAAGGCCTTAGAAGTTGCTCTTTACAAAATATACAGCTTCATACATCGACACGCAGGACGACCACACATGAAATCCAAGAATTCTTCGCACGGCCTTCAAGGGCCTTTAAGCAGCAACAGTTTCATTCCGCTCAATTCAATTCAACCTGTTATCACCTGCAATTAGACATCCACCCCAAGAGCGGTAAAAAAAGCAACGGTCAGCAATAGATGACCAATTATAACGACCCTACCCCTTACCCGGGGCAGTGGTTCCTTCCCTGTATGCACTACACTCATAATATATACCAATCACAACAAGTGCTCTCAGGCACAACAATATCACAAATGCCAGCCTCCGTCAGACGCTCCTTACAATCAGGGCACATTATTGGTGTACCAGATATGCCAGTTGCCCTCCACTGAGCAGAGGTTTTTAAAATGTTGGGTAGCTGGTCCTAGTCCACCAACACGCATGCTGGCGACATTCCGCCCATCCCACTCTGAGGTGCTAACCTCACAGCAAACTTGAGTATTTCCAATTCAGATCGACCCACCATTATGGTGCAGCAAGTCGGGTCTGCCTCACGTCCTCTCAAGCCTTGCCACCAATCGATCTCCCAAAACAACCAGGGGCAGGTTAGCCTTTTCCCGTGCTCAAACCGCCAGTAGCGCACCACTTTATGCGGGTCGGCTTTCCCTCCTGATTAGCCGCAGCTTTCCGCTCTCTCAGAGCAAATAGCGCTCACAGCGCTCACACCACAAGGAGCTTACGCAAAGCATCCAAGATCAGCATACAGTTCACGCATAGCTTATAACAAAAGGAGCTTACACTCATAATTCACATGCATCCATACGACACACAGAGTCTTCTCCGGTTCACACATAATCATAACCAGTCCAGACTAACCATCCGGATGGGCTTCACACAGCATGCCTATATCGTACTACACACTTCCGGCTCTAGATGCAGACTAAACTTGGAATCACTTACGCTTTCCACCTCTTGGTGGAGGATCCCATAAGTATGCATAAAGAAATGACTTCGCTTGTCTAAGAAGGAGATCGTTACCCTTGACGATCGCTTTGGAGCCATGAGATCTAGCCGGATGGAAATCACCGCCACGGCCTTGCCTCCACGAATCCACACTCGGCTCACAATTCAGCACACTGAAGCTTCTCCGGCAACCGTCTCCCTTCTCCGCTTCCTTCCTTTCTCTCTCTCTTCTCTCCACTTCTTTGAGAAGGAGAAATGGCTAAACATGAATGAGATTATCCCTTCATTCTCGGCCTTGTAACAGAAGGGAAGGGCCAGGACCCTTGGATCCAAGATGAGGAACATGAACGGCTGCGATTTTCCCTCAAATCTATATTTTTGGGCTGACATGCCCTGTGACATGCCCGTGTCATAGACCGTGTCCCTTAAGTAGTGCACGAACCGCCTTATCCAGAACCGGACACAGCCATGTGACATGCCCACGTCACAAGGCTGATACGCCCATGTCACACAGTACACGCCCGTGTGGCATGGCGTGTCCCACAAGCAGTACACCACAATGCAACCCGAGCGGGACACGGCCATGGGACACGCCCGTGTCCCAGGCCGTGTACCCCAAGACACACCCGTGTCCACCTTCACACACATTCCTGGCTGATCCAGAGAAGGACACGCCCTGTGACATGCCCATGTCACCGACCGTGTACTCAACTTGCCTCGCCGCTCGACGATCTTCGAGCGCAGTTCGTCGACCATAAGAGGACACGCCCTCTAAAATGCCCGTGTTGCAGGGCGTGTTCCCTCTCGAGAACTTCTAAAGTGCATTTCGTCGAGCACTCGAGTGGCTGCTCAACCCAAGCACGACATGCCCTGGGACACGCCCATGTCCCAGGTCGTGTCTCCCAACCTGAACACAAATTGGGATTTGGGGTGTTACAACCCTCCCCTCCTTACAAAAAATTTGATCCCGAAATTTCGCTCAACTATAGACATCAACACAACCACGTCATTCCTTAGCAAAACGACCCGGGTTAGAGCTCAGAGGCCGCAACTTGTCTCGCCCCACAGCTTCGCACAAAACAAGTCATTGCAGCTTGTCTTGTCCTAGGTCGTGTTCCCTGTCTTGACACATCGTCAAGTGAAAATGTCGACTTCCCGGGCCGATTGTCGACACGAGCTCGACACGCCTTGAGACATGCCCTTGTCTCAGGCCGTGTTCACTGCTCGACGATCGTCGACTACAAAATTCGTCGTCCTCTCGGCCAAATCGTCGACTCGAGCCTGACACGCCCAGGGACACGCCCATGTCCCAGGCCGTGTGCCCCCTGCCAAATACCAAATTTGACCCAAAATGCCTCCCGTCCCTCTTTTGAGTTTCGGGGCGTTACAACTCTCCCCCTCTTAAAAGAATTTCACTCACGAAATTACATAAAGGAAAGATAAGCATAAAACTTAAACGGTACCTGAGCAAATCAACTCCGGGTAGACCTCAAGCATAGTCTGCTCTCGCTCCCAAGAGAGCTCCTCCCGAACATAATTGTCCCAACGGACCTTGACCATCCTGATATCTTTATTGAGTAGTCGCTTGACTTTCGAGTCCTCAATACTTACGGGCTTGACCTTCGTCATCAACCCACTATCAACCGGCACTTGATCGACCACGATCACTTGCGTTGGCTCTTAAACTGCCTTCCGTAGCACCGATATATGGAATACATCATGTAGACCACTAAGCTCCACTAACAGCTTCAACCGGTACGCTGCTTCACCAATCCGCTCCAGAACCTCAAACGGTCTAAGGTACCTCGGGCTTAGCTTCTTCAAGCGCCGCACCCGCGAGACACCCTTGAATGGCTTGATCTTCAAGTACACCCAATCACCAACAGCGAACTCCATGTTCCTGTGCTCGGCATTATAGTACTTAGCCTGGCGGTCCTGAGTGATTAACAACCTCTCCCGAATGTTTCTCACCAAAGAAGTAGCATCCTCCACCTCTAGACGCTTGTACTACTTTGACTCGCTTGTTTCCAACCATGACAACGACGTGCGACATCTTCTACCATAAAGGGCCTCGAAGGGTGCCATTTGTATGCTTGCCTAGTATCTATTGTTGTACGCGAAGTCCACCAAGTACAAGTGGTCCTCCCACTGCTTTCCAAAATCCAGGACGCACATGTGAAGCATGTCTTCCATTGTCCTATTGACCATCTCGGTCTGTCCATCCGTTTGCGGATGAAAGGCTGTGTTAAACCTCAGCTTTATTCCCAACATTTGCTGCACCAGCCTCCAATCATTAGATGTGAACCGGCCATCTCGGTCACTCACGATGTTGTGGGGCACACCATGAAGCCACATAATATTATCTACATACAACTTTGCCAATTTCTCAACCGGATTATCCTTCCTATGCGGAATGAAATGCGACACCTTCGTTAGACGATCGACGACCACCCAAATAGCGTCGTTTCCCTTTTGCGACCTTGACAACCCGTGCACAAAGTCTATAGTAATGTCGTCGAACTTCCACTCCGGAATAGGCAAGGATTTCAAGAATCCTCCCGGCTTTTGGCATTCCGCCTTCACCAAGGCGCAAGTTTGACACTTCTCCACGTAGAGCGCCACATCCTTTTTCAGTCCTGGACACCAGAACAATTTCTTAACATCGCGGTACATCTTCATGCTCGCCGGGTGAATTGAGTACTGGTATGATGCGCCTCGTACAACAATTCCACATGCAAATTTCCCACGCTTGGGACGCACAGACGACCGTCTTCCCAAAGTAATCTGTCCTCCACAACAAATTGGGAATTTGACCCATCTATAGCCTCTATCATGAGTTGCTTCATAGGGACATCCATGTCCAACGCCTGCCGAATCCGATCAGCCAGGTCATATTGGACTTTATTCCAATTCAATATTGCTTCAGCACTTGATTGCTTGTCTACGCAAGAGATCTCCAACGCCTCTAACTCCCGAACCAACCGGATTATCCTTCCTATGCGGAATGAAATGCGACACCTTCGTTAGAGGATCTACGACCACCCAAATGGCGTCGTTTCCCTTTTGTGACCTTGACAACCCGTGCACAAAGTCTATAGTAATGTCGTCAAACTTCCACTCCGGAATAGGCAAGGATTTCAAGAATCCTCCCGGCTTTTGGCATTCCGCCTTCACCAAGGCGCAAGTTTGACACTTCTCCATGTAGAGCGCCACATACTTTTTCAGTCCTAGACACCAGAATAATTTCTTAACATCGCGGTACATCTTCATGCTCGCCGAGTGAATTGAGTACTGGTATGATGCGCCTCGTACAACAATTCCACACGCAAATTTCCCACGCTTGGGACGCACAGACGACCGTCTTTCTAAAGTAATCTGTCCTCCACAACAAATTGGGAATTTGACCCATCTAGAGCCTCTATCATGAGTTGCTTCATGTGGACATCCATATCCAACGCCTGCCGAATCCGATCAGCCAGGTCATATTGGACTTTATTCCAATTCAATAATGCTTCAGCACTTGATTGCTTGTCTATGCAAGAGATCTCCAACGCCTCTAACTACCGAACCAACCGCTCGTCATGGACCGATAGCCAATTGGCTTGAGCTGGGGCCCGACGACTCAACGCGTCTGCAACCGCATTGTCTTTACCAGACACGTAGTGGATCTTGAATGTATAGTCCCCCAGGAAATCCATCCACCTACGCTACGGCATGTTCAGATATTTCTGATCCAGTAAATATTTCAGGCTCTTGTGATCGGTGTAGATATCAATCTTCAAACCGTACAAATGATGTCTCCATAGCTTCAATGCAAAAATCACGGCCGCTAACTCCAAGTCATGGACCGGATAGTTCCTCTCGTGGACTTTCAGCTATCTCGAGGCATACGCTATAACCCTTCCATACTTTAACAGCACACAACCCAAACCATTGCTCGAAGCATCGCTATAAATCTCAAAACCTTCGGTCCCACATGGCGAACTAAGAACTAGCGACGTGGTCAACCGACACTTCAACTCCTCAAAAGCTCACGCGCACTCCGACGTCCAAACGAACTTCTGCTCCTTCCTCGTCAAAGTAGTGAAAGGTAACGCTATCCTCGAGAAGTTCTCTACGAAGCGCCTATAATAGCCGGCAAGCCCCAGAAAGCTCCGGACTTCCGCTACCGTAGAAAGCTCAGGCCACTCTCGTATCACAACAGTCTTTGTCGGATCCACTGCAATACCCTCTCCACTCACTATATGACCGAGGAACGCCATTGAGGACAACCAAAACTCGCATTTCGAGAACTTGGCGTACAATTGATTCCTCCTGAGCATCTCCAAAACCAAATAAAGATGCCTGAGGTGATCTTCCTCACTCTGCGAGTACACCAAAATATCGTCGATGAAGACGATCACAAAATGGTCCAAGTACTCCCTGAAGGTCCTGTTCATCAAATCCATGAACACCGACGGCGCATTAGTCAGCCCAAATGGCATGACCGTAAATTCTTAATGCGCGTATCTTGTACTGAACGCTGTCTTAGGGATATCACTCTCCCTTATCCTCAACTGATAGTAACCAGACTTGAGATCCAACTTAGAGTACACCGTAGACCCGACCAACTGATCAAAAAGATCATCGATCCTTGGGATTGGGTACTTGTTCTTTTCCATTAGCTTGTTTAACTCCCGATAATCAATACAAAGTCTCAAGTTCTCGTCCTTCTTCTTTACAAATAGGACCGGTGCGCTCCAAGGCGACGAACGTGGACGCACAAACCCTTGCTCCAACAAATCTTGAAGTTGCACCTTCAGCTCCGCCATTTCCTTAGGCGCTAGCCGATACAGAGATCGTGACACAGGCTTCGCACCTGCCACTAGCTCAATTGTGAAATCTATCTCCCGTTGAGGCGGGGCTCCAGGAAGATCGGCGGGGAACACATCAGGGTACTCAGCTACCACTAAAATACTATCCAACGTAGTCTTTGGCTTTGCAACCTCCACTAGTGTAAATAACAGCTCTGCACCAGCACGAACCGCCTTCACCACCTAAAGAGCAGACATCAACATCTTGCTCGACCCTTTCAAGCCCGTAAAAGTCGTCTCACGGCTTGCTCCCAACTTGACTTCCTTGCGACTGTAATCAATATAGGCTTGCTGCTCCGAGAGCCAGTCCATGCCAAATATAACGTCGAACTCCACCAACGGTAGTAACGATGCTTGCAGATTGAACTCTTGATTCCCAATACGAATCTTAACACTGCAGATTTTATCTGCGCGCATCGAACACCCATTCGGTAACAACACATCCAACTTATCCTTCGCCATCGAAAAAGGTACTCTGATGCGCGATATGAATCCTTCGGACAAGAAGGAGTGTGAAGCTCTCGTATCAAAGAGTGCTCTCACCAGAAAACCACAAATCAAAACAAATCCTAAACAAGCAATGGTAAGGTAACATACGCAAAATAAGTATTTAAAGAAATTTAACTTGTTACAAATTAAACCGTACCTGTCACCACATCCGCTTGTTTGATGGCCTCCTATTGGCCAAGATTACAAACCCTTGGTTGAGCCGTAGCATAATGGGATGCGGTTGACTCCACTGCCTTGCCCTTCTCTTCATAAGTCGCTCCCGGCTTCATCTCGGACTTGGGATGTCCGCTCCAACAGTCACGGGCAAAGTGCCCCGGCTTCCCACAAGTAAAACATGCACCGGGGTCCGACCCGTAGTTGCCCCAGAAGCACCGGAAGAAGGAGCTAGACCCAAAGTCCTAGCCTTCTTAAAGAACTTACGGTACCCAGACTTTGAGTTAGCCGGCACCTTGAACTCAGACTTCTTATCACCCAAGCTTCTCTTCGCTTGAACATTCTTCATGTCCTTCTCCAAGGACCGGGCCATATTGACCAAGGTCAAGAAACCCTGCGTCATAAGTCCCGAGATTAGTAGCCTCAAGTCATCTCTCAGACCTTCATAGAATCGGTTTGTCTTGCGCTCCTCATCAGTGATGGTGGAGCTAGCATACTGACCCAACCGAGTGAATTCGTGGAGATACTCATCCACGCTACTCTCTCCTTGTACCAACCTCTGGAACTCATTCTCCAAAGCTATCCTCTGAGTCGAAGGGAGGTACCTAGCCAAGAACAGTCTCGAGAACTCCTCCATCGAGATGTCTGTAAGTTGCCTTCCTCTCAATAGATCCAGCTCCAAACACTCCCACCACAGCCTAGCTTCTCCATCCAACAGGAACGTAGCTATAGTGGTCATCTGCCACCCCTCCGTCTCCGTCGCTGTCAAGACTCTCTTCATATGGGAGAGCCAGTCTTCCCAAGTTCCCAACCCCGAGAATACCAGAGGATTAAAGCTCATGGCATGTTTGAGCTATCTCTCGGTTGCCCTCCTCGGCACCAATGGCTCCACTACTACCTGCTGCACTCTTCTCGGCTCAACCTCTACAAGAGCTACCTGCTCTATCGTAGGAGCGGGCTAATGTATTTGCCTTGCAGGCTGCGCAATGATCATGGCAAACACTGCTTCGGCAACCAATCGTATGGTTTCAGCCGATGGAGGTGTTGCAGGAGCGTCATTTGGTGCACTACTAGCCTCCGAAACTCGGCGTTCTGATGACCCAACACCGCTTCTAGTCACCTATAGTGGTACAAAACACCGTTAAGTGACCATACAAAATTGCAAACAGCAATTATAGGAACACGCAAGTTCCTCAAACACGTGTATTTTCATTCCTAAGTGGACATTCATGGGTTCTTTTGCTGTTATAACGATGACGCACACACATGTACTCACCACCCCTTAAAAAGAATTCGACCACGAATTCAGTTTAAGCCTGACCGAAACCAATAGTCTGATACCAAATTGTAACACCCCCTATCCATCGCATAGCATATAGCAGTAGGTCTGTCCAGGGCCCGACGCCATATACCACAGATAGACCGGGTGGTTACTCAATGTAAACCATCCAACAGATAACAATGTCCTACACAGAGCATTCTAGCGGAAGCAATTAAAATTATTCCATTAATAAAGAACCCAACACTAGCAAGAATGTCCACTACAAAGCCAACAGGAATGAAGTACAAATACACAAGTACTGGCCTTATGGCCTTACAATTGTTTTCCTCAAATTACATGTTTTCCAAACCTCGGCATGCAGGCCGACCATACATGAATAAAAGAAAACACTCAAAATTAGGCCATCGAGGGCCGGCTCAGCAACTTGGGCTTTAGCCCGCTATTTACCACTCAGCTCCGCATCACCTGCAAGCACAATCCACCACAACGGTGGCAAACAAAAGCAACGGTCAGCTATGCTGACCAAATTATAACGATCCCGCCCCCGAACTCGGGGTGGCGATACTCCTTCCCTGCACTTTATTAGCATAACCAAGCAGTAATGTAACAAAACTACATCACAGGCGCAAGCACGCACGACCACATGCCCCGTGCACTCAGGGCACATTCTCGATGATCACGCCCAAAGTTCGGTGACTCACCACCGACCCCACGACGACAATATCTCGTGAGAAACTGGTCTTTTTGGCCACTGCCTAAGACCCTCCATCTATGCCAACAGTAAGTGCCAAGTAACTTTGGGTCTCTTTAACCGAACTACATAGATCGGGTACGGTTCCACCTGACCCATTGCTCACACCGCAACGTCAAATAAGTCGTCTGCGCGGGTCAAGCTTCCCCGAGTCCTGTATCTCCCATACAATCACATAACCCAGTTATGTTTAGGTTGGCTCCCAGGCCACCACGTTGGCAGAACCACGCATCTGCCCAGTTTTTCGGGTGCACCTCGGAGTTAATCCCCAAGGCTCCCTGTTGCAATCTACCGCGTAGAAATCTCGAAAAACAAACATTCGCACAGAGTCTTCTCCGGCCATTTATGCAATACAACATCACCGATGCAGACCAACTTGTTCGGGTAGGCTTCACACATTATGCATATATCTATTCTCGATTACGGACTCTACATGTACACAATTGGGACTATTCACGTCTGCCCGAAGGAATGCCTCAATCTCACTGCAAACTCACGAGAGCGGGCTTCCCTATGCGAAAGAAGTAGAGCTTCACATGCTCAAGTAGAGAATCGTTACCCTAGCGTTCTTACTTGGCGCCATGGAAATGTAAGCGGATGAAAAGCACCGCATTCTCCTTGCCTCCATATATCCGAAGTCGGTTCGCGATTTGGAGCTCCGAAACTCCGCCGGTGACCGGATCTAGGATTCTTCTTCCTCCTTTACTCTCCCCTCTCTCTAGACTTAGAAAGAGAACCACTCAAGTGAAATGAGGGTTTTAAAGGCTCAATCCCGGGTATATCCCAGTAGGAAGAACCCCCAACCGTCGGATCCCAAAATAAGGAAACGAACGGCTACGATCCGTAGATGAAATGTAAAACCTGGGCCGAACACGGCCTGCGACATGCCTGTGTCCAGGGCCGTGTCCCTCATTTGCCATCAAAATCGACGCGTCTCGAAAAACACACGGTCATCCGACACGCCCGTGTTCGACATGACACGCCCGTGTCAGCCAGTACACGCCCGTGTACCCGGGCGTCTTCCACCATCAATACAGGACCAACATTAACCCGAGACTCACACGGGTCTTAGACACGCCCGTGTCCTATTTGACATGCCCGTGTCAAACCCAAACACGCCTGGGCTCCAGGCCATGTTCACTGTCTCGACACTTCATCGAGCGCAGTTTGTCGACCACCCGACACGGCCTTGGGCATGCCCGTATCCTAGGCCGTGTTCCCTGTCTCGACACATCGTCGAGTGAAACTATCGACTTCCTGGGCCGATTGTCGACACGAGCTCGACACGCCCTGAGACACGCCCGTGTCTCAGGCCGTGTTCGCTGCTCGACGATCATCGACTCCAAAATTCGTCGACCTCTCAGCCAAATCGTCGACTCGAGCCTGACACGCACTGGGACACGCTCGTGTTCTAGGCCGTGTGCCCCCTGCCAAATACCAAATTTGGCCCAAAATGCCTCCCATCGCTCTTTTGAGTTTCAGGCCGTTACAAGCATCTTGGCTCAAAGAGTCATTTTGATCTTGTGCATAGACTCTTCCTTAAGCTTAGTTCCCTTTGTTCTAGTCTTGGTAAGACGTAGATTGGTATGTGACGTGATTGTTCACTCTATTTCTTTTGTGTTAAGCATTTTATAGGATCGAGATAAAACATTTAAAAAATGATACTTCTACTTAGTGTTTTCTCTATGTCGATGCTACACGTACACACTTCATTACCCTCTCTAACGCCTCCATGCATAAGAGTTGGATAGAAATTGCACTATATGTTTTTAATACATATGTACTAGCATACGATTTATACTTGTGACGCTTACAATGTTTTCATGTGATCCACTCTATCACTCTCGAAGTATTGTAGTATTACTTGTTATGTGCCTAGTTTAATCTATGTTGTGCACTGCATATACATTCTGAAATGAAATTTACTTTATGTCTATGTTATCTGCTCATTTGTTTTACCCATGGGCTACATATTCTCTGATTTGCATTTCTTGGGACACCCGTATGATTCTACCTTCTTGTTGTCCTGTTTATGTGTGTTGTTTACTGTATTTATAATGCTTATCATATTCTGATTATTTCATCCTGCATGTATGGTTGGTTGTGCACTCCCCTTTGGATACTATCAAAGGGGGAGAAGAGATTGTTCAAGAGAATTGTTCATTGGTATGATCTCATGTAGGGGGAGTTTCTTTCTATGTGTGCACATAGATAGGGGGAGCACATACAACACATAGATAGGGGGAGCATGTAGAACACGTAGGTAGGGGGAGTGTGTGTGTAAGGGAGCTATATAGAAAACCAGAAACATGAAAATTACTCTACTATAATGCACTATATTATTTCTCATGAACGAGATTAGATATTATCAAAAGGGGTAGCTTATTGGAACCGATGTTTCATATTGTCTATGTTTGAGAATATCAAATCCCAGGTTGTATTTGACCACCTCTTGTGTTGATAGAGTGTGCAGGTTGACAAGTTCAAGCAAAGAAGAAGAACTCTCCTATGGATGCTAACGCCGAGCGGTAATAGTTACCGTCGGGGCGGTACCCGTGAATTAATTGGACAAGGAGCTCGGGAAATTACCACGCCGCGCTAGTACTAACGCACACGCTAGAATAAGGAATTATTTTGTCCAACCTCTCGGGAAACTATTGCCAAGCGCTAGCTCTTGCCGCGCCGCGCTAACCTCTAGACGAATATCAAAACGACTTCTCAAAAAACAGAACTACCGCTGGCGATAGTTCTTACCGCACCACACTAGTATTTCGACGAATGTCGTGAAGGATTTATCGAGAAATCAACCTACCACCAGTCTACAGTTCTTACAACGCTTCACTAGCCATTTTGAAAAGGATTCATCGTATTAATGACCTTCTGCGTGGCAGTACCTTCTATCGCGTGGCGCTAGCAATTTGAAAGAGAATGATTCATTTGAAATATTATTCCAGATTTGGATGAAAGCTTACACAACAAGCGCGCAAACCTACTGCCGGGCGCTAGTATTACTGCCGGTGGTAGCCTATTTTCATCAAGACGTATAACAAGCCGCCTTAGTTTTTGTGCCTGGATAGAAGAGAAAGAAAGTATGGGAGTTCGTGCATTCTAGAGTTCGTCCGCTCTTTCTTATGCTCCATTCCACAAGTCTCCGTCGAAGAAGAAGACATCCATCTCCCTCCCGTTCATGAATGAAGGACTCCGGCGATCCAAGATCTACATCGAATACGAAGAGCCGACCAATCGCTAGAAAATGAAGATCTCAAGCACCGGTCACGGATCGCTCTACGAAGAAGCCTTCAAGATGGAGAACTTCAACCATTAAATTTTATACATCCTCTTATTTGTAATCTTTTCTTTTCTGAATCTTGTGGTGAGGGAAATTGACCGGAAGGTCATCAAAATCCGGGAAGGGTTTTGTGAGAAATAGACTTGGAGGTTCGTTTCTGAGGAGGATAAGTGAGAAATCGTCCCAGGGAAGGGACATGTAGATCGAGCGGATCTAGCGGGGCTCTAAGACCCTTCCTTGTGTGGAGATGAAGAGCCAGCTTGAAGACCTTTCTCGGAGAGAAGGGGAAAGAGCCAACCGGTCCGTGGAGTGGATCGGTATAGAAACCAAAAGAGTTTTTATTACTTATCGCCTTTGATCTCCGGCGTCACGGAGATCACACTTTTGTAATCATGTAGAACAATTGATATTCTAATTCATGCAATGAAATTTATGCTTCTGAGTTGATTAATTCTGTGATTGTTCTGGTGTTGAAAAGTACGTGTTTGTGTTGTGGGTCTTGCTCAAGCGCAACTGCCCAGGAAAATGAGTTACAAATCTTACCGCTGAGCATTAGATACCTAACGCCTGCAGTAGGTTCCAGAACTCGATTTTCTAGACCATAATAATTATAAATTGCAAATAACGCTACATACCTTATTTACGCCCCCCCTCCCCCCCCCCCCCCCCCCCCCCGCCACTCTAAGGTTGGCCACAAGATCCAACATACTTGCAGGGCCTGTCTTGTGGAGACCGTGGGGCTACCAGGTAAGCTGTGAGTCTGGGTGTCTAGCTATGGCTATGAGTGCGCCATTGTGTGTCATTTGCAGGCTCTGGACCTGGGGACCAAGTGGGCAGCATCTGAAGCTGAGAGCTTGAAGAACCCAGCTAAAGAAGGATAGTAAGCCGAACGAGATAGGGGAGGCTGAGCCACATCTTGTCGTTCGCCATGATGGCTGTGACCGTCGGCATTGGCATAGCGATTTGAACAACGGGCTGTAGATGAACTGTACCTGCATTATGTCATGCGGGCTAGATTTCCTAAAGTAACTAGCTTTCGTCGTTGGTATAATGAGAGTCTTAGGCCCCCTGCCAGAAAGACTAGAATCCTAAAGTATACCATCAAGTCTGGGACTGTGGATGGTGGTGGGACCCGGGAAGTCCGGTACACCGATAATGTGCCCTGAGTGCACGAAACGTTTGGTAGTTGATGCAGACATTTGTGATATTGAATGGTGCTTAAGTTGTACCTTCTTGTGATATATATATAGTTGGTTTCTATGCATGCAGGGAAGGATTACCGCTGCCTCGGGTATTAGGAAGGTTCATTATAAATTTGCCAGCTAAGGATGACTGTTGCCTTATTTGCCACCCTTGTGGTGGATTGTCCCTATGTAGGTGCTGGAGAGCTGAGCGGGATATAGCGAGTTGCATCCCTTTTATGCTATGCCGGCCCCCGAAGGCCAAGTGAAGGCTTTTTTATGTTTTCATGTGTGTATAGCCTGCACGCCAATGTCTATAAACCACACTTTTGGAACATAACTGTAAGGCCTTAAGGCCGTGACTTTTTGTATGTTGTAAATATTCCTGAGTTATATATATATATATATATATATATATATATATATATATATATATATATATATATATATATATATATATATATATATATATATATATATATATATATATATATATATATATATATATATGTATGTATGTATGTATATGGTGGACATTTGCATGTATTGAGTTTAAGTTAACCCTTGAAGCTTCCGCTAGACTACTCTGAATTAGGATTCAATTGGTATTTTGATATTAACATGTAACTCCGCCGACTGTCGATGGAATATGGTGTGGGGTCCCGACCGGAACCTCTGTTATATTTCTTGTGCAGATGGAGGTGTCATAGGCCCGAAGTGTAATATGCTAAGATTAGCTCCCCAGTCCGAGGGTGAGTCTTCGAGAGCGCATAGTGAAGCGATGATAGAGGAATTGCATCCGAGCAATGAGCTTTGTTGAGACAGATGGTTGCGATGCAAGTGCAAATGCAAGCGTTGTTGACCGCCACCTTAGGGCAGCAGCTAGTGCGCAGGCCCGTGTGGTGGATCAGGCTGTGGCGGTCCCCCTGAAACCTTAGTGCCTCCTGTTTTGTTGCCTCCAAAGTTGAATTTCATCTCGCATTTCCAGATCTTAGGAACCCCAACTTATGATTTGACAGCTGATTTCATGGCATTAGATGACTGGATCATTTATATTGAGGAGATGCTTTTCTACTCGGGAATTTCTAAAGACCAAAAGGTAATGGTCGTTGTGTACCAACTGAAACGCCATGTTAAAGGTTGGTGGATCAGAGATAAGGAAAACCATATAGATGGATGCTCTTGGGACAGGTTTAAGGGAATGTTGTTGAAGAAGTTCATGCTGATGGTGGAGCGGTGTAACGTTTCATTTCAGGCTGGACCCCTTGCACGCGTTTTGAGTCACGATATTTGACTCAGGGTCGGGGTGCACCGGATTTGACAAGTAAAATTCGTCAAATATCGTCACGGAAATCCGACAAATTCGTCAAGTATGACTTGCGTACTTTCGTTGAGGCCAGTACTATTCCCCGAATATCATCACATAAGACTCGACACAATCGACGCGTGAAGAGAGATTGACTTGGAAATTTCAGCTAAGGACAATTCATCGAGTATGACTTGGGTACTTTCGTTGAGACCAGTGCTATTCATCGAATATCATCACATAACACTCGACGGGCATGACAACTGACTTGGAAGAATTCGGCGGGATAAACTTTGGAAAATTATGTTAAGTGAAATTCGTCGGATATCGTCGAGGATATCTGACGAATTAGTCGATTGTGACTTAAATAATTCGTCGAGACTATTTGGAGGGTTAACTGATTCGTCGAGTATATAAGATGAATTGGACTTGGAAGATTTTCGATCTGAAGGGTTGAGAAGAATTCGCCGAATAATGTTGAGCCGATCCGTCGATATAACAACAGTAATTCCGACGATTCGTCATGTATGAATAGGGATACTCGACGAGTTTACCTTAGACGGTTTTGTAGCCCGGGCGGAATTCGTTGTCTTGTACATATGGGCTGAACCGAATTTCGGGATGAGTGTTGATAGCTTCCTGGGACCGGTCTTTTCAAAAGGACTTAATTTAAGTAATAATGGGTGGTCCAATGAGGAGGCGACACATGACAACATGACTTAACCCTAATGAGATATTATAAAAAGGAAGAAATGAGAAACCCTAGTCATCAGTTACATTTGTTGCTGAGACGATCTTCGTGCTGAATCTGACAGAAATAGAGAGAGAATAAGTCGCCGGAGTCGGATTTTTTGGAGGCCGAACTTCCTTTCGAAAAGAACGATACTAACGAGGAAGAATGATGCCGCTGAGGAGAGTGAAGAGATCCATGGTTGTAAACAAGGAGAGCTTCCTACACTCTCCCTTGGTGTTAGATCTTTACTTATAATGTAGGAGAGATGACGACTCCAAAGAGTTGGACTTGTGCGAGATGAAGATCTCCTAGGAAGATACCATGCTAGGACTTTGTCCTAGGTATTGTTGTCTTCAACCTCTGCTCTCTTTGTGTGAAGCTGATGGACTTGGTTTTGTGAAGAGGAATGGTCTATTGAGGGTGAATAGCGGAGGAGGAAGAGTTGTGTGTAGTTTTGAACAAATAGATATAGGAAGAATATGAATCGATGTCGTTCGTTTTGCTTTAAGATGCATGCTGAAATTTATTTTCTTCGTGCATCGAACTTCGAGGCTATTTTCGGGTGTTATAGGTCCAGATCTAGGTCTTGGGCTGAACATAAACGTTGTATTCATCGGAAATACCTTTCCAATAGATGGTTAGACATTTTCATAGGATCGTTGTAGCTCCGGGAATGTCTAGCCGAATTTGATGCATGGTAACAACTTATGTGCAAGATGCTTTAGGGTTAGTGTATAACCGGGTTTGGACAAGGTAGAATAAATGTAGCAAGAAAATGTTGAGGTTTGGATGTGCCTAGTTATATGTAGCCGAGATAAACAAATGGTTTGGAGGAATTTAAAAAATAAATGGTTTGGTGAAATTAGTGAACAAATGGTTTGATAAGATTTGGTTGTACAAATTGATACTTCTGAAATTCGGTAAGGATACGCAAGATTGTAATCTGATGAATGATATAAGTTTTGAAAAAGGGTGTGGTGCCCGATAATTGAATGTGTAATCTATACTTATGCTATCATGCTTGATGGATATGTGGAGAGTTAATATATTGTTGTGATAAATATATGAAAGCATAGTTGTTTGTGAATGCTTGATTATATGGAAGGAATCAGATGGGTTAAATCTCATAGCCAAGAAAAATTGTTGAATCGTGGTCTCAAGTGTTGGATGGGATAATTTGTATAGTCCTCTGCTTAGAGTGTGTATCCCTACAGGTAGCAGTGCGGGATTGGTATGTTGTTCAAGGTGCCTTGTCACCTGTGTTGATGTTGAAGCCTTGAGGGCTTGGGAGCACGGAAATGTGAAAGGGTGTAAGTGCATTAGTATTTGACTGCCCCATATTGGTAACGATGGTAAGGGACTCAGTGTGGAGCCCTTGAGTGCTGCTGAACTCTGGATTGGTAATGATGAAAAGAGACTCAATTAGAGCCCTTGGATGTTTGATGGCAAGGCCATATGAATTTGCATGCAGTGTGAGTTGACACATGTTGTCATAATCCTGGGTTAAGGATAGTGTGGCAGGACTACGGGATCTCCAGTAGCACTCCGATGGGAGTTGACAGATATACTTTGGGAATTTGGGCTTAATCGTCGGTGCTCATTCCTGGGGCTCCTTCAATACCAAGTGGACGGTTGGGCTTGGTCCTTTGGTGATATGCTCCAATAGGGTCCTTCCGTGCCACGATTATAGGCTAGTTTGGTCTGTGTTCTTGGTGTACATCTACCCGAGACCCCTCTGAGTCGTTGTACGCAGGTGTTCTGTTGTTATGTTCTTAGCATTGAGGCATACGAAGGCCTTATCTTGGTAGTGTGGATGCCTTTCTAGTAGTGGAAAGCAAGTTTCATAGTCACCATCTGGCCATGACGGATGATGCCTGAGAGGTTGGCTCACTTCTCGAAAAATGGGAACTAAACTTCTATGTCGACATAGCAGTGTGCGTGTGTGTGAGCATGGGAGAGTCAACATATTGCATTCATAACATTACATTGCACCTAATAAGATCCTTATCATATATGTTTGTATGGGCACTCTTATATGATGAGCTAGTTTTCTGTTAAGCCAAACCTTAACTTATAAATCCGTATGGGCATTTTTATAAGTTAAGTTACTTTCATGTTGTAGATTTATATGATTAATGGATTGATATGATTTCAGTAGAATTGCTAGAATAGATTGTTGATATAATTATATACATTGCAACTATTACTACTCATGATATGATATAGTTTCTCCACCTGCTTGTACTGCTGCTTATATATATATATTGTACCCCTGTTCCTTCTACTGCCCGGTGCCTAAGAGAAGTCGGGGTGAGCGAATGTGATAGCCACTTAGTATTTATGACTAACGGTTGCTACGTATTCCATTTTAGGAGGAAACCCAGTAGATAGAGCAGCAGCTGCAAGTTTTGCAGGAGGGTAGCTAGGCCTGGGTGACATGGCCTGATACGACGTTGTCATCGCTGTCAACAGTTATGGATGTGTGTTTTTGGAGAGACAGATATTTTAGCCCTTTGGTCAATTTTTGTGTACTCTGATATTATAGAAGTCATTGTAGCCTCTTATTTTTATTGTACTGCGTTTGGAATTTATACTTGTGCGGATTTTGACTGCTGTACTTTTCTTCATATTGGGTTGGCATGGATGATATTTGTGTTAGCCGACAAGAAAGACATCTTGTAGTATCGGTCAATCTGTGTGTTGGCGTTATCGCAAGGAGAGTGTTCTGGGCATAAGACTCCCCTCGGTTGTGTGTTATGTTCCGGGAGGTGGGTCTTACAAGAAAGATAAGTTGAGAACAATTTTCTGCATCTGAAGTACAGTCAACTCACGGTTGGTGAGGATGAGATTGAGTTCAGCAAGTTGAGCATGTTTGCCCCAGATTTAGTAGCTACTGAGGAAGGCAGAGTTATGTATTTTTTGAGTGGTCTTCAAAGTGACATCTAGTAGTTAGCCAGTGCTTACCGATCCGAAAGTTTTACGGAAGCGGTGGAGGCTGCATTGTGGGTCAAGGCTATCGACAGTACCAAGAATAATGGCTTGCTGCTGAGGAAAGAAAAAAAACGGCTAAGGATAATGAAAGCTCTTGGGCATTTTACCCTACTTCAAAAAAAGAGGTAGAGAAGTATGCAGTTTTTGTGGTCGTCTTGGCCACCCTGTCGAGAAGTATTTCAAAATATTGGGCGCTCAGAAGCAACCTCAAGCGCTTACCATTCAGAGTACACCCAAGGGAGAATTTACCTACAGCTTTTGTAACCACAAGGGGCATAATGTCGCTGATAGTTCGTTTTGTAGTTTAAACTATTAGGGTATTTTTAGGTTTTTTATGTACAAATCATGTTTGTATAGTTTTATATTGACCCCCTTTTGTATATTTTGTTGCCACTAATGTTTTCTTTTATTTTTGCAGGTTTTCTCAGATTTTGAAAAAATGACCTTACACGCCCCCCTTACACGCCCTCCCTGGGCGTGTTATAGGGCGTGTAACCCGATCCTGAGAATGCTTGCTGCTCAGGACACAAATCCCGAGAAAACCCCCCGACACTCCCTCCCTAACACGCCCTCCATGAACGTGTCACCGGGTTTGTCACGGGGCGTGTTGTCCTCTTCCCGAAACCTACGGCGGCATTTAAGTCATTTCCGTCGCTCCATGTCAACAGTACTGTCACGCCCCCTCTACACGGGCATGACCCAGGGCATGTTCCACGATTTATGGTATTTGATGGATTTCTAACAGACGATTAAAGCTTGGCGTGACTGTCACGCACCCCTACACGAGCGTGACCTTGGGCGTGTCCACCGACGTACAAATCAAATCAACAGTTCCGTCAGAATTCAACTCCTGTAGTTTTTCCCGTACATGTCACGCCCCCTGACACATCCTACCCAGGCATGACAGGGGATCATGACAAATCCGCAAGAAATTTTATAAATTCCGACTCTCCCCCTTGAGTCCAAACCTGTTTTGGAGTGAGAGGGGAGGTGCTGCCCTTTTGTTTACTTGTAGTTTTCTTGTAATTTTTCATGCTTCTCCTCTCCCCCTTTCTCATTTTAGGCTTTCTAATCTAGCTTAGTTTACTCTGTTTGTCTTAGTTATTGTAATTGCTTAGTAGCTTAATGTTAATTCTAGCCTAGTTCTTTATTTCATTGCACCTGTAATCTTCTATTTTCAAGTTGCAGCTCTCTTTCAGTATTAATATAAAGTGTGCCCTTTTCTTTGGTTTCTTAATGCACTCCTACTCATCTCTCTTCCCCCATTTCTCCATGATTAACTAATCCTCCTTGTACTCGATCTTGATGATCCAAGGTTCGAGTTGATTAGGTTATGATGCTTTAATTTTATTTTTTCTTTTTAGGGTCTAGACCTTTATTTACTCTTGAAAAAATCATGTTTTGAGTTATATCATCGATATATAATTTCCGTATTTGTTCTCATTCTTAGCTAGCCAAGACACTCGTAGTTTGAGGTGAACACTCAAGAGTAAAGAGAGTTTCACGCACCCCTCGAGAGAGGCAGACATTAAATCCCTTGGATTGGAGTGAAATCCAATAGAGGGGTTCACAGCGTAAAGCGAGCTTTAGAACTCCGATTTGGACGAGAGTTCGGTCGGACCTTCCTAAACTCAGGTGGGCTCGGCTTCGAGAGAAGAGGTTTAATGCTTATGGAACCTCCACGGTCAAGGTCTTTTACCTTATTAAGTTAGGGTTTCGTATCGCATTTTTTAACCAACTTTAGCTGAGGTGATTCTTGATCGAGTGCTTTTCTTTATCATCATTTCAACCCCTCGATGTAATCGTTTTTAGTAGTTCTTTTTTTAACCACAAGCAATTCTCTTTTTAGCGTAACATTTCTTTTCTCAATCGCATTCAGCTTTCTTTTAAACCCTTAAAAAAATCTTCGATAAGATAATAGTTTTCATGTGAATAAGATTGCTCAACGGTTCCATGATTTTAATACGACACTTGTGTCCCCTAGCTGCATTTCGATAGGTATACTTGCCTCGTTGGATTGCTAGTTCGATTTTTATTCTCTTCGTGATTAGTAGACACCAAGTTTTTGGCGTCGTTGCTAGGGAACAACTTTTGTTGGTAATTTGAAAGCACGAACCTATTACTTTTATCACATCTCTTTCTTACCCTCCTTCTCTAAAAAAAATAAAAATTAAAAAAAATATTACCGCTCTTAATGGAAATCAACATCACAATTTTTCTACACCACCTAAATCTCTCGAAAAGGGCAATGTGGCTATAAATGCCACTATCATGTCTAGTACCTTGCGAACCCTTCAACAGGTAGCCCTTGGGAAGTTCTGGAGTTAAAACATAAAAAAATCTATTTCAAAAAAAATTTATTCACTCTTTTCTAGTTTATTTATTTCTCTTTCTTCATCTTCTCTTCTTCTAGTGCATGACCCGCGTGAATTCGTCGGTTATTTTGGACTTCGACCACGAAATTGAGCGTACTCTTTGGAGAAGATTGCGATTTCAAGGCCCTACTCTCCAAATACCGGTTGAGGATTCCGAGTCATTTTCTATCTTAAGAATGGAAGAACCCCACGTAGAGGAAGTCGTGCATAGGCCTATATCCTATTATGCACTACCGAATCTAGAAGCTACATAATCAAGCATAGTTCACCCTGCTATAGCTAATAATAATTTTGAACTTAAGCCTAGCATAATTCAAATGGAGCAACAGTATGTGCAATTTGACGGACTTCAAGATGAAGATTCGAACCCACATATAGCAAGCTTTCTTGAGATTTGTGACACCTTTAAAATCAATGGTGTTACAAATGATTCTATTAGGCTAAGACTCTTCCCTTTCTCCCTTATAACTAAGGCTAAGTAATGATTGAACACTTAACCAAAAAATTGCATCACCACCTGGGATCAGCTAACCGAAAAATTTCTGGCGAATTATTTTACGCCAGCTAAAACTGCAAAACTTAGGAACGATATTTCTTGCTTTGGACATATAAATTCTGAAACCTTGTATGAAACCTGGGAAAGATTTAAAGAACTCTTAAGATGATGTCACCATCACGCGCTTCCTATATGGTTGCATGTGCAGACGTTTTATAACGGGATAAATCAAAGCACAGAGCAAATGATAGACACAGCTTCCGGGTGTACCTTAAACCACAAAACCCTAGAAGCAGCTCTTGAGCTTTTCGAGGAGATGGCCATGAACACATACCAATGGAATATGCCTAGGTACCACCCAAACAAGCCTACTGGTATATTTGAAGTGGACAACGTCTCCCAGCTAGCTCTGCAAGTGGAAATTTTAAGCAAAAAGAGAACAGAGATAACTGCTGCCTCCGCCCCTCAGGTATGGGAATCTGCAACTCCTGCTGTCGAACAATTAGATTTTGTTAATAATATGCATAGAAATGCTTTTCATAATTTTTCTACTGCTAATTTTCCTGCTCCGGGTTTCACTTTTCTGAATAGTTATAATCCCGCATTACGTAACCACACGAACATTTCGTGGAGTAATCCCTCGAACGCAATATGCCCGCCACCACAAAATTATTTTTCTGCACCACCACCTCCTCAGAATTTTCCAAAACCTCCAAGTTTGGAGGAAATGTTTTCAAAATATATGATTGGTAATGATGCTACTATAAGAACCCTAATCGGGACCGTTAAAAGTTTAGAAAATCAAGTAGGACAACTCACAAAAATTATTTCTGAGCGACCCGCCGGTCTCTTCCTGCAAACACTGAGCGCAACTAGAGAGAGCAAGCGAAAGCTATAACTCTTCGGAGTGGGAAGCAAGTTTCCTGTATGGTTAGTGAAGAGCCTGAGGCAAGCTCTGCCTCCATTTTAAAAAATCAAAGAACCTCCCCCATTTTAAAAAATCAACCCTCCGCCAAGAAAATTTTTATCATTTCACCCACTACTGAAGAAGAAGTTATCACCCCTCTCCGTGTTAAAAGTAAAAGATCTCATTCCACCACCCATCTTTAAAAATATTCCAACTCGACTATACCCTTCCGAACTTAGCAAGCAATGTCTGGATGATCAATACTCCCACTTCCTAGAAATATTTAAGCAAATCAACATAAATCTACACTTCCACGAAGCAATATCCCAAATGCTGAAGTACGCTAAGTACCTTAAGGACCTCCTGACTAGTAAAAAGAAGTTAGAAAACTTGTCGCATATCATGCTAAATGTCGAGTGCTCTGCGGTCTTGACAAATGGTTTACCGAAGAAGTTCAGTGATTTGGGTAGTTTTTTATTTCGTGTGTCTTTGGTAATCTTTTTGTCATGGACGCATTGGCTGACTTAGGTGCGAGTATCAACCTGATGCCCCTCTCATTGTTCAAGAAGTTACGAATTGGTAGCCTCAACCCCACACGCATGAGTATCCAGCTTGCTGATAGATCTGTGAAGTACCTGTTAGGAATCGTGGAGGATGTCTTAGTTAAAGTCGACAAATTCATCTTCCCGGTGGATTTTATCATTTTGGATATCGAAGAAGACGTTGACGTCCCCTTTATCCTTGGAAAATCCTTCCTTGCCACCTCTCTAGCTATCATTGACATAAGCAATGACACGCTCTTCCTACGAGTAGGCGACGAAGAAGTGACTTTCTCTATCACCCCTTCGATGAAGAATACCCTAGAGAATGACGACTCCTATTTTTTCTTAGATGCCTTAGGTGAAGAATCTTCCTACTATGTTTCTGAAAGTAAAAGTGAAATTTCTGATTTTTGTTTTTCTTCAACTCTTCCAAATGAATCTCTGCAAGAAGGGGCCAAGGCCATTAGCTCCGCTCCTTCCAATTTTCCATATAAAGTAAAGGTCTACGAAGACATAGTTTTTGAAAAAAAAGAATTTCCAAAACATCATATGAAGAACCCCCACCCTGGAATTAAAGGAACTACCCGATCATCTTAGGTATGCCTTCTTAGAGAAAGACTCCAAGAAACCAGTAATAGTTTTGGCCTACATAACCGAAGTGCAAAATGATAAGCTCCTACTAGTGTTACGTAAACATTGCTGAGCTATTGTCTGGCAAATAGCAGATATCAAGGGCATAAGCCCATTTTTCTGTACCCACAAAATCCTAATGGAAGAGAATTCACGTAATTCAATCCAACTTCAGCACCGTATAAATCCAAATATGAAAGAAGTCATAAAGGGCGAGGTTATGAAACTCTTAGATGCAAGAATTATCTATCCTATCTCTGATAGTAAGTGGGTTAACACTGTCTAGGTAGTGATGAAAAAGGGAGGGATAACTGTAGTTAGTAAGGAGAATAATGGCATAATCTCGATGCGGATGATAACGGGGTGGCGAATGTGTATTTACTATCGTAAGTTAAATGACGCTACCCGCAACGACCACTTTCCCTTGTCGTTCATTGATCAAATTTTAGAACGATTATCCAGCCATAGCTTTAACTATTTTCTTGATGGTCTTTCGGGGTACTTTCAAATCCCCATCTCTCCCAAGGACTAGGAGAAAACTATGTTTACTTGTCTCTTCGGCACCTTCGCTTACCGAAGAATGTCGTTTGGATTATGCAATGCGCCAGCTACATTCCAGCGATGTATGCTCGCTATCTTCGACAAGTACGTAGTTTTGGGTACATTGAAAATGTGTACCAGATTTGGAGAAGCCTAACATAGCTCAATGATATTCATCAAGGTGTATTTGATGTTGTTTTGAGTTTATATGTGCAGGTTAAGAATATGCAGGAAAAGTTTCTAAGTCCATGAGTCGACACCAGAAGAAGCTGTGTCGACACTTGTGAAGACTTGTGTCGACAATTGGGAAAAGCTGTGTCGACGCCTGGAGTTAATTGTGTCGACACTTGGAGAAGAATTGTCGACACACAGAAAGTTCAGTCGACACTCAGAAAGCTCAGTCGACATCAACTGTGTCGATATACAGGACTTGTTTCGACACACAGAAAGCTCAGTTGACATCAACTGTGTCGACACACAGAACTTGTGTCGACACACAGAAAGCTCAGTCGACATCAACTGTGTCGACACACAGGACTTGTGTCGACACACAGAAAGTTCAGTCGACATCAACTGTGTAGACACACAGGACTTGTGTCGACACACACACACACACCATAATTTCTTCTAAGTCAATTGTGTCAAGATAAGAAGTGGATGTGTCGACACACAGTACTTGTGTAAACACATTCTTATAGAAGTTATGTCAAGAAGCAGTGTCGACACCATGAGAGCTGTGTCGACACCACCAAGGATTGTGTCGACACTTAGTCAACTTATGTCGACACATGTGAAGTTCAGACTCAACATTTTGCTGACAGAGACAAAGTTTCAAGAAGTGACTGGAAGACTTGACAACTGCTATAACCAACAGGTCTACTGCAACTGTCAGATCTGTCAGAAGTTAGTTAGCAACTGGATCAGCCGGTAACCTTGGATAAAGTCTATATAAAGATAGATTCTATCAATAGAACAAGAAGTAAGAAGAACGAAAAAAAATGAAGTACACAAAATCACAATTGCAACAGAAGATCCAACATACACAAGGAAATCCAGTCAGAGATTTCGTGTGGATCTAAGTGAAAAATTTCAACATATCTTCAAAAGAATTTGTAGAGAGAGAGAGAGATCCAACAATTCAATTGAAGAAAGAGATTATCATCAACTAGTCTCTTTAGAGCAGATCCTGAACTAATCTGCAAAGAAGAATTCAGCTTGATTTCTGGATTTTAAGAAGGAAGCTGATTGAAGATCATCTTCAAGAAATTCAACCTTATTGTGTTCAGATTCAAGAAGCTTTGAAGAAAGCCAAGGACAGGTTGATTTCTGAGTAATTAGATTTTTCAAGAACTGATCAAGAAATCTTTCTACCCATTCTCTCTCAACTTGGGTGGAAGATACAACTTATTTTTATCATTTTTCTGTAAGATCATTATTGATCTGAGTTGTAAGCCTAATTTATAAAGGCTGAGGTAGGGCTGGTGCCTGAGGTAGGAGATTTACATCTCTAATTTGTAGGCTTTGGGAAGGCTGAAGTAGGGTTGTGTGCCTGAGGTAGGAGATTTGATTCTCTGAGTTGTAGGCCTGGGTGAAGACTGAGGTAGGGCTTCATTGCCTGAGTTGTAGGAGTGTGGACTCACTCTGAGTTGTAAGAACCTTGACTGGGTTCTGAGGTGTAAGATCTGTAGATCTGAGAAGGAAGGAAGAAGTCAGGCCGAATCTAGGACATTGCCTCCTGAACCCTTGGAGAAGGGCTCAATTTATAGAATTTTTTTCGGGTTGGGTCACGCCCCCTGACACGCCCGGGTCAGGCGTGTACCTGGGGTATAACACATTCGGTGCGCCTTTTTAGGCTGAAATTGAATGCTAGAGGTGACGGGCGTTGTAGTTGAGTTACACACCCATATGTCACACGATAGCAGGGCGTGTTCGGGGGGGGGGGGTGACACATTCGGTGTGACGGTGGAGCGGGAAAAAGAACGTGCCGCGGCGATTCCTCAGGACCTGGTGACATGCCTCTGGAACATGCTCGTGTAGGGGTGACATGGGCGTGACAGAGGGCGTGTACACTGAGTTTCCAAGAAATGCAGTTTCGGATCGGTAGCTTCATTCCTCTGGGTTACACGCCCTAGGTACATGCCCTGTTAGAGCGTGATCTTGGGGCATGTAACAGCAAAATTCGGCTAAAAGTCGTGAAAACCTGCAAAAAGCAGAAAACACATTGGTGACAATAATATTTACAAAAGGGGGTCAATATAAGCATTTGAAAGACATGATTTGTGCTTTAAAAACCCGAAAATACCCTAATATTGTTGACTGCAAAACGTACTATCAAATTCCCCCAAGCTTAAGCTTTACTTGTCCCCAAGCAAAGATATAAAAATTAGCTAATCATAAAAAGTGACTAATTCAAAAAGTTTTAATCATGCTTACACAAGTACTATGCGAAATTCCAAGTAGGGAGATGATGAATTGTAAATATGACTATTTTGATGTACATTAAAAAAATGGTTTTACTTTATTTTTGTTATTTTTACTTCATTTTCTGTAATAAATTGCTCCTATTTTGTAAATATTTTTTAACTTCGTTTTTTTTTGATTTTATGATAAATTTGAAGAAATTTACAAAAATTGGCAAGTACACGCCTGTGTTCCTTGGGACACGCCCGTGACCAGGACGTGACACGTCAACAACCAGTGATTCAGCGAATTTTTGAAGAGAAAAGCCTGACACGCCCGACCACACGCTCGTGTCAATCCGACACGGGGCGTGACCAAGCCCGTGTCCATCTCGCTCGACGATTTCAACTCGACATTCGTCGAATCAAGAGTGACACGCCCGTGTCCGATGAGCGCCACGCCCGTGTCAGCCCGACACGCCCTGTGCCGAAGCCCGTGACCATCTCTCGACAATTTCCGCACGACATTTGTCGAGTGTCGACTCAACCCGACACGCCCACCATCACGCCCGTGACCTGGGGCGTGACTTTCTCCACCTCGCCCGACAAACTGCCACCGGCGAATCCCGAAGTCAACAATGCCTTTAATCACTGAACGACACGCCCATCGTCACGCCCGTGACTAGGGGTGTGACCGCCGTGTTTTCGGCCGCAAAGTCAAATCGCCGTCAAATCCGTCACTTCACCGAAATCTGCTGTTTAATAGTGCTGACACGCCCACAGACACGCCCGTGTCGGCATGTACTTGGAAATTTTTGCCTATAAAAAGGAAACTGCTGTATGAGTTCAGGGTTCCAAATTTTTGAACCGTTTTGATGCTAAGGGCTGCCGTTTGGAGCTAGTTTTGGGGCTATGTAAGGATCTTTCCCCCACCTTTTCAAGTTGTTTTAAGCATTGTAATCAATCTTTTTTGTTAATAAAATCCTTTCTTTTCATCCTTTTAATGTTTTGAAAAATCTCTGAAGGCCTCCTTTTCATCAATGCTAAGTACTTTTAATTTCATTTTCATATGCGTGTGTGTGTATGAGCTTAAAATTGCTAACTCTACTTTATGTTTTAAAATGAAAAAAAATAATTTTTTTTACTATCATAACAACAAAATTTATAGCCATTATTATAGCCGATTTCATTCTCAAACTCTTAAAAATTGGTTAGACTTAGGATTTTTATGCTTTAAAATTCACTCTTATAAACTTATAAAACGATAAAAAGTGATTTTCATGACTCCTAACTTAGATTTTCTTTTCCTTTTTTTGTTACAAACCTTTTACTCTTTTTTAGTTTTCTTCACTTTTTAAATAATTTTACAAGTCTATAAGAATGAATAATGCGTTATTATAATTTTTGAAGAACTTAGAATTTTTGCAATTACAAAAAATTTTTTCGCCCGAACAATTTTTATTTTCACTTTTTATGCATTTCTATCAAAATCAAACGGTAAAAATGTAAACGTTTTAATTTTTCGGGCACTTGCCTTTCTCACTTTAATTTGAAAACTTTTGCTCAAACATTTTTTTTTTGCCTTTTTATGCATTTCTACTGCATTTCAGCGGTAGAAATGCAGTCATTTTAGTCTTTCAATAACTTTGTTTTTCTTATTTTTAGCACGAGTGTGTGCGTGTATGAGATATTTTTCAGCTCCTAAGTTAATTTATGTTTGTGTGTGTGTGTGTGTGTGTGTGTGTTTATTTATGTCGAGTGCATGAGTAGTTACTTTCAAGTAGAGTGTGTGTGTGTTGTTTTTATTTTTCCGCCTACTCATTTGAGTTAATTGGCTGGATTTTATTCAAGTAGAGTGCGCGTGTTGTTTTTATTTTTTCCGCCCACTCATTTGAGTTAAATGGCTGGATTTTATTCAAGCAAGTGTTTGTAGCTTTTGTTTTTCCGCCTACTCACTTAAGTTAAATGGCTGGACTGTATTTTCAGCCCTACTCATTTGAGTAGGACTTGTAATTTTCATTCTTTATTTTTCCGCCGACTCACTTGAGTTAAATGGTTGGATTTGATTTTCCGCCTACTTGCTAGGAGTTAAATGGTCGGACTTTATTTTGATGTAAATATTTAAGAAAGCCCTATAATCGCATTTATTTTCTCCTACTCGTTTGAGTAGGACTTGCTTTCATTTCAGTTCTACTCGTTTGAGTAGGACTTGCAATTTTCAGCTTTTATTTTCCGCCCCCACTTGTTTGAGTGGGGCCTGCAAATTTCATTATGCAATTTTCTCTTATGTGTAACTTAGTTTTATTTTTGTCTCTTGTTATATGTTTGAATGAGTGCGGGTGTGTTTAATTGTAATAACTTTTCTAATGTTAAGGTATTTTACTTTTCTTCTTATTTTCTTTATATCCTTTCAGCGAATAGTTTAGAACGCTCACATAACCAAACATATAAGCTATCCCCATTCCGATGAGTGGCTAAATGCTTTTAGCAATCGGTATCGAAGAGCTTTGGGATATAAAATGTTTTAAATAACCAAATGTCTAATTTTTCGATTTAATTAAAAAATTTAAGGTTTACCCCGGGTTAACGACGAGTAGAACCCCATATCGATGTGTGGGCTCTATTTCCATTATCCATACGCTAGCTAGCCGAGAGGCCGTGCGTATGGACAGATCACCCCTGGGTAAATAGAGTTTCGCACTAACCCTCGAGAGAGGAGGAGTGCTAACTCTACCGGATTCGGTTCCCCACCCAATAGCGGGGTTCTTAGCGTACTGCAGGCATTAAGGGGAATCCTTCATCGGACGAGAGCCCGGTCGAATAGCCTTAATGTCCATGTGAGTGATATTCCTAGAGATTGGTGAGCTCATTATTTTGAACCTCCACGGCCAAGTTTCCGCTTTAATTAAATTGAAATATTAGATATCTAGTTATTCAAATCTATTTTTAATCCTAACGTAATTCGATACCGGGAGTTATCTATTCATCGACTATTTTCTTAAATCTATTTTCGTTCCTATTTTAATTAAAACCCTCACCTACTATTTCGGTAAAATAATAGTGTTTTCGGAGCAGTAGGGGTAATCAACCCGTTCCCGGGAATAATACGACCTCGTTATTCTCCCGAATATCGAGTACTACTTGCGATAGGTGCACTTGCCTTATCTAGCAAGCCCGCGGCGATTGACTTACCGAACCAACCACAGTAAACGTCTGTTCGCGGGTAATCAAGTTTTTGGCACCGTTGCTGGGGATCTCTTTGAGTTGTTATTTCGAATCCGAAGTCTACTACTTTTACCTTTATTTCAAAAACTAAAAAAAAACTTGAAAACTTTTCTTCAAAATCCAATCCAAAAAAAGAAGTTAATTTTCTACTTTCTATTTTAGGGTGTATGACCCGTGGACAGCCTTCGGAGTCCGAAAATTTGGATTTCGATCATGAGATCGAACGCTCGCTTGCACGTATTCGGTCTCAACGCCGAAATCCCTCTTTGGATCCCGAAGAATCCATCGGAGAACCTCTGCCGTTGCTATGGCCGACCCCAATCCGAATGCGGTCGTCGAGCGTACAATGTCATATTACGCCCGGCCTAATTTGGACGATACTGGGTCCAGTATTGTTCGCCCGACGGTTGCGAACAATAATTTTGAGATCAAATCGAGCGTTATCCAAATGATCCAAAAAGTCGTGCAGTTCGACGGACAGCCGAATGAGGACCCGAACGTTCATTTGTCTAGCTTTTTGGAGATTTGCGATACTTTTAAGATCAATGGCGTCACTGATGACGCCATTCGTTTGCGCCTTTTTCCATTCTCCCTCAGATCCAAATCTAAGGCATGGTTGAATTCCATCCCACGAGGATGTATCACCACATGGGCCGACCTTGCAGAACGAGTCTTAACGAAGTATTTTTCGCACGCCAAAACTGCAAAGTTGCGGGCAGACATTTCTTCGTTTGTGCAGAACGATTCTGAGTCTCTTTTTGAGACTTGGGAGCGCTTTAAGGAATTCCTCCGCAAGTGTCCGCACCACGCGCTGCATGCGTGGTTGCATGTCTAAATCTTCTACAATGGGCTTAATTATCAGACGCGTCAAATGATTGACGCGGCTGCCGGGGGTACCTTGAATAATAAGACCCCCTAGGCTGCCCAAGCTCTTATTGAAGAGATGGCTATGAACGCCTACCAATGGAACGTCCCGCGGGGACGTCCCAAGCATGCGGCCGACCTCTTTGAAGTGGATGCCACTGCCCACTTAGCCCTTCAAGTTGAAAGGCTGACGAAGCAGGTGGCGGAGATGTCTGCTGCCTCCACCACTCCTCCTTGTCGGATTCCCCCTAATGCCGGCGTTGCAAATGAATTTGTAGACTACGTGGGAAATGCTGGGTGACCTTCCTTCAAGCCCAATAAGAACCCTTATAGCAATAACTATAATCCGGGTTGGAGGAACCACCCCAACTTCTCATGGAGCAATGCGAATTATGCGCAGCGCCCCCCCCCCCCCCCCCCAATTCTTTCGCGCCCGGATTTCTGCCACCTCCCCCTCTTCCAAAACCCTCCCCGATGGAGGATACGTTTTCTAAATATATAGCTTCCAACGAGTCAAATATCCGGAACATCACCGGATCGCTAAAAAACTTAGAACTCCAGGTTGGACAGCTAGCGCGAATGATGTCCGAGCGCGTGCTCGGGGCACTGCCGGGAAACACGGAGCCCAATCCGCGGGAAAATATCAATGCTATAACCCTCCGTAGCAGAAAGGAGGTGATCGATCCAAAACGGACCGATCCTCAGGTACATATTTCACCTCCGACCCCTCTTCCCCCTTCTTCGATTACGCCGCCTTTACAAATTTTAAATGAAAAAATTTATTAAAACGCCCTTGCCATATCCGCACAAGCTCGATTGTGAGCGTAAGGATGCGCAATATGAAAAATTTATTTTATTATTAAAACAAATTCATATTAATGTTCCTTTCTGCGAGCCAATCTCTCAGATGCCTAAATATGTGAAATACTTAAAATAACATCTTTCCAATAAACAAAAATTAGAAAATATTTCGCATATTTCTCTTAATGCTGACTGCTCAGCGGCTCTTACTAATAAATTGCCCCTAAAAAGAAATGACCCGGGACGGTTCTCCATCCCGTGCCTTTTTGGCAATATATTAGTAAAATACGCTCTATCAGATTTAGGCGTGAGCATTAATTTGATGTCATTCTCGCTCTTTCAAAAAATAGGTTTATGCACTCCGGCCCCTACTAAAATGCGAATCTAACTAGCGGATCACTCGGTTAAGTTTCCCGTCGGGGTAGTGGAGGACGTACTTGTCTGAGTTGATAAGTTTATCTTTCCGGTAGAGTTCGTCATCTTGGACATCGAGGAGGACACCGATGTACCAATTATACTCTGTCGCCCTTTTCTTGCTACCTCCCGCACATTAATTGGTGTCAGTAACGGTCGTCTCCTCCTTCGGGTAGGAGATGACGAAGTTACTTTCTCTATTAATCCCTCCATAGGAGACTCGTCATCGAGCGATGACTTTTGTTATAATTTAGACACATATCTCGGAGATTGTTCTTCGCCTATTTTTGAGTCTACTTTTTTAAACGACGATCTTTATGTGCTCGAAAATTTTAACTGCGATGAGGATACCTCTATAGACTTGCCTTTCGAACCAATTGGTAAGAAAGAAATAGGAATTAAAATCTCGTTAGAAGAACCGCCCTGTCTTAAACTCAAACCCCTACCTGATTCAGTCAAATACGCCTTTTTGGGAAAAGATGATACACTCCCTGTTATCATTTCTTCGCATTTGAGCGAATCAGAGACTTCCGATTTATTGGGAGTTTTGCTTAAACATCGCCACAATTGCGTGGCAAATTTTTGATCTTAAAGGGATTAAACCGTCTTTCTGCACCGATAAGATTTTCCTTCTCGATAACTGCCGCAAAACTATTCAGCCGCAGCGACGTCTTAACCCAAACATGAAAGACGTCGTTAAGGCCAAAATTATTAAATTATTAGATGCGGTGATTATTTACCCCATATCAGATAGTACGTGGGTTAGTCCCATTCACGTGGTGCCCAAAAAGGGCGGTCCTATCGTAGTGGAGAATGAGCATAATGAACTCGTCCCAACTCGTACTGTTACGGGTTGGGGGGTGTGCATTGATTATAGAAAACTAAATGATGCCACCCGTAAGGATCATTTCCCACTACCATTTTTAGACCAAATTTTAGAGCGTTTGTCCGGTCATCCGTATTTTTGTTTTCTTGATGGATTATCTGGGTTTTTCCAAATCCCCATTTCACCCGATGACCAAGAGAAAACAACTTTTACGTGCCCGTTTTGTACCTTCGCATATCGACGAATGCCATTTGGCCTCTGTAACGCGCCCGCTACATTCCAACGATATATGCTGGCGATCTTTGGCGAGCTGGTAGGAGACATTATGGAAGTCTTTATGGATGACTTCTCTGTTTACGGAAGCTCTTTCCCGTCCTATCTTCGTAATTTAGATCGTGTCCTTCAGCGATGCGAGGACACGCATCTCGTTTTAAATTGGGAAAAATGTAACTTTATGGTTCGAGAAGGTTTGGTTCTCGGCCATATGATTTCGTCTAAAGGGATGGAGGTCGATAAGGCCAAAGTTGAAATTATCGAAAAACTTCCCCCGCCTTCCAACGTTAAATCTATTAGGAGTTTCTTAGGGCACGCAGGCTTTTATAGACGTTTATTCAAGATTTTTCAAAAAAACAAAGCCGCTAACTCGCCTCTTGGAAAAGGAATCAAATTTTGTCTTTGATAGCGCATGCGAGTCTGCATTTAATTTCATAAAACAAAAACTTATCAATTCACCTATTTTAGTGGCGCCCGATTGGACCCTTCCGTTCGAAATTATGTGCGACGCTAGTGATATTGCCGTAGGAGCCGTTCTTGGCCAACGTATAAACAAATATTTTCATCATATTTACTACGCTAGCAAGACACTCACTTCCGCACAAGAAAATTACACGACAACGAAAAAGGAATTTTTAGCCGTCGTATTTGCTTTCGATAAGTTTCGATGATATATTACGCTATACAAAGTTATCGAATTTACCGACCATTCTGCCTTAAAATATTTGTTAGCGAAAACGGACGCCAAACCCCGCCTTCTTTGATGGATCCTCCTCTTGCAGGAGTTCGATTTAGAGATCCGGGATAAGAGGGGCGCGAAAAATTTAGCCGCCGATCACCTCTCCTGCTTAGAAAATTCCGCTGCGGAAGCGCTCGTCGAATCTGACATAAATGATAGAGTCCCCGAGGAATGCCTCCTTGCCATAACTACTAGTTCATCTTCCCCGCCGTGGTTCGCAGAGTTTGCGAACTATTTAGTTGCGAGGGTGCTTCCAAAAGACTTTTTGAGCCAGCAAAAGAAGAAATTCTTTTCTGACTTGAAATATTTCTTTTGGGAGGACCCTTTTCTTTTTCGTATCTGCGCGGACCAAGCGGTCGGAAGATGTGTCGCGGGTGTGGAGTGCACGCAAATCCTTAGGCACTGCCAAGAGGGTCCGGCTGGTGGGCATTATCAATCTAACCGGACCGCGCGGAAGGCGCTAGAGGCGGGCTTCTTTTGGCCCACTCTATTTAAAGACGCTCACAATTTTGTGCGCGCATGCGATAGCTGTCAGCGGTCGGGTAACATCTCTCGTCGCGACGAGATGCCCCAAAACATGTTTTTAGAGTGCGAAGTCTTCGATTTATGGGGCATAGATTTTGTCGGCCCCCTACCTCCGTCGTTCAAAAATATGTATATTTTAGTAGCGGTCGACTACGTATCGAGGTGGGCGGAAGCGCAAGCTCTCCCCACCAACGATGCGCGAGTCGCCGTTACATTTCTTAAAAAAACTATTTTCGCGCTTCGGCACTCCGCGCGCTATTGTAAGCGATAGGGGGACGCATTTCTGCAACACCCAGATGGCTAAGATGTTAGCTAGATACGGCGTCACACACAAACTTCCCACCCCCTACCACCCGCAAACTAGTGGCCAAGTACAGGTAGTCAATCGAGAGATAAAGCGCATATTAGAGTAAACTGTTTCACTTAATAGGAAAGATTGGTCCATCAAACTCGACGATGCGTTGTGGGCTTATCGTACCGCATACAAAACCGCAATTGGTTGTACGCCGTATCGATTAGTCTACGGCAAAGCGTGTCATCTCCCAGTAGAATTAGAACATCGCGCACTTTGGGCTTTAAAACTTTTAAAACTCGACGCTAACTTAGCCGCCCAAAATAGAAAACTGCAAGTAAACGAGCTCGATGAATGGCGTGCAAACGCTTACGAGAGCAATAAGTTCTATAAGTATCATTCTAAGTTTTATCACGACTGAAAACTCAAGCACCAAAAAACTTTTTCTCTGGGCGATCTTGTCCTTCTTTATAACTCACGACTTAGACTTTTCCCCGGGAAACTAAGATCACGTTGGTCCGGCCCCTTCAAAGTTGAAGAGGTTTGGCCTTATGTGACCGTACTCGTCTCCCATCCGGATAAAGGCTCGTTTAAAGTGAACGGTCATCGCTTCAAATTATACATAGCAAGCGATCCTGTGGGCGGTAATTTCGAATCCATAACCCTCCTAGATATTTAAACCGCCAACATAGTCAAGCTACGCGACTATAAACAAAGCGCTCCTGGGAGGCACCCCATGTTTATCTTTTTCGCTATCTCTTTACCTTTTTTTTTGCTATCTTTCTTAATAATGCAGGGTTCCTAAACTGCGTCTACCCCACCTCCTATCAAGGAAGCTTCTACCACCCCGCCCCCTCTATTTCTTTTCGTTGTATATACTCTCTTACCTGTTTTGTTCCACATACTTACATTACAACATTAGGGACAATGTTGGACTTAAGTATGGGGGTGTCTTCTCGCTTTTTTTTTTGCACTTCTATTTTCTGCACTTCCAAAAAACAAATATATATGAAAAGAAAATTATATATAAAAAAAAACAAAACAAATCAAAATAAAAAAATTTGAAAATGAAAAAAAATCCCCAAAACTTAAGGTCTTGTTTTTTTTGTCTTTAAAAATGTTTTTTTTTCTGTCTTTTTAAATCAAAAATCCCAAAAAAAAAATGTGCAACAAAATTCCAAAAAAAATTATAAAACAAAAATTTCAAAAAAAAAAAAATTATAAAACAAAACAAAAATTCCAAAAATATTTAGTTTCATTTTGTAAAAATCTTTGTAAATAATTTTGTAAATAATCTTCTCCCTCCCCATTCCTTTTCTCTCTCATTCTTGTAAATACCGTCTCTTTTTCTCGCACATTTCGCAAAACGTTAAAATCTAAAAAAATGATAATAATTTCAAAAAATTCAAAAAAAAAAGAGGAAAACTAAACAAAAATTCAAAAAAACATTTTTGAGCAAAACAAAACAAAAATACAAAAAAAGAGATAATAAATAAAAAACACAAAAAAATGATGAAAAAACTATAAAAAACCAAAAAAATATTTTGAAACAAATAAATCAAATATACCATCCTTAATTTTCTTGCTATCCAAAAATTTTGCTTTGAGTTTATATGTGAATTTTATTAATTCTCTGTTTGCTATTCGTTTGTGAATTATAGATTGAAAAATTTAAATATTCGGGGTTAAGTTTTAAAGAATTTATTATTCTTTGTTAAAAATAGCGAACTCGTTTTAGGCACTACTTCTAATTTTTCATTGATATGAGCATGTGTATTATGTTAGAAAATAACGACTATAGGATTCAATTATGTTTACTTTTAGCTTTCTGAAAAATTGGAACTTACAATTTATTAAGGTTGCTCTAAAAATTATTTTTTAATAAAAAATCTAGTTTTCTTTTCTCACCTTCCTTATCATGCCCTACTTGGCATGATAAAATTGTTATCCTTAAAAGATCATATGTCAATGGGAATAAGATTTTGTTCCGTAAACATAGGCACCCAATAGATTAAAAAGATTATATGTTATGGATTAAGAGGATAAAATTCATTACTCCTACATATATACATTGGGTTAAAATTTATTATGAAGTTGAAAAAAAATGATATTAGGAAAATAAGATTTCATTTTCCTAATAATCCAAAAAGAAAAAAAAATGGAGGTTCGAGAAAAAATAACCTCGCCTCAAAAAAAAAACCCTCTTCATAAACCAACATCAATCCCTTTGCCAATTTCACGATTCTAGATTTAATTCAAAAATCTTTTTGAGAGAATAATTTGTAAATTGCAATATTTCAAGTAAAACTCCTATAGGCTAAAATTTTATATAATTCCAAACTATTCTTGTTAATCTAACCATTACAATTACCGCTTTCTATTTGATTACATCAAGAAGTCTTTTGGCCAAAACTTTTGCACTATTTAAATCATCTACATAATTTTAGGACTTAACTCTTACACCTCGTATATTTATTTAGATCTCTCTTATAATTGATTAAGCGGTAGCTAAACTTAGAATTTTTCTATTCCTTATAAGTTCACCTCAAACTTTTGCTCTGGAATAGCAAAAGCTTAAGTATGGGGGTATTTGATGAATTGTAAATATGACTATTTTGATGTATATTAAAAAATGGTTTTACTTTATTTTTGTTATTTTTACTTCATTTTCTGTAATAAATTGCTCCTATTTTGTAAATATTTTATAACTTCGTTTATTTTTGATTTTCTGATAACTTTGCAGAAATTTGCCAAAATTGGCAAGTACACACCCGTGTTCATTGGGATACCCCTGTGACCAGGGCGTGACACGTTAACAACTAGTGATTCAGCCAATTTTTGAAGAGAAAAGCCTGACCCGCCCGGCCACACGCCCGTGTCAATCCGACACGGGGCGTGACCAAGGCCGTGTCCATCCCGCTCGACGATTTCAACTCGACGTTCGTCGAATCAAGAGGGACACACTCGTATCCGATGAGCGCCATGCCCGTGTCAGCTCGACACGCCCCGTGCCGAAGCCCGTGACCATCTCTCGATAATTTCTACTCGACGTTTGTCGAGTGTCGACTCAACCCGACACGCCCACTGTCATGCCCGTGACCTGGGGCGTGACTTTCTCCACCTCGCCCGACAAACTACCGCTGGCGAATCCCGAAGTCAACAATGCCTTTAATCGCCGAACGACACGCACACCATCACGCTCGTGACCAGGGGCGTGACCGGCGCGTTTTCGGCCGCAAAGTCAAATCGCCGTCAAATTCGTCACTTCACCGAAATCTGTTGTTTAATAGTGCTGACACGCCCACCGACACGCCCGTATCGGAGGGCGTGTACTTGGAAATTTTTGCCTATAAAAAGGCAGCTGCTGTATGAGTTCAGGGTTCCAAATTTTTGACCCGTTTTGATGCTAAGGTCTGTCCTTTTCAAGTTATTTTAAGTCGGTTCATCTTACTTCTCAAGTCGGTCTTCCAAAATCACACGAGAAGTTCCTCCTCCCTTATTCACCCTCATGAGGCCATGATTCTTCATGAAACCATCCTCCATCTTCACATATAAGGTTGGAGAGGTAGAAGACACAACTAGCCTTAGAGCACAAACCCTAGAACGACCTCTTCCTAGAGAAATCACCAACTCACTAGTCTAGACTCTTTTGAGTTGACATCTCACCTAGATATCTACAGATCTAGCACCAAGGGAGAGGGGAGGAAGCTCACCTCATTTCCGGCATTTCCACTATTTCCCGCCATTGATCTTGTGAATGTTCTCGGCGACATCTTCTCTTTTACGGCGGCGGCGGATCTTCTTCTCCAAGACTTGCTCCAGCAGTTTTCCATCTCTACAGAAGTTTTTCTCAGGAAAAATGGCTGGAATGAGGAGTGAAAACAGCTAGGGTTTTCACAACCCTTATATATGAAAAGTGATACGGGTAGGGACACGCCCGTGTCCTTACCCATGTACTGCTTCGGGCGAAGCGTCAACGACGATTTTAGTGTCGGTTCAACACTCGACACGGGTAGGGACACGCCCGTGTCCAGACCTGTGTCCACATGACACGGCCGTGTTCCCTGACCGTATCCTTCTCTGGATACATCTCGACAAACTCGACTCAACACACAAACACACGGGTAGGGACACGCCCGTGTCTCTACCCATGTCATACATTTCGTCTATCTCGACACACTTCGTCGATCTCGATACACTTTGTCGAGTTCAACTCGACACATACACACACACGAGTAGGGACACGGCTGTGTCTCTACATGTGTCATACATTTTGTCGATCTCGACACACTTCATCAATCTCAACACACTTTGTCGATCTCGACACGCTTCGTCGAGGTCAACTCGACACACACACACACGGGTAGGGACACACCCGTGTCTCTAGCCGTGTCATACATTTCCTCGATCTCGACACTCTTCGTCGAGGTCAACTGGACACACACACGGGTTGGGACACATCTGTGTCGCTACCCGTGTCATTTCACATGGGTAGTGACACGTCCGTGTCACTACCCGTGTCCTTTTCTGGACATACTCGAGTCGTCGACTCCAGAGCTGGTCTCTCCCACACGGGTACGGACACGCTCGTGTCTCTACCCGTGTCCAATGCTCGACTGATTTCTCCTCCTATTTACAAGTGCAGCCCAGTTACCAGCACACTCCTGAACCCAAGTCAGCTCTCCTCACCCAAAAACGCGTACGAGGGGACTAGTGCGAATTGGGACGTTATAAATCCTATAAACAAAATAAAAGATTTCGTCCCCGAAATCAGGCTAGGGTTGTGGGGGTAAAAGCATAACATAACATAAAATATGCTTTTAAACAAAATTACCTTGAGCAAATAACTCTGGGTAGCGTTTTTGCATCAAGTCCACCGGCTCCCATGTATACTCCTCCTTCCCATGATTAGACCATAACACCTTTACCAAAGGAACACTCTTGCGGCACAATATTCTTGTCTCATTGTCTATGATCTGCACCAGCTCCAGTCGCACAGACCTATCCGTCGCCACTACACCATCAGTATAAGGGATATATTGATCCGGTCGCAACAACGCCTTTCGAAGCGACGACACATGGAACATGTCGTGGAGATTCTCTAGCTCTGGCGGTAACTCCAACCGATAGGCCAACAAGCCAATACTTTCCAATACAGTGTATGGCCCAATGTACCTTGTGCTGAGCTTTTTTACACCACGCACCCGTGATACTCCATGCATCGGCCGAATCTTCAGAAACGATTTATCACCCACTAGAAATTCCACCATCCAGTGAATTGCATTGTAATACTTTTCCTGCCGACTTTGAGCCTCCAACATGTGATCCCGTATCAGTCTAACCACAGCATCTGTATCATCAATATACTCAATTCCTAGAGCCTTTGGGTCTTCATCTTGCACCCAAGATAAGGGGGTTCTGTACCTTCTTCCGTAAAGGGCTTCATGGGGCGCCATGCCGATACTCGCCTGGTGGTTGTTGTTGTAGGAGAACTATACTAGTGATAAGAGCCTTTCCCATGGCTCTCCTCTATCCAAAACACGTAATATCAGTAGATCCTCCAGTGTTCTGATGGTCCTCTCAGACTGTCCATCCGTCTGAGGATGAAACACGGTGCTAAAGGTAAGGCGCGAACACAAATATGCCTGCACTGCCTTCAACTCCCTTGAGGTGAAACAACCATCCTAGTCAGATACGATTGTCTTAGGCATGCCATGATACCGTACGAACTTCTTAACAAAGAGGCGTACCAAGACATCCACATGAGCCTTTTTCTTCATGGGGATAAATTGGGCTACTTTCGACAGTCGATCAACAATCACCCACACCGAATCATTCCCTGAGCATGAGCGAGGTAACCCATGGACAAAGTTCATGGAGATATCCTCAAACTTCCACTCGGGGATGGACAACGATTGTAATAAACCACCGGGACTCTTGCATTCCTCCTTCGCCCTTTGACAAGCTTCGCAATGTGTAACAAAATATCGGACATCTTTCTTCATTCCCGGCCAACACATGGTCTTCCGTAGGCCGGCGTACATCTTGGAAATACCCGGGTGCACTGAATACTGAGAGCAATGTACCTCTCTCAAGATATCCTCCCGGATTTTACCTCCCTTGGGTATGTAGAGCCGGCCGCGGAAATAAACGAGGTCATCATTTAGTGTATACTCATCAGTAGTCCCCTCCTCGATTGACTTGATTGTCGGGGCCAGAGCCGCAACCCTTCCTTGCTCCGCCCGGATTCGGTCCCGGATATCACAAACTATGCTCATTGTTGAAGTATTAGACCGGGCGGCTTAGCGGTCTGATCCAGCAGTTTGTTGACCGGGCGGCTTAGCGGTCTGATCCAGCGGTTTGTTGACCGAGCGGTCTGGCGGTCTACCATTGCAGACTGTTCTATCCTGCTGGAGTTGCCGAGCGGTTAACCCATCTGTCTAAACGCGCGGCCTGTGCGGTCACCTTTATTCTAGCCGCTCAGTACTGTAAATGTTTAGACCCACATTGTTTGTATACTCTCTTTCTTATCTCCTCCATTCTATATAAGGGAGGCCATACCTTTGTAAATGATATCTTTTTTGGATAATAAAATTTCAATTATTCAAAAGTTTAGCCGCTTGTTCTCTCTTTTTCGCTACTTTCTAACATGGTATCAGAGCCCACGGTCATTTCCTCCTGATTCTGTGCGCTCTCTGTTGTTCGCGACTTGTTTTCCGCTTTCTGCGACCTGTCTCGCGGCTTGCCTTCTCTTCTGTCCGCTACCCTGTTCGAGCGGCTTGTTTCTGTCCGCTGCCCTATTCGCGCGGCTTGCTTCTTCTTAGTTCTCTTCTCCTACTGCTATTCATCGCAGCGACCTGTTTCCTTGTCGCCGCGCTCCTTGCTCTTTCTTGCCTCTCCGCCTTCCTAGTCTTTGCGGCCTGTCTCTGTCCGCGTGACTTGTCTCTACCCGCTGTGGACTTCTTCTCCCTGTCCGCTTCTGCTTTTCCCATATCCGCTTGTCCCTATACTCGCGGTTTGCTGCTGTGATCTGCCTGACCGTGCGGGTTGTTCCTTTCTCACCCGCATCTTGGTCGCGGTCACCTGCTCTTCTCCTCTCTTCTGTTTGCTCGGCCTTTTCAGTCCGCGCGACCTCTTCCCCGCTGTGCCTTTGACCTCTTTCTCGCCGCTACTGTTCGGGCGGCTTCTTCTGTTTTCTAACCGCTACGGTCTCCTTGCCGGGTTCTATGACTACCTCCGGTCTCACCACTACTCCTGCAGCTCCTTCTCCTCCTCCTCCTTCGGGCAACCTTGGCACCCTTTCCAAGCTTGTTGGCTCCAACTATCCCGATTGGAGCGTTTCTTTCACCTTTCTCCTTCGTTCTCAACGCAAGCGTCATCACCTCACCGATGACCCTCCTCCTCGCACCTCTCCTGATTTTGATGACTGGGATGCGAGTGATGCTCTTGTCCGCACCTGGCTGGCCAACAGCCTTTCTGATGAGTGCCTTCCCATCATTCGCCATGATGAGACGGTCAAGGCCGCCTGGCTTCACCTCGCTGCTCTCTATTCTAAGGGGGGGGGCAGACGTCCCGCATTTATACTCTCTATGCGGACCTCTTCGCCCGCCCTTCCATGTCCCCGGCTGTGGCTTATCAGCAGGTTCAGGCTCTTGGTGCTGAAATCCTCCAGAATCGCCCCTTCTCCGCGGACTTGGCCGACCAGCACAAACACTTCCAGGAACTCCTGGTTGTTTGTTATCTTCTTCGTCTTCCCGACTCTTATGATATGATCCGCCAGCAGATCTTGGGTGAGGCGGAATCTCCTACTTTGGATGCCACTGCGGCTCGCATAGCCGCTGTTACTTCGCTACTCCAGCGGCCTCTGTTGGCCTCCCACCCTTCCCATGACTCCTTTGCTCACCAAGCTCAGAGGGGGGGCCCTAGTAGCCACGGCTCCTCTGGCGGACGGGGTTCATCCCGGTTCCTCTGCTCTCACTGTGGTCGTACTGGTCATACTGTTGACCGCTTCTGGCAGAAACATCCTCATCTTCGCCCTTCCGGTGATGCTCCTTCTTCGGCCTCCGCCTCTTCTCGTCCATCTGCCTCTGTGGCCACGACGTCAGGTAGTGCCCACGTCGTTACCCAAGGTAAATGGCTGATTGACTCCGGTGCCACAAATCATATGACGGGCAACCCTCATTACTTCTCCCATCTTGAGACCCATGACCGCTTACCCCCGGTTCGTGTGGCGGATGGTTCCCCGTCCCCGGTTCATGGGACGGGCACGGTTCAACTCACCCCGACGCTTTGCTTGGAGGATACCCTCTATGTCCCGAAGTTCCCGTGCAATTTGTTATCAGTTCCTACTTTATGCCGGCAACTTCAGTGCTCCGTCTTATTCACTCCCACTACTTGTTCTTTTCAGGACCCGAGGACCCAGCGGACGATTGCTACTGGGACTGAGAGCGGCGGCCTCTACTTCCTCGACGATGTTTCCGCTCTCTCTGCCTACTCCTCCTCCACCGATCTCCTTCAGTGGCATCTTCGTCTTGGACATCCTCCTCCTCGGCTTCTTCGCCAGCTTCTGCCCCACTTACCTCCAACCAGTTCTCCGCTCAACTGTGATGCGTGTCAGCTTGGCAAACATCATCGCTCCTCCTTCCCACCGAAGCAAGGCCGTGGCTCCTCTCGCATATTTGATCTTATTCATTCTGATGTATGGGGTCCTGCTCCTACCCTCACAGTTGGTCGGGGCAGTTCCTATTTTGTCACTTTTATCGATGATTTTTCTCGATGTACCTGGGTGTATCTGTTAAAAGATTGCTCTGAACTATGTTTTGTTTGGCAATCATTTTAGTTTATGATTAAGACTCAATTTGCTATTTCTATTAAAGTCTTACGTTCTGATAATGCCAAGGAATATCTGACTCATGAGTTCTCCGCGTTCTTTCACCAACATGACCTCCTTCATCAAACGACTTGTGTTTACACCTCCCAGCAGAATGGGGTGGCGGAGCGTAAAAACCGTCACCTGCTTGATGTTGCTCGTACTATCATGACGCAGATGCACGTCCCTCACTCCTACTGGGGCTACGCTGTGCTCCTCGCCTGCTATCTCATTAATCGCCTTCCCTCCACGGTTCTCCAGGGCCAGACTCCCTTCTCCCTTCTCTACCCCCACCAGGAACCTTTTCCTCTTCCTCTCCGTGTCTTTGGCTGTACGGCCTTTGTTCACGCTCCCTCCGCTACCCGCGACAAGCTTTCCCCCCGTTCCACCAAGTGTGTCTTTTTGGGGTACTCTACCACTCAAAAAGGCTATTGCTGCTTTGACCACCTTCTCCGCAAGCAGTTTGTCTCCGCGGATGTGACTTTTTTCGAAAATGCTTCATATTTCTCTCCTCCCTCTTCTCTTCCTTCTGATATCTCCGTTCCTTCCACACCTCTCGACGTTTTCCCACCTTCATCTCCTCCTCCACCGACTCCTTCCCAGTCCGTCTCTCCACCCACCCCTCCACCCTCCTCTCCGCTGCCATCTCTCTCTATTCCCGGGCTAGCCTTCTCCTCCACGGACGCTCCGGTCGCTGACGCTCCCGTCGTTGACGCTCCTGTTGACCTGGATGTTCCCATTGCCCTTCGCAAAGGGGTGCGGGCGTGTACTCAACACCCACTCACAGCTGTTGTTTCCTATGATCAGCTTTCTCCTTCTCGCAGGTGTTTTGCCTTGGCTATCTCTGCTACTTCTACTCCTCGTACCTACCAGGAGGCTCTTGCTCTCCCTCATTAGAAGTCTGCCATGGATGAGTAGATGGCTACTCTTACTGAACGGGGTACCTGTACCCTGGTTCCTCCTCCCGTGGGCACTGATGTGGTTGGCTGTCGCTGGGTCTTCATTGTGAAGTTTCGCCCCGACGGCACTGTGGATCGCTACAAAGCCCGGCTGGTGGCCAAGAGCTTCACTCAGACTTACGACGTTGATTACTTTGATACCTTCTCTCCGGTTGCTGCCTCAGCACCATCCGGGTTCTCTTTTCTGTGGCTGTTAACCGGGCTTGGGCTATTTCCTAGCTTGATGTGAAGAATGCCTTGCTTTATGGCGATCTTCGGGAGGACGTCTATATGGAGCAACCTCCTGGGTATGTTGCTCAGGGGGAGACACGTGTATGTCATTTGAAGAAGGCCATTTATGGCCTAAAGCAGAGCCCTCGGGCATTGTTCGACAAATTCAGTGGTATTGTGGCTACCATCGGCTTTCAAAGGAGTTCGGCCGATCACTCCTTATTCATTCGCAAAATGGCCTCGGGACTGGTGGTTTTGGCCGTATATGTGGATGATATTCTCCTTACTGGCGATGACCGAGATGGGGTGGACTTGACGAAGAAGCACCTCCGTCAACACTTGGTCACGAAGGATATGGGCTCCCCGAAATACTTTTTGGGGATAGAAATCTCTCGGAAACTTGACTCCTTGGTTCTCTCTCAACGGAAGTATGCCCTTGATCTTCTACGGGAAGCAGGATTGACAGGTGCCAAACCAGCTCATTTTCCCATGGCTGTTGGAGAAGACAAAACGTGGACGGATGACTCGCCTCTTCTATCTGATGTCACAAGGTACAGACGTTTGGTAGGCAAACTCATCTATCTCACGGTGACTAGACCCGACATCGCCTATGCTGTAGGCAAGGTCAGTCAGTTTATGCAAGCTCCCAGGGAGTGCCATCTTCAGTCCGCCCTGAAGATTTTAGAGTATATCAAAGCAGCACCAGGCAGAGGGTTACTCTTTCAGAAGAATGGTCATCTGAGGGTTGAGGCCTACTCAGATTCAAGTTACGCGGATGACAAAGGCGATCGTAAATCCATATCAGGTTTTTGTACCTTTGTTGGAGGTAATCTCGTGAGTTGGAAGAGCAAGAAACAGTCTGTTGTCTCCAGATCCAGTGCCGAAGCCGAATACCGGAGTATGGCGTCAACCACGTGTGAGTTAAAGTGGTTGCGGGCTCTCATGCTTGACCTGGGCGAGGTATATGACTGTCATCTCCCTATGTTCTGTGACAACAAGGCCGCTATACACATATCCAGAAATCCGGTCTTCCATGAGAGAACAAAGCATATAGAGGTTGACTGTGACTTCATTCGGGAAGAGATTTTGAAGAAACAGATTTGTACTCCTTTTGTCACCTCTGACAAGGAATTGGCAGATATCTTCACCAAGCCGGTTTCTACTTCCTTCTTCCGCATTTGTGACAAGCTGGGCATGATTGATATCTATGCTACATCTTGAGGGGGAGTGTTGAAGTATTAGACCGGGCGGCTTAGCGGTCTGATCCAGCGGTTTGTTGACCGGGCGGCTTAGCGGTCTGATCCAGCGGTTTGTTGATCGAGCGGTCTGGCGGTCTACCATTGCAGACTGTTCTATCCTGCTGGAGTTGCCGAGCGGTTAACCCATCTGTCTAACCGCGCGGCTTGTGCGGTCACCTTTATTCTAGCCGCTCAGTACTGTAAATGTTTAGTCCCACATTGTTTGTATACTCTCTTTCTTATCTCCTCCATTCTATATAAGGGAGGTCATACCTTTGTAAATGATATCTTTTTTGGATAATAGAATTTCAATTATTCAAAAGTTTAGCCGCTTGTTCTCTCTTTTTCGCTACTTTCTAACACTCACGGTTGCCAAGTACTCTGTATACTCTGCTGAAGGAGCCTTATATACCAAAGTAATATCCATCTCTTCAATCATCCGAGCCAACTCCATACTCATCAACCGAGACTCTGGGCTCGAGTCCTATACCTTTCTGCTAAATGCATCGGCCATCGAGTTTGCCTTTCCGGGATGATAATTCAAAGTGAACTCATAATGACACAGAAACTCTAACCTTTGTCGTTGTCTCAGGTTCAATTCCTTCTGTTTGTGAACATACTTTAAGTTTTTATGGTCTGAAAAGATCTCGCAGTGGACGTCGTATAGATAGTGCCTCCAAACCCTCAAGGCAAACACCACTGCTCCCAATTCCAAATCATGAACCTGGTAATTGATTTCATGCTTCTTCAACTGTCTTGAAGTATAGGCAATCACGTGTCTGTGCTGCATCAACATAGCTCCAATCACTTGATATGATGCATCGATGTAGACTTGAAATCCTTCCTTCCCAGACGGAAGTGCTAGGATTGGGGTGGAGGTAAGTCTATCCTTCAACTCTTGGAACGCCGCTTCATACTGGGGTGTCCACTCAAATGGCACACCTTTCTTTATCAGGAAGTAAGAGGGAGGGCAATCTTTGAGAACACTTTTACGAACTTGCGGTAATACCCGACAAGTCCAAGGAAGCTCCTCACATCGGCAGCCGACTTCATGGGCGACCACTCCTTCACGACATGCACCTTGGCCAGATCCACCGCTAGTCCTGCTCCACTGATCACATGCCCTAAGAAAGCAACCACTTTAATCCAGACTTTGCACTTGCTAAACTTGGCGAATAAGGCGTTCTCTTTTAATTTCTTCAATACAAAGGTCAGGTGCTCAATATGCTCCATTTCCGTCTTTGAGTAGACCAGGATGTCGTCGATGAAAACAATGACGAAGATGTACAAATAAGGTCCAAACACCTTGTTCATCAGGCTCATGAATGTCGAAGGGGCATTTGTGAGCCCAAACGACATTATAGTGAGCTCGTACAGTCCATATCTTGAACTAAAGGCCATTTTCTGGATGTCCTCCTCTTGTATCCTCAACTGATAATATCCCGAGCGCAAATCCAACTTAGAAAACCAATGCGCTCCCACCAGTTGATCGAACAACCTATCTATACGGGGTAGCGGATAGGTGTTCCGCACCGTCAGACGATTGAGTTCCCGATAGTTTGTGCATAGCCGCAAGGTTCAGTCCTTCTTTTTGATGAATAATACAGGGGCTCCCTAAGGTGACGAGCTGGGGCGAACGAACCCTAACTCCACCAGTTCTTGCAGTTGAACTGTAAACTCCGCGAGTTCCTTCGGGGCCATTCGGTAAGGGTCCTTGGATACAGGCTTGGCACCCGGTACTAAATTAATTTGAAAATCAACTTCTCTATGCGGGGATAATCCTGGCAGTTTCTCAGGAAATACCTCGGTGAAGTCCCGCACTACCCGTACATCTTTCATATCCAACTCCATCTCCTTCAACTCGAAACAGACCATGAAGTCTTCATCCCCCTTCATATGGGCTTTTATAGCCTGAACTGAAGATAACAACATACGTGGTGCGAAGCTGAAACCTTGGAAGATGACATCGGAGTCTCCATGCCTCAAGTAGATTCATTTCTCTGCACAGTCAATCCTTGCAAAGTGCCAGTCCAACCCCGCCATGACCAAAATGATGTCAAACTCCGACATTCTCAAGACCGTGTCAGGCGTATCAAAGGCCTTTCCCCCAATGAATATCTCTAGCTCGCACTTAGCGGTTGCGGTCATCTCAGAGCCGTCCGGGAGGCGTACTCGTCGAGCTATCCCAGCAAAGTATTGTACACCTTCCATGTCTTTAATGAAGTCCTCAGACACAAAAGTGTGTGAAGCACCGGTATCGAACAACGTATAGGCCGTCTTCCCGCCGAATACCACGGTGCCTAAGTTCCAATAACCAAAACTCAACAGTAGGTGTCTAGTATGTTTTAAGCAAGTTAAGTTAATCAAAGAAAATGTGAAAGCTAATTGCAACATACCTGCAATCACATCCTGGGGATTCTGTTCTTGCGCCATGTCCAGAGCGTATATTTGATCCCGGGTAGGACCGGGGTTTCCTCTTCGCACTCCTCGTCCTCGACCACGCATATAACCACGACCCCGCGGAGCTGCCGGAGGGGGAGCAGTAGGGACATTCCCAAACAACCGCGGGCAGAAACGTCGAATGTGGCCCGGCTGGTTGCATTCAAAGCACACCAGCCTACGACGCCCCTCAGGTTGCTGAAATTATTGAGGCTGTGGTGGTGGAGGCAACGTGGGTGGCTGCGGAATCGGGTGCTCCACTCTAAAATCTCGGTGGAAACGTACTCCACCTCTTTGATGCCCTTGATGAGTCCAAATATTACACTGATATTTGGACTCATCTGGGCCAGTTTTATCATCTTAGCACTGCACTTGCGAGCTATAACTGCATATATTTGCTTATTTGCCTATTTTATGATTAAGTGCACTTTAGGCCCGTTATCTGTGTGCTTTAGATATTTCTGTATTTCAGTTTGTTTTACTTGTTCTCTCACCGTGTCTTAAGAATGTGGTGTGCACTTTTGGTGGCCTATCTGCCTCTTTTGCTGGTGCATGGGTCGTCTGCGTGCTTTGGAACCGCTCGCGAGATCCCGACGATACCGGAACACTGCGCACGATCACTGGACTAACTGCACACGACCAGTGGTCGTGCGCCACTGATCGTGCGCATTACATTCTCCTTTTCCCTAGTTCTCTCTTGACGATCGTACGATTACTGGACCTATTGCGCATGACCATTGGTCGTGTGCTGGTGATCGTGCGCTCTGTCCTCTTCTTATTCCTAGTTCTGCCCGGGTAATCGCACGAGCACTGGACATTGTGCGAACGACCACTGGTCGTGCGCCACTGCTCGTGCGCTTTTACCTCTTACTTTCTGCAGTTCTGTCCTAGCCAATCACATGATCAGTGGATTTAGTGCGCACGACCACCGGTCGTGCGCCACTGATTGTGCGCATATCTGTTGATGTTTTTGTCCAAGTTGCAGGTTTAATTGGAAATTGTGCACGATCATCGACCGACAGTGCGCATGACCACTGGTGGTGCGCCACTAATCGTGCACTCTTCTTATTCTGCCTCTGTATTTAAGGGCCTACTCCACGATTTAGGGCAACGCTGGTCATTTTTGTGATCGGAGAGTGCACGGGAAGTGCCGTTCTACTTCTCCAGCAGCTCCATCCACCTCCACCTTCATCGGGAGTCCGTAGTCGGTGATTCTGAAGCTTTCCAAACCCTCCGGCGAAGCTCCCGGCCATTGATGACCTCAACTCCAAGCTTTCCACCGGAGTTGCAGAAGAAGATGACCTAGAGAACGGACTCAAAGGCCTTCGAGGTGACAGCTCGTTGGTACCGGAAGCCTCCACGGACTGAGCCCGGAAGCAAGTTGACAACTCACTATTCCGGCCACGACCTGTGGTGGACCTTCACCCTCTAGTGGTTTACTCCTCTTCCCTTTCCTCCATTGTATAGAATGATTTGATATTGTAATGAACTACATTTTCTACTCTATATCTATGTGGATGTTTGTAGTTTTCATTTGCTTTTGAGTTGTGTGTTGTGAATGCGCCTCGCCCACTCCACATCCACTCTATACCCTTGTTTCACCCGATTGCACTCCGCACAAGAACACTTCCATCCATTTGTTTTTCGTCCACTCGCCTAACCGAAGTTTGACATCGTAGCCGATACACTCACCTCACCTTGCGAAGCGGTGCCTTCGACCCGCATAGCCTTAATTGGTTTATTAGATCAAGAAACCACAATCTCACAAGCCCCCTTTTTAATCTTTTCTAAGTATAACCCTCATAACGATATTTTCTGAACTGTCGCCGTTCTATCCTAATTGCATTCCTCAAGAGACCGACACTCGCGGATTTATTCCCAAATTTTCTTACTTGTGTGACCGGTGAGCTTGCGGATTTCCACGCATCAAGTTTTTGGCGCTGTTGCTGGGGAATGCAACTATAGAGCGACTCAGGATGACTGAAAATATTGTTATAAGAGTTAGTGTTTTTGACTGCTGTTTCCTTGTGTAGTTTGCCGCAGTGAATTCAGGGTCGAGCCACAAGAGATCTAGTAGCCTACTAAACCCTCTTCATTCAAGCCACTTTCGATGACTACTATTCAGCAGCAGACTTATAAAGCAAGCCTTACCAACCTTACATACATAGCAGAAACGGGAAATAATAGTTTCGAGATCTCGCCTGACCTTATCGAATACATCATCGAAAACTACCAATTCAGCAGAGACGGAAATGTAGATGCATTATGCCACGTGCAGAGGTTCTTAGAAATTTACAACACTTCTATGCCAAACGTTGCCAAAAGCGAGCAGCAGAGGATCCGACTCTTCTCCTTCTCCCTAAAAGACGAAGCAAAGCGATGGTATCAAGATATCCGGAAGGGAATATCCTCATCCTGAAAACAACTCGAAGGGAAATTCTTGGCCAAATTACGACAACAAATGCTAGCAATAGACAATTACAAGGAGCTCATCACCTTCACCCAAAGAAATGAAGAGACCTTGTTCGATACATGGGAGTGTTTACAGTCCCCGCGAAGGGAATGCTGCAGAGTGGAAATGTCAGACATCCTCCTAATCAAAACTTTCTACTTCGGCATATAAGACAGATTCCGGCCATTACTCGACGTCGCAGCCGAAAAAACTCTGTTTAACAAATCCAACGAGGACGTCTGGGAAGTAATAGACAACATTGCCCAAACTAGTAGGCATTGGAAGAACTCTCCTCCTTCTCCCGACCTTCCGGTAGAGATAAATTCAGTAGTCTCTGATGAAGCCACCGACCACAATCCCTCGTCAAAGTCAGAGTAATTTTTCGCTTGTGCGTGCAAAATGATGGAGATGTTCAACGATCAAGCCACCACCATTCAGCGCCTACAAACCGCCATAGGGATTCTCACAGAAACGTTATTATGTTCAGTCGATCAGAAACAGGAAACGGTACATACAATGAGATTGAGAAGCGGAAAAAGCCTAGAGAGGGCCTCGCCTCCTGATCCTCCCGCACAATCACACCACGAGCTCAAAAGAATAATCGAAAAATCCATCCATTCCAACAGAAAAGAGTGGGCCAAGAAGGTCGACAATGCCTTATGGGCGTACAGAACCTCCTTCAAAACCCCTATCGGTATGACCACTTTTCAACTAGTCTATGGAAAAGCTTGCCACTTGCCGGTCGAGCTAGAACACAAAGCTCTATGGGCAACCAAATTACTAAACATGGACATCGAAGCAGCAGCAAATAAGCATTGCTCTCAACTAAACGAACTAGAGTAGCTCTGGAATTTCGCATACGAAAATGCGCGGATATACAAAGAAAAAACAAAAAAAATGGCACGACCGTCACATCATCCCAAAAGAATTCCAACCAGGAGACCAAGTCCTGATGTACAATTCCCGCCTCCGCTTATTTCCAGGAAAGCTAAAATTGTGGTGGAGCGGACCTTTCACAGTGATCGGAGTCTACCCCTTTGGCGCCATCGAAATAAACGGGAAAAGCGGAGACAATTTCAAAGTCAATGGGCACCGGCTTAAATTATATGATGGCGGAGCAACCACCGGCGAATCTCAAAGCCTGCAGCTTGCCGACCCCAAGCAAAGCGATAGCGATACTCCTTAATCGACAATGGCAGCAACGACGAATGAGGACAACCCCTCCACTCCGCAGCTACCCCTGCACGTTATTCACCAAATTTTGTATCTAAAGAACATATTTGAGCTTTTATATTTATTTTTTTCTTCAAACTGCAAAGAACTCTTTATTATAACTGCTAATACAGTTATTTGGTCCACCTTAAGGATGGTAAACAAAAGAGCTTTCGGGAGACAACCCATGTTGGACCATTTGGTCCTGTGTTGTGTTTTGAGGCCTTTTTCTCTATATATATATGTCCATCTTTTGTTTTGCATACGTATTTAAATCGCAGGTGCTGGAATTTTTGAGGCGCGGCAACTTGGCCGCACTTGGATATCTCGTCGCACGATTGGTATGCTCAATTTTGAGCATTGGTACTTCTTCCCCTAGCCCTTTATTTTTATTTACATGTTTTACTTTTTTGTATTGTCATATCCTAGTCTGGGGGTGGACTTGCCTGTGATCACTACACAACACAGTTTATTGCATACTAGTCTGCATTTATTTATTTCATGATCACTAATTACACACACTGAATCACCCACATGAGTGTGCACTTAACCATGCACGCGGCTTAAGGAAAATGTATTACTTTTGTGTAAACTATAAAAAGTGGTGCTAACTTAGGATTTTGGGATATAGTAGTTCGAAACTCATGCAGTGCTCCTAATCGAGTACTCATGATTTGCATAGAAATAGTATAAGATTACTTTTTCTTCATGCACGTTGACTTAAATTTATTCTGCACAACTAAATTTTGTTTGTGCTACTTAAAATTATAGAATCTGGAGTAATCGAACGGTAGTGTAGAGATGAGTGTAGCCGTCACTAGACTCGTATTGCTCGAGTCGGGGGGGGGGGGGGAAAGATCGTCTTTTTTGGGGATTGAGAACTTGCCCCAAGCAACTCTCGAAGCATTGGTGCCCGGTTAGTCCAGTGTGAGCGTGAGGTAGGCCATCATTTTGCCTACCCTCCTTTTGTTTTAGCTCCACCTATATTCACCAGAGCATAAAAGCCAACCCTTTTGTCGCAACCAAGACCTCGAGCTTGATCTATTTCAAAATTTTGATATGTTGTGATATTTGGGATTCATGTGATGTGGAGATGAATTCATGAATTGCTAATTTTTAGATTTGGGGATTGCTGAATGAAAAAGAAGAAAAATGAAAAAGAAAATGATGAATAAAAAAGAAAATTTTTTTAAAATTATTACAAGGAGAATTGCAATCCCCATCTTGTGTGTTAGTTTTTGGTCGGGATTGGCCATGTGCATACCCGGTTTTTAAGCCAAGTCTGGGGGTGTGTCACACATGCATTTCTTAGTGGCTGTTTGGGTTTAGCTCTTGTTCGCTCACTTTGGTTGCGTGTAGCCTCCTTGTTTATCATTGACTACCACACCTTAGACTTAGCCCCATTCAAACCTATAAGTCCTGCTGATTCACATTTGAGTCTACTTAGCATCGTGGAGAGAGTGTGAAAGGGTAAGCTTAGGGTTCCCAACATTGATGGATTTCTTTGGAGGTGATCACGAGCCCCGGTTTTGGGCAATGCTCACCTTAGTGGCCTGTCTACTTTCTCCGTACACATGACTGAACGATTATCCAGAATTCTAATTTTAAGTAGACACAATATTTATTAACTTCTGTCGAATAATTTAAGCTACATAGTATAATTAAAAAGTTTTTCTATTCTATTTTCTATGTGCATGATGTATTTAATTTCTCTTCCTACTTTATTTTGAAGTTTCTATGCCAGCTAGCTATTTTTATAGTCCACGGAGTAATGATTTATGCGGGTCGCACAAATGGGTAAGTCTGGGGGTGTGATGAGTCCAAATATTACACTGATTTTTGGACTCATCTGGGCCAGTTTTATCATCTTAGCACTGCACTTGAGAGTTATAACTGCTTATATTTGCTTATTTGCATATTTTATGATTAAGTGCACTTTAGGCCCGTTTTCTGTGTGCTTTAGATGTTTCTGTATTTCCGTTTGTTTTACTTGTTCTCTCACCGTGTCTTGAGAATGTGGTGTGCACTTTTGGTGGCCTATCTGCCTCTTCTGCTGGTGCATGGGTCGTGTGCGTGCTCCGGAACTGCTCGGGAGACCCCGACGATACAGGAACACTACGAACGATCACTGGACTCACTGCGTACGACCACTGGTCGTGCGCCACTGATCGTACGCATTACATTCTCCTTTTCACCAGTACTGTCTTGACGATCGCACGATCACTGGACCTATTGCGCACTACCATTGGTCGTGCGCTGGTGATCGTGCGCTCTGTCCTCTTCTTATTCCTAGTTCTGCCCGGGTAATTGCACGAGCACTAGCCATAGTGCGCACGACCACTGGTCGTGCGCCACTGCTCGTGTGCCACTGCTCGTGCGCTTTTACCTCTTGCTTTTTGCAGTTCTGTCTTAGCCAATCGCACGATCAGTGGATTCATTGCACACGATCACTGGTCGTGTGCTACTGATCGTGCACATATCTACTGATGTTTCTGTCCAAGTTGTAGGTTTAATTGGAAATTGCGCATGATCATAGACCGATAGTGTGCACGACCACTGGTCGTGCTCCTCTAATCGTGCACTCTGCTTATTTTTCCTCCGTATTTAAGGGCCTGCTCCGCGATTTAGGGCAACGCTGGTCATTTCTGCGATCGGAGAGTGTACGAGAAGTGTCGTTCTACTTCTCTACCTGCTCCATCCACCTCCACCTTCATCGGGAGTCATAGCCGGTGATTCCGAAGCTTTCCAAACCCTCCGGCGAAGCTCCCGTCCATTGATGACCTAAACTCCAAGCTTTCCACCGGAGTTGGAGAAGAAGATGACCTAGAGAACGGACTCAAAGGCCTTCTAGGTGACAGCTCGTTGGTACTGAAAGCCTCCTCAGACCGAGCCCGGAAGCGGATTGATAACTCGCTATTCCGGCCACAACCTGCAGTGGACCTTCACCCTCTAGTGGTTTACTCCTCTTCCCCTTCCTCCATTATATGGAATGATTTAATATTGTAAAGTGCTAAATTTTCTACTCTATATCTAAGTGGATGTTTGTAATTTTCATTTTCTTTTGAGTTGTTTGTTGTGAATGCGTCTCGCCCACTCCACATCCACTCCATACCCTTATTTCACCCGTTTGCACTCCGCATAAGAACATTTCCGTCGATTAGCTTTCCGTCCACTCGCCCAACCGAAGTTCGGCATCGCGGCCGATACACTCACCTCACCTTGCGAAGTCGTGCCTTCAACCCGCATAACCTTAATTAGTTTATTAGAACAAGAAACCACAATCTCACATGCCCCCTTTTTATTCTTTTCTAAGTATAACCCTCATAACGATATTTTCTGAACTGTCTCCGCTCTATGCTAATTGCATTCCTCAAGATACCGACACTTGGGGATTTATTCCCAAATTTTACTACTTGTGCGACCGGTGCGCTTGCCGATTTCCATGCATCCGTCCTCTTCCTCCTCTAAAGCCCTGCCTTCTTCTGTTGCTTAGGCCAGCTTCTATCACGCCCTCCGCAGGTCTCTTACCAATACTTAAGTGATCCGCCTCCAATCTCTTCGCCATGTCAATAATATCCGCCAAGCTAGCGTCCGCTATAAACAAAAGGGCCTGCCTTAGGGGATCTCATATCCCTTTGTAGAAACGCTTGGCGTATCCTCTATCATCCAAATAATAAGAATCTGCGAACCTCGTGAGGTGCTGAAACTCTCGCTGATATTCCGTAACTGATTTTGATCCTTGCTTCAGCAGAAGAAACCTCTCTTCGAGTTCGTTTCGAGTGGATGTGGGAATGACGTGCTCCAAGAAGACATCCGAGAGCTCGCTCCAACTTATCTCTGTATAGACCCGGCCTTGGAAGGTGGAGCCCTTGAGGGACTTCCACCACCTCTTAGCATGTAGTTGCAAGATGGACACCGCCAACATCACAGCTATATTGGCTGGGCAATGGATCCCCGCCAACAACACCCACACTGTGTCATGTCATTCTTCTGTGCGTACGGCCGACTCAGTCCCGAGGTAGGAGGGAGGGGAGAGGGCCCGAAAGGTGCTCAACTAGTTAGAGCCCGGAGCCTGTTGTTTCACCGGAGGCTGCTACGACCGAAAGGCATCCAGGATGGCAGTGAGCGTATTCCCCAACTCGGATTGTTGGAACTGAGTAGGTATGGAAGGGGAATGAGTGCCGCCCATCGGCTCAGCGTGCACTAGAATCTACACGTAAAACACAAATGTATGGTCAGGTTGCCTAATCTTAAGGTCAAAGTTGGACAAACTTAGTGTGAATTACATATGGCCACACCACTGCGTCCGCTAAGTCAGGTTGTCCACAAACTGACTAATCGAACGGGGGTGGTACCATTGTTGAATGACTTATTTAGTTCAGGAACGTGGAAATCTGATACCATTTGTAAGACCCCCCCCTCCCAGATCGCAAAACACGACACGAAGGGGGTCTTATGCCCAGAACAGTCATCTTGCGGGAGCATTAGCACACGGGCTAACCTGTACCACAAGACGCCTATTCTGCCGGCTATAACCAATATCAATAATTATGCCAACCCAACCAAAATATAATATCAAGAGAAGTCAAATCCACACCAAGTATATATGTCCAAAGTACATCAAAATAGAGAAGCTAAAACATGCTTCTACAATATATCAGAGTACAACTAATAAATGTCCAAAAGGGCTACATCAGAGTCGCCCAACACTCACATCAGTAACTAACGGTAGCGACGGTACCGTCCCTTTAGGCCCTGTCATCTTTGCCTGGCTGTCCTGCTGCAAAGTTTACGGCTGCTCTACCTGCGGGGAGACCTCCTAAAAAGGAAGACGTAGCAACCGTTAGTCGAAAAGACTAAGTGGCTTCACATCCGCTCCCCCGGCGTCTCCTCGGCACCGGGGGGAGAAAAGAGCAAGGGTACAAAGAATAATAAATAGTATAACAGGTACATGCAGGTGATAATGGTACAATAAAATTAATAGCATTTTATTATAGCAGTTCTACATAAACAATAACAAACCATCAAGTACAAGTAACTACAGTAGGAAAGTAACTTAACTTTCATGGATGCCCATACAAGCTTATAAGTTAAGGATCGGTTTACATAAAGTAACTCATCGTATAGGAGTGCCATGATTCTTCACGAAACCATCCCCCATCTTCACATAGAAGGTTGGAGAGGTTGAAGACACAACTAGCCTTAGAGCGCAAGCCCTAGAATGGCCTCTTCCTAGAGAAATCACCATCTCACTAGTCTAGACTCTTTTGAGTCGACATCTCACCTAGATATCTACAGGTCTAGCACCAAGGGAGAGGGGAGGAATCTCACCTCATTTCCGGCATTTCCACTATTTCCGGCCATGGATCTTGTGACTCTTCTCGGCGTCATTTTCTCTTTCACGGCGGCGGGGGATCTTCTTCTCCAAGACTTGCTCCAGCAGTTTTCCCTCTCTACAGAAGTTTCTCTCAGGAAAAATGGCTGGAATGAGGAGTGAAAACAGGTAGGGTTTTCACAACCCTTATATATAAAAAGTGACACGGGTAGGGACACGCTCGTGTCCTTACCTATGTCCTGCTTCAGGCGAAGCATCAACGACGGTTTTAGTGTCGATTCAACACTCGACACGGGTAGGGACACGCCCGTATCCAGACCCGTATCCATATGACGCGGCCGTGTTCCCTGGCCGTGTCCTTCTCTGGATACATCTCGACGAACTCGACTCGACACACAGACCCACGGGTAGGGACACTCCCGTGTCTATACCCGTGTCATACATTTCGTCGATCTCGACACACTTCGTCGATCTCGACACGCTTCGTCGATCTCGACACGCTTCGTCGAGTTTAACTCGACACATACACACACACGGGTGGTGACACGCCCGTGTCTCTACCCGTGTCATATATTTCGTCGATCTCGACACACTTCGTCGATCTCGACATGCTTCGTCGAGGTCAACTCGATACACACACACATACGAGTAGGGACACGCCCGTGTATCTACCCGTATCATACATTTCATCGATCTCGAAATGCTTTGTCGAGGTCAACTCGACACACACACGGGTAGGGACACGCCCGTGTCTCTACCGATGTCATTTCACATGCGTAGTGACATGCCCGTGTCACTACCCGTGTCCTTCTCTGGGCACACTCGAGTCGTCGACTCGAGAGCTGGCCTCTCCCACACGGGTAGGGATACGTCCATGTCTCTACTTGTGTCCTATGATGTAACGTCCTGAATCGCACTAGGCCCCTCGTGTGTGTTTTTGAGTCAGGGGAGCTAACTTCGGTTCAGGGGGAGTGCTGATAATTGGGCAGCACATGTTAGTAGGAGGAGAGATCAGTCAAGCATAGGACATGGGTAGGAACACGGGTGAGTCCCTACCCGTGTTGGAGTGGCCAGCTCTCGAGCCGATGACTCGAGTATGTCCAGAGAAGGACACGGGTAGTGATACAGGTATGTCACTACCCGTGTGAAGCGGCATGGGTAGAGATACAGGCCTATCCCTACCCATGTGTGTGTCGAGTTGGACTCGACGAAGTGTGTCGAGATTGACGAAGTGTGTCGAGATCGACATGGCAAGCAGGGGTACACAGCCTGTGACACGGGTGTGTCACGGGCCGTGTCCCGCTATATCGAGAGGTCGACAATCTGCTCTCGACAAAGTGTCGAGTGGGTTACACGCCCTGGGTCACGGGCGTGACTGGATCGACACGGGAAGAGACACGGGCATATCACTACCCGTGTGTGTCGAGTGGAACTCGACAGAGAGTGTCGAGATCGATGAAGCGTGTCGATATCGACGAAATGTATGACACGAGTAGAGACACGGGCGTGTCCCTACCCGTATGATGGTGTGTCGAGTTGAGTTCGTCGAGATGTATCCATAGAAGGACACGGCCAGGGAACACGACCATGTCATATGGACATGGGTTGGGACACGGGTGTGTCCCTACCCGTGTCGAGTATTGAACTGACACGAAAACGTCGTTGACGCATCGCCGAAGCAGGAAATGGGTAAGGACACGAGCGTGTCCCTACCCGTGTCACTTTTCATATATAAGGGGAAATGAAAACCATAGTCGTTTTCATGCTCATTTCATCCCCAATTTTCTGAGAGAAACTCCTGTTGAGAGAAGGAGTTGCTGTAGCTAATTCTAGAGGAGGAGATCTGCCGCCTCCGTGAAGGAGAAGATGCCACCGAGAAGAGTTACACGATCCATGGCCGAAAATAGTAGAAACACCGGAAATGAGGTGAGCTTCCTACCCTATCCCTTGGTGCTAGATCTTTAGTTATTTTCTCAGGAGAGATATCGACTCAAGAGAGTCTTGATGGAGAGAAGGAGTTTTCTATGGATGGCCATGCTAGGACATGTGTTCTAGGTTTTAGATCTCTTCAACCTCCCCTTTCTTCTATGTGATGAGGGGTGGATGGTTTCGTGAGGAGAAGTGGCCTCTTGAGGGTGAATAAGGGAGGAGGAATTTCTGGAGTGATTTGGGAAGATCGAATTGAGGAGGAAGATGAACTGATGCCGTTCATTCCTCTTTAAGTTGCGTGCAGAATCTGTGTTCTGCGCGCAGCGAGCTCCTTAGCCATTTCATGTAGGATATGGCCAGATCTGGGCTTTCGAAAAAACACGAAAGTTGAAGCCCTTGAAAGTACCTTTCTAACGAATGGTAGCATGACTTCAGGCGAAGTCTGTAGCCACAGGAAAGCCTGAACGAAAATGATGTCCGATAAAACCTGCATGCAGAAATTGTGTTCTGTGCGCAGTGGACTTTGAAGCCAATTTCGAATAGGATACATTCAAATCTGGGTTGTGGGCTGAATATGAAAGTTGTAACCCATGGAAAGACCTTTCCATCGAGTTGTTACACGTCTTCACCGGATTCTTGTAGCTTCAGGAATCTCCAGTTGAATTTGCTGTCCAGATTTATTCTGCACTTAAATTCTGGGGTTTTATATAATATGGATTTGGATTCGGTGGAATCGATGTTGCAAATTAACTCGAGATTTTGGTGAACTATTTTATGTTAACCACCGTAGCGCTATGAATGATGAAGTTTACTAATTGGATTTCGTATAACTGCATTGCAAAGCAAACATACTTAAACGAAATGACTTGTCATTCGACAATGCTGCCACCCCCGCTCGATTAGTCCGTTTGGGGACAAACTGACTTAGCGGAAGCAGTGGTGTGCCCATATGTAATTCACACTAAGTTCCAACAATCTGAGTTGGGGCAGATGCTCACCGCGATCCTCGATGCCTTTAGGGAGCAGCAGCCTCCGGTGCAACAATAGGCCTCGGGCTCTAACTGGCTGAGCACCTTTCGGCCCTCTCCCCTCCCGCCTACCTCGGGACGGAGTCGGCTGTACGCACAGAGGAATGTCTTGACATGGTGCAGGAGTTGCTGGCGGGGATCCGTTGCCCATCCAACATGGCTGTGATGTTGGCAGTGTCTGTCTTGGAACTACATGCTAAGAGGTGGTGGAAGTCCCTTTATGGGCTCCACCTTCCAAGGACGGGTCTATACAGAGATAAGTTGGAGCAAGTTCTCGGATGTCTTCTTGGAGCACTTCATTCCCACATCCGCTCGAAATGAACTCGAAGAGAGGTTTCTTCTACTGAAGCAAGGATCAAAATCAGTAACGGAATATCATCGAGAGTTTCAGCACATCGCGAGGTTCGCGGCTTCTTATGATTTGGATGATAGAGGTTACGCCAAGCATTTATACAAGGGGCTGCGAGATCCCCTAAGGCAGGCCATTTTGTTTATAGCGGACGCTAGCTTAGCGAAGATTATAGACATGGAGAAGAGATAGGAGGCGGATCACTTGAGTAGTGGTAAGAGACCTGCGGAGGGCGTGATGGAAGCTGGCCTAAGCAATAGAAGAAGACGGGACCTTAGAGGAGGAAGAGGACATCAAAGAAGTGGAGGTCATTTCCACAGAGATTTTAGAGTGGAGCATCCGGTCCAGCAGCCACCCGTGTTTCCTCCACCGCCTCAGCCTCAACAATTTCAGCAACCTGAGGGGCGTCGTGGGTTGGTGTGGTTTGAATGCAACCAGTCGGGCCACATTCGACGTTTCTGCCCGCGGTTATTTGGGAATGTCCCTCCTGTCTCCCTCCGGCAGCTCCGCGGGGGCGGGGTTACATGCGTGGTCGAGGATGAGGACCGCGAGGAGGAAACCCCGGCCCTGCTCAGGATCAAGTTTACGCACTGGACATGGCGCAAGAATGGAATCCTCAAGATATGATTGCAGGCATGATTTAATTGATTAGCACGTTTTCATTGTCTAACTTAAAGTTGCTTAAGACATACTAGGCACCTAGCAATAAGTTTTGGTTATTGGTACTTAGGCACCGTGATAGTTGGCGGGAAGTCGGCCTATACGCTGTTCTATACCATTGCCTCACACTCCTTTGTGTCTGAGGACTTCATTAAGGACATGGAGGGCATACAATACTTTACAGGTATAGCCCGATGAGTGCACCTACCAGACGGCTCGGAGATGACTGCAACCGCTAAGTGAGAGTTCGAGATATTTATTGAAGGAAAGGCCTTTGATACACCTGACACAATCTTGAGAATGCCAGAGTTTGACATCATTTTGGGCTTGGCGTGGTTGGACTGGCACTTTGCAAGGATTGACTGTGTAGAGAAACGAATCTACTTGAGTCATGGAGACACAGACGTCATTTTTCAAGGTATTAGCTTCGCACCTCGTATGATGTTATCTTCCGTTCAGGTTGTAAAAGCCCATATGAAGGGGGATGAAGTCTTCATGATCTGGTTCGAGTTGAAGGAGATAGCATTGGATAAAAAGACGTACGGGTAGTGCGAGACTTCCCCGAGGTATTTCTTGAGAAAATGCCAGGATTACCCCCACACAAAGAGGTTGACATACAGATTAATCTAGTACCGGGTTCCAAGCACGTATCCAAGGCCCCTTACCGAATGGCCCCGAAGGAACTCGCGGAGTTTAGAGTTTAACTGCAAGAACTGGTGGAGTCAGGGTTCGTTCCCCCCAGTTTGTCACCCTGGGGAGCCCCTATATTGTTCGTAAAGAAGAAGGATAGAACCATGTATTTGTGCATAGACTATCGGGAACTCAATCGGCAGACGGTGCAGAACACTTATCCTCTACCTCGGATCGACGAGTTGTTCGATCAACTAGTGGGAGCGTGTTGGGTATTGTATCCACAACGTACCTGATTTGAAGAAGCCCATGTACAAGCTAAAGTAAATAGACAATGTATTTGATGAAACTTTTTAAGTTGTGCTTGCAGTTATTCCACGCTAAGTACACACCAATGTCAGGGTGCAGTAGGTCAATATACACGGGTCTGCACGACGTAATCCCTCATTGAGCAGATCAATGTGTTGGCCTACGTGTACTCTCTCTATTGGAGTGTACTTATCTTCAAGTACAGGGCCGTGACAATGCAAGAGCAGACAAGGAGCAAGGATGGGTCAAAGAGCAGCTCATGGGTGGAAAGACGAAAAATCGTCTAAGTAACAATCGACGAGAATCACCAAGTGATTCTCGCCGATTCGGCGAGAATCACTAGTGATTCTCGCCGAATCGTCGAGAATCACTGGCTGATTCTCGCCGTCTCTATCCGGCTACATCAAAGCGTGCAAATCTATCGCTAAGTCATAATCGTCGAGAATCATCAAGTGATTCGGCGAGAATCACTAGTGATTCTCGCCGAATCGTCGAGAATCACTGGCTGATTCTCGCCGACTCGTCGAGAATCACCTTCGATTCTCGCCGATTTTGACTTGGGCGATTTTCTGGATCCCGCTGGACCGGATCAAATGTTAAGAAGCTGTTTTGAACCGCTTTTAAGGTTTCTTCTGGTGGGACCCATAACGGTCATAAAGGAGTATTCTACTGTATAAATACACGCATATTCTGAACAGTAAAGACACACACAGAAAAACGAAGCCGAGCCGCCGACCTTGACCTAGATCGTGAAATCCGCTCCGTCGCCGTCGCCGCTCGTGCCATTAGATCGCAGACTTTGATCGTGGTTTCTTCCAGATCTCCCGTCGACAGAAGCTCAGCCAAGCACAGCGTCTCATGCGTCTAACCAGAGATCCTTTGTCTTGATTCGTTGATCGGGAAAACCTTCCCTTTCCGAATCAATCGAGACGATCGATCCTAGTGTGACCGTTGGAAGACCTTGCTAGCTTTGCTACGAAGATTGAATCTCCAAAGAACAGCAGCAGCACTTCGTTGTCGCCGCCAATCCCGAGAACCAAGCCGCCGCCCTTCTTGCCACCGCCGGTTTCGGGGAGACTCTCTCCAAGTGAGATCTAGGGTTGTGGACTCTTCGTTGACTTCAAGAACACGTCATCGAACGAAGAGGGACACCTTAGTCTCCAAAAGTTGTTTGTATTTCTTGTACATTCTATTTTCAATTTTGTTGTAAAGGAACGTTGGTTCCTAGTTGTAAGGGTTGGGTGCAACCCGTGTTGTGGGAGTGGTGACTCCTACGTATGGAAGGGTTCCTTCCGTTAGTGCAAGGATTGGATTTCAATCCTGTTGGTGAAGAGACCGAGTCGTCCCTAGTTGGGAGATAGGTCGAAGGGGGAAAGTGGATGTACCCAAATCGGGGAACCACTATAAATTGCTTGTGTCCTTTTCTGTGCTGTGTGGTTTTGTTTTCTTGTGCAGGTACGATTTTAATTCCGCAAAAATGCTGCAAGACACCTATTCCCCCCCCCCCCCCATAGGTGAAGGTAGTTGACACTAGGTGGACTTTCAAGTGGTATCAAAGCGAGGTTACTCATCAAAAAGGTTCACACCTTGAGTTAGTTCCTGCCACTAGTGTCAAGAAGAAGGTAGACTTCCACTATAGACGGACTCAAGTACACAGGCAAGATCCCAGTGTGCACCAGGCTAAACTTTCCTATCTAGAAGGAAAGGATAAGGTTCTACATGGAAGCGGTCGATCCCCGACTCTTCTTGATCGTGGAGGAGGGACCTTATGTCCCCACTAAGGCCTCCACCATTGAACCTACCAAGAAAGTGCCAAAAAAATATCTGAAATGGACAAGGACGAGATGGTGCTGGTGGGGCTTGACAAGAAGGTGCAGAACATTCTAGTCAGCGCGGTCGATGACTCAATGATGCAGAACTTCTGCAACTGCAGGACAGCAAAGGAGATCTGGCACTGTCTGATTATCCTAATGGAGGGCAATGATGAAGTGAGGGATGATCGGAGATCCCTCCTGAATCAGAAATATGAGGCCTTCAGACAAGGGCCTAAGGAAGAGATCGGAGTCACCTTCGAGAACTTCCTCAAGACTGTCAATGCCCTCAAAGGATATGGAAGAGTGTTCACTGATGGTGAACTTAATGATAAATTTCTTAGGTCCCTTACTAAGGAATGAGACACAAAGATCTGCGCCATCCGAGAGTTTGGCAGACATGCTGAAACAGACCCGCAAATTCTGTTTGGGAAGCTGATGTCCTATGAGCTTCAACTGAACACCAGGAAAGCAGAAGAAGAAGCAGAGAAGGCTGCAGCCAAGGAAAAGACTGTGGCCCTAAAAGCCATTCACTCCAGGAAGGGCAAGGGTGCGGTTTCATACCGTGCTAGGAAAAAGGATGAGGAGAAGGACTCCGAGCCATGCTCCTCCATCTCCGAGTTGTCTGAGCAAGATTTCTCCCTCATCACCCGAGAATTCAAGAAGTTCCTCAAGATGAGAAATCAAAGAAAGAGAGATGGCTCCTCCTCCAGGCATCAGACGAAAAATTACTCTTCTGACAGGTATGTTTCTAAACCGAACAAACATCGCTCCTCTGACATTATTTGTTTTGGATGCAATAAGCCAGGACACGTCGTGACCGACTGCCACCAAGGCAAGAGAGAAAAGGGGAAGGGAGAGGAGCACAAGTCCTCTAGAGATAAAAAGAAAGAGAGGAGCTACATCACCAAAAAGCCAAAGACACTGAGTGAGTCTGATTCCTCAGACTCCAGTGATGATGAGGAAGCCTACTTCGGGCTGGTGGGTCGCTCCGACTCAGAAGGAGAATGCCCCCCATTTACTAGGAAGGTAAAAGCTCACACCCCTCTCTCCGACTCTGAATCTGATCCTGAGTCTCAGGATGATGACCCTGAGGATAGCCCTTCGGCCCGTAAAGCGGAGCTCCTTGAGAAGTATGAGCTTCTGCTTAACACTTTCGAGGAGTGCCGTAAGAGATTGAAGGCTGAGAAAAAGGAAGTGAAATTCCTTAAGTGTGAGAGTGTCTCCCTAAGGGAAGAGATCACCAGTTTGATCTCTCTCCGACAGGAGCACATAGACCTGACTTCAAAGCATTCAGAGTCTCTTAAGCTCCTTGATATTAAGCAGGAGGAAGTAGACAAGTTGGAAGTACAACTTGTGGTAGAAAGGAAGATCGTCAAGAGCTTCTCTATGCCAAAAACAGTTCTTCCATTAGTCGATACCTTCTCTGCTCAGGCCAAAGAAGCTGGATTGGGGCATGTAGGGGTATCCGGTTCCTCATCCAGGAGAAACAGGAACCAGAGAAAGAATAAGGCCGCCAAGAAGGCATCTGCTGCTGAAAAGGAAAAGGCGCCACTCAGTCCTATTGCGTTCAGAAAGCCTAGCTTTCCCTGCAACCAACATGACTTTGAGTCAACCTTTGGTCATCATTTCCGGCCCTCGGTTGCAAAGCCAAAGAGTCGATATGATGGTTGGACTTTTCCCCGTGTTAGAAAGTAGAGAAAAAGAAGCGAAAAGAAGAGAACAAGCCGAATAAACATTTGAATAATCGAAATTTTATTATCCAAAAAAGATATCTATTACAAAGGTATGCCCTCCTTTATATAGAATGGAGGAGAGATGAGAGAATACAAATAAGAGATGTGGGACTATAATTTACAGGACGAGCGGACTATACAAAACAAACCGCACAAGCCGCGTGGTTAGACAGCAGGGCTAACCGCACGGCTACCACCAGAGAGGAAGAGAGACTGCCAGGGAAGACCGCCAGACCGCCCGGTTTCCAAGCCGACTGAGACAAACCGCCAGACCGCGCGGTCTTCAACCCGCCAAGACAAACCGCCAGACCGCCCGGTCACCAACTCCAACACTCCCCCTCAAGCTGGAGCATATATATCGATCATGCCCAGCTTGTCACAGATGTGGAAAAAGGAAGCGGACACTGGCTTGGTGAAGACGTCTGCCAACTCGTTGTCGGACGTGACAAATGGAGTGCAAATCTGTTTCTTCAATATTTCTTCTCGAATAAAATGACAGTCGACTTCTATGTGTTTTGTTCTCTCATGAAAGACCGGATTTTTGGAAATGTGTATCGCGGCCTTATTGTCACAGAACATAGGAAGAGGATAGTTTTAAACCTCTCCTAAGTCAAGCATGAGAGCCCGCAACCACTTTAACTCACATGTAGTCGATGCCATGCTACGATATTCAGCCTCTGCACTAGACCTGGAAACGACAGACTGTTTCTTGCTCTTCCAACTCACAAGATTGCCTCCAACAAATGTGCAGAAACCTGAAGTCGATTTGCGGTCCCCTTTGTCATCCGCATAGCTTGAATCAGAGTAAGCTTCAACCCTTAGGTGACCATTCTTCTGAAATAGGAGTCCTTTCCCTGGAGCAGCTTTAATATACTCTAATATCCTCAGAGCAGATTGTAGATGACACTCCCGCGGAGCTTGCATGAACTGGCTTACCTTGCCAACAGCATAGGAGATGTCGGGTCTGGTTACCATGAGATATATGAGCTTGCCCACCAGACGCCGGTATCTCGTAAGATCAGAGAGAAGAGGTGAGTCATCTGTCCAAGTTTTGTCTTCTCCAGCAGCCATAGGACAACGTGCAGGTTTAGCACCAGTGAGTCCTGCATCCTTTAAAAGATCAAGAGCATACTTCCGTTGTGAAAGGACCATGGAGTTGGGCTTTCTAGAGATTTCAATCCCCAGAAAGTATTTCGGGGAGCCCATATCCTTTGTAACCAGATGTTGACGAAGGTGTTTCTTGGTCATCAGTATCCCATCCTGGTCATCGCCAGTAAGAAGAATGTCATCAACATAAACCGCAAGAACAACAAGACCAGAGGCGGTTTTCCGAACAAACAAGGAGTGATCTGCTGAGCTTCGTGTAAAACCAATGGCCGCAACAATGCCACTGAACTTGTCAAACCAGGCACGAGGACTCTGCTTGAGGCCATAGATAGCCTTCTTTAGCCGGCATACCCGTGTCTCCCCCTGAGCAACATACCCAGGAGGTTGCTCCATGTAAACAGCTTCCTGCAGATCTCCATAGAGGAAGGCATTCTTAACATCTAGCTGCGAGATGGGCCAATCCCTGTTGACAGCTACAGAGAGAAGAACCCGAATGGTGCTGAGGCGAGCCACGGGCGAGAAAGTGTCAAAGTAATCAACCCCATAAGTTTGGGTAAAACCCTTGGCAACCAGGCGAGCCTTATAACGATCCACACTGCCATCCGGGAGAAACTTCACCACGAAGACCCAGTGACAACCAACAACATCGGTGCCGAAAGGAGGCGGAACAAGGGTCCAGGTACCCCGTTCAGTGAGAGTAGCAATCTCCTCATCCATGGCAACTTTCCAGTGAGGAATAGTAAGGGCCTCCTGGTAGGAACGGGGGGTGGTAGTGGCCGAGATAGCCAGGGCAAAGGCTCGGCGAGCAGGGGTAAGGCGATCGTAGGAAACAACCATAGCAAGAGGATGGTGGGTACAAGCCCGAACCCCTTTGCGAAGAGCAATCGGGAGATCCAGGTCAGCAGGTGCCTCAGTATCCGGAGTATCCGTGGTGGAGAGAGCTGGCCCGGGAGTAGAGAGAGATGGCAGCGGAGTGGAGGGAGAAAGCGGAGTAAAGGGTGGAGATGAGGAGGAGGGGGAAGGCGGTGGAGTGGGTGGAGAGGACGGAACCTCAGTGGGAGCAGAGGGAAGGGATGGGTTGGTATGAGAAGGAGGAGCAGGAGGAGGAGAAGAGGAAGAGGGAGAGAAGTAAGAGGCATTGGCAAAGAAGGTGACATCCGCAGAGACAAATTGCGTGCGGGTAACAGGGTCAAAGCAACAATAGCCTTTCTGAGTGGGAGAATAGCCCAGAAAGACACATTTGGTGGCACGGGGTGAGAGTTTATCACGCGTGGCAGCGGGAGAGTGCACAAAAGCAGTGCACCCAAAGATGTGTAGAGGAAGAGGAAAGGGATCCTTGTCCGGATAAAGAATGGAGAAGGGGGTAGCACCGTGGAGAACGGTGGAGGGAAGGCGATTGATGAGATAGCAGGAGAGAAGGACAGCATAGCCCCAATAGGAGCGAGGAACATGCATTTGATTCATCATAGTGCGAGCGACATCAAGGAGGTGACGGTTTTTGCGTTCCGCCACCCCATTTTGTTGGGAAGTGTAGACACAGCTGGTGTGACGAATAACACCATGGTGAGTGCAAAAGGAGGAGAAGTCGTGGCTAAGATACTCCTTAGCATTGTCAGAACGGAGGATTTTAATAGACGTAGCGAACTGAGTTTTAACCATCGAATAAAAAGAGGTCCAAACAGAGAATAACTCGGAGCGATCTTTAAGAAGATATACCCACGTTGCTCGAGAGAAATCATCAATGAAGGTGACAAAATAGGAACTGCCCCGACCGATGGTGAGGGTAGGAGCGGGACCCCATATGTCAGAGTGAACTAGGTCGAACGGATGGGAGGAGCCCCGACTCTGCGTTGGTGGGAAGGAGGAGCGGTGATGTTTGCCAAGTTGACATGCATCACAGTTTAGAGGAGGATGATGAGGAGGGAGGTGCGGTAGGAGTTGTCGTAGAATGCGGGGAGGAGCATGACCAAGGCGAAGATGCCATTGGAGAAGATCTGTAGAGGAGGAGGAGAAGACGGATAGAGCAGAAACGTTGTCAAGGAAGTAGAGGCCACCACTCTCAGTCCCGGTAGCAATCGTCCGTTGGGAGGCCGGATCCTGAAAAGCATAAGAGGTAGGGGTGAATGTGACAGAACACTGTAGTTGCTTGCATAAAGAAGTAACCGATAATAAATTGCACGGAAACTTGGGCACATAGAGGGTATCAGCGAAGCAGAGAGACGGAGTGACTTGAACCATGCCCGTCCCATGGACCGGGGAGGGAGATCCATCAGCGACAATGACTGGGGGCAACTGAGCCTGTGTGTCAAGAAGAGAGAAACATTGAGGGTTGCCTGTCATATGACTTGTGGCACCAGAGTCGATGAGCCATCGTCCGCGAGTCACAACATGAGCACTACCAGAAGAGGTGACCACGGAGGCTGACGGGCTGGAGGAGAGGAAAGCCATGGAAGCAAGAGAGTAGCAAACCGCTACGAGAAGAGAGTAGAGCACCAAGCCGGTCGACCAGAAAATAGGCCGGGCGGCTAGAAAGGCCGCTTCCAAGAAGCCGAGCAAAGCAGAGGGAAAGAAGTCGGACGACCTGAAAAAGTCGGGCGAACAGAGGAGAACAAGTCGCGCGGCCAAAGATGAGGCCGAGGCGACTAGCAAGCAGGAGCGGGTAGAAGGCAACAAGAAGAAAGCGGCGAAAAAGCAGGCAAAGGTCCAGCGGGGAAGAGGTCGCGCGGACTGAGAAGACCGAGCGAACAGAAGAGAAGAGAAGAGCAGGTGACCGCGACCAAGATGCGGGTAAGAAAGGAATAACCCGCACGGTCAGGCAGATCACAGCAGCTGCGAGAAGGCGGTCAAAGGCACAGTGGGGAAGAGGTCGCGCGGACTAAAAAAGGCCGAGCGAACAGAAGAGAGGAGAAGAGCTGGTGACTGCGACCAAGATGCGGGTGAGAAAGGAACAACCCGCACGGTCAGGCAGATCACAGCAGCAAACCGCGAGTTCAGAGACAACACACGCGGACAGAGACAGACCGCAGCGACTAGGAAGTCGGAGCGGCAGGAAAGAACAAGGAGCGCGGCGACACGGAAACAGGTCGCTGCGACAAAGAGCATTAGGAGAAGAGAATCAAGAAGAAGCAAGCCGCGCAAACAGGCAGCGGACAGAAACAAGCCGCGCGGATAGAAACAAGCCGCGCGGACAGATGAGAAGGCAAGCCGCGAACAACAGAGAGCGCACAGAATCAGGAGGAAATGACCGTGTCCTCTGATACCATGTTAGAAAGTAGAGAAAAAGAAGCGAAAAGAAGAGAACAAGCCGAATAAACTTTTGAATAATCGAAATTTTATTATCCAAAAAAGATATCTATTACAAAGGTATGCCCTCCTTTATATAGAATGGAGGAGAGATGAGAGAATACAAATAAGAGATGTGTGACTATAATTTACAGGACAAGCGGACTATACAAAACAAACCGCACAAGCCGCGCGGGTAGACAGCAGGGCTAACCGCACGGCTACCACCAGAGAGGAAGAGAGACTGCCAGGGAAGACCGCCAGACCGCCCGGTTTCCAAGCCGACTGAGACAAACCGCCAGACTGCGCGGTCTTCAACCCGCCAAGGCAAACCGCCAGACCGCCCGGTCACCAACTCCAACACCCCGCAACTTCGGTGAGAGTGTCTTCAAGGCACCTTATGAGGAAATCCACATGGGGAATTATGGTCAATTCTCTAGCGGCCATAATACAAAGCAGGCACCAAAAGCCAAGCCTATTCTACTGAAGGAACAGAAGGTGAAGAAGTCATGTGACTGCAATCACTATGATGCCTCCACCTCCAGATCCAAGGCCCCTGCTGTACCCACCATTCCCAGGGTAAAGCAGGAGCCTAGGAAGAGGTACAATAGATTTGACTGTTGGTGTTGTGGCAAAATCGGTCACTTTGCCGTGGATTGTTGGTTTAATCCGAGGTATAACGAGACTCCTTATGTTAGCAATGCGAGGCCGACCACTCGTAGGGTTAACCACCCGAGGGGGAGTATGCTAACCAAGAATCTAGGACCCAAGTTTGATTGGGTTCCTAAGGGAAATTAATTTTGTTTTGCAGGAATGTCCAAAGGCCACCAAAACACCAATATGGTACTTGGACAGTGGATGCTCCCGGCATATGACTGGGACAAGAAGCCTGCTGTGTGATTACACTCCAGTCGAGAATGGACCCAAATTCATCTTTGGGGGGTCAGATCGAGGAGTCACCAGAGGTTACGGTATGATTTCCAACGGTATAATCTCTATCACCGACGTGGCCTATGTTGAAGGGTTAAACCATAACCTGATCAGTGTAAGTCAGTTATGTGATAAAGGTTATGACGTTAAGTTCTGCAAGGATAAATGTCTGATAATCTCATATGCCTCTTCTGAAACGGTATTAATAGGCATTAGGAGCAGAAATATCTTCTGCTTAAATTTTCTTAGTTTAGATTCATCTACCCCCGTATGCCTAGTGGCAACAGGAAGTGCATCTCTTTGTGAACAATGACACAAGAGATTGGCACATATTAACTTCAAAACAATTAGTATGCTATTTTCTAAAAACTTAGTAAGGGATGCTCCCGTTATCAAGTGCATCAAAGATAGCCCCTGTCCTGCATGCTAGATGGGCAAACAGACTCTGGCTACCTTTAAGAGCATTGCAGACAAAGACTCTTCCCGATGTCTTTATCTTCTGCATATGGACTTGTTTGGTCCAATGCAAGTTCATAGCTTGGGAGGCAAGTCCTATACGCTAGTGATAGTTGATGATCACTCTCGGTTTACATGGGTGTTCCTCTTAAAACGAAAGTCAGATACGTTTGACATCTTCACTAGTTTTGTCAAGCAGGTTCAGAACGAATTTAACTGCTCAGTGGTCAAAATCAGAAGTGACATGGAACAGAATTCGAATCTGGTGCTATGACAGAGTTTTGTGAAGAACAAGGTATCTTTCATGAGTTTTCATCCCCGCGCACTCCTCAGCAAAATGGAGTTACGGAGAGGAGAAATAGAACTCTCATTGAAGCCTACACGACAATGTTGAAAGACGCTTCTCTCCCAGAATACTTCTGGGCAGAGGCGGTCAATACGGCTTGTCATGTACAAAACCGAGCATTGATCAACAAGAATCATCGTAAGACGCCTTATGAGCTACTGAGAGGCAGGATTCCAACCATGTCCTACTTAACGATCTTTGGTTGCAAATGCTACGTACTCAATAACGGGAAGTACCCGCGTACTAAATTTGGTGAAAAATGCTTCGAAGGCATATTCATGGGCTATAGTTCCCACAGTCGGGCATATAGGGTCTTCAATAAGAAAACCCTAGTGGTAGAAGAATCAATTAATGTTGTATTTGATGAAGGAAGCTTGCATAACAGCAATTCTTCCAGCGGCTTTCTTGAAGATGCAGGTGCACGACTTGTACAGCTGAGTCTCGATGAGATCGATAAAGATGAAACTCCTAAGTAAGTCAAAGTTTCCACCTCAACGTCAACTGGGAATGTTGAAGATCAAAATGGAGCAAATCTCTTAGAAGAAGGAGAAGCCCAAGAAGTAGTCGAAGCTCGAGACACCAGACTTCTAGAGCTCCGGCACGTGAGGGATCATCCTAGAGATCAGATCATCGGAGATCCTCGTGACGGTGTCAGAACTCGAAGAGGTACTATTAACGAGATTTTGCATCTTAGTTTCCTGTCACAGGTTGAGCAAAAGAAGTTCGACGAGGCGAATAAGGATGCAGCATGGATTCTGGCCATGAAAGATGAACTACATCAATTCGAACGTTGCAATGTTTGGACGCTAGTTCCTAAACCATACAAGCAGAATGTGATTGGCACCAAGTGGATCTTCAGAAACAAGCTGGATGAACATGGTGTCATCATAAAGAACAAGGCAAGGCTGGTGGCTCAAGGTTACAGACAGGGGGAGGGATTGACTTCGACCAGACCTTCGCACCGGTAGTAAGGCTCGAGGCAATCAGATTGTTCCTGGCGTATGCTTCGCACAAAGGATTCAAAGTCTATCAAATGGATGTGAAATCAGCATTCTTGAACGGAGACCTGAAAGAGGAAGTATACGTCGCTCAACCCCCAGATTTTGTCAATCCTACTTATCCCAATCATGTATATTTTCTTAATAAAGCTCTATATAGTTTAAAACAAGCTCCACGAGCTTGGTATGAGACTTTATCTAGTTTTCTTCTTGAGAACAAGTTCTCTAGAGGTAAAATAGATAAGACATTGTTTCTCAAGGAAGTCAAAGGCAAGATTTTGCTGGTACAAATCTATGTCGATGACATTATATTCGGCTCAACGGACAACAATCTTTGCAAAAAGTTTTCTAAACTTATGCAAGGAAAGTTTGAAATGAGCAGTATGGGAGAGCTAAAGTATTTCTTGGGACTTCAAGTGAAACAGTCTGAGGATGGAATCTTCATCTCTCAGACGAAGTTCACAAATGAACTCCTCAAGAAATTCGGTATGGAGAATGCAACCTCTATGAGGACTCCAATGGGATCTACTATGTCTCTGGATAAGGATGAGAAAGGTAAACCTTTCGATGAAACCAAATACAGAAGCATCATTGGATCTCTGCTCTACCTTACTGCCAGTAGACCGGATATCATGTTCTCCACATGTGTCTGTGCCAGATATCAGGTGAACACTAAGGAATCTCACTATGTCGCTGCAAAGCAAATTCTAAGATACCTTAAAGGTACTCCCAATCTTGGCTTGTGGTACCCGAGAAACAATGATGTCGAGCTAATAGGTTTTTCAGATGCGGATTTTGCAGGGAGTAGGGATGACAGGAAAAGCACTTCCGGGACGTGTCAATTCCTCGGAAGAAGCCTTATCTCATGGAACAGCAAGAAGCAGAATTGTGTAGCAACCTCCACAGTAGAGTCTGAGTACATCTCGGCAGGCAGATGTTGCGCACAAGTCCTATGGATCAGAAACCAGTTAGCCGACTACGACCTTTAGTTCAAGGAAGTATCAATGTACTGCGACTCCTCCAGTGCAATTGCAATTGCCAATAATCTGGTATCGCACAGCAGAACGAAGCATATTGAAGTGCGCTACCACTTCATTCGAGAGCATGTGGAGAACAAGGACATCTCTCTCTGTTATGTCCCCACGGACAAGCAGATTGCAGATATTTTCACAAAGCGCTTAGACGAAACCAAGTTCAGTCTTTTCAAAACTGAGTTGGGGATGCTAAACTATGAGGAATGAAGACTACAGAAGCTCCAGGCTCATGCATCTAGGGGGAGCCTCTGCCAGGAACTCAAGTGTGAGCACAGGTGTAAGAACTGAGGGGGAGCAAGGGGTCAAAAGCAACAGACCCAGATTTGCAGAAGCCGAAAAGGGGGAGATATTACCTTCTCGGCTAAGGCTAAGGTGGCTCCAAGTTTATGGTAATGAATATCTCTCTCAACTCAATTTTAAGTTCATGATTTTCACTCCCATACGCTCTATTCACCTTAGCTTGTAGGGTTTAGGCTTCTTCAAATAGGGGGAGATTGTTGGGTATTGTATCCACAACGTACCTGATTTGAAGAAGCCCCTGTACAAGCTAAAGTAAATAGACAATGTATTTGATGAAACGTTTTAAGTTGTGCTTGCAGTTATTCCACGCTAAGTACACACCAATGTCAGGGTGCAGTAGGTCAATATACACGGGTCTGCGCGACGTAATCCCTCATTGAGCAGATCAATGTGTTGGCCTACGTGTACTCTCTCTATTGGAGTGTACTTATCTTCAAGTACAGGGCCGTGACAATGCAAGAGCAGACAAGGAGCAAGGATGGGTCAAAGAGCAGCTCATGGGTGGAAAGATGAAAAATCGTCTAAGTAACAATTGACAAGAATCACCAAGTGATTCTCACCGATTCGACGAGAATCACTAGTGATTCTCGCCGAATCGTCGAGAATCACTAGCTGATTCTCGCCGTCTCTATCCGGCTACATCAAAGCGTGCAAATCTGTCGCTAAGTCATAATCGTCGAGAATCATCAAGTGATTCGGCGAGAATCAGTAGTGATTCTCGCCGAATCGTCGAGAATCACTGGCTGATTCTCGCTGACTCGTCGAGAATCACCTTCGATTCTCGCCGATTTTGACTTGGGCGATTTTCTGGATCCCGCTGGACCGGATCAAATGTTAAGACGCTATTTTGAACCGCTTTTAAGGTTTCTTCTAGTGGGACCCATAACGGTCATAAAGGAGTATTCTACTGTATAAATACACGCGTATTTTGAACAGTAAAGACACACACAGAAAAACGAAGCCGAGCCGCCGACCTTGACCTAGATCGTGAAATCCGCTCTGCCGCCATCGCCGCTCGTGCCAGTAGATCGCCGACTTTGACCGTGGTTTCTTCCAGATCTCCCGTCGACAGAAGCTCATCCAAGCACAGCGTCTCACGCGTCTAACCAGAGATCCTTTGTCTCTTGATTCGTTGATCAGGAAAACCTTCCCTTTCCGAATCGATCGAGACGATCGATCCTAGTGTGACCGTTGGAAGACCTTTCTAGCTTTGCTACGAAGATTGAATCTCCAAAGAACAGCAGCAGCACTCCGTTGTCGCCTCCAATCCCGAGAACCAAGCCGCCGCCCTTCTTGCCGCCGCCGGTTTCGGGGAGACTCTCTCCAAGTTAGATCTAGGGTTATGGACTCTTCGTTGACTTCAAGAACACGTCATCGAACGAAGAGGGACACCTTAGTCTCCAAAGGTTGTTTGTATTTCTTGTACATTCTATTTTCAATTTTGTTGTAAAAGAACGTTGGTTCCTAGTTGTAAGGGTTGGGTGCAACCCGTGTTGTGGGAGTGGTGACTCCTACGTGTGGAAGGGTTCCTTCCGTTAGTGCAAGGATTGGATTTCAATCCTGTTGGTGGAGAGACCGAGTCGTCCCTAGTTGGGAGATAGGTCGAAGGGGGAAAGTGGATGTACCCAAATCGGGGAACCACTATAAATTGCTTGTCTCCTTTTCTGTGCTGTGTGGTTTTGTTTTCTTGTGCAGGTACGATTTTAATTCCGCAAAAACACTGCAAGACACCTATTCCCCCCCCATAGGTGAAGGTAGTTGCCACTAGGTGGACTTTCAGAGCGCATTAGTTTTCTAAGCTGTACTTGCTCTCGCGGTATTATCAGTTGAGAATACAAGAAGGTGACATCCAAAAAACGGCCTTTAGTTCAAGATATAGGTTATACGAGTTCACTGTAATGTCGTTTGGGCTTACAAATGTTCCTTCGGCTTTCATGAGCCTGATGAACAGGGTATTTGAACCGTATTTGGACATCTTTGTCATTGTTTTCATCAATGACATCTTAGTCTACTCAAAGACATAGGAGGAGCATATTAAGCACCTGACTTTGGTATTGAAGAAATTAAAGGAGCATGCCTTGTTCCTCAAGTTCAGCAAGTGCAAATTCTGGCTCAAGGAGGTTGCTTTATTGGGTCACGTGATCAGTGGAGCTGGGCTAGCGGTAGATCAGGCCAAGGTGCGTGCCGTGAAGGAGTGGTCTCCCTTGAAGTTGGCAGCCGATGTGCGGAGCTTCCTTGGACTTGCCGGGTACTACCGCAAGTTCGTGAAAGGGTTCTTCAAGATTGCCCTCCCTCTTACTTCATTGAAGAAGAAAGGTGTGCCATTTGAGTGGACACCCCAATGTGAAGAGGCGTTCCAGGAGCTGAAGAATAGACTTACCTCCGCCCCCATCCTTGCACTTCCGTCTGGGAAGGAAGGATTTCAAGTTTACACTGACGCATCATATCAAGGGATGGGAGCGGTATTGATGCAGCATGGACACGTGATTGCTTATTCTTCAAGACAATTGAAGAAAGCATGAAGTCAATTACCCGGTTCACGATTTGGAGTTGGGAGCAGTGATGTTCGCCTTGAAGGTTTGGAGGTATTATCTATATGGCATGCACTGCGAGATCTTTTCAGACAACAAAAACCTGAAGTACGTTCACACTCAGTAGGAGTTGAACTTGAGACAACGATGGTGGTTAGAATTTCTATGCGACTATGAGTTCACCATGAACTACCACCCCGAAAAGGCCAACTCGGTGGACGATACATTGAGTAGAAAGGTACCAGGTTCTAGCCCAGAGTCTCGGTTGATGAGTATGGACTTGGCTCGGATGATTGAGGAGATGGATATTACATTGATATTTAAGGATCCTTCGGCAGAGTATACGGAATACTTGACAAGCATGAGCATAGTTTGTGATATCCGGGACGAATCAGAGTGGAGCAAGGAACGGATGAGGCTCTGGCCCTGGCAATCAAGTCAATCGAAGATGGGACTATGGATGAGTATACGCTAAAATACGACATCGTTTATTTTCGTGGTCGGCTCAACATTCCCAGGGGCAGTAAAATCCGGGAGGATATCTTGAGAGAGGCTCATTGCTCTCAATATTCAGTGCACTCGGGTATTGCTAAGATGTATGCCGGTTTGCGGAAGACCATGTGTTGGCCGGGAATGAAGAAGGATGTCTGATATTTTGTTACACATTTCGAAGCTTGCCAAAGGGTGAAGGCAGAATGCAAGAGTCCCGGTGGTTTGCTAAAATCATTGCCCATCCTCGAGTGGAAGTTTGAGGATATCTCCATGGACTTTGTCCATGGGTTACCTCGCTCACGCTACGGGAATGATTCAGTGTGGGTGATAGTTGATCGCCTGACGAAAGTAGCCCGGTTTATCCCAATGAAGAAAGAAGCTCATGTGGATGTCTTAGTAGGCTTTTTGTGTGGAGCAATTCGTATGGTATCATGGCGTGCCTAAGACAATCGTGTCTGACCACGATGGTCGGTTTACCTCCAAGGAGTGGAAAGCGTTTCTGGCATATTTGGGTTCGCGCCTCACCTTTAGCACCGTGTTTCATCCTCAGACGGACGGGCAATCTGAAAGGACCATCAGGACATTGGATGACTTTTTAAGATTATGTTTTTTGGATAGAGGAGAGTCGTGGGAAAGGCTCTTACCGTTGGTAGAATTCTCCTACAACAACAGCCACCAAGCTAGTATCGGCATGGCTCCTCATGAAGCTCTTTATGGAAGGAGGTGTAGAACCCCCTTATCTTTGGTGCAAGATGAAGACCCAAAGGCTCTGGGAATTGAGTATATTGATGATACAGATGCGGTGGTTAGACTGATACGGGATTTCATGTTAGAGGCTCAAAGTCGGCAGGCAAAGTATTATAATGCAAGTCACCGGATGGTGGAATTTCAAGTGTGTGATAAGGTGTTCCTGAAAATCCGACCGGTGCATGGAGTGTCATGTGTGCGTGGTGTGAAAGCTCAGCCCAAGGTATGTTGGGCATTTTACTATATTGGAGAGGATTGGCCCGTTAGCCTATCGGTTGGAGTTACCGCCCGAGCTAGAGAACCTCCACGACGTGTTCCATGTGTCGTCGCTTCGAAAGGTGATGTTGCGGCCCGATCAATACACCCCCACAATTGTTGGTGTTGTGGCGTCTGATAGGTCTATGCGACTAGAGCCGGTGCGGATCGTAGATAACAAGACAAGAATGTTGTGCCGAAAAAGTGTTCCCTTGGTGAAGGTGCTATATATGGTCTAATCATGGGAAGGAGGAATACACATGGGAGCCAATGGATTTGATGCAGAAACGCTATCCGGAGTTATTTGCTCAAGGTAATCTTATTTAAAAGAATATTATATTTTCTTATTTGATTTATTCCCCATAGCCTAAGCCTGATTTCAGGGATTTAATCTTTTATTTTGTTTATAGGATTTGTAACGTCCCGAATCGCACTAGGCCCCTCATGCGTGTTTTTGAGTAAGGGGAGCTGACTTGGGTTTAGGGGGAGTGCTGACAATTGGGCAGCACATGTGATTAGCAGAAGAAATCAGTCAAGCACAGGATACGGGTAGGAACACGGGCGTGTCCCTTCCCGTGTGGGAGTGGCCAGCTCTCGAGTCGATGACTCGAGTATGTCCAGAGAAGGACACGGGTAGTGACACGGGCGTGTCACTACCCGTGTGAAGCGGCACATGTAGAGATACGGGCGTGTCCCTACCCGTGTGTTTGTCAAGTTGGACTCAATGAAGTGTGTCGAGATCGACGAAGTGTGTCGACATCGACGTGGCAAGCAGGGGTACACGGCCTGTGATACGGGCGTGTCACAGGGCGTGTCCCGCTATGTCGAGAGGTCAACAATCTGCTCTCGACAAAGTGTCGAGTGGGTTATACGCCCTGGATCACGGGCGTGACTGGACCGACACGGGTAGAGACACGGGCGTGTCACTACCCATGTGTGTGTCGAGTTGAACCTGATAGAGAGTGTCGAGATCAACGAAGCATGTCGAGATCGACGAAATGTATGACCCAGGAAGGTCATCACTACAAAACGCCGATCCTGCCGGCCAAATCGATCACCATCGACAGAATGTATAATGAATAAAGGTGTAAGCATCCAAGTCCACAATAGAAAGAAGAAATCACATGACAAATAAATAGTCCACATCGCGAGAAAGTGAATACGGGCTTAAGCCCGGTACATGATAACCTCACTACAATCCTCTCATAAGAGTAAAACAACTAATATTCGGCTCCACTCACGGATCTGGATGCCTGTCCACCCGAGCTACACTGGCCCATCTCCATCTGCACCGTACCCTGCTGGTGCTGCATCTCCTGCGACTATTCCCTGTCTCCCATCCGGAGCACCTAAAATATGGTGCTCAAACGACCGTCAGTCAAACTAGACTCAGTCAATAATCCCCCACCTTTGTACCCGTGGCTCCTAGGCACCGGGCGGAAAGGAGTGAAAAGGAGGACCAAAAGCAGGGCGTAGTCAAGCAGGTGACATCTACCCCAAGGAATAAAATAATAAGATATGTACAATGTTTAAGTTTTGAAGTGTTAATTTGTGTGAACATTTTCCTTCTATCATATTGTGTCGAATCTATGGGTGCTTAACTACTGAGTGCGACATTACATGTTAGTGTACGTTCACTATGCCTCTTGGTATGTGTGAGGATTTAAATAGGGAAATGACGACACTCTATTCACACATCCCTAAACGGAGCACTCATGTAGGAATGCTTTACTTACATGAAATAACTCATGACATTGTATCTTAAAATGCTAGAACTACCTTGACCAATCAATGTCACGATACATATGTACTTTTACAAAGATTATAATGTTGGGCAAAATCTCTAGTGCTATGAAGTTATGTATACAAGTTAAAGTGTATACATCTATGTGGATAGATTTCGATTGACTCGGGGCTCCTTTGATCTCATAAAAAATTATATAATAAATGATAGCTCAAAGTAAACTCAGAAGAAAAATATGCAAGCTATCAAAGGTCACATCAAGGACCCCCCCCCCCCCCCCAAGCACTAATTACTCCTCCTGATAAGTCTTTTTGAGCATTGTAAGGATGAGCACTGTAACACCCCCTATCCGTCGCATACCATATAGCAGTAGGTCCGGCCGGGGCCCGACGCCATATACCACAGACAGACCGGGTGGTTACTTAATGGAAACCATCCTACAGATAACAACATCCTACACAGAGCATTCTAGCAGAAGCAATTAAAATTGTTGCATTAATAAAGAACCCAACACTAGCATGAATGTCCACTACAAAGCCAACAGGAATGAAGTATAAATATACAAGTACTGGCCTAATGGCCTTAAAATTGTTGCCTGCTGCTGCTACTAGAACTGTGCTGTTGTCTACTATAGGAAGGTTTGGAATGAGAGGATGTAGACTTTTGAGCATGAGCAACATTTCCTAATGATCGTGCTGCTGCAGGATGAGGACCTCTCCTGAATTTAGGAGGTGAAGAGTATCTCCTGCTCTTCTTCCTAGCTTTCAGTTCATTTTTGGAATATCTCATCTAGTTGGGGGTGTCTGGAGTGAGAGTTATATTATGCAGGATATAATAGGGAGTATCAGCAGATGGGTTAGGCTTTGGAGCAGCCTTTGGAGGAACAGTCCTCTTCTTTGCTTTTCTTTTCTTAGAATTTATATCCTCAGAGTCATCTAATTCATCATTATCATCATCAGAAGAATTAGCTGGATTATCATAGAGAACATTTATTTGCTTCAGCATTTCATCAAAAGAAAAGAAGAAACCTTTCGTTGTAATTCTTCAGCCTGAGGCTGTTCAGTTAGAGCTTCTGGAACTTCTTGAACCTGAGAGCTGGTGACCTCTGGTTCCATATCAGCAAATAAAAGATCATCAAGATTTGGCATTGGCTATTCACACCAGCCAAATGATGGTGGTGAGAATGCATGTGGCTCTGAGACAGTTATATGCACTATAATATTATCAAAAACTACAAGGCTTGTCCGAAGATGTTCCAAAACATCAGGAATTATTGGAGTTGAGTAACATACTATAGCTTTAGATACATATGAATCAATAACTGGAACAGTTGGTATAGAAATGCTATGAAGTCTATCAAAAGAATGAAGTAATGAAAGAATGTCCACTGAGGGAGTTATGGGAAAACATCAGCAGTATTTATTTCTTCAGTAAATACTGGCTCTTCTACTAAACAAAACATCTCTCTATCATCATTTGTTTCAATAAGCTTTGCATTTGGAACATCTGCTGTTGCTGCAACTTCTTCACAGAGCATCTCCTCCTGCCTGGTTTTAGAGAGCCCTAAAGTCAGGCCCCTTGAAGAAGGGACAGCAGAGATGGAGGAAAAGTGTGTAGAGAGATGAGAGATAGTGGCAGCAAGAGGTGCAATGGCCTCATTTATGAGTGGTCTTAGAGTTGGACAGATAAGCTCCAAAATGGTGGAAATGGGTGAAAAATCCATGTGCATAAACTCAAGTTGTGTCTGAGTAGATACAGATGAATCGATGGAGGAAGAGGGAGGAATGAAATCTAGCATGACTTCATCATGAGATTGAGAAGATGGTGATGGAGATGGTAACAGATCAAAAGTGGAAAATGACAGAGAAGATCGAGGAGGTGGTATGTCATGAAGGTGAGGTGGAGAGGAGAATACTCCGGTATGTGGACTGGAGATTGAGGAAGTGGCGAATGAGGTAGTAATGGTGAGGCAGTAGGGGTTTGAGAAGAAATGGATGTTTGTTGGAGGGGAGTTAATGAGGGAACTGTGGAATGTAGTGGAGATTGTGTATCCACTTGAATAAGATTGGGTGCTTGTGGTGGAGATGGTGGCGGTGTTGGTGTGACTTGAGGAATGGAGGTAGGTGGCGTTTCAGTAATGACGGGGGATGGTTGTTGATTTTCTGGACTGATGTAAGTGGAAGGGAGTTCTTCAAGAACAATGGATTGATGTTGATGAGGAGGAGAGGGAGGAGGAGCAGGAGCTTCTTCAAGAGATGGAGAAGTGGTTATATCAGCCCTGGTGCTCTCAAAAGTAATTTTGGAAGAGGAGGCCCTGGAGGGCATGGGGATGGTCATCTCCCATCTACCAAGTAAGGCAAAGGAAAGCTTTTTGAGGCATTAATAAAAAATATTATGGAAGACCATTAGCTCTAGAGCCTTTGCCTGAAGGAAGATTCCTAGAATCCTCACAAAATTAACATCTTTCTTACAAATCTTTTTCTTAATCAAATCAAAAATAACCTGTCCCCAGTTTATAGATTTCTTATTAACCAGAGTACACATCAGATTGAACTGGTGCCTAGTAATGTGGTCATGTGCAGAATTTTTGGCTAACAACACTTTGCCTACTACATCTGCCAGAAATATATATTCTATAGATAAGCTTTTCTTTAGAAGGTGGTAAGGGTTTCCTGCAGTATGTCCTAACCTTTCTAGCTCATCAGCAAACTCACTGATAGATAACTCTATTTCATCATCTCCATTAACAAAACCAAAAACCTCAGTCAAAACATCTGGAGTTAAAATAACTTGGTTACCGGAGATGGAGCCAACGATGACTGTGGTATCCTGAATCTATGCAGTAAGCAACCATTCCTTGATCTCTGAAACTGGAAATTTTATTCTTATTGTCATGAAGTATTTCAGATTTTGAGGTTCAAGTAACTGAAGAATATCCTAGAATATAAGATCTGAGTGACTGAAAGATTCGATGTCAAAACCGGCGTCAAATTTCATGCTGGTGAGCAGGGCTGGAGAAATCGCCATGACTATGCAAAAAGAAACAAAAGATCAAGTGCAAGAGAATTGGAAAGCGCAAGATTGAGTTCAATGAAAACCCTTATTATAAGTTTTCAGAAGGTGAAACGGCGAACTCCGTCCTGCGAAAAAGAAAAGCTTTATGCTTAGGTCAACGAAAAAATATCATGAAGAAATGATATCATCGTTCTCAGTTTGAAGCGGGGGAAAATAGATCGTCAATCTCCGTTTGACGAAATATTTTCTGAAGCAAGATCGTCGATCTCAGTTCGACGAAAATTACTTCACAGAGATATTTCGTCGATTTCAAGTTGACGAAAATTCTAAAGAAGAGTTCACAGATGGTCGTTCTCCGTTCGATAAAATGTGATCAATTCTTCGACCTTGGACAGAAATCAAATTAAACTTCTCCATTAATCATACTTAGCTGATTCAGAAAGAACAGATGTTTGTTCTCATCTAATGGTTTAGTGAAGATGTCTGCTCTTTGCAAATCAGTAGAGATAAAGACAAGATTAGCTTTCTTTTTGTCCATACAATCTCTAATAAAATGATGTCTAATCTCTATATGCTTAGTTCTACTATGCAGTACTGGATTTTGTGCAATAGAAATTGCTCTGGTATTGTCACAAAATATAGTTGAATTATTTAGGTTGAGACCAAAATCTAGGAGTTGGTTTCGAATCCATAATATTTATGAACAACAACTGCCAGTTGTAATGTATTTCGCTTCTGCAGTTGAAGTTGACACAGATGTCTGCTCCTTACATAACCAAGACACAAGCCTATCTCCAAGGAACTAGCATGTTCCTGATGTGCTTTTTTTGTCCACTCTGCATCCAGCATAGTCAGAATCTGAGAATCCAGTTAAGTTAAATTCTGACTCTGTTGGATACCAAAGTCCTAGATTAGGACAACCCTTTATATATCTCAAAATTCTTTTAAGGAAAATAAGGTGAGATTCTTTAGGGATCACCTGGAACCTAGCACAAAGTCATGTAGCAAACATAATATCTGGCCTACTAGCTGTGAGATACAACAAGGACCCAACAATATCCCTATATGTTTTCTGATCAACTGGCTTGCCCTGTTCATCAGAATCAATCACAGTATTGGAAGCCATGGGTGTTTTCATACCAATGGCATCAGACATTCCAAATCTTTTAACTAGCTCCTTAGCATATTTTGATTGGGATATGAAAATGTCATCTGAGGATTTCTTCACTTGGAGACCAAGGAAGTAAGAAAGCTCACCCATGCTACTCATTTCAGACTTGGAATGCATCAGGTCAGAAAACTTTTTGCATAGTTTGGAATCAGTAGAGCCAAAAATGATGTCATCTACATATATTTATACAAACAATATTTTATCTTTATTATGCTTAATGAACAAGGTTCTATCTACAATGACCCCAGTGAACATATGCTCTAAAAGAAAGCAAGATAGGGTATCATACCAAGCTCTTGGAGCTTGCTTTAAACCATATAGAGCTTTATGTAGTTTGAAAGCAAAAGAGGGATGAGTTAGGGAGGTCAAATCTGGTGGTTGATCCACATATACTTCCTCTTTGAGTTCAACATTTAAGAAGTCACTCTTGACATTCATCTGGTAGACCATGAACTTTTTGTAGGCTGCATAAGCAAGAAATATCCTGATAGCTTATAGTCTTGCAATAGGTTCAAAGGCCTGATTATAGTCAATTTCGACTTCCTGTTTATATCCTTGTGCTACCAGCCTTGCTTGGTTCCTTATAATAGCTCCTTGTGCATCCAATTTGTTTTTAAATACCCATTTATTTCTAATGACTTGGTAGCCTTTGGGTCTTCGAACTAAATCCCAAACTCTGCATATCTCAAATTGATTGAGCTCCTCTTGCATTGCAATAATCCAATGTGGATCTTGCTTGCATATTTTATGGATTGGGGCTCATGTTGAGATATGAAGCAAGCATGCTTCAAATCTTGGTCGAGTTGATGCCTTGATTACACACCAACTGATATATATCCAATCACTTGAGATATAGGGTGATCTCTAAGTGTGGCAAGTTCAGTAGGAGGAGTTGGTTCAGCAACTACATTAGGAATTAATCCCTCTTGTGGAATTGTATGAGCTGTTGTAGGTTCAGTAATTATTTCAATGATTTCTTCTTCACTGTCTTCATCAACTTGATGAGAAAGATGTGATATAACCTCTTGGGTGAGTTTTAAGTAATCCAATTTCTCACTCAGTTGGGGTACCTGCAATAAATCTCTGGTAGAAGAATCCTTCTCCTTGTAAAACATGTTAGCTTCATCAAATGTTACATTTACAGATTCTTCCATTTTTAAAGTTGATTTATTGAAAACCCTATAGGCCTTGCTGACTTGGGAATATCCAAGAAAATTCCCTCTGCAACTTTGGCTTCAAACGTTTTAAGATGTTTTTTGTTATTATTATGAATATAACATCTACAGCCAAAAATTCTAAAGTAAATTATTTTAGGTTGCTTCCTTTTGAGTAGTTCATAGGGAGTCTTGCCCTTACATTTATGTATTAAACTTCCATTCAGGACATAATTCGTTATGCTTACAGCCTCTGCCCAAAAGGATAGCGGCAAGAAAGCATCTGCAAGTAATGTCCTTGCAGATTCAATCAGGGTTCTATTTTTCCTTTCTGCTACCCCATTTTGTTGAGTAGTTCTAGGAGCAGAGAAGAAATGCCTGATACCTTCCATCTCACAGAATTATGGCATAGGAAGAGATTCAAGCTTAGTACCATGATCACTTCTGATTAATGCAACTGGAGTATAGAACTCAATCTTTATGCTCTTAAGAAATTCTGTAAGAACTTTAAAGTTATCCGACTTGTTTCTCAAGAAGAACGCCCAATTAAACCTAGAGATGTCATCTACCATAAATACGGTATAAGATTTCCCTCCAAAGCTCTGTACAGCAATGGGTCCAAATAGATCCATATGTAGCAGGTACAGAATCCTGGGTGAATCACTCTTATTAATACATTTAAAGCTATTTTTGGTTTGCTTGCCTAATTGACAAGCCTTGCAAAGGCTTTCCTTCTTGTAGGGGAAAGAAGGCAATCCTCTAACAAGGCTATCCCTAGAGAGTTTAGTAATATTTTTAAGATTAACATATCCTAATCTTTTATGCCATAATTCAGTATTATTACTGATTTGATTAAATAAGCAAATTTCTGACCTAGCAGATTTGAAGTTTATTGCATAGATTTTTCCGTGCCTAAGACCAGTTAAGACAGTTTTATTCTCTACAGAATATATAATGCAAGAAGAATGGTTAAAGGATACTTGATAACCTTAATCACATAATTGGCTTATGGATATAGGGTTATGTTTTAAACCACTCACATATGCTACTTTCTTGAAAGTGACAGTTCCAATCTTGGCAATCCCATAGCCTTCTGTCTTGCCATAGTTGGAGTCACCAAATATCACCATTGGACCAAGCTTGGACTTGTAATTTGTTAAATTATCCTTACTGTCTGTCATGTGCTTTCAGCATCCACTATCTAGGTACCACTATTCCTCTGTGGTAGGATAGCCTTTCAACTGTAAAATAAAAAAATTCGGTGTTCTTGACCCAGGTAACCTTGGGTACTTGATTCTTTACAAATTTAAAATTAGAAATGTGAGAAAAATCAGGTTGGTCTTTGTATCTAAAGGGGTGAAATCTTCTTGGTGGAATTATCCATTAAGTAAAAGGATTTACAAGTTTTGGTTTCTGAAATTTATTTTGATTAAAATTAAATTTTCTATTTTAAAGTTTGAGTTCGACGAATTTAGTTGAGTTCGTCGAGCTAAGGTCGACGAAAAGTATTGATGTCATCGATCTTGGTTCAGAGAATGATAATACTCATTTTCTGCATTCCACGATCGTCGATCTCTGTTCAACGAAATATATTGATTTTGTCGAGCACCCTATCTTGAGTAATCATACCCAAACTCTGGGTTCAGAGTTCATCAATCGTCGTTCGACGCAAAAAACTGATTTCGTCGATCTGAGTTTGACGAATTTTGTTGAAAAGTATTTTTATGTGAATTTTTATTTTTCTTTGATTGATTTTTCTATGAGATTTTTGTTGATTTATTGATTACTTATACAATTTTCTCTTTACCCTAACCAGAAATAAATTTGATGGGGCAGATAATATATTTTTCTTAAGAATGGGTGGCTGACTAGATGATGCTCCAAAACCTAGTTTAGTATTGAGCCTAGTATTAACTGTGCTAGTGATGTCCATTAATTTTATACTTCTCCCATTAAGGGATTCTTCAAATTTTTTAGCCTCACTTAGTTCAGTTTTTAATGAGATGATTTGTGCAGAAGCTACATCTATTTCATATTTTAATTTAATGTTTTCAAAAAACAAGTTATCATATTCAGTTAGCTTATCTCTGAGAAGTTTGATTTCCTTCGGAGATTTAATTAGGTCTTTACATAATAATTTAGATTCAGTTTTTTTAAAGTTCGGAAGTAAAATCAAAGGAGGACATTACCTGATCCTCTTCAGACTCAAAATCTTCAGCTTCTGGTTCTTCAACATCAGATGGATTTCTTGATGCATTAATAGCAATCAAACAAATCTCTTTTGCTTTAGCTTCTTCCTCATATTCACTGGAGCTGGAAGATGAAGGTTCTTTTTCTGTCTCACTCCAAGTCTCAGCAACAAACCATTTTTCCTTCTTCTTATGCTTGCTGGAAGAGGGATTGCGGTAGTTTTTTCTGGAGTCCTTGTCTCTTATTCTCTCTTTCTTCTGTATCTCTGGACACTTAGGAAGAATGTGTCCAGGCTTTTTGCAACCAAAGCAGACAATCTCCTTGGTAGGAGTTTTGTCAAATCTTGGTCTGTCATCTTGTCTGGATGAATATTTTATGAAATCTTTCCTAGCCATTTTGTAGAATCTTTTGGCTAACAGACCCATCAACTCTTCATTTACTGGTAGAGTTTCAGATTCTTCAGATGCCTTAAAGACAATGTTTTGCTCTTTCCTTTTAGATGAGGTGGTCTTCTACAAGGCTGCTTCTCGTGTCTTTATGAGCTCCTCATATGACTTGAGCTTGCCTAACGAGGATTCAGTAGAAATTTCATTTAGGCTTCTGGCCTCCTTGATTGGCAGATCATAGAATCCCATGAGCTAGGGAAGCATATTAGGACTTTATCATTTATCTCAGTCAATGAGATATTTTTATCCAAGTTCTTCAACTCATTGACAATTAGGCTGAGTCTATTGTACATGTCAGCCACTGAATCTGATTCTTCTTTCCTGAGGTTCTCATACTGGGAAATGAGATGAGATCTTCTATCTTTTCTTTCATCAGCAGAGCCAATAGCCATTTCATTTAGGGAATCCCAGATCTCTTTGGCTGAAGTGCATTCAGCAACTTTTTGAAAAATATCATCATACATAGTCTGAGCTAGGATCTTCATGGTTTCAGCATCAACCATCTTCAACTTCTTCTGAGCATCTGTCCAGTCATGTGGTGGAACTGCTGAGGTAGTTGGTTATTATGTTGTTGCAGAAGGAGTAGGGGTACCTGTCAAAATAGAATTCTAGATATCTTCATCAATTGAATTCATGTACAATCTGATCCTTGCCTTCTAGAGTGCAAACTTGTTAAGGTTGCACACTGGAGGCCTGGTGCTTGAGTATTCTTTATTCTGTGCCATGATATGAGAGAGACACTAGAGATATTAAGATCTATCAAAGGAACCTTTGGTTCAGGTATTAGCCTGTGAAACCAGACAACCTTACCCTCTGTTACCAATTGAAAGTGAGGGATACATCTGTCTAAACTCTAGAGGGGGAGGGGGTGAATAGAGTATTTGAAAACTTGATTAGATTTTATTGCGGAATTAAAATAAGTGATAGCTATATGTATAGCGAGAAAAAATAAAAACAAAAGCAATCACATCACAGTAAAATAAAAAATAAAGCAATACAGACGACACAAAGATTTTATAGTGGTTCCCCAAAACTGGGTACATCCACTCTTCTACCACCCTGGTAGGAATCCGCTACAGGTTTTTGATCAGGTGCCCTGCCACCACAGGTTTTTGATGAGGTGCCCGGTCACAACAGGATCAATTTCAAGGGAGGTCTCACAACCCTTTGAGATTTTGATCAGGTGCCCCAAAACCAATCCAAGTCTTTTGATCAGAAGACTTGACAACCAAAAGGATTTGATGTTGTCAAAGATCCCCTTGAGATGAAGAATGGTTCAGGAAGATGAGAGCTTTGCACAGGGTGTAGGCCTTCAATTTGAGAAGATCTTCAGAAGTTTTCTAGACTGATATTGAATAGTAGTCCCTTGAAAAGCTCTAAAGCTTATGGTGAAGTGCTTTGCGAGAATCTGTATATCTCTGTATGTATCTGTGTAAATTCCCTATGTGATGGCTCTGTATCTATTTTTCTCTTCTTAAAACTGTCCTTCTATATTTCTTGCAGAAAATAACATCTGAATTTGAATTCTATCCTTGAATGACTGCAAAAATCTGGGAGTTGAATGGCTAGTAATTATCTTTAATTGTTTCCTCAACCGTCCCAGCAAATTAGGCAAATAATTACTCTGTGACTACCATAATTAATGCTGCCTTGAAACGGCTATATTCTTGAGAATATGAAGAGTTAATTATTAGAGCATTTATAGGCATAATAATAAATTCTGAAATTAAACTGTCATAGTCAATACTGGAAAACTGCAGGGAAAATAGTCGAACAGAACCTGTGAAAATGTAGTTGAACTAAATCTATTTCGTCGACCAAAGATCCAATTTTGTCGAGCTAAAACCTCTCTTTCTTCGAGATGAGCTCCAAGTTCTCTGAATAGAGAATTCATATATAATTTGAGCTCCAAGTTCGTCGAACTGAGATAGTCATTTCGTCGTGCTAAACTTCTATGAAGAAATTGGAATTCGTCGATCTCAGCTAAGATTTCATTGAACTCAGCTCAAAGAAGAAGACTGAGTTCGTCGAGCTTAGCTATGATTTCGTCGAACTCAGCTTAGAGAAATAATTGAGTTTGTCGAGCTCTGATCGACGAAAGTCGATCATAATTCAGCAATCTCTGAATGACTTTCTTAGCTCTTAAAAACTGCTTTCATAGGGGTCTTCTATCTTCTGAAGGTGAAAACCAATCATTCTAGGTTTGATGTCTTAACCTAGACTCCGACAAAACCTATGACCCTAGACTATACAATGTGGGTCAATCTAAGAAATCCTAATAGTGAACCTAGCCTAAATCAACCCTAAAATAGGTAGGGTTCCAACAAGGAGGGAAATCATATATAATGTGATGCATTGCGAGAGCTTCTAGCATGTAAAGGCAGATTGCAAGAGCCCAGTAGGGTTACTACATTCATTACTAATATTAGAGTGGAAGTTTGAGGATATAGCTATGGATTTTGTGCACAGATTGCCTCGCTCCCACTCTGGGCATGACTCTATATGGGTCATTGTCGATAGACTGACCAAGGTATCCCGGTTTATACGGATCAGGATGGACAACCCAGTTGCTATTTTGGTGAGTTTGTTTGTGGAGCAGTTCGTCAGTTACCACAGCGTCCCCAAGACGGTTGTCTTGGATCGTGATGGTCGGTTCACCACTAGGGAGTGGAGAGCAGTGCAGGTGTACTTGAGTTCTCAGCTTACTTTTAACACCGCTTTCCATCCTCAGGATGATGGCCAGACAGAGCAGACCAAACAGACTATGGAGGATCTGTTGCGTTTGTGTATACTGGATACGGGGAAACCTTAGGAGAGACTGTCGCCCCTGATTGATTCCTCATATAATAACAGTCACCAGACGAGCATTGGTGTGGCACCATATGAGGCTCTATATGGTATAAAGTGTCAGACACTACTATCTTGGGTCCAGGATGAGGAACCCAAGGCACTCAGGTTAGACTATATTGAGGATACAGATGCTGAGATATGGTTGATCAGGGATCAGATGATGGAGGCACAAAGTAGGCAGGCCAAGTACTATGATACGCGACATGAAAAAGTGGAGTTCTAAGTGGGTGATAGGGTGCTCTTGAAGATACATTCGGTGCATGGTGTCTCGCGGGTGCGGAGGTACAAGAAGCTCAGCCCTCGATTTATAGGACCATACTTGATCCTGGAGCTGATCGGTCCTTTGGCTTACAGGCTGGGGCTGCCGCTAGTGTTAAGGACTTTGCAGGACATCTTCTATGTCTCTTTTCTTTGGAGAGCTCTCCTTCGGCTAGAGTAGCATATTACTACTACAGCAAGCCCGGTAGCACCTGATAGATCCGTCCGTTTAGAGTCAGTCTGGATCGATGATACATCGACATGAGTACTGTAGAATAAGGTTCCATTGGTCAAGGTGTTGTGGTCCAACCACGGACGGAAGGATCACAACTTGGAGCCAATGGACCTGATGCATGAATAGTACCCAGAGCTTTTTGTCTCATATACCCTTTAATTATGTTTAAAATTCTTAAAATTATAGTGCATAGAAATCTCGTCGACCCGAACATGAATTTCGGGGACAAAATTATTTTTTTTTGCTTATTGGGATTTGTAACATCCCATTTCATGCTAGACCCCTCGCACATATTTTTAGTTAAGAGAATTGACTCAGGCTCGACAAGCGCTGAATAAGTCGAGTGAACATGACGCCACCCTACGAATTTAACATAGAAAATACTCAGGAAACTTTATGCGTCGAGTAATCTCGACTCCATTCGAAAAGGTGTCGAGTGATCTTGACGAATTTAACTTAGAAATACTCAGAAAACATTAGGCGTCGTGTGATCTCGACACCATTCAAAAAAGTGTTGATTGAACTCAACGCCACTTAACGTGGCGTTGAGTGGTCTCACGCCACACAACGCCTTTTTACTTAAACGTTGTTGGATGATGTTGGAATTGAGTGGTCTCAAGGCCACTCAACGCATCGTTGAGTGGTCTCAACACCACTCAACGCTTTTGAGCTATTTTTCGGCATAAGCTTTAAATTGCTTTGTCCGGCATGAACCGGGTTCAGGATAAAACGGTGATGGGACACTACAACAAATCTATGTAATAAATTGATCTTCTTATGAATATTTACTTTTAAACAAAAATTGATGGTCAATTAGAATGGTGACACATGGCAGTATGGGGGGGGAGAATCATTCTCAATGACGGCGGGCCATGCCCCGCTATGCCCAGCCACTCCTCTTAAGTCAAAGCCTTAAAATCAGCCAACCTCACCTCCATTCAACCCCACCATCATATTCAGCGAGCCCTAAGGAGCAGAGGGTTTTCCGGAGAAATCAGCAAACGGGCTAGATTACCGGAGCAAGGGTCGGCCATGGAGCACCACCACCAAACCCACTGTAAAGCTCTTCTAAGGGTCTGTTTCTCCTCCCCTCCCTCTGTGCTAGCTGTTTATCTCTTTTAGGAGAGATATCGGGCTCAAATGAGCATGTTGCCATGTGAGAGGACACTATTCAAGAAACAAACTTCCTGGAGATTGGGCACTAGCTCCTTCATCACTACTCAAAGATCTATAATAAGAGGACCTTAGTGGTTGAAGAATCAGCTCATGTTTTTGGCTGTCCATGTTATTTTTCTAGGTCTGACATTCATGAGCCTTTTTCAAACTTGTGTTTTCTTGGTCTCTCGGTATAATTCAGTGCCTCCTCTCTCGAGGGTTAGTGCGGAACTCTCTTCACCCAAGGGTGATTGCTCCATATACATGGCCTCTCGGCTAGCTAGTGTATAGATAACAAAAATACAGCACACACATCGATATGTGGTTCTACGCATCGTATACCCGGGGTAAAACATAAATAAATTTAATTAAAGAGATAAGAGGACCTTTAATTATTTAAAGCGATTTTATCTGCCACAATGATCTTCGATAATGAGGGCTAACTGTGATAAGCCACTCATCGGAATGGGGATGAATATTGAAAAGATTGCATAATTTAAAATACTAGTCATACTCAAACGAGTAGGCTGAAAATTAAAGCAGTAAAGAAAGCAGTAAAATTGCAAGTCCTACTAAAACGAGTAGGAGGGAAATGAAAACTGTAAAATGACAAGTCCTACTCAAATGAGTTGGCGGGAAATGAAAGCTATAAAAAAAGCAATAAAGCGCAAGTCCTACTCAAATGAGTAGGTGGGAAATGAAAGCATTAAAATGACAAGTCCTACTCAAACAAGTAGGCGGGAAATTAAAGCTATAAATTGTGAGTCGTACTCAAATGAGTAGGCGGTAAATTAAAGCAGTAAAAGCTAACTCATAAACGCACACACTCTACTTGAAGGAAAAAATGACAATAAAAACCTAATTCATACACTCATGCACATATACAAAAAAGTGAAAAATGAAGTGATCAGAAAATTAAAACAACTATATTTCTAGTGTTAGAACTTGATGAAAATGCATAAAAAGAGAAAATAAAAGTTAAAGAAGGAAAAATATTTTCAAATAAAAACAAAAACAAAGTGTTCAAAAAATTAAAGCGATTATAAATCCATTCTTATAACTTCAGAAAAGTGTTTAGAAAGTGGAAATAAAATTAAAAAGAACATAAAGTTTTACAAACTAAAAAGGAAAATCTAAGTTAAAGAGAAATAAAAACACTTTAAAAACTCTTTTATAAACCTATAATAATGAATACAAAGTGATTTGAAAAGCATAAAAGCTAAAAAGTCTAAGTAAAACAAAGAATAAAAGCATAAAATCAACAAATTATTCGCATACACACACACACACACACACACATATTGAAAAGAAAATCAAAAGACAAAAAGATCACTTAATGAGGGGAACTCAGATGTATTCCAATACATTGTAAAGAGAGAAAATCTACAAATTTTATTAAGTTTAAAAGGAGTTACAAAGAAAGCTAATGCAAAAACTAAAAGGAGTGTAAGAAAATTCTCCTTACATTGCATGAAAAATCACCTAAACAGCCCATATCCAAAGCAAAATGGTTCAAAAAAGGGAAACCTTGGACCTTACAACAAACATCTATTTATATGAAAAAAACTGAAATACACGCCCTGGTCACGGACGTGATGGGGGGGGGGGGGGGCGGGGGCATGTCGGTACTCGCGATGAGGTCAAGGTGAAAATCTATTGGCGGTTTACTTCGGGGCTTTCCACATGGAGGTCACGGGCATGTTCCTGCGGTCACGGGCGCGCGTATCATGGCCGTGACTAGCAGAACGTCGAATCCTTTCCTTGCTAGCGGCGTCTTGTCGGGAAAATTGAGGCAATCACGGGCGTACGCCGAATGACACGAGCATATCCAGGAAGATTTATCTGGCGAAGGCGTCAAGTCCATGCCTCCCTAGCGAAGACTTCTCTGGAATATGTGGGGTGGTCACGGGCGTGACCAAATCGACACGGGCGTGCCGGAAAAATCGTCGAATGTCGATCATCGAACTGGAGGCATTGAGTGTCGAGTGGCATGATATGGTCATGTCAGACTCGATACGGGCGTGTCTAGGGAGTTAAGTGTCGACTGGCAGGAGGCATTGAGTGTTGAATGGCGTTGAGTCGAGTTGACTGGCATTGAGTGTTGACTGACGTTGAGTGTTGACTGCTTTGAGTGTTCACATGCGTTGTGTATTGACTTGCGTTGAGTTGAGTTGACTGGACCTGTGTCGAGTTCGACGAACGTCGAGTCAGCACGCATGATATGGGTGTGTCAGACTGAACACAGGCATGTAAGACGGGATACAGGCATGACTTGACTTTGGCATTGCAGGAGGCAACTTTCTACTGGAAGTAAAGTGACATGCCCAGGTTACGGGCATGACAAGGATGTTTCGGGCTTGTATATTAGTTTTTTCAACTTTTTCTATAAAATTTCATAAAACAAAATTAAGCCTAAGTTAAAGGAGTATATACAAAAAATGAACATTTTATTAAACAAAAATAACCAAAAATAATGAAAATAAACTGAAACGACCTAAATAAAGTACGTGAAAATACAAATATTTATAACTCATCAAATACCCACATACTTAAGCTTTTGTTATTCCAGAGCAAAAGTTGGAGATAAACTTATAAGGAATTAAAAGAAATCCTAAATTTAGCTACCTCTTAAATTAATATAATGAGAGATCAAAATAATTATCAGGAGTATAAGAGTTAAGTCCTAAATTATGACACAAATTTAAATAGAGGAAGAGTTCTGGCTATAAAAGACTTCTCGATATAATCAAATAGAAAGCAAAATTTGCATTTGTCACGTTAACAAAAATAGACTGGAATTATAAGAATTAATGCAATTTAAAAATTATGCTCTCAAAAAGATTTTAATTTAATTCTTGAAACATTTGAATATGTCTGAGGGGGTTGTTTTGGTTTATGAAGAGGGCTTTGATTTTAGAGCTGAGTTATATTTTTTTGCTCAAACCTCTATTAAAATTTTTTGAATGAATGTGGATGTTTAGGAAAACAAAATCTTATTTTCCATAACATATAATTTTTTTTGAATAACTTCATATGACCCAATGTATATGTATAAGACTAATGAATTTTTTTCTCTTACTCCATAACATATAATTTTTTAAAATATTGGTTACCTATGTTTACGAAATGAAATCTTATTCCCATTGACATAGGTTCTTTTAAGGATCAAAATTAATCATGCCAGGTAAGACATGAAAAAATTGGGAGATAGGTTTTTTCAAAAAGAAAACTAGAATTTAATAAAAAACAATTTGAGAGCAACTTTGATAAATTGAACGTTCCTGTATTTGAAAAAAAATATGGAGTAAACATAATAGAATTCTGACATTGTTATTTTCAAACAAAATACACATGCAACTATTTAGATAAATTAGAAGTAGTGTTAAAAACAAGTCCCTTATCTAAATAAAAAAATAAAATAAGAAATGTTTTAAAACTTAACCCCAAATATTTAAATCAATCAATCTCTAATTAATAAACGAATATTAAACAAAGAATTACTAAAATTCACTTATAAATAAACTCGAAACAAAATTTTGGAATGCAAGGAGGTTAAGAATGGTTTATTCGATTTATTTGTTTCATATTAATTTTTTTTTTTATTTTTTTAGAGTTATGATCTTTTTTATATTTTTAGGGTTATTCTATTTTTTTTTGAAATTTTTTGTGTTATGATCTTTATTTTCATTTACGAACATACTTACAAGAAGAGGAAGACAAATTATTTAAAAAGATGGGAGAGAAAGGTAAATGAGAAAGAGAATATTTACAAAAATATTGGTAAAGTAAAATTTTTTGGAAATTTCGTTTCATAATTTGTTTGATTTTTGATGATGGATACCCAAAAATAATTTTTATTAAGTTTTCATTTTTTAAAATTATTTTGTTTTGTTTTCTTTTTTTGTTTTTTTGTTTTTAAAGAGGTGCAAAAAATAGAAGTGCAGAAAATGAATGTATACAAAATAGGAAAACACCCTCATACTTAATTCCAACATTGTCCCCAATATTGCAGTGTAAGTGTGAGGAACGATAAGAAATAAAATGAATTATTAAATAAAGAGGAAGGGGTAGGAACTTCCCTGGAACGTGTTTGGGGGTGGCGTTTTAGAAACCCTGTATTATTAAGAAATAAGAAAAAAGAACAATTCTGCTTATATGGAATTTATTTGGTGGCGCGGGGGTTTTATTTCTATTATTCGTCTTATTTATCTATTTACTACTTGACCTGGCCATATGTGTTCGGGTTGTAGGGGTGGTAAGTGTGTGTGTGTGTGATTCGTAATTAGCTAACATCTTAGCTATATGAGCGCAATAGAAATGCATTCCCCTATCGCGTATAATAACGTGAGGCGGGCCGAAGCTAGAAAAAATATATATAATTTTTAATAATAATAATAATAATTTTTTTAAAGGTTAAATATTTTTTTGGTTTTCGAAAAAAAAAAGTCAAAATAAAATATATGTGGTAATTTTTGTGTTTTTTTTAAAGTAAAAAAATGGTTTTATTTGAAATGAAAATAAAAAAGGTTAAAGCAAAAAAATCTTCTCTTTTTTGGGTTGTTCTTTAGTTTTTTAGATATTTTTTAGGGTTTTTAGTTTTTTTGGTTTTTTTGTTAGTTTTTTTTTGAGATTTTTTTTAAGAAACAACAGCATTTCAATTTTTTATAGATCAATATAATATATACGAAATAATAAAAAAAAGGTAAAAGTAATAGGCTCCAGAAGTTCAAAATAACACAGAATTGCCCGGCAACGGCACCAAAAACATGATGGTTAGTGGACAAATCACCCGAAACGGCGCCAAAAACTTGATGGTTAATGGACAGATCCCCGAAAACTGTGCCAAAAACTTGATGGTTAAAACTTGCGGCGCCCCGGGCCATATTTATTTATTTGATGGTTTATTTATTTGTTTTGGATGGATGGGGCGCGCAGATATATTTGATATAAAAGTTGAAATCGAGTTTTAACAAAAGGAGCCAAGTTCACCTATCTCGTGTAGTACATGATATTCTGCTGGGGAATATCGAGGTCATATTATTCTCCGGGATGTGTTGATTATTTCTAATCTTTCGTGGAGGGACTATTACTTTATCGAAAATAAATTGTGTGGTGATTAACGATATAGCACGGTTATATAAAAATAGAAAATATACTTGAAAAAGCCGATGAAGAAATAACGCATCGGTACCAAATCATATTTGAACAAAAATAACTTTTAATAACTAAAGATCCTAAATTTCAAATTAATTAAGGTGGCGACTTAGCCGTGGAGGTTCCATAAAAATGAGTTCACCTATCTCAAGGATAATCGCTGACCTAAACATTAAGACTATTCGACCGAGCTCTCATTCGACGAAGGATTCCTCTCAATGACCGCATTACGCTAAAAACCCCGCTATTGGGTGGGGAACCCAGACCGATAGAATTTCGCACCTCCTCTCTCAAGGGTTAGTGCGGAACTCCCTTACCCAAGGGTGATCGATCCATACACACGACCACTCGGGTAGATAGCTTATGAATAATAGAAATAGAACCCACACATCGATATGTGGTTCTATGTGTCATATACACGGGGTAAACCTTAAGTAATTTTAATTAATTAGAAAAAGAGGACCTTTAATTATTTAAAGTGATTTTATCTGTCCCAGTGTTGTTCTATACTGATGGCTAAGAGCGATTAGATACTCATCGGAATGGGGACGGCTATTGAAAAGATTACATAATTGAAAATACAAGTTCTGCTCAAACGAGTAGGCGGGAAATTAAAGCAGTAAGGAAAGCCTTAAAATTGCAAGTCCTACTCAAACGAGTAGGTGGGAAATGAAAGCTATAAAATGACAAGTCCTACTCAAATGAGTAGGAGGGAAATGAAAGCTGTAAAGAAAGAAGTAAAGTGCAAGTCCTATTCAAACGAGCAGGCGAGAAATGAAAGCATTAAAATGACAAGTCCTATTCAAACGTGTAGGCGGAAAATTAAAGCTGTAAATTGAGAGTCCTACTTAACTGAGTAGGCGGGAATTTAAAGCAGTAAAAGCTAACTCATAAACGCACACACTCTACTTGAAGGAAGAAATGACAATAAAAACCTAGCTCATACACTCACGCACACATACAAAAAAAGAGAAAAACGCAGTGATTGGAAAATTAACACAACTATATTTCTACAGTTAGAACTTGATAAAAATGCATAGAAAGAAAAAATAAAAGTTAAAGAAGAAAAAAGATTTTCAAATAAAAGCAAAATTAAAGTGTTCAAAAAATTAAAATGATTATGAATCCATTCTTATAACTTCATAAAAGTGTTTAGAAAGTTGAAATAAAATTAAAAAGAACATAATGTTTTACAAATTAAAAAGGAAAATCTAAGTTATAGAGAAATAAAAACACTTTAAAAACACTTTTATAAACGTATACGAATGAATACAAAGTGATTTGAAAAGCATAAAAGCTAAAAAAACTAAGTATAATAAAGAATAAAAGCATAAAATCAGAAAATTATTCTCCTACACACCCCCCCCCCCCCTTATTGAAAAGAAAATGAAAAGAAAAAAAATCACTTAAGGAGGGGCACTCAGATGCATTACAATACAATGTAAAGAGAGAAAATCTACAAATTTTATTATGTTAAAAAGGAGTTACAAAGAAAGCTAAAGCAAAAACTAAAGAGTGGGGGAGAAAACTCTACTTACATTGCATGGAAAATTACCTAAGCATCCCCTACCATAAGCAAATTATTCAAAAAAGGGAACCCATGTGAAAGTTATGGTACCTAAACACCTAGAGGGGGGGTGAATAGGTGACCTAAACCTTTTTAAAACTTTGTTGGCAGCAAAACAGTTATCTCACAGATTTCTACAGCTAACAGCAATAACAGAATATAAACAGTTAATTCACAGCACAGCACAGCACAGCAGACACACAAATTTAAAGTGGTTCCCCAATCTTTGGGTACATCCACTTTCCCCCTTCGCCTATCTAGCAGTGTACTAGATTCGGCCAATCTTCTCCACTATCTCAGAACCCAACTAGGTTCCTACACCTCAGGCCCAAAGCCTTACACTCAGCCACAAAGGCCTACACTCAGCCACCCAGGCCTACACTCAGCCTATTAAGGCCTACACTCAGAGTTCTTCAACTCCTACACTCAGGCAACCAAGCCCTACCCTCAGCCTTTATAATATAGGCTTACAATTCTCTCAGATCCAATGGATCCTACAAGTTAAAATTGAAATACAATAATTAACTCTACAACCCAGAAAATAAGAGAGGAGTTGAGAGTTTCTTGAAGAGTTCTTGGAAGAACTCAGCTAGATCCAAACTGACTTAGCTTCCTTCAAAGCTTCTTGAGTAGAACTGAATTAGTCTGAATCCTCTGCAGTTAATCCTTGACCTCTGCTTCTTGAGATCCAGATGATTCTGAATCCTTCTTCTCAGCCTTAGTTCCAAAGACTGAATTCTTGATTGGAGCTCTCTCTCTCCAACTTCTTAGATCTGCAGTTGGACTGCCAGATCTTCTTGTGTTGATCCTCTGTGTATCACTTTTCTGATTTAATCTGATCAAACACTTCAATTATTCTTACCACTTGTAATAACAACAATCAATCAATCTCTGTAAACTATGGGTGCCTATTTATAGGCTTCCTTCATGGTAACCGGCTGGTCTGGTTCATAACAGACTTCTGATTTCTCTGACAGTTGCTGTAGACCGGCTGGATCGGCAGTTGTCATGTCAACCAGTCACTTCTTGAAATTCTCTAAATGTCAGATAGTGTCGAGACTTCCTGTTCTTAAGTGTCGACACTTATAGACTAAGTGTCGACATATGCTGTGTAAGTGTCGACACAAGTCTACAAGGTGTCGACACAATTCCTTATATGTCTCGACACAGATTCTTCTGCATGTGTCGACACTGAAATTGAGTGTCGACACAAGTACTTGTACTTCATTCTTTAACTGTATTCTTCTAAGTGTCGACACATCTCCTTTGTGTCGACACATCTTCATGTGTTGAAACTGTCAAGTGTCGACACTGCTTCTTGGTGTCGACACAAGTCTTCAATGTTGTTTCTTCAGCTGAGTGTCGACACTTTCCCTTAGTGTCGACACTTGTACTTAGAATATTTTGTAAACTTTTCTGTTCTTTGCTAAGTGTCGACACAGCTCCTTGTGTCGACACTTTCTTCAAGTGTAGAGTCTTCAACTAAGTGTCGACACATATTGCTGGGTGTCGACACTTTCTTCAAGTGTTGACTCTTCTGGTTGTGTGTCGACACATTGTGCTGAGTGTCGACACATACTTCAAGTGTTGACTCCTTTGAGTGTGTGTCGACACATTGTGCTGAGTGTCGACACATTCTTCATATGTTGACTCTGCTGATTGAGTGTCGACACATTGTGTTGAGTGTCGACACTTGTCCTTAGTCTCTGCAGAATTTTGCTGAGTGTCGACACAACTCCAAGTGTCGACACTTTCTGATGTAGACTCGGCTCTTCTAGGTGTCGATACTTCTACTAAGTGTGGACACAGCTTTTCTGCATACTTCTTCACTGAGTGTCGACACAGCTCCAAGTGTCGACACTTTCTGTCTGGTGTCGACTCTTCTTCCCAGGTGTCGACACAATTACTCCAAGTGTCGACACTGCTTGTCTGGGTGTCGACACATGGACTTAGAAACTTTTAGCTTCAGTCCAGTGTATACCTAACCTGCACAAGTAACTCAAACAAACATCAAATACATTATGATGTATATCATTGAGTTAGGTGAGGCTTCTTCAAATCAGGTACATTTGACCAATGTACCCAACAATCTCCCCCTATTTGGAGAAGTCATAACCCTTAGTCAATGATATACACCACTCATAATTAAAAATTAGGGAATGATGTAAAGCAGGTATATGGTAATAGGGTAAACTTAAACATGTAATAAAGCACACATGTATACTCATTAAACATTGCAGAACAAACAAGAAATAGACACATTCTTCTGAACAATCATGAAAAATATATTTATCAAAAACTGTTCAAACATTGTTTTTAATACATTTTCAATGAAAAAATGTTTAGATGTAACAGATTACAACATTCTTCAGTCTAATCTTAGTCTAATTCTGATCAGGTTCTTTTATGACTATTCCTTTCCCAGCTTGCACTTTGGCTTTTACAGCAGCAGCAGCAGCAGGCTCAGTATCAGCAATCTTCTTTCCTTTGGAGTCCTTCTTCTTTAGTTCTTCAGCCTTGATTTTCTGTCTCTCAAAGTAATGATAGGGCTTAGGAAAGTACTTGCTAGGCTCCACAGCTGTAGGAGGTAGCTTTCCTAACTTAGCCTTTCTTCTATGCTGGACAATGGCTTCCTGCCTAATCTCATGCTTCCTCCATTCTGCTTCTGAGAACCATTTGTTCCTCTCATGTGCATTGTCCTTGGCTGCTTTCCAGGCTGTGAGAATGATGTTCCTAGAAGTAGGGCTCCACTGTTCAAAATCAGGTTTTTGCTCAGCTAGTTCCCTGAACTTCTTCTTTGACAGCCTTGTCTCTTCTTCTTTGTCCATAGCCTCTTGCATAGCTGCTGTAACAGGTTGAACAACCTTTTCCAGAACAACATTAGGCTTTCCAGTAGTTGGACTATACATTGTGCTTACTTCTGCATGAACCATGTCAAAATCTGGAGGTGGATAGATCACCTGAGCTACTTCCTGTTGCATATGCACTTTGAATACCTTATTCAGCTACATTATCATCATCACACAGGGGAGGATAGCCCAGTGTAGCTCTGATGGAGTTAGAAATCCATTTGGCATGGTCAGAGCTAGCCTTGACTAACACCCTCTCCCCCTTTATGACTTCTTGTTCAACATGATCTCTTACATCATCTTTCTGGAACCTGATTTGGCTGTCCAAGTACCTGATTCCATCCTTAAAATAAGGTTTAAGCTTTGTAAGCTGTTCAGAAATGACCTTCTGTGAATCTTTAATTGCAGTCTTGACAGCAGCAATTTCATCTTGAAATGCTTTATCAAATTCAGCCTTTGCAGCAGCAGATGATGTGGAAGGTTCAGCAGTCTTAGTCTTTAGTTCAGTGACTATAGCATTGTGAGATGCAGTCAAATTATCATTCATTCTTAATTGATTTTCCAGCACATAGCCTTGTTTCAATGCTATATCATCTACCTTTACTTTTATCTGTTCTTGATGTTTAGCCAGGTACACCACTGCATTTCCACCCTTGTGGAAGCATTCATTCATTTCCTTTTTATTCAGGTTCATCTCAAATCTTATTGACTTGATGTCTTGAGCTAAGTCAAATTGCAAAGACTTGTGGCCTTCATCAATATACTTCTCTATGGCCCTCCTGTGCTCATCCAGCTTAACTTGCATTGCTACCATTAATCCACTGTAATCAGTTGATGGAGCTTGTTGGACTAGGGAGTGTTGAGCAACAGTTTGTAGAGCCTTCTTGTAGCTCTGACTCCTTCTTTTGAATACAAAGAATTGCTTCTTCTTGGCTTGTTCAGTCTCATCTTCCTCAGACTCTGAAGTACTGGCTATATTCACCCTATCCTTAGGGCTTGATGGTTTGTCAGCTTGCACATCAAGTGCTTTCTCACTTTCCTGCCTTATAGGCTCTTCCTGAACTTGTAGTGTCTCCCCCTCAGCAGCAGCACCCTTCTCTTCAGCAGCACCATGCTTGTCCATGTCAAAATCCTCTTGATCTAAATTAAGAAATAGATCTTCCATTGTGTATTCAGGAGGTGACTGTGCAGGAGAAGTACTGGGTTGATCAACAACTTTATCAGGAACCACTTCTAGGATAACTGATATGTCTTGGAGAACAACATCTAGTTCTTGATTTTCTTGCTGAGTTTGCTGATGGACATCAGACAAATCAGAATCTATCACAGAAAAATCTAAAGTGTTGAGGTCAGAAAGTACCTCTTGGATAATGAGTGTAGCTTGCTCACTCTCCAGTGTAGAGGGTTGTTCTACAGCTGGAGGCTCCCCCTGGCTTGGATCCTTTTGCATGGGGCTAGCTGTAGGCAGCTCCCCCTGGATGTCAGCTGGCTCTTGGGGAGCAGGAGACTTCTCTGCAGCCACTTCCTCATGACTATCAGGAGTGAAAACAACTAGTTCTTCACTACCTGAACTGCTGGAGGACTCCTGTGTCACAGGAGCTATCTTCCTCTTCTTCTTTGGAGGGGAATCTTTCTTAGAAACTTGCTTCTCAGGGGTGGACAGTTCCTTTGACAACACCCTTTCCCACCTTGAGAAGATCCTCATGTCCATCCTTCTCATGTGGTTGATTTTGCTACCTGCAGCAGTGCTCATTACCTCTGGTATTGTACCAGCCATGTAGAGACTAAGTATCCTGCCCAGATTGGGCTTCTTTAGACTTTCCTTTATTTTCTCAAAGATAACCATTGACCAGTCTGTTTTGAGGTTGAAGATAATTCTGGTCATAACACTAAACATGGAGGCTGACACCCTGTCATGCCCTCCAGTCTTGCTGAGTATAACTTTACCCACAATTTCTGACAGGAATTTTCCTTGGGTATTCATTCCTCTCCTGTTGAAAACAGATCCTATCTTCAGCTTAGGATCTAGACCACACCAGGTAAGTGCTTCTCTGGTCTTGGATGTAGTCACTTCCTCTTCTTCTTGAATTTTAGGTAGCTGAAGTACCTTTCTCAGAGATTTGGGTGAAATCTTGACCCTGGTGCCATGCACTCTTGATTTGATTTTGTAACCTGAGTCATCTACAGAAGCTCCAGTAAGGAATTCGAGAACTTCCTTCTTCCATATTTTTGTTGGTTCTGAAACCAAGTACTCCAATCCAGAATCGGTGACTAGGGTTACCACCGATTTGATTTCTTGATTGTCATCGTCGAACGCGCCACGAACGAGCTCATAGCCTTCGTTAACATTCTCCTCGAGCTTGGGTGCCATTAGGGTTTAGAGATTTAGTCTTGAGAAAAGAGAAATGTCGACACAGCAGTTTTGGTCTCGAAACTCTGAAAGCGTGTCGACAAACAAAGACAGAGTCCTATTTATACCTTTCTTGTTTGAAGACGAACAGGCGGGATGGATTACTAAAGATGTGTCGACACTGGCAATAAGTGTCGACACTGACTTATAATGTCTCGACACTCATGTGTCGACACAAGTTTAGTCAATAGATTTTATGTGTCGACACTTGGTTAAGTGTCGACACCACACTACTCGACATGTAGTCGAGACTTTACTTAGAAAATTCTGAGTAAAACTTAAGTGTCGACACCTTATTGGATGTGTCGACACCAACTCGACATGTGTCGACACTAACATTCTGAAGTGTCGACATCAACTTCCTAGATGTGTCGACACCATTTATCTGAAGTGTCGACACTTACTAGTCTTTGTCGACATAGACTTGTCTATGTGTCGACACCTTTTTACTTAGCCAATTTTTAGTTCTGTAAACTTAGTCTAAGTTTATCATACCTAGTTCAATTTTAAACCTATTGAACTTAGCTTCTTCTAAGGGCTTAGTAAACATATCAGCTATCTGATTATCAGTTTTAACATATTCAAGTGCAATATCATTTCTTTCTACATGCTCCCTAAGAAAGTGATATTTAATCTCAATATGTTTAGTTCTACTATGTGATACAGGATTATTAGCTATTGAAATAGCACTTGTAGAATCACAGAAAAGTGGAGTTCTACTTACCTGAAATCCATAGTCTTCTAGCTGATGTTGAATCCACAGAAGTTGAGCACAGCAACTTCCTGCAGCTACATATTCTGACTCAGCTGTGGAGATAGCCACACTAGTCTGCTTTTTGCTGCTCCATGAAATGAGTCTTCCACCTAGGAATTGACAGGATCCAGTGGTGCTCTTTCTATCTTCTTTGCATCCTGCAAAGTTTGCATCTGAATAGCCTGTTAGATCAAAATCTCCATTCCTAGGGTACCAGAGGCCTAGATAAGGTGTGCCCTTTAGATATCTCAAGATTCTCTTAACTGCAGTCAAGTGAGACTCTTTAGGGCAGGCTTGATACCTGGCACAAACACATGTAGCATACATAATGTCAGGCCTACTTGCAGTCAAGTATAGTAGGGAGCCAACTATCCCTCTATACAAGGTTTCATCTACAGGTTTCCCTGCATCATCCTTGCTTAGAGACATACTTGACCCCATAGGAGTCTTCATGGTACTGGATGAATCCATACCATACTTCCTTATGAGTTCTAGTGTGAACTTGGACTGACATATGGATAGACCACTTCCAGTCTGTTTAACTTGGAGACCCAAGAAAAACTTCAGTTCTCCCATACTACTCATCTCAAATTGACTTTGCATAAGCTTTGCAAACTTTTTGCAAAGGCTACTTTCAGTAGACCTAAATATAATGTCATCTACATATATTTGGACAAGTATGACTTTGCCTCTTGATTCCCTAAGGAATAGAGTCTTATCTATTTTCCCCCTTGAGAACTTGTTCTCAATGAGGAAACTAGATAGAGTTTCATACCAAGCCCTAGGTGCTTGTTTTAACCCATACAATGCTTTCCTAAGTCTATAGACATAATGAGGTAGAGTTGGATCATCAAAACCTGCAGGCTGCTCCACATAGACTTCTTCTTTCAAATTACCATTTAGGAATGCTGACTTCACATCCATTTGGTATACCTTGAATCCTTGATAAGTTGCATAGGCCAAGAACATCCTTATGGCTTCCAGTCTGGCTACTGGAGCAAAGGTTTGATCAAAATCAATACCTTCTTCTTGCCTATAACCTTTAGCAACCAATCTTGCTTTATTCTTAATGATGACTCCTTGTTCATCTAACTTATTCCTGTAGATCCACTTTGTTCCTATCACATTGTGATCTTTAGGTTTAGGAACCAGGTCCCAAACCTTGCACCTCTTGAACTAATTAAGCTCTTCCTGCATTGCTTCAGTCCACTGTGGATCTTGTATTGCTTCTTCAAATTTCTTTGGTTCTATTTGAGACAGAAAACTTGAATATACTACAGCATTCTGATTTCTGCTCCTTGTCTGAACACCTTGTCTTGGATCTCCAATTATCAGCTCTACTGGATGATTTCTTAGATGCCTGTTGGCTGGAGACATCCTTACTTCTGGTTGAACTTCTTCAGCATCTTCATCAAACTGAGTTCCTTGTACTTCTTCAGCTCCTTGTACATGTAGTTCTCCCCCAGGACATAAGCCATCTCCTTCTACTTGCTGTCTTGCAGCAGGTACATCTTCTATGGTTAGCTTGTCCATCTTCTTAGTAAGACCTGTGGGGCTGCATACACTGCTAGACAACTCATTGTTAATTAGTTGTGTCTCATCAAAAACTACATGCACAGACTCCTCTACAACTAGTGTAGTCAAGTTGTAGACTCTATAAGACTTACTATTATTGTTGTACCCAACAAACACTCCCTCTTGGGACTTGGCAGCAAACTTAGTTAGGTAAGACTTTCCATTGTTAAGTATGAAGCATTTGCAACCAAAAATCCTGAAATAGGATAGATTTGGTTTCCTGCCTTTCACAACTTCATAGGGGGTCCTGTTTAACCTTTTAGTGATGGTAGCCCTATTTATCACATGGCATGCAGTGTTAACTGCTTCAGCCCAGAAATACTCTAGCAGTGATGAATCACTTAATAGGGTTCTACCAGCCTCTATCAAGGTCCTATTTTTCCTTTCAGCAATGCCATTTTGCTGAGGTGTTCTAGGTGAAGAGAATTCTTGAAATATCCCATAGTCTTCACACAGCTTTGTCATGCTTTCAGACTGAAACTCAGTACCATGGTCACTTCTAATTTTGACCACAGTACAGTTCAATTCATTCTGAATTTGCTTAACAAAGCTATGGAAGACACTAGGTGTTTCAGATTTCTTCTTTAAGAAGAACACCCAGGAAAACCTTGAGTAGTCATCAACAACTACAAAGGTATAGACCTTCCTACCTAAGCTGTGAACTGGCATTGGACCAAATAGATCCATATGCAAGAGGTATAAACACCTCACAGCATCTTTGTTGTCTAAGCTTCTAAAGGTGGATTTAGTCTGCTTGCCCTTTTGACAAGCTGAGCAAATGCCATCTTTGACACACTTAACTTGAGGACCATTCCTCACTAACTCTTTGCTAAAGAGTTTGCTAATAGTCTTGTAGTTAAGATGAGCTAGCCTCTTGTGCCACTTGACACAATGAGAGACTGTCTCATCAGCTACAAGACAAACAGGAGAACCATTGTTCTCAATCATAATATCTAAGCAGTAGACATTCCTCTTTCTATATCCTGTCAAAATGATCTCTTGATCACTTGACCTCTTTATATGACAACCATTTTTAACAAATGAGATGTCATACCCTACATCACTTAACTGACTTATACTAATGAGGTTGTGTTTCAACCCTTTAACATAAGCCACTTGAGTAATGGTAATAAGGTTTGAAGAGATGTTACCAAACCCTTTGATGATTCCTTTTTCAGAACCACCAAAGGTCACTTTAGGACCATTTTTGATTGGAATGTAGTCCTTCAGTAGTCCCCTTGTTCCAGTCATATGTCTGGAACATCCACTATCCAAATACCATGTTGGGGTATGGCCACTTGGATTCACCTGCAAAACAAATTAATGAACCTTAGAACCCAAAGTAAACTTGGGTCCTTGGTGATTGTTAGTTTGCAACTTGACATAGCTACCTGCTGGCTTTCCACCAGGTAACTTGCTACTCAACTTGGCACTGGCATTGTGCCAACAATCCAAGGCAAAGTGGCCAACCTTGCCACAACACCAGCATTCAAACTTGTTGTACCTTTGCTTAGGTACAGACTTGGCTGTCTTGACTACAGCAGGCTTATTGAATGTTGGGGCTTTGCCCTTGGACTTGGACTGATCCTTAACAGTCCTAGCTGGTTTAATAAAACCCAATCCAGCCTTTCCTTTATGATGAACAAATTCATCAATCAAGGGTAGCACTGATTTAGGTTTTGAAAACCTAGCAACTAGCTCTCTTTCCTTCTGGAGATTGATCTCCAGTAACTTAATTTGATCATTTTTATAAGTGATAGTTCCCATCTGAATCACAGTAATGTGTTTCAGCCTGGCTACCTCATTGAGCTTTTGATCAAATTCCTTCTCAAAGTCTGTTGCAGCTGCCTTTAGATCAGCAATTTCCTTTTCCTGACTTTTGGCAAGGGACTTGCTTTTCTTATAGGCTTGCAACAGTACTTTATATTCATCTAAGAGCTGATGAATATCTCCCTCAGATTCAGAAACACTTCCATCACTTGATGAAGATGAATCTGACTCTGAACTAGAACTGAAATCTGAACTTTGAGTTGGACTTTGTACCTGACTAGGTCCTGGCTGCTCCAGGATTTTGGTACTTTCAGTCAATGCCATCAGTCCTTGGCACTGACACTCTTCTTGTTCATAGATTGATTCCATGATCTGCATAAACTCCTCTTCTTCTTCAGCAAATAGCCCTATGTAGGCTTCAGCATCTGTCTCAGTGTCTGAAGAAGAAATGTCTGAAAGAGTCTTCTCATTCTTTGCAACAAAGGACTTCTCCTTCTTTCCTTTGAAGTGAGTCTTCTTTTTGTCACTGGATTCTTTTCTTCTCTCAGGACAATCTGCAATAACATGACCCTGTCTATTGCAGCAGTAACACACTATCCTAGACCCAGTTGCCTTGCTAGTCTTTGTCTTTTTCTTGCCCTTCTTTGAAGGATTCTTCTCCTGATACTGAACTTCTTTCCCTTTGGAAAATGAAGGTCTGGACCTCCACTGTTTCTTCTTCAGGAATTTCTGAAAATGTCTGGTGAATGCAGCAAAGTCTTCATCACTTTCACTGCTTGTAGACTTTGTGCTAACAGACTCATCAGATTCTGATTCAACTACCTCTGGAGGAGGAGTTGATGACTTAGTCCTGCCCTTTCTAGGTACTTCTGACTTGAAGGCAACAGTCCTTTCCCTGTGCTCAGTCCTTGTTGATTTTTCCTCCTCTTTTCTCACAGACAGCTGCATCTCATAATACAGCAACTTGCCAAACAGTGTGGGAGGAGGAATTTCTCCCAACTTTGCCATTTCTCTGATGGCACAGATCTTAGTGTCCCAATCTTTGGTTAGGGACCTCAAGAACTTATCATTCAATTCATAGTTAGTGAACTCTCTTCCATAGGACATGAGTTCATTAACAATTCTATAGAACTTCTTGTAGCATTCAGTGATGCTATCTCCTCTTCCTTGCCTAAAGCTCTCATACTCTTGATTAAGCAAGGACTTCCTATCTTGCCTAACTTCTTCAGAACCTTCCATATAGACAATGAGGGTATCCCACATTTCTTTTGCTGTTTTACAGTGAATTAGGTTCTGAAAAGTTGCATCATCAATGACACTTACTATTATGTTTTGTGCCCTTTTGTCCATAGTGGCTAGGACAATTTCATCCTTGGTCATCTCAGAGAAATCCTTTGGAGTCCTCTGATTTGCATCCAATACTGAGATCTTCATGGGCACATATGGCCCCTCTTTGACTGTGATGTAGATTCTAGGGTCAGAGGCTTCCATGAACAGCCTTACCCTCTCTTTCCAGATTCCAAAAATCTCTTTTCTGCATATGGGCAGTTTCATTGAACCCAATTCCTTGTGATTCTCTGAAGAACCCATGTTTCTTGATTTTCTTGAAACTGTGTTCTGACTTACACTGAATCTGCCAAACTGGATCTCCTCAGACAGTTAGTCCTTTTTGAGGAACCTCCCTCTGATACCACTTGAAAGTTATGGTACCTAAACACCTAGAGGGGGGGTGAATAGGTGACCTAAACCTTTTTAAAACTTTGTTGGCAGCAAAACAGTTATCTCACAGATTTCTACAGCTAACAGCAATAACAGAATATAAACAGTTAATTCACAGCACAGCACAGCACAGCAGACACACAAATTTATAGTGGTTCCCCAATCTTTGGGTACATCCACTTTCCCCCTTCGCCTATCTAGCAGTGTACTAGATTCGGCCAATCTTCTCCACTATCTCAGAACCCAACTAGGTTCCTACACCTCAGGCCCAAAGCCTTACACTCAGCCACAAAGGCCTACACTCAGCCACCCAGGCCTACACTCAGCCTATTAAGGCCTACACTCAGAGTTCTTCAACTCCTACACTCAGGCAACCAAGCCCTACCCTCAGCCTTTATAATATAGGCTTACAATTCTCTCAGATCCAATGGATCCTACAAGTTAAAATTGAAATACAATAATTAACTCTACAACCCAGAAAATAAGAGAGGAGTTGAGAGTTTCTTGAAGAGTTCTTGGAAGAACTCAGCTAGATCCAAACTGACTTAGCTTCCTTCAAAGCTTCTTGAGTAGAACTGAATTAGTCTGAATCCTCTGCAGTTAATCCTTGACCTCTGCTTCTTGAGATCCAGATGATTCTGAATCCTTCTTCTCAGCCTTAGTTCCAAAGACTGAATTCTTGATTGGAGCTCTTTCTCTCCAACTTCTTAGATCTGCAGTTGGACTGCCAGATCTTCTTGTGTTGATCCTCTGTGTATCACTTTTCTGATTTAATCTGATCAAACACTTCAATTATTCTTACCACTTGTAATAACAACAATCAATCAATCTCTGTAAACTATGGGTGCCTATTTATAGGCTTCCTTCATGGTAACCGGCTGGTCCGGTTCATAACAGACTTCTGATTTCTCTGACAGTTGCTGTAGACCGGCTGGATCGGCAGCTGTCATGTCAACCAGTCACTTCTTGAAATTCTCTAACTGTCAGATAGTGTCGAGACTTCCTGTTCTTAAGTGTCGACACTTATAGACTAAGTGTCGACACATGCTGTGTAAGTGTCGACACAAGTCTACAAGGTGTCGACACAATTCCTTGTATGTCTCGACACAGATTCTTCTGCATGTGTCGACACTGAAATTGAGTGTCGACACAAGTACTTGTACTTCATTCTTTAACTGTATTCTTCTAAGTGTCGACACATCTCCTTTGTGTCGACACATCTTCATGTGTTGAAACTGTCAAGTGTCGACACTGCTTCTTGGTGTCGACACAAGTCTTCAATGTTGTTTCTTCAGCTGAGTGTCGACACTTTCCCTTAGTGTCGACACTTGTACTTAGAATATTTTGTAAACTTTTCTGTTCTTTGCTAAGTGTCGACACAGCTCCTTGTGTCAACACTTTCTTCAAGTGTAGAGTCTTCAACTAAGTGTCGACACATTTTGCTGGGTGTCGACACTTTCTTCAAGTGTTGACTCTTCTGGTTGTGTGTCGACACATTGTGCTGAGTGTCGACACATACTTCAAGTGTTGACTCCTTTGAGTGTGTGTCGACACATTGTGCTGAGTGTCGACACATTCTTCATATGTTGACTCTGCTGATTGAGTGTCGACACATTGTGTTGAGTGTCGACACTTGTCCTTAGTCTCTGCAGAATTTTGCTGAGTGTCGACACAACTCCAAGTGTCGACACTTTCTGATGTAGACTCAGCTCTTCTAGGTGTCGACACTTCTGCTAAGTGTCGACACAGCTTTTCTACATACTTCTTCACTGAGTGTCGACACAGCTCCAAGTGTCGACACTTTCTGTCTGGTGTCGACTCTTCTTCCCAGGTGTCGACACAATTACTCCAAGTGTCGACACTGCTTGTCTGGGTGTCGACACATGGACTTAGAAACTTTTAGCTTCAGTCCAGTGTATACCTAACCTGCACAAGTAACTCAAACAAACATCAAATACATTATGATGTATATCATTGAGTTAGGTGAGGCTTCTTCAAATCAGGTACATTTGACCAATGTACCCAACACCATGGACCTTACATTGCATGGAAAATCACCTAAGCATTCCTGCGGTCACCTTCGTGTAGCATGGGCGTGACTAGCAGAGCGTCGAATCCTTGTCACGCTGGCAGCGTCTTGTCTGGAAAATTGAGGCAGTCACGGGCATGCGCCGAATGACATGGGTATGTCCTGCAAGGTTTATCTGGCGAAGAAGTCGAGTCCTTGCCTCGCTGGCGACGTCTTGTCTGGAACAGCTGGGGTGGTCATGGGCATGACCAAATCGACACGGGCGTGTTAGATAAATCGTCGAACATCGATCGTCGATCTGGTGGCACTGAGCGTCGAGTGGTGGACACGAGCGTGTCGGACTAGACACTGGCGTGTCTTGGGCGTTGAGTGTCGATTTGTAGGAGTCATTGAGTGTTGACAGGCGTTGAGTCGAGTTGACTGGCGTTGAGTCGAGTTGACTGGCATTGAGTGTTGAATGACATTGATTGTTGACTGGTGTTGAGTGTTGACTGGAATTGAGTGTTTACTGGCGTTCAGTCGAGTTGACGTCATTGAATCATGTTCAACGAACGTTGAGTCAACTGGCGTGACATGGGTGTGTTGGACTGAATACGGGCATGTTAGACGGGACACAGGCGTGACTTGACTTTGGAATTGCAGGCGACATCTTTCTACTGGAATCAAAGTGACACGCCAAGGTTACGAGCGTGACAAGGAGGTCACGAGAATGTACTTTGGTTTTTTCAACTTTATCTGTAAAATTTCAGAAAACAAAATTAAGGCTAAGTTCGAGGAGTATATACAAAAAAAGAACATTTTAATGAACTAAAATAACTAAAAATTATGAAAATAAACTGAAATGACCTAAATAAAGTACGTAAAAGTACGAATATTTACAACTCATCAAGAAGACTGAAGCTTGACAGATCATGAGTTCATCAAACAGCTAACTTGAACATGCAAAAAAACTGGATGCTCTGCTTGTTCTTCTTTATAAGTATCTTAACTGACCACGTTATAGCAGAATAAATTGCTACCACTATCTTGAATGAACTTTTAGATCAGCTGGATCGACTTCAAGCTTCAAGTTCGACAGAAATGGAGAGGAAGATGAAGTTCAACCACCTACAATTGATAGCAGCAACTTTCTTTAATGGAAGAAGATGTACAGTAGAGTGCTGGCGCTATTTGTCGTGTTCTGTAGCTTTTCCCGCAACTAATTTAAACTCTTTTGACTTTTGTTGACTATGGCTGACGTCATCAGTTATGGACTTAGCCAATTTCTCAGATCCACTACATATAAGCCCCCCTCCTGGAACACAAGACACGGTCGAGGGGAGTCTTATGCCCAAAACAGCCGCCTTGCGGTAGAACTAGCACACAGGTTAACCTATTCTACAAGACGTCTATCCTGTTGGATAAACATATCATTCATTCCAACCCATCATAAAGAATAAATTGAAGTCAAATGCAAGCTAATATATACGTCCAAATGATACATCAAATAAAAGAAGCAACTAAAGCTTATATAATGTCAGAGTATAAGATCCCATAAGAATACAATATGAATCTCTCGCAGACTCACATCAGTCACTGACGTCAATGAGGACACCGTCACATCAGGCCCTATCGCCATGGCCTTGCTGTCCACCTGCGTAACGTGCTGCTTCTCTATCTGCGGGGTTTCCTTCTAAAAAGGAAGATGTAGCAAACGTTCTCAAAAGACTAAGTGGCTATCACACCCGCTCCACCGGTGAATCCTCGGCACCGGGAGGCGAAAGGATCAATGGTACAATATAATTATATATAAACAGTAGTATAAACATGTGGTATAGAATCGATCAACATCAGAGTATATCAGTATTTACAATAAATGAGTATGTAAGTGTACTTTAACAGTTCTATCATCTGCATCATTAAATAGCATAAATCTACGAAAATAAATAACTTAACTTATATGAAAGCCCATAAAGACATATAAGTTAAGGATCGGCTCAGCAGTAAAGTAACTCATTGTATAAGAGTGCCTATTTAAACTTATACGATAAGGATCTTGTGTATGCAATGAAATGTAATGATATGAATTCAATGCAATGAATCACCCATGATCACGAACATGCAATTGTTATGTCAACACAAACTTGTAGTTCAAACTTTTCGAGCAGGTAGCTAACCTCTCAGGCGCCATCCGTCGTGGCTAGACGGTGATAATGAAACAGGCTTTCCACTACTAGGCAGAAATCCACACTACCAAGCCTAGGCCCCCGTATGTTCAACGCTAAGATCACACCACAAAGCTTACATGCGTACTACGGCTCAGAGGGGTATCGTGTAGATGTGTACCAAGAATGTATCCATACGGTGGCCGGACGATTTATTTGTTAGAGCTCTCGGGTTGTTCCTGCGTGGCGTTAACCCTACTGCCGGCGGTAGCGTAGTTCTGTTATTTCTGAGCGGCGATAGTTTTCTACTGCGTGGTGGTAGCGTAGCAGTTATGACATGTCCACGTGTCACCACCCAATTGGATTTCTAAACGATGGTGTCCTTGAGAAGCCGAACGATTAGGCTACAGTACGACGGTAACTTCCTACTGCGCGGCGGTAGCTCTCGTAAACTGAATTCTTGGAGGAATCAGGACTGTCCACTAGTTTTATTTGGAGATCCGACGGCTGGTGCGTGCCTCTACGAGTATATAGCCGGGAGTTATTTTTTCCCAAATTATTTCTTCATTGGCACTCTCTTTCTAAGTACTAGATGTAACGCCCCAAAAATCGTATCGAGCTGGTCGTGTCCAAGAGTATTTTTTTGGTGTTTGTATAGGGGTACACGGCCTAGTACACGGGCGTGTCTAAGGACGTGTGGTTCTTTGTGTTGGCCGGCTGTGTCCAGAGAAGGACACGACAGGAAACACAGCAGCATAACAGGAGAGTGTCCAATGATACGGGCGTGTGCATACCCGTGTCACCACCCGTGTTCCCAAGAGTCGTGTCGGTTGGCGTGGCAGTTACTGGGGACACGGCTGTAGTGCACGGGCCTGTCGGAAATTGACACGGGCGTGTCGGAAACCGACCCGCGCATGTCAGGTTGAGACACGGGCGTGTCTCGACCCGTGTTAGTTTCTGTGCTCGACGATCGTGCCTGGATCGAGGAACACGGCCTGCGACACGACCGTGTGCGAGGCCGTGTTCGGCCCAGATTTTTTGATTTTTGGGCGGATCTGAGCCGTTCACTTTCTTTAATTAATATCCAACGGCCCAGATGTGTTCCTGCTCTGTTAAGGCCGGGAATGGAGGTTTAACTCCTCATTTGCTCTTTACCATTCTCTTTATAAGGAGTTGGAGAGTGGAGGAAGGAGAGGGAGTATTCCGGGCGCCGGCGGAGTATCAGAGCACCGTTTTGAGAATAGAGAGTGGATCCGCGGAGGAAATTCCATTGTGAAGCCTTCTATCTGTATAGTTTTTTCCATGGCTCAGAAGCATAGTATAAGGGTAACGATTCTCTACTTGAGCATGTGAAGCTCTCCTTCTTTTGCATAAGGAAACCCGCTCCCGCGAGTGTGCGGTGAGTGTGCGGTGTTCCTTGGGTTTGACAGGAATAGTCCCCCTTGTGTTGCCTATAGAGTCCGGAACGGAAGTTTGGACATAGGCATTGTGTGTGAAGCCTACCCAGACATGTTGGTCTAGATCGGTGATGTTGCATTTTGTATGATTTGCCGGAGAAGACTCCGTGTTTTGTGTTTTCGGGTTTCTACACGATAGATTGTAGCAGAGATCCTTGGGGATTAACTCTAAGGCGCACCCGAAAATCTGAGCGGAAACATAATTCTGTTAATTTGGCGGCCTAGGAGCCGGCCTTGTACATAACTGGGTTATGTGTTGTTTGGATTATTGCGGGATCCGAAAGAAGCTTGGCTCATACGTACGTCTTAAGGTGAACTATGCGTTGTGTGCAACGGGAAAGTGGAATCGTACTCGGGCTATGTGGTTCGGTACAAGAGACCCAAAGAGGGACTGGCCGTTAGCATAGTCGGGAGCCTTAGACAGTGGTCAGAAAGGCAAAAATGCTCACGTTGTTGCAATTTTGGGGATGGTGGTGAAGCCACAGAATTGACCGGATTCACCGATAATATGCCCTGAGTGCACATGGTGTTTGGGCCGTGAGAGCGTAGACCTTTGGCGTAGTATATTCGCATTTTTATTGTTTAGTTGGGCTTAAGAAATGCAGGGAATGAGCACCGCCGTCCCGAGTAAGGGGCGGGGACGTTATAATTTGATCGGCTTTGGCTGACCGTTGCTTTGTTTGCCACTGTGCGGTGGAATGTTTCTTGCAGGTGTTGCAGAGCCAAGTGCTAAATAGTGGGCTGAAGCCCAAGTTGCTGAGCTGTCCCTCGAAGGCCAAAGCGAATAGCTGTATTTTGTTTTGTCATGTGTAGCCGGCCTGCGAGCCGATGTATGGAAAACACTACTTTGTTAAGTGAAACTCTTGTAAGGCCATAAGGCCAAGTCCTTTCAGTGTAGTGGTTATTTCATTCCTATGGTAGTTATGGACATTCATGTTTATTGATATATCAATTATGGGTTCTTTATAACTATTTAAAAGCTTCCACTAGAATGCTCTATGTAGGACGAGTAGTAATAGTTGTATGGTTTTGGTATTCTTATGTAACCCTTCCGACTGTCCTTGGTATATGACGTCGGGTTCCAGCTGAACCTTCTGTTATATGTCATACGACAGATAGGGGTGTTATAATTTGGTATCAGACTTTTGGTTCCGATCAACTTGAATGAATTCATGGACGAATTCTTTTAACAGGTGGTGAGCACATGTGTACGTCATTGTTATAACATCAAAAATAACCCTTGAATGTCCACTTAGGAACGAAAAATGCTCTTATTTTGAGGAATCTGAGTGTTCCAATGGTTTGTTTTTAGCAATCTATTTGTCATCTAATCAAGTGTCTTTGCTATTATAGGCGGCTAGTAGCGGTGCTGGGCAATCGGAACGCCCGTAATCGGCAGAAAGTAGTGCACCGAGAGACGTGCCTACAACACCTCCTTCAACGGAAACTGCCATATTGGTTGCTGAAGCAGTCTTTGCTATGATTAATGCCCAACCTGCAGAGCAAATGAACCAAGTACCATATGTTAATGAGCAAGAACCAATTAGGGCGGCAGAGCCGAGAGTGGTAGAGCGCGCGGCAGTTGATCAGGTAGCACCAAGGAGAGCTATAGAGAAGCAGCTCAAGCATGTAATGAGTTTTAATCCTCTGAGGTTCGACGGGGTTGGAACGTCAACTCAAGCTGAGGATTGGCTCTCTACGATAAAGAGGGTCTTGACAGCCACAAAAACTATTGAGTGGCAGAAGACCAACATAGAGACCTTCCTTTTATCGGGAGAGGCGAGGCTGTGATTAGACAAGTTGGAGTTTCATCTCTTAGTGGGAAGGCAACTTGCGGATGTGCCTATGGAGGAATTCTCAAGGTTGTTCTTGGGCAAATATCTACACTCTGCGCAGAAGCTTGTGATGGAGAATCAGTACCTTGGTCTGACTCAGGGAGGCAGAAGCGTGTATGAGTATCTCCACGAGTTTACGCGGTTGGGTTTTTATGCTGGTGTTATGTTTACTGAAGAGGAGCGAAAGACCAACCGATTCTATGAGGGTCTATGTGGCGACCAACATCTTCTCCTTGCTGGGCCTAAGGCGCAGGGCTTCCTAGCCTTGGTCAATTCGGCCCGGTCATTGGAAAAGGTCGTGAAGAAATTGCAAGAGAAGAATGATCCAGGGGAAAAGAAGTCAGAGTTCAAAGTGTCGAATGCAAAGTCGGGTTTCCGCAGATGAAACAAGAAGCCGAAGACTTTGAACTCAACCACTTCGTCTGGTGTGGAGGGGGTAACCACAAGTCGAGTCCCAAGAGCGTGTTATAACTGCAAAAAGATGAGGCATTTTGCTCGTGAGTGTTGGAGCGGACGTGCAAAGTCAGAGAGGAAGCCTGGAGCAACCTACGAAGTTAAAGGAAAGGCGGTGGAGTCAACCACGTCCCACCATGCTCCAGCCCAGCCTAGAGTTTATAACCTTAGTCTGCAAGAGGCCATAAGACAAGATGATGTGGTGACAGGTATGAGTTAAATTATAGTAGTTTAACTTTATGTAGTTGTTACCTTTTTATATGTTAGCTTACATTTGTTTGTGCTAGGCTTCGTGTTGATTTTTGATTGTCCGGCGAGAGCCCTGTTTGATACGGGAGCTTCACATTCCTTCTTATCTGAACGATTCGTATCGTGCATTAGAGTCCCTTCCTCGATGGCTAAAGACAAGTTGGATGTGTTGTTACCTAATGGGTGCTCAATGCGCGTGCATAGAGTCTGTGTGGTTAAGATTTGGATTGGGGATCAGGAGTTTGACTTGCAAGCGTCGGTACTACCGTAAGTGGAGTTCGACGTAATTTTCGGTATGGACTGGCTCTCGGAGCAGCGAGCATGTATTGATTGCAACCTGAAAAAGGTTAAGTTTGGACTGGATACTGATCGGAAGACTACGTTCGCGGGCATGAACGGGTCGGGTAAGGTTTTGATGTCGGACATACAGGTTATCAAGGCAGTCCGGTCTGGGGCAAAACTGTTTGTCACATTAGTGAAGACTTCAATGCCTAAGCCATGTTTGAGCAGTATTCCAGTTGTGTCTGAATATCCTGATGTGTTTCCGGAAGATCTCCTAGGACCCCCTCCTTAGTAGGAGATTGATTTTACTATTGAGCTGGTGCCGGGTGCCAAACCGGTGTCATGCTCTCCGTATTGGATAGCGCCAAGAGAGATGACGGAGTTGAAGGTGCAACTACAAGAGTTGTTGGAGCAAGGGTATATGTGTCCAAGTTCATCGCCTTGGAGCGCACCAGTCCTCTTCGTTAAGAAGAAAGATGGGAGCTTGCGACTCTGTATCGACTATCGGGAGTTGAACAAGCTTACGGAGAAGAATAAGTATCTGATCTCAAGGATTGACGATCTATTTGATCAGTTCGTTGGGTCTACAGTATATTCGAAATTAGATCTGAAATCTGGTTACTATCAATTAAGGATAAGGGAAAGCGACATCCCAAAGATATCGTTCAGCACGCGGTTTGGGCATTACGAGTTTACGGACATGCCGTTTTTGTTGACCAATGCGTCATCCGTGTTTATGGATCTGATGAATAGGATGTTCAGAGAGTATCTGGATCGTTTCGTGATAGTATTTATCGATGATATTCTGGTGTACTCGCAGTGTGAGAAAGATCACTACATGCATCTGCACATGGTGTTGGAGATGTTGAGAAGAAATCAGTTGTATGCTAGGTTCTCCAAGTGTGAGTTCTGGCTATACTTGGTAGCGTTCCTTGGTCATGTTGTTAGTGGTGAAGGTATAGCAATGGATCTCGCGAAGGCAGTGGTGATACGGGAGTGGCCTGTACTGACTACAGGGACGGAAGTCCGGAGCTTTCTGGGGCTTGCCGGCTACTACAGGCACTTCGTAGAGAACTTCTCACAGATAGCGCTATCACTCACGACGTTGACAAGGAAGGATCAAAAGTTTGTGTGGTCGTTGGAGTGCGAGCAGGCTTTTGAAGAATTGAAGAGGCGTTTGACCACGACGCCTATCTTATGTTCGCCGAGTGGGAATAAAGGGTTAGAAATCTATAGTGATGCTTCGGGCAATGGTTTGGGCTGTGTTCTGCTACAGTATGGGAGCGTGAAGGTTCATGAGAGCGTGAAGGTTTAGCCTATGGTTCACGACAATTGAAGGTTCATGAGCGGAATTATCCGGTCCATGAGTTAGAGTTAGCGGCCGTGATATTTGCTCTGAAGCTGTGGAGGCACGATCTATACGTTGTGAAGGTCGACATCTACACCGATCATAAGAGCTTGAAATACCTGTTAGATCAGAAGGACCTGAACATGAGGCAGTGGAGGTGGTTGGAATTCCTGGGGGACTGCACCTTCGGGATACATTATGTTCCTGAGAAAGGAAATGCAGTGGCGGATGCGTTGAGTCGCAGGGTTCCTGTACGAGCCAGCTGTTTGTTGGTACATAATGAGAGTTTGGTCCATGAATTGGAGGCATTGGAGATAACTTGCATCGACAAGCAGTCTTGTACCGAGGCGAAATTGTTTTGGACAGAGGTGCAGTATGACCAAGCTGATAGAGTTTGGCTTGCATTGGTTCAGGATAAGAGCATAAAGCTGATCTTGGATGAATCTTTGGATGGGTCAAATTCCCAATTTGATGTTGAGGATGGACTGCTAAGGAGGCACGGTCGCCTATGCGTTCCTAGTGCGAGTAATCTTCGGGAGGAGTTGTTGTACGAGGTATATCATACCAAGTACTCAATCCACTCGGGGAGCTCGAAGATGTATAGAGACATGAAGAAGTAGTTCTGGTGGCCAGGATTGAAGAAGGATGTAGCACTTTATGTGGCCAAGTGCCAGACGTGTGCCTTGGTAAAGGCGGAGTGTCAGAAGCCCGGAGGTTTCTTGAAGTCCCTACCTATCCCGGAGTGAAAATTCGACAACATTTCTATGGATTTTGTGCACAGTTTGTCAAAGTCACAGAGGGGAAATGATGTCATCTGGGTGGTCGTAGGTAGACTGACAAAGGTGTCGCATTTCATTCCAAACAGGAAGGAAGATCTGGTGGAGAAGTTAGCCAAACTCTATATGGATAATATTGTACGATTACATGGTGTGTCGCGCAGTATAGTTAGTGACCGAGATGGACGCTTCACGTCAAACGACTGGAGGCTGGTGCATAGTTTGTTGGGAACTAAGTTGAGTTTAATCACAGCCTTTCATCCGCAGACGGATGGTCAAACCAAGAGGGTCAACCGGACGATGGAGGACATGCTCCGTATGTGCATCTTGGATTTCGGAAAGCAATGGGAAGATCACTCGTACAAGGTGTTGTTTGCATATAACAACAGTTATCAGGAGAGTATTGGAATGGCACCTTTCGAGGCCCTGTATGGGAAAAAGTGTCACACGCCGTTGTCTTGGTTGGAGAAAGGCGAATCAAAGCAATACAAACGTCAAGCGGTAGAAGATGCCACTTCAAAGATACATACAGTTCAGGAAAGGGTGAAGATCGCTCAGTACAGGCAGGCAAAATACTATAACTCCAAGCATAGGAACGTGGAGTTCGGTGTTGGCGACTGGGTGTATTTGAAAATCAAGCCGTTCAAGGGTGTCTTGCGGGTTCGACGCTTGAAGAAGCTGAGTCTGAGATACCTTCGACCGTTTGAAATCCTGGAGCGTGTTTGCGAGGCCGCGTACCGATTGAAGTTGTCAGTGGAGTTGAGTGGGCTACATGATGTGTTCCACATATCAGTGTTACGGAAGGCGGTGCAAGAGCCTTCGCAGGTCATTGCAGTCGATCAAGTGCCGATTAATTACGGGTTGACGATGAAGGTCAAGCAAGTATGCATTGAAGACTTGGAGGTTAAGTGACTCTGCAATAAGGAAATTCGAATGGTTAAAGTCTGTTGGGATAACTGCAGACGTGAGGAGATTTCTTGGGAGAGAGAGCAGACTATGATGGAAGAATACCCCGAGTTATTCCACTCAGCTAACATTTAGATCTTTGTGTACCTTTACATAATTTCGGGACGAAATTCTTTAAGTGGGCGAGATTTGTAACGCCCCGAAAATCGTATCGAGCTGGTCGTGTCCAAGAGTATTTTTTTGTTGCCTGTATAGGGGTACACGGCCTAGGACATGGGCATGTCCAAGGCCGTGTGGTTCTTTGTGTTGGCCGGCTGTGTCCAGAGAAGGACACGACAAGAAACATGGCAGCGTGACACGGTCGTGTCCAACGATACGGGAGTGTGCATACCCGTGTCACCACCTGTGTTCCCAAGAGTGTCAGGTTACTGGGGACACGGCCCTAGTGCACGAGCGTGTCAGAAACCGACACGAGCGTGTCAGGTTGAGACACGGGCGTGTCTCGACCCGTGTCAGTTTCTGTGCTCGACGATCGTGCCTGGATTGAGTCACATGACCTGGGACAAGGCCGTGTGTGATGCCGTGTTCGGCCCAGATTTGTTTATTTTTGGGCGGATCTGAGCCGTTCGTTTTCTTTAATTAAGATCCAACATCCCGGATGTGTTCCTGCTCTGTTAAGGCTGGGAATGGAGGTTTAACTCCTCATTTGCTCTTTACCTTTCTCTTTCTAAGGAGTTGGAGAGTAGAGGTAAGTGTGGGAGGATTCTGGCCGTTGGCGGAGCATCGGAGCACCATTTTGAGAACCGAGAGCGGATCTGTGGAGGAAATTCCATTGCAAAGCCTTCTATCCGTCTAGTTTTTCCATGGCGTACAATCGTACTACAAGGGTAACGATTCTCTACTTGTGCATGTGAAGCTCTCCTTATTTTGCATAAGGAAACCCGCTCCCGCGAGTGTGCGGTGAGTGTGCGGTGTTCCTTGGGGTTGACAGGAATAGTCCCCCTTGTATTGCATATAGAGTCCGGAAGCGAAGTACGGAAATAGGCATTGTATGTGAAGCCTACCCAGACATGTTGGTCTGGATCGATGATGTTGCATTTTGTATGATTTGCCGGAGAAGACTCTGTGTTTTTTGTTTTCGGGTTTCTACACGGTAAATTGCAGCAGGGATCCTTGGGGATTAACTCCGAGGCGCACCCGAAAATCTGAGCGGAAACGTATTTCTGCTAATTTGGCGGCCTGGGAGTCGGCCTTGTACATAACTGGATTATGTGTTGTTTGGATTGTTGCGGGATCCGAGAGAAGCTTGGCTAGTGCGTACGTCTTAAGGTAAACTACGCGTTGTGTGCAATGGGCAAGTGGAATCAGACCCGTGCTATGTGGTTCGGTGCGAGAGACCCAAAGAGGGACTGGCCATTGGCATAGTCGGGAGTCTTAGACAGTGAGTGGTCAGAAAGGCAAAAATGTTCACGTTGTTGCCATCCGGGGATGGCGGTGAAGCCACGAAATTGACCGGATTCACCGATAATGTGCCCTGAGTGCACGGGGTGTTTGGGCCGTGAGAGCCTACACATGTGGCGTACTATATTCGCATATTTATTATTTAGCTGGGCTATGAAATACAGGGAAGGAGCACCGCCGTGCCGATTAAGGGGTGGGGTCGTTATAATTTGGTCGGCTTTGGCTGACCGTTGCTTTGTTTCCCACCATGCGGTGGAATGTTGCTTGCAGGTGCTGCGGATCCGAGTGCTAAATAGCGGGCTGAAGCCCAAGTTGCTGAGCTGTCCCTCGAAGGCCAAATCGAATAGTTGTATTTTGTTTTGTCATGTGTGGCCAGCCTACAAGCCGATGTATGGAAAACACTACTTTGTTAATTGAAACTCTTGTAAGGCCATAAGGCCAAGTTCTTTCAGTGTAGTGGTTATTTCATTCATGTGGTAGTTGTGGACATTCATGTTTGTTGATATATCAATTATGTGTTCTTTATAACTGTTTAAAAGCTCCGCTAGAATGCTCTGTGTAGTATGAGTAGTTACAGTTGTATGGTTTTGGTATTCTAATGTAACCCTTCTGACTCTCCGTGATATATGGCGTCGGGTTTCAGCTGAACCTTCTGTTACATTGCATACGACGGATGGGGGTGTTACACTAGAGAGAAGGCAGAGTGATGAAGGAAGAAGAAGGGAGAGATCCCACCACCATAGGAGTTCAGAAGCTCTGATTTGCAAGCCGAGTCCGGATTTATGGTGGCAAGGTTGTTGCGGTCGGGTCCATCCATCTAGATCTTTGGCACGACACCAAAGAAATCTCAAAGGGTAATGATTCTCTACTTGGACATGTGAATTCATCTTCCTTTTGCATAGGAAACCCTCTCCCGCGAGTGTGCGGTGAGCGTGAGGTATTCCTTTGGGTAGATATGGATTATCCCCATAGTTTTGCATATACAGTTCGTAATCAAAGTACGGACATCGGCATGTTGTGTGAAGACCATCCAGACGAGTTAGTCTAGATTGATGATGTTTTCATTATGCATGAATTGCCAGAGAAGACTCCATGTTGTATGTTTTCGGGTTTCTACGCAGTAGGTTGCAGCAAGGAACTTTGGGGACTAACCCCAAGGAGCACCCGAAAAACTGGGAGAAACGCATTTCTGTCAGGCACCGCGCGGCAGAAGTGTTACCGCCGGCGAAAGCACTGTGAAAGAGTTGTTGTGAGGCATGTCTTGCAGAGACTTGGGGGCCATTGTGTGGGGCTGCATGCTAAGGGAGCCTAGCTTGGTAGCCTGAGAGCCAATCTTATGCATAATCGGGTTATGTATTGTTGTATGATCGATACGATGGGCCTAGAGGAAGCTTGGTCCATGCCGATGACTTAAATAACATGACGGTGTGAGAAACGGGTTGAGTGGAACCGTACCCGCTGTATGTGATTCAGTTAAAGAGACCTAAGGTATGTGGCACTTACCGTTGGCATAGAGGGCGAGTCTTAGACTTCGGCCGAAAAGAGTCAAATGCTCATGATGGTTGCCGTCGTGGGGGTGATGGTGAAGCCTCAGCTTGGACCGGATTCACCGAGAATGTGCCTTGAGAGCACGGGGTGTATGGACGATCGTGCCTACGCTTGTGGTGAAGTGTTCTAAAATTGTGCTTTCATTTATATGTTTGATTTTGCTAATACAATTGCAGGGAAGGAGCACCGCCGCCCAGAGTAAGGGGTGGGGTCGTTATAATTTGGTCATCTTTAGCTGACTGTTGCTTTGGTTTGGCAGTGTGCGGTGGATTGTTCTTATGCAGGAACATGTGAGCCTAGTGGCAAATAGCGGGCTGAAGCCCTTATTGTTGTGCTGGCCCTTGAAGGCCAAGGCGAAGTGTTTCTATTTTAATACTATCATGTATGGCCGGCCTACGAGCCGATGTATGTAAAACACTTTAATTCAAGTTGAATGTTGTAAGGCCATAAGGTCATGTCTTTTGTGTATGTTATTTCATTCCTGTTGTGGCTATAGTGGACATTCAAGTTATGTTTACGTGTTCTTCTAACTTACCTAAAAACTTCAGCTAGAATGCTCTGTGTTAGGTTTCGATAATATTTCATAGTAATTTGGTATTAATATGTAACTCAGCTAACTGTCTGTGTAATATGGCGCGGGGACCCTACCGGACCTTCTGTTATATCTCATGTGATGAATGGGGGTGTTACACTGGCGAACTGCGTGAAGAGTCCGCTTGGTACAATACCGATTTAGTGAATCTGCCTCCGCTACTGGATGAGTAGTCCACCACCTTCTAGCGTACTGAAGTTGAGTCCGCGATGTGCTGTGTGGCTTGACGGAGAGCCTGCCTACTGCTGGGAGGAGAAGCAAGTTTACCACCCTTAGGCGGACTGAGTCTGAGTATGCAACCTGCTGGCGGATAGATGGTAGGTCGCCGATACCGCTTGGGGAGCAGGCTGACAGAAGGGGCAGGTCGCCCCTGCTACTGGGAAACCTGGAGGGTTCACATATTGGTTTTTCTAGAGTACAATCCGCCTTTCGTTGGGCAGATAGAGGAGTAGTTCGCCTCTGCTAGGAGGACACATACCTTGAAACTGCCTATGTCGAACAGAGACGGGAAGGTTGTGCCTGCTACTGGGCAGAAACAGTGAGCTAAAGCTTACATCCATTAATCAGATGGGACTCTGCGGATAGGGAGGATTCCTGGAATACATGTCTATAGTTACTGCACGTAGGTCTGAGTCCACTGCCTAACTGGGTCGTCTGCACCTGTTGGAATAGGGAGAACTACTCCATGGTTAGATAAACTAACTGGGCGGCCTGCGGGGACAGGCTGTGTGAACAAGACATAGCTGTTGCATGACCTAGGTGGACAGACAGAGGAGACCACCCTAGCCGCGCTGCCCGAGCGGATAGAGAAGTCTATCTGCCCAACACAAAAGGAGCGCTGAGATATGTCGCAACCTCCTGCGGGAACTTGGAGCAGTTCACGACTTGCGCGCTAGCTACCTTAGGAGAGGATCGCTGATTACTTGGTAGACATAATCCCCGCACTTTTTAAGTTTACAGGAAACTTCGAAAAAGTAGAGGTAACCCCTAAAATCGCAATCCGCTCCCCAGAAATATAGTAGAAAAGATAAGGGACAAGAAGAGATAGAACCTGATGTATCTTCTTAGGAAGGTCCGAAAATACTAATTTCTCTCCTGCGAAGGAAAAGTTATTATAAGTGAAGAAAAGTACACCCTGTGTGTGCCTGAATTGTTCTAACAAAGTGAAGAAGAATTGTTTATGCATTCTACTGAGATCTGCAAAACAAAGGTAGGAGGGGTATAGTAAAATAATAACTTGCATGTATCGGAAGTGAACTTGCCACACCTGCTAATCTCTGCAAGAAGAAGAGGAAGGGGCGGATATGAAAGAATAATAACTTGCAAGTACCTTAGTGGAACTTGCAAACATCTGCTAATCTCTAAAAAAAGATGTGTAAGAAGCAGATATGATAGAAAAATAACTTGCAATTACCTGAGGGGAACTTGAAAACATCTGTTAATCTCTATAAAAAAGAAAAGTAAGAAGCAGATATGAAAGAAAAATAACTTGCAAGTACCTAAAGGGAACTTGCAAACATCTGCTAATCTTTGCAAAAAGAAGAGTAAGAAGCAGATATGAAAGAAAAATAACTTGCAAGTACATGTGGGGAACTTGTAAACATCTGCTAAAATGTGCAAGAAGAAGTGTAAGAAGCAGATATAAATGAAAATAACTTGCAAGTACCTGAGGGGAACATGTCACATCTGCTAATCTCTGCAAAAAGAAGAGTAAGAAACAAATATGAAATAAAAATAACTTGCAAGTACCTGAGAGAAACTTGCATACATCTGTTAATCTCTGCAAAAAGAAGAGTAAGAAGCAGATATGAAAGAAAAATAACTTGCAAGTATCGAAGGGGGACTTGCAAATATCTTCTTATCTCTGCAAAAGAAGTGTAAGAAGCAGATATAAAAAAATAACTTGCAAGTACATGAAGGGAACTTGCAAATATTGATGGATTAAGAAAGATATAATTGAATAGCAGGAGGAATATCCAACAAACACAGCTACTAACCGAATAAGAAACTGAGCAGAATCAAGTTGGGATCAAACCACAACAATAATTTTCCTGAGTGGTCAGATATGATATCCTCAATATGAAATCCAGATCGACTAGATGAAAACACTTTGATTAGACTTCAACCGTAAGGTTTGTCGATAAATATAACCAGATTCTTTGATTGAATAATCGGTGCCAAGAATATTAATAAGCATAGTAGAGGCACTATTAATCACCAGATGGAGGAAGTTTATATAAGCTTAGTATATAAAATGAGTATGAACATGAAATATGATGCCACAAATCCTTCGGATAGGTCGGATTTAACCTGTTAACTTGAAAGATGGCAGTTCACAAAAGAGGAAAAAATGCAGACGAACCGCGCTCCCTTGGAAGGGAACTAAAAGGAAAAATAGAATCCTAAGAAGGAACGATGGACGCGCTGCTCTCATACATTGGGCTACAAGCATTGCCGATCAGTTAGGCCAGGTGCGCCAAGTGGTATATAGCATTGCTCGCCCTAAAGGATCAGCGGTGTTGGGGGTCCCCTTAAGGCAGGGCTTGAGAGTACTTTGGAGTGTTCGACGATCATAACATGAGATGATCACAGCGACAAGGCTACTCCCGGGGGCCATTGCTTGCCAAACAGCAATCATCTTAGCTATAATGTATCCCTAATAGAGCATAGTAGAGCTAACACACTGGGACCTCCCTTGATGCATGTTGTGTGTAAATACCGTCCAGGATATGAAGCCTTGATGTCCACCTGCATAGATTGAACGGCTCCCACTAAACATATGCGAACACTTCCCTCTATATGTGGTCATCGTGGTATTACACCAGAAACCAATGTCACAACCCGCATTTTCTCAACATTTAAGTTATATTAGGGTAAGATAAAATACGTGTCTTGATGTCACGACATGCAGGGGATAACTGCAGACGATTAGGGAAGACTCCAAACTCTACAAGTTAAATTAAATCCATAAGTTATTAAGTAAAAAATAGTTTAAATTTATATGGTCGTACCCCTCAGCACAGCGGATCAACTAGTCCTCGAGTAAGAGTATAGTTATATGCTGCCAAAATACTTTAATTATGTTAGATTAACATCATACATGAGCATAAACATCCCTGAAGGACAACTTGAAGTATGGAAGACTCTATATTTATTATAAGTATAGAAATAGTTTTTATGTTAGTTAGAAAATAGCATTATAGGTTTAGAAAGGTGGCATGTATGAAGTACTAATAGTAAATGCTTTTTGTAAGTTAAAATACAAAAAGTTATTTAATTGAAGGTTAGCAATCACCTAGAGGGGGTGGGGGGTGAATAGGTCTTTGAAATTTATAGCTTCTTTTATGTTTTCTTACTACTCTATCTAGAGCTTGTCCTTTTGTCCTGCAATAAGAAAGTAAAACAAACACACACAGCAAGCAGACAAGTATTTATAGTGGTTCCCCAATTGGATACATCGAATTTTCCTCCAACCTTTCCAACTAACTTGTTGGACAAGGGTCAAACTCCAGCACTATGCTCTTTAGAGCTTACACTTCAGGCCCACAGACTTAGTCTCAGTGTACAGTAGCACACCTACAATCAGTACCCCTCCAGGTACCTACCTCAGATCCACACTATGATCCTACCATAGAGAGATAAACTCTCCAGCCTTAGGCTATAAAGCCTTCTAGCAACTCAGATCCACTTGGATTCTACCACTGAGAGATAAACTCTGCAGCCTCAGGCTATTAAGCCTTACAGCAGCTCAGATCCACTTGGATCCTACCACAGAGAGATAAACCCTCGAGCCTCAGGCTATTTAAGCCTTCCGACAGCTCAGATCCACTTTGATCCGACGATAGAGAGATAAACTCTCCAGCCTCAGGCTATTAAGACTTCCAGCAGCTCAGATACATTTGGATCCTACCACAGAGAGATAAACACTCCAACCTTAGGCTATTAAGCATTCCGGCAACTAAGATCCTACTTGGATACTACCACAGAGAGATAAACTCTCCAGCCTCAGGCTATTAAGCCTTCCAACAACTTAGATGTAGGAAACCTGAATTGTACTATAAAATGGTTACAAGTTTCGAGAAGAAAAAGAAACAAAAATAACTCAGAGATTAAATCCCTGAGTTTGCTCTATTGTACTGGGAAGATATCAGTCCAGCTAACTTGATGTAGATGGGATGAGTCTTCTTCTATAGCTATCTTCTCTCTTGATGCACAGGTGAGCAGCTATCTATTATTGAGTGGATCAACCAGCTTGCTTTGTTCTTGAGAAAACCAACTTGATGAGCAGGAAGTGCTCCAGTTATCTTCTTCTTGCCTTTTTGGCTATCTTGGATGGACTTCAGCTTTCAAGCTTGATCAGAATAAATGTCTAGCCGCCTCTTACTTTTTCTTTTTCTTCTTTTTGCGTTTGATGCGCATGTATAGGTTAACCCTAACCCTTTACTGTGTCCCCTTTTATATGCGTTGATTTGAATCAACGACAACATAGTATGTGGGCCCACCAAGGATTGTTGAGCACCAACTCCATCAGAAAGGGACAAAACAACTTTTGACGCTGTAGTAGCTCTCACGTAACGGCTTTCTGCAGAGTTGACTTTGATGACGTCAGCAGTGGTCATCAACATCTGGACTTAGAAAATTTCCTAAATCCCATCAACCGTTGAGTGATGTTGAGACACTCAATTCCATCAGCCTTAACTCTCAGCGCTTCTGGACTTAGAAAATTTTCTGGCTTTGTCTCAGTGGTTTTGTGTCAGTGGTCTTAGCGGTCTCAGCAGTTTTACATTATTAACTGAGACAAGCCTTTATCTCGGCGCTTTCCGCTTATCTGTTGTCTCAGCGGTTTCTTTACTTTAACTGTCTCAGGGGATTTATCTCAACGGTCTCAGCGGTTATTTATTTATCAGCTGAGACATTCTTTGTTTCAGTGCTTTCCTCTTCATTGAAAGTGTTGAGTAAACCTGCTTCACTCAACGCTTCTGGACTTAGAAAAATTCCAGCTAATGTAGTTCTCAGCTATTTACCTTTTGACCATCTTAGTGCTTCCTGCTTTATTTAGAAGCATTGAGTGAACTTGCTTCACTCAACGCTTCTGGGCTTAGAAATTTTCCAGCTCACTTTGTCTATGCTGTCTCAGCTGTCTCAATGTCATCTTCTCAGCTTTCTCAACTGTCTCAACGCCATCCTCTCAGTTGTCTCAACTATCTTAGCAGTCTCAATGCCTTCTTCTCAGCGGACTTAGCGCTTATGCCTTAGACAGATTTTATGGCTTTAAAATGATAAGCTTTGAGCTCAATTCGATGAACCGCAACCTGAGCTCTATGAACTTGATATTCTCAGTGCTCTCAGTATTTTTGTCATAGTTGATTTTTCTCTTACATCAGCTTGACAAACGTTGGGCTGAGCTTGATGATCTGTAACTTGAGCTCGACGAACGTCGATTTTAGTTCGACGAATTTAGTATCCTGATTTCTTAAGCTTATGCTGAGTTGAGCTCGACGATCAGTCAACTGATTTCGACGAACTTTGAGCTGAGTTTGACGAAATTTGAGTTTACTGCTCAACTCATTTTTCTTTACTTGTCTAATCATGGACTACCTGCATTCATGAACTAAAGAATACAACAAATACAGTATGCCCCTTATCATGAATAGTGATTCTTCTTCAAATCCTAAAGAACATTGTAGGGCACAATGCCCAACAATCTCCCTCTATTTGAAGAAGGCAGAACACATATCCATGCTAAGATGCATCAACATAAGAAATATCAAAATAGATCTGATGAACATATTGTTATGACCACTAGCCATCTCAGTACTGGAAAACTCCCCCTAAATGAGATGACTTAACACTATAATTGGGAGTTCTGAATTATCAATTATTGACAGTCTAATAATATGATTAAGGTCTATCTAATCATTGAGTTAGAAAGATAACAATAGGAAATTAAGAAATCTGTCAAGAAATAGCATATTTACCAACCACAAATATACAAGTGAGAATTTTAAGTACATTAGACACATCAATGAATTGAGGGCCAAATCATATTAAATTCATTAATATAGTTTTGAAATTTTTACATTGTTGGTATACATTACAAGACAAGATGTGATAATTTAAACAATCCTAAGCTAGCAGCATTCTAACAGCTGTTCCTTGATGAACTTGCACCAGCATCCATTGTTGCAGCAGTCTTCTTCAAGGTTTCATCTTTATCCTTCTACCTCTTGAAGTAGAGGAATGGCTTTAGGATGTATCTTGAAGGCATTCTCTTAGTATTGCTTCTCCTTACCAGATTTTCTTTAAATACTCTTTCTCTTAACGAGTTTCTTTCTAGATGTTTTAACCCTTCCTCTGAGGGATAAACACTATCAATGTTCTTTAGAATTTGTCCATGGCTGATCCAAGCATTTATGATGATATACTCAGAGGCATCACTTAGTTGTTCATAATCAGGATCATTTCTTTTTTTAGCTCTTCTCTTGGCCATGAACTCTTCAGTCATCTGAATCCCTTCCCATTTTCTTCTGGCAACAAGTTGTGCATCCTGTGCAAGTCTAGCATAAGCTGGGAAGTCTAAAGTCTCTGGCCTTTGTTTATCCAGTAGAGGCAGATGCAGTGCAACCCTAGTGCCTTGAATTACTTTGAAAGCATGATCTTCAATGAGTCCTGCAGTCTTAGCATGGCTGCTCTCCCCCTTTTTGCCTTCTTCAGATATAGTCTTTTGCAGTAATGTGGTGGTAGCTTCAATTTGATGTGATAACTACTGAAGTATTCTCTCATTGTTAGTAAGGAGCTCATTTTTCATTAGCATTGTCTGCTCCATAAAGTGGAAAGCTGCATTGGTCACATGCTGATTTATATGATCTGCTGGACCCTTGATTACTTCATCAATTGCACTCACAAAATTTTTGACATATCCAATGTCAATTGCAGAGAATTGCTGGCTTGTTTCTATGGCCTTCATGAGGGTAGTCAGCTTTATGCCAGCAGTTCCAGCCATGTCAAACCATGTAGTGACCTGTTTATTTAGGTGAGAGGTTTCTTCTTTGCATTCCTTGACTTCACTTAATAGCTTATCCCTCAGCTTGGCAACAAAGTGGTCAACATACTCCTTGAGGGTTGTTGTCTGAGCATCCATCATTGCTTTGATTTAGTTCAGGAATCCCTCATTGGAGATGGGGGTAGGTGAGGTATGGCTCATGGGAGGAGGTGTAACATTCTGAGTAGGGATCTGAGAAGGCTCCCACTCAACTACAACATCTATAGTGGAAAGTATTTCCTTAGCTAAAGTTGTAGTAGTATTATAACTCAAGAGGGAACGAGTTTTACCTGTAGTAGGTGCAGACACAACTATCTTATTGATAACTTGATCCAAGTTCGTCACATCCAACTGTTCATGCTCCCCCTCAGACTGAGCATTTTTCTCTAGGCTGGACTTATCAAGATAAGTGTCTAATGTCTAAAGAGTCTCCCAGTTATCTTCTACAGCTTGTATATCATCAACTGCTATAGCTTCATCAGTAATATTCATGTCTGCCCCATCCTTTTCAACATTACCTTCTTCAGCAACATTCTTAGAGATTTCTCCTGACCTAGAGCTGGCATAGATTTTATCAAAATACACAGCAGCATCCTGAAGTTGAATTTTTACAGAAGATTTACGGAGGGAAAAGTAAACCAGCATACCAGCATCAGCTAGAGAGGATGAATCATGTACTGGTTCAAGGATGGAAGGTCTTTCTTCCTCAGAGGGTTTCTTCCTTGTGTCGTTGGAGGATTCTTTTATTCCTATAGGTTGGCCCATAGGTAGGACTCTGGAGAATCTATCCAAATTTTTTATGTCCATTTTTTAGGTACTGAATCTTCACCCCCTGTTCCTTTGTGAATGAATCGGGATAGGTGTTCAATAGGTACAAGGAAATGATTCTGCCCATATTTGGAGAGGATATGTAGTCTACTATTCTCTGATATATGAGAGAGGTCCATGAGGTCTTTTTATTTAGTATAATTCTGGTCATGACTACAAACATGAACCTGGAGATGGTGTCATGTGATCCAGGTTTGCAGATGAGGGCTTTCCCTACAATGTCTGCTAGCAATTTCCCTCTTTAATTGAAGAATTTCATTTTCATAGACCCAAATTTGGCCTCAGAGTATCCACACCATAAGAGAGCACTATCTTTGTCCGTGTCGGCGAGCTCTTCTTCCTCGCAAGGGTTGACGGAGGGGAAATGAAGTGCTTTTCCTAACCTCTTAGGGTTTACATTGATTTTGATGCCTTCAATCTTAGACCTGAGAGAGTTTTGAGATGGGGACATATTAACGTTTGAGAAGAATTCCACAACCTTATTTTTAAGAATAGTGGAGTGTTCGGAAATGGTGTATTCTAGGCCAGCAACCTCAATCATCCTTAATAAGCCTTAATCTCAGAAGAGGCATGATTGAATCCATCCCTCACTATTTTGTATCCATCCTGAAGCTCCTTGATGACATTTGGCGCCATTGAAACAGAGCGGCAAGATGCTGAGTCGGTTTCAATCTCGATGGCTAGAGTTCAGGCTTTGGAGAGTGAAGTGGTTTTTCGTTTCTTGCCCGACAATTATGCTTTTACTATATCACATAGCTTTTCTTTTATTAGTTCCAAGCATGTTTAATTTTATGTTTTCTTTATTGGTTTGTTGTACATTTTTCTTGATTTAGTACAAACTTTGTCAAGATAAATAGAGGGGGGGCTAACATGTTAATGGGTCTAACAAGTTAATGGGCCAGTTCTACTGTCACCCAATTTATGCACTGTTTTGCCCTAAGGCTTGCTAATAAGTCACTTGTGTTTTTTAAGTAAATTACAAATAACTCTTGCAACGCAAAATCTGGCAAGAATTAACAGTGTATTTGATTGAATAACTGTTTTTCTATTTGCTTGATTGGATTCATCTTTGAGAACAATTAACAAAACTCAATCAAATGGCAAGAAAAATCTCTATAAAAGAGAGAGAGAGACATACCTTGAGTCTTATTTCCTCTAGCTTTTGAGGATCACTTACATGACAGCCTCAACCTTGATTTGTTGTCTTTTCTGGTGCATATGCCTAGAGAACCTATCCTATCCCAGAGATTTGCCTGGAACACTCACTGTCCAAATACTAAGTCTTAAGTGGATAGGTACTTGGACTATCCTGCAAAATAGAGTTCATTTACCCACAGGCACCCAATGAAAATTGGGTCCTAGGTTCTTTATAGCATAATAAAACCTATGCCCAACTCTCTTTCTGGGCTGAGCACCCAACTGTCCACTAGTCACATTCAGGTTATGTCAGCAGTCAATGGCATAGTGATCCACTTCCCCACAGCACGAACATTTATGAATGTTGTATCTTCTCTTTAGGACAACAAAGAATTGCTGTCCATGAGAGAAGTGAGCAGTACCAGACTTTGCTGGATGAGCATTGCATGAGGCTACCCCTTTCTTCTTGAGTGAAGGTGCTGTGGTTCTAAATACAGCTGGTCCAGTAGGGGCAAGTTGTATTTTTGGAGCCTGCCATCTGGTGGACTCACTCATTTCTTTAGATAGAGGATACTTAGATCCAAATATAAAGGATTTCTCCTAAATCTTGTGGCTAGAGTGATAGTGTCACTCTTTCTTGGATCATGTGCCTTCGCCCCACTGGTGGAGCACACATTTAATTGACCCTTCTATTATCGTGCAAACTTGACAGTTTTAGAAGGTGTATTTGCCTTCTGAAACACTATCTTCTTATTAGGGCAATCAGATTTAAAGTGGTGATTGATGTGATCAATACCTAGCTTCTTAGGTACTTGGCAAGTTGCAGCTTTTGACAACTGACCCTGTGACTGAGAAGGGTTAATCACAATCCCCAACCTCTCTGAGAACTTTTGTTCCAGATATCTGACGTGCTTCTACTTTTCTTCTAGAAGCATGGTCTGACACTCAAGATTTTTCTTGAGCTCAGACATCTCATGACGTTTCTTATAAAACTAAATAGATTTATTATTATAGAGAGTTTTATAAGGCCTTAGGACCTCTAATTCCTTGGCTTGACTCTTGACAAGTAATCTTCTCTCCTTTAGACAAATAGGAGTAGTCCTAACTTGTCAATCAATTGATTGACATCAGTCACAGATTCATAGCAGTCTTCATCACAAGATGAAGATGCACCAGTATTTGGAGTAGTTTCAAAGTCAGAGAAAGATATAGTATTTGATAGAGATTGTACCTTGATTGATTTTGAATCTTCCTGACCTCTCTCTTCTACGGACATTGCCATCAACCCATGGTATCCATAGATTTATTCATCCTCCTAATTATCACAATCTGAGAGTGATAGAGGGGCCCTTATTCCTATCCTCGCAGCAGGATATTCCACTTCTTCTTCTGGATTTGCAGCAACTGATATCAGCCCTAAGTTGGCTTCTTCCTCTTTATCTTCAGAATCTGAAGATGAAGAATCTGTCCAACTTCTCTCTATCTTGGTCACAAAGGAATGTTTCTTCTTATTATCATCTTCAGACTCTGAGCCACTGTCAGAAAGACTGACTTTCCCTATCCTTTCCATATAGTTAGTTAGAGAATCCCACATCTCTTTGGCTAAATTGCAGTGGACCACTCTCATGAGGATTGAGTCATCCATGAAACTCACCATGATGTGTTGTGCCCTCTTATCCATAGATACAAGGTTGATTTCTCCTTCAAACATCTATGCATAACTCTTTGGAGTCTGGATGCTTGCATCCGAAGTTGAGAGCTTCATGGGGATGAAAGGGCCTTCATGAACTATTGCAAGCACCCTAGGATTAGTGGCTACCATGATATGCTTGACCCTTTCTTTCCAAGTCTTAAAGTTCTCCTTGTTGTAGACTTGAAGCTCCATTCCTTGTGGTTATCTTTTGAACCCACAAGTGTAACCCTTTTAGCTAACCTTGGAGGTATACTCAGATTGTTAAATCCTTTTTGAGTAACCTCCCTATGATACCACTTGAAAGTTATTTATTTGAAGGTTAGATAATCACCTAGAGGGGGGTGAATAGGTCTTTATAATTTATAGCTTTTTTTGTTGTTTTCTTACTACTCTATCTAGAGCTTGTTCTTATGTCCTGCAATAAGAAAGTAAAACAAACACACACAGCAAGCACACAAGTATTTATAGTGCTTCCGCATTTGGGTACATCCACTTTCCCTCACACTTTTCCAACTTACTTGTTGGATAAGGCACAAACTCCAGCAATATGCTCTTTAGAGCTTACACCTCAGTCTCATAGCCTTACTCTCAGTGTGCAGCAGCACACCTACACTCAGTACCCCTCCAGGTACTTACCTTAGATCCATAATTGGATCCTACCACAGAGAGATAAACTCTTCAGCCTCAGGCTATTAAGCCTTCCAGTAACTCAGATCCACTTGGATCCTACCACATAGAGTTAAGCTATCCAGCCTCAGGCTATTAAGCATTGCAGTAGCTCAGATCCACTTGGATCCTACCACAGAGAGATAAACTCTCCGACCTCAGGCTATTTAAGCATTTAAGTAGCACAGATCTACTTGGATCCTACCACAGAGAGATAAATTCTCCAGCCTCAGGCTATTAAGCCTTCCAGCATCTCAGACGTAACGCCTCCATTCGTCATATGGAATATAACGGTGGGTCTGGCCCGGTCCCCATGCCATATTTCATAGACAAATGGAGGAATTACGTATGAATATCAAAATCATGTTCTACTCGTATTCTAACTTAGAGCATTCTAGCGCAACATTTTAAGTTGTAAGAGCTCATCATAATGAATGTCCACTAAATATATAAACCATACAGTTATATATATCACCAGGAATGTATACAAATACACACGCTCGTGGCGTTAAGGCCTTACAAGTTGCTCTTTACAAAATATACAACTTCATACATCGGCACGCAAGACGGCCACACATGAAATCCAAGAATTCTTCGCACGGCCTTCAAGGGCCTTTAAGCAGCAAAGACTTCATTCCGCTCAATTCAATTCAACCTGTTAGCACCTGTAATTAGACATCCACCCCAAGACCGGTAAAAAAAGCAACGGTCTGCATTTGCTTACCCGGGGCAGTGGTTCCTTCCCTGTATGCACTGCACTTATAATATCTACCAATCACAACAAGTGCTCTCAGGCACAATAATATCACAAACGCCGGCCTCTGCCAGACGCTCCTTACACTCAGGGTACATTATTGGTGTACTGGATATGCCAGTTGCCCACCCTGAGCAGAGGTTTTTAAAATGTTGGGTAGCCGGTCCTAGTCCACCAACATGCATGCTGGCGACATTCCGCCAATCCCACTCCGAGGTGCTAACCTCACAGCAAACTTGAGCATTTCCAATTCAGATCGACCCACCATTGTGGTGCAGTAAGTCGGGTCTGCCTCACGTCCTCCCAAGCCTTGCCACCAATCGATCTCCCAAAACAACCAGGGGCAGGTTAGCCTTTTCCCGTGCTCAAACTGTCAGTAGCGCACCACTTGGTGCGGGTCGGCTTTCCCTCCTGATTAGCCGTAGCTTTCCGCTCTCTCAGAGCAAATAGCGCTCACAGTACTCACACTACAAGGAGCTTATGCAAAGCATCCAAGATCAGCATACAGTTCACGCAGATCTTACAACAAAAGGAGCTTACACTCATAATTCACACGCATCCATACGACACACAGAGTCTTCTCTGGTTCACACATAATCATAACCAATCTAGACTAACCATCTGGATGGGCTTCACACAGCATGCCTATACCGTACTACACACTTCCGGCTCTAGATGCAGACTTAACTTGGAATCACTTACGCTTTCCACCTCTTGGTGGAGGATCCCATACGTATGCATAAAGAAATGACTTCGCTTATCTAAGAAGGAGATCGTTACCCTTGACGATCGCTTTGGAGCCATGAGATCTTGCCGGATGGAAATCACCGCCACGGCCTTGCCTCCATGAATCCACACTCGGCTCACAATTCAGAACCCTGAAGCTTCTTCGGCAACCATCTCCCTTCTCCATTTCCTTCCTTGCTCTCTCTCTTCTCTCCACTTCTTTGAGAAGGAGAAATGGCTAAACATGAATGAGATTATCCCTTCATTCTCAGCCTTATAATAGAAGGGAAGGGCCAGGACCATTGGATCCAGGATGAGGAAAATGAACGGGCGCGATTTGCCCTCAAATCTATATTTTTGGGCTGACATGCTCTGTGACATGCTCGTGTCATAGGCCGTGTCCCATAAGCAGTGCACGAACTTCCTTATCCAGAACCGGACACAGCCATGTGACATACCCATGTCACATGGCTGACACGCCCGCGTCACACAGTACACGCCCGTGTGGCATGGCGTATCCCACAAGCAGTACACCACAACGCAACCCGAGCGGGACACGGCCATGGGACACGCCCGTGTCCCAGGCCGTATACCTCAAGACACACCCGTGTCCACCAGCACACACATCCCTGGCTGATCCAGAGAAGGAGACACCATGTGACATGCCCGTGTCACCGGCCGTGTAATCTACTTGCCTCGCCGCTCGACGATCGTCGAGCGCAGTTTGTCGACCAGGAGAGGACACGCCCTCTGAAATGCCCGTGTTGCAGGGCGTGTTCCCTCTCGAGAACTTCTCAAGTGCATTTCGTCGAGCACTCGAGTGGCTGCTCAACCCGAGCACGACACGCCCTGTGACACGCCCGTGTCCCAGGTCGTGTCTCCCAACTAGAACACAAATTGGGATTTGGGGTGTTACAACCCTCCCCTCCTTACAAAAAATTTCATCCCGAAATTTCGCTCAACTATAGGCATCAACACAACCACGTCGTTCCTTAGCAAAACGACCCGGGATAGAGCTCAGAGGCCGCAGCTTGTCTCGCCCCACAGCTTAGCACAAAATAAGTCATTGCAGCTTGTTTTGTCCTAGGCTGTGTTCCCTGTCTCGACACATCGTCGTGTTTAAATGTCGACTTCCCGGGCCGATTGTCGACACGAGCTCGACACGCCCTGAGACACGCCCGTGTCTCAGGCCGTGTTCGCTGCTTGACGATCGTCGACTCCAAAATTCGTCGACCTCTCGGCCAAATCATCGACTCGAGCCTGATATGCCCGGGGACACGCCCGTGTCCCAGGCCGTGTGCCCCCTGCCAAATACCAAATTTGGCCCAAAATGACTCCCGTCGATCTTTTGAGTTTCGGGGCGTTACAACTCTCCCCCTCTTAAAAGAATTTCGCTCACGAAATTACATAAAGGAAAGATAAGCATAAAACTTAAACGGTACCTGAGCAAAGCAACTCCGGGTACACCTCAAGCATAGTCTGCTCTTTCTCCCAAGAGAGCTCCTCCCGAACATAATTGTCCCAACGGACCTTGACCATCCTGATATCTTTATTAAGTAGTCGCTTGACTTTCGAGTCCTCAATACGTACGGGCTTGACTTTCGTCGTCAACCCACTATCAACTGGCACTTGATCGACCGCGATCACTTGCGTTGGCTCTTGAACCGCCTTTCGTAGCACCGATATATGGAATACATCATGTAGACCACTAAGCTCCAATGACAGCTTCAATCGGTACGCTGCTTCACCAATCCGCTCCAGAACCTCAAACGGTCCAAGGTACCTCGGGCTTAGCTTCTTCAAGCGCCGCACCCGCGAGACACCCTTGAACGGCTTGATCTTCAAGTACACCCAATCGCCAATAGTGAACTCCATGTTCCTGTGCTTGGCATTATAGTACTTAGCCTGGCGGTCCTGAGTGATTAGCAACCTCTCCCGAATGTTTCTCACCAAAGAAGTAGCATCCTCCACCTCTAGACGCTTGTACTACTTTGACTCGCCTGTTTCCAACCATTACAATGACGTGCGACATCTTCTACCATAAAGGGCCTCGAAGGGCGCCATTTGTATGCTTGCCTGGTAGCTATTGTTGTACGCAAACTCCACCAAGTACAAGTGGTCCTCCCACTGCTTTCCAAAATCCAGGACGCACATGCGAAGCATGTCTTCCATTGTCCTATTGACCCTCTCAGTCTGCCCATCCGTTTGCGGATGAAAGGCTGTGCTAAACCTCAGCTTTGTTCCCAACATTTGCTACACCAGCCTCCAATCATTGGACATGAACCGCCCATCTCGATCACTCACGATGCTGTGGGGCTCACCATGAAGCCGCATAATATTATCTACATACAACTTTGCCAATTTCTCAACTGTATTATCCTTCCTATGCGGAATGAAATGCGACACCATCGTTAGACGATCTACGACCACCCAAATGGCGTCGTTCCCCTTTTGCAACCTTGACAACCCGTGCACAAAGTCTATAGTAATGTCGTCGAACTTCCACTCCGGAATAGGCAAGGATTTCAAGAATCCTCCCGGCTTTTGGCATTCCGCCTTCACCAAGGCGGAAGTTTGACACTTCGCCACGTAGAGCGCCACATCCTTTTTCAATCCTGGCCACCAGAACAATTTCTTAACATCGCGGTACATCTTCATGCTCCCCGGGTGAATTGAGTACTGGTATGATGCGCCTCGTACAACAATTCTACCCGCAAGTTGCCCACGCTTGGGATGCACAGACGACCGTCTTTCCAAAGTAATCTGTCCTCCACAACAAATTGGGAATTTGACTCATCTAGAGCCTCTATCATGAGTTGCTTTATGTGGACATCCATATCCAATGCCCGCCGAATCCGATCAGCCAGGTCATATTGGACTTTATTCCAATTCAATAATGCTTCAGCACTTGATTGCTTGTCTACGCAAGAGATCTCCAACACCTCTAACTCCCAAACCAACCACTCGTCATGGACCGATAGCCAATTGGCTTGAGCTGGGGCCCGGTGACTCAACGCGTCCGCAACCGCATTGCCTTTACCAGACATGTAGTGGATCTTGAATGTATAGTCCCCCAGGAACTCCATCCACCTACGCTGCCGCATGTTCAGATCTTTCTGATCCAGTAAATATTTCAGGCTCTTGTGATTGGTGTAGATATCAATCTTCACACCGTACAAATAATGTCTTCATAGCTTCAACGCAAAAATCACGGCCGCTAACTCCAAGTCATGGACCCGATAGTTCCTCTTGCACTTTCAGCTATCTCGAGCCATACTCTATAACCCTTCCATACTGTAACAGCACACAACCCAAACCATTGCCCGAAGCATCTCTATAAATCTCAAAACCTTCGGTCCCACATGGAGAACTAAGAACTACTGACGTGGTCAACCGACACTTCAACTCCTCAAAAGCTCACGCGCACTACGACGTCAAAACGAACTTCTGCTCCTTCCTCGTCAAAGTAGTGAGAGGTAACGTTATCCGCGAGAAGTTCTCTACGAAGCGCCTATAATATCCGGCAAGCCCCAGAAAGCTTCGGACTTCCGCTACCGTAGAAAGCTCAGGCCACTCTCATATCGCAACAATCTTCGCCGGATCCACTGCAATACCCTCTCCACTCACTATATGACCGAGGAACGCCACTGAGGACAACCAAAACTTGCATTTCGAGAACTTGGCGTACAATTGATTCCTCCTCAGCATCTCCAAAACCAAATGAAGATGCCTGAGGTGATCTTCCTCACTCTGTGAGTACACCAAAATATCGTCGATGAAGACGATCACAAAATGGTCCAAGTACTCCCTGAAGGTCCTGTTCATCAAATCCATGAACACCGATGGCGCATTAGTCAGCCCAAACGGCATGACCATAAATTCTTAATGCTCGTATCTTGTACTGAACGCTGTCTTAGGGATATCACTCTCCCTTATCCTCAGCTGATAGTAACCAGACTTGAGATCCAACTTAGAGTACACCGTCGACCCGACCAACTGATTAAAAAGATCATCGATCCTTGGGATTGGGTACTTGTCTTTTCCATTAGCTTGTTTAACTCCCGATAATCAATACAAAGTCTCAAGTTCCCGTCCTTCTTCTTTACAAATACGATCGGTGCGCTCCAGGCGACGAACTTGGACGCACAAACCCTTGCTCCAACAAATCTTGAAGTTGCACCTTCAGCTCCGCCATTTCTTTAGGCGATAGCCGATACAAAGATCGTGACACAGGCTTCGCACCAGGCACTAGCTTAATTATGAAATCTATCTCCCGTTGAGGCGGGGCTCTAGGAAGATCGGCGGGGAACACATCAGGGTACTCAGCTACCACTAAAATAATATCCAACGTAGGTTTCGGCTTTGCAACCTCCACTAGTGTAAAGAACAGCTCTGCACCAGCACGAACCGCCTTCACCACCTAAAGAGCAGACATCAACGTCTTGCTCGACCCTTTCAAGCCCGTAAAAGTCGTCTCACGACTTGCTCCTAACTTGACTTCCTTGCGACTGTAATCAATATAGGCTTGCTGCTCCGAGAGCCAGTCCATGCCAAATATAACGTCGAACTCCACCAACGGTAGTAACGATGCTTGCAGATCGAACTCTTGATTCCCAATACGAATCTTAACACTGCAGATTTTATCTGCGCGCATCGAACACCCATTCGGTAACAACACATCCAACTTGTCCTTCGCCATCGAAAAAGGTACTCTGATGCGCGATATGAATCCTTCGGACAAGAAGGAGTGTGAAGCTCCCATATCAAAGAGTGCTCTTACCGGAAAACCACAAATCAAAACAAATCCTAAACAAGCAATGGTAAGGTAACATACTCAAAATAAGTATTTAAAGAAACTTAACTTGTTACAAATTAAACCGTACCTGTCACCACATCCGCTTATTTGATGGCCTCCTGTTGGCCAATATTATAAACCCTTGGTTGATCCGTAGCATAATGGGACGCGGTTGACTCCACTGTCTTGCCCATCTCTTCATAAGTCGCTCCCGGCTTCATCTCGTACTTGGGACGTCCGCTCCAACATTCACGGGCAAAGTGCCCCGGCTTCCCACAAGTAAAACATGCACCCGGTGTCCGACCAATAGTTGCCCCAGAAGCACCGGAAGAAGGAGCTGGACCCGAAGTCCTAGCCTTCTTAAAGAACTTAAGGTACCCAGACTTTGAGTTAGCCGGCACCTTGAACTCAGACTTCTTATCACCCAAGCTTTTCTTCGCTTGAACATTCTTCATGTCCTTCTCCAAGGACCAGGCCGTGTTGACCAAGGTCAAGAAACCCTGCGTCATAAGTCCCGAGATTTGTAGCCTCAAGTCATCTCTCAGACCTTCATCGAATCGGTTTGTCTTGCGCTCCTCATCATCGATGGTGGAGCTAGCATACCGACCCAACCGAGTGAATTCGTGGAGATACTCATCCACGCTACTCTCTCCTTGTACCAACCTCTGGAACTCATTCTCCAAAGCTATACTCTGAGTCGAAGGGAGGTACCTAGCCAAGAACAGTCTAGAGAACTCCTCCATCGAGGCGTCTGTAAGTTGCCTTCCTCTCAATAGATCCAGCTCCAAACCCTCCCACCACAGCCTAGCGTCTCCATCCAACAGGAACGTAGCTATAGTGGTCATCTACCACTCCTCCGTCTCTATCGCTGTCAAGACTCTCTTCATATGGGAGATCCAGTCTTCCCAAGTTCCCAACCCCGAGAATACCAGAGGATTAAAGCTCATGACATGTTTGAGCTGTCTCTCGGTTGCCCTCCTCGGCACCAATGGCTCCACTACTACCTGCTCCACTCTTTTCGGCTCAACCTCTACAAGAGCTACCTGCTCCATCGCAGGAGCGGGCTAGTGCATTTGTCTTGCAGGCTGCGCATTGATCATGGAAAACACTACTTCGGCAACCAATCGTATGGTTTCAGTCGATGGAGGTGTTGCAGGAGCGTCATTTGGTGCACTACTAGCCTCAGAAACTCGGCGTTCTGACGGCCCAGCACCGCTTCTAGTCACCTATAGTGGTACAAAACATCATTAAGCGACTATACAAAATTGCAAACAGCAATTATAGGAACACGCAAGTTCCTCAAACACGTGTATTTTCACTCCTAAGTGGACATTCATGGGTTCTTTTGCTGTTATAACGATGACGCACACACATGTACTCACCACCCCTTAAAAAGAATTCGGCCACAAATTCCATTTAAGCCTGACCAAAACCAGTAGTCTGATACCAAATTGTAACACCCCCTATCCATCGCATAGCATATAGCAGTAGGTCCGGCCAGGGCTGTTGGGTATTGTATCCACGATTACCTAGATTTGAGGAAGCCACCTGTCAAGCTAAGATGAATTCACAATGTATTTGATGAAACATCTTAAGTTGTACTTGCAGCTCCTCCACGCTAAGTGCACACCAATGTCAGGGTGCAGTAGGTCAATATACACGGGTCTGCACGACGTAATCCCTCGTTGAGCAGGTCAGTGTGTTGACCTACGTGTACTCTCTCTATTGGAGTGCACTTACTTTCAAGTACAGGGTAGTTCATATGCAAGAGAAGACAAGGAGCATGGAGGATCAAGGAGCAGCTCCTGGGTGGAAGATGAAAATTCGTCCAAGGCAAATTCGACGAGAATCACCAAGTGATTCTCGCCGATTCGGCGAGAATCACTAGTGATTCTCGCCGAATCGACGAGAATCATTAGTGATTCTCGCCGACTCCTTCTGGCCACCTCAAAATGGTGCCAAGTATGATTCTGCGAGAATCACTAGTAATTCCCGCCGAACCAGTGGCCAAGCAGCCCATGTATACAAAGTAAAATTCGTTGAGAATCAATAAGTGATTCGACGAGAATCACAAACGATTCTCGACGAATCGTCGAGAATCACTTGGTGATTCTCGCCGATTCGTCGAGAATCGCCTGCGATTCTCGCCGATTTTTCCTTGGCATTTTCTCAGGATGCTGCTGGACCAGATTCTGCCTCTGGACCAGTTTGAACCGGATTTCGGGGTTATACCTGTGGGTCCCACAACGGTCAAATTTGTTGTATCTACAGGGTATAAATACATGGGTATTTTGAACAGTAAAAGCACAGAGAAAAGACACAGAAAGAAACCGAGCCGCAACGAAACCCTAAAACCGCGACTCCTCTCCGCCGCCGCCGCCGTCAACATTCGAGATTCCTTCGTGATCTCCGGCGACAGAAGCTTAGCAAAGCTTGTGTCTCACGTGTCTATCCAGAGATCTCTTGTCTCTCGATTTGTTGACCGGGAAAAACTCCACCGTCCGAATCGATCGAGATGACCGATCCTAGAGTGACCGTTGGTAGACCTAGTTTGCTTCGCTACGAAGTTTGGATCTCCAAGTTCAGCAGCCGCTCGTCATCGTAGCCGCCGATCCCGAAGCTAGCCGCCGCTCGTGTAGCCGCCGCCGGTTCCGGGGAGATCCTCTCCAAGAGAGACCGAGGTTGTAGACTCTTCATCGTCTTCAAGAACACGTCGTCGAACGAAGAGGAACACCGTAGTGTCCGAAAGAAGTTTTATCTCATATACATTCCATATTTACTTTTGTTGTAAAGGAACTTTTGTTCCGTGTTGTAAGGGTTGGGTGCAACCCGTTTTGTGTGAGTGTTGACTCTCACGTGTGGAAGGGCTCCTTCCGTTAGTGCGGGGATTGGATTTCAATCCTGTTGGTGAAGTGACCGAGTCGTCCCCTGTTGGGGAGATAGGTCGAAGGGGGAAAGTGGATGTACCCAAGTCGGGGAACCACTATAAATTTGTTGTGTATTCTGTGTGCTGTGCTCTTTAATTTTATTGTGCAGGTACATCCGTAAATTCCGCAAAAGAACCACACTTCACCTATTCCCCCCCCCCCCCCATAGGTGCACATAGCTGAAACTAGGTGGACTTTCAAGTGGTATCAGAGGGAGGTTACTCATCAAAAAGGTTAACACCTTGAGTAGAATCCTGCCACCAGTGTAAGAAGCATGGAGCTAGAGTATGAGATGCCGTCACTCAAACACCCCGCCTGCACAAAGGATTATTATCCCATCTGGCGAATGAGAGTGTCATGTCACCTTGATGCTATCGATCCTCGAGCATCCTTCATCCTGGAAGAGGGTCCATTTATTCCCATGAAGACCTCCGACTCTGGGATCCAAGTGCCCATGTGCATTGCTGAGATGACAGAGGTGGAACTCTCATTTTTCCAATTGGACCAGAGGATTCGTCAAACTATCTTGGATATCTGGTCTGGAGCCTCTCGCTCTAGATTGGAAAAATGCAGAACAGCTAAATCTCTGTGGATGATGATCTCAGAGCTGATGGGGGGGACAGAGAAAGCTGGAATATGCTGCCAATCAGAGGATGAAGCGAATGTGGGGGTCTTCACTTCTGAAGATGAATGCCAGGATCCCTCGGACTGCATCAGAGCTCCAGTATCCTTGTCAGAGACTGAAGAAGACAGTGAGGAAAGTAGCTCGGATGTGGATGAAACAATAGTCACTGGATCAGATGACCATAGCGCTGCAGAGCAGGTAACTTCTTCCTCCTGCCCCGTATCTCATGAAATATCTGAAGACAGGACCTGCCCTCCTTCAGAAAATTCTGACTCCCTGAAGAGAGCCCTTCAGGAAAGCAACCTACTTGCTGAGGAGCAAGCTCAAGAAATTGCTCGACTGAAGATCTTGCTGGTTCTCCAATTGGCGTCCAACAAGGTCAAGGACTCTAAGATCTCAGCTCTAGAGAGTAGTCTAGAGAATGAGAAAAGAATAGTATCAAACTTCTCCAAGGTTGATGCTATTAAGAGAAAGCAAGAAAACAGGTGGATCTCCCAGATTATCAATTCTTGGAGAAATGGGGAAACGGTTTTCCGACCTCCCACTCCAAGCAGGAAGGCAACTCATCATGCCTTCAAGTATGACCTCAGGAATAGTCGTAGTCACTGCAAGGATGATCTGTCCCCATGTGGAGACACCCGGAGTGCAAGGGCCGGCATGGCCACCCACGAGAGAATACCTAAGGCTCATTCTGAGCCCTTTGTATTCATGGCCACTGCCACAACCAAGTGTGGATCTGCATGTCCCAGTTCACAGAAGACTTCTCACCATTCGAGGACACGGGATAGGGAGGATAGAAGTCATGATGTCAGGGTTCATGGGGCCTCAGCAAGGGAGATGCCTGAAAGAATGACACCACCTTCTCGGCCTCATAACGCTCACAACATGCATTCGTTCCACCCTTCCTCGTGTCACGATGGAAGAGGAATTTGTATGACAAGAACATGCCCTATCCCTTTTAGACCTAGGACCGTGACTACATCAGTCACTAGATCAGGTCGAAAACGGCGATACAACATTCACCCTTGTTGGTGCTGCGGCAAAGTGGGGCACTTTGCCATTGACTGTTGGCACAACCTCTCTGTGCCCACAGCAAGGGCTTATCCACATTATAGGGACAGAGGCAGTCTTCCAGACAGGTTTTCTCAAGGAAGGCAGTTGCATGCTTATGCTAATAGAAACCTAGGACCCAATATGATTTGGGTTCCTAAGGTAAAGTAATTCTGTCTTGCAGGGTAGTCTAGCTTCCCGTAAATACGATGGGAACTAGACAGTAGGTGGCTCAAGGCTAACGTGGAACAAGCGTCTGCAATAACAGATGTGCTACCTGTTTGAGCATACTCATATTGAGCTTCTGATGTGTTTTACCTGTGGGACTAAGACGATGACTCTCAAAATCCCAGGTAATTTTGATCAGTTCAAGGATTTATGTTATGATGCATCCTCATTCAAAATATATATACTTATATATGTCATTATATACAGATCCTTACTTGTATATTAGTGTATATATGCACGTCTAAGGATTGGTTAACTCGATGCATGCAAACCCTTACACATCAATAAAGGGTTAATGAAGACCTGTCATTGTGAATCTCGACAACACACAATTGACATTAAGAAGTCTTTGGAAAAGCCTCATAGATTGACTTTCAAATATACTTGTATTTATCAATTTTATATTGACTTGACATCGGAAAATTTCAAAAATATTGCAAGCTTCTTCACGAATTAACCAAATCTCCTGAATCCGAATTAACCAAATCAATATTATCAGAAACTTTTCAATTTCTAGTCAAGAGACCCTTCAATTTCGAATTAGATAAATAGTATCAGAGACCAAATCAACCAAATCTCCTGAATCCCGCCGACCCTTCGCATTCTTCACAAATCCCGTTGAATTTGACAAATCTCGTCGAATCACTTAAATCCCGCAAAACCCTTCGCCTTCCTCACGACTCCCGCCTCACTTCGCAGCAAGTATCCTGAAACCCGCAGGAGCTCTCCCTCCGACAATTCGCCGATTCTCCGCAACCCGCAGGAGTTCTTCCGCCGATTCGCCGAAACCCGCAGCTCGTGAAGTCTCCCCCTAAGCTCCCGCAAGGGTCTCGCAACGTTCTCATCGAAAGGCTCCCGACGACTCCCGCCGAAGCCCGCACCGTCGATCTCCCCAAGTCTCGATTTTGCTCCGCTCAAACTACCTCACCGACTCCACCTCTAGGTATCCCCTCACCCGAAGCATCCACTTATGAAGTTTCTTCTTGAAAGTTCATTAACATTTTGAGTAGGGCTTCTCTCTAGATCTACAATGGCCCCAAGGACGACTGCAGGATTTGTCTCTGGCTGCGAGCTGGTTCGCACTGGATTTTCTCATGCCTCGGACGAATTCCGGAATATCATTCTAATGCTGGAAGAGGCTGGGCTAACCTTCATCTTGGAGCACCCTTGCAAAGTCCTGGACAAAGAGGTGCTGGAGTTCTTCTCTACCGCAAGACTCCGAGATAGAGACTCCATAATCAAGAGCAAGGTGGCTGGGACAAAAGTAAAGATGTCTTCCAGTAAGCTAACTCGCTACCTGTAGCTTTCAAGTTCGGAGCAGGAGGACTATCTGGAGGACGAGGACAAAGCCAGAACTCTCTTGTTCTGCGGTCTTCCAAGAGGAACTCGATCAATAAAAAGAAAAGAGATGAATGAAGAAGGGAAGCTCCTATCTGACGTTATTGGAAAAGTGCTCATCTGCAAGCCGGGCTCCCATGATCATATCTCCGGAGATATGTTCAAAATCCTCATCGCTGTGGTCTGCCGCAAGAGGTTCAACTGGGGAGAGTTGCTGTTCCAAAAGATCAAGGACACTCTAGGCACTCCGAGTTTCGGCCGCATCATAAGTCTATATCTCAACCAGCTCAACGGAGACAAGTTCGACATGAGCAAAGGCATCCCTCTCCACTACTTGAAAAGGATGGATGCAAGTGTGTTTGATTGATGGGAGCGGCGCATCGGGCAGCCTGCTGTGGAAGAGCACGAGGAAGTATTTCCAGCAGTCTCCCCCGGTGAAATTCCTGATACTGTGACTGCAGGAATCGAGGGGGAGACTCTACCCCCTCATACGGATGGAATATCTAAAATCGCCCAGGTGGCCAGGGATGTTGTGGCCGATATTCAAGAAGAATGTGACCGTGTGCTGGAGACTGCTGACCGAGAAGTGGAAGAAGCTGCTGATATTGATGAATTCTTGGATGAGGACGGAGAGGATGATGTAAATGAGGGCCATGAAGTGTTGGAGTCTCCAGATACTGTTGAACCTCCTTTTGATAAGTCTGCACCAGTGGAGGGGGAGTTAAATAAATCTACAGAGGCCGCCCACACTCCTCCTGTAGAGACTGTGATGGTATCCAGCTCCACAGATGCGTCTGCAGAAATGCAAGGCCCACAAGTGCCTCCGACCATCCCGTTACGAGATGAGCTGGCCACTCACACTATCAATGTCATTCAAGGAATAGTGAACGAGCTTAAAGGCTCTTTTGATACAGCTCAGAAAACACTGCTGAAAAAGATTAAGACTTCTGAAGATCTCATGCTTAAAAATATGGTAGAGATTAACCACAAACTGGATGTGATGGAGAAGAAATTCGAAGAAAAGTATACCGCGGCCGGCGAAGCTGTCACACTTTTAATGGCCGGCTTGAAAAAGAATACTGATACTCTGGCTGTTGTAAATCAGAACGCACACGTTGTAGCCAACAACATTCAGCTGTTTGATGGCAATATGGTGACTTTAAATGCCAATCAGCATGCCCTGATCACTGAATTCACCAAGACAACGAAGCATATTGATGACTCCCTGCACTCATATGCCAACTGCATAGCTGATGAAGCCAAAAAGGGGGAGAAAGAGTATATAGCTAAGTTGGCCGAGCTTCAAGAAAGCATGGACACAAACTTCGCACAATCAAGCAAATATGTCTATGAGAGCTGCTGGTGGATGCTTCAATAGGCGCTAGGTACGTTAGGCGTCGTTCTGTCTGACAACCCTGCCGGTATTCATGTCCCTGAGACATCTAAGGCTGCTGAGGAAGTAAGTGTTGCTGAGGATGTAAGTGCAAGTGCTGCTGCAGATATTCCCACACATGAAGCTGATGCTAGGGCTCTCTCCAAAGCTAAACTGAGGAGCATGTTTGACCAAGAGGCCCTAGCAAAAGCAAGGGGAAAGAGAAAAGTTCAGGAAGGAACCTCCAAGGAGACTCTAGCTGAGAAGAGAATCAGAATGAGTGAGGAGGATGTACGAAACGAAAGGTGGAGTCCAGTTTCAAGGAACATCATCTTAGACACCTTACGGCTCCAAGAAAGAGGGGAGATCAATCGACACGAAGTATATAGCCAATATGAATGGGAAACGCACAAAACGTTTGAAGCGAAACGCAATATCTTTTTCAGAAACAACAAGGATCCAGATAAAGTTGCTCCTCCTAGGTACTACCCGAAGCCCAAAGAATACATGGAGAGGCAAAGCAAGAAGTACTTGGCTCAAAATCTTAAGGGTGACGTAGCTAAGGACAAATAGTCAACACTTTATAGCTTGTCACTGTGTCTTAAGAACATTTAATGATTATTATTGTCATATAAACAATTCTGGATTATATGTGAATATATTTATCTTGGTATATATATTTGAATTTGTGAATGACTCAAGTCCTGATCTGATTGCATATATTCTCTTGTGCTCCATGTTTAATTTCTGAATGATATGTTTATTATTTGATAAGTGTTATTCATCTTAGCTAGTAGGGTTTTGGCTTCGTCAAATAGGGGGAGATTGTTGGGTATTGTATCCACGATTACCTAGATTTGAGGAAGCCACCTGTCAAGCTAAGATGAATTCACAATGTATTTGATGAAACATCTTAAGTTGTACTTGCAGCTCCTCCACGCTAAGTGCACACCAATGTCAGGGTGCAGTAGGTCAATATACACAGGTCTGCACGACGTAATCCCTCGTTGAGCAGGTCAGTGTGTTGACCTACGTGTACTCTCTCTATTGGAGTGCACTTACTTTCAAGTACAGGGCAGTTCATATGCAAGAGAAGACAAGGAGCATGGAGGATCAAGGAGCAGCTCCTGGGTGGAAGACGAAAATTCGTCCAAGGCAAATTCGACGAGAATCACCAAGTGATTCTCGCCGATTCGGCGAGAATCACTAGTGATTCTCGCCGAATCGACGAGAATCATTAGTGATTCTCGCCGACTCCTTCTGGCCACCTCAAAATGGTGCCAAGTAAGATTCGGCGAGAATCACTAGTAATTCCCGCCGAACCAGTGGTCAAGCAGCCCATGTATACAAAGTAAAATTCGTTGAGAATCAATAAGTGATTCGACGAGAATCACAAACGATTCTCGACGAATCGTCGAGAATCACTTGGTGATTCTCGCCGATTCGTCGAGAATCGCCTGCGATTCTCGTCGATTTTTCCTTGGCGTTTTCTCAGGATGCTGCTGGACCGGATTCTGCCTCTGGATCAGTTTGAACCGGATTTCGGGGTTATACCTGTGGGTCCCACAACGGTCAAATTTGTTGTATCTACAGGGTATAAATACATGGGTATTTTGAACAGTAAAAGCACGGAGAAAAGACACAGAAAGAAACCGAGCCGCAACGAAACCCTAAAACCGCGACTCCTCTCCGCCGCCGCCGCCGTCGCGCTCGGGAACGTAGGTCGCCGTCAACATTCGAGATTCCTTCGTGATCTCCGGCGACAGAAGCTTAGCAAATCTTGTGTCTCACGTGTCTATCCAGAGATCTCTTGTCTCTCGATTTGTTGACCGGGAAAAACTCCTCCGTCCGAATCGATCGAGACGACCGATCCTAGAGTGACCATTGGTAGACCTAGTTTGCTTCACTACGAAGTTTGGATCTCCAAGTTCAGCAGCCGCTCATCATCGTAGCCGCCGATCCCGAAGCTAGCCGCCGCTTGTGTAGCCGCCGCCGGTTCCGGGGAGATCCTCTCCAAGGGAGACCGAGGTTGTAGACTCTTCATCGACTTCAAGAACACGTCGTCGAACGAAGAGGAACACCGTAGTGTCCAAAAGAAGTTTGTATCTCATATACATTCCATATTTACTTTTGTTGTAAAGGAACTTTTGTTCCGTGTTGTAAGGGTTGGGTGCAATCCGTTTTGTGTGAGTGTTGACTCTCACGTGTGGAAGGGCTCCTTCCGTTAGTGCGGGGATTGGATTTCAATCCCGTTGGTGAAGTGACCGAGTCGTCCCTGTTGGGGAGATAGGTCGAAGGGGGAAAGTGGATGTACCCAAGTCGGGGAACCACTATAAATTCTCTGTGTATTCTGTGTGCTGTGCTCTTTAATTTGATTGTGCAGGTACATCCGTAAATTCCGCAAAAGAACCACACGTCACCTATTCCCCCCCCCCCCCCCATAGATGCACATAGCTGACACTAGGTGGACTTTCAAGGGCCCGACGCCATATACCACAGATAGACCGGGTGGTTACTCAATGGAAACCATCCAACAGATAACAACGATCTCGTTCTTTTCTATTCTGTCGTCCAACAGCTCTTTGAGCATTGGGCCCACCAGTAGCTGGTCGCTGCAGTTCTACTTTTGTATTAAATATTGTACAACAGGCAAGCAGCGCCATTTATCATGTACTGTTCACCTCCCACTACATTTGAATTTTTGTTGACGTCAGTACCTATGTACTTATTCAAATTTAGACAATTCACCATAGGCGTTGAGTGAAGACTTGTCACTCAATGCCAAAGCACTTGGTTAGTTTTATGCAAACACCAGACGTTGGGTGATAAGTCATTACTCAATAAATATAGACTTCTTTGGTCTAAATGATTAGGCATTGAGTGAACCTTCATCACTCAAAGCATTTAGACTTTGCTATTTTTCTCTATATTGAGGCGTTGACTGTGTTGTCTTCGCTCAATGCTTTCTCCCTTAGCCTGTTTTGTTGAAGAGGCATTGAGTGAATGGACATCACCCAACGCTTCTATCCTTAGGCAAATTTTCTATTGAATAGGCATTGAGCGAATTGACATCACTCAATGCTTCTGCCCTTGGATAAAATTCTTTATCAACCAATACTGCAACTCTGACTGAATTATGTTCTCTCGATGTTTTTTTTGCATGGCGTTGAGTGAACATCCATCACTCAACGCTTCTGGACTTAGCCAGATTTCTTGACAGATTCCTTGTGAATTTGACTGCATAAGCTTTACTCAACTCTTCTGGCTCTGAGTGTTGAGTGAACTGCCTTCATCAACGCTTCTGGACATATCCAGATTTCTGCATTGGCAATGCCGAGGCTTTGAATGCTTGATCTCTACTCAACGCTTAAGGCCATCTCACATTGAGTGAACTTTCTTCACTCAACTCTTGTGGACTTAAACAAATTTCTGTATTTTCACCAATCTTCCATGTGTACACCTGTCATTGTTACCTAGACAACCTATCTAATTAGTGTAATCAAGTTACCACCTGCATACATAGAACTTAGGGTATGCATCAAATACAAACATGTATATGTCATTATCCTATAGGCCTTCTTCAAATCCTGGAGATTATGATCAATGTATCCAACAATCTCCCCCTATTTGAAGAAGTCAAAACCTTAGACAATGATATTCACTAACACATATAGAGCAAATTTAATATTGTAAAAGAAAGCACAGAAAATGTATACACATCCAAAGATATGATTTTCATTAACATAAAGAATAATGTTTAGGCATTGTACATAATACAAAATATATTTTCTGCAGCCCTTTAAGAATTACAAGAAACTTTTATAAGTTTCAGGTTCTCTTATCACTATTCCCTTGCTTGGCTTCTTGGCTGCTTTCTCTGCAATCTCTTCTGACTTCTTTTCTTTCAACCTCTGGAATTAGTTGTATGGTTTTTAGAAATACTTGATGGGCTCCACATCATCTGGTGGAAATTTGTCTAACTTCTTATCCCTTCAAACCTTTCTCCTTTCCTCTTGATTCTTTTCATGCTTGGCCCATTCATGTGAGCTATAGAGTTTGCCCATTTCAGTCTTCTTATTCTTGACCAACTCCCACGCAGATAAAATGATTGTCCTGGACTGAGGACTCCATTTTTCAAAATATGGCCTTGTTTTCATCTCTTCCTTGTACCTTTCCTTACTTATCTTGACTTCCTCTTCTTCATTAGCAACAAACTTTCCTTTGTACCTTAACTTATGCTCAACAGGGGGCTGAATGTAGGGCCTTCAGTTACGGTAGAGGGTTCATCCCTTTGTGCTCCATCGTAAGTATCATAATGCTGAGTGCCATACTGTTGAGTATCATACTATTCTGCATGCTTATCAGGGTATTGGGTACCATAATTCCTTTCTTCCAGTGCTTTGATGAATCTGGTCAGGAACAATAGGGATATTATCATATGATAGTTGTTCAAGCCTAAAGGATCCCCTTAGCACATTTGTGGTCCAGACAACATTTTCAATGTTGGCCTTTATGACTTCGTTCTCCCCCTTTTTGACTTCTTCAGAGAGTTTTTTAGTCAGGGAGGTGCTGGCCTTTGTCACTTGCATATCTAGGTAGTTTATACCTAGGGTGACTTGGTTTTTGACTTGGAGTAAATGATCATTTAGAACTTGAGCACATGCATCTATTCTTCTATCAAGAATTGTCTTATGCTTTTCCAACAGTCCATTTCTACATTATGGACGGCTAGCATGTTTCCAAAAAGAATATTCTGATTTTCCATAATTGCATTGTGAAGAGTGTTGATCTCTTCCAACTTGCTCTGAGTAAAGCCAACTGTAGGAGATGCTCTCCAGAAGATTTTGACATTCTGGTCCTTTAGCAGATTAACTTCAAATAAGATGGATTTGATCTCTCCTGTCAAATCATTTCTGAGGTTCTTCATTGAATCATCAACAAAATTCTCTAGTTGTCATCTCTGGTCATCCAGCAACTCTTTTAGTAGAGCCAGGAAGGTACCTAATATCTGAGCAGTGAATGTACCTTCATCACTGACTGGTATAAGTTGTTGAATTGGACTGAGATCTTCCCTTGCAGTAGAATCAGCAACCTCAAATTTAGATGAATGTGCATCCTTATTAACAACAGTAGCATTATTGTCCTTCTCTAATTCAGATGAGCTTAAATCATAGATTATTTTTTGAGCAGTGAGTTCAGTAGGAATCTCCACTCAATCTCTGTAATGTATACAGGGAAATTCAGATCTGTTGTAGTGTTGAAGTTAGTATCTTTCTCCATATACTCACCATGTTGATCAGTATCAAGAGGATACTGGATATTATCTTGAACAATCCAGCTATGCTCCCCCTCAATAAGAGCATCTTCCATTACTTGCTCTAGAAGTTTCTCCCCCTCACTTAGAGGAATGTATCTACCTTGTTGATCTTGGTCTATGGGAGCAGTTTTTTCTTCAACATGAGCTGGAGTTTTGAAATTCCCCCCCCCCCCCCCCCAATCTCTGCAGAAATCTTGTTCACTATTTCTTTAGCAACCTATTTAGCAACCTCAACTGGAGGTATATCTATTGCCTCATCAATAGCAAGTTCTTCATACTGAGTTCTGCTTACATGAATTAGTGCTGCAGGTTTAGAGGAAAAAGATACTTGTGCACTTATATCTCTCATGGTCTCTTCAATGGATTCAGAAAGTTGAGGATCGCGAGGCTCTTCCTCAACCTGTTCTAATGAGCTGCTGTCAGTACATTCCTCTGGAACTGGAGCTGCTTTTTTCTTCTTCTTGGAAACAATCTGAGTATCAGGTAACAGAACTCTATCCCATCTGTCAAGCATTTTCAAGTCCATCCTCCTCATGTGATGGGATCTTTGTTCCTAGCCTTATATTAAGGATCCCTGGAACACTCTTTAATAGAAATAGGGAAAGAATCCTTCCCATGTTTAGTCCTGCTATACAGTCAACGATCCTTTGAAATAGTATATTACCCCAATCAGTCTTCTTGGATAAGATTATCATTTCCATCATCTCAAACATTCTCATGGAGATCTTATCATGTCATCCAGTCTTGCATAATATGGCTTTCCCTATTACATCAGCCAGGAATATGCACTTTAGATTCAACTCCTTCCTCAACATCGATCCAGTGATTTGCATAGAGAGTCCACACCACTTCAGTGTAGTTTTGATATTAGTCTGATCCAGTTTATCTTCTTCATCAGACTCTTTGGACTTACGCAGTTGTAGTTCATTGCTTAGTAACTTTGGGCTTATTCTAATCTTCTTACCACTGAGGAAAGTCCTTATTTTACTAGATGATAAGTCAACCTTAGCATTTGAGTATAATTGAAGTACCTATCACTTCCACAGTAGACTAGTCTCAGACAGAACAAATTCTAGGTCAGTGACCGAAAGCAGGTGGAGAATAAACTGTACTTCCTCAGGTGCATTCTGAAATCCATTTCGCACCAGCTCCGAACCCTCGAACAAGAAATCCAACCCTTTTGGTTCCATTTCTTCTGCAAATTTTTGAAGATATTCCAAGCTTTCGTCGATTGATCGCAAGGGGCGAAGAAGGGCGAGGAATAGTGTATTTTGTTTTTCACACACACAACCTTCTATTTATTGTGATTTCTACTTTTAGAAGGTGGAAAGGTGTGTACCTATTTATGATCAAAAAATGATCAATGGTTGGGATTTATTCTGATACTTAGCTGCAAAATAGACTCATTGGGAGCTTGTGTTGAGTTAACTCGACGCTCTCTACGCATGCAATTCTGTCAATGCACTCGACTCCTGAGCACATAGACTCAATGCACTCGATGCCTAAACACTTAGTCCATTTTTCTTTTATTTATCCTGCAGGGACTAAGAAACTACTTGCAATAAGTAAAAAATATATGGAGAGCTACTGAAGCTGAGCTAAATTCAACATACCCAATTCAAATTTGAAGGTGTTGAATTTTGGTTCATCTCCTGGCTTAGTGAAGATGTTGGCCACTTGCTTATCTGTGGGGACAAATTCAAGACAAATGTCTTCACTTTCCACATGTTCTCTAATGAAGTGATACTTAATCTCTATATACTTAGTCCTATTGTGAGAGATGGGATTCCAAGCAATAGAGATTGCACTAGTTGAATCACAATATAATGGAGTGTTATTGAACTTTAGGTTATAATCCTGGAGCTGGTGCTGGATCCACAGTAACTGAGCATAGCAACTTCTTGCTAATATATATTCTGACTCTGTTGTTGATATTGCAACACTAGTTTGCTTATTGAAGCTCCAGGATACAAGTCTTTCACATAAGAACTGATAGGAACTCTCTACAGCCTACAGAATCTGCATCTGAATACCCAGTTAGTTCAAAATTTCTATTCCTAGGGTACCATAGGCCAAGATTTGGTGTTCCCTTAAGATATCTCAGAATTCTTTTAGCTGGAAAATAGTGAGACTCCATATGTCTAGCCTGGTATCTAGCACAAACACATGTAGCATACATGATGTCTGGTCTACTTGCAGTGAGATAGAGGAGGGAGCGAACTATGCCTCTATACATGGTTTCATCAATAGGTTTCCTTATTTCATCCTTGTCTATTGACATATTTGACACCATGGGAGTTTTCATTGTGGAGGCACTCTCCATACCAAAATTTTTAATTAACTCCCTAGTGAACTTAGTCAGAGAGATGGATAATTCATCCTCAGACTGTCTTACTTGGAGGCCCAAGAAGTACTTGAGCTCACTCATACTGCACATCTCAAATTTACATTGCATAGGTCTAGCAAACGTCTTACAAAGGTTATCATCAATAGACCCAAATATTATGTCATCTACATAAATTTGGACTAGTATGAGCTTACCCTTTGATTCCCTTAGGAATAGATTCTTGACTATCTTTTCCCTTGAGAATTTGTTCTCAATGAGAAAGCTAGATAGGGTCTCATACCATGCCTTAGGGACTTGTTTCAACCCATACAAAGCTTTCCTAAGTCTATAAACATGATTAGGAGAGTTAGGAATAACAAAACCTGATGGCTGCTTAACATAGACTTCTTCTCTTAAGTCACCATTTAGGAAGGCTGACTTCACATCCATCTGGTAGACCTTGAATCCCTTGTGGGCAGCATATGCATAGAACAGTTTGATCGCCTCTAGTTTAGCTACTGGGGAAAAGGTTTGATCAAAATCAATACCTTCTTCTTGTTTATAACCCTTGGCCACTTGTCTTGCTTTATTATTAATTATAACACCATTTTCATCCAACTTGTTCCTATATATCCACTTAGTTTCAATGATGTTATGTTCATATGGTCTGGGAACTAGCTTCCAGACCTTACATCTCTTGAACTGGTTCAATTTCCCTTGTATTTCCACAATCCAATATTGGTCTTTATTGGTATCTTCAAATCTCTTGGGCTCAACCTGAGACAAAAAGATAGAATACATAGCTATGTCTGTGCTTTTGCTCCTTATGGTAACCCCCTGGATAGCATCTCCAATTATCTATTGTCTGGGATGATCCTTTAAATGTCTAACTGTTGGAGGCAATCTCTCTTCAGCATCATTGACTTCAATGGTTGGATCCTACAATTCTTCATCCTCATCATGTGTGCCTTATCCTCCTTCTGAAATGAATATTTTATTATCTTCATAATGGGTAGTAGGAGGAGCATCCTTGATGGTTAGTTTGTCTATCACCTATTCTATGACTTTAGGTTTAGATGAAGAGCTAAACAGCTCACTGTTAATCATAGAAGATTCATCAAAAACTACATTTACAGACTCTTCTACAAATTGATTTTTCAAGTTGTAGACTCTATATGCTTTGATCTGGTTGTTGTACCCAACAAATATTCTTTCATAAGATTTGGCAGCAATCTTAGTCAGATATGACTTCCCATTGTTGAGCACATAGCATTTGATACCAAAGATCCTGAAATAGGCAATGTTTGGTTTTCTGCCTTTTATGATCTCGTAGGGAGTCTTATTATGATATTTGTTAACAGAAGCCCTATTCAGGAGATGACATGTAGTATTAACTATCTCAGCCTAGAAGTATTCTAGGAGAGATGTGTCACTTAGTAGTGTCCTTCCAGCTTTTATGAGAGTTCTGTTTTTCCTCTAAACTATCCCATTTTACTGGGGTGTTCTTGGAGAAGAAAATTGTTGGAGAATCCCTTGTGCTTCATAGAACTTTATCATGCCATCAGACAAAAATTTAGTTTCATGGTCACTTCTGATTTTGACCACAAACTGTTCAATTCATTCTAAATTTGCTTGACAAAGGTACTGAAGATGTCAGGGGTTTCAGACTTTTTATTCAAGATGAAGACCCAAGCAAACCTGGATAAATCATCAACTATTAAAAGTGTATAGACTCTCCTACCTAGACTATAAATTGGCATAGGACCAAACAAGTCCATATGTAGGAGGTATAAACACCTCACAGAGTCCCTGGCCCCAATACTCTTAAACGAAACGTTGGTCTGCTTGCCCTTTTAGCATGCAGAGCAAATGTCCTCCTTGGTGCATTTCATTTTAGGATCATTTCTTACTAGCTCTTCACTATAGATCTTACTAATGGTCTTATAGTTCATGTGAGATAGTGTCTTGTGCCATTGCACATAGTATGAGACTTTCTCATTTGCAACGAAACATATAGGAGGGTCTTTACTTAAACATATAAAGTTTAAACAATACACATTTCCACACCTAGTTCCTTTTAATATGAGCTCTTGGTCACTTGGCCTCTTTATTTTACACACATCCATATGAAATACGATGACATAGCCAAGATCACACAGTTAGATTATGCTAATTATGTTGTGTTGTAACCCTTCTATATAAGCCACTTTAGATATTGAGACTTTGCCATTGGTGAACATACTATATCCCTTAGTGACTCCTCTGTCTGAACCTCCAAAGATAAATTTAGGTCCATTCTTCACAGGAGTGTAGTTCTTCAAGTGACATATTGTTCCAGTCATGTGCCTGTAACATCCACTGTCCAAGTATCATATAGGAGTATGGGTACTTGGACTATCCTGTAAAACATAATTTAGGTAATCTTAGGACCCCAAGAGGGATTGGGTCCTTGGTGCAGGTTAGTCTGAAATTGAACGTGTCTACATGCAGCTTTTCTGACAGGAAGACTAACTCTTATCCTAGGCATATTTAGATTGTGCTAGCAATCTATGGAAAAGTGACCCACTTTACCATAACACCAGCACTCATGGATATTTTATCTCCTCTTCTGAACTGTACTTGTGGACATCCCCACAACAATCTGTCCAAAAGAGAGAGTAGCAACCCTCTTCAAGTTTCTTTCATCAAGGATCTGACTGGAAGTAAGTTTGTTAGTAGATGTACTTGGCTTACTTTAAATACCACTAACAGTAGTTTTCTTTGTAGTAGACAAGTTGTTGATGGCATTAGAGATAGCCAAGTCAAGATTTTTGATTGACTTACCTATGGTATTAGAGTTTACTGGAAGAGCTTAATCATTGGCCACTGCATTTTTTTTGAGTTAGGTGGCTGGGGTACCAAAGAAAAATGTTCCATGATGGGCCTTCTTAATTTCCTCATGTGGAGCCTTAAAAGCACTCATCCCTTGTAATAACTTCCACCATAGTTGTGAACATTTTTGTTCACACTTGTGGATCTTCCATTCAATCAGTGACTATAGATACTTTCTTGGTCACATATGTTTGATGGGAACACTAATTTCTCAATAGAGATGGGAGGATAAATTGGAGCTTTGTCTTTCCCTTTGGAATGTCCAACTCTAGGGTTCCCCTTGAATCCCAAACCACTCTTATCCTTTTGAGAGATGAAGGAGTCTATCAGAGGCAACACTGTATTGGGCTTTGAATATTTAGCCCCAATCCTTCTCTCCATTTGGAGCTTCTACTCAAGATCCATAATGATTGTATTCTTATGGCTGATGGTCCCAATCTAGATGATTGTGATGGCCTTCAATTGGCTGACTTCCCTTATCTTTTGATCCATCAAAGATGCTGAGTCAGCTTTGCAGGGAAGCAACAAGCTGAAGGGAGATAATCTCCTCAACTTGTTTCTTGGCCAACCTCTAGCTTCTCTTCAAAGCTTCCAGAAGGGCACCATGCATGTCAATCAATTGATTGACATCTTCCTTAGCTTCTGACCCATCTTCATCATAGGATGAACAAGCATCAGAATTTGGACTAGTCTCATAGTCTGAACTAGAAGAGGAGTTGGACAGTCAATATACCTTATCTATACTAGGCTGATCCTGGCTGGATCCTTCATCTGTCATGGCCACGAGACCATAACTACTGCCATCTTCTTTATCCCCCTCAGTGTCACTGTCTAAGTTTAATATAGGTTCTCTGATGCTTATCCTTGCAGTAGGATATTCTTGTTCCTCTTCATCTATAGCTGCAACAAATAGCCCAATATAGGCTTCTTCTTCTTCAGAATTTGAAGAAGTGGAGTCTTTCTGACTCCAGTTCTTTTAATGTTTGGCAATGAAGTTATTTTACTTCTTGCCCTTGTGTTGGTGGAGCTTTTTCTCACCATTCTCCTTTCCCTTGTCAGGACAGTCAGCTATGGCATGTCCTGGCTTGCTGCAGTAATAGCAAACATTTTTAGAAAAAAACTATTTAATGGGTTCAGAATTATACATGTCTCGATTGGAGAACTTCCTGTTAGACTGGTGATGATCCTTCTTATGATGTGAAGAGGAGGAAGGTTTGTTCCTCCACTGCTTTCTCTTCATCATCTTCTAGAACTGTCTGGAGAAGGCAACAAGCTCCCCATCAGACATGTTATTGTTAATAGAGCTAGAGTCAGTGTTGTCTGAATTAACCGGTCTTCTTAGGGGAGAGGCAGTCCTCTCCTTGCTTTTCTTGGAGCCCTCGGCCTTGAAGGCCACGGTCTTTTCCTTGGCTTGAATTTTGTCGGTGTACTCCTCTTACTTCTTGGTAGTTATTTTTATCTAATATGAAAGCAGCTTTCCAAATAGTATACGTGGAGGAGTTTCAGCTAGCTTAGCGACCTCTCTGATGGTATATATCTTGATGTCCCATTCTCTAGTTAGAGATCTAAGGAATTTGCCATTCAGATCATAATTTTCGAAGACCCTTCCATAAGTCCTCAGCTTATTCACCACTCTGAAGAATTTTTTATAGAATTCAACTATGCCATCTTTCATGGTCTGCCTAAAGGCTTCATACTCTTGATTAAGTAGGGATTTCCTGTCATCCCTGACTTCATCAGTGTCTTTCTTATAGACCCACAGAGTGTCGACATTTCCTTGGAAGTCTTGCAGTGTACAGGATTTTGGAATGTAGAATCATCAATGGCAATGACAATTATGTTTTGTACCCTTTTGCCCATGGTAGCCAGAATAACCTCATCCTTGGTCATTTCAGAATATTTCTTGGGTGTATGGTCATTTTCATTCAAAACTAAAACCTTAATGAGGATGAAGGGTTCTTCTTTAATAGTTATAAATATTCGAGGATCAGATGCCTCAATGAACAATCTGACTCTTTCTTTCCAGATACCAAAGTTCTCCTTCCCGTAGATAGGAAGCTTCATGGACCCTAACTCCTAATGATTCTCTCCTGAACCCATAAGGATATACTTAAGCTACTCTTGGCGATCAACTTATACTGTTAATTCCTTTTTGAGTAACCTTCCTCTAATACCACTTGAAAGTCTTTTGTTTCAAGAGTAGTTAAAAACCTAGAGGGGGAGGTGAATAGGTTTTTAACACTTTTTCTACTTTATTTGTTCTTTGGTGTGTTGTGGTTTGGTTTAACTTAGCATTCAAGATCACACAACCAACACACAGGAAATTTATAGTGGTTCCCCAGATTATGGGTACATCCACTATCTCTCCCACCTTTCTAATTGATTGTTAGACAAGGCAACTTCTCCAAACTCAGCCCAATGAGCTTATAACTCAGATCCTTCAGGATCTCTCAGACTTCTTCAAGTCCTACCTCAATCCCATGGCCCTACCACTTAGAGTAAGCAATGCTCCTACATCTTAGTAATCAATAGATCACCTACCTCAGACTTTTATCAAAGTCCTACAACTCAGAGAGAATGACACACCAACCTCAGATCTGAACCAGATCGTACCTTAGGCCAAAGCCCTACCAATCAGATTCACTACTGAATCCTACAGCTCAGGCACAAAAGGCCCTACAGCTCAGATCTGCACTAGGATCGTACCCCAGGCACACAAGTCCTACCACTTAGCGTTTATGATTTATGCTTACAACTCAGATCTGTTAAGATCCTACAGAATGAGAATGATTGTTGTTGATGTATAACACCAGAGAAATAAACTTTGTGTCTTTTTCTTCCAGAATTGAGATGAGTTAGTCCTCCTTTCCTCACATCTCCAGGAATGTATCTTCAGGACTAGTTCTGCTTGGACTGTGATGACACGACAACTATGGTTAGCTTGAGTTGAAACTTTAACTCAGAGAGAAAAGCTCTCTGAACTTGTTGTTGAAGATGAGTAGATCAAATAGCTATCTTTATTGAACTTCTAGATCAGAAGAATAAATTGTTTTTAAAGCTCTACAACTTAGTTGCGAGGAAGAAGATGAAGTTCAGTGCTTTTCCAAAAAGTTATTTTCTCCTTCTTTGATCTCGTTCTTTTATATTCCGCCTTCCAATGGCTCTTTGAGCATTAGGCCCACTGGTAGTTGGTAGTTGCAGGTCTAATTTTGCATTAAATGATGTACAACAGGCAAGCGACGCCATTTGTCGTATACTGTTCACTTCCAGCAATATTTGAATTTCTGTTGATGTCAGAACTTGTGGACTTAGTCAAATTCAGACACTTCACCATAGGCGTTGAGTGAAGGCTTTTCACTCAATGCCAAAACACTTGGTCAGTTTTCTGTAAACATCATGCATTGAGTTATTAGTCATCACTCAACGAATATAGACTATTGCGGACTAACTGATTAGGCATTGAGTGAACCTTTATCACTCCACACATTTAAACTTAGTTGTTTCTCTCTATATTGAGGCATTGAGTGAGTTGTCTTCACTTAACGCTTTCTGCCTTAGTCTGTTTTGTTGAAGAGACGTTGAGTGAATGACCTTCACTCAACGCTTCTGTCTTTAGATAGATTCTCTGTTGAATAGGCATTGAGTGAATTGACATCAATCAACGCTTCTGTCCTTGTACATAATTCTTTATCAACCAATACTACAGCTCAGACTGAACTATATTTTGTATACGCTTTTTTTGCATGACATTGAGTGAATTGTCTTCAGTCAACGCTTCTGGACTTAGTCAGATTTCTTGATTGATTCCTTATGGCTTTGACTGCTTGAGCTTTACTAAACGCTTCTGGCTCTGGGCGTTAAGTGAACTGACTTCACTCAATGCTTCTGGACTTAACCAGATTTCTATCTTGGTAATGTTGAGGCTTTGGCTACTTGAGCTTTACTCAATGCTTAAGGTCGTCTGGCATTGAGTGAACTATCTTCACTTAACGTCTGTGGAATATGACAAATTTCAGCCTTTTCACCATTCTTCCATGTGTCCACCTGTCATTGTTACCTAGACAACCTATCTGATTAGTGTAATCAAGTAACCACATACATATATGGAACTTAGGGTATGCATCAAATACAAACATGTGTATGTCATTATCCTGTAGGACTTCTTCAAATCTGGGACATTGTGATCAATGGACCCAACAATCTCCACCTATTTGAAAAAGTCAAAACCTTAGACAATGTATACACTAACACATATACAGCAAATTTAACATTGTAGAAGAAAGCACAGAAAATGTATACACGTCCAAAGATTTGATTTTCATTAACATAAAGAATAATGTTTAGGCAGTGTATATAATACAAAATATATTTCCTGCAGCCCTTTAAGAAATACAAGAAATGTACACGCGCCAGAATGATGAGTCCTGAAGGCGTATAAGATCGCCAAAAGTGTATATCCCAACTCAGACTGCTGGAATTGGGTAAGGACGGAAGAGGCGGGAGTGCCTATTACTAGCTATACACGAGCCAGAATCTACATATAAAGGTACAACCCTACAGCCAGGTTGGTTAAACATAGGGTAATGACTGGACATACTTAGTGTGAATTACACATGGGCACACCACTGCTTCCACTATGTCAGTTTTTTTGTAAACTGATCAATCGAACGGGGGTGGCACCATTGTTTAATGACTTCTCAAGTTGAGGATCGTCACAAGCTAATACCATTTGTAAGACCCACCCACCACCCTCCCCCCCCCCCCCCCGCCACCCCACCCTGCCCCTCCCGAAACACAAGATACTATCAAGGGGATTCTTATGCCCAAAACAGCATCCTTGCGGTAACAAAAAAATACGGATTGACCGATACTACAAGACGCCTATCCTGCCGGCTAAAACCAATATCATCCATGCCAACCTAACATGAAGAGGAAACATAAGTCAAAATCCACATAAGTATAAAGTCCACAAGTACATCAATAATAAGTATCATTAACAGGCTTCTATAATATCATAGTACATAAAAACTTTGCCCTAAGGGCTATAAAAAGTCTCTCAAAAACTCACATCCGTAACTGATGGTAGCGATGGTAATGTCATATCACGCCATGTCATCCTAGCCTGCCTGCCCTCTTGCATAACCTGCTGTTACTCTATCTGCTGGATTTCCTCCTAAAAGGAAGACATAGCAACCGTTAGTCATAAAGACTAAGTAACCATCACATCCGCTCCCCCGATGACTCTTAGGCACCGGGAGAAGAAAGGAAAAGGATAATATATATATATAAGTAGTAGTACAAGCAGGTGGTATAAGACTAATCAATATCAGAGTATCCTACATGTATAGCAAGTGAGTAAATCAATCTTCACTAGTAGTTCAACTATCAAGAATAGTATACAAGTATGATCCTCAAACAGGAAAGTAACTCAACTTATATGAATGCTCATACATACATATAAGTTAAGTATCTGCTTAACAATAAAGTAACTCATCATATAAGAGTGCCCATACAACCTTATATGATATGGAAATTATGCGGTGCAATGCAATGATACGAATGCAATATGATGACTCACCCATGCTGACACACACACTACTTTGTCGACACAAACATGTAGTTCCTACTTTTCGAGCAGGTAGCTAACCTCTCAGGCACCATCCATCGTGGCTAGACGGTGATAGTGGAAAGGGCTTTCCACTACTAGGCAGTCATCCACACTACCAAGCCTAGGCCTTTGTACGCCGTTACGTTAAAAACACAACATCGGAGCTCACATGCATAGTACGGCTCAGAGGGGTCTCGGGTAGGTGTGCACCAAGAATACAACCCAAAGTTGCCTATATCGTGGCACAGTTATGAAGGATTCCTCGGGAAGTAAGCACCAAGGACCAAGGCCCAACAGTCCATGTCTTTCTATCAACTCCCATCGGTGTGACGACTAGCGAGCTTATGGACCTTCCATAGTATCCTTCACCCAAGATTATGACACAGTGTGTCAAGTCAAACCTCATGTAATTTCACATTTAAGGACTCCACATTGAGTCCCTTATCAACACATCATTCTAGTGTGGCAAACATACACGCACTCCAACCCTTCCACACTTTCATACCAAATAAGGGTTCATCATTTACACAGGTGGCAAGCCACCTTAAACAGCACACCAATACCACACTGCTACTCGTAGGGAGACATAAATCTAGTCATTGGACTACTAAACACATTTCTTTAATAATCATATCACATGGCCATGCATTAACCACATCCAATTCCATTCTACATGATCAAGCATTCACAATAAGTGTAACTTTATATGATAACCGCAACAATATAATGATACTTCACATACACATCAAGCATGATAACATAACTATGTGTTATACATTCAATTATTGGGCATCACACTCTCTTTCCAAAACTTATGTCATTCTCCTGATTATAATAATGCACATCCCTACCAGATTTCACAAGAATATCATTTGTACACCCAAATCGTATCAAATCATTTATTCACTAATTTTCCCAAACCATTTGTTTATCGAACTTCTTCAAACCATTTGTACAATCATGTTTCACCAAACCATTTATTTGTCATAATTACGTATAGACTCAGTTTACCAAAATCTCAATGTTATTTTGATACAATCCCTCTACCAAATCCAAATCCGGTTCCACACTAACCCGAGAACATGTACTTAAGACATGACTGTACAACAACTTTGACTGGACATTCCCGAGGATACAAGATACATATGAAAATGTGTAACTATCTGTTGGAAAGGTCTTTCCAAGGTCTACGACTTTCATGTGTAGTCAAAAACCCAGATCTGGACATATCATACTCGAAAATGGCCTTGAAGTTTGTTGCGCACAGAAAACAGATTTCTGCACGCATCTTAAAGCAAGATGAACGATATCGGTTCATCTTCTTCCTTTAGTTATTTGTTCAAGACTATATTCAGACTTTCCACCTCTCTTATTCACCATCAATAGACCATTCCTCTTTACGAAACCAAGTCAATCATCTTCTGAAGAATAGAGGAGATGTTGAAGACATCAAATCCCTAGTACAAGGTCCTAGCATGGTCTCATCCTAGGAGATCTTCATCTCGCAAGTCCAACTATTTTGAGTCGACATCTCTAATAAATAATAACTACAGATCTAGCTCAAAGGGAGAGGGTAGGAAGCTTAACTCATTTCCGGCCATAGATCTCGTCACTCTCCTTGGCGACATCTTCTTCCTTGTTGGTGTTGTTATTCACAGAAAGGAGAAGTCTTTCCTCCAGCAAAATCCATCACCGGCAAATTTCCCTCTTCTGACGGTTTCAGCACAGGAAACAGTTCAGCAAGAAGTAAAGTGATGGATAGGGTTTTCCGTAAGTCCACTTTTATAGGAAGAATTAGGGTTAGACGCCTGCCACGTGTCACCCTAGAATTGGACCGCCCATTATTATTTAAATTAAGTCTTGTCATAAAGACCGGTTCCTAATAAGTGAATTGGCGCATTTCTCGAAAACCGGGTTCAGTCCGTCCATATGAACACGCAACACAGTCTGCCGAAATGTTCTAAGTAAAAATTGTCGTGTATACTAAACATACTCGACGAATCGTCGAGATTCTTTGTGAACACTCAATGCCTATAAAGTCTAGCCAAAATCGTCCAGTATACATGACAATTCATCAAAAGGCATCGAGTTTACTCAATGCACTCGATGCTTCGTCGAGTGGCGTCGAGTCCACTCAATGCAAATTGTATCCAAAATAATTCTATATTAAAACACTCAACGCCTCATCGAATGGCGTTGAGACCACTCAATGCTCTCGATGCTTCTTGAGTTTAGACATATTCTAAATCAAATCACTCAATGTCTGTTCAAATGGTGTTGAGACCACTCAACGCTCTTGATACTTCTTGAGTCTAGAAATAGTCCAAGTCAAATCACTCAACACCTCGTCGATTGGCGTTGATACCACTCAATGCTCTCGACGTCTTTTGAGTCCATAAATATTCTAAGTTAAATTACTTAATGCCTCGTCGAATGGCATTGAGACCACTCAACGCTCTAGACGCTTTCTGAGTCCACGATAATATCTAAATTAAACTGGAATGGCGTTGAGACCACTCAACGCACTCAACGCCTGGTGGATCCAGAGCAATTTTCTAAGTTAAACGTGAATGGCGTTGAGACCACTCAACATACTTAATGTCTGGTGGATCCAGAATTCTTCTAAGTGAAATTTTCCATATTAGTCGAGTATCACTCGATGCCTGTAACTGATGGATTTACCAAGTACCTGACAACGGTGCCAAAAACTTGATTGATTTACCAAGTTCCCGGCAACGGCGCCAAAAACATGATGGTTAAAACTCCAAAAAATTAATTGTTTAAAACACGCGGCGCCCCGAGCGGTTTATTTTAGAAAGAGGATGGTTTATTTAGGAAGACGTGGCGCACAGATTTATTTTATAAAAAACAGTTGAAATCGAGTTTTAACGAAAGGAGGCAAGTGCACCTATCACAGGTAATACAGGATATTCTGGTGACGAATATCAGGGTCGTATTGTTCTCGGGGATGGATTGATTATTTTTACTCTTCCCTAGAGGAGCGATGAAGAATTTATTTTTCTATTATTTTATAGAAAATAACTTGTCCGGTTATTATTTTTATATATATAAATAGGAAATAAAAGCAGAAAGAAAGGAGCGATGAAGAATTTAGCGCAACGGTACCAAATTGAATTTGAACTAAAATAACTTTTAATAAATAGAGATCCTAAATTTCAAATTAATTAAGGCGGAGACTTGGCCGTGGAGGTTCCACAAAAATGAGCTCACCTATCTCTAGGACTATCGCTCACCTGAACATTAAGACTATTCGACTGGGCTCTTGTCTGACGAAGGATTCCTCTTAATGCCCGCATTACGCTAAGAACCCCGCTATTGGGTACGGAGCCCAATCTGGTAGAATTCTGCGCCTCCTCTCTCGAGGGTTAGTGCGAAACTCCCTTTACCCAGGGGTGATCAGTCCATACGCATGACCTCTCGGCTAGCTAGCATATGAACTACGGAAATATAGCCCACACATCGATATGTGGTTCTACAAGTCGTAAACCCGGGGCAAACCTTAAGTAATTTAATTAACGAGAAAAAGCGGACCTTTAATTATTTAAAGCGATTTTATATGTCCCAATGCTCTTCGATATTACGGGGTAAGAGCGGTTAGCCACTCATCGGAATGGGGACGGCTTGCGAAAATAAATTGCATAATTGAATGTGCAAGTCCTACTCAAACGAGTAGGCGGGAAATGAAAGCAATAAAAGAAAGCAGTAAATGAAAGCAGTAAAGAAAGCATTAAAAGAAAACTGTAAAATGCAAGTTCTACTCAAACGAGTAGGTGGAAAGTGAAAGCCGTAAAATTGCGAGTCCTACTCAAATGATTAGGTGTGAAATGAAAGCAGAAAAATGACAAGCCCTACTTAAACGAGTAAGCAGAAAATGGCAAGTTCTACTCAAATGAGTAGGCGGGAAATGACAAGTCCTACTCAAACGAGTAGGCGGGATATGAAAGCTGAAAATGCAAGTCCTACTCAAACGAGTAGGCGTGAAATTAAAGCTGAAATTACAAGTCCTACTCAAATGAGTAGGTAGGAAATTAAAGCGAGTCCTACTCAAACGAGTAGGAGGAAATAGATGCACACACGCACACACTCTATATAAAATAAAAGAAATAAAATCTAACTCATACACTCACGAACACATATGAAAAATACAAAAAATGAAGTGATCTAAAAATTAAAACAATTACATTTCTACCACTAGAATGTGATAGAAATGCAGAAAAAGAGAGAATAAAAATTAAACGAGCAAAAGTTTTGAAAATTAAAAGCAAAATCAAAGTTTTCAAAAAATAAAAACAGCAACTAATCCATTCTTATAATTCTATAAAAATGCTTAAAAAGTGGAAGAACGACTAAAAGAATAAAAAGTTTTACCAATCCAAAAAAGGAGTAAGTAAAAAAAGAAAAACAAAACCACTCTAAAATCTTTTTTAAAAATTGATAAGAATGAACATAAAGAGTGCAGAAAAATCCTAAGTCTAAACAATGCTAAGTAAAAATAATAAAAATATAAAAGCATAAAAGCTATTCTCATACACAGACACATCAAAATTAAGGAAGTGAAACAAAGATAAAACAAATAAATAAGATTGCTTAAGGAGAGGTGATTATATCAATTCCAAAACCATATAAAGAGAAGAAAAACAAATATTTTATTAAGATAACAACGAGTTACAAAGGAACTAAAACAAAGGCTATAGAGAGGGGGGGGGGGCGAATTTCCCTAACATAGCTTGGAAAGCATCTAAACAGCATAACCCCTTAAGCAAAATGGTTCAAAAAAGCGAACATTTGATCTTACAGAGAAGAACTATTTATAGGCAAAAATTTCGGGTTACATGCCCTATGTCACGGGCGTGTAGTGGGGCATGTCAGTATTGTTGCTTAGTTGATGCTGAGCATTTATTGATTTTTTTTACTTTTGGGGTTGTACACGTGGAAGTCACGGGAATGACCCTGCTGTCACGGGCGTGTAGGGGGGCTTGTCGGGGAGGTTTATCTGGGGAAGGCGTCGTGTCATTTCATTGCCGGCACTGTCTTGTCTGGGACAGGTGGAGAAGTCACGGGTGTGTCAGATATTTACACGGGCGTGTAGGTGGATTCGATGAACTTCAAACACAGAACTTCGAGCCGGAAGCATTGAATGACGATGGCGTTGAGTGGTGATGGCGTTGAGTGGTGATGGCGTTGAGTGGTGATGGCGTCGTGTGGTTGGCTGGCGTCGAGTGGTTGGAGTCAAGTGGTTGGCTGGTGTCGAGTGGTTCGCTGGCGTCGAGTGGTTGGCATTGAGTGGAGATGGTGTCGAGTGGTTGGCAGGCGTCGAGTGGTGATGGCGTTGATTGTTTGTCTTGGGTCGAACACGGGCATATCGAATCGGGACACGGGTGTATCGGGCAGTTTGACGAACGTCGAATGCCGATCGTCGAGCTGGAGGCAACATCTTTTGTAATCAAAGTCACATGCCTAGGTCACGAGCATGACCGATAAGTACACGGGCATGCACATTGGAATTTTTTGACTTTTCCTGAAAATTTCTGAAAAATAAAATAAAATAAGTTAGAATAATATTTACAAAAAAGGAAACATTTTATTAAAGAAAATGAACTAAAAATAAAGAAAATAAAGTAAAAAGACTTAAATAATGTGCGTAAAAATACATATATTTACAACTTATCAAAAACCACCAAACTTAAGTTTTTGCTATTCTAGAGCAAAAGTTGGAGATATACTAATAAGGAATTAAAAAAATCCTAAGTTTAGCTACCACTTGAATTAATCGAAAGAAAAATCAAAATAATTATCCGGGGTATAAGAGTTAAGTCCTAAATTATGACAAAAATTTTAATAGAGGAAGAGTTTCATCTAAAAACTTCTCGATATAATCAAATAGAAGGCAAAAATTGTATTTGTTAGGTTAACAAAAATAGATTCGGATTATGGAAACTTTAGCTTATAATAATGAAAGAAAATTATGCAATTTATAAATTATGCTCTCAATAGGATTTTAAATTAAGTGTAGAATCATTTGAAATTGGTGGAGGGGGATGTTGGTTTATGAAGAGAGCTTTGGTTTAGAGGTGAGGTATATTTTTTCGCTCACACCTCCAATAATTTTTTTTTGAATGTGGATGTTTAAGGAAACAAAATCTTATTTTTCATAACATATAATATTTTTTTAACAACTTCATAATAACTCAATGTATATGTATAGGAGTAATGAATTTTATCCTCTTACTCCATAACATATAATCTTTTCAAATATTGGATGACTATGTTTACAGAACGAAATCTTATTCCCATTGACATAAGTTCTTTTAAGGATCATAATCATGCCAAGTTAGACATGAAAGAATGGGGAGATAGATTTTTTTTAGAAAGAAAACTAGATATAATAAAAAAAAATTTTAGAGCAACCTTTATAAATTGAACGTTCCTATATTTCAAAACAAAAGCTGGGAGTAAACATAATTGAAATCTAAGGTTGTTATTTTCTAACAAAATAAATGTGCAACTATTTAAATAAATTAGAAGTGGTGCTGATAACAAGTCTCTTATCTAAAATAAAAAAGGCATACGAAATTATTTAAAACTTAATCTCAGATATCTAAATCTATCGATCTCCAATTAATAAACGAATAGTAAACAAAAAATTAATAAAATTTGCTTATAAATAAACTCGCAACAAAAATTTAGGGGAGCGAAAATGGGTTAAAAATAAGACATTCGATTTATTTTTTCATAATAAACAAAAGTTTTGGGATTTTTATATTTTTTTATGTTTTTTTATAATTTTAATTTCTTATCTTTTTGTTTTTTTGAATTTTGGTGTTATTGCCTTTTTAAGATTTTTATATTTTCTACATTTTTTTTGATTGTTTAGTTTGTAGATTTTTTTTAACATTTTTATCAATTTATTTACAAGAAAGGGGAGAGAAAGATCTGTTATTTATAAAGGAGAGTGGGGGAAAAGAAAGATTTACAAAGAAAAAATATTTTTTTTTGAATTTTTGTTTTATAAGTTTTTAGAAACAAATTTTTTTTTGTTTTATGAAAAAAGAGTTTATTTTTTGAATATATAATGTTTTAAAATTTTAACTAATCTTTTTTGCATTTTTTGTAAGTTTTGTATTAGTGCAGAATATAAAAAGGCAATATAAGAAAACACCTTCATACTTAAATCCAATATTGTCTCCAATGTTGCAATATAAGTATGCAGAACGATAAAAAATAAAATGTAGTATGTACAAAAATAAAAAGGGCGGATAGAAGCTTCCCTGAGACGAGATCGGAGAGGCCCATTTGGAACCCAATATTATTCAGTAAAAAGAAAAAAAAATTTCGTTATATGGAATTTATCTGGTAGAACGAGGTTTTTATTTGAAGTATGCGCCTTATTTATAGATTTACTTACTCGATTTGGCCATATGGTTTTGTGTGGTAGGGGGTGGCAGTGTGGGTGACTCGAAAGTAGCTAACGTCTTAGCTACATGAGCACAATAGTAATGCGTTCCCCTGGCGCCTAAAATAACGTGAGGCATGCCGAAGCGAGAAAATAAATATATAAGTCTTGAAATATTTTTGGTTTTTTTTAAAAAGTTAAAATAAAATATATATATACAAAATTTTTAAAGGGGGGCTTTTAAGTGGTTTTTTTTTTATTTTTTTTATTTTTGGTGTTTTAGATTTTTTTGTTTTCAGTATTTAGATTTTTGGTTTTTTTTTGGGGGGGGGGGGGGGGTGGGGTTAGTTTTTGTGTTTTTAATTTTTTTATATTTTTTAGGTTTTTATTTATTTTATTTTTTTTTACTTTTTTGAATTTTTAGGAAACGACGTCATTTCATTTTGTTGTTTTTATACATAATAATAATATAAATATTATTTGTTTTTGAAGTTTTTGTTTGTTTTTTTAAAGTAGTTTTATTATTATTAGTAGTATTATTAATTTTTATTGGCCATTTTTTTGTTATATATAAAAATAGGTAAAATTAATAGTTTTCCAGAGTTCAAAATAACCACACGAAAATCCCCGGCAACGGCGCCAAAAACATGATTAATTTACCAATTTCCCGGCAACGATACCAAAAACTTGATTGATTTACCAAGTCTCCGACAACGACGTCAAAAACTTGATTGATTTACCAAGTCTCCGGCAACGGCGCAAAAACCTTGATGGTTAAAACTCCAAAACAATTAATGGTTTAAAAGTCGCGGCGCCCCGGGTGGTTTATTTTAGAAAGAGGATGGTTTATTTAGGAAGACGGGGCGCGCAGATTTATTTTCTATAAAACAGTTGAAACCGAGTTTTAACGAAAGGAGGCAAGTGCACCTATCGCGTGTAGTACATGATATTCCGTAAGGAATATCGGGGTCATATTGTTCTCGGGGACGGATTGATTATTTTTACTCTACCCTGGAGGGGACTATTATTTTACCGAAAATAACTTGTCGGGTAATTATTTATATATATAAAAACAGAAAAAAAACAGAAAGAAAGCAGCTGATGAAGAATTTAGCGCAACGGTACCAAATTGAATTTGAACCAAAATAACTTTTAATAAATATAGATCCTAAATTTCAAATTAATTAAGCCGGAGACTTGGCCGTGGATGTTCCACAAAAATGAGCTCACCTATCTCTAGGACTATCGCTCACCTGAACATTAATACTATTCGACCGGGCTCTCGTCCGACGAAGGATTTCTCTTAATGCCTGCATTATGCTAAGAACCTCGCTATTGGGTGGGGAACAAAATCTGGTAGAATATCGCGGCTCCTCTTTCGAGGGTTAGTGCGGAACTCCCTTTACCTGGGGTGATCGGTCAATACGCACGACCTCTCGGCTAGCTAGTATATGAACTACGGAAATACAGCCCACACATCTATATGTAGTTCTACGCATCTTAAACCCAGGGCAAACATTAAGTAATTTAATTAACGAAAAAAGAGGAACTTTAATTATTTAAAGAGATTTTATCTGTCCTAAAGCTCTTTGATACAGAGAGCTAAGAGCGGTTAGCCACTCATCGGAATGAGAATGGCTTACGAAAAGAAATTGCATAATTAAAAGTGCAAGTCCTACTCAAACGAGTAGGCGGGAAATGAAAGCAATAAAAGGAAGCAGTAAATGAAAGCTGTAAAGAAAACTGTAAAATGCAAGTCCTACTCAAACGAGTAGGCGGGAAATGAAAGCAGTAAAATTGCGAGTCCTACTCAAACGAGTAGGCGGGAAATGAAAGCAGAAAAATGACAAGTCCTACTCAAACGAGTAGGCGAGAAAAGACAAGTTCTACTCAAACGAGTATGCGGGAAATGACAAGTCCTACTCAAACGAGTAGGCGGGAAATGAAATCTGAAAATACAAATCATACTCAAACAAGCAGGCGGGAAATGACAAGTCCTACTCAAACGAGTAGGCGGTAAATTAAAGCTGAAATTACAAGTACTACTCAAACGAGTAGCCGAGAAATTAAAGCGAGTCATACTCAAATAGGTACGAGGAAATTGATGCACACACGCACACACTACATAAAATAAAAGAAAGAAATAAAATCTAACTCATACACTCACGCACACATGAAAAAGACAAAAAATGAAGTGATCTAAAAATTAAAATAATTACATTTCTACCGCTAAAATGTGATAGAAATGCAGAAAAAGAGAGAATAAAAATTAAACGAGCAAAATTTTGAAAATTAAAAACAAAATCAAAGTGTTCGGAAAAAAAACAACAACTAATCCATTCTTAAAATTCTATAAAAATGCTTAAAAAGTGGAAGAACGATGTTAACCCCAAAGTCCACAATGTGTCCATGGTCCCAGGCTCATCATAGGCGGACTCGGTTTGGCAGTCCGCCGAGCTCGGCAGAGCAGCATCATTCAGCCGTCCCAAGGTTGATCCCCTAGTGGCGGATTCAGTACTCCGTCTGCCCGGGTCGGCAAGCCTTAAGAGCTCTAGGTTGATCCCCTCTTCGGCGAACTCAGTGTCCAGTCCGCCCAGGCTGCGATCCTCTAGTAGGATCGCGCCTTGTAGCAATAGATGGAAGCTTCAGCTCGCAAGCCCAGTCCACCCCCTTTGTGCAGACTTGCGTGTTCTTTCTTTTTGCTTCCCGTCACCGCTGCCCGATTCTCCTGTACCCCGGGCAATCGGTTATTTTAGCCTTGCTCGTTTGGGTAGGCCCCCGTCCTATAAATAAGGGGAAGTGGTGACCCAAAGAATGTTGACTCGTGCCCTAGAGCCTACCTGTTAAAGGCTGCGGACTCGAATCTCAGGCTTTGCGGAATCCAACTTGCTCAGCTCTTGCCCTTTTCCTTTACTCCACTTATAATCAACTATGTAACCACCCTTCTTCAATCAAAGGAAAGCCCATCGCAAGAGAGGCATTCAGGCCGCGACGGGCGAAGTCTGTTGTTGCCGTGGCTCACGGCCCTGCTGTACTTTTTGCTCTCATCTGCTTAGTAGATTGCTACTCACAGTTTCCCTTTTCCCTTCTATTCCCCGGTGCTCGAGCCGTTAACTGGTGGTGCTCAACTCCCTTTCCATTTTCGTGCATCAATAGTTAACATGCGGCCTTCAGATCAAGTAGTATTTTGAATTCAGCAGACAGACATGTCAGACCGCCGAGCTCGCTACTCAGACCGCTCCAGCACTTCAGAAGATTCTCTCTAGGATGCCATCGAGCAGGCTTGTTTTGAGGCTGAGCGATCTCGCAGAGAGACTGATCAGCATCTTGATACAATCAGCCAGGCTTTGCTTGTGTTGACCCAGCGGCTTGCTCCCCAGGCCGCAGTAGAGCCCGCAGACTCGCCAGTCTGCCAGACCCCAGCTCATCGAACTCTGCTTCGGCAATCTACCGTCACTCCTATCCAGCATCACCATCGCGCTCAGTCTGCCGCTCCTCTGCGGCCTCAAGAGGAGCAGTTCGCCTCCTTTATGGATTTTTTTCAGGGAGGCAGCCAGGGGCACTCCAGCCCACCAGCTCTTCGCAGATCGCCAGTCTGCCGAGCCCGCGGACCCTTCTGCCCCAGTCCGCCCATCTTACCCTGCTGAGTTTGAGACTCCATCTCCCTTCGTCGATCGAATCCGATGGGAGTCAGCACCAAGTAACTTCAGAGAGCCCCGTCTTCCATTCTACTCAGGGGACACTGGTCCAGTCGCCCATCTCCAGGCATTCGAAGGGGCAGTTACACTGAGATGCCTCTCCGATGAAATCAAATGCAAACTTTTGGTTACCACTCTCGAAGGACAGGCGAGAGAGTGGTTTTATGAGCTGCCTTCGAGCTTGATTTCTTCCTTCGCTGAGCTTCGCAGCGAACTGTTGCTGAGGTTTGCTACCTCGAAAAAGAGAAAAGATGGACCGGCTGCTCTCTTCGAAATCAACCAAAGGGACAACGAATCGGTTGCACAGTTCGTTGATCGCTTCCAGATTGTAACGCCCCGAAACTCAAAAGAGCGACAGGTGGTGTTTTGAGCCAAGTTTGGAACTTGGCAGGGGTCACACGACCTGGGACACGGGCATGTCCTAGGACGTGTCGTGGTCGGGTCGATGATTTGGTCGAGAGGTCGACAAATTTTGGAGTTGACGATCATCGAGCAGTGAACACGGCCTGAGAAACGGACGTGTCCCAGGCTATGTCCTTCTTGAGTGGTTGGCCGAGTTGAGTTGGGTGAGTAACACGGCCTGGAGCCCAGGCGTGTTCGGGTATGACACGGGCATGTCATTGGGGACACAGACGTGTCCAATACTAGTGTCCTTCACGGGTTGGTGTTGGGCCTGTGTTGGTGGAGGAACACGGCCCACTACACGGCCGTGTACTGGATGACACGGGCGTGTCAATCCGGACACGGGCATGTCGAAAACCCGTGTCCTTCTCGGGACGCGTCAGATTCGACGGCGAATGGGGAACACGGCCCTGGACACGGGCATGTCACAGGCCGTGTTCGGCCCAGATTTTGCATTTCAAGCCTGAATCATGGTAGACCATTTCCTTACTTTGGGATCCGATGGCTGGGGGTTGTTCCTACTTAGATATACCCTGGTTTATGGCTTTGAAAACCCCATTTCACTTGGGTTATTCTCTTTCTAAAGTTTAGAGAGAGGGGAGAGCAATTAATAAGTAAGGAGGCTAGATCCGGTCATCGGCGGAGCTTCGGAGCTCCAAATCGCAAGCCGACTTCGGATCTACGGAGGCAAGGAGATTGTGGTGCTTTTTATCCGCATACATTTCCATGGCGCCAAGGAAAAATGCTTGGGTAACAATTCTCATCGTAGGACATGTGAAGTCCTCTTTTCCTTTGCATAGGAAGCCTGCTCTCGCAAGTTTGCAGTGAGTTTGAGGCGTTCCTTCGGGTAGCCATGAATAGTCCCCGTTGTGTACATGTAGAGTCCGTAATCGAGAATTGGGCATAGTATGATGTGTGAAGCCTACCCGGATAACTTGGTCTGGATCGGTGATGTTGCATTGCATGAATGGCTGGAGAAGACTCCGCGCGAATGGTTGTTTTTTGGGTTTTCTACGCGGTAGATTGCAACAGGGAGCCTTGGGGACTAACTCTAAGGTGCACCCTGAAAACTGGGTAGATGCGTGATTCTGCCAATATGGTGTCCTGGGAGCCAACTTGAACATAACCAGGTTATGTGAAGTGTGTGATGGAAACGGGACTCGGGGAGGTTTAACCAGCACATATGGCTTAAATTGATGTTGTGGTGTGAGCAACGGTTCAGGCGGAACCATACCCGCTCTATGTCGTTTGGTGGGAGCCGTTGGCATAGATGAGGGTCTTCGACGGTCTATGGCTTAAATTGACGTGACCCATGCCGGGAAGACAAAAATGCTCTCAAGATTGGCCGTCCTAGTGGCAGTGGTGAGACCGAGACGTCTATGGCTTAAATTGACATGATGTTGACCGGTTCACCGAGAATGTGCCCTGAGAGCACGGGGTGTGTGGCCATGGGTGCCCACGCCTGTGATGAAGTGTTTATCTATACTGCTTGGTTATGCTAACAAAGTGCAGGGAAAGGAGCATTGCAGCCCCGAGTTCGGGGGTAGGATCGTTATAATTTGGTAAGCATAGCTGACCGTTGCTTTTGTTTGCCATCGTGCGATGGATTGTTGCTTGTAGGTGTTGCGGAGCCGAGCGGTAAATAGCGGGCTAAAGCCCAAGTTGCTGAGCCGGCCCTCGAAGGCCAAAAGTTTGAGTGTTTACTTGTTTTATTCATGTGTGACCGGCCTGCGTGCCGTGGTATGGAAGACACATTTTATTTGAATAAATAATTGTAAAGCCATAAGGCCGTGTACTTGTGTTTTGTACTTCATTCCTATTGGGTTTTGTAGTGGACATTCATGTTTTTGTCTGGGTTCTTTAATTTGCAACTTTTAATAATTGCTTCCGCTAGAATGACTCTGTGTAGGACGTTGGTTATTAGTTGGATGGTATTCTATTGAGTAACAACCCGGTCTATCTATGGTATATGGCATTGGGCCCCGGCCGGACCTACTACTATATGCTATGTGATGGATAGGGGGTGTTACAATTTGGTGTCAAACTACTGGTTTCGGTCAGGCTTAAAATGAATTCGTGGGCGAATTCTTTTTAAGGGGTGTTGAGCGCATGTGTGTGCGTCATCGTTATAACATCAAAAGAACCCATGAATGTCCACTTAGGAATGAAAATACACGTGTTTCAGGAACCTGCTTGTTCCTATAATTGCGTTTTGTAATTTTGTTTGGTCGCTTAATGAGGTTTTGTAGAACTATAGGTGACCAGAAGCGGTGCAGGGCCGTCAGAATGTCCAGTTTCTGAGGCTAGTAATGCACCAAATGATGCTCCTACAACACCTCCCTCGACTGAAACGATACGATTGGTGGCCGAAGCAGTGTTTGCCATGATCAATGCGCAACCTACAAGGAAAATGTAGCAGCCCGCTCCTACGATGGAGCAGGTACCGCTTCAAAGGGATGAACCGAGAAGGGTGGAGCAGGTAGTGGTGGAACCTTTGTTGCATAGGAGAGAAACTGAAAGGCAGCTCAAATATGTTATGAGCTTTAATCCTCCTGTGTTCTCGGGGTTGGGAACCCCATCTCAAGCTGAAGACTGGCTCTCCCAAGTGAAGAGAGTCTTGACAGCGACGGAAACAGAGGAGTGGCAAATGACCACTATAGCTACATTCTTGTTGGACGGGGATGCGAGGCTTTGGTGGGAAGGTCTAGAGATGCATCACTTGAGTGGAAAGCAACTCATGGACGTCTCGATGGAAGAGTTTTCGAGATTGTTCGTGGCAAGGTACCTCCCTTCGGCTCAGAGGATAACATTGGAGAATGAGTTCCAGAGGCTGGTGCAAGGAGAGAGTAGCGTGGATGAGTATCTCCACGAGTTTACTCGATTGGGTCAGTAAGCTAGCTCCACAATCGCGGATGAGGAGCGCAAGACGAATCGATTCTATGAAGGTTTGAGAGATGACTTGTGGCTACTGCTCTCGGGGCCTATAACACTGGGCTTCTTGACCCTGGTCAATACAACCCGGTCTTTGGAGAAAGACTTGAAGAATGTACAAGCAAAGAAAATCTCTTGTGATAAGAAGACTGATCTCAAGGTGTCGACTACCTCAAAGTCTGGGTACCTGTTGGGTATTGTATCCACAATGTACCTGATTTGAAGAAGCCCCTGGACAAGCTAAGGTCAATAGACAATGTATTTGATAAAATCTTTCAAGTTGTGCTTGCAGTTCTTCCACGCTAAGTGCACACCAATGTCAGGGTGCAGCAGGTCAATATACACGGGTCTGCACGACGTAATCCCTCGTTGAGCAGATCAGTGTGTTGGCCTACGTGTACTCTCTCTATTGGAGTGCACTTACTTTCAAGCACAGGGCTGTAACTATGCAGGAGCAGACAAGGAGCAAGGATGGGTCAAGGAGCACCTCATGGGTGGAAAGACGAAAATTCGTCTAAGTGTAAATCGACGAGAATCACCAAGTGATTCTCGCTGATTCGGCGAGAATCACTAGTGATTCTCGCCGATTCGTCGAGAATCAATGGCTGATTCTCGCCTAACTCGATCCAGCTACTTCTTAGTGAGCACCTCTGCTTCTAAGTAAGAATTGACGAGAATCACCAAGTGATTCTCGCCGATTCGGCGAGAATCACTAGTGATTCTCGTCGAATCGTCGAGAATCACTGGTTGATTCTCGCTGTTTCGACCTGGCCTAAAGTAGTGCGTGCAACCAAGGCAAATTCGACGAGAATCATCTTTGATTCTCGCCGAATCGTCGAGAATCACCTTTGATTCTCGACGATTCGGCGAGATTCACTTTCGATTCTCACCGATTTTGACTTGGGCGATTTTCTCTGGAAGCTGCTGGACCGGATTTTGCCGCTGGACTATTTTGAACCGGTTTTCGGGATTCTTCTTGTGGGCCCCACAATGGTCAAATTGAAAGTATCTACAGTATATATATACGGGTATTTTGAATAGTAGAAGAGACAGAAAAGAAGCCGAGCACGTTAAAACCCTAAAATCGCGAGTTCCGCTCCGCCGCCGTCGTCGTCGCTCGAGCAAGTTAGCCGCCGTTGTTGATCACGTTTCTTCCCGATCTCCGACGATAGAAGCTTAGCAAAGCTTGAGTCTCACGCGTCTATCCAGAGATCCCTTGTCTCTCGATTTGTTGACCGGGAAAAACTCCCCCGTCCGAATCGATCGAGACGACGATCCTAGAGTGACCGTTGGTAGACCTAGTTTGCTTCGCTACGAAGTTTGGATCTCAAAGTACTGCAGCCGTTCGCCGTCGTTGCCGCCGATCCCGAACCAAGCCGCCGCTCGTATTGCCGCCGCCGGTTCTGGGGAGATCCTCTCCAAGAGAGATCTAGGGTTGTAGACTCTTCGTTGACTTCACGAACACGTCGTCGAACGAAGAGGAACACCGTAGTCTCCAAACGAAGTTTGTATCTCGTGTACATTCTAGATTTACTTTTGTTGTAAAGGAACGTTTGTTCCATGTTGTAAGGGTTGGGTGCAACCCGTTTTGTGGGAGTGTTGACTCTCACGTGTGGAAGGGTTCCTTCCGATAGTGCAGGGATTGGATTTCAATCCTGTTGGAGAAGTGACCGAGTCGTCCCTTGTTGGGAGATAGGTCGAAGGGGGAAAGTGGATGTACCCAAGTCGGGGAACCACTATAAATTGCCTGTGTTTTCTGTGTGCTGTGCTGTTTATTTTTATTGTGCAGGTACATTCGTAAATTCCGCAAAAACGCTTCACGTCACCTATTCCCCCCCCCCCCCATAGGTGAAGATAGTTGACACTAGGTGAACTTTCAAGTGGTATCAAAGCCAGGTTACTCATCAAAAAGGTTAACACCTTGAGTTGAATCCTGCCCCCTAGTGTCAAGAAGGAGGCAAACATCTACTATGGATGGGCTCAAGTTCTCCGGCAAGATCCCAGTGTACACCAGGCTCAACTTTCCTATCTGGAAGGAAAGGATCAGGTTTTACATGGAAGCAGTGGATCCTAGACTCTTCATGATCGTGCAGGAGGGACCTTATGTCCTCACTAAGGCCTCCACCATTGACCCCACCAAGAAAGTGCCGAAGACACTTTTTGAAATGGTCAAGTACGAGATGGTGCTAGTGGGACTTGACATGAAGGCACGAAACATTCTGGTCAACGCAGTTGATGACTCTATGATGCAAAACTTCAGCAACTGCAGGACAGCACAAGAGATCTGGCAGTGCCTGATCATCCTAATGGAGGGCACGGACGAAGTGAGGGATGATCGGAGATGCCTCCTGAACCAGAAATATGAGGCCTTCAGACAAGGGCCTAAGGAAGAGATCGGAGTCACCTACGAGAACTTCCTAAAGATTGTCAACGCCCTCAAAGGCTACGGAAGAGTGTTCACTAATGGTGAACTCAATGATAAATTCCTTAGGTCCCTTACTAAGGAATGGGACACAAAGATCTGCGCCATCAGAGAGTTTGGCAGACTAGCTGAAACTGATCCACAAATTCTGTTCGGGAAGCTGATGTCCTATGAGCTTCAGCTGAACACCAGAAAAGCAGAAGAAGAAGCAGAGAAGGCGGCAGCTAAAGAAAAGACTGTGGCTCTAAAAGCCAGTCACTCCAGAAAAGGCAAGGGTGCGGTTTCATACCATGCCAGGAAAAAGGATGAGGAGGAGGACTCCGAGCCATGCTCCTCCAGCTCAGAGCTGTCGGAGGAGGATTTCTCCCTCATCACTCGAGAGTTCAAGAAGTTTCTCAAGATGAGGAATCAAAGAAAGAGAGACGGCTCCTCCTCCAGGCATCAGAAGAAAAATTATTCTTCTGACAGGTATGCATCTAGACCGAACAAACATCGCTCCTCTGACATTATTTGCTTTGGATGCAATAAGCCAGGACACGTCGTGGCCGACTGCTATCAAGGCAAGAGAGAAAAAGGGAAAGAAGAGGAGCACAAATCCTCTAGAGATAAGAAGAAGTAGCAGAGCTACAACGCCAAAAGGCCAAAGACACTGAGTGAGTCTGATTCCTCAGACTCCAGCGATGATGAGGAAGCCTACTTCGGGCTGGTGGGTCGCTCTGACTCAGAAGGAGAATGCCCCCCATTTACTGGGAAGATAAAAGCTCACACCCCTCTCTCCGACTCCGACTCTGATCCTGAGTCTCAGGATGATGATCCTGAGGATAGCCCTTCGGCCCGTGAAGCGGAGCTCCTCGAGAAATATGAGCTTCTGCTCAACACTTTCGAGGAGTGCCGTAAGAGACTGAAGGCTGAGAAGAAGGAAGTGAAATTCCTTAAGGGTGAGTGTGTATCCCTAAGGGAAGAGGTCACTAGCTTGATTTCTCTCCGACAGGAGCACCTTGACCTGACTTCAAAGCATTCAGAGTCTTTAAAGCTCCTTGACCTCAAGCAGGAGGAAGTCGACAAGTTGGAAGAACAACTTGCGGCAGAAAGGAAGATCGTCAAGAGCTTCTCTATGCCAAAAACTGTTCTTCCAGTCGTTGATACCTTCTCTGCTCAGGCCAAAGGAGCTGGCTTGGGGCATGTAGGGGTATCTGGTTCCTCATCCAGGAGAAACAGGAACCAGAGGAAGAATAAGGCCGCCAAGAAGGCCTCTGCTGATGAAAAGGGTAAGGCTCCTCTTAGTCCTGTTGCGTTCAGAAAGCCTAGCTTTCCTTGCAACCAACATGACTTTGAGTCCACGTTTGGACATCATTTCCGGCCCTCGGTTGCAAAGCCAAAGAGCCGATATGACGGTTGGACCTTTCCCCGAAACTTCGGTGAGAGTGCCTTCAAGGCACCTTGTGAGGAAATCCACATGGGAAATTATGGTCCGTTCTCTAGCGGCCATAATGGAAAGCAGGCACCAAAAGCCAAGCCTGTTATACAGAAGGTGACGAAGTCATGTGACTGTTGTCACCATGAGGCCTCCACCTCCAGATCCAAGGCCCCAGCTGTACCCACCGTTCCCAGGGTAAGGCAGGAGCCTAGGAAGAGGTACAACAGATTCGACTGTTGGTGCTGTGGCAAAGTCGGTCACTTTGCCGTGGATTGTTGGTTTAATCCAAGGAATTACGAGACTCCCTATGTTAGCAATGCGAGACCGACCACTCGTAGGGTTAACCAACCGAGGGGGAGTGTGCTAACCAGGGATCTAGGTCCCAAGTTCGATTGGGTTCCTGAGGCAAATTAATTTTGTTTTGCAGGAATGTCCAAAGGCCACCAAAACGCTGATCTGGTATTTGGACAGCGGATGCTCCCGGCATATGACTGGGACAATAAGCCTGCTGCGTGATTACACTCCAGTCGAGAATAGACCCAAAGTCATCTTTGGAGGGTCAGATCGAGGAGTCACCAGAGGTTACGGTATGATTTCCAACGGTATAATCTCTATCACCGACGTGGCTTATGTTGAAGGGTTAAACCATAACCTGATCAGTGTAAGTCAGTTATGTGATAAAGGTTATGACGTTAAGTTCTGCAAGGATAAATGTCTGATAATTTCACGTACCTCTTCTGAGACGGTATTATCAGGCATTAGGAGCAGAAATATCTTCTGCTTAGATTTTCTCAGTGTAGATTCATCTACTCCCGTATGCCTAGTGGCAACAGACAGTGCATCTCTTTGTGATCAATGGCACAAGAGATTGGCACATATTAATTTCAAGACAATTAGTATGATGTTTTCTAAGAACTTAGTAAGGGATGCTCCCAGTATCAAGTGCATCAAAGATAGCCCCTGTACTGCATGTCAGATGGGCTAACAGACTAGGGCTACCTTTAAGAGCATCTCAGACAAATACTCTTCCCGATGTCTTTACCTTTTACATATGGACTTGTTTGGCCCAATGCAAGTTCATAGCTCGGGAGGCAAGTCCTATACGCTAGTGATAGTTGATGATCATTCTCGGTTTACATGAGTGTTCTTTTTGAAACGAAAGTCAGATACGTTTGACATCTTCACTAGTTATGTTAAGCAGGTTCAGAATGAATTTAACTACTCAGTGGTCAAAATCAGAAGTGACCATGAAACAGAATTCGAATCTGGTGCTATGACAGAATTTTATGAAGAACAAGGTATCTTTCATGAGTTTTCCTCCCCGCGCACTCCTCAGCAAACTGGAGTTGCGGAGAGGAGAAATAGAACTCTCATTGAAGCCTGCACGACAATGTTAAAAGACGCGTCTCTCCCAGAATACTTCTGGGCAGAGGCCGTCAATACAGCTTGTCATGTACAAAACCGAGCATCGATCAACAAGCATCATCGTAAGACGCCTTACGAGCTATTGAAAGGCAGGAAACCAACCATGTCATACTTGAGGATCTTTGGTTGCAGATGCTATGTACTGAATAATGGGAAGTACCCGCGTACTAAATTTGGTGAAAAATGCTTCGAAAGCATATTCATGGGCTATAGTTCCCATAGTCGGGCATATAGGGTCTTCAATAAGAAAACCCTAGTGGTAGAAGAATCAATAAATGTTGTATTTGATGAAGGAAGTTTACTTAACAGCAATCCTTCCAGTGGTATTCTTGAAGATGCAGGTGCACGACTTGAACAGCTGAGTCTGGATGAGACCGCTAAAGATGACACTCCTAAGTACGTCAAAGTTTCCACCTCCACGTCATCTGAAAATGTTGAAGATCAAAATGGAACAAATATCTTAGAAGAAAGAGAAGCCCAAGAAGTAGTCGAAGCTCCAGACGCCAGACTTCTAGAACTCCGGCACGTGAGGGATCATCCTAGAGATCAGATCATCGGAGATCCTCGTGTCGGTGTCAGAACTCGAAGAGGTACCATTAACGAAGTACTGCATCTTAGCTTTCTGTCACAGGTTGTGCCAAAGAAGTTCGACAAGGCGAACAAGGATGCAGCATGGATTCTGGCCATGCAAGATGAACTACATCAATTCGAACGTTGCAACGTTTGGACGCTAGTTCCTAGACCATACAAGCAGAATGTGATTGGCACCAAGTGGATCTTCAGAAACAAGCTGGATGAACATGGTGTCATCATAAAGAATAAGGCAAGGCTGGTGGCTCAAGGTTACAGACAGGGGGATGGGATTGACTTCGACCAGACCTTCGCAACGGTAGCAAGGCTCGAGGCAATCAGATTGTTCCTGGCGTATGCTTCGCACAAAGGATTCACAGTTTATCAAATGGATGTGAAATCAGCATTCCTGAACAGAGACCTGAAAGAGGAAGTATACGTCGCTCAACCCCCAGGTTTTGTCGATCCTACCTATCCCAATTATGTTTACTTTCTTAATAAAGCCTTATATGGGTTGAAACAAGCTCCACGAGCTTGGTATGAGACTTTATCTAGTTTTCTTCTTGAGAACAAGTTCTCTAGAGGTAAAATAGATAAAACATTGTTTCTCAGGGAAGTCAAAGGCAAGATTTTGCTGGTGCAAATCTAGATAAAACGAGTTCGCTATTTTTAACAAAGCATAATGAATTCTTTAAAACTTAACCCCAGCTATTTAAATTTTTCAATCAATAATTAACAAATGGATAGTGAACAAAGAATTAATCAAATTCACATATAAATAAACTCAAAACAGAATTTTTGGATAGCAGGAAAGTTAAGAATGAAATATTTGATTTATTTGTTTCAAAACATTTTTTTTTGATTTTTATAGTTTTTATCATCATTTCTTGTGTTTTTCATTTATTATCTTTTTTTGTATTTTTGTTTTGTTTTACTCAATTTTTTTGAATTATTTTTTTTGAACTATTTTCTTTTTTTTTTGTTTTTTTTTAAGTTTATGTCATTAATATATACATGAAAAGTTTTTTTTTTGTAATTTTTTTAAGAAAATTTTCATTCTATGTACAAAAAATGGGAGAAAAAGAGAGGTTTTTACAAGCATGAGGAAGGGAGAGAGAGAAAAGAGTATTTACAGAAAGAATATTTACAAAAAGAAAAAATATATTTACAAAATGAAACTAAATATTTTTGGGATTTTAGTTTTATAATTTTTTCTAATTTTTTTTTGGCTTTGTTTTTTTAATAAAAAGAAAGGAAGAGAAAAAATTTTGGATTTTTTATTTTAAAGTTTTTTGTTTGTTTTTTTTGTTATATATATATATATTTTTGGGTTTTTGAAATGCAGAAAATATAAGTGCAGAAAGTAAAGCACGAAAATACCCCATACTTAAGTCCAACATTATCCCCAATGTTGTAACGTAAGTATGCGGAACAAAAGGAAAGACAATATATACAAAGAAAATAAAGAGAGGGGGGGGTAGAAGCTTCCCTGAAAAGCGTATGTGGAGGCCGATCAGAAACCATGCGTTTATTAAAATTGCAGCAAAGATAATAAGGAGAGAGCGAAAAAGATAAGCGAGGGGTGCCTCCCAGGAGCGCTTTGTTTATAGTCGTGTAGCTTGACTATTTTAGCGGGTTTATAATGTGGAGGAAAGTTATGGTTTCGTTAAAACCGATCACTAGATCGCCTGCTATATAAGACTTTAACCGATGACTGTTTACTTTAAATGAACATTTTTCCGGGTGGGAGACGAGTACGGTCCCATATGGAAAAACTTCTTCAACTAGGAAGGGACCAGACCATCTAGATTTTAGTTTACCCGGAAAAAACCTAAGACGTGAATTGTAAAGAAGGACAAGATCGCCCGGAGAAAATAATTTTTGGGACTTGATTTTTCGATCGTGATATAACTTAGAACGCTCTTTATAGAACTTATTGCTCTCGTAAGCGTTTGCACGCCATTCATCGAGCTCGTTTAGTTGCAGTTTTCTATTCTGAGCGGCTAAGTTGGAGTCGAGGTTTAAGAGTTTTAAAGCCCAAAGAGCGTGATGCTCTAATTCTACGGGTAAATGACACGCTTTGTCGTAGACTAACAAGAACGGCGTACAACCAATTGTGGTTTTGTATGCCGTCCGATACGCCCACAATGCATCGTCGAGTTTAACGGACCAATCTTTCCTATTTAGTGAAACAGTTTTTTCTAAAATTCGTTTAATCTCCCGATTTACTACCTAAACTTGGCCACTTGTTTGCGGGTGGTAGGGGGTGGCAAGCTTGTGCGTGACTCCGTATTTAGCTAACGTCTTAGCCATAAGAGCGTTACAGAAATGCGTTCCCCTATCACTAACAATTGTGCGAGGCGTGCCGAAGCGAGAAAATAGTTTTTTTAAGAAATGTAACGACGACTCGCGTATCGTTGGTGGGCAGAGCTTGGGCTTCCGCCCACCTCGATACGTAGTCGACCGCCACAAAAATATACATATTTTTGAAAGACGGAGGTAGGGGGCCAACAAAATCTATACCCCACAAATCGAAGACTTCGCACTCTAAAAACATGTTTTGGGCCATCTCGTCGCGACGAGAGATGTTACCCGACCGCTGACAGCTATCGCATGGGCGCACAAAAGTATGCGCGTCTTTGAAGAGAGTGGGCCAAAAGTCGCCCGCCTCTAGCGCCTTCCGAGAGGTACGGTTGGCTTGATAATGCCCACCGGCTGGACCCTCGTGGCAGTGCTTAAGAATTTGCAAGCACTCCACACCCGCAACGCATCTTCGGACCGCTTGGTTCGCGCAGATACGAAAAAGAAATGGGTCCTCCCAAAAGAAATTTTTCAAGTCAGAAAAGAATTTCTTCTTTTGATGAATTGAAAACTCTTTAGGAAGCACCCGCTCTACTAAGTAATTTGCAAAGTCTGCGAATCAAGGCGAAGATGACGAATAATTATGAATGGTAAGGAGGCGTTCCTCGGGGAATCTATCATTTATTTCAGATTCGACGAGCGCTTCCGCACTCGTATTTTCCAAGCGGGAGAGGTGGTCTGCCGCTAGATTTTCGGCTCCCCGCTTATCTCGGATCTCCAAATCAAACTCTTGTAGGAGGAGAATCCAACGAAGACGATGGGGCTTCGCATCATTTTTAGCTAATAAATATTTAAGCGCGGAGTGATCGGTAAATACGATAACTTTAGAAAGCGTTATATACGAGCGAAACTTATCAAAAGAGAAGACGACGGCTAAGAGTTCCTTTTCCGTTGTCGTGTAATTTATTTGTGCGGAAGTGAGCGTCTTGCTAGCGTAATAAATAGGATGAAAATGGTTTTCTACGCGTTGGCCAAGAACGGCACCTAAGGCAATATCACTAGCGTCGCACATAAATTCGAACAGAAGGGACCAATTAGGGCCCACTAAAATTGGTGAAGTGATAAGTTTTTGTTTTATTAAATTAAAGGCTAACTCACATTCGCTACTAAAGATGAAATGTGATTCCTTTTCCAAGAGGTGAGTAAGCGGCTTTGTTATTTTTGAAAAATCTTGAATGAAGCGTCGATAAAAGCCCGCATGACCTAAAACACTCCTAATAGATTTTACGTTTGTTGGTTGCAGTACTTTTTCTTTGATTTCTATTTTGGCCTTATCCACCTCCATCCCCTTAGACGAAATCATATGGCCGAGGAGCAAACCTCCTCGAACCATAAAGTTTCATTTTTTCCAATTTAATACAAGGCTTGTGTCCTCGCACCGTTGAAGAACACGATCTAAATTGTGAAGGCAATCGGGAAAAGAGCGTCCGAAAACAGAAAAGTCATCCATAAAGACTTCCATAATGTCTTCTACTAGATCGCCAAAGATCGCTATCATATATCTTTGGAATGTAGCCGGTGCATTACAGAGTCCAAATGACATTCTTCGATATGCGAAGGTGCCAAACAGGCAAGTAAAAGTTGTTTTCTCTTGATCATCGGGGGAAATGGGGATTTGGAAAAACCCCGATAGACCATCAAGAAAACAATAACATGGATGACCGGATAAACGCTCTAAAATCTGGTCCAGAAAAGGTAGAGGGAAATGGTCCTTGTTGGTGGCATCATTAAGTTTTCTATAATCGATGCACACTTGCCAACCTGTAACAGTACGAGTTGGGACGAGCTCGTTATGCTCATTCGCCACTACGGTTAGACCGCACTTCTTGGGCACGACATGCACGGGACTAACCCATGCCCTGTCCGAAATAGGGTAGATAATCCCCGCATCTAATAACTTAATAATCTCGGCTTTAACGACGTCTTTCATGTTTGGGTTAAGACGACGCTGCGGCTGAATCGTTTTGCGGCAATTATCGTTAAGAAAGATCTTATGGGTGCAAAAGGAGGGGCTAATCCCCTTTAAGTCAGAGATTTGCCACGCAATTGCGTGACAATGTTTAAATAAAACTTCCAATAAATCGGAAGTCTCTGAATCACTCAAGTCCGAAGAAATAATAACGGGAAGCATTTTGCCTTTTCCTAAAAATACGTATTTGAGTGATGCGGGTAAGGGTTTGAGGTCTAGGATGGGCGGTTCTTCTAGGGAGGTTTTAATGTCTATGTCTTTCTTACCAATTGGTTCAAAAGGCAAGTCTAAAGAGGTATCCTCATCGCATTTAAAATTTTCGAGCGCATAAATTTCGTCGTTTAAAAATACAGACTCGAAAACGGGAGAAGAACGATCTCCAAAAAAGGTATCTAAAGAATAGCAGAAATCGTCGCTCGATGACAAATTGTCCATTGAGGGATTAATAGAGAAAGTAACTTCGTCATCTCCTACCCGGAGGAGAAGACGACCATTACTAACATTTTTTAGTGCGTGGGAGGTGGCGAGAAAAGGGCGATCGAGTATTATTGGTACCTCGGTGTCCTCCTCGATGTCTAAGATGACGAAGTATACCGGGAAGGTAAACTTGTCTACTCGGACAAGGACGTCCTCCACAACCCCGATAGGGAACTTAACCGAGCGATCCGCTAATTGGATGCGCATATTCATAGGACTAGGAGTACCCAAACCTAAACGCGAAAAGAGCGAGAATGGCATCAGATTAATGCTAGCCCCTAAATCAGCTAAGGCGTACTTTACTAATATATCGCCAAAAAGGCACGGGATGGAAAACCGTCCCGGGTCGTTTTGTTTTGTGGGCAATTTATTAGTAAGGGCCGTCAAGCAGACATCGTTGTGAGATACAAGCGAAATATCCTATAATTTACGTTTATTAGAAAGTAAGTCTTTTAAAAATTTCGCATATTTGGGCATTTGCGAGATAGCCTCGCAAAAAGGAACATTAATGTGAATTTGTTTTAATAATAAAATAAATTTTTCATATTGCGCGTCCTTACGCTCGTTATCATATTTTTGCGGATAAGGTAAAGCCTTGTTTAAAATAATTTTTTCTTTTAAAATCGGTAAAGGTAGCGTAATCGAAGAAAGGGAAAGAGGGGTCCGAGGTGAAATATGTACATGAGGGTCGGTCCATTTTGGATAGACCACTTCCTTTCCGCTACGGAGGGTTATAGCGTTGGCGTTCTCCCGCGGATTGGGCTCCGTGTTTCCCGGCAGTGCCCCGAGCGCGCGCTCGGACATCATCCTCGCCAGTTGTCCAACCTGTTGTTCGAGAGTTTTTAAGCGATCCGGTGATGTTCCGGATATTTGACTCGTTGGACGCAATATACTTCGAAAAATTTTCCTCCATCGGGGAGGGTTTTGGAAGAGGAGGAGGCGGCAGAAATCCGGGCGTATAAGAAAGAAGGGGACGCTGAGCATTGTTCGGGTTGCTCAAAGAGAAATTTGGTTGATTCCTCCAACCCGGATTATAGTTATTACTATAAGGGTTATTGTTGGGGTTGAAGGAAGGACGACCCGAATTTCCCATGAAATCCACGAACTCTTCAGCCACGCAGACGTTAGGAGGATTAAAACAAGGCGGAGTGGAGGAGGCAGCAGTCATCACCGCCACCTGCTTTGTTAACCTTTCAAATTGAAGGGTTAAGAGAGCAGTGACATCCACTTCAAAAAGACCAGCCTCCGGCTTTGGGCGTCCCCGCGGGACGTTCAAATTATAGGCATTCATAGCCATCTTTTCGAATAAAGCCTGGGCGTCCTCGGGGGTTTTGTTGTTTAGTGTGCCCCCAGCAGCCGCGTCAATCATTTGACGCGTCTGAAAATTAAGCCCATTATAAAAACTTTGTACTTGCAACCACGTTGGCAGCGCGTGGTGCGGGCACCGGCGGAGGAATTCCTTAAACTGTTCCCAAGTTTCGTATAGAGACTCAGGATTGTTTTGCACAAACAAAAAAATGTCCGCCCGCAACTTTGCAGTTATTGCGGGCGGAAAGTACTTCGTTAGGAACCGCTCCGTCAACTCAGCCCACGTGGTGACACATCCTCTCGGGAGGGCATTCAACCACGCCTTGGCTTTGGACTTAAGGGAAAAAGAAAATAAGCGCAAGTGAATGGCGTCATCAGTGACGCCATTAATCTTGAAGGTGTCGCATATTTCCAAAAAGTTGGACTAGTGGACATTCGGGTCCTCATCCGGCAGTCCATCGAACTTCACGGTATTTTGGACCATTTGAATCACAATCGACTTTATTTCAAAATTATTATTCGCCACCGCAGGGCGAACAATACTAGACCCAGTATCGTCCAGGTTAGGCCGGGCGTAATAAGACATAGTATGCTCGGTCGCCGTGGCAGGGTTAGGGGCGGCCATAACCTCAACAGAGGGTTCTCCGATAGATTCTTCGGGGTCTAAAGAAGGAATTCGGCGTTGAGATCGAATGCGCGCAAAGGAGCGTTCGATCTCAGGGTCGAAGTCAAAATCTTCAGACTCGGAGGGTTGTCCACGGGTCATATACCCAAAGAGAAAAAAAAATAAAACAAAATAAACTCTTTTTTTATTTTATTTAAAATAAAGTTTTTAGTTTTTTTAGTTTATAGAAAATAAGTAAAAGTAATAGACTCCGGAATTCGAAATAGCAACTCGAAGACTCCCCGACAACGACGCCAAAAACTTGATGGCCCGCGAGCAGACTCTTACTGTGGTTGGTTCAGTGAGTCGATCGTCGCGGACGTGCTACAGGAGGCAAGTGCACCTATCGCAAGTAGTACTCGATATTCGGGGGAATACCGAGGTCGTATTGTTTTCGGGGTCGTGTTGACTATTCTTACTCCTCCGGGAGGACTATTATTTTACTGAAAGAAAGGTGGAGACTCTAATTAAGTAAAGACGGAAAAAGTAAAAGAGCGAAAAAAAGATTTAGAGAAATTCGATGAAGGGTTAAAGCTCGGCATCGAATCAGATTAAGACTAAAATAATTTTTAATAATTATAGGACTTAGTTTTCAAATTAATAAAAGGCAACTTTGCCGTGGAGGTTCCACAAATGTGAGCTCACCTATCTATAGGGATATCGCTCACCTGAACGTTAAGACTATTCGACAGAATGTTAGTCCGACGAAGGATTCCTCTTAATGCCCGCTTTACGCTAAGAACCCCGCTATTGTGTGGGGAACCCAATCCGGAAGAATTACGCTTGTCCTCTCTCGAGGGTTTGCATGCAACTCTCTTTACCCAGGGGTGATCTGTCCATACGCACGGCCTCTCGGCTAGCTAGCGTATGGATAACGGAAATAGGGCCCACACATCGATTTGTGTTCCTACGCGTCGTTAACCCGGGGTAAACCTTAAGTGCTTAAATTAAAGTGAAAATAAAGAGCTTTAATTATTTCAAATCATTTTAAATTTCCTAATGCTCTTCGATGCCGAGGCTAATAGCGATTAGCCACACATCGGTATGGGGACGGCTTTATAATTTAATGAGGCGCGAGTTCGAAATTAAACGCTAAATGATTATAAGAGGAGAACATAAAAAATAACAAACATTTAGAAAGCTGAAAAGTTAGCTAAAACAAGAACTCACGCAGACTCCAAATTATAAATAAAACAGAAACTAAGTTACAAAAAAGGAAAATTACAAGTCCTACTCAAACGAGTCGGCGGGAAATAAAGGGGACGCCATTTAACTCTTAACGAGTAGGAGGAAATAAATACAATTATAAGTCCTAATAAAATAATTACAGAAAAATAAAAGACCAGCCATTTAACTCAAATGAGCAGGCGGTAAACAAAATCCGGCCATTTAACTCCTAGCGAGTAGGCGGAAATAAATGCTAACACACACACTCTACATAATTGAAAGAAAGCAATAAAACTATCTCCTACACACACGCACTCTACGTATTTGAAGAAAGCGATAAAATAAAGCATGAAAATTTATCTCCTACACACACGCACTCTACATAATTGAAGAAAGCAATAAAATAAAGCATGAAAATAAAGCATGAAAATTTAACACCTACACTCACACACTCTTCATAAATTAAAGAAAGCATAAAGATTATTCTCATACACTCACACACACATTTGAAAACAAAATGAAAGTTACCTAAAAATTAAAACTACTACTTTTCTATACTTAGGTTTTACCAAAAATAAATAAAAAGAACAAAATTAAATTTTAAGAGAACAAAAGTTTTTTTCAAAACAAATCAAAAACCAAAGTTCTTGAAAAATTAAAATAACAAGATTTTCATTCTTATGTTTTCATAAAAGTGATAAAAAAAGTGAAAAAGAAAATGAAAAGGACAAAAAAAGTTTTACAATCCTACAAAAAAGCTAAGTAAAAAAAAATCAAAATCACTTCCAATACTCATTTATAAATACATAAGAATGAAAGCATAAGGCTGTTAAGTAAAAGACATGATGGAAAAGAGGAAAACGTATCATACCACATTTGATTTGGAAATGAAATTTACTACAAAACCTACCATGAAGACAAGTTAAAAACATGAATAATAAACATATTACACTCATACACACACATACACACACACTTTTCATAAAGAGAAAAAACAAAGGAAATACTAAGGATAAAATGAGAAGAAAAGTGGGCACATGAGTTCATTCCAAGGCCATTTAAGAAGAGGAAAACTAACATTTTTATTGATTAAAGAAGACTATTACAAAGCTATTAAAAGGCTAAAGCTAAAGCAAAAACAAACATGAAAGAAAGGGGGGAGAAATCTCCTTACATAACAAGGGAATCCACGGAAGCAACCCACAAAACACACTAAAGTGCCTCAAAAATGTGAACCCTTGGTCATCACAGTAGTGGGGAATTTATAGGAAAAAAAAGCTTAGTACACGCCCTCCGACACGGGCGTGTCGGTGGGCGTGTCACCACTGTTTGCGAAGGCGGCCGGCGATTTGACGGCAAAGTTGACTTCGAGCTGGACACGTGTTGGTCACGCAGAGGTCACGCCCCAGGTCATGGGCGTGACGGTGGTCGTGTCAGCGAGGTAGAACTGGGCACGGGTTGCGCCGAAAGTCGCCGCGCGGGTCTTGTCGAGCCAGGTGGAATGGTCATGCCCCAGGTCACGGCGTGACGCTGGGCGTGTCAGTTGGTGTCGAAACTCGACAATCATTGAGCGGAAAGTGTCGAGTTGAAATCGTCGAGCTGAGTTTGAGTCATGCCCTAGGTCACGGGCATGACTCTGGGCGTGTCGCGTGTTCGACGATCGTTAGTCTAAAATCGTCGAGTGGTATGGACACGGGCATGTTTTTGACGTGTCACGCCCCTAGTCACGGGCGTGACATGGCAATTTTTTCTGCAGATTTTAATTTTTTCCTGAAAAATAAAATAAAACAAGTTTGAAAAATATTTACAAAAATAAGAGTATTTTATTGAATAAAAACATGTAAAAATGACAAAAATAAATGAAAACCTACTAAATTAATGTACACAAAAATACGTATATTTACAATTCATCACCTGGGGAGCCGAGTTATACCCAGCTTGCTACAGCACAAGGGTGGGTCGATCTGTGTTTCGATGGGAGGTCGATTGGTGGTAACGCCTGGGGAGCGCAGATAAACCCGGCTTGCTACACCACTAAGGTGGGTCGATCTGCTCATGGTTATGTTATGAGGTTAGTACCTCTGAGTGTGATGGACGAAATGTTGCCAACCTGCGGGATTGGTGGACTAGGACCAAACTGGCCAACCAACAAGTTAAAAACCTCTGATCGGCGTTGGACAACAGGAAGATCCGATACACCAATAAGGTGCCCTGAGTCCGCGAAGCGTCTGGTGGATACCGACGTTTGTGATGTGGTTGTGAATGATAGATTGATAGATATTATTATGGCAATGCATACAGGGAAGGAACCACTGCCCCGAGTAAGGGTTAGGGTCGTTATAATTGGTCAGCTAATGCTGACCGTTACTTTGTTTAGCGCTTTTTGGTGGATATCTAATTGCAATTGCTATGGCTTGAATTGAATTGAGCGGAATGAAGGATTGCTACAAAAGGCCCTTGAAGGCCGTGCAAAGCGTGTTTGGATTTCATGTGTGGCCGGCCAGCGTGCCGATGTATGAAAATATACATTTGTAAAAAGGAACCTTTAAGGCCTTAAAGCCATGAGTGTGTGTGTGTTGTATACATTCCTAATTATATATATAAATGGGGAGTTTGTATATTAGTGGACATTTGCTGTGCTGAGTTCATCTAACCTAAAATGTTGTGCTAGAATGTTTTGAGGTAGGACACGAGTAGATTTTGATTTCCACACATAATTTCTCCGCTTGTCTGTGAAATATGGCATGGGGCCCCGGCCGGACCCACTGTTATATTCTATGTGACGAGTGGAGGCGTTACAAAGTGGTATCAGAGCTAGGTTTGAGATTTATGGGAGGGAGAACATTATTGAACTCAAGAATGTCCACTAGGAATGTCATACAAGCACGTGAGAAGCATCACCATGTTGTCAATGTATATTTTCACTGATGCAATGGATGCTAAATGATGTTTTATACATTGATAGGTGGCGAGGAGTGGTGATGGGAAGTCTGAGCCCCAGCGGTCGGATGAGAGTGCGGCACCAGTTGAAGCGCCTACACCTCCCTCGGAGGAGACCATACTTGTGGTGACTGAGACGGTGCTTGCAGTGTTACAGTCACAACCTACTGGGCAGGCAAGGCCTGCAGGGGTGCCAGTATGGGCTGGTGCAAGGCAGTAGCGTGCTGAAGCTGTGTTGGTGGATGAGCAAGCAACGAATGAGCAGTTGAAAAGGTTTATGGAATTTCATCGACCTACATTTGGTTGGGCGATTTCCCCAACGCAGGCGAAGGATTGTCTTGCAAGAGTGTAGAGGATCCAGACTGCAATCAGGACTGTGGAGGAGCAGAAAGTGACCTTAGCCACTTTTCTGCTGGAGGGAGATGCGAGACTGTGGTGGGATGACGTGGAAGTGCATCACTTGGCAAGTAGAGGATTAGAGGAGATATCCATAGATGAGTTCTCCAGATTGTTTCTCTCCAAGTATTTGCCAGTCGCAGTGGATTATGATGGATAACGAATTTCAATGTTTAGTGTAGGGTGAGCGTGATATTGATATGTACCTGCATGAATTTACCAGACTGGGGCACTATTTGGGGTCTACCTTCGCTGAGGAAGCACAGAAGACGAATCGATTTTATGAGGGACTGCGTGATGAGTTAAGGTTGGTACTCCCAAGTTCGGGAACCAAGGCTTCCAAGCGTTGGTCGATACAACCCGTGCGTTGGAGAAAGATTTGAAGCAGGTACAAGATACAAAGAGACTTGCAGTGGAGTAGCCAGAATTCAAAGTGCCACAGGCAGAGCAATCAGAGTTTCGAAGACGAGATAAGAAAAGGTTCAGGCCTGATGAATCAACTCCGTCGACTGTTTCTTCGGGGGCAATCTATGTGATAATATGGTTTGCAGTCAATTTTATTAGGATATTTTCAGGGTTTTAAAGCAAATCATGTCTTGTAAAGTTCTTATTTTGATTCCCCTTTGTATATATTTTTGTCGCTAATGCGTTTTTTCTGCTTTTTGCAGGTTTTGACGGCTTTCAGCCGAATTTTGCTGTGATACGCCCCAAGGTCATGCCCTACCCGGGCGTGTACCTAGGGCGTGTAACCTAGAGGAATGAAGCAATTGGTCCGAAACTGCATTCCGTGGAAACTTAGTGAACACGCCCTCTGTCACGCCCGTGTCACATCCGACATGGGCGTGTACCAGAGGCGTGTCCCCAGGTTCCGAGGAATCGCCGCAATGCGCTCGTTTTTCCCGCTCCACCGTCGCACTGAAAGTGTCACGCCCCAGGGTCACGCCTGACCCGGGCGTGACATATGGGCGTGTACTTCAGCAATTCCGCCCGTCACCTCCAGCATTCAATTTCAGCTCAACAAATTCACGCTCCAAAGAACACGCCCCAGGTACACTCCCTACCCGGGCGTGACTTGTGGGCGTGTACTTCAGCTACTTCGCCAGAATTAAATTCCAGCCCGAAAAAGTCGCACCGAATTTGTCACACCCCAGGGTCACGCCCGACCCGGGCGTGACAGGGGGGCGTGACTCGACCCGAAAAAATCTATAAATAGAGCCCATCTCCAAGGGTTCAGGGACACTTTTGGATTGAGAGGGGAGGTTCTGTCCTTTGTATTTTTTGAACTTTTTTCAAGCATGTCTCTTCATCTTTAGCTCTTATCTCTAGCTTTATGCTTTCCCTGTATTAGCTCCTAGCTTCTTTCTATAGTATAATGTTAATGATAGTGTAGTTTACTATCCATGCACTTGTAATCTCTGGTTTTCAAGTTGTAAGATCCCTGTTTCCATTAATAAAGAAGTGTTGTTTTCTTTTTCGTTTCTACTCTATTTTCACTATTTTCTTCTACTCATCCCCCCTCTTCCACCTCACCATGATTAACTAATCCTCCATGTACTCGATCTTGATGATCCGAGGTTCGAGTGATTTGGTTATGATGCTTTGAATCTTACCTTTTCTTTTTAGGGTTTAGCCTTGAATTACTCTTGATTTATCACAGGTTGGAGGTATATCATCGATATATACTCTCCACCTTTGCTTTCATTCTGGGCTAGCCGAGAGGCCGAAAGTTTGAAATGAGCACTCAAGAGTAAAGGGAGTTGTTCGCACCCCTCGAGAGAGGCAGACGTTCAAATCTCCCGGATTGGAGTAAAATCCAATAGTGGGGTTCACCGCGTAAAGCGAGTTTTAGGCCTCCGATTTAGGTGAAAGTCGGTCGGACCTTCCTAAACTCAGTTAGGCACGACCTTCGAGAGAAGCGTGTCAATATTCATGGAACCTCCACGGTCAAGGACCTTTACACTAATTAGCTTAGGTTTATTTATCGTATTTTTCTAACCACTCTTGCCGAGGTGATTTCTGATCGAGTGCATTTTCCCCTCATCGTTACTAAGCTTTAGTATAATCGCTCTTTTATCTCTCTTTATCTTTTCATGCAAGTAGCTCTCTTTCATTGCAACTAGTTCTCTTCCTTTAATACGCTTAGCTTTCTTCTAAACCGTAATTTTTCCGTCGATAAAATAATAGATTTTGTGTGAGTAAGCTTACTCAACTATTCCCGGATTTTAATACGACACTTGTGTCCCCTACCTGCATTTCGATAGGTATACTTGCCTTGTTGGATTGTTAGTTTGGTTATTTTCTCCTTGCAAATATCTAAAGACCTCAAGTTTTTGGCGCCGTTGCCGGGGAGGCAACGCTCGTTGATAAATTGAAAACACGAATATATTAATTTTATCACTTCTCTTTCTCACCCTCCTTCTTAAAATTTTTCCACCTACTCACTTGAGTTAAATGGATGGATTTTGTTCAAGCAAGTGTGCGTATTTTTAATTTTTTCGCCTACTCACTTGAGTTAAATGGCAGGCTTTATTTCAGTAGAGTGTGTTTACTTTCTGTAGAGTGGGTGTGTTTTAATTCTATTTCGAGTGCGTGAGTGTTAGCTTTTATTTTCCGCCTACTCGCTCGGAGTTAAATGGCTGGATTTTAATTACCACCTACTTAATAGAAACCCACATCACAAATTTTTCTACACCACCCAACTCTCTCGAAAAGGGCAAAGTGGCTCTAAATGCCACTATCTTGTCTAGTACCTTGCGAACCCTTCACCGGGTAGCCCTTGGGAAGTTCGGGAGTTAAAACATAAAAAAATCTATTTCAAAAAAAAAAAATTCGAACTTCATTAGCTCTTTTATTTTCTAGTTTATTTTATTCATCTTTCTTCTCCTCTCTTCTTCTAGTGTATGACCCGCGGAAGTCCGTCGGTTATTTTGGACCTGGACCACGAAATTGAGCGTACTCTTCGGAGAAGATCGCGATTTCAAGACCCTACTACCCAAGTGCCGGTTGAGGATTCCGAGTCATTTTCTACCTTAAGAATGGAAGAACCCAACGTAGAGGAAGCCGTGCAAAGGCCTATGTCCTATTATGCATGACCGAATCTCGAGGGTACAGAATCTAGTATAGTTCGCCCTGCAATAGCAAATAATAATTTCGAACTGAAGCCTAGCATAATTCAAATGGTGCAGCAGTATGTGCAATTTGACGGGCTTCAAGATGAAGATCCGAACGCACACATAGCCAGCTTTCTTGAGATTTGTGACACCTTCAAGATAAATGGTGTCACAAATGATGCTATTAGGCTAAGATTATTTCCTTTCTCTCTTAGAATTAAGGCTAAGCAGTGGCTGAACACCCTTCCTAAAAATAACATAACTACTTGGACGCAATTAACTAAAAAATTTTTGGCGAAGTATTTTCCGCCTGCCAAAACTACAAAACTTAGGAATGACATTTCTGCCTTTGGACAAATAGACTCTGAGACCCTTTACGAAACATGGGAAAGATTTAAAGAATTATTAAGACGATGCCCACATCACGCTCTGCCTGTATGGTTGTAGGTGCAGACATTCTATAATGGGCTAAATCAAACCACAAAGTAAATGATAGACGCAGATTCTGGCGGTACTTTAAACCATAAGACCCCGGAAGCAGCTCTTGAGCTGTTTGAGGACATGGCCATGAACACTTACCAGTGGAATGTGCCTAGGACCCGCCCAAACAAACCTGCAGGTCTCTTTGAAGTAGACAACGTCTCCCAACTCGCACTGCAAGTTGAAATATTAAGCAAAAAAATTACGGAGATGACTGCTGCCTCCGCCCCTCAGGTATGGAAATCTGCAACTCCTCCCGCCGAACATTTGGATGATGTAAATAATATGCCTAGAACTGCTTTCAATAATATTTCTGCTGCAAATTTTCATCCTCCTGGTTTTAATTTTCCGAATAGTTATAATCCTGCGTTAAGAAATCATCCGAATTTTTCGTGCAGCAATCCATCGAATGCTGTGCACCCGCCACCGCAAAGTGATTTTTCTGCACCACCACCACCTCCTCAAAGTTTTCCAAAACCTCCAAATTTGGAGGAAATGTTTTCAAAATACATGAATGCTAATGAAGCTACGATTAGAACCTTAACTGGAAGTGTTAAAAATTTAGAAAATCAGGTAGGACAGCTCGCTAAAATGATTTCTGAGCGACCCGTAGGGTCTCTTCCTTCCAATAACGAGCCCAACCAGAGAGAGCAAGCGAAAGCTATAACTCTTCAGAGTGGGAAGAAAGTTCCCGGTATGATAAGTGAAGAGCCCGAGGCAATCTCCGCTTCCGCTTTAAAAAATCAAAGCTCTGTTCCCGTTTTAAAAATTCCACCCTCTGCCGAAGAAATTATCACTCCTATTTTAGAAAAACAACTCACTCCACCACCCACCTTTAAAAATAATCCATCCCCTACATACCCTTCCGAACTTAATAAACAACGACAGGATGATCAATACACCCATTTTTTAGAAATGTTTAAACAAATCCACATAAATCTGCCTTTCCACGAAGCCATATCCCAGATGCCGAAGTACGCAAAATACCTTTAGGACCTCCTAACCAACAAGAAGAAGTTAGAGAACCTTTCTCATGTCACGTTAAATGCCGAGTGCTCGACGGTTTTGACAAACGGATTACCGAAGAAAATCAGTGACCCGGGTAGTTTCTCTATCCCGTGTGTCTTTGGTGATATCTTTGTCAAACACGCTTTAGCCGACTTAGGTGCGAGTATTAATCTTATGCCACTCTCGTTGTTTAAAAAGTTAGGAATTGGTAGTCTCAACCCCACACGCATGAGTATCCAGCTCGCCGACAGATCAGTCAAATACCCGTTAGGAATAGTGGAGCACGTCCTAGTCAAAGTTGACAAGTTCATCTTCCCGGTGGACTTTGTCATTTTGGACATCGAAGAAGACGTCGAGGTTCCCCTGATCCTTGGCCGACCCATCCTTGCCACCTCCCGAGCTATCATTGACGTAAGCAATAGTAAGCTCTTCCTTTGAGTGGGTGACGATGAGGTAACTTTCTCTATCACCCCCTCGATGAAGAACACACTAGCTAATGATGACTCCTGTTTTTTCATGGATACCGTAAGTGAAGAATCCTTCTCTCACACCTCTGATTTTGAAAAAGAATTTTCCAATTTTTGTTCCTCTCCTACTCCTCCAACTGAATCTCTACAACTAAGTGAAGAACCCTCCACCCGCCTTTCTGATTTTGAAAAATAATTTTTTGATTTTTGTTCCTCTTCTACTTTTCCAACTGAATCGCTACACGAAGCCGCCATGGCCGCTAGCAACACCCCTTTTAATTTTACATATAAAAAAGTGTATGAGGACATAGTTTTTGAAAAAGAACAAATTTCTAAAACCTCGTATGATGACCCCCCTACCTTGGAACTGAAAGAACTACCAGAGCACCTTCGATACGCTTTCTTAGAAAAGGACTCCAAGCTGCCTGTCATAGTTTCGGCCTACCTCACGGATGCACAAAAAGATAAACTTTTTTCAATTTTACGAAAGCATCGCCAAGCTATTGCTTGGCAAATATCTGATATCAAGGGCATAATCCCATCTTTCTACACTCATAAAATCTTAATGGAAGATAATTCACGTAACTCTATACAACCTCAGCGTCGTATAAACCCAAACATGAAAGACGCAGTTAAAGGCGAGGTTATGAAATTGTTAGACGCAGGAATTATCTATCCTATATCCTACAGTAAGTGGGTTAGCCCAGTACAGGTAGTACCAAAGAAGGGAGGGATAACAGTAGTAAGTAATGAAAATAATGAATTAATCCCGACTCGGACGGTGACCGGATGGCGAATGTGTATAGATTACCGTAAGTTCAATGACGCCACCCGCAAGGATCACTTCCACTTGCCGTTCATTGATCAAATTTTAGAACGACTTTCCGGACATAGCGTTTATTATTTTCTCGATGGCCTCTCGGGGTATCTTCAAATCTCCATCTCCCCCGAGGAATAGGAGAAAACTACGTTTACTTGTCCCTTCGGGACCTTCGCCTACCGAAGAATGCCGTTTGGACTGTGCAATGCTCCAGCTACATTCCAACGATGTATGCTCGCCATCTTTGACAAGTACGTAGAAAGCATTATGGAAGTTTTCATGGATGATTTCTCCGTGTTCGGGAATTCCTTCGATAGTTGCTTAGAGAACCTTGAAAAAGTCTTAGAGCGATGCGAAGAAACTAACCTCGCCTTAAATTGGGAAAAATGTCATTTTATGATGAGGGAAGGGTTAGTTTTGGGACATAAAATCTCTGAAAGGGATATTGAAGTAGACGTTGCGAAAATAGAAGTTATCGAGAAGTTGCCGCCACCTACTAGTGTAATAAATGGAAGTGTTTGGGAAAAATGTCATGGATGATTTCTACCGCCGCTTCATAAAGGACTTTTCCAAAATCACCAAGCCCCTTACCCATCTCTTAGAAAAAGACGCCCCATTCATCTTTGATGACCTCTGTCTAGCTGCCTTCAATTTAATAAAAGAAAAATTAGTTAATGCCCCAATCATGATAGCTCCGGTGTCGGATCTTCCTTTTGAGATAATGTGTGATGCGAGTAGTTATGCGGTGGGAGCCGTTTTAGGCCAAAGCATATCTAAAAAGTTCCACCCCATCTATTACACTAGTAAGACACTCACATCTGCATAAGAAAATTACACCACAACCGAGAAGGAGTTCTTAGCTGTAGTATTCGCTTTTGACAAATTTCGCCCTTATATTACTCTTTCGAAAATTATCTTTTTTACTGACCACTCGGCCCTCAAATATCTTCTCTCTTAAACGGATGCCAAGCCTCGCTTGATTCGCTGGGTCTTACTCCTTCAGGAGTTTGACTTAGAGATCCGTGATAAGCGAGGTACCGAGAACTTGGCCGCCGACCACCTTTCGCGCCTAGACAACCCGTTTATAGAAAAATTAGACGAAAATTCTTTTAATGACTATTTCCCTGATGAGAAACTGTTCATAATTAACACATCTACTTCTCCTTAGTTTGCCCGCATCGCCAACTATCTAGTGGCTCGTGTGCTCCCAAAAGAGTTTTCATCTCAGCAAAAGAAGAAATTCTTTTCTGAGCTGAAAAACTATTTTTGGGAGGACCCACATCTTTTCAGAATTTGTGCCGACCAAGTGATCAGGAGGTGTGTTTCTTTTGATGAAGGATTAGATATTATTAAACATTTGCATGAAGGACCGACAGGTGGGCACTATCAAGCTGCTCGCACCGCTCACAAAGTGTTAAGCGCGGGTTTTTACTGGCATACCCTGTTTAAAGACGTGCATGCCTTTGTGAGTAGGTGTGATAGTTGCCAACGGTCGGGGAATATTTCGAATAAAAATGAAATGCCACAAAATTATTTCCTAGAGTGCGAAGTTTTCGACCTCTGGGGGATTGATTTTGTCGGCCCTTTTCCTTCTAGCTTCGGGAATAAGTACATTTTAGTTGCCGTTGATTATGTTTCGTGTTGGGCCGAAGCCCAAGCTCTTCCTACAAATGGTGCCCGAGTCGTAGTTAATTTCCTAAAAAAATTATTTTCTCGCTTCGGTACGCCGCGTGCTATCGTTAGTGATAGGGGTTCCCATTTCTGTAACGCGCAATTTTCAAAAATCAAAACTAAATATGGCGTTACTCATAAGCTTTCCACTGCCTACCACCCCCAAACTAACGGGCAAGTAGAAGTAGTGAATAGAGAAATAAAAAGAATTTTAGAAAAGACTGTTTCAACATCTAGAAAAGACTGGTTAGCCAAATTAGACGATGCTCTATGGGCCTACCGAACAGCGTACAAAACTTCCCTCGGATGTACGCCATATCGGTTGGTTTATGGAAAATCGTGTCATTTACCCGTAGAGTTAGAACACCGCGCCTTTTTGGCCTTACGATTTTTAAACTTCGATCCCCACTCTGTCGGCGATTTTAGAAAATTTCAACTTAACGAACTCGATGAGTGGCGCTCTTACGCATATGAAAATTACAGACTTTATAAAGAGCGGACGAAGCGTTTGCACGATCGACATCTTAGGCACCCAAAAATCTTTAAGCCGGGCGACCAAGTTCTGCTTTATAATTCTCGTTTACGTTTATTCCCGGGTAAATTAAAATCACGTTGGTCGGGGCCTTTTACTGTTTTAGAAGTCTTTTCTTATGGTATTGTTTTAATTTCCCACCCTGATAAGGGTAATTTCAAAGTGAATGGTCAACGTCTTAAATTGTATTTCTGTGATGATGTCAGTCCCAACCCTGTTAACTCTATCTTTCCTGTCCTGACATTTGATTAATCTGCACTTTATTTTTCTTAAAACCTTTGAACTTTATTCGCACTTTATTTTTAAACAATATTTGGGACACTCTTATTTTGGTGCGTTGAGCTCAAATGACGCTTTAAACAAAGGGCGCTCTTGGGAGGCAACCCAAGTTATCTTTTTCTGTTTTCTTTATTTCATAATTTTTGCCCCGAATGGATCTGGCAAGCTGAAACTTCTACGATCGCCTGCTCCAACGGTTCTGATTCCATGACAAAGTCCACCAGACGACGTTTCATGCAGACCCAAAGCACAAGCATGGAGGAGCGGCATCACTCAACTTTCCCTGCACAATAAAACCGGGGAAGTACCTGTTTTTCAATTCTATCTTTCATTTCTGTCCTTTAATTTTCTCTCGTTCTCCAACCTCCTTCTCCATTGAGGACAATGTCGATTTTAAGCTTGGGGGAGGACTTCCTCCTTCTTTTTGCTTTTTGTAAATATCCAAAAAAATCCAAAGAATCCAAAAATATATATTTATAGCTGCATTTTGGTATTTCAATAAGTACCCCATGTTTATGTTTTGTTTTTCTCAAACTTCTTTATAAACAACGTAGTTAATTATAATTTTTCTAATCATTTTTTTATCATATTTCACAAGTAAAATGTTGGTCATGCTGTGTTTCTAATTCATGGTAGCATGTTATGGTGAAATATTTCTCTAAAATATGCATTTCTATTATGGTTTTCCGTTCTTTATTTTCTTTACTTTCTCTAAAATTTATCATCCACTATTTTCCTTTTCGTCTTTAGATAGTTTTTGTAAGAACAAATTTTGAATAACGTAGTAGATATGAATGATCCAAGTCACATATTTTTTTTATTTTCAAGATAATTTCATCAATCTTCTTTTATTATCTCGAACTTGCTTTTTGAAATTTATCAACTCTATGTTTTAAATAAATTTAAAAAACCGTGAAAATGATTTAGGCCATTTTTGTTTATGTTTGAGCTTTCCTGCCAACCTAAAATCTTTTACCACTAGTTAACCGCTTTTGAGCCTTTTTTCCAAATTCATTTGATAACTCCACATAGCATTTCATTTTCACCAAAGCCCAAATTCCAACCTATCTAATCACGCTAAATTTTTGAGCATTTCATTCTAAAATTTTCATGATAGGAAATTTTGTGTAATCTTTGGAGAAATTGTTGAAAACAGTGTACTCAAAAGCAATGTTTTGAAAAAAGAGAAAAAAATGAATGATGAAAAAGAAATAAAAAAATAAATAATAATAAAGAAAAAAAAAGAAGAAAAAAAAAATTATATATACATATTTTGTTTAAAATAAATTTATTTTTTTGAAACTCGTTGTTTTGATTTAGTGTGATTTTTAAGCCTCCATGTTTATATTTGAATTCCACTCCTATTCATAATCCTAAACCAAACGTTTCGGTCCTATTAAGTACTTTTGATTCACGCCTTTTTAAATTTTTTTTAACAACGAAGAAAAGATGAAAAGTAAATCAGTTTTAGTTTTGGATTTAAACTTAGATTTTTGTTATTTAATTGATAAAATTATAATGCGTTACTTGGATCTAGTAATAACTCAATACGTTCTTTTCATTTGTGTTGCCTTGCTTAAATCTATTTAAAGAATTTCGTCAAAATTCTGGATGATTTATTTTTATTAAGTAAAGTTTATAAAAGTTAAACCATACCAAAATAATTGTTTTAGATTTACGTTTTACATTCTCCCTACCTAGAATTTCGCATAGTACTTGTGTAAGCATGATTAAAACTTTTTGAATTAGCCACTTTTTATGATTAGCTAGTCTTTATATCTTTGCTTGGGGACAAGCAAAACTTAAGCTTGGGGGAATTTGATAATATGGTTTGCAGTCAATTTTATTAGGATATTTTCAGGTTTTTAAAGCAAATTATGTCTTGTAAAGTACTGATTTTGATTCCCCTTTGTATATATTTTTGTCGCTAATGCGTTTTTTCTGTTTTTTGCAGGTTTTCACAGCTTTCAGCCGAATTTTACTGTGACACGCCCCAAGGTCACGCCCTACCCGGGCGTGTACCTAGGGCGTGTAACCCCGAGGAATGAAGCAATTCGTCCGAAACTGCATTCCGTGGAAACTTAGTGAACACGCCCTCTGTCACGCCCGTGTCACATCCGACATGGGCGTGTACCAGAGGCGTGTCCCCAGGTTCCGAGGAATCGCCGCAACACGCTCGTTTTTCCCGCTCCACCGTCGCACCGAAAGTGTCACGCCCCAGGGTCACGCCTGACCCGGGCGTGACATATGGGCGTGTACTTCAGCAATTCCGCCCATCACCTCCAGCATTCAATTTCAGCTCAACAAAGTCACGCCGCAAAGAACACGCCCCAGGTACACGCCCTACCCAGGCGTGACTTGTGGGCGTGTACTTCAGCTACTTCGCCAGAAATAAATTCCAGCCCGAAAAAGTCGCACCGAATTTGTCACGCCCTAGGGTCACGCCCGAACCCGGCGTGATAGGGGGGCGTGACCCGACCCGAACAAAATCTATAAATAGAGGCCATCTCCAAGGGTTCAGGGACACTTTTGGATTGAGAGGGGAGGTTCTGTCCTTTGTATTTTTTGAACTTTTTTTCAAGCATGTCTCTTCATTTTTAGCTCTTATCTCTAGCTTTATGCTTTCCCTGTATTAGCTCCTAGCTTCTTTCTGTAGTATAATATTAATGATAGTGTAGTTTACTATCCATGCACTTGTAATCTCTGGTTTTCAAGTTGTAAGATCCATATTTCCATTAATAAAGAAGTGTTGTTTTCTTTTTCGTTTCTACTCTGTTTTCACTATTTTCTTCTACTCATCCCCCCCTCTTCCACCTCACCATGATTAACTAATCCTCCATGTACTCGATCTTGATGATCCGAGGTTCGAGTGATTAGGTTATGATGTTTTGAATCTTACCTTTTCTTTTTAGGGTTCAGCCTTGAATTACTCTTGATTTATCACGGGTTGGAGGTATATCATCGATATATACTCTCCACCTTTGCTTTCATTCTGGGCTAGCCGAGAGGCCGAAAGTTTGAAATGAGCACTCAAGAGTAAAGGAAGTTATTCGCACCCCTCGAGAGAGGCAGACGTTCAAATCTCCCAGATTGGAGTAAAATCCAATAGTGGGGTTCACCGCGTAAAGCGAGTTTTAGGCCTCCGATTTAGGCAAAAGTCGGTCGGACCTTCCTAAACTCAGTTAGGCACGACCTTCGAGAGAAGCGTGTCAATATTCATGGAACCTCCACGGTCAAGGACCTTTACCCTAATTAGCTTAGGTTTATTTATCGTATTTTTCTAACCACTCTTGCCGAGGTGATTTCTGATCGAGTGCATTTTCCCCTCATCGTTACTAAGCTTTAGTATAATCGCTCTTTTAGCTCTCTTTATCTTTTCATGCAAGTAGCTCTCTTTCATTGCAACTAGTTCTCTTCCTTTAATACGCTTAGCTTTCTTCTAAACCCTAATTTTTTCGTCGATAAAATAATAGATTTCATGTGAGTAAGCTTACTCAATTGTTCCAGGATTTTAATACGACACTTGTGTCCCCTAGCTGCATTTCGATAGGTATACTTGCCTTATTGGATTGTTAGTTTGGTTATTTTCTCCTTGCAAATATCTAAATACATCACTATGGGCAAGGACGTGTTGATACACGTACCTATTATGACTGGGGCAAGCAAGGACATATAGCCAAATTTTTTTTGAATGCCCCTGCAAAGAGTGAGCAAAAGACAGGTGTATCATATGAAGAAAAGAGTAAAACAGTGGCCGAGTTATCTGCATCCCGGACGCAACCTCGATTGCATAATTTGGAAGTGCAAGTGCCGCAAATCGCAATTGGTGAAGTACATCCTCGAGTGTTTAACTTGACACCAAATCAGGCAGTTGAGCGGAAGTAAACATAGAAAAGTGACTCGTATTACTTTGATGCAGTGAATTCTATTACAAATCATGTGATGGTTGTGTTCATAGATGTTCTATGTCATGTAAATCTTGCTGCACAGTTGGTGTTATGTAGGTGATCAATCAATTATGGTATAGATATATATGATGTTTTGATTATATATCACTAGATGAAATTGTGAATGAAATTGTGGATGGATGTGCACATGTGAGAGATTTGTGTTTGTGTGTGCGCTGCATGTACTGTTTGTGTTGTGTGATGCCGTGGGGCGAGACAAGCTGCGGCCTCTGAGCTCTAACCCAGATCGCTTTATTTGAGTGATCGTTTACTGATGATGTAACGAGAAGTGCTTATATGAGCGTCTGTGGTTGAGCCAAATTTCGGGACGAAATTTTTTTGAAGGGGGGAGGATTGTAACACCCCAAAGATAAGATTGGGTTCAGGGTTGAGTGACACGGCCTGGGACATGGGCGTATCCCAGGGCCTGTCGTGCTCGGGTTGAGTAGTGATGCTTAAGATCACGGCAGTGAACCGGTCGCACAAGTAATATAAAATTGGGGTTTTCCCAAGTATCGATCTCATAAGGAACACAGTAAGGTGGAGTTAATTTCGAGGAGGACTTGAGATTGAAGTCCTCAGGTCAGAGCTAACTAAGGGGGGTATTGATGTTTGCGGAAACAGAAAATAAAACACTATCAACTACTCCTATGCAACACCTCTATGTGATGCTTCGCCAGGCGGGATGGAATACTAGTCAGGCCGCTATGCACCGAATCACTAGGCGGATGGACGAGAAGGCTAGCAGATGAGGTGGTTAGAATAGCGGAATGAGGGTCGTGAGCACCTCTTCGCTACGCACGCCACTAGCAATTGCTAGTGCGGCAAGGGCGGATGGATGGTGGATGGACAAATAGGCGCACCTCAAGTAAATATAACGAAAATATACAATCACATAGACATGATTACAGATAAACGTATATTACACTAAGCATAGCTTCATCAAATACAAAGAGTTCAACTAAACCATCGACAACAAGAGAAGGAAAGTGTGCGAAATCGACCGAATATGAAGCATTGCTAAGGATTCACGGTTGGAGTCGTCGGGTTGTCAATCTGCGTCCAAGCTCGGTCCGCAACTGCGTCCGGGATAGAGAAGGGCTGTCACCACCTTCCAATGGCCCGTCTTCTTCGTGTCACGATCCGGTGGAGGATGGCACAACTTCTCCTAGCTTGGTGAAGAAAGCTAGGTCAAGCTCTTCTTGAAGCTCAAAGATGAAGGAGGAGGCCGAGAGGAAGCTCCGGCTTGGTTTTGGCGGTGAAATCTTGCCCGGAGCACCTCCCTAGTGTGGAGATTGAAGGACGGCGGAATACTTCCTCAGAGGAGAAAACGGCGGATGAAAAATGAGCGATCCGGAATTAGGGCGGAACCTGCGAATTTATAGATTGCAGAAATTATAATGCACAAGACCAGTGGCGCACGACCAGTGGTCGTGCGCACTATGTCCAGTGGTAGTGCGTTTTCCCCAGGAAGATTTTGGAAAAATATGGAATCAATGCACATGATCAGTGGAGCACGACCAGTGGTCGTGCGCACTGTGTCCAGTGATAGTGCGCATACCCCAGGCAGATTCTGGAAATCAGGTAACATTGCGCACGAGTAGTGGCGCACGACCAGTGGTCGTGCGCACTATATCCGATGAGCGTGCGCAGTATTCCTGCTTCCAAACATCCCCGGAACATGCACACAACCCCTAAACCCAGCACTGATATGTGCAGACATTCCAGGCAATAACAAAAATGCAGTACAAACATTAAAAGTACAAAAATACACAACCACGAGCCTAAGTGTGCACTTCCTATATAAATAAAGATAAGATGAAATATATACGATAACGAACTAAAAGTGAAGTGCAAGCGAAGGAAAACAAGCCTAGATGAGTCCGGAAATAGGTATAAAACATGGACTCATCACACCCCCAGACTTAACTGTTTGCGTGTCCCGAGCAAACAAAATCTAAGCTGATAGGGAAAAATACTAGTTAACAAAGAAATTGCGATACGAAGTACCATGCGAAGTCGCATGCTCGCGCGCGTAAAAATTTAATAGAAAAAATTTCTAAGTATACAAAATAGTTTATACTTTTCACAATGCGTATGAACATTTTATTATTACTCAAAAATAGATTCACGGTGAATCACCTGGTCATGCGTAGGGAGAATGTAGACTAATCGCTAGGCGAGCATTGCCAAATATTGGGGCTCGGGATAACCTCCAAAGGAATCCACCAATGTCGGTGACCATATGCTTGCCCTTTCGCATTCTCTCCACGATACTGGTTTTGTTCACACACGAATCAGTAAGACTTGAGGTGAAGAGATGGGGCTTGGGTTTTGGTGAGGTAAACAATGATAAATAAGAATGGCTAAGCACCAAACCCAAATGAGCTAGTATAAAATGAATCCATCAGCTAACCAAAATATATACGGGTACACCACACCCCCAAACTTAACTTTTAACATGTGGGTGTGTGCACCGCCTACTCCAAATATAATCACATTTCCAAAAGGATTGTCAATTTAAACCTTTTCTTTTCACTTTTTTTTCGTTTTCTTTACGAATATTTTTCTTCTTTTTTTTCATTTTATTTTCACAATTCAGCAGATATAAACTTGGGAGCACTTCCACATTTTCACAAATAATAACACCACATCAAATCCCAACATTAAAATGTAAAACTCTGAAGCTCAACTTGGGTGTGCGACTAGGATTGGATATGAGGCTTTGGTGAAATCATGGTGGAGCTGAATCAAGAGGAGGGGTAGGCACAATGGGGCTAGCGAGGACAAGACGTTAGGAATGGTACAAAGCTCAACCGGGCCAAAATGATGGCCTACATCACACTCATGCGAGTGAACTAACCTATACCCATGCTTCAATAATAGCTTGGGGCAAGTTCTTAGCCAACGAGAAAGACTATCCATCCTCCCGACTTGAGCAATAGAAAACTAACGGCCGTCTACACACATCCCTAAGCTACCGTCGGATTCACACCGGATTCACCAACGTTTGAGTAGAATAAAAAGTATTTACGCAATTACAAAAATATAAAACTAAAAGCATACAGAAAAATTAAATCTACTCCAATTTCTACACGAGACGAGAGCAGTTGACTAGGAGCACAGCAAGGTCAACATTTTACTCTGTCTCACAATCCTATGTCAGCACCATAATTTTCCCAAATCTAACGAAGAAATGAGTTTAACTCGCGGCACACTAACAGCTAAGCACGCGCTCATGTGGGTGCAGTGGTGTGTGATGCAACGAACTAATCAAAATAAAATTATAAAAGCTTCTAGTATGCACATGAAATGTGCACGTGCAAAAGGTAACAACAGTGGCTCTCCCCCAGACTTAAACTAAGCAATACAGCAGATGATATAGAAATTAAAATCATAAGGAGCTAAGGGAAGAGGTTACCCAATGCTCAGCCAGTGAGCATACCAGAAGACGCGTGGAAACCTGAAGCAGTCCCGCCATACGAAGAATCACAACCCCGCCAATGTGATTTGCTATGAATACCTGCAGGGGTGAGCTCCGCAAAAAAGAAAAATAGAAAATACAAAGAAATGCTAAAACTAAAATAGACATGAAAATAAAAATGCAGGAAATTAAAGATAGGTACTGGGGTTATTGTCATCCCAGCACGACTTATTAAATTCTAAACAGTTCTAGCTAATGGGCCTATGAAATAAAAAATGCACAGGTAACTGTTCCAATATCTGTTTCGGTAACGGGTACCGATACGATGATAGAGCAGTTACCCCTCTACCTAAATAATAATACCTGCCCAACACAGGTAGAGGAAATAGGAAGTAGGATGAGGAGCAGTCCTGGTCCTCACTCATCTCACCACAAAACAAATCCTTGACTAGCAAGGTTTCATCCACCACAAGTTCGCTAGGGGCGAAGGTGACGGCAGGGGCTTCCACTGTGAAGGAGGTAGGAACCTCCTCACACAAGAGGATGCACTCGTCGACAGCCTGAGCGCAAGGCTCAACGTAAACCCAACTTACCTGTGGAGATTCAACCTGCACAAGCTCAGATAAAGAAGAAGGATCAAGAAATAAAGGAGAAGAAGAACTAAAATAATCAGAAATAGGGGGAGTGGTCCCGGTCTCACTCCCAGTAGGATCCAAGCAGAGATCATCGTCGGTATCATAAGAGTCGTACCGAGGGGAATCCGAGAACTCAAGATCCGCGGTGGTAAGAGGAACGACCTCATCTAATAAGGAGGTGCAAACCTCCGCATCGGAAAGGGAATATTCCTCATCCCACCGGTGTGCGTAAAAATGTTCCGAAGATCCACCTTCTCCGTCGGAGATAGAGGAATCATCATCCCACTTCGGCGCAACCTCGGGCACCGAATCATCGACAAGTACGGCATCATCAGCCGACTAACACAAAAATGGAGTAGCACAATCCGGCAAAAATTGCGGAGGGGCAAGGCTGCTCTCAAAATCAAGCACTGAATGAGCAGGCCCCATCGCAAAATCATTCACTGACGCCACCCCGTTGAAGACCGGAACAATCTCATTGTCCCATACAGGAGCGTCCATGAGTTCCTGCTCCTCTTTTTGTTGTCTAACACTAGAGTGATCATCATCACTCATGGGAAGCTCGTAAAAAGGGATCGAGGGACCCATGAAAGAGCTGTATGTGGCTAGAGATTCTTCGGTAATCTCAACGGGTAGATAACGAGCAAAGTGCGTCATGTCAGTGTATGGGCCAGACAACACCATGGTAGGTCTGTCCATAACAGTCTTCTGTGAACTGGAGGTTGTTGTGCACACGCCCTCAGAGGGAGAAGGCTTGCACAAACGAGGGCAATCCTTCAACATGGGGCCCACACCTTGACATAACAAACATCGAATGCAATTCTCGGCATTCATAACAGCAATGACATCGATGGATCGGCGCAAAGTGTCAAGGATACGGCAATCAGCATCAGGATCCATCACAAACAAAAATAAGTGCTGAAATAGAGCTACACAGCTAAAATAAAAATAGCACGGATCTGCTATCTAAATTAAAAATCAGAAAAGGGCCAAAAGAAAAAAGCAAAATAAAAATTCTAATAACCAAAGCAAATAAATAAAAAATGATATGCATAAATGGAATAGGGCTTCAATCTATTATCTCCCTCTCCAAAAACTCACACGACTGTGTTCCCCGACAACGGTGCCAAAAACTTGATGCTTAAGATCACGGCAGTGAATCGGTCGCACAAGTAATATAAAATGGGGGTTTTCCCAAGTATCGATCTCACAAGGAACACAGTAAGGTGGAGTTAATTTCGAGGAGGACTTGTGATTGAAGTCCTCAGGTCAGAGCTAACTAAGTGGGGTATTGATGTTTGTGGAAACATAAAATAAAACACTATCAACTACTCCTATGCAACGCCGCTATGCGATGCTTCGCCAGGCGGGATGGAAGACTAGTCGGGCCGCTATGCACCAAATCACTAGGCGGATGGATGAGAAGGCTAGCGGATGAGGTGGTTAGAACAGAGGAATGAGGGTCATGAGCACCTATTCGCTACGCACGCCACTAGCAATTGCTAGTGCGGCAAGGGCGGATGGATGGTGGATGGACAAATAGGCGCACCTCAAGTAAATATAACGAAAATATACAATCACATAGGCATGATTACAGATAAACGTATATTACACTAAGCATATCCTCATCAAATACAAAGAGTTCAACTAAACTATCAACAACAAGAGAAGGAAAGTGTGCGAAATCGACCGAATACGAAGCCTTGCTGAGGATTCACGGTTGGAGTCGTCGGGTTGTCAATCCGCGTCCAAGCTCGGTCCGCAACTGCGTCCGGGATAGAGAAGGGCTGTCACCACCTTCCAATGGCCCGTCTTCTTCGTGTCACGATCCGGTGGAGGATGGCACAACTTCTCCTAGCTTGGTGAATAAAGCTAGGTCAAGCTCTTCTTGAAGCTTAAAGATGAACGAGGAGGCCGAGAGGATGCTCCGACTTGGATTTGGCAGTGAAAGCTTGCCCGGAGCACCTCCCTAGTGTGGAGATTGAAGGAGGACGGCGGAATACCTCCTCAGAGACGAAAACGACAGAGGAAAAATGAGCGATCTGGAATTAGGGCGGAACCTGCGAATTTATAGATTGCAGAAATTATAATGCACACGACCAGTTACGCACGACCAGTGGTCGTGCGCACTATGTATAGTGGTAGTGCGTTTTCCCCAGGCAGATTTTGGAAAAATATGGAATCAATGCACACGATCAGTGGCGCACAACCAGTGGTCGTGCGCACTATGTCCAGTGAAAGTGCGCATACCCCAGGCAGATTCTGGAAATCAGGTAACATTGCGCACGAGCAGTGGCGCACGACTAGTGCTCGTGCGCACTATATCCGATGAGCGTGCGCAGTATTCCTGCTTCCAAACATCCCCGGAACATGCACACAACCCCTAAACCCAGCACTGATATGTGCTGACATTCAAGGCAATAACAAAAAGGGAGTACAAACATTAAAAGTACAAAAATACACAACCACGGGCCTAAGTGTGCACTTCCTATATAAATAAATATAAGATGAAATATATATGATAACGAACTAAAAGTGAAGTGCAAGCGAAGGAAAACAAGCCTAGATGAGTCCAGAAATAGATATAAAACATGGACTCATCAAGTAGTTGGGTGTGTGGCCGACGAAATTCGGTCGACGATCGTCGCGTGCAGAGTACACGGCCTGTGACACAGGCGTGTCACAGGGCGTGTCCTTCACGGGTTTCGGCCAGTGCTGCGTGTGCTTGAGGACACGGGTGTGTCATGGGGTACACGGCCTGGGACACGGGCATGTCCCATGGTCGTGTCCCGCTCGGGTGAGATGAAGTTGTGCTGTGTGAGTACATGGCTATTTGACACGGGAGTGTCTGGCTTGACACGGGCGTGTAGGTTGTGAAACAGGCGTATCACATGGACGTTTACTGTCTGGTTTTGAGTCGGTTGTCTGCCGCTTAAGGGACAAGACCTGTGACACGGGCGTGTGACACGACATGTCAGGCCGTGTTCAGCCATTTTTTGGGCAAATAAGAGTCGTTCATTTCACTTAGCCTGGATCCAAGGGCCCTGACTCTTCCCTGCTGAGATAAGGCAGAGAATGAGGGGTAAAGAAGTATGTAAGTCATTCTTCTTCTTCTTCTCATTCTCATTCTAAAAGAGAGAGAGGGGGGGGGGGGCAGGGGAAGGAAAGGAGGAAGGAGAAAGCCAGCTACTGGAGGAGCTACAGAGTGTGGATTGAAGATCAGAGTTTGGATTCATGAAGGCAAAGCCGAGGCGGTGATTTCCATCCGGCTAGTTCATGGCTCCAAAGCGGTCTTCAAGGGTAACAATCTCCTTCTTGGACATTGAAGTCCTTTCTTTATGCATATGCATGGAATGCTCCACCAAGAGGTGGATATCGTAAGCGATTCCTTGGTTGAGTCTACATCTAGAGCCGGAAGTGTGGAGTACGGCATAGGCATGCTGTGTGAAGCCCATCTGGACAGGTAGTCTGGATTGTCGATGACTATGGGTAAACCAGAGAAGACTCCGTGGACTTAATGCTGTGTAATATTGATGAGTACTGGCTTTGTTATATGTATGTATGGATGTATGGATGTTGATGTTGCATGTATGGATGCTTTGTGTAAGCTCCTGGTTGTGTTGAGAGGTCAATTGGTAGCAACGCCTAGGGAGCGCGAGATATACCCGGTTTGCTACATCACAAGGGTGGGTTGATCTGTATTAGTTGAGGGGTCGATTGGTGGCAATGACTAGAGAGTCGAGTTAAACCTGGCTTGCTACACCATAAGGGTGGGTCGATCTGTGTTAGGATGGGAGGTCGATTAGTGGTAACGCCTGGGGAGCGCAGATAAACCCGGCTTGCCACACCACTAGGGTGGGTCGATCTGCTCATGGTTATGCTGTGAGGTTAGTACCACTAAGTGCGATGGACGGAATGTCTCCAACATACGGGATTGGTGGACTAGGACCGAACTAGCCAACCAACATGTTAAAAACCTCTGATCAGCGGTGGACGAATGGAAGATCCGGTACACCAATAAGGTGCCCTGAGTGCACGGATCGTCTGGTGGATACCAGCATTTGTGATATGGTTGTTATTGATAGATTGATAGATATTATGATGGCAATGCATACAGGGAAGGAACCACTGCCCCGGGTAAGGGGTAGGGTCATTATAATTGGTCAGCTAATACTGACCGTTACTTTGTTTACCGCATTTGGGTGGATATCTAATTGCAGGTGCTGAGGCTTGAATTGAATTGAGCGGAATGAAGTATTGCTGCTAAAGGCCCTTGAAGGCCGTGTGAAGCGTGTTTGGATTTCATGTGTGGCCGGCCTGCGTGCCGATGTATGAAGTTGTATATTTGTAAAGAGGAACCTGTAAGTCCTTAAGACCATGAGTGTGTGTGTTGTATATATTCCTAAATATATATAAATGGGGAGTTTGTATATTAGTGGACATTCACTGTGCTGAGTTCATCTAACCTAAAATGCTGCGCTAGAATGTTTTGAGGTAGGATACGAGTAGATTTTGATTTCCACGCGTAATTCTGCCGCATGTCTGTGAAATATGGCATGGGCCCCGGCCGGACCCACTGTTATGTTCCATGTGACGAGTGGAGGCGTTACAAAGTGTGCCTCAATCGATGTCGAAACCTTCGCACCCAGAACAGGACACGGGGACTGGACACGCCCGTGTCGAACATGACACGCCCTTGTCACTCAGTACACGCCCGTGTTGCTGGGCGTGTTCCTCCATCGACACAGGATCAAAAACCACCCGAGAAGTACATAGTTATTCGACACGCCCGTGTCGAAATTGACACTCCCGTGTTAGGCCAAACACACCTGGGCTCCAGGGCGTGTTCAATCCCCCTATACAGCCGGCTTACAACCTACATAGGACACGGCCTGGGACACGCCCGTGTCTTAGGCCGTGTTCGAAGTCTCGACGATCGTCTACTGCCTTTTTGTCGACTTCACGGAAAATTCATCGAACACGCGCACGACATGGCCTTGGACACGCCCGTGTCCCAGGCCATGTTCACTGTCTCGACACTTCGTCGAGCACATTTCGTCGACCACCCGAGTTCTCCATCGAACCCGAGCACGACACGGCCATAGACACGCCCGTGTCTCAGGCCGTGTGACCCTACCAAGACCCAAACTTGGCTCACAATGTTGTTCGTCCCTCTTTTGAATTTTGGGGCATTATAGCTACATCCTTGCTTTAACTTCTAATTATCGTACAGTCGGTCTGCGGTTCCTTTTGTCTTATACTGTAGCTTTGCCGCTAACAATTTGAATAAGTTTGACTTGTTGACTTGCTGACGTCAGCACCTGTGGACTAAGTTAAAAATCAAGCATCAGTAGAATAGGCATTGAGCGAATGAGCTTCACTCAACGCCAAAGTACTTAGACAAAATTCTGTCTATCTAGGCGTTGACAGAATTGAGTGAGTAAGCCTCACTCAATTCTCTTTGCCTTAACCATTTTTGCAGTCTTTTCTACATGCCTGATGTTGAGATCATTGAGTGAGCACACCTGACTCAATGCCTTGTGACTTAGCCATATATTCTGTATTTTAGGCATTGAGAGCGTTGAGTGAGCTTGGCTCACTCAATGCTTTCTTCCTTAACAAATTTTCTGCTTCTTCAGCATCTTAAGCTTTGAGAGCGTTGAGTGAGCATACCTCACTCAATGCTTTTTGCTATGCCAGATTTTTTGAATCATGGCATTGAGAGCGTTGAGTGAGCATGCCTCACCCAACGCTTTCTGCCTTAACAAGATTTTTTTGTCTCATGGAGTTGAGTGAGTAAGCTCCACTCAACGCCAAGCTACATAATAGATTTTATTCTGTTTAATTAGCATTGACTGAATAGACTACACTCAACGCATTTGGATATAGCCAAATATCAGCACATCTTCTCTGTGTCTTTTGACTTATAAGGCAATACTCAATGAATATAAGTTATGGATTTGAGTGAGTGATACCCTCTCAATGCATGTGGACTTAAACCACTCTTCTGAACAATTCTCCTTATAAAATGAAAGTGATGCCTCAGATACTAAGGGATTGATCTAACTAACTCTAGCGGGGGAGGGGGGTTGTGAATAGTGTATTTTAAAAACTTTAAGTTATTTTTACAGTGAATTTAAATAGGTGATATATATATATATATATAAAGAAAATATACAAGCACAATAAATAAGAAAGTAGAGCACAACCCGATGACACAGAAAAATTTATAGTGGCTCCCAAACAAATCTGGGTACATCCACTCTTCTACCACCCTAGTAGGAATCCAATACAGGTTTTTAATCAGGTGCCTTGCCACCACAGGTTTTTGTTCAGGTGCCCTGTCACCACAAGATCTATATTCTAAGGGAGATCTAGCAACCCTTTGAGATTTTGATCAGGTGCCCAAAAACAAACCAAGTCTTTTTGATCAGGAGACTTGAAAACCAAAGATTTAACTTTTAAAAGGAGTTATAACCCTGTACACAGTTGGATGAAATAAACAAAAAAGGTTGAAGATGTTCTTCTCTGTCAATAATCTGAGGGAAGACTATTGGATTTGATGATGTTGTCAAAGCTCCCCCTGAGTTATAGAAATCTGATCAGGAGAGATGACTTTGCTTCAGGGTGTAGTCCTTCAAAGATGAACAGTTCTTCTTCTAGTAAATGATTCTGAGAGATGGAGCTTTTGGTCTCAGATTGAATATTGTGTTGCTGGAAGAAAACTTGAAGAAGAAGATGATGAACAAGATGTTCTCTGTATCTGTTTCTTATTCTCTAATTGCTCAAATTTTTTCTTTCTTCTTATTCCTGACTAACTGTAATTCTTATTCTCGACTGTTAAACTTCTACTCCTCATTCTTCTAAAAAATTCTCTTTTATATATTGATTATTGATTTGAATTTTGAATTCCTTGAAGTCTTCTGCATATTTTCTAGGAATTGGAACAGCTGATTTTGTCTTCAATGTATTTCCCCAACAGTCCCAGTAAATATGTTAAGTAATAACACTGTGAAATCCCTAATTAATGTGGTCAGGAAATACTATATTCTTGAGAATATTAAGCATTAATTATCAGAGTATTACTGTCTTAATATTTGTAATTAAACCGCCTTAGTCGAACTGAGAAACTACATAGAAGTTTAGTGGAGCAGAACCTGGATGGAGTTAGTCGAACTCAGTAAAGTTTTCGTCGACCTAAGCTGCAAATTCGTCGAGCTGATTATTCACCTCTGTCGAGCGGAGCTCCAAAATCATCGAACAGAAAAATGTACTTGCCAAACTGAGCTCCAAGTTCGTCGAGCTGAGAAGGCACTTCATCAAGCTGAGATTCTTATATAACTCAAAGTTCGTCGACCTGAGCTAGGCTTTTGTGGAGCTCAACTCAGAGAAGGAACTTTGAGTTCGTCGAGCTGAGTTCGACGATCGTCGAGCTGAGTTTAGCTATCATCGAACACCTTTTCTGAAATCTTCAAAACTGACTTGTCTATTAAGTGGAATGAGGGTGGTCAATTACACCTACAAGATATAGTATACCCGGCAAAATATACAATTAAATTACATAATTATAATTATATATTCTGTCATTTATATTTTTTGCAATTTTATTTTTAAGCAAATTTAATTTAAGAATTAATTTCATGTATTTTTATTTCATGTATTATGATGGGTGTTTATAACCATCATGTGTTGTTTTTTTAATTATTTCATTTCATATGTAAGATGAGTGCATATAACTATCATGAGTGGTTTACTTTTCATGGGTGGAGATTGAGTGGTGTAGGCTATATATAGCCATTCTTAAGAAGAAGTTGGTAGAGAATGAATAAGAATTGAAAACCATAATCTTGCTCGAGATTTCCCTCCTCCTCTCGTATCATCCTCCTCTCAATAATTTTGGCCTCCCCATTTTCTCCCCTATCTTGGCCGCCAGCCACCACCCTCCTCCTCTCCATCTCGGACTCCTCTTCCCCTCCTCCTCCTACTCCTCTAATTCTTCCTCCAAGCCGAGCCCTTCTTTCCCCACAAAAAAACCTAGCCGGCCTCCCTCCTTAGCTGGCACCATCTTTCGTCCACCTCCTCAACCCAAAACCGAGACCCCTCCTCCCTCCAACCTGAGCCACCTCATCTTAAGGAGAAAACTTACCTCCTTAATCTTCACAAAATGACCACCCTCATTCATCTTAAGAAAAATTATTCTCACCACCTTTTCTCTCCCACCTTCCATATATATATTGGTTTTTCAAGGATCTCCCTCTCCTACGGTTATTGCAAAGGAAAAATGGCTCGCATCTTCATCATCCGGCGTGGATTCGTGGGGTTGTATGGAAATAGAAAATCTACCACCGTCGTGAGCACTTCCTCCACTCAATATTATGGATGGACTTCTTGGGTTTGTGTAACGAATTTCTAAACATCTCATGTGATTTTCTTCTAATATTTAATTGTGAGTTTTGGTGGAATTAGAAGGCTAGTTAATTGTCCTGATTTATATTGAAAGCGTGCTAATTAAAATTTAACTTTTAAGCTTGTTTTTCTTCCGAATATTCTAGTATAATTTGGAGCGGGTAGTTCTCGTGAACACTTGAATAAATTGGGCTCATTACCCTTGATTTCTTCTTGAGTTCAAGTGATTTGCAATACGCTCATATTAATTAATTTTTTAAGGACTGATTTGGACTTTATTTATAATCATATTTTTAGTCTGGATCCTCTCTTATTGGTTTGTGATTTGTTTGCGGATAAATTTAATTTGAATAGCTAATTGTCCAGATCGTGTGGGTCCTATTCGCTTGAGCGAACTTTGTCCTATAGCTCATATTCAATCTATAAAAGGGGTAGCTTCCCTTTGTTTTGTGTGTTGTTAAATTAGTTGAATAGATGGTAGAATTGTTTAGAAAAAATAGCGCTTACAACGTACCCTAATTTAATTATCGAAACCCTAGTGCGCGTAGTTCAATCCGTCGAAACCTTGGGCCTGCATCAATTTTGTATCAGAGGGAGGTTCACGTCAATTTCCTAATTGGCATCCTCCTCCTATTAATTAGAACGTGGGCACGCCCTTGTCCTGCGCTATTATTTGTCAAAAAAATAAAATAAAAAATTTCTGGTCTGCCAATAGTGGCCTAAATTTTTATTTTTCAGCAAAAAAAATTCAAACTTTTTTTTAATAATCTATTTATTATTTTCTGTAAGAAAATAAAAGAAAAATTTCAAACCTAGTATTAGGTGGGAACAATTCGATCTTCCAAATTTTTTGGTGGATCAGAAGTATTACCCATTGCATGCGCACTCGATTAGGTACAGAGTATTCCACATCTTCTCCCCATATGGTGGACGAACGGGATGCGGGTCACTATTTCACAGCGATTGAGGGACTCCACCAGGATGTCACTGAACAGATGACGACTATTAGGGAGGCGCTCCACGACTTGAGATTAAATCTCGCAGCTCCCCGTAATCAACCCGCCAACCAATGTGCAAAAGTAATCATTAACAATAATAATGAACATGTCCCGCGTGCACCGAACGAGTTTGATATTACTAGGGACATCCGGGTCAAATCCCCATCATACGATGGATTGGGAGAACCACAAGTTTTCCTAGATTGGGTCATGGAAATAGAGAGCTACTTTGAGTGGTACAAATCAACTGACGCGGATAAGGTGCGAGTGGCGAGAATGAAGCTGTTAGGTAGAGCTAAGATATTCTGGTTAAATCAAGAACGATGTCTGATAGCCAAGAACGGTGAATTACTCATTGGTTGGGCAGACATTAAGGCCATGCTGACAGACCAGTACGTCCCTACGTACCATCGAACGCAGATGTTTGATGAGTTGGCTACCCTTAAACAAGAGAATAAGTCAGTCCTTGAGTATATGAGTCTTCTTAAGGATATGATGGTTAGGTATGGTGTAAAGGATTGCCAGAGCTCACCCTCTTTAGGTTTCGTAAGGGGTTAAACTCCGACATCCAGGGTAAATTACTGCGATATAGTCACACCGACCTAAACATCACTTTTAGTGCTGCATTGGATATTGAGAAGCACAATGTTCATAAGAATAAGACAAGCTCATTTCAGAAGGGAAAGTTCGTCTTAGGACCACCACCCACCTTTACGGAAACCATTCCTAATAGGTCATATGTCTTGGACTCAAAAGTTATTACTACTACAGTTTTGTCTCCTTTAGCCTCGACTTCTAAGCCCCTTGAGATAGTGACTGATACCTCTGAGGATTCTGATGTGGATTTAATATATCTGGATTGGGAAGTTGACCAGTTAGGTGATAGTATCCCTTAACGTACAATAGTGCCCGATGATTCTGATGATTCTGACACTGATGGATTCCATAGTGATTTAGAAGATGATGTTTGGGATGATGATATTCTGATCTGAGAGAGTATTCCATTGCCTATTACTTGCCCTACAAGTATTATGTCTGACCACCCTAGTATTTAGTGCCCTCTCCAGGATACGATCCACATCATGATAGAGTCTATGATCGAACCCGCTGAGATTGTATCTGAGTTATCTGAGGAGCCTAAGAGTGAGGATGTGCTTAGTGGTATTGTGGATGATTTACCATTTGAGGGATAGGTAATTTTGGACGATTCTATTATTATACACCCTGATGAAAGTCCTTTGATGATAACACCATTCTGTGAAATTTATACTGATTCAGATTTTATCCCGGGATTGATTTTATTGACACTTCCCCCTGTTTATTTGCCTATCTTAGATGACTTTTTAGAATGTGGAACCGGTAGACCTAGTCTGAGTTTTTGTGTGACGCCCACTTTATTAGTTCCTACATTGGAGTTGTCTTAGCGTATAGATATTACTACATTGAGCACATTAGTATTTGGCCTTTTAACCGCACCTCGTAGATCTGACTATGCGTCACTTTTAACAGTTCATTTTTCTATGTGTCCGTCTCCGGTTCTGTCCTCGAATATTTACGACCCTTTGGCTATTGTGCCTCTCGAGTGGTACCCCCTAGAAATACTTATATACCACACCCGGTTGCACGCATTTATCCACCGCCTTTTGATGTCCCTTCATTTTCACACTTTAGTGACTTTAGAAAGGCCCCTTGAGTTGTTTCGCTCGCACTTACTTTCACATCTGCGAGCATCCAACGCCATTATTTATGATGAGCGGATATCATTGGCATATCTTCATGCCAAGCGTGAAAATATTAAAGCTAAAATTAAAACTACAGACTTGGAGACCAATGAAATAATTTTCGATTATAAGGCTCCCGTGCCACCTGACATACCCCCCTTACACTCTGCTTTTCGGTTAAGTCATGTAACACATAGATTCTCTCCTCATGTATCTAGGACGTTAGTGTTTCATTTTAAGTTTTGTTGCATGCACTTCCACTCCTTTCGGAGACCGTTCGATGCTAGATTATGTGATTTTGGTTTAGTCTGGTCAGTCCCCGAGCAGATGCCTTCTGACACCGCTAGTAAAAGAAGTATTTTTCGCAGCGTATAACTATTTTTTTTCTCGTGGACTAGATGAGCCACTAAGCCGTGGAATAGGCTAACTGCTTTACTAAAACTGGATTTGTCCCTAAATAACTTAAAGTTCTTTCTTTATGTGTTAAGTAGGAGTTTTGCCCGAGTGTCCACAATTATCCCCTGCTGACGTGGAATCATGACACACATTTTTCCCTTTCTTTGATATACCTTTAAAGGCGGTGAAAATGCGGGTTGTGATAAGGACATTCACTAACGATCTGAAATCATTTAGGAATGATCCACATAATTAAGGAAAGATCAATCATACAAAATTTGAATTAAAATTTGAAATGTTGTCCGAATGTTTCAAACGAAAATTCTGCAACAGCATTCTTCGAAAGAAATCATGATTTCTCGAAAAGGATTTGATCTTTGGAAAAATGGCATACCCTTCTAGAAAAAATGCTTCCCGCAGAATTCTTTGAGCTGTGGAATGGATTTTTCGAAAGATGGAATTGACTTTTCGAAAATAACTTTTATTTTTCGAAACATGAGTCTAATTTTTCGAAAACAACATTCCTTTTTCGAAAAATGGATTTTGCTTTTTTGCGAAATCAAGAGGGCATTTCTCGAAAAGGAGATCTTATAAGTTTTTTAGAGTATTTTGAAAAATCTTTCTGTTTCCCGAGAACAATTCTACTTTCTTGAAAAATTTAACTAGTCCTTTCAAAAAACTTTCTTCTTTTCGAAAAACGGACTTAGGAATTTCAGAGTAAGTTCATTTCCTTCATTCTTCAAAGACTATCAAGCCTTCCTTTCATCCATGCTCTAGTACTTGAAAGTGAAGTGCATACTAAGAGAGAGATTACACATGATTCAACACCATGGATCACACAATGAGATTACATTGTATGGTCTTGGTTATGTGACACATTGTAAACTGACATTGGTCTACACTTAACAATAATGACCTTCAAGCACTAAACTAGAAAATAGCATCAAATACATACTTAACTCATCTTAGTTCAAGGTGACTTCACACAAATCTAAGTTATTGTGGATACGATACCCAACAACTGGAACAAAGAACAATTTGAAGGTGTTCATTAAAGTGAAGGATGGACCAAAGGTGATCTTTGGTGGATCAGACAAAGGGATTACCAGATATTATGGTTCTAACGTCCCGATTCGCACTAGGCCCCTTGTGCGCGTTATTGAGTCAGGGGTGCTGACTTGGGTTCAGAGAAGTGCTGGCAGCTGGGCTGCACTTATAAATGGGAGGATATATCAGTATAGAATAGGACACGGGTAGAGACACGAGTGTGTCCTTATGTAACGCCCCCGGTTTTTCAGTGTTTTGTTTGATCTTTGATTGGCATTACGATGACGCATTTCCGGCCCTTCGCTGTTGTCGAGCGCGGTCTTAGCTCTTTAGGTTCCTTGTGTAGACTGGTTGTAGCCTGTTGGCAAGTTTCCCCAGCTAGCCGAAGTCTGTTTTCGTGACTCGGTTCGGCCTCTTAGGGAAATGCTTTTGTTTTGGCTTCGGGAGGTGTTAGCCCGAGTGTGCGATCGTCGGATGTTGTTTTTGACCTCACCGTTGTTTTTCTAGCTTGGGTGTTTTGCTACGGTGCGAGTTTTGGTCGAAGTCCGAGATCGTTTGCTTTCGCGTCGTTTCGACGTTTGTTATGTTAGCTGTAATGTTGTTGTGCTGTGCATGGCCTGGTGTGGCCGAGCTTGTTAGGCTGGTGCCTGCTCTTCTTTTTTTTTAAGATAAGGAGTTAGCTGTTTTTGTCTACGTTTGGGTGTCACGGCCTAGGTCACGAGCGTGACCTAGGGCGTGTCGTGCTCGGGAAGCGCTCTCCTTTGCGTGGTCGACGAATTTTGGTCGACGGGTTTTTTTCTTAGGAACACGGCCTGTGACACGGGCGTGTCACAGGGCGTGTTCCCATTCGGTTCGTCGAGCAGCGCTCTATGGTCGTCAGACATTGTTTTAGTGAGAACACGGCCATGTCATGGGCGTGTCGTATCGGACACGGGCGTGACACGGGGCGTGTCTCTCTGTTCGACGATCGGCGCTCCACGATCGTCAAGGGGTGTTTGAGTTGGTACACGGCCTGTGACAAGGGCGTGCTACAGGGCGTGTCCCATGTTTCGTCGAGCAGAGATCGACGTTTTGTCGAGTCGGTAGGTGGGTAGATGTGTGAGTACACGCCCCGTGACACGGGTGTGTCGGGCCATGTCACGGGCGTGTCTGGGGCGTGTTCCGTACTTTTTTCTCCTGAGAGCATCTTTTGTTGCCGTGAACCGTTTTTCCTTCTCATTTCGTCGTTCCCGGGCCTGGAGAGCTTCCAGCGGAAGGGTTTTGGGAGGAGGCGGTGGTTTTTGGCCTATGTTTGCGGGAGGGAGCTCGTTTTTCTCGTGCGATAGCGGATTTGGCTTGCCCTCGTCTAGATCTTCCCTTCAATGTAAGTTTCTCTTGATTTATGGTTGATTTTAGGAGTTGAGAATTTCTGATTTCTTTTCCTCTTCCTCAAAGCTTTAGTTTTGGTCTTCTAGGTGGCCGAACTTGCCGCCGGTGCCAAGCTTTGGAGATAGCTGTTGTTTTTCCTGGAGGTAGAGGAAAGTGGCTCCCTTGCCCTTGCCAAATTTTTTCTAACCCTTACTCTGTTTTCATTTCCTGTGCAACACTTCTGTTTTCTTTATTTTTCCTCCCTAGAAATTTGAGTAATAGGATGCCTTTTTCCTTCATTCCAGCCATGGGCTGCTTCATTACTTTCTACATTTAAATCAATTTTCCTCTCTTTTTGTCTCGTTTTGGTGTACAGTGGGTAGCTAGAGTTAGGGTGAGGCTGCGGTTAGTTGTAGTTTAGGTTTAGTTGCAGAAGCCCCGAGTAGTTAGGATGGAAGGGAGGGTTGGGATTAAATTTCCAACTCTCTGTGTTCGCACGTTGAGAGAGTTTAGGCTGCGGTTTTAACTAAAACCTTACGTTTACCCTAAGTGGAAAGCGCTGACAGCGTCGAGTGAGCCGAGTTCACCCAACGCCATCATCCAGCGTAGGATTTGCGACTAAATATTTTGGCGTCAAGTGAGTGGAGCTTACTCAACTCCACGTCGAGTGGGCTCGACGTTTCTGTCTTGGGTTCGTGTGTTTCCTTAGGATTGTTAGTGTGACTTTTTCCTTTTCCCTAGGGGGGGGGGTATTGGGTGTTCGGCTACTTTTTGCATGCCGACTCTTGGGTTGTGGCAGGTGGTGGAGTTTTGGTGGCCTCTGGAGGGGTGGTTTTATGTGGAGAGCTGTGGCCACCGCCTTTTGCCACGGTTTGGGTTGGCGTGTGTAACACCCCCTATCCGTCGCATAGCATATAACAGTAGGTCCGGCCGGGGCCCAATGCCGTATTCCACAGACAGACCGGGTGGTTACTCATGGAAACCATCCAACCAATCGTAACATCCTAGACAGAGCATTCTAGCGGAAGCAGTTTATAAAAGTTGCAATAAAGAACCCAGCACGAAAGCATGAATGTCCACTAATACCAAAATAGGAATGTTATACATACACCAGTACAAGCCTTAAGGCTTTACAAAATTGTTCACTTCATATTACATGTTTTACAAACCACGGCACGCAGGCCGGTCATACATGAATAAAACAGTAAACACTCCGATTAGGCCTTCGAGGGCTGGCTTCGCAAATTGGGCTTTAGCCAGCTATTGACCGCTTGGTCCAGCAGCACCTGCAAGCAACAAACCACCGCACGGTGGCAAAACAAGGCAACGGTCAGCAATGCTGACCAAATTATAACGATCCCGCCCCCAACTTGGGGCGGCGATGCTCCTTCCCTGCATTTCATTAGCATAAGCGAGCATTATATATATATATTCATTTCATCACAGACGTTGGCTCGCACGGCCACACGCCCCGTGCTCTCAGGGCACCTTCTCGGTGAATCGGTCGATGTCACGTCAATTAAAGCCATAGACATTCCAGACTCACCACCGCCACTTTGACGGCCAAACCTATGAGCATTTTTGTCTTCCCGGCATGGGTCACGTCAATTTAAGCCATAGACCGCCGAAGACCCTCATCTATGCCAACGGCAAGTGCCACGTAACTTTAGGTTTCTTTAACCCGAACGACATAGAAGTGGGTACGATTCCATCTAACCCGTGATCACGTCGCAACGAAAATTTAAGTCATTTGCGCGGGTCAAACTTCTCTCGAGTCCCATTACCATCACATTTCACATAACCCGGTTATGTTCAAGTTGGCTCTCCGGCAACCAAGTCGGCAGGATCACGCATCCGCCCACTTTTCCGGGTGCACCTTTGGGTTAATCCCCAAGGCTCCCTTTTGCAATCTATCGTGTAGAAAATCCGAAAAACAATCAATAGCACGGAGTCTTCTCCGGCCTTTATGCAATGCAACATCACCGATCCAGACCAACATGTCCGGGTATGCTTCACACATCATGCCTATGTCCGTTCTCGCTTACGGACTCTAAACAACGGGGACTTCACATATCTACCCGAAGGAACGCCTCCAACTCACCGCAAACTCGCGAGAGCGGGCTTCCTATGCAAAGAAGGAGAGCTACTCATGCTCAAGAAGAGAATCGTTACCCTTGCGTTCTTCTTTGGCGCCATGGAAAAGTTAGCGGATGAAAAGCACCGCACTAGCTTTGCCTCCGTGGATCCGGAGTCGGCTCGCGATTTGGAGCTTCGAAGTTCCTCCAATGGCCGGATCTAGCTTCTTCTTCCTTCCTTGGCTCTCCTCTCTCTCTAAGCTTTTAGAAAGATAACCACTCATGAAAAGTGAGGGTTTCTAAGTCCAATCCTGGGTATATCTCACTAGGAACAACCCCCAGCCGTTGGATCCCAAAATAAAGAAACGAACGGCTTTGATTCGGGACTGAAATGCCCAATCTGGATTACACATGGCCTAGCACACGCCCGTGTCCAGTGCCGTGTGCCTCATTCGCCGTCAAAATCGACTTGCCTGGAACAACACACGGGCATCGAACATGCCCGTGTTCGACCTGACACGCCCGTGTTCCACCTGACACGGCCGTGTGGCGGCCGTGTACCCCCATCGATTTCTCCCGAAATCAACCCGAGCACTGCACGGGTTCTAGGACACGCCCGTGTCCTTGCCCATGTCTACCTCTACACGCCTGGGCTCCAGGCCGTGTACACGGTCTCGACACTCGACACTTCGTCGATCGAAGATCGTCGACCTGATGACACGGCCTTGGACACGCCCGTGTCCTAGGCCGTGTGCCTTGTCTCGACACATCGTCGAGCAAAGTTCGTCGACTCCCCAGGATGAGTGTCGACACGGGTCGACACGCCCTGCGACACGCCCGTATCGCAGGCCGTGTGCCATGTCTCGACACTTCATCGAGCGCAGTGTCGACTTCACGGGCTGAGTGTCGATACGGGTCGACACGCCCTGCGACACGCCCGTGTCGCAGGCCGTGTGCCCTGTCTCGACACAACTTCGAGGGAAATTCATCGACACCCTGGGCCGATCGTCGACACGGACTTGACACGCCCTGCAACACGCCCATATCGCAGGCCGTGTTCTCTGCTCGACGGTCGTCGACTCCAAAATCGTCGACCTCTCGACCAACTCGACGACACAAGCCTGACACGCCCTGGGACACGCCCGTGTCCCAGGCCGTGTGCCTCCTGCCAGAACCCAAAACTGGCACAAAACGTCACCCGTCGCTCCTTTGAGTTTCGGGGCGTTACAACGTGTGTGGGACCCTAGTGCTGCCACTGTTTGACCCCTTAGCCCATTTTTGGATCTGGCTTTGGTTATGTATTCAGATCCATGTTTTGACCACTGCCATTTATGCACGTGTTAGGACTGTTAGTCCCTTTCCTGTTTATGTTTTTGTTTTCTTTTGGCATATATGTATATGTCTTGTTGCTGTTGCAGACTCTCTTCTGGGGCATATTGCTTTTATTGCTCGCACTGGGTGTGCTTTGCTGTACTTTAGACAGTGCTCTTTTCTTACTGTCATGCCCTTTCTTTTGCTTATAGCAGTTTGATGCCAGGTTGGTAGCCCTTTTTTTATTTGCTCATAAATCTAATGCTCAATTTACCTTTTTGATTATTTTCTTGCTGAGGTGTTCTTTTCTTGAATGCCTCAGGTGCAGGTTGTAGCCAGTTCAGTGGCTAGTTCTTTTGGAGGGGCTTGTTGGTGGCCTCTTGGGTAGCTGAGATAGCTGATCCCCGATTTTGTGAGGTAGTTCTTTACCTTTCTGTATAGACATACATACTCACCAGTGGGTTCGTGTCAGGTTGTTGACGCCCACTGGTGGCTTCTTGCGATGTTGGGTATGAACTTAAACTGCAATTTTTTGCCTATTTGTGGTTGTTTACTTGCTTCTGGGAAGGATTTATATTAGGTTGCATGTTAGATATTTTAAACCCTAAAAGCATTACTATATGTATCTCATGCATAACATATTTATAAAACCAAGATACTATTTTTCCTTAGCGTAAAAGACTATCTCTCATATATACTATATTCACTTTAGAGTTGTGCATACCATGAGTCGTCCCTCGGGGACACTTATGCTCATTTATGGTGTCAACTTAATTGAACCAAAGTATTTTCTGCTGCGTATAAATATACTTTTAATTGTGGAGTAGCTGATCCACCGTGCCGAGGGATACGGCCATTAAATATAACTGGTTTTCTTTCATATTAATCTATGGTTTTCTTTAAAAATCTAAGGTCTGGGGTTTTGCCTGAACGTGTGCAGTTATCCCCTGCACGACGTGGCATCACGACACATGTTTTCTCTTGCTTTGATACGATTTTATTGTTGAGAAAATGCGGGTTGTGACAGTTGGTATCAGAGGGAGGTTGCTTGACAAATGGTCGGGCAACCTTTCCCTTTTTGCATTACTGGTTAGCGTCATACCATACACACACCGATATGTCATCAGCAAGTCTTGGCTAAAGCACGAACACTACACTCATGAGCATAAAGACGTATACGGGGCATATTATGTAGTATGGGATGCATAATATGTGTTTGTATATGGATCCACCATAGGAGGCAACATGTGAGGGTTATGTAGTATGGGATGCATAACCTCACCACATGAATGCGGCTAGCACGTTTTTCTTTTTCGTTGCATGGGAATGTTATGTAGTATGATATGCATAACATTTTCATGTGTACGCCGCCCATAGCATGCATTAAGGCATTTTTAGAATGCATAGCACATCATGCATAGCATAACATTTCATAAGCACAACGTGCCAAGCTAAAGATTTTCATGATGACATATGTACACACATGGTTTTGAGTCAAAAAGAATACAAATAGATGAATTCATGGTTTAGGCACATGAGTTAGTATGATGGTGGTGAACCATCTTAGGTTAAGCATAACATCATCATGGTAAAAACAACTCCCAGAGCAAGTTTTGCAGTTGAAGTTCATATTTAAGTGTGTTTTTCTGTACCGGGTAGTTTTGTTCTAGCTGTTGGGCTAGGGTTTGTCTAAAGCTTGTGCAATTATAGGATAGCGAGACGTCCTGCGATGAGATCGACCCCCCAATCCGAGGGTGAGACGTCAGGAGCGCAAAGCGAGGTGTTTGTAGAAAGCCTGCGATAGAGTAATGAGGCGTTATCAAGACAGGTAGTGGCGATGCAGGCTCAGATTCAGTCCCTTGTAGCAGTGGTGGCAGGACAGACTCCGAGAGCTCAGGCCCCCACTGAGGGGGTAGCTGTTCCTGCCCCTCTTGCTCCTCCCGTACCTTTGGTTGTGGTGCCCCCGGAGATGGCATTCATATCCCAGTTTTAGCGGCTTAGGTCCCCTACTTATGATGGGCAAGCAGATTTCATGATTTTGGATGACTGGCTGATTTCCATTGAGGAGATGTTCTCTTACTCAGGGATTGCGGACGATTAGAGAGTGATGCTCGCTGCCTACCATCTCAAGGGCTTAGCAAAGAATTGGTGGCTGAGGGAGAAAGAAAGCTTGGTGGCAAGATGCTCTTGGGAGTCATTTAAGGTGATGCTGTTGAGTAAGTTTCTTCCTTCAGTCGAGAGGGACCGGCTGATGAATGACTTTCTCCATTTGAATCAGAGGAAACTCACGGTTAGTGAGTATGAGATTGAGTTTAGTAAGTTGAGTCGGTTTGCTCCTGGTCTGGTGAGTGTTGAAGCAGACCGAGTTAAGTGATTTCTGGGTGGACTAAGAAGCGACATTCAGCAGTTAGCAAATGCCTACGGAGCAGTCAGTTATGCCAGCGTGGTTGAAGCTGCCTTGAGAGTTGAGGTTGTTGAAACTTGTGAAGTGAAAGTGGGTGAATGGAAGGCTTGGGCAACCTATCCGCGCGGACTACGCGGACATGGTTTGCGGACTGCTAAGTCGGCAGGGATGTTGCAGGCGGTTTGTTCTGTGGCGTCCTGGGCGGTCTGTTCGCTCGGACTACGCAGACAGCAGCGGCGGTCTGACAGGCCAGTGTATGCTCAGCAGCGGTTGACTCCCAGGAAGTAACCGGGCGGATAGAAATGCTATCCGCGGAGTCCGGCATGAAGCAGACTGATGAACTGGAGCTCGGCAGACCGGTTTGGCAGTTGCCTTGGTCTTGCTCTAGTGAAGCGGCAAGTGGAAGCCGCGGAGACCGCCGGTCAGCGCGGACAGAAACTGGAGGTCACCCGGTATGGCGGGCTAGATCCAGTGTCCGACAGTAAGTGCGGACTGGCCCATGTGGCCAGTGGACTGTACTTGGTGTGATCTGAACCAAGTCCAGGATGGCTCAGTCCGGGGAGATCACGCAGTGGAGCGCGGGCTGGTTTCTCAATCCGCCAAGCCTAGTAGAAGCGTTGTTGCCTTGTTTGCTAGCTTGGGGATATGCGGACTGGAGGATTGCATGTGCAAGAGCGTGCGGACTGGAGCTGGAGTCCGCTGAGTTCGGTTTAGCCTTGTGATGAGGTTATGAACTCAGGAATGCGGATTGGAGTTTGCTGTGTAAGCAGACTGGATCGGCATGTCCGCTGAGTCCGGCGGTGCCTTGGAGATAGAGGCAATGGACTCAGGAGGTGTGGACGGAAGCCGGGTATCCGCTGAGTCCGGCAGGTGCCTTGATGGCGAGGCTGCGGGCTCGGGGTTTGCGGGCTGATGCCTTGTCCGCAGATTGGCGGACACGGCTGTTGTGGAGTTCGGCTGTGGTGGTCCTGGCTTGGCCTCTGGCGGCAAGGCGGACTGGATATTGGAGTCCGGCCTTGGAGAAGCTGAGGCGGACTGGCTATCTGCACAAAAGCGGCGAACTGGAATGTGTGTCTGCGGGCTGGCGGACACACTTGTTATTGCCGCGGGATGTGGCGGTGATCCTATCGGCTAGGGCGGTGACCATACTCATCATCGTGCCTATAAATAGGACCCATGTCACATCAAGAGTAACTAACCTGAACCGAAGTAAGTGAACAGTAATTGAGCTCGCGTAAGTTGCAGTGGTCTGGACTTTGGTGTCCGCGCGGATAGAGAGTTGACCCGGTTGTGCTGTGCAGGTTGTGCGGATAGCGCTGGAAAGCCAGGACTTAGCTCTGATTGCCGTCAGGGACAGTGCGGACTCTGCGGTTAAGCAACAGGCGGTAAACAGCAGGTCGCGGATAGCGACCAGGCGGTCTTCTCTTTGGCAACTTGGTTCGGGGATCAGGAAGTCGCCTGCTTCAGCCGGACTGTTCCATTCGGTGACGCAGCTTGTGCGGTCTGGCGGCTAGGCGACCTCGCGGTCAGGCGGCCTGCAGATCGGCAGTGAAGAGCTAAGCATTGGAATAAGGGGTGAGTCCGCGCGGCTTGGGTTGCGGTCTGGCGACCTGGCGGACTGAGCGGACTCCACAGCAGTAGACCGACGGCTTGGTGGTTGAGTCTGCGCGGCTTGTTTTGCTTTCTTGTCTTTGTAACTGTCTCTGCTCTCCTGGTTTCGTTTTTGGTGAAGCATGTCTCGCCATGTATGTCTCGCCTTGTAAAGAAGTTTGTTCTTGATCAATTAAGAAGCTTGTGCTGCATGTGTTGCTGGTTGTTACTGCTTTGTTGAGATAACCCCTGCTAACTCCACGATCCGGGAAAACTTTCAACATTATAAGTGGGCGTATCCTCCTTCGGTTTGTTGAGTTTTTCAACAGGGTATCCAAGGGGGCGTCTGCGGTTTGTTGAATTTTAACATGGTATCAAAGTGAGGTTGTTGGAGTGGTAAAGCAGTGCTCAATGGAAGTAGTTGCTCTTCTGTAGAGGAAACCAGTGGTAGAACCATGGCAGTGGAGGATGCAAGTTGTCTTGGTATTGATCTTCTTACAGAGACGAACTTTGAAATGTGGAAGTCCTGTATGAAGAGATTTCTTCTTGGCGAGGACCTTTGGGAGGTTGTATGCGGAGCAGGAAGACAAGAGGCTACTGCTGGCAATGCTGAAGTGATGAGAGCTTGTAAGGAGACAAATGCGAAAGCGGAGTCTATTCTCAAGCAGGTGATCTCATCGGAGCTCTTGGACCACATCAGTGGATGTCGGTCAGCTGCGGAGGTTTGGACTTCCCTTCATGGGTTGTTCAGGAAGAAGGTGAAGGTTGCTGCTGAAGATGGTCCCTCTACTTCATATCAGGAAGAAAGGAGTGGTTCTCCTAGGCGTGATAGGAAGATGAAGGAAGGATCACGGTGTTATAAATACAAGCAGCATGGTCATCTTCGGAAGGAGTGCAAGGTTACCTTGCTCTCGGCGAACGTTGCTCAGGTAGGGAGGAAGGAGAAGAACCTTGTTGGGTTATCAACAAGTTCTGGAGTTGATCGGAGGAATTCCAGTGATAGTGCTGCTATCTGGCATGAAAGACTGGGGCATGTAGGGATGGACAAGCTGAAAGCAATGGCGGAAAGAAGACTCGTAAGAGGCTTGCCTAGATTGTCATCCTATGGCGATGGTCGGGGGTGTGCGGGATGTCAGGAAAGTGGAGCCTATCGCTTCATAGTTGACAAAGCACAATCCAGATGTAAAGCACCATTGGTGGTTGTCCATTGTGCTCTGGTGGGACCGACCGTCACGGCCAGTCTTAGAGGCAGCAGGTTCATGCTGATATTGGTTGATGACTATTCTAGGTATACGTGGGTATACTTCATGAAGAAGACGTCCAACATGGTACGCTTGTTTTTGGAGTTCAAGAAACTTGTGGAAGGCCAGCTTGGCCGGAGGATCAAGGTGTTGAGGACAAGTATCGGTGGTGAGTTTGGCTCAACCGAGTTTTCACACTTTTGCAGGAAGCAAGGGATCCGGAAGGAGCTTTCTTGTGGACATACTTCACAATAAGGTAGTATTGCAGCTCGGATGATCCGTTGGTTAACGGAGACCTGCAAGTGTTGGCTTCAGAGTAAAGGCGTTCCGAAGGCTCTTTGGGCGGAAGGAATGGCCTGTGCTGCTCATGTCATCAACCGGATGCCTCTTAGTCCGATCATAGTGAAGACTCCTTATGACCTGATGTTCGGAGTGAAGGCCTCAGTGAAGCACCTTCGGGTGTTTGGATCTACCTGCTATATACATTCTCCGGGTGCTCTCAAGACAAAGCTAGTCTTTGTTGGGTATGATGAGCAGAGAAGAAGATGGAGGTGTATGGATCATGCGACGAAGAAACTCATAGTATCGAGAGACATTGTTTTCGATGAGTTGACGCCGTTTTGGAGTAGTTCTCATGTGGAGCTAGAGATAAGCAGGTCAGATGGTGGGCTGAAGGAGGCTGCTGCTAAGGAACTGGAGTTACCTGAGTCACCAGGTGCTCCAGGTTGTTCTAGCTCCGGGGCAAAGACGTCAGAGTCGGGAAGAAGGGGGAGCGATGCTCCAGGATCTTCTGGCTCGAAGGCGGAGGCTTCCGGTTCAGCAAGTAAGGGGAGCGATGTTCCAAGTAGTTCTTGTTCAAGAGGGGAGTCTTCTGGTTCAGGTAGCAGGGGGAGCGTTGCTCCAGGTGCTCTTGGTTCCAGTAAGGAGGCGTCTTGTTCAGGAAGCAAGGGGAGCATTGTTCCGGGTTTGCCCGGGAATGGAGCTGGTTCAGAAGCAGCGGAGGTGGTTAGCCGTGATCCGGTTCATCGGAGATCGAAGAGGATCAGTAAGCCACCAGCTCGATATAGTGAAGGAAACACGGCGGACTTGGTTCCGTGTTTCCTTGTTAGCCCTCAGGTCGAGCAAGGTACTTCTGGCTGAAGAGGTGACTTCGCTCAGAGGCAACGAGGCTTGGACTTTAGTGTCCAAGGAAGTTGGTGATACTCCTGTGATGCATGAGTGGAGGTTTAAGCTGAAGAAGGCAGAGGGAAGCATGGCTCCTTTTGGGAGATGCTGGAGGGCTCCCTTATGGTCCATGATATGCGGGGCGAGGACTATATCTTGGACATCTCTTCGTAGATGCTATCGGAAGGATCAGGTGCAAGGTTACGGGAGCTGCTAGAGTTATTCACCACTTCTCACTTCAAGGGGGAGTGTTGAAACTTGTGAAGTGAAAGTGGGTGAATGGAAGGCTTGGGCAACCTATCCGAGCGGACTACACGGACAAGGTTTGCGGACTGCTAAGTCGGCAGGGATGTTGCAGGCGGTTTGCTCTGTGGCGGCCTGGGCGGTCTGTTAGCGCGGACTACGCGGACAGCAGCGGCGGTCTGACAGGCCAGTGTATGCTCAGCAGGCGGTTGACTCCCAGGAAGTAACCGGGCGGATAGAAATGCTATCCGCAGAGTCCGGCATGAAGCGGACTAATGAACTGGAGCTCGGTAGACCGGTTTGGCAGTTGCCTTGGTCTTGCTCTAGTGAAGCGGCAAGTGGAAGCCGCGGAGACTGCCGGTCAGCGCGGAAAGAAACTGGAGGTCGCCCGGTATGGCGGGCTAGATCCAGTGTCCGCTAGTAAGTGCGGACTGGCCCATGTGGCCAGTGGACTGGACTTGGTGTGATCTGAACCAAGTCCAGGATGGCTCAGTCTGGGGAGATCGCGTAGTGGAGCGCGGGCTGGTTTCTCAGTCCGCCAAGCCTAGTAGAAGCGCCGTTGCCTTGTTTGCTAGCTTGGGGATATGCGGACTGGAGGATTGCCTGTGCAAGAGCGTGCGGACTGGAGCTGGAGTCCGCTGAGTTCGGTTTAGCCTTGTGATGAGGTTATGAACTCAGGAATGCGGATTGGAGTTTGCTGTGTAAGCAGACTGGATCAGCGTGTCCGCTGAGTCCGGCGGTGCCTTGGAGATAGAGGCAATGGACTCAGGAGGTGCGGACGGAAGCCGGGTGCCCGCTGAGTCCAGCAGGTGCCTTGATGGCGAGGCTGCGGTCTCGGGGTTTGCGGGCTGATGCCTTATCCGCAGATTGGCGGACACGGCTGTTGTGGAGTCCGGCTGTCGTGGTCCTGGCTTGGCCTCTGGCGGCAAGGCGGGCTGGATATTGGAGTCCGGCCTTGGAGAAGCTGAGGCGGACTGGCTATTTGCACAAGAGCGGCGAACTGGAATGTGTGTCCGCGGGCTGGCGGACACACTTGTTCTTGCTGCGGGATGTGGCGGTGATCCTATCGGCTAGGGCGGTGACCATACTCATCATCGTGCCTATAAATTGGACCCATGTCACATCAAGAGTAACTAACCTGAACCGAAGTAAGTGAACAGTAATTGAGCTCGCGTAAGTTGCTGCGGTCTGGACTTTGGTGTCCGCGCGGATAGAGAGTTGACCCGGTTGTGCTGTGCAGGTTGTGCGGATAGCGCTGGAAAGCCAGGACTTGGCTCTGATTGCGGTCAGGGACATTGCGGACTCTGCGGTTAAGCAACAGGCGGTAAACAGCAGGTCGCGGATAGCGACCAGGCAGTCTTCTCTTTGGCAACTTGGTTCGGGGATCAGGAAGTCGCCAGCTTCAGGCGGACTGTTCCATTCGGTGACGCAGCTTGTGCGGTCTGGCGGCTAGGGGACCTCGCGGTCAGGCGGCCTGGAGATCGGTAGTGAAGAGATAAGCATTGGAATAAGGGGTAAGTCCGCGCGGCTTGGGTTGCGGTCTGGCGACCTGGCGGACTGAGCGGACTCCACAGCAGTAGACCGGCGGCTTGGTGGTTGTGTCCGCGTGGCTTGTTTTGCTTTCTTGTCTTTGTAACTGTCTCTGCTCTCCTGGTTTGGTTTTTGGTGAAGCATGTCTCCCCATGTATGTCTCGCCTTGTAAAGAAGTTTGCTCTTGATCAATAAAGAAGCTTGTGCTGCATGTGTTGCTGGTTGTTACTGCTTTGTTAAGATAACCCCTGCTAACTCCACGATCCGGGAAAACTTTCAACATTATAAGTGGGCGTATCCTCCTTCGGTTTGTTGAGATTTTCAACAGGGTATCCAAGGGGGCGTATGCGGTTTGTTGAATTTTAACAGAGGCCATTGAGAATGCCAAGAATAGAGGCCAGCAGTTGAGGAAGGATAAGCGAAAGTCCGGTGGAGGGAAGAGCCCTCGGGAACCTGATGTTGTCTCGAGAAAGAAGAACAAAGAGGTTTGTAGTTTCTGTTGCCGGCCAGGCCACACCTTTGAGAAGTGCTTCAAAAGGTTGGGAGCGTAGAATAAGGAACAGGTACACGTGATTCAGGGTGCCCCCAGAGGAGACTTGGTATGTGCCATGTGTGGAAGGAAGGGGCATGAGGCTGCCTGTTGCTGGTTAAAAGATAAGGTCTGTTTTCAGTGTGGGCATAAGGGTCATCTCAAGACAAAGTGCCCAAAGTTCCAGCCTGTTCTGCAGCAAGTTCCCCTCCAGGCTTTGCCACCGCCTCAGCAAATGGATAAAGGAAAGGGGAAGCTGAATGTGTTTTCGGCAGACGAAGCGCAGACTTCGACCCAGGTTATCTCAGGTTCGACTCCTCCCCAGTCGTTTCGTTATGTTCCCTTTTTGGTTGTATTTTTCATTTTAGCATTTGTTGCCTTAGATGCGTGCGCTATTTGTAGGATGATTTAAGGTAAAGAACCGATGGGCGCGCGTTCTCTTAGATTCAGGCACTACCCACTCGTTTGTGGCTAGAGCCTTCGTGGAGTGATTCAGTTTGGGCCTAGATCGTGTTGGTGGTGCCTTCTGTGTTAAGTACCCCTCTGGTGACTCTGTGGTTATGGACCTGGGTGTCCTTGATTGTCCGATTTTGTTGGGGGATTTTCTCGCCAAGGCAGATCTGAAGGTGATTGACCTGGAGGACTTCGATGTTATCCTGGGCATGGACTGGTTGTCCAGGTACGATGTAGTTATCCAGTGCAAGGGTAAGCGCTTGGACTTCGTTAAAGACAACGGTCAGCCAGGGAGCGTTTATGGGTATTCTCTCCAGGAGTCTCCAGTCATTTCTGCGGTGCGTGCTCGGAAGCTACTTGATTCTGGCTGCTTTGCCTGTGTGGTCTCTCTTGTAGGGACAGTTGTTAGAGTGTCGCATTTGGAAGAGATTCCTGTGGTGTGTGACTTCTATGATGTGTTTCCTGATGATCTTCCCGGTCTTTCACCCGATCGAGATGTCGAGTTTGTTATAGATTTGGAGCCAGGCATGCATCCTATTGCAAAGGCGTCGTACCGGATGGCCCTGCGAGAGCTGGAAGAGTTGCGAATTCAGCTGGAGGATATGTTGGAAAAATGTTTCATAAGTCCGAGTTCTTCGCCTTGGGGTGCACCAGTGTTGTTCGTTAAAAAGAAAGATGGGTCGATGAGGCTATGCATCGACTATAGAGAGCTGAACAAGGTTACTATTAAGAACAGGTACCCTTTGCCTCGGATTGACGATTTGTTTGACCAACTGCGTGGTAGTGCCGTGTTTTCCAAGATTGATCTTCGTTCGGGCTATCACCAGTTGAGGATTCGGGTGTCAGATGTTCCGCAGACGGTGTTCCGCTCTCGTCATGGGCATTTTGAGTTTTTGGTTATGTTATTTGGTTTGACTAATGCGCCTTCAGCTTTTATGGATTTGATGAACAGAGTTTTCAAGGATTTTCTAGATAAGTTTGTGATTGTCTTTATAGACGATGTTTTGGTGTACTCTAAAGATGCGGAGGAGCATGATCGACATTTGCGACTGGTCTTGGTGACTCTGAGAGACCATAAGCTATATGCCAAGCTAAGCAAATGCGAATTTTGGTTACCTCAAGTTTCTTTTCTCGGCCACGTGGTTAATAAGGAGGGAATATCGGTGGACCCAGAAAAGATCGCTGCTATGATGGAATGGGCGAGGCCTGTTACTCCCAAAGAGATCAGAAGCTTCTTGGGCTGGCTGGATATTATAGAAGATTTGTAGAGGGATTCTCTACCTTGTCTGCGCCGTTGACCAAGTTGACGCAGAAGAATGTAGCCTTCATATGGGATGGCAAGTGTGAGGAGGCTTTTGAGGAACTAAAATGAAGGTTATGTTCAGCTCCAATTTTGTCCTTGCTTACTGAAGGTAGTGAGTATGATATATATGTGGATGCGTTGCATGTCAGACTGGGCTGCGTATTGATGCAGGGCGGGAAGGTGATTGCGTACGGGTCAAGGCAGCTAAAGACTCACGAAAGGAATTACCCTACGCATGACCTGGAGTTTGCAACTATGATCTATGCGCTGAAATTGTGGAGGCATTTACTGTATGGCGCGCAGTGCAAGATTTTCACGGATCATAAGAGTTTAAAGTATGTCTTCACCCAGAAAGAATTGAATCTGCGCCAGCGGCGATGGTTGGAGTACGTGGCAGACTATGATGTTGAAATCCAGTACCATCCGGGCAAAGCGAATGTGGTGGTCGATGCCCTGAGTCGGAAATCCGAGAAGATTTTCAATCTCTCCGCCGAGCGTCTAGTGGAAGAATTCCTTTTGATGGTCATTTCTGTGGGAAGCTGCAATTCGCAGATTACCTTGGTAGTGGCAGAACCTTCGTGGATTGCGCTTACGAGACTCCATCAGAAGGATGATCCCGATCTTCTGCATTTGTATCTTCGAGCTAAAAAAGGTGAATTACCAGATTTCTCTATAGATGATGCGGGTACCTTGAAGTATTGTGGCAGGAATCCCCGCAGTTGGAGATATCCGGGATATGGTGTGCAGAGAAGCCCACGGATCTAGTGTTGCCTACCATTCAGGGTCTACCAAGATGTATCATGAGTTAAAGCAGGTTGCCTAGTGGTATGGGATGAAGAGGGACATAGCCAGATTTGTTTCTGAGTGTTACACTTGCAGGCGTATGAAAGCTGACCATGGGAGGCCTGGTGGCAAGCTGACTCCCTTGGGGATTCCGATGTTGAAGTGGGAGAGTATCTCGATGGATTTCATTATAGGCTTACCGAGATCTCCTAAGGGGCATGATTCAGTTTGGGTGATCGTAGATAGATTGACGAAGTGTGCTCACTTTGTACCATTTAAGATCGATTATCCGATGAGGAATATAGCCGAGTTGTATTTGGATGAGGTTATCAGATTGCATGGTGTACCCGTGAGTATCATATCAGATCGAGACTCCAGGTTCAAGTCTCGTTTTTGGAAGAGCCTTCAAGAGGGGTTGGGTACATATTTGAGGTATTCCACGGCTTATCATCCGCAGACCAATGGTCAGACGGAGCGAGTAAATCAGATTGTGGAAGATATGATCTGATGCTATATTCTGGACCACGGAGGAGCGTGGGATGAGCGCTTGCGGCTTATGGAATTTGCGTATAACAACAGTTATCAAGAAAGCTTGCAAATGACTCCTTTTGAAGCTTTGCATGGGAGGCGCTGCAGGACTCCCTTGTTTTGGGCTGAGGTTGGCGAGAGACCTTTGTTGGGTCTACAAGCACTCAAGGTGATGGAAACCACTGTGAAGCTTATTCGGGAAAAGCTTCGGTTAGCCCAAGAGAGATATGAGAAGAACGCCAACCGACGTAGATCGGACTTGGAATTTGTGGTGGGGGACTCAGTGTTCTTAAAGGTCTCCCCGTTGATTGGAGTCAAACGGTTTGGCAAGAACAGGAAGTTGGACCCGAGGTACGTGGGGCCGTTTCTGATTGTTGAGCGGATTGGGTTTTCAGCTTATAGGCTGGCTTTGCCCGCAAATTTCCCTGGCGTGCATGATGTCTTCCACGTCAGTCAGCTGCGGAAATGTGTCCTGAATGGCAGACAGATTTTGGATTCTGTGCCTCAGTTGGAGCCGAATCTTTCTTATGTGGAGGTGCCTGTCCGCATTTTGGATTCTCAGGTTCGTGCGTTGTGGAAGAAGACTATTCCTATGGTTAAAGTTTTATGGAGGAATCCGGATGTAGAAAGAGCGACTTGGGAATTGGAGTCGGCTATGAGGGAGGCTCACCCTCATCTATTTCCCTGATCTTGTGTCTGGTATGTTCTGTTTTATTTATATATATAGCCCTTTCCTGGATCTTTCTCTCTCCTTTTTTATAGGAGTGTTGTGAGTAAAGTTTCGAGGCGAAACTTTTTTAGGGGGAGTGGCTGTAACGCCCCCGATTTTTCTGTGTTTTGTTTGATCTTTGATTGGCGTTACGATGACGCATTTCTGCCCTTCGTCGTTGTAGAGCACGGTCTTAGCTCTTTAGGTTCCTTGTGTAGCATGGTTGTAGCCTGTTGGCAAGTTTCCCCAGCTAGCCGGAGTCTGTTTTGGTGACTCGTTGGGCCTCTTAGGGAAATGCTTTTGTTTTGGTTTCGGGAGGTGTTAGCCCGAGTGTGCGATCGTCGGATGTTGTTTTCGACCTCACCGTTGTTTTCGTTGCTTGGGTGTTTTGCTACGGTGCGAGTTTTGGTCGAAGTTCGAGATCGTTTGCTTTCGCGTCGTTTCGAAGTTTGTTATATTAGCTGTAATGTTGTTGTGCTGTGCACTGCCTGGTGTGGCTGAGCTTGTTAGGCTGGTACCTGCTCTTATTTTTTTTAGCTAAGGAGTTAGCTGTTTTTGTGTACGTTTGGGTGTCACGGCCGAGGTCACGGGCGTGACCTAGGGCGTGTCGTGATCGGGAATAGCTCTCCTTTGTGTGGTCGACGAATTTTGGTCGACGGGTTTTTTTGGTAGGAACACGGCCTGTGACATGGGCGTGTCACAGGGCGTGTTCCCCTTCGGTTCGTCGAGCTGCGCTCGATGGTCTTCAGGCGGTGTTTTAGTGAGAACACGGCAGTGTCACGGGCGTATCGTATCGGACACGGGCGTGACACAGGGCGTTTCTTTCTGTTCGACGATCGACGCTCCACGATCGTCGAGCGGTGTTTGAGTTGGTACACCGCCTGTGACACGGGAGTGTCACAGGGCGTGTCCCGTGTTTCGTCGAGCAGAGATCGACGTTCGTCGAGTGGGTAGGTGGGTAGATGTGTGAGTACACGCCCCGTGACACGGGCATGTCAAGCCGTGTCACAGGCATGTCTGGGGCGTGTTCCGTACTTTTTTCTCCTGAGAGCATCTTTTGTTGCCGTGAACTGTTTTTCCTTCTCCTTTCGTCGTTCCCGGTCCTGAAGAGCTTCCAGCGGAAGGGTTTTGGGAGGAGGCGGTGGTTTTTGGCCGGTGTTTGCGGGAGGGAGCTCATTTTTCTCGTACGATAGAGGATTTGGCTTGCTCTCGTCTAGATCTTCCCTTCCATGTAAGTTTTTCTTGATTTAGGGTTGATTCTAGGAGTTGAGAATTTCTGATTCCTTTTCCTCTTCCTCAAAGCTTCAGTTTTGGTCTACTAGGTGGCCGATCTTGCCGCCGGTGCCAAGCTTTGGAGATAGCTGTTGTTTTTCCGGGAGGTAGAGGCAAGTGGCTCCCTTGCCCTTGCCAAATTATTTCTAACCCTTACTCTGTTTTCATTTCCTGTGCAATACTTCTGTTTTCTTTATTTTTCCTCCCTACAAATTAGAGTAATATGATGCCTTTTCCTTCATTCCAGCCATGGGCTGCTTCATTACTTTCTACATTCAAATCAATCTTTCTCTCTTTTTGTCTCGTTTTTGTGTACAGTGGGTAGCTAGAGTTAGGGTGAGGCTGCGGTTAGTTGTTGTTTAGGTTTCGTTGCGGTAGCCCCGAGTAGTTAGGATTGAAGGGAGGGTTGGGATTAAATTTCCAACTCTCTGTTTTCACGCGTTGAGAGAGTTTAGGCTGCGGTTTTAACTAAAACCTTACGTTTACCCTAAGTGGAAAGCGCTGACAGCATCGTGTGAGTCGAGTTCACCAAACGCCGTCATCTAGCGTATGATTTGCGGCTAAGTATTTTGGCGTTAAGTGAGTGGAGCTTACTCAACGCCACGTCGAGTGGGCTCGAAGTTTCTGTCTTGGGTTCGTGTGTTTCCTTAGGATTATTAGTGTGACTTTTTCCTTTTCCCTAGGGGGGGGGGGGTATTGGGTGTTCGGCTACTTTTTGCATGCCGTCTCTTGGGTTGTGGCAGGGGGTGGAGTTTTGGTGGCCTCTGGAGGGGTGGTTTTATGTGGAGAGCTGTGGCCACCAACTTTTGCCCCGGTTTGGGTTGCCATGTGTGGGAACCTAGTGCTGCCACTGTTTGACCCCTTAGCCCATTTTTTGATCTGGCTTTGGTTATGTATTCAGATCCATGTTTGGACCACTGCCATTTACCCACGTGTTAGGACTGTTAGTCCCTTTCCTGTTTATGTTTTCTTTTTCTTTTGGCATATATGTATATGTCTTGTTGCTGTTGCAGACTCTCTTGTAGGGCATATTGTTTTTATTGCTCGCACTGGGTGTGCTTTGCTGTACTTTAGACAGTGCTCTTTTCTTACTGTCATGCCCTTTCTTTTGCTTATAGCAGTTTGATGCCGGGTTGGTAGCCCCTTTTTTTTATTTGCTCATAAATCTAATGCTCTATTTAGCTTTTTGATTATTTTCTTGCTGAGGTGTTCTTTTCTTGAATGCCTCAGGTCCAGGTTGTAGCCAGTTCAGTGGATAGTTCTTTTGGAGGGGCTTGTTAGTGGCCTCTTGGGTAGCTGAGATAGCTGATCTCTGATTTTGTGATGTAGTTCTTTACCTTTCTGTATAGACATACATACTCACCAGTGGGTTCGTGTCAGGTTGTTGACGCCCACTGGTGGCTTCTTGCGATGCTGGGTATGAACTTAAACTGCTATTTTTTGCCTATTTGTGGTTGTTTACTTGCTTCTGGGAAGGATTTATGCTAGGTTGCATGTTAGACATTTTAAACCCTAAAAGCATTACTATATGTATCTCATGCATAACATATTTATAAAACCAAGAAACTATTTTTCCTTAGCGTGAAAGACTATCTCTCATATATACTATATTCACATTAGAGTCGTGCATACCATGAGTCGTCCCTCGGGGACACTTATGCTCATTTAGGGTGTCAACTTAATTGAACCAAAGTATTTTCTGCTGCGTATAAATATACTTTTAATTGTGGACTAGCTGATCCACCGTGCCGAGGGATACGACCATTAAATATAACTGATTTTCGTTCATATTAATCTATGGTTTTCCTTAAAATCTAAGGTCTGGGGTTTTGCCTGAACGTGTGCAGTTATCCCCTGCACGACGTGGCATCACGACACGTGTTTTCTCTTGCTCTGATACGATTTTATCGTTGAGAAAATGCAGGTTGTGACACCTTACCCGTGTGGGAGAGGCCAACTCTCGAGTCGACGACTCGAGTATGTCCAAAGAAGGACACAGGTAGTGACACGAGGATGTTACTACCCGCGTGAAGTGATACGGGTAGTGCCACGGCCGTGTTACTACCCGTGTGAAGTGACACGAGCGTGTCCCTACCCGTGTGTGTCGAGATCTATGAAGTGTATCCTGTGCAGTGACACGGGTAGAGACATAGGCATGTCCCTACCCGTGTATGTCGAGTTGAACTCGACGAAGCGTGTCGAGATCGACGAAGTATGTCGAGATCGACGAAGCGTGTCGAGATCGACGAAGTGTATGGCACGGGTAGAGACACGGGCGTGTCCCTACCCGTATGTGTCGAGTTGAGTTCGTCGAGACGTGTGAAGGATATGGCCAGGGAACACGGTCGTGTCATGTGGACACGGGTCGGGACACGGGCGTGTCCCTACCCGTGTCGAGTATTTAACCAACACTAAAATCGTCGTTGACACTTCGCTCGAAGCAGGATACGGTTAAGGACACGGGCGTGTCCCTACCCATGTCAATTTTCATATATAAGGGTTGTGAAAACCCTAGCCGTTTTCACTACTCAATTCAGCCATTTTTCCTGAGAGAAACTTCTGTAGAGAGGTAAAACTGCTGGAGCAAGTCTTGGAGGAGAAGATCCGCCGCCGCCGTGAAGGAGAAGATGCCGCCGAGGAGAGTTACACGATCCATGGCCGGAAATAGTGGAAATGCCGGAAACGAGGTGAGCTTCCTCCCCTCTCCCTTGGTGCTAGATCTGTAGATATCTATGTGAGATGTCGACCCAAAAGAGTCTAGACTAGCGAGATGGTGATTTCTCTAGGAAGAGGTCATTCTAGGGCTTGTGCTCTAAGGCTAATTATGTCTTCAACCTCTCCAACCTTCTATGTGAAGATGGGGGATGGTTTCATGAATAATCATGACCTTATGAGGGTGAATAAGGGAGGAGGAATTTCTGGTGTGATTTTGGAAGACCGACTTGAGGAGGAAGAAGAACTGATGCCGTTCATTCTGTTTTAATATGCGCGCAGAATCTATGTTCTGCGTGCAGCCCTTTTCTTGGCCATTGTCAGGTCTGATATGGCCAGATCTGGGCTTTCGACTAAACACGAACATTGAATCCCTTGACAACACCTTTCCAACGAGTAGTTGCACGACTTCAGGCGATGTCTGTAGCCACGGGAAAGTCTTAACGAAGATGACGTCCGATAAATCCTGCATGTAGAAATTGTGTTCTGTACGCAGCGGATTTCAAGGCTGATTTCAAGTATGATACTCTTGAATCTGGGTTGTGGTCCGAACATAAATATTGTAGCCCGTGGAATGACATTTCCATCAAGTGGTTACATGTCTTCACCAGATTCCTATAGCTTCGGGAATCTCCCGTCGAATTTGCTGTCCAGATTTATTCTACACTTAAATTCAGGGTTTGGTATAATGTGAATTTGGATTCGGTGGATTCAATGTTGCTATTAACTTGAGGTTTGGGTGAACTCTTTTATGTTAATCATCTTTGTTCTATAATTGACGAAGTTTAATAATTGGATCCCATGAAATTGATTTGTGAAGCGAAGCATACTTAAACGAAATGATTTGGTAGAAATTGGTAGATTAATATAAATGTGCATCATGTTTATAATGTGTTGAAATCATTTGGAATGACATGTAGGAGGACAATCTATGGCCATGTGAATAACTGTTTAACGGATTGAATTTAGTAGTGCAATGATTAGAGTGTTGTCTCCCTACGGGTAGCATTGTGGAAGGGTGTAAGTGCGATATTGACCGTCACTAGTGGGTATTGCGTTGAGATGAGACAAAGTCGGATGGTTGGGCTTGGTCCTCGTGCTTTCTCCGAGGCTCCTTCCATGCCACGGTGATGTGGAAATGCATGTGGTGTGAGTCAACAAACGGTATCGTAAGCCTGGGTTAAGGATAGTGTGGCAGGTCTACAGGCTCGCCAATCGTCACACCGACGGGAGTTGACAGTTAGACTTTGGGCGGTTGGGCTTGGTCCTCGGTGTTCATGTCCCGGGGCTCCTTCCGTGCCAGGTGAACGGTTGGGCTGTGTCCTCGGGCTTACTTTCGATGCCCCTTTTGGGTCACACAAGGCCAGTTCGGGGCTGTGTTCTCGGTGCACAGCTACCCGAGACCCTCGCTGGGCCATAGTACATATGGGCTCCGCTGTTGTGTTCTTAGCGTTGAGGCGTACGGATAGCTAGATGAAGTAGTGTGCATACCCGCCTAGTAGTAGAGATGCCCGCACTATTGTCACCGCCTGGCCACGGCGGTTGATGCCAGAGAGGTTAGCTATCTGTGTCCACATGGCAATTGCATGTGTGTGATCATGGGTGAGTCATTGCATAGCATACATACCATTTCATAACATTGCACAATAAGAACCTCATCATGTAAGTTTGTATAGACACTCCTCTATGATGAGTTACTTTATGTAAACTGATACTTAACTTATAAGCTTGTATGAGCATCCTTATAAGCTAAGTAACTTTCCTGATGTAGTTACATGTACTTGATGGTTTGTTATTGTGTATGTAAAACTGCTAGAATATAATTCTATTGATCTTATAGTATCATTACCACCTGCTTGTACCTGCTTATACTATTTATTATACCTTGTACTCTTACTCTTTTCTCGGCCCGGTGCCGAGGAGTCGTCGGGGGAGCGGATGTGAAGCCACTAGTCTTTTCGACTAATGGTTGCTACGTCTTCCTTTTAGGAGGTCTCCCCGCAGGTAGAGCAGCCGCAGACTTTGCCGCAGGACAGCCAGGTCAGGACGACAGAGCCTGAAGGGACAGTACCGTCGCTACCGTTAGTTACTGATGTGAGTGTTGAGCAACTCTGATGTAGCCCTTTTGGGCGTTTGTTAGTTGTACTCTGATATATTGTAGAAACATGTTTTAGCTTCTCTATTTTGATGTACTTTGAACTTATATATATTTTGTGTGGATTTGACTTCTCTTATTATATTTTGTTGGTTTGGCATATTATATATTGATATAGGATGTAGCCGGCAGAATAGACGTCTTGTGGTACAGGTTAGCCCGTGTGCTAATGCTACCGCAAGGCGGCTGTTCTGGGCATAAGATCCCCTTCGTGCCGTGTTTTTGGGATCCGGGATGGGGGTCTTACAATGGTAAGATCTCAAATTACTTAGTCACTTTCACAAAAGTAGCTTATGTGGAAGGTTTGCAACACAACCTTATAAGCATAACCCAACTTTGTGATCTTTGCTATGACATTTCATTCCACAAGGATGACTGCCACATAAAGAAGTCAAGTGACCAAGAGGTCATCTTGACAGGCACTTGTTAAATTTTCTCAAGGTGGTCAGCAAGATAGCCCAAACTCCAAATTAATATCTTCGGCACTACCCAGTTCACACTTTGATCTAGCGGAAAAACGGGGAGCAAGTTCAACACACCAAGCACATGGAAGAACAAGCAGATCTTATATTCATTTAACTTCTTTACAAGGCGAGGTATACGTAGCACTACATGATTTCGCTAGTACAATCAGCTGTAATAGAAAGTACAAAAAACAAGTCGGGCGGACAGCTCTGGAAACCGCCGAGACCGCCGAAGTCACCAAGTCCGCCGAACCCGCCCGAGCTGCTGCAACACGCCGAACAGACACGGAGTCTGCCGAAGCCGCGAGGCTGCGTGGACACACCGTTATTCGCCTACAGCTGATGAACGTAAGAACAGACCGCCTACCCGCTTGCGCCTGGCAGACAGGTTATTGGAACTTGCAAATGTTGAAGCAGAGAACTGACAAGTCGCAGAGCGACCTGCTAAGACCGCAGAGTACGCACACTTCCAAGCACTGACAGAAGTCAAAGCCAAACTCTTGGCTCCTTGAAGTTACCCGCGCGACCTGCACACGGCATACCGTCAGCACTACTCAACCCACGCGGACAGAAAACGCAGACCGCAGCAATTTGCCCAAGCCCAACTTACTGTTCCCTCAGTTACTGTATACATGCCGGGGGGTCCTATTTATAGGCGAGGTGAGGAGTGTGGTCACCTCCCTAGTGGATAGAGACACCGCCCGAGCTTGCGCGCTAACAATACCCGTCCGCCGAGTCTACAAGGACTTAGCCGGATTCCAAGGATCAACCCGCCAGGAGCAAGGCACCTTTGGCGAACTCTAATCAGTCCGCCCAAGCCATGCGGACAAGGCACTAGCCCGCAACACCGCAAGACAGCATCCCCCTTCAGTGGTTGTCCGCACAAACCAGAGGCAATCCGCATACCACCAGCGCAACGCCTCTAATGCCACAAGTCCACGACCAAGGGCAGTCCGCCCGGTCACAACGGACTTGGAAACGAACAACGAACACACTAAACTTGTCACAACCTGTGACCAAGTCCAGTAAAGCACCAAAGGCCTAATGTGAGCTTGGCGGTCAAGTCTCAGTCCGCCAACAGCTGCCCAAACGGCCAACCTCCGGACTCCACACTTCAATCCGTCACAACGACATCACTGCTGTACCACAAGAGCTCGGCAAGGCCTCAGCCAAGCTCTAAGGCTAGTCCACAATAGCAATACCGCGGATACTTAGTACGCAAGCCTCCCGCGGACAGAATCTAAACCGCCGAAAAATACAAGCTTGCAACCCGGTCACTGAGCAAAGCACTGCCTACAGTCCGCGGACCTTTATCTGCTCAGGCCACTCCTTAGCCAAACCAGATCCTAGGCCTATCACCAGGCCGTATAACAACATCCGCCCAATCCGCCTAAGATCGCCGACTAAGTCCGCTCAAGCCGCCCGGCCTATCCCATCAACCACTTCCACTTCACAAATTTCAACACTCCCCCTTGAAGTGAGAAGTGGTGACCAAGCCTAGCAAGCTGTGCAATCGCTCAAAAGGCCCCTTCGATGGTGGCTTCGTGAAGATGTCAGCAAGATTATCTTCACTCTGAACATGCCCGACTAGCAGAGATCCCTCCAACACCTTCTCCCTTATAAAGTGATGATTGATCTCTATATGCTTGGTCGTAGCGTGACACACTAGATTGTCAACCAGCTTGAGAGCAGTCTCATTGTCACCCCGGAGTAAAGTTGGCCCTTGCACTTCTTCATGCACATCCTCTATAAGCCTCCTCAACCAGATGGCTTCCCGAGCAGCCAAGGCTGAAGCCTTATACTCTGCCACCATAGTTGAGACGGACACCGAGTCCTGCTTCTTGCTACACCACGAGATGTTAGTTGAACCGCAAGTGAACACATAACCTGAAGTTGACCTCCGATCATCCGAATCACCGCCATAGTCAGCATCCGTGTACCCAAGCAAGGCAAAGTCTGAGTCCCTTTTATAGAGGAGTACCATTTCAGAAGTTGTCTTGACATACTTCAAAATACTCTTTGCCGCCACTAGATGAGACTTCCTTAGTTCAGCCATAAATCGACTTACTCGGCCAACAACATAAGCAATGTCTGGCCTTGTAATTGTCAGGTAGATCAAGCTCACAACAAGAGCTCTGAACACCAAGGGGTCAGGAAGAATCCTTCCCTCATCTTGTCGAAGCTTCAGCCCATGTTCAAGTGGAGTAGAGCAACTCTTTCCTTCGCCCATGCCGAACCGCTTCACAATTCGATCTACATATCCTCTTTGGCAAATGAGTATACAACTCTTCTTCCTCTCCACTTCAAGATCGAGAAAGTGATGAAGCTCTCCCAAGTCCTTCATCTCGAAGCGTATAGCAAGCTCAACCCTAAGCCTTGCTACTTCCTCCTCCGAATTTCCTGTGATGATCATATCATCCACATACAGTAGGACCAAGACTTGAAGCTCCCCCTTCTTCTTGATGAACAAGCTGGAATCTGAGTTGGAAGCAAGATAACCGCAGAACTGCAAGTACTCTGCAATCTTTCCATACCAAGCTCTAGGAGCTTGTTTCAACCCATAGAGAGCCTTCCTGAGCTTGCAGACATAGCCCGGATGATCTTCAGAAATAAATCCAAGTGGCTGATCCATGAAGATGTCTTTATCAATTTCTCCGTAAAGAAAGGCATTCTTTACATCAAGCTGCCACATCCTCCATCCCTTGCTTGCAGCCAAGGCGATCACCACTCTAACTGAAGTCATCTTTGCAACCGGACTAAACGTCTCCTCATAGTCTTCTCCATACTGTTGTGAGAATCCTCGAGAAACTAGGCGAGCTTTGAACCTATCAATGCTCCCATCAGCCTTCTTTTTCAACTTATACACCCACTTGCAAGTAACTGGAGTAATGTCATCAACCTTGGGCACAAGGTCCCAGGTTTCATTCTTCTTTAGAGCAGCAATCTCTTCCTTCATGGAATCTTCCCACTCCTTAACTCCAGTGGCCTCGTTGAAGTTTGCAAGCTCTTGCCCATCCAGAGGACCTGCAAAGAAGCAGGAGATAAAGCTCACTGCATTCCCATCACAGTAACGAGCCGGTGGCTTAATAACCCTCTTCGATCTCCGAAGGGTCGGCTCCTTGCTTGCTACTTCCGTTGCTTCTTCGGTCTCAACTCCTACTTGGGGCAAGCATTGAGCAGTGCTCCCCCTGCTTCCTGAGCCAGAAGGTTCAGCCTCGGAGTTAGAAGCAACAAGAGCTGCTGGTGAAACAGCAAGCTCCTCTTCCAGGCCTTCAGCAGCCACCAAGGGTTCTTCATCAACCTTGCTATCAGACAGCTCAACTGATCCTCCACCATACGACGTCAGTTCGTCAAAGACAACATCTCTTGATACCACAAACTTCTTTGTCGCTGGGTCCATGCATTTTCATCTCTTCTTCCGCTCATCGTAGCCAACAAAGACAAGCTTCCTTGCCTTTGCATCCAGCTTAGTCCTTGAAGCATCCGGGACATGCACATAGCAAGTTAAACCGAACACCCGAAGGTGTCCCACACTTGGCTTCTCCTTCAGCAACAACTTAATAGGAGTCTTCATGTTGATCGGGCTGAGTGGCATCCTGTTGATGACATAAGAAACACAAGACATCCCCTCCGCCCAAAAGGACCTTGAGATGTCTTTCGCATGAAGCCAGCATTTGCAAGTCTCCATCAAATGACGGATCTTCCGCTCCACTACTCAATTTTGTTGTGGAGTGTGAGCACAAGTGAGCTCTAGTTGGATCTCATGCTTCCTGCAAAAGTTAGAAAACTCATAGGAAACAAACTCACCCTCGTTATCTGTTCTAGGCTTCTTGATCCGCAAGCCAAGCCGGCCTTCCACCAACTCCTTGAACTCCACAAACAAACGGAAGGCTTCTGATTTCTCCTTCAGGAAATAAACCCAAGTATACCTTCAGTAGTCATCAATCAGGACAAGCATATATCTGCTTGCACCAAGGCTGGCAGTGACCGTTGGTCCCATCAAGTCGCTATGAATGCACTCCAATGGTAGCTTGCTCCTTGTTTGTGATTTATCAAACGGAAGGTGATGTGCTTTACCGTATTGACACCCCGCGCAAACATGTCGTCACCATAGGAGGATAACTTAGGCAGACCTCTAACCAAACTTCTACTAGCCATAGCCTTCACCTTGTCCATGCCTACATTCCCCAGGCTCTCATTCCAGATAGCAGCGCTATCGTTGGCTCTCATACTATCAACATACGCATTAGTAGCCAGAACAAATAAGTTCTTAACTCTCCTTCCTATATGAGCAACATCAGCCTTAACCGCTAATACGTTGCGAAGGAACCTCACGTCTGTTGGCCCAAACAGAACGTGATAACCAGCATCTACTGCATTGGTCACCGAGAAGAGGATCTTCTTCATGCCCGGCACGTGATACACAATACTTAATGTGAGTGGCCCTTGATCACTGCCCAAAGACACGACCCCCACTTTCTCTACTGCATAAATAGTATTATTAGCAGTGATAGTAGCTTCATTACCTGAGTATGCTTGCATGGAGGAGAACTTCGATTTGTCTCCGGTGAGGTGATGACCACACCCGGAGTCCACGATCCACTAGTCGTTGAAGTCTTCAACAGACAAGGCACGGACACAAGTGTCCGTCATCAAAGCTCTGCCCCATTCTACTTCCTCACTCCTAGAGCAAGCTTCCTCATTTAGTGCAGCATACCCAGGCTGCAGCTTGACCTTGTAGTCTCGCTTGAAGTGCCCTCACAAATGACACCGGTAGCACTTCAAGTTCTTCTTCCAGTCCTTTGGAGTAGCACTCCTCTCCGGCTGATATGAAGTTGAAGGCTCCTTCTCACCAGTGACCTGCTTCTTCTTCTTCCCTTCCCATCCTGTATTCTTATTTCCTGAGAAGAGAGCTTCACTGCCTTCCTGATTAATATTAACTCCAGCCATCTGCCTTGTCAAGCTCTCCTGTGATGCAAGCAGGTTCTCAAGATCCAGCAGAGATAGCTGAGTAGCCCAACCTTGAACAGATGTCACAAAGGCAACATACTCCTTCCACAAGCCGCGGATTATGTGCCTTTTCATCTTAGCCTCAGAGATAGGATCATCAGGATCAAGTCCCGACAGCTCAGCACAAAATCTCTTCATCTTCAGGAAGTACTTAGAGATGGTAAGGTATCCTTGAGTTATCCTGGCCAACTCATTCTCCAGGAACTGAAGTCGCGCCACATTCTTCCTATTGAACAACTCATCAATGGTTGTCCAAATATCGGCAGCCGACTCACATCCAATGATTTGATCAAACAGTTCTGGTGACATGGTCGTCTTGAGAATAAACTCTGCTTTAGCATTTGTTTTTCTCCAGAGCCTAACCTGCTCAGCAGTACCAAACACAGCAGTCACTTCCTGTCTGTCGTCACCGCAGACGACTTCCCACAGCTCCTCGCCAAGAAGATAAGTCTTCATGCATGACTTCCACTTCTTGAAGTTAGTCAGCGTTAAGAGTTCAATGTCAATACCTCTTGCATAACTCCCTTCCATTGCAACAACTGCTTGGAAAACCCTTCAAAAGCTCAAAGCACCAACACAGGTTGATCACCACTCAAACACAGAGCACAACAATGGTTGAAGACCGCTCAAGCAACTGAACCTCCCTCTGATACCATGTTAAATTTTCTCAAGGTGGTCAGCAAGATAGCCCAAACTCCAAATTAATATCTTTGGCACTACCCAGTTCACACTTTGATCTAGCGGAAAAATAGGGAGCAAGCTCAAGACACTAAGCACATGGAAGAACAAGCAGATCTTATATTCATTTAACTTCTTTACAAGGTGAGGTATACTTAGCAAGACATGATTTCTCTAGTACAATCAGCTGTAACAGAATGCACAAAAAACAAGCCGGGCGGACAGCTTTGGAAACCACCAAGACCGCCAAAGTCACCAAGTCCGTCGAACCCGCCCTAGCTGCTGCAACACGCCGAATAGACACGAAGTATGCCAAAGCCGCGAGGCCGCGTGGACATACCGTTATTCGCCTACTGCTGATGAACTGAAGAACATACCGCCTACCCGCCTGCGCCTGGCGGATAGGTTATTGGAACTTGCAAATGTTGAAGCAGAGAACTAATAAGTCGCAGAGCGACCTGCTGAGACCGCAAAGTACTCACACTTCCAAGTACCGAATGAAGTCAAAACCAAACTCCTGGCTCCTTGAAGTTACCCGCGCGACCTGCACACAGCAAACCGTCAGCACTACTCAACCCACGCGGACAGAAATGCAGACCGCAGCAATTTGCCCATGCCCAACTTACTGTTCCCTCAGTTACTGTATACGTGCCGGGGGGGTCCAATTTATAGGCGAGGTAAGGAGTGTGGTCACCGCCCTAGTGGATAGAGACACCACCCCAGCTCGCGCGCTAATAACACCCGTCCGCCGAGTCCGCAAGGACTTAGCCGTATTCCACGGATCAACCCGCTAGGAGCAAGACACCTTTGGCGAACTCTAATCAGTCCGCCCAAGCCATGCGGACAAGGCACCAGCCCGCAACACCGCAAGACAGCATCCCCCTTCAGTGGCTGTCCGCACAATCCAGAGGTAGTCCGCATACCACCAGCGCAACGCCTCTAACGCCACAAGTCCACGAACAAGGGCTGTCCGCCCGGTCACAACGGACTTGGCAACGAACAACTAACACACTAAACGTGTCACAACCTGTGACCAACTCCAGTAAAGCACCAAAGGCCTAACGCGAGCTTGGCGGACAAGGCTCAGTCCACCAATAGCTGCCCAAACGGCCAACCTCCAGACTCCACACTTCAGTCTGTCACAGCGACATCACTGCTGTACCACAAGAGCTCGGTAAGGCCTCAGCCAAGCTCTAAGGCTAGTCCGAAACAGCGAACACCACAGATACTTAGTCCGCAAGCCTCCCGCAGACAGAATCCAAACCGCCGAAAAACACAAGCTTGCAACCCGGTCACTGAGCAAAGCACTGCCTACAGTCCGCGAACCTTTATCCGCTCAGGCCGCTCCTTAGCCAAACCAGATCCTAGGCTATCACCAGGCCGTATAACAGCATCCGCCCAGTCTGCCTAAAACTGCCGACTAAGTCCGCTCAAGCCGCCCGACCTGTCCCATCAACCACTTCCACTTCACAAATTTCAACAGCACTAGGAGTGAGAATTGGTAATGTTTAAATTTTATTTGTGTAATTTCAGGTTCTCTCATATGCCTAGTTGCAAATGAGAAATCCTCATATTGTGTCAAATGGCATAAAAGGCTAGCTCATTTGAACTATAAGACCATAGACAAGCTCTTTTGTAAAGAGCTAGTTAATAATGATCCTAAAATGGTATGCACTAAGGAAGGCATTTGCGCAGCATGCCAAAAGGGCAAGCAAACCAAAGATTCTTTTAAAAACATTGGGACTAAAGACTCTGTGAGGTGTTTATACCTCCTGCATATGGATTTGTTTGGTCCTATGCTATTTCATAGTCTTGGTAGGAAAGTCTACATCTTTGTGGTTGTTGATGACTTTTCCAGATTTACTTCGGTTTTATTTTTAAGGAAAAATTCGGAAACCCCTGATGTATTCAAGACATTTGTCAAACAAATACATAATGAATTTAACAGTTCTATGGTCATAATCAGAAGTGATCATGGAATTGAGTTTCAATTTGAATGTATGATAAAGTTTTATGAAGAACTTGACATTCATCAAGAGTTTTCCTCTTCTAGAATACCCCAACAAAATTCGATTATTGAGATGAAAAATAAGACTCTCATAGAATCTGCAAGGACATTACTGAATGACACATCTCTCCTAGAATATTTTTAGGATGAGGCAGTAAACACTACTTGTCATGTTCTCAACAGAGCCTCTATCACTAAGAGTCATAAAAAGGCTCCTTATGAGATATTGAAGGGTAGAAAACCAAACCTTGCATATCTCAGAATTTTTGGGAGCAAATGTTATGTACTCAACAATGGGAAATCTTGTATAACTAAGTTTACTGACAAGTCCTATGAAGGGTTCTTTGTAGGGTACAACAATCATTGTAAGGCTTGTATGATCTATAAATTGACAAGTCAAGTTATAGAGGAGTCTGTTAATATAGTGTTTTATGAGTCAAATATGATTAACAAGGAGCAGTCAAGCTCCACTTCTAGTCCTACAGGCACAAAAGTGATGATGGATAAGCTGACTATTAAGGAAGCTGAACCTATAGTTCAAGTCAAAGATGAAAGTGTGTGCATTCTAGAGGAAGCACAAGGCACACAGGAAGTGGATGATGTTAAACTAGATGGAGACTTTGAAGCACAGAATGTTGAAGGAATCGCCTCCAGTAGTCAGACATTTGAAGGATCATCCAGGCCACCAGATGATTGTTGATGCAAGTCAATGTGTAGTGACAAGAAGCAAATATATCCACACAACATTGTACTCGAGTTTATTGTCAAAAGTATATCCCAAGAAATTTGAAGACGCAAACATGGATGTTGGGTCTTTTGATCCCAATGTCCCACTTTTGTAACAAGTCAAACTGGTCAATGACATACACACATAATATATTTGATGTGTGCTTTAGTTAATGCATATGGTTTGGCCATGATTGGACAATCGAAATTAAAGAGTATGCTGGAAGATTCAGAATTCGTCGAGCTCAGCTCACCATTCGTCGAGCTGAGCTTACCATTAGTCGAGCGAAGTTCAGAACTTGGGATTTAGAATTCGTCGAGCTCAGCACACCATTCGTCGAGCTGAGCTCACCATTCATCAAACTCAGTTCAGCAATCATCAAACTAAAGCCAGACAATTTGACTAAGGCAAAAGCGTTGAGACAGCTGACAAGAATGTCTCATCATAAGCTTTGAGACTGTTGAGACAGCTGAGAGAGCTGAGAAGTATGTCTCAGCATAATAGCTGAGACAAAGCAAGCTGGAATTCTCTAAGTCCAAAAGCGTTGAGTAAAGCAGGTTCACTCAACGCATCTAATGAAGAAAGAAACATTGAGATAATTGAGAGGAAAACCGCTGAGACATGAGACAGTTGAGAAGAAACTGCAGAGACAGGTGTACAACCCCGTGTTCGTCGAGCGGGCCCCGCCAAGCCAGCCGAGTGAACCAGGTCGCCCGGCCCGCACCGGAACAGCCTGCGAGGGGGAGGTGGCAGGAGGCCGGCACGCTCTCGCCCAGGTCGGGCAGGCAAGCCACACGGGTTGGCCCCTTCACCCTTCTCACTCGCTCGTCATTCGTCGAACAGAGTTTCGCTTGCCATTCGTCGAGCAAAGTTTGGGTTGCCATTCGTCGAGCAGAGCTTTTCGATCAGCATTCATCGAGAGGCTAGAGAATGGGTTCGACGAGTCCAGATCGGCGAGCCCTCCCCCGAGGCTCCCATGGTTATAGTTGGAAGCCTGGCCGCTAGCCCTCTCTCCTATATGCGACTGGGCCGCCTGCCCGCCTCGGTAGAGGATTGGCGAGTCGCGGTGGCCCGGCTCATGCTTGCCCAAGAAGAACTGGCAAAGCGCTAGAGCAAGGCCGCACCTGCCTCTCGCGGGGAGAGATTAGTGGCGAGCTGACCTCCCTATCCCTCGATGGGGCCCAGTAGCAGCCCCGAGGTGAAATTACCTGGATGCCCTCACCATGGGTGCGAATAGCTTGTTGGAACAATGGAGCTATGTGTTGGCAGACCAAGTTGGACTGTACATGTAACGTCCCGATTCGTACTAGACCCCTCGTTTGCGTGTTCGAGTCAGGAGGGCTGACTCGGGTCCAGGGAAGTGCAGGAAATTGGGCTGCACTTGTGGTGGAATGGACTATGAAAACCCTAGCCGTTTTCACTCTTTTTCCAGCCGTTTTCCCTGAGAGAAATTCCTGATTGAGAGGGAGAAGTTGCTGGAGCAAGTTCCGAAGGAGAAGATGCTGCCAAGGAGAATTACGAGATCCATGGCCGGAAATGGAGGAACCGCTGGAATCGAGATGAGCTTCCTACCCTCTCCCTTGGTGCTAGATCTGTAGATATCTAGGCCAGATGTCGACTCAAAAGACTCTTGACATGTGAGAAGATGTTTTCTCTAGGGTGAGGCCAATCCGGGGCTTGTGCTGTTGGTTAGTGGTGTCTTCAACCTCTCCGATCTTCTATTTGGAGATGGGAAAAGGTTTCGTGAAGAGCAAAGGCCTCATGAGGGTGAATACGTGTGGAGGGGTTTCTGGAGGAGATTTGAGAGGATCGACTTGAGGAGGAAGATGAACCGATGCCGTTCATTCCGCCTCAAGATGCTTGTTGAATATGTATTTTGCGCGCAGCGATCTTCTAAGCCATTTTCATGAGTAATATGGCCAGATCTGGGCTGTCTACTAAACACGAAAGTTGGAGCCCTTGAAAATACCTTTCCAACGAGTGGTTGCACGACGTCAGGAGACGTATGTAGACACGGGAAAGTCTGAACAAAAATAGTGTTCGATAAATCCTGCATGCAGAAATTGTGTTCTGTACGCAGCGGACCTCAAGGCTGATTTCTAATAGGATAAAGTCAAATCTGGGTTGAGGTCTGAATACGAAAATTATATCCCATGGAAAGAACTTTCCATCGAGGGTTTACACGTCTTTACTGAATTCTTGTAACTTCGGGAATCTCCGGTTGAAGTTGCTGTCCAGATTTACTCTGCACCTAAATTCTGGGTTTATATAATATGGATTGGATTCGGTAGAATTAATATTGCAAGTTACTTGGCTTGAATGAACTCTTTTGTGATTAATCATTTTAGTCGCATGACCGATGAAGTTTATTAATCAGATTTCATATAATCAAATTGTGAAGCAAGCTTACTCAAACAAATTGACTTGTTAGAAATTTGGTAGATCATTATTTACGCACCTCATGTCTATAATATGTTATCATTTGGAAAGATTGATAGATCTTTTTAAGCGCATTATGTTTATAATAAGTTGTTATCATTTGGAAATATTTATCGATCTTTATACGCGCATCATGTTTACAATAGGTTGATATCATTTGGAAAGTCACGTAGAAGAATAACTATGGCCATGAGTGTGTTTGACTAATGGAATGAGTTTAGTAGTCCAATACTTAGAGTGTCGTCTCCCTACGGGTAGTGTTGTGAGAGGATGTGAGTGCGGTGTTGACCGTCACTTGTTTGGTTTGTGTTGAGATAAGGTATGGATGGATGGTTGGGCTGTGTCCTCGTGCTTACTTCTGACGCCCCTTCCATGTTATGGCCATGATTCATTTTCATGCGGTGTGCGTCGACACGCGGTGTTGTAATCCTGGGTTAAGGATAGTGTGGTAGGTCTACGGGCTCGCCGATCGTCATACCGATGGGAGATGACAGTTAGACTTTGGGCGGTTGGGTTGTGTCCTCGGTGTTCAAGTCCCAGGGCCCCTTCCGTTCCAAGTGAACGGTTGGGCTGTGTCCTCGTGCTTAGTTCCGAGGCCCCTTCCAGGTCACACAAGGCTAGTTCGGGCTGTGTTCTTGGTGCACATCTACCCAAGACCCCGCTGGGCCATAGTATGCATGGGCTCTGCTATTCTGTTCTTAGCGTTGAGGCGTACGGAGGCCTAGGTGAAGTAGTGTGGATACCCGCCTAGTAGTAGAAGTGCCCGTTCTACTGTCACCGCCTGGCCACGATGGCTGATGCCTGAGAGGTTAGCTACCTGCTCAAAAAGTGGGAACTATAGTCTGTATCGACATAACAATTGCATGTGTATGATCATGGGTGAGTCATTGCATAGCATACATAACATTTCATAATATTGCACAACAAGATCCTCATCGTATAAGTTTGTATGGGCACTCTTATACGATGAGTTAACTTTTTGTAACCCGATCCTTAACTTATAAGTTTGTATGGGAATTATTATAAGTTAAGTTACTTTCTTGCTGTTACTTATACTTGTTAGTTTACTATAGCTCTTATATAACTGCTGGATTATGATACGGTTACTCTTACACTATTGCCACCTGCTTGTACTTCTTTTACTTGCATATATATATATATATATTACCCTTGTTCCTTCTCTCCTACCGGTGCCGAGGAGTCACCGGGGGAGCGGATGTGAAGCCAATTAGTCGTTTCGACTAACGGTTGCTACGTCATCCATTTTAGGAGGTCACGCCACAGGTAGAGCAGCCGCAGACAACGCAGCAGGACAGCCAGGCCAGGATAATAGGGCCTGAAGTGACGGTACCGTCGATACCGTCGGTCACAGATGTGAGTGTTAAGAGGTTTTGATGTAGCCCCTTTTTGGGAAATTTCTATAGCAGTACTCTGATATGTGGAAGCATGTTTTAGCTTCTCTCTTTTGTTGTACTGATTTGGACTCATATACTTAGTGTGGATTTGACTTCTCTTGCTTATATTTTGGTTGGGTTGGCATGTTATATTGGTATTGTTGGAGCCGACAGAATAGGCGTCTTATGGTACAGGTTAGCCCGTGTGCTAATGCTAACGTAAGGCGGCTGTTCCGGGCATAAGACCCCCCTTCGTGCCGTGTTTTGGGATCCTGGAGGGGGCGGGGGGTCTTACAAATGTTATCAATTTGCCACGATCCTCAACTAAAGAAGTCATTCGACAATGGTGTCACCCCCTTTTGATTAGTCAGTTTGGGGACAAACTAACTTATCGGAAGCAGTGGTGTGTCAATGTGTAATTCACGCTAAGTATGTCCAACTTTGATCTTAAGATTAGCCAACCTAACCATACGTTTGCATTTTATGTGTAGATTTCAGCGCTCGTTGAGCAGGTGGGAGGCAGTCCTGCGCCCTCCATATCCAGTCCCACTCAGTTCCAACAATCTGAGTTGGGGCAGATGCTCACTGTCATCCCCGATGCTTTTAGGGAGCAACTGCCCCCAGTGCAACAATAGGCCCCGAGCTCCAACTGGCTGAGCACCTTCCGGGCTCTCTCCCCTCCTGTCTATCTTAGGACAGAGTCAGCCATACATACAGAGGAATGGATAGACACGGTACAGGAGTTGTTGGCTGGTATCCGTTGCCCGGCCAACATGGTAGTGACATTGGCGGTGTCCGTCTTGGACTTACATGCTAAGTGGTGGTGGAAGTCCCTCATGGGCTCTACCTTCTAGGCCGGGTCTACACAGAGATAAGTTGGAATGAATTCTCGGGTGTTTTCTTGGAGCACTTTATCCCTACATCGCCCCGAGATGAGCTTGAGCAGAGGTTTCTTCTACTAAAGCAGGGATCAAAGTCGGTTACAGAATACCAGCGGGAATTCCAGCATCTCGTAAAGTTTGTGGATTCTTACGAGTTGGATGACAGAGGTTATGCCAAGCGCTTCTACAAAGGGCTGCGAGATCCCCTAAGGCAGTCCCTTTTGTTTATAGTGGATGGTAGCTTGGCGGAGATCATTGATATTGCAAAAAGATTGGAGGCGGACCAGCTGGGGTGTAGTAAGAGTCCTGTGGAGGACGTGATGGAAGCCGACCCAAGCAATATAAGGAGGCGGGACTTCAGAGGAGGAAGAGGATATCAAAGAGGTGGAGGGCGTATCCACCGAAACTATAGGGTGGAGCATCCGGTTCCGCAGCCGCCTGCGCTGCCTCCACCACCACAGCCTCAACAATTTCAACAACCTGAAGGGCGTCGTGGGCTGGTGTGCTTCGAATGCAACCAGCCGGGCCACATCCAACGTTTCTGCACGCAGCTATTTGGAATCGTCCCTCCCGCTCTCCCGCCGGCAGCTCCTCGAGGGCAGGGTCACATACGTGGTTGAGGACGAGGACCGCGAGGAGGTAACCCCGGCCCTGTTAGGGATCAGGTGTACGCGCTTGACATGGCGCAGGAACGGAACCCCCAAGATGTGATTGCAGGTATGATTTAATTAATTAACATATTTTCATGGTCTAACTTGAATTGATTAAGACTTACTAGACACCTAGCAATAAGTTTTGGTTGTTGGTACTTAGGCACCGTGATTATTGGCGGGAAGACGGCCTATGCGCTGTTCGATACCGGTGCCTCACACTCCTTTGTGTCCGAGGATTTCATAAAAGATGTGGAGGGTGTACAGTACTTTACTGGCATATCCCGACGAGTACGCCTTCCGGATGGCTCAGAGATGATCGCAACCACCAAGTGCGAGTTGGAGTTATTTATTGATGGGAAGGCCTTTGATACGCCGACCACAGTTCTGACAATGCCGGAGTTCGACATCATTTTGGGCATGGCATGGCTGGACTGGCACTTCGCGAGGATCAACTGCGTAGAGAAGCAAACCTATTTGAGACATGGAGACTCCGACGTCATCTTCCAAGGAATTGGCTTCGCGCCGTGTATGATATTATCTTCTGTTCAGGCTGTAAAAGCCCATATGAAGGGGGACGAGGTCTTCATGGTCTTCTTCGAGTTGAAGGAAGAAGCATTGGAAGTGAGGGATGTACGGGTAGTGCGGGATTTTCCCGAGGTATTTCCTGAGAAACTGCCAGGGTTGCCCCCGCATAGAGAGGTTGACTTCCAGATTAATCTAGTACCAGGTGTCAAGCCTGTATCCAAGGCTCCGTATAGAATGGCCCCAAAAGAACTCGCAGAGTTTATAGTTCAATTGCAAGAACTGGTGGAGTCAGGGTTCGTTCGCCCCAGTTCATCACCCAGGGGAGCACTTGTACTGTTCGTGAAGAAGAAGGATGGAACCCTGCGGTTGTGCATAGATTATCGGGAACTCAATCGGTTGATGGTACGGAACACTTATCCACTACCTCAGATCGACGAGTTGTTTGATCAACTAGTGGGAGCATATTTGTTTTCCAAACTGGATTTGCGCTCTGGATACTATCAGTTGAGGATTCGAGAAGGGGACATTCAGAAAACGGCCTTCAGTTCAAGATATGGTTTGTATGAGTTCACGGTAATGCCGTTTGAGCTCACAAACGCCCCTTCGACCTTCATGAGCCTGATGAATAAGGTGTTTGAACCGTATTTGGACATCTTCGTCATTGTTTTTATCGACGACATCTTGGTCTACTCAAAGACGGAGGAGGAGCATGTCGAGCATCTAACCTTGGTGTTGAAGAAATTGAAGGAGCATGCCTTGTACGCCAAGTTTAGCAAGTGTGAATTCTGTCTTAAGGAGGTTACTTTCTTGGGGCATGTGATTAGTGGAGCAGGATTAGCAGTGGATTCTGCAAAGTTGTGAGCCATGAAAGATTGGTCGCCCTTGAAGTTGGCGGCCGATGTGAGGAGTTTCCTTGGACTTGTCGGGTACTACCGCAAGTTCGTGAACGGATTTTCAAAGGTTGCTCTTCCCCTTACCTCATTGACGAAGAAAGGTGTGCCATTTGAGTGGACTCCCCAATATGAAGCGGCATTCCAAGAGCTGAAGGATAGTCTTACCTCCGCCCCCATCCTTGCACTTCCGTCTGGGAAGGAAGGATTTCAGGTTTACACAGACTCGTCATATCAAGTGATGGGAGGAGTATTGATGCAGCACGAGCACATAATCACTTATGCTTCAAGGTAGTTAAAGAAACATGAAATCAATTACCCGGTTCATGATTTGGAGTTGGGAGCAGTGGTGTTCGCTTTGAAGGTCTGGAGGCATTATCTATATGGCGTCCACTGCGAGATCTTTTCCGATCACAAAAACTTGAAGTATGTCCACACTCAGAAGGAGCTGAACCTGAGACAATGGCGGTGGTTGGAATTTCTATGTGACTATGAGTTCACCATGAACTACCACCCCGAGAAAACGAACTCGGTAGCCGATGCATTGAGTAGAAAAGTGCCAGGCTCTAGCTCAGAGACTCGGTTGATGAGTATGGAGTTGGCTCGGATGATTGAGGAGATGGATATTACTCTGGTATTTAAGGCTCCTTCGGCAGAGTATGCGGAGTATTTGGCAAGCATGAGCATAGTTTGTGATATCCGGGACCGGATTCGGGTGGAGCAAGGAATGGATGCGGCCTTGGGCCCGACAGTCAAGGTAATTGAAGATGGGACAACCGATAAGTACACACTAAAAGACGGCCTCGTTTATTTTCGTGACCGGCTCTATATTCCCAAGGGCGGCAAAATCCGGGAGGATATCTTGATAGAGGAACATTGCTCTCAATATTCTGTAGACCCGGGGTATTGCCAAGATGTACGCCGGCATACGGAAGACCATGTGCTAGACGGGAATGAAGAAGGATGTTCGCTACTATATTACACATTACGATTCTTGTCAAAGGGTGAAGGTCGAATGTAAGAGTCCCGGTGGTTTGTTGTACTCGTTGCCCATCCCCGAGTGGAAGTTTGAGGATATCTCCATGGACTTCGTCCATGGGCTACCTCGCTCCCGCTCCGGGAATGATTCTGTGTGGGTTATTGTTGATCGACTGACAAAGGTGGCACGGTTCATTCCAATGAAAAAGGAAGCACACGTGGACATTTTGGTATGCCTCTTTGTGGAGCAATTCGTACGGTATCATGGCGTGCCCAAGACAATTGTTTCAGATCGGGATGGTTGGTTTACTTCCAAGGAGTGGAAAGCGGTGCAGGCGTATATGGGCTCGTGCCTAACCTTTAGCACAGCGTTTCACCCTCAGACGGATGGGCAGTCTGAGCGGACCATCAGAACACTGGAAGATTTATTAAGGTTATGCGTGCTGGATAGAGGAGAGCCATGGGAAAGGCTCTTGCCACTAGTGGAATTCTCCTATAATAATAGCCATCAGGCGAGCATCGGCATAGTGCCCATGAAGCCCTTTACGGAAGAAGGTGCAGGACTCCCTTGTCATAGGTGCACGATGAAGATCCAAAGACATTGGGAAATGAATATATAGATGATACTGATGCTGTGGTCAGATTGATACGGGATCGCATGTTGGAGGCTCAAAGTAGGCAGGCGAAGTATTACAATGCAAAGCACCGGATGGTGGAGTTCCAAGTGGGTGATAAAATGTTCCTCAAGATTCGTAAGATGCATGGAGTGTCGCGGGTGCATGGAGTGAAAAAGCTCAGCCCAAGGTATGTTGGGCCTTATACTATACTGGAAAGGATTGGCCCGTTGGCCTATCAGTTGGATTTACCGCCAGAGCTGGAGAACCTCCACGACATGTTCCATGTGTCGTCGCTTCGAAAGGCGTTGTTGCGGCCCGAACAATATACCCCCACTACTGATGGTGCTGTGGCGTCCGATAGGTCTGTGCGACTAGAGCCAGTGCGGGTCGTATATAACAAGACAAGAATATTGCGCCGCAAAAGTGTTCCCTTGGTGAAGGTGCTATGGTCTAATCATGGGAAGGAGGAGTACACATGGGAGCCAATGGATTTGATGCAACAACACTACCCGGAGTTGTTTGCTCAAGGTAATTTTATTTAAAATCATATGTTAATTTTCCTGTTATGCTTTCCTCCCCTAGCCCAAGCCTGATTTCGGGGACGAAATCTTTTATTTTGTTTATAGTATTTGTAACGTCCTGATTCACATTAGGCCCCTCATTTGGGTGTTCGAGTCAGGAGGGCTGACTCGGGTTCAGGGAAGTGCAGGAAATTGGGCTGCACTTGTGGTGGAATGGACTTTGAAAACCCTAGCCGTTTTCACTCTTTTTCCAGCCATTTTCCCTGAGAGAAATTCCTGATTGAGAGGGAGAAGTTGCTGGAGCAAGTTCCGAAGGAGAAGATGCCGCCAAGGAGAATTACGAGATCCATGGCCGGAAATGGAGGAACCGCTGGAATCGAAGTGAGCTTCCTACCCTCTCCCTTGGTGCTAGATCTGTAGATATCTACGCGAGATGTCGACTCAAAAGAGTCTTGACATGTGAGAAGATGTTTTCTCTAGGGTGAGGCCATTCCGGGGCTTGTGCTCTTGGTTAGTGGTGTCTTCATCCTCTCCGATCTTCTATGTGGAGATGGGGGATGGTTTCGTGAAGAGAAAAGGCCTCATGAGGGTGAATACAGGTTGAGGAATTTCTGGAGGAGATTTGAGAGGATCGACTTGAGGAGGAAGATGAACCGATGTCGTTCATTCCGCCTCAAGATGCGTGCTGAATCTGTATTCTGTGCGCAGCGCTCTTCTAAGCCATTTTCATGAGGTATATGGCCATATCTGGGCTTTCGACTAAACATGAAAGTTGAAGCCCTTTAAAATACCTTTCCAACGAGTGACTGCACGACTTCAGGAGACATATGTAGCCACGGGAAATTCTGAACGAAAATGGTGTTCGATAAATCCTGCATGCATAAATTGTGTTATGTACGCAGCAGACCTCAACGCTGATTTCTAATAGGATACATTCAAATCTGGGTTGAGGTCTGAATACGAAGGTTGTAGCCCATGGAAAGACCTTTCCATCGAGGGGTTACATGTCTTCACTAGATTCATGTAGCTTCGGGAATCTCTGGTTGAATGTACTGTCCAGATTAACTCTACACCTAAATTCTAGGTTTATATAATATGGATTGGATTCGCTGGAATTAATATTGCAAGTTACTTGGCTTGAATGAACTCTTTTATAATTAATCATTTTAGTTGTATGATCGATGATGTTTATTAATCAGATTTCATATAATCAAATTGTGAAGCAAGCTTACTTAAACATATTGACTTGTTAGAAATTTGGTAGATCATTATTTATGCGCATCATGTTTATAATATGTTATCATTTGGAAAGATTGATAGATCTTTATAAGCGCAACATGTTTATAATAAGTTGTTATCATTTGAAAATATTGATAGATCTTTATATGCGCATCATGTTTACAATAGGTTGATATCATTTGGAAAGTCACGTAGAAGAATAACTATGGCCATGAGTGTGTTTGACAAATGGAATGAGTTTAGTAGTCCAATACTTAGAGCGTCGTCTCCCTACGGGTAGTGTTGTGAGAGAATGTGAGTGCGGTGTTGACCGTCACTTGTTTGGTTTGTCTTGAGATAAGGTATGGATGGATGGTTGGGCTCTGTCCTCGTGCTTACTTCCGAGGCCCCTTCCATATTATGGCGAGGAGGCATTTGCATGCGGTGTGCATCGACACGCGGTGTCGTAATCCCGGGTTAAGATAGTGTGGCAAATCTACGGGCTCGCCGATCGTCACACCGACGGGAGTTGACAGTTAGACTTTGGGCGGTTAGGCTGTGTCCTCGGTGTTCACATCCCGGGGCCCCTTCCGTGCCAAGGGAATGGTTGGGCTGTGTCCTCGTGCTGACTTCTGAGGCCCCTTCCGGGTCACATAAGGCCAGTTCGGGATGTGTTCTTGGTGCACATCTACCCAAGACCCCGCTGGGCCATAGTACGCATGGGCTTCTCCGTTGTGTTCTTAGCGTTGAGGTGTACGGAGGACTAGGTGAAGTAGTGTGGATAGCCTCCTAGTAGTAGAAGTGACCGTTCAACTGTCACCGCCTGGCCACGGCGGCTGATGCCTGAGAGGTTAGCTACCCGCTCGAAAAGTGGGAACTATAGTCTGTGTCGACATAGCAATTGCATGCGTGTGATCATGGGTGAGTCATTGCATAACATACATAGCATTTCATAATATTGCACAACAAGATCTTCATCGTATAAGTTTGTATGGGCACTATTATACGATGAGTTAACTTTTTATAACCCGATCCTTAACTTATAGTTTGTATGGGCGTTCTTATAAGTTAAGTTACTTTCCTGCTGTTACTTATACTTGTTAGTTTACTATACCTCTTATATAACTACTGGATTATGATATTGTTACTCTTACACTATTGCCACCTGCTTGTACTTCTTTTACTTGCATATATATATTACCCCTTGTTCCTTCTCTCCTCCCGGTGCCGAGGAGTCGCCGGGGGAGCGGATGTGAAGACACTTAGTCGTTTCGACTAACGGTTGCTACGTCTTCCTTTTTAGGAGGTCACGCCGCAGGTAGAGCAGCAACAGACTACACAGCAGGACAGCCAGGCCAGGACGATAGGGCCTAAAGTGACGGTGTCGTCGATACCGTCGGTCATAGATGTGAGTGTTGAGAGGTTTTGATGTAGCCCCTTTTTGGGAAATTTCTATAGCTGTACTCTGATATGTAGAAGCATGTTTTAACTTCTCTCTTTTGTTGTACTGATTTGGACTCATATACTTAGTGTGGATTTGACTTCTCTTGCTTATATTTTGGTTGGGTTGGCATGTTATATTGGAATTGTTGGAGCCAGCGGAATAGACGTCTTTTGGTATAGGTTAGCTCGTGTGCTAATGCTACCGCAAGGAGGCTTTTCCAGGCATAAGACCCCCCTTCGTGCCGTGTTTTGTGATCCGGGAGGGGGGGGGGTCTTACAGCACATAGCTCTTCAAAACATCAGAGGTTGGCTATTCGCAGGCCATTTTCAGAATTCTATAAATAGAACCCAAGGAGGCACCTCAGAGGGCACGCTCTCATACTCCATAGCTTCTTGGTCCCGTAGTGCTTTTTGAGGTAGCCTTAGCTCGGCCCGTGGCTAAGGAGGGGAAGTACTCTCAAGTCTTCCGGTATGTGGTGGGTCCTCCCCATCGAGCCCTTCGGTCGGTTCATCCCTTGTCACTTTTGTTGTATTATTTGTAGGAGCGAAGTAGGTGCGCGATCACCACTTCCCCACGGGTGAACTCCACAAGAGACCGAGATTTCGGTTTCAATATTTTGGTGCGGTGAGCGTGGAGCGTGGTCAGTGCAGAAAAGCTTCGGCGAGCCCGATGACAGGAGGACAGGGATCTGACAGGCCGGACTCGCCCCCCTCCCCCCCCTCTCGCCACGGTGAGGATGTTCGATGATTTCAGGAGTGAGGTGTTGAACCTCGTCAAGTTCGCACTCGAAACGAGGGACGAGTGCTCGACTCCAGCAGCCCAGATCGCGGCCGCCCCCTCTCTAGGCGAAGATGCCCCCGGCAGGCAAGCTGGGAAGGAGGTTGCCGAGGAAGGTCGGGGGTACGAGCTCCCCGGGCGCGAGCACTTCCCTGGCTCAACAGGCCGAGGCCGGTTCGGCGAGCTGGGCTCACGAGACTCGCCAACTCACCCAGTAGGTGGAGGAAGCCCCTTCAGTGACTTGGTTTCCTCTGCCCCATTTCCAGATTGGTTCAAGGAGCCCGAAATGTCCTACTACACCAGGAAAGGAGACCCCGTCCAGCACGTTCAATGGTTCGAGGATGTAGTTTCAATCCGGAAGATGTCAGACGGGTTCAAGTGCCGACTCTTCTCTATCACCCTCAAGGAGAAGGCCAGGGAATGGTTCCACCAGCTACCGGCCAGCTCCATCTACTGCTTCGAGGATCTACACCGGGGGTTCATACTGATGTTCACCACCTCGAAGAGGAGGAAGGAGTCGGAATCCATATTCCACATCAAGCAGGGGGTGAATGAGACGCTGGGGAGCTACGTGGATCAGTTCTAGGAGGAGGTTACTCAGGTCCAGGAGATGTCGGGCCATAGTTTGATGATGGCCTTTACCCTGGGACTGCAGCAGGGATTATTCAGGATGGAGATGAAGAGAGTTCCCCCCCTCTAATACGAAGAGCTGATGGAAAGGGCAGCGAGAGAGGTTGACGGGGAAGCGTCAAACCCGGAGTTTGCGCGGAAGCTGGACAGGTGGGCCACGGAGGAGGAGAAGGAGTCGAGAGGAAGGGGACAGGAGGAGAGGAGAGGAGAGCCCCGACAGAGTGAGAAGAGACAGCTCCAGGGGCAGCAGCAGCCTAGGATGGGGCGTCAGGAGCCCGACCATTGGCTGGGCTGGAGGCCTGAGTGGCAAGAACATGGCCACAAAGAGGGTATAAAGGAAGGGATCGCCATCAAGGGGGGCAAGGTCAATTCCACCCCCCGGGCTGGAGGCAGGCCCAGAGGCCCCGACTCCCCGATCAAGAAGAGGCTATGGACATAGCCATGGGGGAGAGGAGGAGAGTAGCAAGGAGGAGGAGGAGAGAAGTTATGATGGAGTTGCCCTATTGCGACTTCCATCAGGAAGAGGGGCACACCACAGCCACGTGCCAGAGTTCCTTAAAATGAGAGGGAACGGGGAACTGCGACAGCAGCAGGGGCGCTAGGAAGTGAGGATCTATTCTGTGATGCGCTGGTCATCAAGGCAACCATCAAAAATGTTACCATCTCTCAGATCCTCATTGACAACGGAAGCTCCGTCAACGTCGTCTTCAAGAAGGAGTTTGATGCGATGAAGGTGGAGGAAAAGAGGGTGTTGGCCTTGGATGGACCCTTGTTAGGGTTTTTGGGGGAGAGGAAGGAAGTGGAGGAAGGAGTCGGTCTCCATGTCACCCTGGGGGGCAGTCCAGGAACTGCAGGTTCGTCATCGTGGATGCCCCCAGCAGCTACAACGCCATCTTCGGGAGGCCCCTTATCAGCGCCTTCCGCTGCGTACCCTCATCATTCCATCAGTGCTTGAAGTTCAATGCCAAGGTGATTTAGGTCAGGGTCAGGGGGGACCCCAAGGTGGCACGGGAATGCTATGTCACCACTGTGAACTCCATCTCTTGGCAGGAGGGAGCCGAGGAGATGGGGCGAAGGATAGAGGAGGCTGAGCAGGAAGCTGGCAGGGAGGAGCTGGAGGTGGAAAACTGCGCAGAGGAGGAGGCAACGGGAAGAGACCAGGAGGAGATGGCCGAAGTGATGGCCGTGGAGGAAGAGGTGGAGGTGGAGGTCCCCGTCCTTGAGGAGAGGGATGCTGAAGGATGGGGGGAGCAGTCCAGGTTGGAGGCTGCAGAGGAAGTGGTGGAGTTGGTGGTCCTCACCCGTGGAGGTAGGGTGGAGAAGGTCGGCATCAGCGGAGGGCTGACCCTGGAAGACCAAGGCAGGATGCTAGAGTGCATCGAGAAGAATGTTGACATCTTCGCATGGAACGCTACGGAGATGCCTGGGGTTGACATAGATGTGGCCTGCTACCGCATCAACCTAGATCCGGGAACACGCCCCATCCAGCAAAGGAAGAGGTCCACCGCGGACAAGCTGGCAGAGCCCATCAGAGAGGAAGTGGCAAAGCTTCTCAAGGCCGGCTTTGTGTCTGAAATCCAATACCCCGGTTGGGTCTCCAATGTGGTCATGGTCAAAAAGGAAGATGGCCGGTGGCGAATGTGTATCGATTTCTCTTTACTTAACAAAGCTTGTCCTTAGGACTGTTATCCCTTGCCTCGGATCTACGAGCTGGTTGACTCAGCCGTTGGTTTTTCTGTAATGAGTTTTCTAGATGCTTTTTCAGGTTATCATCAAATCAGGATGCACCCCACAGACATCAAGGATGTCTCATTTATCACGGGGGATGGATGCTACTGTTACAAGATGATGTCTTTCGAGCTGAAGAACGCAGGGGCGACCTACCAGAAGATGATGGATACGGTTTTCAAAAAGCAAAAGGGGAGAAACCTGGAGGTGTATATGGATGACCTTATGATAAAGAGTCAGGATGTGGAATCCCACCTCCAGGACCTAGAGGAGACCTTTGCCACCCTGCGCAAGTACAAGATGCGATGGAACCCCCATAAATGTGTCTTCGGGCCTAGCAGGGGAAAGTTCCTGGGGCATCTCCTCAACCCTGCGGGGGTCGAGCCGAATCCGGACAAGGTCAAGTCTATGATGGAGCTAGGGACGCCACGGAATACCAAGGAGGTGCAGCGCCTGACAGGAAAGCTGGCAGGGCTAAGTAGGTTCCTCTCCCGGGCTGGAGAAAAGTGCTCCCCTTCTTTAAAATGCTAAGGGGCGGTCAGAGGATTGAATGGACTAGGGAGTGCGAGGAGGCATTCCAGGCCCTCAAGATGCAGTTGACCCAGGCTCCGCTGCTCCAAGGGCCCAAGGAGGGGGAGGACCTATTTTTGTATCTCGGGGTCGGGTAGATGCCTTGAGATCCATCCTAGTTCGAGAATAGGGGAAGAAGCAACTCCCTATTTACTACATGAGTCGGGTCCTAAGGAAGGCCGAGCTTCGGTATCCAATTTTGGAGAAGCTGGCCTTCACCCTGATCATCTCAGCTCGAAGGTTGCGACCTTATTTCCAGGCATACTCAATCCGAGTGGTGACTGACCATCCTCTCCGGAATATATTCGAGGGGGTGGAGCATTCTGGCAGGCTGACCAAGTGGTCGGTGGAGTTGAGTGAGTTTGACGTTTCCTTCATTCCGCGTCTCTCGATCAAAGCTCAAGCAATGGCCGACTTCTTGGCTGATTATGTGATTGAGGTGGCAGAGGAAGAGCTCACTCGTCCGACTCCTTGGAAGGTGAAGCTGGATGGTGCCTCGAGGAGGCATTACCTATGAGTGGGGGTGATCTTGGAAAGCCCTCAGGGGACTGGAATTGAGCAGACGGTGGTGGTGCACTTTCCCATCACCAACAATCAAGCCGATTATGAGGTCGTGATTGTAGGGCTGCACTTAGCCAGGGAGCTGGGGGTGTTGGACGTGGAGGTCCTTACCGACTCCGTGGTGGTAGCCTCCCAGAACAACGAGGAGTTTGAAGCAAGAGAGCCTACCCTGCGATTATACTTATCCAAGGTAAAGGGGGTCATCGACACGTTCCAAACTTTTTCCATCCAGCACGTGCCCTGGGAGGAAAATGAGCAGGTCGATCAGCTCACAAAGCACGGTCCTCGTGTGGGGGGTACCATCACCGACCTATTCCTCCCTTCCATCGAAGAGGGGGAGCTTATGGAGATAGACCAGCGGCCTTCATGGATGGACCCGGTTGTAACTTTCCTTTCCACGGGAGAGTATCCGGAGGGGGCAGATAAGAGGAAGCTCAGGCATAAGTCGGCATACTACCTCCTCCAAGATGGGCAGCTATACAGGAAGACCCTCTCGTGGATGTTGGCTCGTTGCGTGGCTGATGGGGAGGTGCAAAGAATCTTGGAGGAAGTCCACTACAGAGAGTGTGGGAGCCACTCCTGGAGTGGGACCCTGGAAGGGAGAATTGTTAGGCAAGGGTACTTCTAGCCCACCCTGGGCCGCGAAGCAACGAAATTCGCAAGAAGGTGCCACAAATGCCAGCTGTTTGCCCCCTCCAGCTACAGCCGGCTCAGCGACTCAAAAGTATCACGGCCCCCTAGCCCTTTGCCATTTGGGGAATGGATTTGGTTGGACCGTACCCCTAGGCCAGTGGGCAGAGGAGGTTCCTGCTAGTAATGATCGATTACTTCTCCAAGTGGTTGGTAGTGAAGTCGCTGGCCAAGGTGACCTCCCAAGTTATCAAAAACTTTGTTTGGGGGGAGATCATCTGCCTCCATGGACTACCCCAGGCCATTGTTACGGACAACGAACCCCAGTTCGACAGCACTGACTTCACTAGTTTTTGCGAGCTACTTGTAATCGATCTCAGGTTCGCCTCGGTCCATCACCCCAGGAGCAACGGGCAGGTGGAGTCTGTAACACCCCCTATTCGTCTCATAACATATAGTAGTAGGTCCGGCCTGGGCCCGACGCCGTATGCCACAGACAGACCGGGTGGTTACTCATGGAAACCATCCAACCAATCATAACGTCCTACACAGAGCATTCTAGTGGAAACAGTTCTATAAAAGTTGCAAATAAGAACCCAGCACTAAAGCATGAATGTCCACTAATCCAAAATAGGAATGTTATACAAATACCAACACAAGTCTTAAGGCCTTACAAAATGTTTCACTTGATATTACATGATTTACAAACCACGACACGCAGGCCGGTCATACATGAATAAAACAGTAAAAACTTCCAATTAGGCCTTTGAGGGCCGGCTTCGCGCTTGGGCTTTAGTCCGCTATTGACCGCTTGGTCCAGCAGCACCTGCAAGCAACAAACCACCGCACGGTGGCAAAACAAGGCAACGGTCAGCAATGCTGACCAAATTATAACGATCCCGCCCCCAACTCGGGGCGGCGATGCTCCTTCCCTGTATTTCATTAGCATAAGCGAGAAATATATATAACCATTTCATCACAGACGTTGGCTCGCACGGCCACACGCCCCGTGCTCTCAGGGCACATTCTCGGAAAACCGGTCGATGTTACGTCAATTAAAGCCATAGACATTTCGGACTCACCACCGCCACTTTGACGGCCAAACCTATGAGCATTTTGTATTCCTGGCCTGGGTCACGACAATTTAAGCCATCGACCGCCGAAGAACCTAATCTATTCCAACGATAAGTGCCACGTACCATTAGGTCTCTTTAACAGAACGACATAGAACGGGTACGGTTCCATCTAACCCGTGCTCACATCGCAACGACAATTTAAGCCATATGCGCGGGTCAAACTTCTCCCGAGTCCCATTTCCATCACAATTCACATAACCCGGTTATGTTCAAGTTGGCTCTCAGGCCACCAAGTTGGCAAGATCACGTATCCGCCCAGTTTTCCGGGTGCACCTTTGGGTTAATCCCCAAGGCTCCCTGTTGCAATCTACCCTATAGAAAACCCGAAAAACAACCAATAGCACGGAGTCTTCTCCGGCATTATGCAATGCAACATCACCAATCCAGACCAACATGTCCGGGTAGGCTTCACACATCATGCCTATGTCCGTTCTCGCTTACGGACTCTATACAACGGGGACTTCACATATCTACCCGAAGGAGCGCCTCCAACTCTCCGCAAACTCGCGAGAGCGTGCTTCCTATGCAAAGGAGGAGAGCTACTCATGCTCAAGAAGAGAATCGTTACCCTTGTGTTCCTCTTTGGCGCCATGGAAAAGTAAGCGGATGAAAAGCACCGCACTAGATTTGCCTCAGTGGATCCGGAGTCGGCTCGCAATTTGGAGCTTCGAAACTCCTCCAATGGCCGGATCTAGCTCCTTCTTCCTTCCTTGTCTCTTCTCTCTCTCTAAGCTTTTAGAAAGATAACAACTTATGAAAAGTGAGCGTTTCTAAGTCCAATCCCGGGTATATCCCTTCAGGAACAACCCCCCAGCCATTGGATCATCAATTAAAGAAATGAACGGCTTTGATTCGGGACTGAAATGCCCAATCTGGACCGCACACGGCCTGGCACACGCCCGTGTCCCGGGCCGTGTGCCTCATTCGCCGTCAAAATTAGCTCGCCTGGAACAACACACGGGCATCGAACACGCCCGTGTTCGATCTAACACGCCCGTGTTCCACCTGACACGGCCGTGTGGCCGGCCGTGTACCCCCATCATTGTTCCCCGAAAACAACCCGAGCACTGCACGGGTTCTAGGACACGCCCGTGTCCTTGCCCGTGTCACCTCAACACGCCTGGGCCCCAGGACGTGTACACGGTCTCTACACTCGACACTTCGTCGAGCAAAGATCGTCGACCTGATGACACGGCCTTGGACACGCCCGTGTCCTAGGCCGTGTTCCTTGCCTCGACACATCGTCGAGCAGAGTGTCGACTTCCCGGGACGAGTGTCGACACGGGTTGACACGCCCTGCGACACGCCCGTGTCGCAGGCCGTGTGTCATGTCTCGACACTTCGTTGAATGCAGAGTGTCGACTTTGCGGGCTAAGTGTCGACACGGGTCGACATGCCCCGCGACACGCCCGTGTCGCAGGTCGTGTGCCCAGTATCGACACAATGTCGAGATCAAAATGTCGACTTCCCGGCTGAGTGTCGACATAAGCTTGACACGCCCTGGGACACGCCCGTGTCCCAGGCCATGTGCCTGCAGCCAGAACCCAAAACTGGCCCAAAATGTCCCCCGTTGCCCCTTTGAGGTTCGGGGCGTTACAACTCTCCCCCTCTTAAAAGAATTTCGCCCTCGAAATTATATAAAGGAAAGACATGTACAAAACCAAAATTTGTACCTGAGCGGAACAACTCTGGATACTCATCAAGCATAGTCTGCTCTCGCTCCCAAGAGAGCTCCTCACGACTGCAATTGTCCCACCGGACCTTGACCATCCTGATCTCTTTATTGCGCAGCCGCTTGACCTCCGAGTCCTCAATCCGCACGGGCTTGACCTTTGTCGTCAACCCACTATCCACCGGCACTTGATCGACAGCGATTACTAGCGTAGGCTCTTGCACCGTCTTCCGAAGCACCGAAATATGGAATACATCATGTAAACCACTAAGCTCCACTGAAAGCTTCAACTGATAGGCCGCTTCACCAACTCTCTCCAGAACCTCAAACGGTCCAAGGTACCCCGGGCTTAGCTTTTTCAATCGCTGCACCCGCGAGACACCCTTGAACGGCTTGATCTTTAAGTACACATAGTCGCCTATAACGAACTCCACGTTCCTGTGCTTGGCATTATAGTACTTCGCTTGCCGGTCCTGAGCCATAAGCAACCTCTCCCGAATGGTTCTCACCAAAGAAGTAGCATCCTCCACTTCCGATCGCTTATACAACTTTGACTCACATGTTTCTAACCAAGACAACGACGTGCGACATTTTCTACCATATAGGGCCTCGAAAGGCACCATCTGAATACTCGCTTGGTTGCTATTGTTGTATGCGAACTCCACCAAATAAAGGTGGTCTTCCCACTGCTTTCCAAAATCCAAGACAAACATGCGGAGCATGTCTTACATGGTTCTATTGACCCTCTCGGTCTGCCCATCCGTTTGCAGATGGAAGATTGTGCTGAATTTCAGCTTTGTTCCCAACATTTGCTGCACAAGCCTCCAATCATTGGATGTGAACCGCCCATCTCGGTCACTCACGATGCTGCGGGGCACACCATGAAGCCGTACAATGTTATCCACATAAAGCTTTGCCAATTTCTCCACCAGATCATCCTTCCTATGTGGGATGAAATGCGACACCTTCGTTAACCGATCAACAAACACCCAAATGGCATCGTTCCCCTTCTACGACCTTGGAAAACCGTGCACAAAGTCCATAGAGATGTCGTCAAATTTCCACTCCGGAATAGGCAAGCACTTAAGAAATCCTCCCGGCTTTTGGCACTTCACCTTAACCAAGGCGCAAGTTTGGCACTTTGCTACATATAGCGCCACATCTTTCTTCAAACCCGACCACCAAAATAGTTTCTTCACATCACGGTACATCTTCGTGCTCCCCGGGTGAATCGAGTACTTGGTATGGTGTGCCTCGTACAACAACTCCAACCGCAAATTATCCACACTTGGGATGCACAGACGACCGTCCTTCCAAAGTAATCCGTCCTCCATGACGAATTGGAAATTTGACCCATCCAGGGCCTCTACCATGAACTGCTTCATATGAGCATCCATATCCAAAGCCTGCTGAATATGATCAGCCAGGTCATATTGGACTTCAGTCCAATTCAGAACTGCTTCAGCACTTGATTGCCTGTCCACACAAACAATCTCCAACGCCTCCAACTCCCGCACCAACCGCTCATCATGCACCGATAGCCAATTGGCTTGAGCTGGGGCTCGGCGACTCAACGCGTCCGCAAGCGCATTCCCCTTACCAGGCACGTAGTGGATCTTGAATGTATAGTCCCCCAGGAACTCCATCCATCTACGCTGCCGCATATTCAGATCCTTCTGATCAATAAGATACTTCAGGCTCTTGTGATCGATGTAGATATCAATCTTCACACCGTACAAATAGTGTCTCCACAGCTTCAAGGAAAAAATCACGGCTGCTAACTCCAAGTCATGGACCGGATAGTTCCTTTCATGCACTTTTAGCTGTCTCGAGCCATAAGCTATTACACTTCCATGTTGCAGTAGCACGCACCCCAAACCGCTGCCCGAAGCATCACTATAAATCTCATAGCCTTTGGTCCCAAATGGCGAACTCAGCACAGGAGCCGTGGTCAACCGACACTTCAATTCCTCAAAAGCTCGCGCGCACTCCGGCATCCAAACGAACTTATGCTCCTTCCTCGTCAAAGTAGTGAGAGGTAAAGCTATCCGCGAGAAGTTCTCTACGAAGAGCATATAATAGCCGGCAAGCCCCTGAAAACTCCGGACTTCTACTACTGTAGTAAGCTCAGGCCACTCCCGTATCGCAATGATCTTCGCCGGATCCACAAAAATACCCTCTCCACTCACTATATGACCGAGGAACGCCACTGAAAATAGCCAAAACTCGCACTTCGAGAACTTGGCATACAACTTATTTCTCCTTAGCGTCTAGAGAATCAAATGAAGATGCTTGAAGTGATCTTCCTCACTTTGTGACTACACAAAAATATAGTCGATGAAGACGATCACGAAATGGTCCAAGTACTCTCTGAAAGTCCTGTTCATCAAATCCATGAACACTGACGGCGCATTAGTCATCCCAAGCGGCATGACCGTAAACTCATAATGCCCGTATCTCGTACTAAACGCTGTCTTCGGGATATCACTCTCCCTTATTCGCAGCTGATAGTACCCAGCCTTGAGATCCAACTTCGAGTACACCGTCGACCCGACTAACTGATCAAAAAGATCATCAATCCGGGGGATTGGGTACTTGTTCTTCTCCGTCAACTTGTTGAGCTCCTGATAATCAATACATAGCCTCAAGCTTCCGTCCTTCTTCTTAACAAAGAGGACCGCTGCGCTCCAAGGCGAAGAACTCGGGCGCACATAACCTCGCTCCAACAACTCTTGTAGTTGAACTTTCAGCTCCGCCATTTCCTTAGGCGCTAGCTGGTAAGGAGATCGTGACACAGACTTTGCACCTGGCACTAGCTCAATCGTAAAATCTATCTCCCGCTGAGGCGGGGCTCCAGGAAGATCTGCGGGGAACACATTAGGGTATTCCGATACCACTAAAATACAATCCAACGCGTGCTTCGGCTTCGCAACCTCCACTAGTGTAAAGAACAGTTCTGCACCGGCACGAACCGCCTTCACCACCTGAAGAGCAGACATCAACGTCTTGCTCGACCCCTTTAAGCCCGTAAAAGTCGTTTCACGACTTGCTCCCCGCTTGACTTCCTTGCTACTGCAATCTATATGAGCCTACTGCTCCGAGAGCCAGTCCATGCCAAATATGACGTCGAAATCCACCAACGGAAGTAAAGACGCATGTAGGTCGAACTCCTGATTCCCAATATGAATCTTAACATCGCAGATCCTATCCGCTCGCATCGAATACCCATTGGGCAACAACACATCCAACTTATCCTTCGCCATCGAAGAAGGGACTCCGATGCGTGATATAAATCCTTCGGAAAAGAAGGAGTGTGAAGCTCCCGTATCGAAGAGTGCTCGTGCCGGATTTTCACAAATCAATACAAATCCTAAACAAGCAGTGGTAAGGTAACATGCGCATAAAAAGTATTTAAAGAAATTGACTTGCTATAAACTAAAACGTACTTGTCAACACATCAGCCTGTTTGATGGCCTCCTGTTGGCCAAGATTATAGACCCTCGGTTGGGCCGGAGCATAGTGGGATGCGGTCGACTCCACCGCCTTGCCCTTCTCTTCATAAGTCGCTCTCGGCCTTCTCTCGGACTTAGGACGTCCGCTCCAACAGTTATGGGCAAAGTGTCTCGTCTTTCCACAAGTAAAACACGCGCCCGGGGTCCGACTCGTAGTCGCCCCAGAAGCACCAGAAGGAGCTGGACCCGAAGTCCTATGCTTCTTGAAAGTCCTCCGATAGCCGGACTTTGAAGTAGTCGGCACATTGAATTCAGATTTCTTCTCACCCAAGCTTTTCTTTGCTTGTACATTCTTCATGTCCTTCTCCAAGGACCGGGCAGTGTTGACCAAGGTTAAGAAACCCTGCGTCATCGGCCCCGAGAGTAGTAATCTCAACTCATCTCTCAAGCCTTCGTAGAATCGATTTGTTTTGCGCTTCTCATCCGCGATGGTGGAGCTAGCATAACAACTCAAACGAGTAAACTCGTGGAGATATTCATCCACGCTCCTCTCACCCTGAACCAACTTCAGAAACTCATTCTCTAGCGCTATCTTCTGCGTCGAAGGGAGGTATCTAGCCAAGAACAATCTCGAGAACTCTTCCATCGAGACATCACCAAGTTGCCTACCTCTCAATAAGTGCAGCTCCAATCCTTCCCACCACATTCTCGCTTCACCGTCCAGAAGGAACGTAGCGATAGTGGTCATTTGCCACTACTCTGTCTCCGTTGCTGTCATGACTCTCTTCACCCTGGTGAGCCAGTCTTCAGCCTGAGATGGGGTTCCCAACCCCGAGAATACCGGAGGGTTAAAGCTCATTACATGCTTAAGCTGCCTCTCGGTTGCCCTCCTTGGCACCACCGGTTCCACAACCACTTGCTCCACTCCCTCGGCTCAGCCTCTTGAAGAGGTTCCTGCTTCATCGCAGGAGCGGGCTGCTGCTTTTGCCTTACAGGCTGCGCATTTATCACGACCAACACCGCTTCAGCCACCAATCGTATGTTCTCAGCCGATAGAGGTGTTGCAGGAGCAACATCCGGTGCACTACTAGCTCAAAAAATTGACATTCCGACGGCCCAACACCACTTCTGGTCACCTATAGTCGTACAAAACACCGTTAAGCGACCAAATAAAATTGCAAACAGCAATTATAGGAACACGCAGATTCCACAAACACGTGTATTTTCATTCCTAAGTGGACATTCATGGGTTCTTTTACTGTTATAACGATGACGCACACAATGTGCTCACCACCCCTTAAAAAGAATTCGCCCACGAATTCATTTTAAGCCCGACCAAAACCAGTAGTCTGATACCAAATTGTAACACCCCCTATCCGTCGCATAGCATATAGCAGTAGGTCCGGCCGGGGCCCGATGCCGTATGCCACAGACAGACCGGGTGGTTACTCATGGAAACCATCCCACCAATCATAACGTCCTACACAGAGCATTCTAGAGGAAGCAGTTTTATAAAAGTTGCAAATAAGAACCCAGCACTAAAGCATGAATGTCCACTAATCTAAAATAGGAATGTTATACAAATACCAACACAAGCCTTAAGGCCTTACAAAATGTTTCACTTGATATTACATGATTTACAAACCACGGCACGCAGGCCGGTCATACATGAATAAAACAGTAAACACTTCCAATTAGGCCTTCGAGGGCCGGCTTCGCGCTTGGGCTTTAGCCCGCTATTGACCGCTTGGTCCAGCAGCACCTGCAAGCAACAAACCACCGCACGGTGGCAAAACAAGGCAACGGTCAGCAATGCTGACCAAATTATAACGATCCCGCCCCCAACTCGGGGCGGCGATGCTCCTTCCCTGCATTTCATTAGCATAAGCGAGCAATATATATAACCATTTCATCGCAGACGTTGGCTCGCATGGCCACACGCCCCGTGCTCTCAGGGCACATTCTCGGTGAACCGGTCGATGTCACGTCAATTAAAGTCATAGACATTCCGGACTCACCACCGCCACTTTGACGGCCAAACCTATGAGCATTTTGTCTTCCTGGCCTGGGTCACGACAATTTAAGCCATCGACCGCCGAAGACCCTAATCTATGCCAACGACAAGTGTCACGTACCCTTAGGTCTCTTTAACCAAATGACATAGAACGGGTACGGTTCCATCTAACCCGTGCTCACATCGCAACGACAATTTAAGCCATATGCGCGGGTCAAACTTCTCCCGAGTCCCATTTCCATCATAATTCACATAACCCGGTTATGTTCAAGTTGGCTCTCAGGCCACCAAGTTGGCAAGATCACGTATCCGCCCAATTTTCCGTGTGCACCTTTGGGTTAATCCCCAAGGCCCCCTGTTGCAATCTACCGTGTAGAAAACCCAAAAAACAACCAATAGCATGGAGTCTTCTCCGGCATTATGAAATGCAACATCACCGATCCAGACCAACATGTCCGGGTAGGTTTCACACATCATGCATATGTCCATTCTCGCTTACGGACTCTATACAACGGGGACTTCACATATCTACCCGAAGGAACGGCTCCAACTCTCCGCAAACTCGCGAGAGCGGGCTTCCTATGCAAAGGAGGAGAGCTACTCATGCTCAAGAAGAGAATTGTTACCCTTGCGTTCCTCTTTGGCGCCATGGAAAAGTAAGCTGATGAAAAGCACCGCACTAGCTTTCCCTCCGTGGATCCGGAGTCGGCTCGCGATTTGGAGCTTCGAAGCTCCTCCAATGGCCGTATCTAGCTCCTTCTTCCTTCCTTGGCTCTCCTCTCTCTCTAAGCTTTTAGAAAGATAACAACTTATGAAAAGTGTGGGTTTCTAAGTCCAATATCGGGTATATCTCTTCAGGAATAACCCCCCAGCCGTTGGATCATAAATTAAAGAAATGAACGGCTTTGATTCGGGACTGAAATGCCCAATCTGGACCGCACACGGCCTGGCACACGCCCGTGTCCAGGGCCGTGTGCCTTATTCGCCGTCAAAATTGGCTCGCCTGGAACAACACACTGGTATCGAACACGCCCATGTTCGATCTGACACGCCCGTGTTCCACCTGACACGGCCGTGTGGCCGGCCGTGTACCCCCATCATTTTTCCCCGAAAACAACACGAGCACTGCACGAGTTCTAGGACACGCGCGTGTCCTTGCCCGTGTCACCTCAACACGCCTGGGCCCCATGCCATGTACACGGCCTCGACACTCGACACTTCATCGAGCGAAGATCGTCGACCTGATGACACGGCCTTGGACACGCCTGTGTCCTAGGCCTTGTGCCTTGTCTCGACACATTGTCGAGCAGAGTGTCGACTTCCCGGGACGAGTGTCGACACGAGTTGACACGCACTGCGACACGCCCGTGTCGCAGGCCGTGTGCCATGTCTCGACACTTCGTCGAACGCAGAGTGTCGACTTTGCGGGCTAAGTGTCGACACGGGTCGACACGCCCTGCGACACGCCCGTGTCACAGGCCGTGTGCCCAGTCTTGACACAATGTCGAGATCAAAATGTCGACTTCCTGGGTGAGTGTCGATACAAGCTTGACACGCCCTGGGACACGCCCGTGTCCCAGGCCGTGTGCATGCATCCAGAACCCAAAACTGGCCCAAAACGTCCCTCGTCGCTCCTTTGAGGTTCGGGGCATTATAGATTCCGCGAACAAGATCATTGTCAACCTCCTAAAAACGAAAGTGGAAAATCTGAAGGAAAGCTGGGTGGAGCAGCTCCCCACTGTTCTCTGAGCCCTGAGGACCACCCTCAACACAGCTACAGGAGATACTCCCTTCAGGCTCTCCCATGGGTGCGAGGCGGTGCTCCCCGTGGAATTTGATGTTCAGACACCTCGAGTCATTGCGGCAGGGGAAGGCAGGGAAGAATGGCAGGCTGAGAATGAGGAGGAGTTGCGGCTCTCCCTTGATATGGTGGAAGAACTGCGGGAGCTTTCCGCCGTCCGGCAAGAAGAGGTAAAGAGGAGGATGGCCAAGTACTTTGACAAGCACGTCAGAGTCAAGCAATTTGTGGAGGGGGACTTGGTGCTGAATAAGGTGGATGCAGCAGGGAGGTCGGCAACCGTAGGGAAGCTCAACCCCAGCTGGGAAGGTCCATTTATTGTAAAAGAAGCTTTAAGATCGGGGGGGGATTTCGACTCCAAAATATGGAGGGCGAGACCCTGATTCTCACCTGTAGTTGTGACGACTTAAAATGCTTTTCCCCTTGAAACATGTAAGTGGTGCCTTGTTTTTTAATGAAAGTTTCGTAACATGCCAGTGCATCCACGATGATCTTGCATGAAGAAGCTAAGTGCATTTCGACCCCGAGCAGATCCCGCTGTCAGCCTCTCACCTAGCTGACAGGGCTGGAAGTCACACGGTGTCATCCCTAGACCTCGAGAAGATCCCGTTGCCAGGCTCTCACCTAGCTGGTAGGGCTGGAAGTCACTCGATGACATTAGCCTTGGACCCCGAGCAGATCCCGCTGTCAGGCTCTCAGCTAGCTTACAAGGCTGGAAGTCAGTCGGTGTCATCCCTAGACCTTGAGCAGGTCCCGCTGTCATGCTCTCACCTAGCTGGCAGGGCTGGAAGTCACTCGATGGCGTTAGCCTTGGACCCCGAGCAGATCCCTGTGTCAGGCTCTCACCTAGCCGACAGGGCCGGAAGTCACTCAGTGTCATTCCTAGACTTCGAGCAGATCCCGCTGCCAGGCTCTCACCTAGCTGACAGGGCTAGAAGTCACTCGGCGGCGTTAGCCTTGGACCCCGAGAAGATCCCGCTGTCAGCCTCTCACCTAGCTGACAGGCTGGAAGTCACTCGGTGTCATCCTTAGGCCTCGAGCAGATCCCGCTGCCAGGCTCTCACCTAGCTGGCTGGGCTGGAAGTCACTCGATGGCGTTAGCATTGGACCCCGAGCAGATCCCGCTGTCAGGCTCTCACCTAGCTGACAGGGCTGGAAGTCACTCGGTGTCATCCCTAGACCTCGAGCAGATCCTGCTGCCAGGCTCTCACCTAGCTGGCAGGGCTGGAAGTCACTCGATGGAGTTAGCCTTGGACCCCGAGCAAATCCCCCTTTCAGGCTCTCACCTAGCTGACAGGGCTGGAAGTCACTCGGTGTCATTCCTAGACCTCGAGCAGATCCCGCTGCCAGGTTCTCACCTAGATGGCAGGGCTGGAAGTCACTCGATTGCATTAGCCTTGGACCTCGAGCAGATCCCGCTGTCAGGCTCTCACCTTGCTGACAGGGCCGGAAGTCACTCGGTGTCATTCTTAGGCCTCGAGCAGATCCCGCTGCCATGCTCTCACCTATCTGGGAGGGTTGGAAGTCACTCGATGGCGTTAGCCTTGGTCCCCGAGCAGATCCCACTGTCAGGCTCTCACCTAGATGTCTCGGCTGGAAGTCACTCGAGGGCGTCGGCCTTGGACCTCGAGCAAATCCAGCTGCCAGGCTCTCACCTAGCTGGCAGGGCTGTATGTCACTCGTCGGGGAAAGACGTCGACTACTCGCTAGCTAATGGGGAGGTCTTGATGTGCAAAGCAGTGTCAGAAGTCGGGGAACCGGGTGTCCAATGGACGAGTAGTTGGAGTCGCGGATCTAACCAAAAAGGGGAAAATAACCCAAGCCTCATTGCGAGAGGGTCAGCCCGCAAGAAATCCGATGGCTCAGGCGAGCGATGAACCAGCTCGCCTCTCCTGGTGAGTGAGTAGTCACCTCAGTGAGACCGAGCTGCAAGGGCAGGTCCCCGCTAGTAAGACAACCAATCGGGTCCCAGATGACTCCTAAGCCAAATCTGTGGGCATGCGACCTAGTCAAGATAATGCAGGACGAATGACTGCGAGTGCGGAAAGGGAGAGTTTACATCGCAAAATTACAACAAACATACATATAGCGCGAGTGAAGAATCATTTGTAAGAGCAGGAATAGACAAAAATCATAAAGTCATGGCACCGCTCGCGCTTGTGTCTCAAACAACCAAAATATACATATATGCATATAACAGGCGAGTCGCAGGGGCGATGGCGACGTGAGATCCTGGGCGGGAAGTCCTAGAGGTGCTGGTAGGACTTATCCACAGGGTCCGGCATGGGAAGGAACAACGCCGGCACCACCTCGCCCCACGAGAGTCCCACGGCCTCGCTCTTGAGGAGGTCCGCACGCCGCAGCATCTGCATTGTATACTTCGCGGCGCTGGTGGCGTTCTTATGCATCAACACCTCCAACTCGTAGTTAGAGTGATGTTCAAGCGGGCAGCTGCTATTGGCTGGCAGAGGGGCGGCAGCGGCAGCCTCCAGCTCGCGCACCCACGCCTCCAGTGCCAACTTGTCCTGGCTGAGGGTGGCAATCTCGGCACCCATCCGGCTGGCCGTCGCCGCATCCTATGAAAAGGAAGAAGGTCGGAATGTGGATTCGTGAAAGGAAACGACAACTAGAAGTAAGCGCGTACCACCCCTCCCAAATACTGAGCAAGGGTTTACTCGGCCGCGTCGGCCCGCTTCCTCTGGAGATCCTCCTCCTCCTGAGCAAGTCTGTGGGCCTCCTCCTTCTCGGCCGCCAACTTCTTAAGAGAAGTGGCGTTTCGCTCCAGCTGGGTACAGCGCCGCCCAACCATATGGGCCAGCTCTAGACCGCATAGTTGGGCCCGTGCGCTTTCGTGCACCGGCACTCGCGTCGCCTCCTTGTCGTAAATGACGGCGTCCTCTCGCGATTAAAGGCCAAACGAGAAGTTATAGGCCTCCCCGCCGATAGTGTCCTATTCCAACCAACTCGGCAGCAGGGTCAAAACACCCGCGCGATTTGACTCTTTGTCCCATAACAGAAGTGGGACGCCGAGCTTGTTCAGATATTTCTCGCCGTAGCTGAAATTGCGGTGCCCTCTCGGCACCGACTTCGCGGAAGCATGCGCCCCATCCGGCGGCCCAGAAGTGCCCTCCACCTCGCCGGGGGTTTCGCTGGTCGAAGCGGCCAAAGGGGAGGGACCCCCGGCCGATTGATCCGCCGAGGCCTTGCCTTTTCTTTAGCCTACGGCAGGTTGCTGCCCCGTAGTCTTCGCCTTCTTGGGCAGGGGAATAGGTTTTCACGGCCCGACCGCTTCTTTGTAGGGACCGCTGGGACTTCGCGCTGAGCAGCGTCAGCGACCTGAGCTCGGGCGAGGACGCTGGAGACGACCCTGACACTCTCGTAGGGGGGGGTGAAGGGGAACGTCCCGCTCGCTTGCCAAGGAGAGAAAGGGTGAAGCTAGAATATAATATAGTGAGGCAGAGTAAAGGCGAGTGGCTAACCTCCCCCAGGCGGGACAGCGGCAAGGTTATCCAGGTTGCGGCGCAAGTACGCGACCTCGAAGTTCTTCCCGGCAAAGAACCCCCACAAGTCGGCTTCATGTCCTCCGAAGCTGGGCGGGCGGTAACTTGCCTCGCTGAGCTGCACCGGCAAGAAAGGGACGTTGCCGAAGTCCCCCTTGACGAACAAGAACTTCTTGAGCCAGGTTTGGCTCTTATTGATGGTCTCCCGCACCTTGAGGTGGGCGCTGGAGAAATAGGCGGTCCTGTCCCAGTTCACGCAAAAGGAGAACAATTTGCGGAAAACCGCGAGACTGAACTCGACCCGCTCCTCCCGGAAAAAGCAGGCGAACCCTACCATGATAGCCACAGAGTTCGTGGTCATCTGGCCTATGAAGACCCTGAAGTACTTCAACACTTGACGAACCTCCGGCCACAGAGGAAGCTGAAGACCCACCACAAAGTGAGCCAGGGGAATGGTGAGCTCATCCCTGGAGAGATCGTTGATATTCTACCCTTCCCCAAGCCATCTCGCCGAGAATCTGAGAGGGACGTGATCTCCTAGAGCGTCTAAGTACTCGCGCTCAGAGATAGTGGCATAGGGGAAGTCATGCTCTGAGAATGTCCAGGCACATTTACTTTGCCCGTCCGCATCACCACTGCCACCACCCATTCCACGGAATGAACGCTGACGAACGAGAAAGCCTCCGAAGGGGGCACGCGAGCCGGGATCCGTGAAGAAAAGGAGCAGAGAAAATGCTTCAAAGCGATGGAAGGGCAAGAACCGGCAAGGCCTATTTATAAAGAGAAAAAGAGCGGGAAAATTTCCGCCAGGCGGAAAAGTGCGTATAGCAAAAATCAGGCCTGATGGTTCAACTTCTCGGCCCGCAACAGCACCGCCGAGACCGTTTAGCAGCGGGTCTCGCCCGTCCACATCCGCACGAAAAGCGGGCGGGCGAGCCACGACCCGCAGACATCCAGGTCTCTGAGCGAGCCGGGGAGACTCTCAGCCGGCGAGCCCGTTGGCCCGCTCCCGCTAAGATCAGGATGGCAGGTTGGGCGAATCCATCCTACGGCCCCGCACTCGCCCGAGAGGGCGGCGAGCGGAGGACACATGTGCATTCGTGCCCGCCCCAGGGAGAGTCAAACAGGAACATGGTAAAAACAACATACACCAGAAATCAGAAACCAGACCCGCAGACGGCCGAGAAAAGTCAGAAATGGTTACAGACACTGAATAAGTTTTTAAAGTAATAGGTCCCCCCCCCGAAGCGAGTCGACTCGAAGTGCGGATGCGACCTGACCCAGCGATAGTCCGCGAACGGAGGGGAAGAGAGGGTTGATCAGTATGGGATCCATTTCCACCTGCCCCGCCATTGCGTTCCAGTTCGCGACAGCACGCGAGGATAGTGGTAATCGCGCACCGCCACCAACTCCTGCTGCGCCAGGCCAACTTGTTCCGTGACACTCTTTTGACGCTCCTCTGCCCGCGTAATGTGCACGCCAGGTGAGGTGACCTCACCAACTTCTGCTGCACGCGGAGCCCCCTCCAAAGCCGCGAGCCGAGCCTCGGTCTCGGCCTTGTCTCGGTCGACTCTCTTGGCGATTTCTTGAAGCAATAGAGTATGTATCTGGAACAGCCGCGTCACCTGCCTCTTCATCCCCATTGCGTTAGCCGGGTCGCCCAGGTAATCCGAAACACCCTCCACGTCAGGCGGAGGCGAGTACCCTTCGCTCATCTCAGTTTTAGAGGAGATCACATTGTAGCCTGCGGAGAAGAGATTCAGATGGGACAGGCAAGAACAAAACAAGCGCCAAGTGCGAGCTTACCAGTGGTTGGCACACCGTCCATACCGGTGGAAGGACGGGAAGAACCCGGCCGACCCTGAAAGGGTTCTCCCTCGAAGGCTGCAATAGATTTTCCTAGTCCGGGGGAACTGGCAAACGAGGGGTATTCTAGGGAGGACGACCCAGACCCGAGGGGCTAGAAATCCACTCAGACGATAAGGGAGGGGAGTGATCCTCCCCCGCATCACCCTCATCTTCAAGTGGCGGTACCGACAAGATAAAAGATCAGAATTAAAGCAACAAGTCAGGAAGGAGGATCACATACCTCAGGAGCGACCTCAGTGCCCGCCGCCGAGCTGGAGCCCGGGAAGTTATTCGTCGGGGACCGCCTAACTATCCTTTCTTTTATCGGCCTAAAGAGAGGGCCGGGAGACCCACGCACCAACTAAGGGGAGGCCTCGAGGACCTCCTCCCGAGTCTTCTGGCCCGCGGCTGCCAGACGGGCTCGCACCTCCTCGCTGACTAGCATAGAGCAGCTGCAGTCCGCTCAAAAAGTCGAGATGATGTAGGGATTCACCCCGGGGCTCAGTGGTATTTATAGACGAGTAGGGGGACCCACCAGAAGATTCCATTCCAGCTCAGCATAGCACTCACCGAACACGCGGGTTGGATGATTCTTTCCGAGCTTGATCAAGCTCAAAAAGAGCGAGGATTGTGTACAATCCCGTGTTCGTCGAGCGGCCCCCGCCAAGCCAGGCAAGCGAACCAGGTTGCCCGGCCCGCACCGAAACAACCTACGAGGTGGAGGTGGCAGGAGGTCGGGTAGCTCTCGCCCAGGTCGGGCGAGCCATGCGGGTTGGCCCCTTCACCCTTCTAACTCGCTCGCGATTCGTCGAACATAGTTTCGCCCGCCATTCGTCGAGCAAAGTTTTGGTTGCCATTCATCGAGCAGAGCTTTTCGGTCGGAATTCATCGAGAGGGACGGGGATGGGTTCGACGAGTCCAGATCGGCGAGCCCTCCACCGAGGCTCCCATGGTTATAGTTGGAAGCCTGACCGCCAGCCCGCTCTCCTATACGCGACTGGGCCGCCTGCCCGCCTCGGCAGAGGATTGGCTGGTCGCGGTGGCCCGGCTCGCGCTCGCCCAAGAAGAACAGGCGAGCTGCTAGAGCCAGGCCGCAGACGCCTCTCGCGGGGAGAGATTAGTGGCGAGCTGACCTCCCTATCCCTGGATGGGGCCCAGTAGCAGCCCCGAGGTGAAATTACATGGATGCCCTCCCCATGGGTGCGAATAACTTGTTGGAATAGAGGAGCTACGTTGTTGGCAGACCAAGTTGGACTGCACATAGCTGTTCAAAACAACGGAGGTTGGCTATTCGCAGGCCATTTTCAGAATTTTATAAATAGAACCCAAGGGGGCACCTCAGAGGGCACGCTCTCATACTCCCTAGCTTCTTGGTCCCATAGTGCTTATTGAGGTAGCCTTAGCTCAGCCTGTGGCTAAGGAGGGGAAGTACTCTCAGGTCTTCCGGGTGTGTGGTGTGTCCTCCCCGCCGAGCCCTTTGGTCGGTTCTTCGCTTGTCTCTTTTGTTTTCTTGTTTGCAGGAGCAAAGTAGGTGCGCGATCACCCCTTCCCCAAGGTTTCGGTTTCAAGAGACCAAGATTTCTGTTTCAACAACAGGAGATAGTCTAAACTGTTAAGATTAAACCGCTGATGTAGTTGAGAAGGAATCGCTGAGACAAAGCCAGTGAAAATTCTCTAAGTCCAGAAGCGTTGAGAGAGGCAGATTCACTCAACGCTTCTAATGAAGAGCCATGACAGATGACGTTGAGTGACTTAACATCACACAATGCTTAATGAAGTTCTGGAATTTTTTTTAAGTCTAGAAGGTGATGACCACAGCTGACGTCATCAAAAGTCAATAAGTCAAAGTACTTCATGTCGTTGCGAAAAAGCTACAACAGCACCGAATGACCACTGCTGACGTCACCAAAAGTCAACAAAACCAAATTGTTCAAGCCGTTGCGAGAAAGCTGCAGTAGCGCCGAAAGCTGTATTTATCATTTTCTGAGGGAGGTGGCCTTCACCATCCTTGGTTGGGCACACACTCAAATTATGTCGTTGATTCAAATCAACGGATATAAAAAGAAGAAATAAAAGTGGATTAGGGTTACGAAGTAAACACGAAGAATATATGGAAAATAATGGCGGTTGGAGTTCATCTTCTCCGACAAGCTTGAAAGCAAAGCCAACAGGCAAAGAAAGATAGCTGAAACATTTTTCAGTTCAGCAAGATTGATCTTCGAAGAACAAGGAAGCCAATTCATTAAATCAACAAGGAGATAGTCGTGTGAAGTGCCATTAGCCTTCTACAGCATTTTGCTGCTCTTCATTGCAACAAAGAGGTAGTTGTTATAGAATAAGACTCATAACTTCTACAGCAAGAGGGCTGGACTAATATCTGCTCAGTCTAGTAAGGTAGACTCAGATATTTATCTCTGAGTCAATTATTTTAAATTTACTTATCTTCTTCTATAAATTCCTGTAGGATTCAGTTTATCTGAATCTGAGCGTATGACCTTTTGGCCTGAGTTATAGGTGACTAATTATTCACTGAGGTAGGGGCCCTTCTGGGGTACTGAGCTAGGATCCATGTGTGGATCTTAGAGTAGGGCTGTCCTCCCAGCCTGAGTGGTAGGCCTTAGAGATAATATTGAGGTAGGTGACTATTGAGTCACTGAGCTGTAGGTGACATGTGTGTCACTGAGTTGTATGCTTTGGAGGAGGCTGAGCTGGAGGTGCCTGGATGGTCACTGAGATACGTACCTGGAAGCGTACTGAGTTGTAGGAGTGCTGCAACACACTGAGAGTAGGGCTTTGTGCCTGAAGTTGTATGGCTGAAAAGCCTGAGCTGTAGGCCTTGGAGATGAGACTAAGGTAGGTGGTCAGTGGACCACCGAGCTGTAGGTGCATTGCAGGGATCTGAGGAAGGAACCTTTATAGTTCTGAGGAGAACCTGAGTGTAAGGCTGAGGGCCTGAGGTGTAAGCTCTGAGGAGTATATTGGTGGAGTTTGTGCATAGTCTAACAAGATAGTTGTATAGTGGGAGGGAAAGTGGATGTACTCAATTAGGGAACCACTATAAATGTCTGTGTGTTGTGCTGTGCTGCTTGTTTCTTTATTATGTTGCATGTGATAAGTACAAGCTCTAGGTCACCTAGTATGAAATCAGCAGAAAGTCTAACAAATTTTCAAAGACATATTCACCCCCCTCTAGGTGATTAACTTACCTAAGTTAAATAACATTCAAGTGGTATTAGAGCGAGGTTCCTCAAAAAGGATCTAACAATCTGAGTATACCTCCAAAGTTAGCTATAAGATATAAAAATGGGTCTGGTGTAAACTATAAGGAACTGTGTGCCATTAAACTACCTATCTGCATAAAGGAAGGCTTTGACCTCTAGAAGGAAAGGGTTAGACTATTCATGGATGCTGCTGACCCTAGGATATACATCATAGTTAAAGAGGGACCCTTCATCACTTTGAAGATCTCAGTTCTGGATGCCAACATCCAGACACCTAAATCTTATGATGGAATGAACAAAGTTGAGCACCTACTTGCATCCATGGACAAGAGAGCTTAAAATATTATTCTTCGTGCAATAGATGATTCAACCTTCCAGAATCTTGTGCACTGCAAGACATCCAAGGAGATGTGGGACACAATAATTATGTTCATGGAGGGTTTAGAGGAGGTGAGGGATGACAGAAAATCCATGCTCAATCAGGAGTATGAGGCCTTTAGACAAGGAAAGTAGGAAGGCATTGCTGAGAGCTTTAAGAGATTTTTTAGAATAGTAAATGAACTAAGAATATATGGAGGGGTCTTCAGCACCTATGAGCTAAATGACAAATTGCTCATGTCCCACACAAAGGATTGGGACACAAAGATTTGTTTCATTAGGGAAATGGGAAAGTTAGCTGACACTCCTACTCCAATCCTGTTTGGAAAGCTATTGTCGTATGAGACGTAGCTTGTTGCAAGATAGGAAGAAGAGAAGAGCAGTAAGTCACAGGCCAAGGAGAATTCTGTGGCCTTCAAAGCTGATACCCTAACCAGGAGAAGAAGGAATAACTCTCCACTCGGGAAAATTACTGAGTTAGATTCTGAGAGCTCAAAGACCAGCTCTTCAGACAGCCATACGTCTAATGAGGACCTTGCTGCCTTCTCCAGGTAGTTTCATAAATTCATGAAGAAGGGGCATTTGAAGAACAGAAGGCATTCCTCTTCCTCACAGCAAAGAAGGAAATCCTCTAAAGAGGACAGGTATTCTCCTAACTCTAGCAAACAAACATCTTCTAATGTTATTTATTTCTGCTGCAACAAACCTGGGTATATAGTTGTTGACTGCCTAGTGAAGAGGACAGAAGGAGTGAAGAAGCACCACAAGGGGAAGAAGAAAGAGAAGTCCCCTGTGGCTAAGAAGGAAAAGACCTGCTCTGACTTTTCCTCTGGGTCAGATAGTGTAGAATAAGAAGCCTACATTGGGCTAATGGCTATTACTGAAGGAGAACCTGCAGAATACACAACTGCTAGGATAGGGATCAGGGCCCCTCTGTCACATTCTAATAGCGACTCGGAGGTGGATTAAGATGAATAATAAGTTGTTCAATGTAATGGATTGATTTCATTAACTGATAAAGACAGCAGCCAGGATCAGCCTGAACAAGCTCAGGCAAATTCTAAATCTCTGCCTTCTATTTCAAGTCATAAGGCTAGCTCAGATTTTGAAGCTCAATCATCAAGGGATGAAGGGGATTCAGATTCTGAGGATGATGTCAATTCTATAATTGGCAAGTATGGAGAACATCTTGAAGCATTCAAGAGGTGCAAGCTCCTTGCCAAGAGACAGGCAAAAGAGCTTCTCAGTCTTAAGAGCAAGTATGAAGGCCAAGAAAAAGCTCTCACTGATATGGCTGCATAATCAGCCGAGCTCAAGGAGATCATTGACAGGCAGTCTGTGATAAGAGTGTCAAATGAGAAACTTATCCAGAAACTTGAAAATGATCTCCTAAATGAGAAATTGTTGGTGACCAAGTTTTCTAAGCCAAACATTATACTTCCCATAATTGACACCCACCTTACGCAAGTGGGTAATAAAGGGTTAGGATTTAAGGGACCTGCTAGACCTCCCAATCCAAAAGGAAAGGGTAAGGGAATGGAACAAGTAGTGCCCTAACCTCATTGCCTCCAATTTCTTTTCAGAAAATCTTGATGCCTTCTAATAGGTATGACCATTAAAGCTAGTATGGTCACTTGGAGAATGGAAGATCCTCTGGTATGGACCAATGTGGCTGTAGCCAAGGTGGAAGATACAGCCATGTGGAGTGCCTTTAAGGCTGCCCATGAGGAAATTCAAATGGCCCATCCTGCACTATTGTTTTTTGGTGCCCCAGCCCCAAAACTCAAGGATGATGCTATTCAGGAAATCTGAGTCAACCAGCAAAAGTAGTGACTCAAGGAGAGTCTTCTGGCATGGCTGGAATGGCAGTTTCTGATGCTATCAGATGCATGTTAGCTGAAAAGAGACATGCAGCTGATGGCTCTAAGAAAAGATCAAAACAGTCAGCTGAAAGACTTACCTTTAGTCAAATGGCTGCTGAAAGAAAACAAAAACACATAACAGCTCATCTTCCCAATGATCAAGGAGCAGTCAAGCCAAATGTTGTTCCCAAATAGAAAAGGAGATATAATATATTTGAGTGATGGTGTTGTGACAAAGTGGGCCACTATGCTGTAGATTGCTGGCACAATCCTTTAGTGTCCAAAGATAGCCAACCTGTCAGGAATTCTTTAGGACGACAAGGTTATTTTCGGGCTAATGTGAACCTAGGACCCAATAGAAATTGGGGTCCTTAGGTGAGATGATTTGTATTTTTTTCAGGTTATTTCAAGTACCAATTCCCCTAAATGGTACTTGGACAATGGATGTTCCAGGCACATGACTGGAACAAAGGAGCTGTTGAAGGAGTTCACTCTAGTAAATAATAGACCTAAGGTTGTCTATGGAGGCTCTAACAAGGGAATAACAAGAGGTTATGGGAAGATCTCAAATGGAATAATCACCATCAGAAAGGTGGCTTCTGTGGAGGGGTTGCAACACAACCTCATAAGCATAAGCCAATTATGTGACCTTGGTTATGACATTTCCTTCCACAAGAATAAGTGCCACATCAACAGGTTAATTGACCAAAGTGTCATCTCAGCAGGCACAAGGAGTGGGAATATTTATTGTTAAAACTTTTCTTGTATAGATAGTAGTTCCCCTATATGCCTAGTTGCGAATGACAATGTCTCATATTATGTCCAATTGCACAAGAGACTGGTACATTTGAATTATAAGACCATTGGTCAGCTCTTTAGTGATGAGCTAGTTAGAAATGGTCCCAAAATAAAATGCTCCAAGGAGGGTATCTGTGCTACTTGCCAAAAGGGTAAACAGACTAAGACCTCCTTCAAAAGCATTGGGATCAAGGACTCAGTGAGATGCTTATATATCCTGCATATGGAATTGTTTGGTCTTTTGCCTATTCATAGTCTAAAAAGGAAGGTCTTCATCCTTATGGTGGTTGGTGACTATTCTAGATTTGCTTGGGTGTTCTTCCTTAGAAGAAAGGATGAAACCCTTGATGTCTTCATGAATTTTGTCAGGAAAATACAAAATGAACTTGCATGCACTATGGTCAAAATAAAATTATTACCATGGAACTGAATTTTAGTCTACTACCATGACTTCTTTCTATGAAGAGAAAGAGATTCATTAAGAATTTTCCTCTCGAAGAACAGACCATCAAAATGGGTTAGCTGAGAGGAAAAATTGGACTCTCATAGAAGCAGGAAAAACATTATTGAGTGACACTTCTCTCCCTGAAAATTTCTAGTCTGAGGCAGTTAACACTTCATTTCATATTCTCAATAGGGCTTCTATCACCTAAGTGTACAAGAAGACAACCTATGATATCTTGAAGGGCAGAAAACCAAACATATCCTCTTTCAGGACTTTGGTTGCAAGTGTTTTATCTCGAATAATGGAAATCCAAGAGTGACTAAGTTTTCCACCAAATCTCATGAGGGGATATTTGTTGGGTACATCAATAATAGTAATGCATATAGAGTCGATAAATTGACTAATCAGGTTGTACAAGAATCTGTCCATGTAGTGTTTGATGAATCAAGCATGATTAACAGTGAGTTGTCAAGCTCTTTGCCTAGTTCTGCTGGTACAGAAGTCATGATGTAAAAACACTCAATCAAAAATGAACACCCAGCTGTGCAAGAAGGATGTGGACAGGGATGCTGTCTAGAGGAAGCACAGGATAGTCCAACTGGAGATGAATACCAACTGGTTGAAGAAAATGGTGCTCAGAAAGAAGCAATCAGGCTGCCCCCAGCAGTTAGATATCTGAGAGATCATCCTCTAAATCATATAATTTGAGATGCCGGCCAAGGTGCACGGACCAGAAGCAGGAGTTTCAACACAGCTCTATATTCCAGCTTCCTGTCACAATATGAGCCCAAGATATTTGAAGAGGCAAATCAAGACCAAATTTATATTGGTGCAATGCAAGAAGAACTGAACCAGTTCAAAAGGTGCAAGGTCTGGAACCTAGTTCCCAGACCAGATGAACATAATGTCATTGGAGTCAAGTGGATTTTTTGAAAAAAACTTGATGAAAATGGCATTATAATAAAGAATAATGCTAGACTGGTGGCCAAAGGGTACAGACAGGAAAAGTGGATTGATTATGATCAGACTTTTGACCCAGCTACAAGGTTGGAAGCCATCTGATTGTTCCTTGCATTTGCAGCCTTCCAGGGATTAAAAGTCTTTCAGATGGATGTGAAATCAGCCTTCCTGAATGGATATTTGAAAGAATAGGTCTATGTATAACAACCTCTAGGTTTTGTAGATTATAACACTCTCATTGCAGTGTATAGACTTAGGAAAGCTCTATATGGGCTCAAACAAGACCCTAGAGCATGGTATGAAACATTATCTAACTTCCTCATTGGGAACAAATTCTCAAGTGGGAAGATATACAAGACCCTATTCCTAAGGGAATCTAAGGGCAAGATCATCATAGTCCAGATTTATGTTGATGACATAATATTTGGCTCTACTGATGACAATCTCTATAGGAAGTTTGCAAAACTTTTGCAGGGGAGGTTTGAGATGAGTAATATGGGTGAACTAAAGTTCTTCTTGGGACTCCAAGTTAGACAGACTGATGATGGTCTATCCATATCCCAGTTAATGTTCACCATGGAGCTAGTCAAGAAATATGGTATGGAGAATGCTTCTACAATAAGAACTCCCATTAGCTTAAGTATGCCAATAGGCAAAGATGAACTAGGAAAACCTATTTATCCAACTCTGTATAGCGATATAGTTGGCTCCCTTCTCTACGTCACTGCAAGTAGGACTGACAATATGTATGCAACAACTGTATGTGCTAGGTTTTAGGTCTGCCCTATAGAATCTCACTACACAAATATGAAAAGAATCTTATGATATCTTAAGTGCACCCCAGATCTTGGCATATGTTACCCTAGAAATGTGGAGTTTGAACTAATAGACTATTCAGATGCAGATATTGCAGGCTGCTTGGAGGACAAGAAGAGTACTTCTGGCTCCTGTAAATTTTTAGGTGGAAGGCATGTCTCTTGGAGCAGCAAGAAGCAAACGAGTGTAGCAATCTCAACTGCAGAGTTAGAGTATATTTCAGTCGGGAGCTACTATGCTTAGTTGTTGTGGATCCAGCATCAACTTCAAGACTATAACATTCAGATAAGTAGAACTCCACTCTTTTGTTATTCTACTAGTCAATTTCTATAGCTATGAATCTTTTCTCCCATAGCAGGACTAAGTGTATAGATATTATGTATCATTTCATTAGAGAACATGTGGAAAGGGAAGACATTAGGCTTGAGTTTGTCTCCACAAACAAGCAAGTGACTGATATCTTCACTAAGCCACTAGATGAAGCCAAGTACAACACCTTCAAATTTGAATTGGGTATGTTGAAACTTCTGTAACTTTAATTCACTCCTCTACCATATGTTGCACTGTTTATTTTTTAGGTAATACAAGTACTTCCTCAAGATAATGAAGCTAGTGTGAAACTGTTGAGGGGGAGCATGCCCAATATCTGTAAAGGAATTCAGTCAAATTGGGGTGATCAACCCCAGACAGATAGCGGGTGAAAAACCACACAAAAAATCTCCCTATTGCAGAATTCAAAAAGTGGGAGGGTAGTTTGGTGGAAAGAAGAATAGACTTGATAAAGACCTGACCAAGCCAAGATGTAGGTAGCTCAAAGCTAGGTGGTGCTTAAGTTGCTTCAGTACTGGAATAGTAAGGGTGGCAGCTTATCAAGGGGAGTAAGTAATTCTCCACAGGCTGGAGAAATGTGGTAAAATTTCCAAACCCTAATGATATTACATAAGTTTTAGTTTTTATGTTGAATATGTTGTGTATGTCAATGACCTTCATTATTGATAAAGCAAAGTTTTGACTTCTTCAAATATGGGGAGATTGTTGGGTCTATTGATCCCAATGTACTAGATTTGTAAGATGTCAAACTGGTCAACGACATACACACATAATGTATTTGATGTGTGTTTTAGTTCATGCATGAAGGTTGTCCATGATTAGACTAGTGAAATTAAAGAGTATGCTTGAAGATTCAGAATTCGTTGAGCTCAACTCAACATTCGTTGAGATGAGCTCACAATTAGTCGAGCGAAGTTCAAAACTTGGGATTCAGAATTTATCAAGCTTAGCTAACCATTCGTCGAGCTGAGCTCACCATTTGTCGAACTCAGTTCAGCATTTATCGAACTAAAGCAGATAATTTGACTAAGGCAAAAGTGCTCAGACAACTGAGAAGAATGTCTCAGCATAAGCGTTGAGACAGCTAAGAAGTGTGCCTTAGCACAACAGCTGAGACAAAGCATGCTAGAATTCTCCAAGTCCAGAAGCGTTGAGTCAAGAAGGTTCACTCAACGCTTCTAATGAAGAAGGAAGCGTTGAGATTATTTAGAGGAAAATCGCTGAGACAGGAGACAGTCTCAGCTGTGAAGTAAAAAACCGCTGAGATAGTTGAGAAGAAACCAATGAGACAGGAGATAGTCTCAGCTGTTAAGAAGAAACTGCTGAGATAGTTGAGAAGGAAGCGCTGAGAAAAAGCCAGTGAAAATTCTCTAGGTCCAGAAGCGTTGAGAGAGGCAGGTTCACTCAATGCTTCTAATGAAGAGCCAAGACAGATGGCGTTGAGTGACTTAACATCACTCAACGCTTAATAAAGTTCTGGAATTTTTTCTATGTATAGAAGGTGATGACCACTGCTGATGTCATCAAAAGTCAATAAGTTGAAGTACTTTATGCCATTGCGGGAAAGTAACAGCAGCACCGGATGACCACTGCTGACGTCACCAGAAGTCAACAAAGTCAAAAGAGTTCAAGCCATTGAGGGAAAGCTACAGTAGCGCCAAAGCTGTATTTGTCTTTTTCTGAGGGAGGTGGTGCTCACCATCCTTGGCTGCGCCCTCACTCAAATTGTGTCATTGATTCAAATTAACTGATAAAAAAGAAGAAATAAAAGAGGATTAGGGTTACGAAGAACACACGAAGAATATACGGAAAATAGAGGCGACTAGACTTCATCTTCTCCGACAAGCTTGAAAGTAAAGTCTAGTAGAGCAAGACAGCATGCAAAGAAAGATAGTCGAAGCTCTTTTCAATTCAGCAAGATTGTTCTTGGAAGAACAAGGCAGCTGATTCATTGAATCAGCAAGGAGATAGTTGTGTGAAGAGCCATCAGACTTCTACAGCAGTTAACTGTTATTCAGTGCAGCAAAGAGGCAGTTGTTGTAGAAGAAGAATCATACCTTCTACAGTAAGAGGGATGGACTGATATCTTATCAGCCTAGCAAGGTAGACTCAGAGATTTATCTCTGAGTTAGTTGTTTTAAATTTACTTATCTTCTTGTATAAATTCATGTAGGATTCAGTTTATCTGAATCTGAGCTGTAGGGCCTTTTGGCCTGAGTTGTAGGTGACTAATTAGTCATTGAGGTAGGTTCCGTACTGGGGTACTAAGTTAGGATCCAAGTGTGGATATGAGAGTAGGACTATCCACCCAGCCTGAGTATTAGGTCATAGAGATAAGGCTGAGGTAGGTGACTGTTGAGTCACTGAGTTGTAGGTGACTGGAAGGGCACTAAGGTAGGTACCTGGAAGGGTACTAAGTTATAAGAGTACTGCAACACTCTGAGCGTAGGGATTTGTGCCTAAAATTAAAGGGCTGAAAAGCCTGAGCTATAGGCGTTAGAGATAAGGCTGAGGTAGGTGGTCAGTGGAACACTGAGCTGTAGGAGCATTGCAGGGCTCTAAGGTAGGAACTTTTGTGGCTCTGAGGAAGGGTTCTGAATTGAACCTGAGTGTAAGGCTGAGGGTTAGAGGTGTAAGCTCTGAGGAGCATATTGGTGGAGTTTGTGCCTAGTCCAACAAGATAGTTGGATAGGTGGGAGGAAAAGTGAATGTACCCAATTGTGGAACCTCTATAAATATCTATGTGTTGTGCTGTGATTCTTGTTCCTTTATTATATTGTAGGTTCTAAAGATAAGCTCTAGTTTACCTAGTAAGAAATCAACAAAAAGTCTAAGAAATTTTCAAAGACCTATTCCCCCCCCCCCCCTCAAGGTGATTAGCTATCCTAAGTTAAATAACTTTCAATGGATCAGTTCTGGATTGTATCTTTACAAGAGGAACTAAACCAGTTTAAGAGGTGGAAGGTCTAGAAGCTGTTTCCCAGACCACAAGGACATAATGTCATTGGAACCAAGTGTAGCATGCTCATCTCATCAAATACAATGTTAATAGATTCTTCTACAACCATGGTTTTCTTATTAAAAATTCTATAAGCCTTACTATGGTTACTTAGCCTACAAAAATACCTTCAAAACATTTTTATCCAAACTTTGTATGATGATATTTCCCATTATTAAGTACATAGCCTTTGCTGCCAAAGATCCTAAAGTAGGACACAGTCGGTCCCCTGCCTTTCAGTAGCTCATTGGGAGTCTTACGATGTCTCTTGTTGATCAACACTCTGTTTTGCACGTGACAAGTTGTATTAACGGCCTCAGTCCAGAAGTACTCTGGTAGAGAGGAGTCAGTAAGCATTATAGTACATGCTTCAATGAGTGTTATATTCCTTCTCTTTGCAGCTCCATTTTGTTGTGGAGTACACAGGGAGGGAAACTCATGAAAAATACCCAGACTTCCACAGAATTCTATCTTGGCACTAGCTTCAAATTCTGTTCTGTGGGCACTTCTGATTCTGACCACTAAGCAGTTTAATTCGTTCTGTATTTACCTAACAAAATTCGTGAACACAGTAATGGTACCTGACTTTCATTTCAGAAAGAACACCCAAATAAAATGTGAGTGGTCATCAACAATTACCATCGTATATGACTTCCCTCCTAAACTATGAACTTGCATTGGGCCGAATAAGTCCATGTGCAGTAAATACAAACACCTTGAGGAATCTTTATCAGCAATGCCCTTAAAGGTAGCTCTTGTCAGCTTGCCTATTTGGCATGCGTGACATAGACTCTCTTTAATGCACTTAATAGTCGGTGTGTAATGTACTAGGTCTTGAGAAAATAGCATAATAATGGTTTTGAAATTTATATGTGTCAATCTCTTGTTCCACTGATCACAAAGAGATGCACTATCTTTTGTAACAAAATATATTGTGGTAGAAGTGTCTAGGCATAAAAAATTAAGACAAAATATATTTCTACTCCTTGTGCCTGTTAATATCATCTCCAAAGTAGAGGCTGACTTTTTTAGGTACTGATCCTTAGAAAAGATAACAATAAAACATTTATCACATAATTGACTTATGCTGATCAGATTATGTTCTAATCCTTTCACATAAGCCACATCAGTGAATGAAACTATACCGTTAGAAATTGTAACATAGCCTTTTGTAATTCACCGGTCAGAGACACCAAAGATAACTTTTGGACCATCTTTGACTGAAGCAAAATTTTGAAGTAGGCTTCTTGTCCCGGTCATATGCCGAGAGCATTCACTGTACAAATACCAGATAGGCATTTTGCTGGCCTTTTGACATACTTGAGATAGTAGATCATTTTGCATTAGGAACACAATAAGATTTTGGTCCTATGTTCCATGTTAGCATACTCCCCCTTGGTGTGTAAACACTACGAGTAGTCTACCTCATATGGTTAACTTGAGGAGTTTCAAAATTTCTGGGATTAAATCATCAATCCCCAACAAATTAACCAGCTTTGCTGCAGCACTAGCAGTCAAACCAGTTGTTTCTTTTACAGGTCTCCTGCTTGACCTTTTGTACATGTGATCTAGCAGGGGCTGCTGAATTATAGGTAGAGGCCTCATGATGATGGTGCTCACAGGGCTTCTGCACCTCCATTTCCTTATGTACAATGGGCTTGGCATTAGGTTCCTTATTATTGTTATAACCATGGATAGATGGACCATAACTCCTCATTTGAATTTCTTCATAAGATGCCTTAAACACACTTTCACCATAGTTCCTGGGACGGGTCCATCCTTGGTATCGCGACTTAGGCTCTACAAAAGTAGGCCTGGTAAAATGACCATAGGAAGACTCAAAATTAAACTTGTTCATTGGGAAGATTACCTTCCTAATCGAAGATTGATCTAGAGGGGCCTTCCCTTTCTCTTTGTCTAAGGATTTCTTAGCACTCTTATTTTTCCTTTGAGCACTATTCCTCCAAGTGGATTTACTAGGAGCAGCCTCATGACCTAATCCAGCTCCTTTAGCATGAGCAGAGAATTCAGTGAAAAATGGAATGATTGTATTGGGCTTGGAGAAACTTTCAACAAGATTCTTTTCAGCGATAAGCTGTTCTTCCAACTTTTCGATGAATTTCTCTTTTAGGTTGAGGTGCTCGAGTGCATTATTGTATTCTTAGACCTCAGCATTGAATTGCTTTTGGAGTAAGTCCATTCTTGCGACATCCTCCCTCAGAGTGATCTCCTCAGCCTTAAGGGATTTGATTTCCTTTGCCTGAGTTCTAATATCTTTTCTACACCGGCAATAGACCTTAATCAACTCCTTATACTGACTCATGAGTTCTGATTCATCATCAGAGGAACAGTCCTCATTATCATTGTTAGGAGCATCAGACTCTGAAAGAATAGTGTGAGAATTTACCTCCCCATGAAATTGTGGGACAACTTCTTCTTCGTCAGAGTGAGCCATGAGCCCGAAGTAGGCTTCTTCATCTTCACTTCACTCGGATGAGTCAGTGTCACTGAATGTGTTCTGCTTCTTTGCCGTGGAGCTCTTCTCCTTCTTTTTGATGTGGGAAGATTTGTGTTCTTCTTTTCCTCCCCCTCCTTTAGCTTGTGAGGGCAGTCGTCGATCATGTGAACTGGCTTATTACAACACAAGCACACAATGTTAGTGGAATATTGTTTGTTCTATTTAGATTTATACATGTCGTTTGTATGATTTTTCATTTGATGACCACCAGCGTGACGTCATCTTCTATAAGAGGAGTCATTGCCTCTTATCTGTTTCTTCTTATTGAGAAACTTTTTGAACTTCCTGGAGAGAAGAGAGAACTCTCCAGCAGATAGTTCTGAACTCGAGGAGCTTTGCTTTGAGTCTTCTTCTTCACGTCCATTGTGAGTGGGAGCAGGAGATGATTCTTTAGACATACTTGAGATGTCTTCTTTCAGTGCAACAGACTTCTCTTTTGATGAAGATCTGCTGCCCTCTTCTTAAGCTTTTCTTGTGTTGATTTGAAGCTCATAGGACATAAGCTTTCTGAAGGGTTCTGTGAGCTAGTTTCAGCCAGTCTCCCGAATTCCCTAATGGCAGAAATTTTATTGTCCCATTCCTTAATTAAGGATCTTAGGAACTTGTCATTTAGTTCTCCATTTGTCACCCGTTCGTAGTTCTTCAGGCCGTTGATGATTTTGAAGAAGATCTCATATGTGTCAGCAGTTGTGTCCTTGGGGCCTTCCTTGAAGGCCTCATATTTTTTTGTTTCAGAAGGGATCTTTTGACATCCCTTACTTCTTCTGTCCCTTCCATCAGGACGATCAGAGACTATCACATTTCCTTGGCAGATTAGCAGTGAATAAGGTTCTCCAACATTGAGTCATCCACTGCACTTGCGATGATATTTTTAGCTTTCCTGTCTAGACAAGGGCAATCTCATCATTATCGAGATCCATCAGTTTCCGGTTGGATCAATAGTGGAGGCTTCGTGGGAACATAAGTGCGTTATTCTACTATCATGAAGATGGGGGGATCAACAGCTTCCATGAAAAAGTTTGACCATTTCTTTCCGCAAGGGAATGTTAGCTTTTGTGCACAACAGAAGCCTTGTGGAGTCCTTGGATCTATCCATGCCTGATAATCTCTATGACAACTAGAAGTATATCTGTTTAAGGTGTGAACCTTTCTGAGAACAACCTCCCTCTTATACTAGTTGAAAGTATCTAGTTGTCTACCTAAATCACCTAGAGGGGGGTGAATAGGTGAGATCTGAATCTTTTTGTGGAATAAAAATTTGAGAGAGATTAATGAATATAGTAATCGAGCACAAGCCAAACGATATAAGGAATTATAGTGGTTCTCCAATCTTGTGTACGTCCACTTTCCACCTAACCAATCTAGCACCATGGCTAGTGATATTGTGTTTTGTATTTAACCCATTAGAGTTTTGTTTAGGTCTTTTATTGTACAAATCTTATCTTATTACCTTATATGTCCCTTCTTCTTGTATTTGTTTATGCCACTAATGTTTTTGTGCTCTTCTGTAGGTTTTCTCAAATTTCACACAAAATGAACTGACACGGCCACCCACACTGCCGTGTCATGGGGCGTGTCACCTGTTCCCAAAGAATCAACCACCAGAGGAAAGTCAAGAGTTCATCTTGACCAGGACACAGCCTACAACACGGCCGTATCGCTGGGCGTGTCTCTAACCGTATCAGCTGGCCTTGTCAACATGGACTGTGTCACCAGGAGTTTATGAATTTCTAGAGCAGGACACGGCCACCCACACAGCCGTATCGCCAGGCGTGTCACCACCTCCTCAGCGCATGCAGCCCGCCATTAATGTGCCCCCCGTCGAAGCCCATCAACCGCAGAGAACACGGCAGCGATCAAGGTCGTGTCTGTGGCCGGGTCATCATGGGCGTGCCTACCAGTCAGCGTTGCAATGATCATTTCCCGCCAAAACCAGAGCTCGAAGTCAACCAACACGTGACACAGCCACCAACACGGCCGTGTCGCCGGCCGTGTCACCCACTCTAGAATTTCTATAAATTCAGACCCCCCCCCCCCCCCACCCCCGTGAGTCCAGGGAGAGTCCTGGAGTGTGTAAGGAAGTGTTGCCCTTTTGAAATCTGAAGTTTTTCATGTTTCTTCTCTCTCTCTCTCTCTCTTTTTAGTTTAGTTCAATTCAAGTTTAGTTTAAGCTTTTGTATTAGCTTTTCTTGCAAATGCTTTAGTTGCTAATTGTAGGGCCAGAATAGGATTTCATTTTCATGCAATTGTACTATGCAATTTCCAAGTGTAGCTCTCTTTAATATTAAAAAAAGTGCACTTTTCTCTTACCTTTCTTACTTTGTGTCTTTATGCTTTACTACTCATCCCCCCTCCTCCACTTTATTATGATTAACTAATTCTCCTTGTACTCGATCTTGATGATCCGAGGTTCGAGTGATTAAGTTATGATGCTTTGAGTTACCTTTTCTTTTAAGGGTTTAGGACTTGAATTACTCTTGATTCATCACGGGTTGGAGATATATCATCGATATATATTCTCCAACTTTGCTTCCATTCTTGGCTAGCCGAGAGGCCGATATTTTGAAATGAGCACTCAAGAGTAAAGGGAGGTGTACGCACCCCTCGAGAGAGGCAGACGTCCAAATCTCACGGATTGGAGTAAAATCCAATAGTGGGGTTCACCGCGTAAAGCGAGCTTTAGGCCTCCGATTTAGACGAGTCGGTCGGACCTTCCTAAAATCAGTTGGGCACGACTTCGAGAGAAGCGTGTTCATGTTTATGGAACCTCCACGGTCAAGGACCTTTACCCTATTAAGCTTAGGTTTATTTATCATGTTTTTAATCGACTCTTGACGAGGTGATTCTTGATTGAGTGCATTTCCATCTCATCATTATAACCTTCTAATGTAATCGTTTCTTTTATGCTCTCTTTACATTTTTATGCAAATAGCCCGCTTTCTTATGCAATATTTCATTTAGTGCTTTTAGCTTTCTTTTAACCCCAAGTTTTTCGTCGATAAAATAATAGTCTTCGTCTGAGTATGCTTAATCAACAGTTCCCGGATTTAAATACGACACTTGTGTCCCCTTACTACAGTTCGATAGGTATACTGGTCTAGTTGGATTGCTAGTTCGGCTGCTCTCTTTTCTGAAGCGTCGGTCGGGCCATCAAGTTTTTGGCGCTGTTGTCGGGGAATCAACTTTCGTTGAAAAAATTGAAAACACGAACCTATTAATTTTGTCATTTCTCTTTCTCATCCTCCTTCTAAAAAATTTTAAACTCAAAAACATTTTATTACCGCTCTTAATAGAAACCGGCTTCACAATTTTTCTACAATACCTAAATCTCTCGAAAAGGGCAAAGCGGTTTGAAGTGCCGCTATCTTGTCTAGTACCTTGTGAACCCTTCACCGGATAGCCCTTGGGAAGTTCGGGAGTTAAATCATAACTTTTAAAAAAAATTCTATTTCAAAAAAAAATTAGTAACTCTCTTTTTCTAGTTTTTTATCTCTTTCTTCTCTTCTCTTCTCTTCTTCTAGTGTATGACCTGCGGGAATCCGTCGGTTATTTTGGACCTTGACCACGAAATTGAGCGTACTCTTCGGAGAATATCGCGATTTCAAGGCCCTACTTTCCAAATACTGGTTGAGGATTCCGAGTCATTTTCTAGTTTAAGAATGGAAGAACCCCACGTGGAGGAAGTCGTGCAAAGGCCTATGTGTTATTATGCACGATCGAATCTCGAGGGAACTGAATCTAGTATAGTTCGCCCTGTAATAGCAAATAATAACTTCGAACTGAAGCCTAGCATAATTCAAATGGTGCAGCAGTATGTGCAATTTGACGGACTTCAAGATGAAGATCTGAACGCACATATATCAAGCTTTCTTGAGATTTGTGACACCTTCAAGATAAATGGTTTCACAAATGATGTTATTAGGCTAAGATTATTTCCCTTCTCCCTTAGAACTAAGGCTAAGCAGTGGCTGAACACTCTACCTAAAAATAGCATCACAACCTGGACTCAATTAACTGAAAAAGTTTTCGCGAAGTATTTTCCGCCAGCTAAAACTGCAAAACTTAGGAACGACATTTCTGCCTCTGGACAAATAGACTCTGAAACCCTTTATGAAACCTGGGAAAGATTTAAAGAATTATTAAGACGATGACCACATCATGCTCTACCTATATGGTTACAAGTGCAGACGTTTTATAACGGGCTAAATCAAAGTACAAAGCAAATGATAGATGCAGCTTCTGGAGGTACTTTAAACCATAAGAACCCGGAAGTAGCTCTTGAGCTTTTTGAAGACATGGCCATGAACAACTACCGGTGGAATGTGCCTCGGTCCCGCCCAAACAAACCTGCTGGTATCTTTGAAGTGGACAATGTCTCCCAGCTAGCTCTGTAAATAGAAATATTAAGCAAAAAAATTACGGAGATGACTGCTGCCTCCGCCCCTCAGGTATGGGAATCTGCAACTCCAGCTCCAGAACAATTAGATTTTGTTAATAATAATAAGTCTATAAATTCTTTTAATAATTTTTCTGCTGCAAATTTTCATCCTCCTGGTTTTGTTTTTCCAAATAGTTATAATACTGCTTTAAGAAATCACCCGACTTTTTAATGGAGTAATCCATCAAAGGCAATGCGCCCACCACCACAAAATAATTTTTCTACACCGCCTCCATCTCTTCAGAACTTTCCAAAACCTCCAAGCTTGGAGGAGTTACTTTCTAAATAAATCACCACAAATGATGCTACTATAAGAACCTTAACCGGGTCCGTAAAAAGTCTAGAAAATCAAGTAGGACAACTCGCAAAACTAATTTCTGAGCGACCCGCAGGGTCTCTTTCTTCAAATACCGAGCCCAACCCGAGAGAGCAAGCGAAAGCTATAACTCTTCGGAGTGGGAAGCAAGTTCCTGTTGTGGTAAGCGAAGAGCCCGAGGCATGCTCCGCTCCTGCTTTAAAAAATCAAAGCTCCGCACCCGTTTTAAAAATTCCACCCTCTACCGAAGAAGTTATCACACCTTTTTTAGAAAAAGAACTCACTCCACCACCCGCCTTTAAAAAAAATCCAACCCCGCCATACACTTCTGAATTTAATAAACAACGTCAGGACGATCAATACACCCGTTTCTTAGAAATGTTTAAACAAATCAACATAAATCTGCCCTTTCACGAAGCGATATCCCAGATGCCGAAGAACGCTAAGTATCTTAAGGACCTCCTGACCAACTAGAACAAGTTAGAGAACCTTTTGCATGTCACATTAAATGCCGAGTGCTCGGCGGTCTTGACATACGGTTTACCAAAGAAAATCAGTGACCCAGGTAGTTTTTCTATTTCGTGTGTCGTTGGTGATCTTTTTGTCAAGCACGCTTTTGCCGACTTAGGTGCGAGTATTAAACTGATGTCTCTCTCATTGTTTAAGAAGTTATGAAATTGGTAACCTCAACCCCACATGCATGACTATCCAGCTACCTGATAGATCTATCAAGTACCTGTTAGGAATCGTGGAGGATGTCCTTGTTAAAGTCGACAAGTTCATCTTCCCTGTGGACTTTGTCATATTGGACAACGAAGAAGACGTTGAGGTTCCACTGATCCTTGGCCGACCCTTCCTTGCCACCTCCCGAGCCATCATTGACGTAAGAAATGGTAAGCTCTTCCTTCACGTAGGTGACGACGAAGTAACTTTATCTATCACTTCCTCGATGAAGAACACCCTAGCAAATGATGACTCTTGTTTTTTCATAGATGCCCTAAGTGAAGAATCCTCCTGCCGCCTCTCTGATTTTGAAAAAGAATTTTCTGATTTTTGTTCCTCCTCTACTCCTCCAACTAAATCGCTACACCTAAGTGAAGAATCCTCATGTCACCTCTCTAAATTTGAAAAAGAATTTTTTGATTTTTGTTCCTCTTCTACACTTCCAGCTGCATCGCTGCAAGAAGCCTCCATGGCCACTAGCCCCACCCCTTTTAATTATATATATATAAAGTCTACGAGGACATAGTTTTTGAAAGAGAAAGAATTTCTAAAACCTCGTATGTTGACCCCCCTACCCTGGAATTGAAAGAACTACCCGAGCATCATAGATACGCTTTCTTAGAAATGCACTCCAAGCTGCCCGTCATAGTTTCGGCCTACCTCACAGATATGCAAAATGATAAACTCCTTTTAGTTTTACGTAAGCATTGTCGAGCTATTGCTTGGCAGATATCTGATATCAAGGTCATAAGCCCATCTTTCTGCACTCACAAAATCTTAATGAAGATAATTCATGTAACTCTATACAACCTCAGCGCCGTATAAACCCCAACATGAAAGAAGTAGTTAAGGGCGAGGTTATGAAATTATTAGATGCAAGAATTATCTATCCTATATCTGATAGTAAGTGGGCTAGCCCAGTCCAGGTAGTGCCAAATAAGGGAGGGATAACAGTAGTTAGTAATGAGAATAAAGAATTAATCCCGACACGGACGGTGACCGGGTGACGAATGTGTATAAATTATCGTAAGTTAAATGACGCCACCCGCAAGGATCATTTTCCCTTACCATTCATCGATCAGATTTTAGAACGATTATCCGGCTATAGCTTCTATTGTTTTCTCGACGACCTCTCGGGGTATTTTCAAATCCCCATCTCTCCCGAGGACCAAGAGAAAAGTACGTTTACTTGTCCCTTCAGCACATTCGCCTACCAAAGAATGTTGTTTGGATTGTGCAATGTTCTAGCTACATTCCAGCAATGTATGCTCGTTATATTTGACAAGTACGTAGAAAACATTATGGAGATATTCATGGATGATTTCTCCGTGTTTGGTGACGCATTTGATAGTTGTTTAGAAAACCTCGAAAAAGTCTGAGAAAGATGCGAAGAAACTAAACTTGCCCTAAATTGGGAAAAATATTATTTTATGGTGAGTGAAGGGTTAGTTTTGGGTCATAAAATTTCTTCAAGAGGTATTGAAGTAGACGTTGCTAAGATAGAAGTTATCGAGAAACTGCCGCCGCCTACGAACATCAAAGCTATAAGAAGTTTCCTAGGGCATGATGGCTTTTACCGTCGTTTCATAAAGGACTTCTCCAAGATCACTAAACCCCTTACTCATCTCATAGAAAAAGACGCCCCATTCATTTTTGATGACTTTTTCCTAGCTGCTTTTAATTTAATAAAAGAAAAATTAATTAGTGCCTCAATTATGATAGCTCCGGTGTGGGACCTTCCATTTGAGATAATGTGTGATGCGAGTAGTTTTGTCGTGGGAGCCGTATTAGGTCAATGCATATCGAAAAACTTCCACCACATAACAAGAAGCTACAGGAAAACCGTGTGTTTCCTTCGCGCACGTTTCCGAAGAAACCATACGTTAACCGTGCGTTAAGATCGTCGAGCTCAGCTCGATGTTTCTCATGCACAAACAAAATGCATGATCACAATGGACCGTGTGCTATGAAAATGCACGACCGTGCGTTTTCCTAAAACATGCATTCCAGCCTTGGGGAAAACGCACTACCTACATAAAAACAATCAAAATCAAAGAGAGCCCTCTAGCATCACAGAATTGCAATGAAAAATAACTGCAAAGAGCCCTTGGGGAGCACCATGTGCTTACCTCTAACAACATAATGCACAATTGCACACCCTTGGGCCAAAATAGTGCGCAATATAGTCAATGACCGAACGATTCAAATATAACTGATAATCGGTTGAAATGCAGCGCAGGAGTGAGAAAACAAGCCCAGATGATTCCGAAAAACCCTATATAAATCAGACTCATCACACCCCCAGACTTACCTATTTGCACGTCCCGAGCAAACAAAATCTTTGCAGATAAAGAAAATAAAATAGCTAACACATGTTGATGCATGAAAACACAAAGAGGGGTCGAGCACCACCAGCTAACGGTTCGAACACCGGGGAATAGAGAGACTGCGAGTAGTGATCTACTAAGCGGGTGAGGGTAGGAAGAATAGCAGGGTCGTGAGCCACGACAACAACAGACTTTGCCCGTCGCGGCCTGAATGCCTCTCTTGCGACGGGCTATCCCTTGATTGAAGAAAGGCTTGGTTACAAGTGAAAGGAAAAGGTTGACAAGAGCAGAGCGAGGAGGAGTCCGCAAGGCACAAGATTCGAGTACGCAGCCTGTAACAAGTAGACTCCTGGGTCCGAGTCAGCGTGCCTTGGGTGCACCACCTCCCCCCTATTTATAGGATTCGGGGCCTGCCCAAACGGGCAGGGCTAAAATAACTGGCTGCCCGGGGTACAGGAGAACCAGGCAGCGGTGACGGGAAGCAAAAAGAAAGAACACGCCAGTCCGCGCAGAAGGGGCGGACTGGGCTCGCGGACTGAAGCTTCCACTGCTGCTGGGTGCGATCCTGCTGGAGGGCGGCGGCCTGGGCGGACGAGACACTGCGTCCGCCGCTGTAGAGAATCCGATATCTCAAGTCCTGGCGGACTGAGCGAACAGGTCCTTGCTTCCGCTACTGGGGTACCATCCTTGGTGTCTGATTAGTTACCTTGCCGGACTAGGCGGACTGCCAAATCGAGTCCGCGCGTGTTGAAAGGGGGTTTTTGGCATCTTGTAGGATGTTGCGGACTGAGGGGTTAACATAATCCCCGCACATTTTGAAGTTTCCAGAAAACTTCGAAAATGTTTTCTTAACCGCCGAGTCCGCAAGCCTCCTAAATTCCGCCAATGCTATAAATATCGCTGGAGGGCCTGGAACTGTTGAGAATCCCGATCGACACGGGGCGTTATTCACCACTTGCGGTCTCCACTTTCTAGTCCAGCATGGCAAGGCTCGGAGCTTTCTTCTCTAGTCTCACTGCAAAAGGAGACTCAGCACTGACAACGCCTATGAAGACCAAGAAGATAATAAAGTGGTCGACAAGAAAGGATCCTGTCCGCCCTACAGGAGAGAGTTCCCACAACCAAAATCCTGCGGAGAAAGCAGTCCGCCGTGCCGATATATCTGCTCGCGAGGATGCCGCAGTCGACGCTGAGCCACTGAGAAGTGAAAAGATGGTGACCCTGTAGGACTCTGCCCCTTCCCAGAAAACTGCAACCTCGGCGGACACCGTTGGTGAACACATTGAGGCTGACATATCTTCTCCCAATGCCCAGGTGCCCATTGTTAACTTGGATTAAGAAGATAGGCGGACTGAGGGAGAAGATGATACACCCTCAAAGGCATTGAATGCTGTGAACCCTGAGGATGTCCGCGAAAGCCAGCCCGACTTATGGGGGTCCGCTGTGGATTCTGCTGAGAAGATAGCTAAAAGAAAGAAGAGGAAGAGGGACAGGGCGAACGTTACCGAGCGGGTTGAGAAGAAACTGCGCGTGATGAAGGAGAAGAATGTCTCCAAGCGGACTGGGGATGCGGACTTACAACAAAGACCGCGCGACAAAGAAATTCCTGACAGCGATCTGGTCACACCGGAAGCCCAAGATCAGGGAGATAATTCCCTCTCCACAGTCAGTCTAACAACTGATGAGATGCTTGACTCTATAGACATCAACGAAATAGATCTAATCAACGAATCCCTGCTGATTGTACTACAGCAATCTGAGGCGGAAAATACTGGGAAAAAAGATAGCGAACTACCTTCTTTGTCCGTTGCAGAGGAAGAAGAGTGGGAGAGGCTGAAGCAGAAGATAGAGGAGCAGAAGAAACAAATTGTTGCTCATGTTGCTGCGGTGGGGGTGGCCTCGAAGCATGTCGCGGCGGATAAAACCGCTGAGGATCTGCAGATTGCTACGGAGGTACTGCGGTCAGGTAAACTTCAACCGGCGCCTAAATACTTTAAGCGTCTGTGGCATTACAGGTCGCCGCCGCGGACGTCAAGACCAATCAAAATCATCACCGAGACGGACGATATTGTGGTTTCAAAAAGTTTGGCTGCTGAGAAAAGAGCAAAGGTTCATCGTGAATGGAAGAAGCGGTTAAGCGCCTTTGACCCGGAGCGGGCAAGGCGGCCAATCATCTTCGATAGTCGGCAACTCACTGCTGCTATGTCTAAAAGTGATCTTTCATCCTTTCTTTGCATCTGTCGCGAACTGCCTTTAAATGTGAAGTTGACTTTGTTTGTTGCAGGTAGAAAGTCGTCGTCGGGCTCCATCGAGAGTGGCGAGATCGTGGTTACACCGAATACTGGTGTTGACGCGGTCTCGCATGTGGAATCCGCGGGGGATGAGCCGCCCAGCCTGAACATTATTAAAGAGTTAGAGAAGAAATTCCAAGCTGAAATGCATTGTGTTAAAGCAGAGTTAGAGAAGTCAGAGGAGCGCGAGAGGGCGTCCGCGGCGCGTGAGAAAGCATCCGCAAAGCGCAAGAAATCCCTAAAAGACCAGATCGCCAGCATCTCGAGGGCGCTGGAGAGGTCTGAAAGGGACAAGAAGAGGCTCGTGGATGATGTCCGATTCTATAAGGGCAAGCACTTGGTGTCAGTGCGCGAAGAAAAGGGGAAGCGGGCTGCTGAGGTTGCTGAGCAGAGGCGGCGAGTGTCAGATCGCGCTGCTCCAAAGATCGCCGTACCGGCAGGCGATGTCCAACAGGCTGCGGATGAGGAACCGAGGCCGGCGGCGGAGCCAATGGTGCCCCTCAGTCGGGTAGATCGGGAAGCTGCCCATATGCACCAGACCATAAACGTTATTCATCATCACCTCTGCCGGATCTATAGCGAGATTCTTCAGATAAGCGACCAAACAGCTCACTTATGCAGAGATAGGGCGGAAAGGCCAGCGCGGACCGAGACTAGGGACCGCTGAGTCCGCGATGCCACGAGATTTTTTTTGTTTAATTGTATAATTGTTTGTATAATTGTGTTTCAAACAACGCTGTGTTGTAATTGAACTCTGTTGCGATCTGTGCGGAGTGAGATTATATATCCGCAAATTATGTAGCTTAATCCTTGGCGTGATCTGTGGCGAATTGTGCGGACTAATGCTGTATCCGCTTCTCGTTATTAAACCTGCAGGTGGGAAATACTGCGAACTAAGCGGATTGAAATTGTATCCGCTCCTTGTGACCTGCCGGGAGGAAAAAGCACGATCTGGGCGGACAAAAAATTATGCCGGTCATAACTTTTTACGCTAAATTTTCCTTGGCATGTGAATATGTGTTTGTATCCGCGTTATTGTTTTGCTGTGCTTTAATTTTTGGCGGACTGTGCGGATTGAAGCTGCGAGCTGTGCGGCCTGGTCAAAAAGCTGTCAGACCCTTTAGCTATAAATAGGGCCTTCCGCTTTCTTCTATGCAGGAAACAGTTGAAGTAAAAGGAACCCTGCGGCCTGCAAAATGGTGTCCGCGCTTACTGATGATGCTGTCGCCTTCCACTTCGCCAACCACCGGAAGTGCACATTGACAGAGGCCGACCTGGGGGCCTTTGTCGAGAAGAAGATGGCGAATTCGAATATCCTTGTCTGCCTTCCCGCCCATCAAGAAAGGCTAAACTTCTCAACCGCAACCCAGATCTCCATCCCAGTGGACCACTTTGATAGCGGATTCAAGTTTCCGCTTCTCTGGGAACTCGCCGCCATCTTTGAGCACTATGGAATGGTGCCTGGCCAGCTTGCGCCGAACACACTCGCTGCGATCTGCAGCTTTATCTCCTATTTGCGATCTGAAAAGATCGCTTTTTCGATGAATGTCTTCTGCAAGATATTCTCTGTCTGCTCCATAACCGCTTCTGGAGGCCGCCCCTACAAGGGGGTGATATATTTCTACTGCAGGGGGATGAAGGTTGTGGGCCTTCCCAACAAGATCCACAACTGGACCTCTAAGTTTATGATCTTTGAGGGCGACCTAGGGTTCGCGCACACCTATCCGCAGGTGCGCGCGGACTCCGCCTTCAAAAGTGTGCAACTGGATGACTTGGAATCCGCCATTGTCGAGTTCTTGGCCAACGCCAGGCTTGACATCGAGCATTACATTCCGCTACTAGCGAGCTTAGTGGACGTCATGCTCGAAGAGAGTAAGTAGCTTCCGAACTCAGCTTTTGTATCCGCCGCGACCTTGGTGTTTAACCCATTTGTTTTTTGCAGCGACCTTGGCGGTACCCGCCAACTTGCCGCAGATGCCTAGCGGCTTTGTTCCTACACAGAAGGAGAAGAAAGAAGCAGTCGCAAGGAAGAGGAAGGAGGAAGGGGATCCCGCGGCGGATTACTCTTCCTCTGAAAGCTTCACCATGAGCGGCTTTGGCATCAGCCAGAAGGATCTAAGGGGGAACCCTATGGTCCACTGGCATAGCAAGAACAAACACGTCTGCCTGTCCACCGCGCTCCCTTCGTTGAAGAGTCCGCGGATAACTCGCCACGCCCATATTGCGATCTCCGCGCTCTACGGAAAGCGCAACTTGAGCGACCTTAAGAAGGTGCCCTCCGCCGACCTCCCTCTGCTAGCCTCTCAGGCCGCTGCGAACAGCGTAGTGACGAACCACTATGTTGCCACCCTGGCCAGAGACCTGTTAAGGCAGAATGAACAGCTTCAAAAAGATAATAAGGCGCTAAAGGAGAGGAATGCGCGGTTGGGAAAAAGGGTTGCTCAGCAAAGAGAAGAGCTCGGGGTGAGTTGAATTCGCAGTGGCCTTAATTTGCTATCCGCCGCGATCTGTCTGACATTTGCTTTTGTTTTCCACAGGTCACCTATGACTTAGAAAACAACAGCTTCCAGGCCGCCATGCTCCCTTTCGTGAAGGAGACCGTCAAGGTCGCCATTGAGCGACTTGTCCGCGACGGCTTTATAAAGGAGGGAGTGGATGGCGTCCCTTTCTTGGAGCTCTTCCCTGAGTTGGCACCGCAGGTCGCGGCGATGGAGAGGGCTAAAAAGGGCAAGGACATCATTGAGGAAGAAGGCGAGGAAGAAGAGGAAGAAGAAGAAGAAGAAGACGAAGGGCAGGGCGAAGGGCAAAGCGCTAAGGAAACAGCGGACAATGCTGCCTTGAGCCAGCGAGTAGGGGAACTGTCCGCCGAGTCCGACACCTCTGCATCCTCCTCTGCTACCGGGAGCTCGCATAGCGGGTCCGCCTCAAGTACAGGATCAGATAGCAGTGGAAGCGACTCGGGGGGGCTACTCTCCGAAAGTTGATATTGTTGGTGAGAGCCCTGCACCTCCAGAAAAGAAATAAAAGACTACAGATTGTTGTATTTTTATCTTTTTTGATTCTGTAAATGGGGCGGACGCAAGATCGCAGTCCGCCGAACATATAGAAAGATGTATAAATTTTGATGAAATAGAAAGGATATTTTTGCAAGTGTTCTTCCTGCAATGTTCTTTTTCCACGCTCACCGCACCGACACTTAGCAGTCCGCACGACACGCTGATAAATCTCACAGCTTTTTAACTTGCTGATTAGAGACAATTATTGTCCGTCATTGGAATGAGAAGAAATTGTCAGGCGGACTCTGTTGAGTTCCAATTGCAGTCCGCACGATACTAAGATCATTTATAATGAGTCTTGCTGATTAGAGAATTCAACTTATCAATCCATTCAATGTCCGCCTTAAAAAATGAGGATGAAAATAGCCAACTGATAACAATGTCAGGTGGACTTTATTGAGTTCTAGTAGCAGTCCGCAATTCTCTTTATTAACTTATCAAATGATAATATATGAAAACCATTCGGCGGACTTAGCTGATATAATTTCGCAGTTCGTATATATGCCAACAGAAATAACATATAGCTTGCGGTCTTAAGGAAACCGTCGGACTGAGCGGATACAGAAAACCAGTCCGCCAAAGATAGAAATGACCTATAGCTTGCGGTCTCAAGGAAACCGTCGGACTGAGCGGATAAAGGAAACCAGTCCACCCAAGATAGAAATGACCTACAACTTGCGATCTCAAGGAAACCGTCGGACTGAGCGGATAAAGGAAACCAGTTCGCCCAAGATAGAAATGACCTACAGCTTGAGATCTCAAGGAAACCGTCGGACTGAGCGGATAAAGGAAACCAGTCCGCCCAAGATAGAAATGACCTACAGCTTGCGACCCGGTGGGCATGTGCACATGGCATTGCTTTCCTCACCAGGACACAGGCTATATGATAAACCCAAAGAAGCTGGCGGACTGAGCGGATACAGAAAACCAATTCGCTCATAATAGAAGAAATGATCTATAGCTTGCGACCAGGTGGGCAGGTGAGCCGGAGCGGCATACATTCCTCACCGGGCTACAAGCTATAAAATCAACCCAAACAGGTGGACTGAGCGGATAGAGAAAACCAGTCCGCACATAATTCCCTGCGAAGAGCAAGATGTTCACTTGGCGGAACGGTTCCCTGCCCTCTTGCCTGGAGTACAGTCTAAGCTGTGGGTCTCCTGCAGGCACTGCTCGAGGATACCATGGAGTGTTCGAGGGTTACAAGCTAAGATGACCCGTGGGCAGGTGAGCCGGAACGACATACTTTCCTCACACGATCATCGAAGTTATAATGATATCCCTAATGCGGCATGGTAGAGCTTTACTCCCACCCAGCCCTCCATAATGCAGAGGTGGGGTCAGGTACTTGCCGGGATCCGATGTCCAGAATCCAACCGCACTAGAGCCTACAAGCTCCCACTACACGGTGCGAAATCTCCTCGCAACACGTGGTCTTCGTGGTGTTACGCTAATGACAACAGCTCTAGGGGAGGTCTTGCTGAACTCGGCGATGTATCCTGGTATCAGGGAACCGTTATAGGTCTTTGGGAGTGAGAGAAAACACTAGAAAAAAGTGTCAGTATGGATACTTTGATTAATAAAATGTATTTGCAAAGCAAACATAAGAAAGACAAGGGAGTTCAGGCGCAGAACCGTTTTTGGAATCTTTCTTAGCGTTTTATCTGTTATGATTACATAGACAAAATACTTGAAGAAGCGTTAGCAGGTAGTTTCTATTCATAATAACTCTTGAAGAGGATACACAAAGTAGAGAAAAGGAGGTTCAAGAATAGAACCGTTTAAGATCATCCCTGCTCCATGTGTGTGGTATATCCTCTCCTTCGTATGTCTGCAAGCGGTAAGCGCCGCTCTTTAACGCTTCTTTGATAACAAAAGGGCCGGCCCAATTTGGATTAAGCTTTCCAATTGAACCAGCTCTTGCAGCAGCATCAATCTTCTTTAGGACTAGATCTCCCACTTGGAAGTGTTTGATCCTCACATTCTGATCAAAGTAGCGGGCCATCCTTCTTTTTACCTCCTCCTACCTTATGGCTGCTTGATCTCTGATTGCCTCGATGTGTTCCAAGCTGAACCTCATCTCTTCATTATTCAACTCAAGCCAGTCCTCAACGCCTTCTCTTGCAAGCAGAACTCTGGGTGATGGGACTTCAAACTCAACTGGAATAAGTGCCTTTGAATCATGAGAAAGTTTGAATGGAGTCTCCCCAGTTGCGGATGATGGCGCTGTCCTAAGGGACCAGAGGACTGATGGAAGCTGATCAGCCCAGCTGCCCTTGAGATTCTGCACTTTCTTTTTGAGCAAATTGAGGATCTGCTTGTTGGCTGCTTCTACTTGGCCATTGCTTCTGGGATGATGAACTAATGCAAACCGCAGCTCTGTTCCGATCTGCCTGCAAAAATCTATCATCTATGAGTTGTTGAAATGTGTCCCATTATCAGTGATTATTTCCATAGGTATCCCATGCCGACAGACAATCTCCCCCAAAAGAAGTTTTTGACGACCTGAGTAGTTGTCTTTACCAATGCCTTGGCTTCGATCCACTTGCTGAAGTAGTCGATCATTACGATGATGAAACGTCGTTGACTGCTTGTCATGGGAAAAGGACCGAGGAGGTCCATTCCCCAAACTGCAAAGGGCCAAGGAGTTGTAATCGATCTGAGGGACTGAGCTGCTTGGTGCTGAAGTGGAGCAAACTTCTGGCACTGAACACACTTTCTGGCATAGATCTCAGAGTCTCTCTTCATAGTGGGCCAGAAATATCCTTGCCGCAGGATTCATTTTTCTAGAGTTCTCGCTCCCGAGTGGCTTCTACACTCTCCTGAATGAACCTCTTGCAAAACAGTGAGAGCTTCTCCTTCTGAAACACACCGGGCCATGGTAGAGAGGAAGGTTTTTCTGTAAAGGACTCCCGCCACTAGGAAGTAGTGAGCTGCTTTTATCCTGAACTTTTTCTTATCTTTGACTGTATGATTATAATCTCTCGTTGACAGATAGAGGATGAATGGGTCCATCCAAGAGGTACGTTGGTCTACTTGCATCAGATCTCCTTCCACCACTGCCGGGCGGAAGAGCTCGGAAGTTGTTCCTCCTGAAGGCATCCCATACTTGGAAAGAAAATCTGCCTCCTCATTTTCTGTTCTGGGGATGTGCTCGATGGTAAAGCTCTTGAACCTGCCGACTTCTATCTTCACAAGAGCTAGATATTTCTTCAAGATCGGCTCTCTTGTTTCGAAGTTACTGAGGACTTGTGATGCCATTACCAGAGAATCAGTTTTTGTATGGACATGATCGATTCCGAGTTCTCTTGCAAGCCTCAAGCCGGCTATCAGAGCTTCATACTCGGCCTGATTATTGGTTACTAGAAAGTAAAATTTGATGGCCTGCTCCAATTTGACTCCGTTTGGATTGATGAGAACCACCCCTGCTCTGGAAGATCTTCCGCCTGAGGCACCATCAACATAGATGGTCCAAGCCAAAGGTGACCTTTCTGCCCGATCAGGACTGGACTCTGGCATGTCAATTAGAAAATCTGCTAGGACCTGAGCTTTAATGGCTGTCTTGGGCACATAAGAGATTTCAAATTCACTCAACTTTATTGCCCACTTAGCTAGTCTGTCAGAATATTTTGGTTTTTCCAACACACCCTTCAAAGGCTGATCGGTGACGACTTGAATTTAATGTGCTTGGAAGTACGGACGGAGCCGATGAGCTGACATGACTAGCGCCAAGGCTAACTTCTCCAAAATTGGATACCGTGTCTCAGCACTCTTCAGGATATGGCTAACATAGTAAATTGGAATTATTTTCTGCTCTCTTCCCGAAGAATAACAGAGCTGACGGCCTCAGGGCCAACCCCTAGGTATAAGAAAAGAATCTCCCCTGGCCGGGGACTCTGAAGCAGGGGTGCTGAGGTCAGTTGCATCTTCAACTGCTCAAAATCTTGGGAGCATTCTTCTGTCCACTCAAACATGGATGCTCGTCGGAGGGTTTTGAAGAATGGAGCACTCCTATCTCCAACCCGAGAAAGAAATCTCGCAAGGCTTGCTAGCCTCCCCCCTAACTGTTGAACTTCTTTAGGTGAACGCGGGGCATGCATATCAAGGATGGCTTTCACTTTATCAGGGTTGGGGGCAAGTCCTTCCGGAGTAAGGAGATGACCAAGAAACTTCCCCTTACTTGCCCCAAATGTGCATTTCAAAGGGTTAAGCTTCATTTTGTACCTACGCAGAGTAGCGAACGTCTCTGCTAAGTCTCGCAAGTGCAGCGAAAATGACTTACTCTTAATCAAGAGATCGTCTACACATACTTCTATGTTCCTCCCCTTCTAATGGTTAAACACACGGTCCATCATCCATTGGTAGGTTGCACCGGCATTCTTAAGCCCAAAGGGCATCACAAGGTAGCAATAACAACCATCATTAGTAATGAACGACGTGTGTGGAACGTCAGGCTTATGTATTCTTATCTTGTGATAACCAGAAAACGCATCTAAAAAACTCATATAAGAGTACCCTACCGCGGAATCAACTAAAGAATCTATCCGAGGTAAGGGGTAGCAATATTTAGGGCATGTTTTATTAAGTTTGGTAAAATCTACACACATTCGCCATTTTCCTCCTGGTTTCTTAACAATTACAAAATTAGAAATCCAAGTAGGATATTGAATTTCCTTGATAAAATTTGCTTTGAGGAGCTTTGCGACCTCCTCCCTTATCGGCTCAGCAAGCTTTGTGGCTATGTCCCTCTTCTTTTGTTGTATAGGCTTGCAGCCGGGATCAACATTCAAGTGGTGGCATGCAACATCAGGATCCACTCCTGGCATGTCTTCTACTGACCAGGCGAAGACATCCAGGTTATTCAGCAAGCAGGAAATCAACTCAGCCTTTTGATCTTCAGGTAGCTCCGAGTTGATGGAGAGCTTCCTCTCCTCCCCCTCAGCAATGGGGACTCCTTGCGTCACCTGGGCAGGTTCCAGGTGAGCACCTTCATCAGCAGTAGCTTCTGAACTGGGAGAGGCTTCTGCAGCTGCTGCTGGAGCAAGGGAAGGGTTGGCTTCAACCATGTTGACAGTGTGGACGTAGCACTCCCTTGCTCTTCTTGGGTCACTCCTGACCCGGCACATCCTTCCATCTGCAAAGAACTTGATGGCAAGGTGGTAAGTGGAAAACACCGCTTGATACTTGTTTAACAGGGGCCTGCCGAAGATGGCATGGTAGCGGTTGGGGGCGTCAACCACTATGAATTGTTTTTGCTTAGTCGCCCCTCCAATCTTCACGGGCAGGATGACGCTGCCCTCCACTTCTTTTCTCTCTCCCGAGAAACCATAGAGTGGCCCCTCAGTAGAAAGCAGAGGCTTTCCAGTCCTCAGGTCCTCAAAAGTAGACTTGAATAGGAGGTTGACCGAGCTGCCTGTGTCAACAAGAATTCTATCAACTGTAAAGTCCCAAACCACAGCCTTGATTACTACAGCGTCATGAAACGGGTTGGCTGTTTGGGGTAGATCTTCTGGACCAAAGGTGACAACCTCACTTGGAGGAGCAATGGAAGAAGAAGAAGAGGCCACCTCTGCCCGGGTGACCCTTAAAATTGACGATTTCCGAGTAGACTCGATCCTTGCTCCACCATGAATGAAGAAGAGGCGTCCCAGAACCCCTTCATCATCTGCATCGAAGCACTCCACCGGGACGTTGATCGGCCCCAGACGGCCTTCGTCCTCTACATCCACACATTCCTGGTATGCCTCAGCTACTTCTTTGCCCTTTGAGGTGGATGGCTTCGAAGAAGAAGGAGAATCCTTCTTGGCCAAGTCAATCTTGCCCTCGGCAAGCAGCTTCTCTATCAGCATGCGAAGGGCCTTGCAGTCCTCGGTCAAGTGGCCCTTTTCTTTGTGGAATTGGCAATATTGTGCATTATTCCTTGGCTTCCACATTTTCTGAGGCTCTTGCCTCTTTTCTTCTGATCTCCTTTGCAAGATCTGGATGACTTCGTCAAGGTCCAGATCTGCAATGTCCTCCATGGGGCTTGCATCAGATTGGCCCGAAGCAGGCAAGGCTGCTTGTTGGATGATGGGAAGAGCTTGCAATGGAACAGCGGGAGTGACGGCCAACGGCAGTCTCTGCTCGTGAAACTGTTGATGGCATTGGAAAGGCTTCTTGTTGCGGAAGTTCCTGCCTCTTTGAGACGGAGGCTGGAAGTCTGGGCGAGGGGGCTTGTTACGAGAGGAAGAAGCGGAGGCATCCCTTCCTTTAGCCTTAGCTGTCAGGGATGAGACATAAGTTGGATTGGCATTTTCTCCTTCAATGAAACGGTTGACCATGGCGATCAACTCTTGATAAGTATCAGGTGCCTTGGTTGTTGCTTTAAACTTCAGGGGGCCTTCCCGGAGGCCATGGATCAAGGTGACCTTATAATAGTCGGGGTTCACATTCCTTACCCCTTGGATCTCTCTCTGAAAGCGATCAACGAAATGCGCCACTGATTTATTATCCCTTTGCTTGATTTCAAATAGGGCAGCTGGCCCATTCTTCCTCTTTCTCGAGGTAGCAAACCTCAGCAACAACTGGCTGCGAAGCTCTGTGAAAGAAGATATTGTGCCCGAAGGCAGCTCATAGAACCACTCTCTCGCCTGTCCTTCGAGAGTGGTAACCAGGAGTTTACACTTGATAGCATCTGAGAGGCATCTCAAAGCAACAGCCCCCTCAAATGCTTGGAGGTGAGAGACTGGATCAATCCCTCCTGAATAGAATGGGATGCGAGGCTCCCTGAAGTTGTTCGGAGCTGATTCCCATCGGATTCGATCAACAAAGGGAGACGGGGTCTCGAACTCTGCGGGGTAGAAGGGGCGGACTGGAGCCGGGGAGTCCGCGGGCTCGGCGGACTGGCGGTCCGAAAAATGAAGCTGGCGGGCAGGAGTGCCCCTGGAAGCTTCTCTGAAGAAATTCCTGAAAGCAAACTGCTCTTCCTGAGGGCGCAGAGGGGCGGCATACTGAGCAGTGTTCCGAGGAGTGGCTGGGGACTACCGAAGCGGAGTTCGGCGAGCTGGGGTCTGGCGAACTGGCGAGTCCGCTGGATCTGCTGCGGCCTGAGGAGCAAGCCGCTGGGCTAGCACGAGAAGAGCTTGGCTGATTGCATCGAGACGCTGGTCGGTCTGTCGGCGGGACTGCTCGGCTTCAAGGCGAGCTTGCTCAATTGCGTCCCAAAAAGAGTCCTCTGAAGAGTTGGAGAGGTCTGAAGAGCGGGCTCTGCGGTCTGACATTTCCGTCCGCTGAATTCAAAACACTACTCGGATCTGAAGGTCGCGTGTTAACTATTGATGCACGAAAACACAAAGAGGGGTCGAGCACCACCAGCTAACGGTTCGAACACCGAGGAATAGAGAGACTGCGAGTAGTGATCTACTAAGCGGGTGAGGGTAGGAAGAACAGCAGGGCCGTGAGCCACAACAACAACAGACTTCGCCCGTCGCAGCCTGAATGCCTATCGTGCGACGGGCTTTCCCTTGATTGAAGAAAGGCTTGGTTACAAGTGAAAGGAAAAGGTTGACAAGAGAAGAGCGAGGAGGAGTCCTCAAGGCACAAGATTCGAGTCCGCAACCTGTAACAAGTAGGCTCCTGGGTCCGAGTCAGCGTGCCTTGGGTGCACCACCTCCCCCCTATTTATACGATAGGGGGCCTGCCCAAACGGGCAGGGGTAAAATAACCGGGTGCCCGGGGTAGAGGAGAACCGGGCAGCGGTGACGGGAAGCAAAAAGAAAGACCATGCCAGTCTGCGCAGAAGGGGCAGACTGGGCTCGTGGACTGAAGCTTCCACTGCTGCGTGGCGCGATCCTGCTAGAGGGCGGCGGCCTGGGCGGACGAGACACTGCGTCCGCCACTGTAGAGAATCCGATATCTCAAGTCCTGGCGGACTGAGCGAACAGGTCCTTGCGTCCGCTACTGGGGTACCATCCTTGGTGTCCGATTGGTTACCTTGCCGGACTGGGCGGACTGCCAAATCGAGTCCGCGCATATTGAAAGGGGGGTTTTGGCATCTTGTAGGATGTTGCGGACTGAGGGGTTAACAACACAGAACTTGAGATACGGAGTACCATGCGAACTCGCATGCTTGCACCTGTAAAATGATAATAGAGGAAATTTCTAAGTATACAAAAGAGTTTATACTTTTCAAAATGCATATCAACATTTTATTACTACTCAAAAATGGAATCATGGTGAATCTTCCAGTCACGCGTAGGGAGAAAGTAAACTAATCGTTAGGCGAGCATTGCCAAAGATCGGGTCTCGGGATAACCTCCAAAGGAATCCACCAATGTCGGTGACCATATGCTTGACCGTTCGCACTCTCTCCATGGCACTGGTTTGGTTCACACACGAATTAGTAAGACTTTAGGTGAAGAGATGGGGCTTGGGTTACAGTGTGGTAAACAAAGATAAATAAGAAGGCTACACACCTAACCCCATATGAGCTCGCATAAAAAAAGAATCCAACGCTACCCACAATTAATGCAGGGACACCACACCCCCAGACTTAATTTTTTAAAATATGGGTGTGTGCACCGCCTACTCAAAATACAATCTCATCTCAAATAGAATTTGTAATTATACATTTTCTTTTCACTTTTTTTACAATTCATTGTTATACATTTTTTTAAATCACTTTTCTTTTAACAATTTCATCAAATAAATCTTTGGAGCACATCCACATATTCATATGTAATAACACCACATCAACACCCCAACATGAAAAAACATAAAACACTAAAGCTTGTCTTGGGGGTGCGACTAGGATCAGCTTTGAGGCTTTGGTGAAATAATGGTGGAGCTGAATCAAAAGAATTGGTTGGCAGAACGGGGCAAGCGAGGAAAAGACATTAAGAACGGTATAAAGCTCAACTGGGCCAAAATGATGGCCTACATCATGCTCATGCATGACTAACCTATACCCATGTTTCAAGATTAGCTTGGGGCAAGTTCTTAGCCAACGAGAAAGACTATCCATCCTCCCGACTCAAGCAATACGAACCTAACGGCCGTCTACACACATCCCTACACTACCGTTCGATTCACACCGAATTCACTAATTTTTGAGTAGAATAAAAAGTCTTTACGCAAATATAAAAATATAAAACTATAATCATACAGAAAAATTAAATCTACTCAAATTTTTACACAAGATGAGAACACTTGACTAGTTATACAGCAAGGTCAACATTTTACTTCGTCTCATAATCTTATGCTGGCACAATAATTTTCCCAAATCATACAAAAGAAATGAGTTTAACTCGCAGCACGCTAACAGCTAAGTACACGCTCATATGGGTGCAGTGATGTGTGATGCGATGAAATAATCAAAATAAAATGTGCGCGTGCAAAAGGTAACACATACTGACTCTCCCCAGACTTAAACTAAGCTACGCAGCATATAATATGGAAATTTAAATCAAATAGAGACAAGGGAAGAGGTTTCCCAATTGCTCAGCTAGTGAGCATACCAGAAGACGCGTGAAAAACAGAAGTAGCTCCGCCATACGAAGAATCACAACCCCGCCAATACGAGTTTGTCATGAATACCTACAGGGGTGAGCTCCGCAAAAACAAAAGAAAAATATATAAAATACAAAGAAAAACTAAAAAAAAAAAAGACATGAAAAATAAAAATGCAGAAAAATAAAATACGTATTGGGGTTACTGTCATCCCAGCACGACTTATTCGGCTAATGAAAAGGTTCCAGCTAATGGGCCTATGAAATAAAAAATGCACAGGTAACTGTTCCAATATCCGTTTCGGTAACGGGTACCGATATGGTGATAGAGCAGTTACCCCTCTACCTGAATAATAATACCTACAAACTGCAAGTAGAGGAAACAAATGTAAGATGAGGAGGAGCCCTGGTCCTCACTCATCTCACACAAAAAATTCTTGCCCTGCAAGGTATCATCCAGAGCAGGTCTGCAGGAGGAGAGACAACAAATGAGACTTTCTCAATGGAGGAGGGATCAACCTCCTCGCATATAAGGATGCTGTGATCATTGACTTGAGCAGAGTGCTCCAAGTCCTCCTCAAGTACATGTGGAGACTCAACCTGCACAGGCTAAGATAGAGAAGGGGGATCAAGAAATAAAAGAGACGAAGAACATACAGAATTAATCGGGGGAGTGATCTTGGTCTCACACCCAGCAGGATTCAAACATAGATCATCGTCGACATCATATAAGTCATGGAGAGGAGAATCTGCGAGCTCGAGGTCCTCGATGGTGGTTTGGAGCTCCTCATCGATCAAGGAAGTGGAAAATTCCTAAACAAAGAGGATCTCCTCATCAACACACCTCGATGCGATCACATGTTCCAAGACGTAATACTTTCCATTAATGAAAATAAATCCTCATCACACATGGGCACATCCTCAGGCTCAAAATCACAATCCGGCCTAACATCATCAACCGACTCACTAAAAATAGGGATAGATAATTCTTGCAAAGAAGGCTGAGGAACAATAGCATCGAAGAAAATATGTGCGGGTTCCTCTGGGGGTGAATCAACAAGAGGGGAAGAATGCATAGGGAGAGACAGCACCACAATGTCGTCACACCGATCAGCAGGAAGTCTAATGGGTATATCCGTAGCAGTCCCCCATAGACAAGGTGGTACTGCGAATATATCATCAGAATCAAAAGGGGCAGCCGATTGAGAGGTAGGTGGAACGAATCAGATAGCCAGTTCATCATCCGCCTCCAACTGGCACAGAAATTCTGCACAATCTTTCAACGCATGCTCGATGCTATGACAACACAAACACCATTTTCCATTACTCCTCAGTCCTGGTGGGACTGCAGAGTAATAAGAAGAAGGTGAAGGCTGTTGGGTCCGGCGTTCCTTCACTTGACCCGTGGAGTTTTGCTACTTATTTAAGAAATTAAGTAGCGCCCTCTCCAACAGTCCGGGCTTTTGGTGCAGTTGGGTATGTGCTTGATCCTTCAATTGGAATCAGAGGAGGTCACAGGTTCAAGACCGGGGGGTATTAAATCCTAATTTTTCCCTTCTACCTGTGTGGGTCCAGCGGGTCAGGCAACCGTTGACATGTGGTAACCCCACCTCTGAGCCAGGTGGGCCATGTGGTAACTCCACCTCTGAGCCGATGGGTTGTGCTGGATGCCGGGGGGGATTGTTGGGTTCGGCGTTCCTTCACTTGACCCGTGGCGCTTTGCTACTTATTTAAGAAATTAAGTAGCTCCCTCTCCAACAGTCCGGGCTTTTGGTGCAGTTGGGTATGTGCTTGATCCTTCAAAGGCGTAGAAGAGTAGTGACCATAAGACTGGGGTATGGTGTATGAAGTACCATAAGAGGACGGTACTCCATACACTGAACCATAAGAAATATGCTCACTATCTTCAATGGGGCACTCATCACTACTATGCCTTTAATCCCCGCACCATCTGAAACGGATATTCATATAAGAAAAAATGGTGCCGCAAGAAAGAATTCACCAACAGAAATAATCTAAGCAAAACTTACCGACACACCAGCAAATAAAAGAAAAGGAATGTCTGCTTCTGAAAAATTAAAACCAGAAAAGGATTAAAGAAAAATAAGAAACGAATTCTAAAAATTAAAAGCAACGAAGAAACATGAAATATACAAATGGGAAAAGGGCTTCTATCTCTTATCTCCCGTTCCAAAAACTCCCACGACTGTGTTGCCCGGCAACGACGCCAAAAATTTTATGCGTTGAACGACAAGTGTACCTGTCGCACAAGTAATATAAAATGGGTGGCTTTCCCAAGTATCGATCTCTTCAAGGAACACAGTAAGGGGGGAGTTAATATTGAGGTGGACTTGAGTTGGAAGACCTTAGGGCAGAGTTAACTAAGGGGGTTATGGTATGTTGCGGAAAAGTAAAATAAAACACTATCAACTACTCTAATGCAATGCCGCTATTCAATGCTTCGCCAGGCGGTATGGAAGACTACACGGGCCGCTATGCACCGAATTGCTGGGCGGATGGTCGAGTAGGATTGCGGATTAGGTCATTAGAATGGCGGAATGAGGTTTGAGAGCACCTCTTCGCTACACAAGCCACTAGAAATTGCTAGTGCGGCAAGAACCACATGCATGGCAGATGGAAGGACGGCGCACCTCAAGCAAATAACATAAATAAGAAATCACATAGACATGATTGTATACATATGTTTTACAAAACTAAGCGGACTTCATCAATAAACAAGAGATTAAGTTACACTATTAACAACAAGAGAAGAAAAGTGTGCGAAATCGACCAGATCCGAAGGCTCGTCGAGGGGTTGCGGAAGGAATCGCCGGGTTGTCAATCCGCGTCCTAGCTTGGTCTTCAACTGCATCTGGGGTAGAGAAGGTTGTCACTCACTCCCAATGGACCCGTCTTTTTCGTGTCACGAGCCGGTGGAGGATGGCACAAACGTCTCCTAGCTTGATGGAGAAAGCTACGTCAAACTCTCCTTGAAGCTCAAGGATGAAGGAGGAGGCCGAGAGGAAGCTCCGGCTTGGATTTGGCGGTGAAAGCTTGTCCGGAGCACCTCCCTAAGGTGGAAGATGAAGGGAAATGGCGGAACCCTTCCTTGGAGGCAGAAAATGGAGGAGGAGAAAACGTTGTACTTCAATGGAGGAAAATCTGCTCTTTAAATAGAAGCAAGTCAGAATATTAGGCACGCACGGTTTGGCGCATGACCGTGCGCTAACCGTGCGTTATTAACTTGCAGGCTAGGCTTGCAGAAGATGACGCGTTGACCCGTGCATTTTCCTTTGCGCACGGGCGATTCTGCCCGTGCGTGAAGAAAATCGCACGGGTAGCGACAGAAAGCAGGAAAACAAGAAAAGCAGGTGGAATCGTGCATTTTACTCGTGCACGGGCGCTTCTACCAGTTTATAAGCAAATCGCACGATTAACCACAAAATGCAATAACAAGAAGCTACAGGAAAATTGTGCATTTCCTTCGGGCACGGTTTCGAAGAAACTGTGCGTTAACCATGCGTTAAGATCATCGAGCTCAGTTCGTCGAGCTCAGCTCGACGTTTCTCATGCACAAACAAAACACACGATTACAAAGGACCGTGTGTTAAGAAAACGCACGACCGTGCATTTTCCTCGAACCTGCATTCCAGCCTTAGGGAAAACGCACTACCTGCATACAAACAATCAAAACTAAAGAGAGCCTTCCAGCATCGTAGAAATGTAATGAAAAACAACTATGAAGAGCCCTTGGGGAGCACCATGTGCTTACCCCCAACAACATAATGCGCAATTGCACACCCTTGGCCCAAAATAGTGCACAATATGGTCAATGACCGAATGATGTAAATTTAATCGATAATCGGTTGAAATGCAGTGCACGAGTGAGAAAACAAGCCCAGATGAGTCCGAAAAACCCTATATAATGCGGACTCAAAACCCCCGAAGAACTGGAAGAAGGGGCCGGACCGGAAGTCCCAGCCTTCTTTTACCACTTACGGAACACAGATTTTGAGGAGTTCGGCATTTTGAACACCTTTTCCTTTTCACTAGAGGACTCAAATGCTCCCGACATAGCTTTCTTTGTCTTCAGAGCACCATCCCGACAATCTCGGGCAAAGTACCCTTTCTTTCCACAAGTATGACAAGTGTAAGTAGCTTTGCTAGTCGATGTTCTAGCGCCCTTTTTCAGCGCTCTGCGGAATGCAGCTCTTATAGGGCTTGCAGAGTTCGATACCCTGCTCACTAGCATCTGGTGAGTCTTCCCCAAATCTACTTCCAAAGATCTAGCCGACTACACCAAGGCTCGGAATCCCAATAATTTTGGTCCTAGCAGTAGAATTTGGAACTCGCCACGCAAAGCATTATAAAATATATCGAATATAGACTTCTCGTTCTCCAACTCAAAGCATTGCTGCGTCTTATCATAAAAAATGCTTGCAAATATTCGTCAACTGAGTGTGCTCCCTGCACTAAATGCTTGTTCAATTGCTGACCCGATGGTATACAAATGTCATTTGCTCCATCACGCCACCCAGCGTTGAAGCCATATCAGGGGCAAAGGGTTGCACATTCCTTCCATTTTGTACATTATTCACAGCAAACACCGCTTCAACGACCCTTCTTATGGTTTCAAATGAAGAAGGGGTCTCGAGCACGTCGCTAGGTGTACTGTATTCTTTAGAAAGCGAGCGTTCTGACGGCCTTACACAACTCCTGGTCACCTATAGTCATACAAATCACCATTAAGTGACCGAACAAAATTGCAAAAAGCAATTATAGGAACGCGCAGGTTCCTCAAACATGTGTATTTTCATTCCTAAGTGGACATTCATGAGTTCTTTTTATGTTATAATGATGACGCACACACATGTGCTCACCACCCCTTAAAAGAACTCGTCCATGAATTCATTTAAGTTGACCGAAACCAGTAGTCTGATACCAAATTGTAACACCCCCTATACATTGCATAACATATAGCAGTAGGTCCGGCCTGCGCCCGATGCCATATACCACAGACAGACCGAAGGGTTATGCAATGAAACCATCCTTCCAATAACCAATGTCCTACATAGAGTACATTCTAGATGAAGCAATTTAAATGTTACAAATTAAGAACCCAACCACATCATGAATGTCCACTAACAAAAACCCAAAGGAATGAACATATAAATACACAAAGTATCTTGACCTTATGGCCTTACAAGATTTCACTCAAATAATTAGTGTCTTCCAAACCTCGGCACTTAGGAAGGTCACACATGATAATAAAAGTAAACATTCACATAAAGGCCTTCGAGGGCCGGTGCAGCAACAACGTATTTTGCCTGTTATTTGCAACTAGGATCTGCAGTACCTACAAGCAACAATCCACCGAAATTGTGGCAAACAAAAGCAACGGCAGCTAAAGCTGACCAAATTATAAAGACCCCGCCCCTAAACTCGGGGCGGCGATGCTCCTTCCCTGCACTTTATTAGCATAGCTTAACAGTAGTGAAATTATACATCATCACAGGCGTAGTCTCCCACGGCCACACACCCTGTGCTCTCATGGCACATTCTCGGTGAACCCGGTCAAAATCCGCGGTCTCACCACCGCCCCTTGGATGAAAAATCTCGTGAGCATTATAGTATTACCGGCCTATGCCTAATACCATCAATCTATGCCAACGGCAAGTACCACGTACCTTAGGTATCTCTCACCGAACAACATAGAGCAGGTACGGTTCCATCTAACCCGTTGCTCACAACGCAACGTCAATTTAAGCCATATGCGCTGTCAAGCTTCTCCGAGTCTCAATTTGATCACACACTTTACATTACCCAGTTATGTGCAAGTTGGCTCCCAGGCCACTATGTTGGCAGAATCACGCATCTGCCCAAGTTTCCGGGTGCACCTCGGAGTTAGTCCCCAAGGTTCCCTATTGCAATCTACCGCGTAGAAAACCCAAAAAACAACCACCGGCTCGGAATCTTCTCCGGCCATTCATGCAATGCAACATCACCGATCCAGACCAACTTGTCCCTGTAGGTTTCACACACCATGCCTATGTCTGTTTCTCGATTGTGTACACTACATGGAAGACAACAGGGACTATTCATGTCTACCCGAAGGAACTCCACACACTCACCGCATACTCGCGAGAGCGGGCTTCCTATACAAAAGGAAAGAGGACTTCACATGTCCAAGATGAGAATCGTTACCCTTGCATTTCTCTTCTGTTCCATGAAGATCTAGATGGATGAAAAGCACTACAACAACCTAGCCTCCATAGATCCGAACTCGGCTTGCGAATTGGGGCTCCGAAGCACCACCGGCGGTCGGAACTATCCTTCTCCTTCTTCCTTGCTCTCCCCTCTCTCTAAAACTTTAGATAGAGAAAGCTTGGAGTAGAATGAGTGTTTCAAACCATATTACCGGATTTAACACTGCCAGGACAAGCCACGGCCCTTGGATCCCAAAAGAATGAAACGGACGGCCACGATTCACACTTAAAATCAGATTCTTGGGCCGAACACGGCTTGTGACACGCCCATTTCCAAGGCCGTGTGCCTCAATCGATGCTGAAACCGTCACGTCCAGACCAGGACTCTTGATCTTGACACGCCCTTGTAACACCTGACACTCTCGTGTTATTCAGTATACACCCGTGTTGCGGGGCATGTTACTCCATCGAGACAGGACAAAACACAACCCGAGTAGAACACGGGTACTCAACACGCCTGTGTCACATTTGACACACCCGTGTTAACCAGAACATGCCTGGGCTCCAGGCCGTGTTCCTCCCCTGACAGAGCTCGTCTAATAGCCCGAGTAGGACATGGCCTGGGACACGCCCGTATCTTAGGCCGTGTTCGCTGTCTTGATGATCGTCGACTGCAATTTCGTCGACCGCACGACTAGATTGTCAAACCCGAGCATGACACGGCTTTGGGACATGCCCATGCCCCAGGCCGTGTGACCCTTACCAAGTCCCAAACTTTGCTCAAAACGCTACCCATCCCACTTTTGAGTTTTGTGGCATTATAATACATCTATTCAGTTTGTTTTAAGGACAATGCACATACCAAGATGGAGAATTTGAGAAGAGAGACAGCCAGCAGACAGCTCATGTGGATCCATGGCTCACTCAAGTAGAACTACGTTAGCAGCTAGTTACAATGCTGCAGTGTTGTGTTGTATTATTTTTATCAACACAGAAGATATGACTCCTAATCTAGTAGACTGATCAATAGGATGATTTCCTTAGTAGTATCAACATAAGACTTTCTCTAGGATCATAAGATGATAACTCCCATGATATTTTCTACTCAATCAATAGATATACTATTGAAGAAGAAGAAAGGGGATATATGTGTGGCAATACATAAAGGGAAATGCTTCTAGTCGTGCTCTACTTAAGTTAAGTGGTATAGAGGAGAGGTCATATTGCTTGAGCAATTGCTCAAGTAGTAAGAGGGTGCATTGACTTAACTTATTAAGTTAATAAAATTAAATTGATAACACTTTATTAATATAGCATAAGCTTGCAGTTGTAGCAGATTATAAACTACAACTGCATGAATTTAGAAGCAAATTATGCGAATGCCTCTTACTGCTTGTTGGGTGTTCTGCCTTCTTCAAATAGGGTGAGATTGTTGGGTCCATTGCCCACAATGTTCCCTCGATTGGATTTGAAGAGGCTTCTCCATCAACACTAAGATCATAGTTGTATTTGATGTTGTTTAAGCTCATCATGTGCAGGATGTTCCATGGAACAAGCCTAGACAGGTGGTCTAAGTGATGTGACAGGTGGTCACAAAATGAAGATGCTGGAAAGGCAGGAAGTAGCCTATGTGGCCAACTCAGGTAAACTCTTACCTATGTTGTGGGCTGACAGAAGTCTTTCTAAGTCCACAAGCATTGAGTGATGAAGACACACTCAACGCCATACAATAAAAGGCTGTGTGTAGAACTCAGTTTAGGAATTCATCGAACTGAGTTCAGAGTTAGTCAAGCTGAGCTCACCATTCGTCGAACTAAGTTCAGAATTTGAGACTCTGAGTTCATCGAACTCAGTTCAGAGAATTCATCGAACTGATTTCAGAGTTCGTCGAGCTGATCTCGCCATTCATTGAACTCAGTTAAGTTAGTCGAACTAAGTTCAGAAATTTGCCTAAGGCAAAAGCATCGAGACAGTTGAGAAGCTCAATGCAAAAGTGCTGAGATAGCTGAGACAGCTGAGAAGCTCAAGGCAAAAGCACTGAGAGAAATGTTGGTCTGAGCAAAACCACTGAGACAGGAGTTGGTCTCAACAAAATAGCTGACAGGAGTTGGTCTCAGAAAAACTGCAGAGATAGGAGTTGATCTCACCAAAACTACTGAGACATGAGTTGGTCTCAGCAAAACTGCTGAGACAAGTGATTGTCTCAGCTGAGAACAATAAAATGCTGAGACAAGATAAGCAGAAAAATGGTTAAGGCAAAAAAGCGTTGAGTGAACGTTGCTCACTCAACGTTATCAATGCCTACTGAAGATAGAATTTTGTCTTAGGAGTTTGGTGTTGAGTGATGCTCACACACTCAATGCCAAGCAATAGATAGCTGATGAAGCAAGTTGGAGTTGATTGATGCGTAATCACTCAATGCCTAGAAATAGACTTCAAATCTAAGTAGTTTGGCATTGAGTGAAGGATACTCACTTAACGCCATGATACAATATATCTGTCTAAGTGTTTTGGCATTGAGTGATGCTTACTCACTCAACGCATATGCTAATGGTGTTTGATTTTTGGCTAAGTCCACAGATGATGACGTCAGCAAGTCAACAAGTCAACATAAATCAAATTAGTTACGGGATGGCTATAGTACGCGATAAATGTTGCTGCAGACCTACTGTACGGCAGTTGGCGTTAAAGCAAGTTGTTGCAGGCCATTAATTATGTGGGGTCCACTGATCAAGAGCCGTTGGGTCAAAAATCGATACAAGAAAAGAGGTATATAGAGGAAAATAGACTTCAAGGAAAAAGAAATCAAGTTAGTTCTTCTTCTCTGCCATTGTTGTGGAGCTGATGAACAGGAAGCTCAAGTCTACAAGATAGAGAGCAAGTTTGATGTTGGATCAAGACCTTCAACAACAAGATTGCTGGTGTCGTTCTCACCTGCACCAGCAAACTAGTTCAGAGTAATTTCTCAGAGTGAAAAGGTAGAAGCCAAGGGCCGACCCTTGCTGCAGGTTCTTCATAGTTTTAGTAACACAAGAACCTGAAGTTCTTTATCTGGAAGCTGTGAAGAGAAGAATGCTTGAAGAAGCTGAAGGACTACTTAGGGGCTATTCCTTAGTAGTCAAAGTTAGGGTTGATTCACCTTAGCCCAGGAAAGGAGCAGGAGGCAGAGTTATTCCAATCTGCAAAGTAAGAGCTATCATTTTCTTAGCTCAGCTAGTAGCAGTTAGCTGCAGTAACTTCACTGACAAGAAGGAAAATACCTGGTGCTGTGAAGAAGTAGTTAGGGCAGAGCTTCATTCTTAGTTCAGGAAGTGGCAGAACATTGCTCTGTAAGTAACTTCCAGCATAAGTAATTACTTGTTGCTATGGAAGTTGTTAGGATTAAGTATATCTTAGTTCATTGAAGGTAGACTCAGGAAATAAATTCCTGTAGTCATTGTTGGGCTGAGTCTATCTCAGTCAAGAAGCTTGACACAGAGAAATATCTCTTGTGTCAAGAATATCCATCAACCCACTTTCTTCCTATAGGATTCAGTTTACCTGAATCTGAGTTGTAGGTTACTATTTAGTCACTGAGCTGTAGGTGCCCTGCTGGGGTACTGAGGTATGATCTTAGTGTGGATCTGAGCTGTAGGGCTTAATTTCTCGAGGTAAGAGAGTGCTTCTGTCAGAGTGTAGGGCCTTTGGCCTGAGATAGGTGTCAAGCTTATCATTGAGATGTAGGTGCTTGGAAGGGCACTAAGGTAGGTACCTGGAGGGGTACTGAGTTGTAGAAGTGCTACAGCACTCTTAGAGTAGGGCCTTGTGCCTGAAGTTATAAGGCTGAAAAGCCTGATCTGTAGGCCTTAGAGATATGGCTAAGGTAGGTGGCTTGTAGGTCACTAAGTTTAGGAGCACTGCAGAGCTCTAAGGTAGGATCCTTTGTGTATCTGAGGTAGGGCTGTCCTCCCAGCCTGAGTGTAGGGCTTAACAGCCTGAGGTAGGTAGTCTACTAAACACTGAGTGTAGGCCTTTGTGGCTGAGAAGTGAGTCTTGGAGGAGACTTATAGATCCTGCGGGATCTGAGGTGTAAGGTCCGAGCAACAGTTTGGAGGAGTTTGTGCCTTATCCAACAAGTTAGTTCAATAGGTGGGAGGGAAAGTGGATGTACCCAATTGGGGAACCACTATAAATCTCTGTGTGCTTTTTTGTGGCTATTTTTCTTTTCTTATTTTCAGGTGTTAAGGACAAGCACTTGATCACCCTAACCTGAAAGATAAAAGAAAACAACAAGATATTATAAAGAAAGAAAAATATAGTCTCAAAGAGACCAATATCCTATTCACCCCCCTAGGTCATTTAGCTATCCTTGAAACATAGACTCTCACTTTATTTATGTCATTTTTGTTTATTTTCGTTATTTGTAGTTACTTTTCTTCAATAAAATGTTATTTTTTTGTATATTCCATTCTAACTTAGCTTTATTTTGTTTTTCAGAAATTTTGCAAAAAATGTCGAAAATTCAAAAAACACGCCTGTGACCTGTCTGTCATGCCCGTGACAAGGCCATGTAACTTTGATTCCTATGGAGAACTGCCGACAGTAATAAAAAATCAGAACACGCCCGTGTCCCATCCGGCATGCCCGTGCCAATCCTGACTCGACAGTCAACGCCTCCAGCTCAATGCTCGACGTTCGACAATTTGACAGACATGCCCGTGTCATTAGGCCCATGCTCGTGACCGCCACAACAATTCCAGACAAGATGTTGCCAGCGAGGCAAGGACTTGACGCCTTTGTCAGTTACACCTTCAGAACACGCCTGTGTCATTCGGCGCATGCCCGTGACTGCCTTAATTTTTAGACAAGACGTCGCCAGCGAAGTAAGGATTCGATGCTTCGCTAGTCACGCCCATGCTACACGCCCGTGACAGCAGGAACACGCCCGTGATCGCCACGTGGACTTCTCGAAGCTTGTAGAAAAAAGCCAGCTAGATGGATTTTCGGCTTCGCCTTCACGCCAGTACCGACACGCCCCATACACATCCATGACGAGTCCGTGTAATCTCAAAATTTTTCCTATAAATAGAACTTTGTTGTTAAGACCAGGGATTTACTTTTTGAACCATTTTACTTAGGGTAGGGCTGCTAGGGTGCTCTTCCATGCTTTGTAAGGCGAATTTTCTCCCCCACTCTTTAGTTTTGGTTTTAACTTTCTTAGTAACTCCTATTTAGCTTAATAAAATTTGTAGATTTTCTCTCTTTATATCGTATTGGAATGCATCTGAGTGCACCTCCTTATGCGATATTTTATCTTTGTTTTTCCCTTTCTATGGGTGTGTGTGTGTATGAGAGTAGTTTTATGCTTTTATGTTTTAGTTATTTTGTCACTTAGCTTTGTTTAGGTTTAGAATTTTGTGCTTTTTATTTCATCCTTATGGATTTGTAAAAGTGTATTCAAAGTCGTTTTTTATTTTTCTTTAACTTAGATTTTCTCTTTTAGGGTGTAAAACTTTTTGTTCTCTTTTAACTATATTTCCAATTTTTAAACACTTTTATGAAGTTATTAAGAAGGATTTATAATTTTTTTTATTTTCCGAACACTTTTTTTTTGCTTTTATTTTGAAAAACTTTGTTTTCTTTAATTTTTATTTTATCTTTTTAAGCTTTTTTAGCATATTCTAACTGTAGAAATGTAATAGTTTAAATTTTTCGATCACTTTATTTTTCTCGTTTTTGTTTGTGTGTGTGAGTGTATGAGTTAGGTTTTCATTGTTTTCGTTTTTTATGTAGAGTGCGTGCATGTATGAGATAGTATTTACTGCTTTCATTTCCTGCCTCTCATTTGAGTAGGACTTGCAATTTTATGCTTTCATTTCCCGCCTACTCATTTTAGTAGGACTCGCAATTTTACAGCATTCATTTCTCGCCTACTCATTTGAGTAGGACTTGAAATTTTACTACTTTCATTTCCCGCCTACTTGTTTGTGTAGGACTGGCATTTTTTTGTTTGTATTTCCCGGCTACTCGTTTGAGTAGGACTTGTCATTTCCAACCTACTCGTTTGAGTAGGACTTGTAATTTTACATCTTTCATTTCCCTCCTACTCATTTGAGTATGACTTGTCATTTCCCTCCTACTCATTTGAGTAAGACTCGCACTTTACTGCTTTCTTTATAGCTTTTATTTCCCTCTCATTCATTTGAGTAGGACTTGCAATTTTCTGCTTTCATTTCCCGCCTACTCGTTTAAGTAGAACTTGCATTTTTGAATATGTAAATGTTCTTTTCATAAGTCGCCCCCATACCGATGAGTGGCTAATCGCTCTTAGTATTCGGTATCAAAGAGCTTTGGGACAGATAAAATCGCTTTAAATAATTAAAGGTCCTCCTTTTCTCTTTAACTAAAAAAACTTAAGGTTTACCCCAGGTATACGACGCGAAGAACCACATGATGATTTGTGGGCTCTATTTCAGTTATCCATATGCTAGCTAGCTGAGTGGCTGTGTGTATGGACCGATCACCCGTGGGTAAAGGGAGTTTCGCACTAACCCTCGAGAGAGGAGGCGCGGAATTCTATCGGATTGGGCTCCCCCCTCCCAATAGAGGGGTTCTTAGCGTAATGCAGGCATTAAGAGGAATCCTTTGTCGAATGAGAGCTCGGTCGAATAGTCTTAATGTTCAGGTGAGCGATAGTAGTAGAGATTGGAGACCTCATTTTTATGGAACCTCCACGACCAAGTCGCCACCTTAAATAATTTGAAATATAGGATCCCTAGTTATTAAAAGTTATTTTAGTTCAAATTCGATTCAGTACCGATACGCTATTTCTCCATAATCCTTTTCATATCTATTTTCTGTTTTTTTATAACCGCGATATTTAGTTAATCACCCGACAATTTATTTTCGGTAAACCAATAGTCCCTCCATGGAGGAGTAGAAATAATCAAAACATCCCCGAGAATAATACGACCTCGATATCCTCCACCGGAATATCCTATACTACATGAGATATGTACACTTGCCTGCTTTCATTAAAACTCGGTTTCAACATATATATATCTTATATAAATCTGCGCACCCCGACTGTCCTAAACAAAAAAAACCTTTCTTTCCCCAACTAAATAAGGGTCGGGGCGCTGCAAGTTTTAACCATCAGGAATCCACCTAAAATAATAGGGAAATTCTTAATACACAGATTTGAAACCACTGAATCACTAGACGGAAACTTAATACGAAGAGGATCGCCAACTTGATTGATAGCCAAACGATGTTAGTCTATAAAATTCTGAGCCACGAAAGAGTGAGTGGCACCTAAATTGAAAATAATGCACACCCAATGATTATTTACCTTAAACTCATATAAAATCGTACACATAACTAATATAACCAAAATTGAATAGGCAATTACAAGCTAACAACTAGATCAAAATCTAACCTAAGATCACCTGGGCGGATGGCTGAGCATCTTCCTTGGTCATCATATTCAGTTTACCTTTTTCGATGTCCAGTTGTTGTAGTTGCAGTGGTTGCAAAGCCTAAAGTGGAACTCGCTGCATTGCGGGCTGTGACTGAGGGCACATAGACTTTATATTGTAAAAAATGTACGAATTGCTTAAAATGGGAAACTAGGAACAGGATCACTCAACCTATCTGAAGCCAAATGAACCAGATGTACTAGAAGAGCAAGAAACATTGTACTATCAAAAAACTTTACAAGGAAAGAAATACATGGTGAGACATGATTTGCCAATGTAACCAATGGAAGCACAAAAATAAGAAAATACATGACAAGCCGCGCGGTCTTAAGGAGAAGCTGCCGATCATACCGATCTACCCAGAGAGTTGATGAGTACAATTAGATATGTCCTTTTTACTATCATAGTTGTAATCATGTCCAGTATTGTATATCTCTAATCGGTATAATTCTGCGAAAATAGTTAAGAATTTGAATTATCATGAATAGAAGAGCATAGTATGAAGTTTCCTTTATTTCCTGTATTAAGCTAGTTATTTATTCATTCATCTTCTTAATGCAGATATTACAAGTCCTTGGAACTAAAAGTCTTGGACCAAATAGAGGTGTTCACGGATCCAACATGACTGAGGACAAGACTGGAATTGGGCACACACGGGTAGGAACACGTCCATATCACTACCCGTGTACTTATCGGGAAAGATCACAAGGATTGGAAGAGAAGTCAGAGCACCACACGGGTAGGAACACGGTCGTGTCCCTACCTATGTCCTTATCGGGCATGCTGCCAAACCAAGTCGTGTGTGTGAAGAACAACATGGTCGTGGTCTCATCCGTGTCAAATGACACGGCCCACGACCAGACACATCTTTTCATATTAAACTATTTTTGAACTTCCCACACGACCCGTGACACGGATGTGTTGGAACCTGTGTTTGACCCTATTTCAAAAAGACTATAAAAACCTGTATGAAAAATAGAAGGGGGGCTTTAGGATTAAGAGGATTTGGAGAACTTCTGGAGAATGAAAGTGGAGCACTCAAGTGAAGGAGAAATTGAAGGAGATAATTTGTGTAAAGCCTCCATTCGTCATATGGAATATAACGGTGTGTCCGGTCGGGGCCCCACGCCATATTTCACAGACAAACGATGGAATCACGTATGAATACAAAAATCACGTTCTACCCGCATCGTATCTCAGAGCATTCTAGCGAAAGAGTTTTAAGTTGCAAGAACTCATCATAATGAATGTACACGAAATATATAAACCACACATTTATATATATCACCAGGAATGTATACAAATACACAAACACTCATGGACTTAAGTCCTTACATGTTTCTTTTTACAAATATGGCTTCATACAAGACTTCGCGCGGCCTACAAGGGCCTTTAAGCAGCAATGGATTCAATCCTCTCAATCCAATGCAGCCCGGCAGCACCTTCAATTGGACATCCACTCCAAGGATGGTAAACAAAGCAACGGTCAGCATTAGCTGACCAATTATAACGACCATATCCATTACCTTGGCAGTGGTTCCTTCCATGTATGCATAGTAATCACAATATATATCACTCTCAAGTGCTTTCAAGAACAAAAGCATCATAAGCACCCACCTCCGCCAGATGCTCCATGCACTCAGGGCACATTTACGGTGTACCGGATTCTCCTTGGCACCACCACCGATCAGAGGTATTTAACTTGTTGGCTATGGGCCCTAATCTACACCAACACACATGCTTGAGACATCCTCGCCCATCCCACTCAGAGGTGATAATCGTTTGGCAAACTTGTGCATTTCAGATCGACCCACCCCCGTTCTGCAGCAAACGGGTCTGGCCCGTAGCCTCCCCTTTGAATTGTCACCAATCGATGCCTCACAACACAGGTCCAGGTCACCACTTTCCCGTTGCTCAATTCATTAGTAGCGCCGATATTGACGCGGGTCGGCTTTCCCTTTCCTGCTCAGCACACAGCTCTCGCAGAGCCGCATTCCAGTTCAGCACACACAATTCAAGGGCTCATACAGTGCTTTTGAAACTATTCACAACTCACAGGCATCCACACAATACACGGAGTCTTCTCTGATTCACAACATAAACATCACCAATCCAGAATAAACGTCCGGATGGGCTTCACACAACATGCATATGTCGTACTACACGTTTTTGGCTCTAGATGCAGACTCAACCGGGGATATCAACTATAAAACCACTAAAATCACTTAGGCTTTCCACCGCTTGGTGTAGGATTCCATGCTCATGCATAAATAAGGACTTTACTTGTACAAGAAGGAGATCGTTACCCTTGACGATCGCTTTGGAGCCATGAAAATCTAGACGGATGGAAATCACCACCATTGCCTTGCCTCCACGAATCTGAACTTGGCTCTCGATTCGGTATGTTGATGCTCCTCCCGCAGCCGGATTCCTTCTCCTCCTTCCATCCTTGCTCTCCTCTCTCCCCATCTCTTTAGAAAGAGAAAGCCAAGATGAATGGAAGTTTATCCTTCTTTTCTCAGCTCTATAGTAGCAGGGAAGGTCTTGGACTCTTAGATCAAAGTTGAACGAAATGAACGGTCATGATTTGCCCAGAAAAGTATTTTCTTGGGCTGACACGACCTGTGACACGCCCGTGTCACAGGTCGTGTTCCTTAAGCGGCAAAGGAACTGACTTAACCCGACCAGGACACGGCAAAGTGACACGCCCGTGTCACAGGCCGTGTGCCAGACACGGCATCTGACACGCCCTTGTCTAGCGGTCGTATACCTCATGCAGCACACAACCGACTCAACCTGAACAATACACGGCCATATGATACGCCTGTGTCACAAGCTGTATGCCCCAAGACACACTCGTGTACACCAAGCCCACATCCCTAGGTGATCCAGAGAAGGACACGGCCTCTGACACGCCCGTGTTATAGGCCTTGTACCGAACATGGGCCTCTCGAGAATCGTCAAGTCCATTTTGTTGAGTGGAGTTCTTCGACTCGGAGGAGGACACGACCTTGGAGATGCCCGTGTACTAGGTCGTGTGCCTCACTCGAGACACACTCGAGACCCACTCGAGTGCTCAGAGCAGGACATGGCTTGGGACACGCCCGTGTGCCAGGCCGTGTTGCCCAGCCTGAACCCAATTTTGGGATTTGGAGTGTTACAACCCTCGCCTCCTTACAAGAAATTTCATCCCGAAATTTAGCTCAACTATAAACACCAACATAACCATGCCTTTGTTGCACCTTGATAAGATGATCTGGGTTAGAGCTCAGAGTCCGCAGCTTGTCTCGCCCCACAGCATCGCACAAAACAAGTCGTTAACAAACATAGTGTCATACATACATACACCATATATTTTATATCACAAAAGGAGCAAAGTTCACTTATTTCCGCTCATCCGCATCTCTCATAATACATTTTATGGCCTCTTGTACTTCCAAACTAAACACTCGAGGCTGCTGTACTTCACCATTTGAGATTTGCGGCTCCTGTAATTCGAGATTGTACAGTCGAGGTTGCATTCGGGAAGTAGATGACTCTGTCACTGTCTTACCCTTTTCCTCATAAGACACACCTGTCTTTTTCTCACCCTTTGAAGGTCCATTCCAACAATCACTGACTATATGTCCTTTCTTTCCACATCTAAAACATGTACGTGTCTCAACACATTCTTGTCCATATGTTGCTCCTGACGCAACATTCAAAGAAGTTTGTTCAGCATGCCTGAACCTCTTCTTATTTCGTTTCCTAAACTCCGATTGTTCCAAATGTGGAACTTTGAATTCCGGCTTTTCCATAGCCAATTTCTTCTTGTCCTGCACCCGTTTCAAATCTTTCTCTAGTGCACGGGCTGTATCTACTAACGCTTGGAAACCTTGGTTCACCGAACTCGGTAATGCCAACCTTAGCTCATCATAAAGTCCCTCATAGAACCTATTCATCTTCCGTGCCTCCTCAGCAAAAGTAGACCCCGCATAGTGCCCCAACCTATTAAACTCATGCAGGTAAGTATCAACACTTCTCGTACCCTGCACCAGGCGTTGGAACTCATTTTCCATGGCAATTCGCTGCGACACTATCAAATACTTGGCCAGAAATAATCTTGAGAATTCTTCGATCGAGATCTGCTCTAATCCTTGACATGTCAAGTAGTGCAATTCCACTTCATCCCACCAAAGCCTCGTATCTCCTTCCAGCAGAAAAGTGACTAAGGTATCATTCTGCCCCTCCTCAGTCCTGATTGTTGTCAGGATCCTCTTCACTCTTGCGAGCCAATCTTCAGACTGCGTTGGGGAACCCTCCCCTCCAAACATAGGTGGATGAAAATCCATAAACCATTTCAATTGCTCGTCAGCTGCTTGCTCATCAATCAGAGCCTCAACATTCTCTTGGCTTGCACTAAGCCATACTAGCACGACTGTAGGCCTTGCCTGCCCAATAGGCTGTGGTTGTAACACTGCAAGCACCATCTCAGTAACCAAATGTATGGTCTCTATCGAGGGAGGAGGTGTAGGCACCTCAGCTGGTGACACACTCTCATTAGAATGATGGGGCTCAGACTTCCCAACACCACTCCTCGTCACCTATCAATGTACAAAACACCATTAACAGCCATTCCATAACGGCAAATATACATTGTCTACAAGCTCACGCTCCTTACGTGCATGTATCGCATTCCTAGTGGACATTCGTGAGTTCAAATATGTTCTTCCTACCAAAAACCCGATCCTCTGATACCACTTTGTAACGCCTCCATTTGTCAAATGGAATATAATGGTGGGTTCGGCCGGGGCCCCACGCCATATTTCACAGACAAACGACAGAATCACGTATGAATACCAAAATCAGGTTCTCCCCGCATCCTAGATCAGATCATTCTAGAGAAAGAGTTTTATGTTGCAAAAACTCATCGTAATGAATATCCACAAAATATATAAACCACAAATTTATATATATCGCCAGGAATATATACAAATACTCAAACACTCATAGACTTAAGGCCTTACATATTTCTCTTTACAAATATGTCTTCATATAAGACTTTGCATGACCTCCAAGGGCCTTTAAGCAGCAAGGGATTCAATCCGCTCAATCCAATTCATCCCAGTAGCACCTGCAGTTGGACATCCACCCCAAGGGTGGTAAACAAATCAATGGTCAGCATTAGCTGACCAATTATAACGACCCTACCCCTTAACCAGAGCATTGCTTCCTTCCCTGTATGCATCGCAATCACAACATATATCTATCTCAAGTGCTCTCAAGCACAACAACATCACAAGAACCCACCTCCGCCAGATGCTCCGTGCACTCAGGGCAAATTTACGGTGTACCGGATTCTCCTTGGCACCACCACCGATCATAGGTTTTTAACTTGTCGGCTATGGGCCCTAGTCTACACCAACACTCATACTGGAGACATCCTCGCCCATCCCACTCAGAGTTGATAACCTCACGGCAAAATTGAGCATTTCAGATCGACCCACCCCCATGGTGCAGTAACCCGGGCCTAGCCCGCAGCGTCCCATTTGCATTGCCACCAATCAATCTCTCACAACACAGGTCCAGGTCAAACCTTTCCCGTTGCACAATTTGTCAATAGCACAGATCTTGACGCGGGTCGGCTTTCCCTTTCCTGATCAGCACATAGCTCTCACAGAGATGCTTTCCAATTCAGCACACACAACTCAAGGTCTCATAGAGAGCTTTTGAAAGAATTCACAACTCAGAGGCATCCACACAATACACAGAGTCTTCTGCGATTCACAACATAAACATCACCAATCCAGACTAACCGTCCGGATGGGCTTCACACAGCATGCCTATGTCGTACTACATGTTTCCGGCACTAGATGCAGACTCAACCGGGGATATCAACTATCAACCCACTGGAATCACTTACGCTTTCCACCGCTTGGTGGAGGATTCCATGCTCATGAATAAAGAAGGACTTTACTTGTCCAAGAAGGAGATCGTTACCCTTAACGATTGCTATGGAGCCATGAAAATCTAGCAGGATGGAAATCATCGCCACGGCCTTGCCTCCACGAATCTGAACTAGGCTCTCAATTCGACACGCTGAAGTTCCTCCGGCAGCCGGATTCCTTCTCCTCCTTCCTTCCTTGCTCTCCTCTCTCCCTATCTCTTTAGAAAGAGAAAGCCAAGATGAATGGAAGTTTATCCTTCTTTTCTTGGCTTTATAGCAGCAGGGAAGGTCCTGGACCCTTAGATCAAAGTTGAAGGAAATGAACGACCAAGATTTGCCCAGAAAAGCATTTTCTTGTGCTGACACGACGTGTGACACGCCCGTGTCACAGGTCGTGTTCCTTAAGCGGCAAAGGAACCGAATCAACCCGACCAGGACACGACCATGTGACACGCCTGTGTTACAGGCCGTGTGCTAGACACGGTGTCTAACACGCCCTTTTCTAGCGGCAGTGTACCTCGGGCGGCACACAACCGACTCAACTCGAGCAAGACACGACCATGTGATACGCTAGTGTCACAAGTCGTATGCCCCAAGACACACTCGTGTCCACCAGGCCCACATCACTGGCTGATCCAGAGAAGGACACGGCCTCTGACACGCCCGTGTCATAGGCCGTGTACCGAAGTCGGGCCTCTCGAGAATCGTCAAGTGCATTTCGTCGAGTGGAGTTCTTCGACCCAGAGGAGGACACGGCCTTGGACACGCCTGTGTCCTAGGCCATGTTCCTCACTCGAGACACACTCGAGACTCACTCGAAACCCACTCGAGAACCACTCGAGTTGTAACACCTCCCATGTAGTGAACGTATAATATGGGTCTGGCCGGGGCCCCACAACATACGGACGCCACAGCTTTAGTATTAAAAGTTGATATAGCTACCCACACTCAAAACACTTTGCACAACACAGCGGAAACACAAGCAAGACAAGAAGTTATCCACCACTAGAAGAGTAAAACAAATGGCCATATGGCCTTACAATAAGTGTCCAAAATCAAATAATACACCAGTCATGAATGTGCTTAGCACTCCTAGTCTACCTCGGCATGCAAGCCGGATAACATGAGTCTCAAACATACAACATCACATAAGTAGAGCTACAAAAAGAAAAGCACTTCATGAGGCTTTGGCCTTTCTGGCCAGCGTGCTAGCTCCTGCATGCGATCCTTGCCCTGTAAAATTTATTAGTAACGTGGGTCAGCAAAGGCTGACCTCAAACTGTGTAACAACACATCTCCTCCCGGCTGCCCCTAACGGACCCCGGGGTACCCCTCCAACCTGCAAGTTAGCACTTCGTATGTAATAATCTTAAGCAAGAAAAGAAACTACAGAAACAGGCTTGGATGTCACACACATCACACATGTTCTCTACTGGTTGAGCATATAATAAAAGGGCCTACTTATGCAATCATGTATGCAATAACCTGGGTTTCACCCAAGGCACCCTAACTCGTATGCATCTAGCACATCATCACATCATATGGGTACTCATCGATTCCCCATTGGCATAAAGCCGCAAACAAAGGGGGTCACCATTTCCCCCCAACGGCTCACAGGCCGCCTCATGGAACTCTTGTCAAGGCCCCACCCGCTCAAGGTCTTAGCCCCGGGCATGCCTACAAGCTCTGACGTCTCATGTCAGGATTCCAACAAACACAAAACTGATCGATTCTAAGAAGCCTTGCCGGACCCCACCCGCTCATGGCCTCATTGCCCGGGCTTGTCACCATGCTTGGCATTCTTGTCAGTCTCACAGAAGGGGACTAGTCTCGTCGGGACACTCTCCGCACATGACGTGAACGTCACGGGATAGCCAGCCGACCACGGAGACATAGCCACGCCTTGGCACAACAAAAACCAAGACAAATCCACCCTAGTCCCTCATTTGTACTGTAGCATTCCCGCGCACCAAGGAAACCATCTCCAACTCATGCGGAGCTAACCTTGTCCACCAAGGAAAACATCTACCGCCACGAGGAGCTAACCTTGTCCGGTTCCAACTACACGTACTCACTCGAGAAAAAGGGGGAAAACATCACCACATCAAAAACGACGTCTTACCGCAACGGAATCTCTACGAATCCTTAGCGTTCGTATGCAACATCACCGAGTCGGACTAACGGTCGCGACTACGGCTTCACCCACCATGCCTAATCCACTAACGGAGCGGGTCTCTAATGCAAAACATGCCGGGGACGGACTCAATCAACCCGGAGGTTCCTCTTGAACCTTGGCAAACCAAAACCCCTCTTATTTGAGAGTTTGGTGCCCAAAAGCTAGAAAGCAAAGATGCTAAAGACATGCATCCTAAGACCGAGAGGAGAAGTGTCGTTACCTTCCGACTTCTCTTCCTTGCCATGGCGAAATAGCCGAATGAAAACCTTCGCAATGATCTAACCTCTACGGATCTGGACTCGGCTCGCGATTTGGAGCACCGAAACCTCTCCTACAGCCCAAACTCTCCTTCTCCTTCTTCCTTGTTATCACTTCTCTCTAGATCTTTAGTAAGAGAAAGCTTGGAGAAGAATGAGGGTTTTCAACCCTATTCTCGGACTTAACTCCTAAAGAAATGATCTGAACCATCAGATCCTAAAATCAGGGAAAGAAAGACCACGATCCGATAGAAAAATAAAAGACCTGGGCCGAACACGGCCTGGCACACGCCCGTGTCCAGGGCCGTGTGCCTCATTCGTCGTCTCAAATCGACGCGCCTGGAGTAGCACACGGGCATCCGACACGCCCTTGTTCGACCCGACACGCCCGTGTCGCCACTGACACGGCCGTGTGGCCGGCCGTGTGCCTTCATTGACACGGCCCCGAAACCAACCTGAGTGGTGACACGGCCTGGGACACGCCCGTGTCCCACGCCGTGTGCCAAGTCCCGATACTCGTCGACAGCCTTTGTGTCGACACCTCGGAAAAACATCGAGTGAAGATCGTCGACCAAGTGGGACACGCCCTGTGACACGCCCGTGTCATAGGCCGTGTGTCCCAGTCTCGACACTGGGCACTCGACACTCGACACTCATCGAGTGAACATCGTCGACTGAAGTTCGTCGACAGACCCACACGGCCTTGGACACGCCCGTGTCCTAGGCCGTGTGCCTTGTCTCGACACACTGTCGAGCGAAAGTGTCGACACCCCTGGCCGAGTGTCGACATGGGCATGACACGCCCGTGTCGCAGGCTATGTGCCCTAGTCTCGACACCCGGTCGAGCGAAAGTGTCGACACCCCGGGCCGAGTGTCGACACGGCTCGACACGCCCTGCGACACGCCCGTGTCGCAGGCCGTGTGCCCCCTGCCAGAAACCAAAAATTTCCAGAAACGCAAATCGACCCTCTCTCAAAACTGGGGTGTTACAAGTCTCCCCCACTTAACAAAATTTCGTCCCGAAATTACAAAACAAAAGGGTACAAAAACTTAACTTGTACCTGAAATGAAGAGTTCTGGATACTCTTCTAGCATGGCCTGTTCTGCTCCAAAGAGAACTCCTCTCGACCGCAGTTCTTCCATCGGACTTTCACGAGTTTAACTTCTTTACTCCGCAACTGCCGAGTCTCCGAATCCTCTATAGCAATTGGAAGGACTCGCGTCCTCAAGTCTTCCTCAATCGGCACCGATGTCGGCTCAATCACCACACTAGCCTCCACCAAGGCTTTCCTCAAAACGGAGACATGGAAGATGTCATGCAGTCCACTCAGCTCCGCGGACAACGCCAAACAATAGGCTGCTTCTCCCACTCGTTCAACAACTTCAAAAGGCCCCAAAAACCTTGGACTCAACTTCTTGAGTCGGCGAATCCGTGAGACGCCTTTGAACGGTTTGATGTTCAAATAGACCCAATCACCTACCGCAAACTCCAACTTCCGGTGACGAGCATTAAAGTATTTTGCTTGTCGGTCTTGCGCCACCTTCATACGCTCTTGAATGGTCCGTACTAACTCACAAGCGTCTACTACCACCTCTTTTCCCAAAATTTTGGTGTCTCCCGCCTCCGCCCAAGACATCGGTGTTTGACACCGTCTCCCATTCAAAGCTTCGTATGGCGCCATTTTTATACTTGCTTGAAAACGGTTGTTGTATGCGAATTCCACCATAAAGAGATGATCCTCCCACTTCTTGCCGAAGTCAAGAACGCACATTCTCAGCATATCCTCCATAGTACGAGTTGTTCTTTTAGTTTGCCCATCAGTTTGAGGATGGAACGCCGTACTGAACTTTAGCTTCGTGCCCAAACTCTTTTGAACTAGTCTCCAGTCCTTGGACGTAAACCGTCCATCTCGATCGCTGACTATACTCTTTGGAATCCCATGCAGTCGCACAATGTTGCGAACATACAACTCCACCAGCTTCTCCACGCTATCCTCTTTTCGATTTGGGATGAAGTGGGCCACCTTGGTTAAGCGGTCCACAATCACCCAAATAGCATCATTACCCTGCTGCGATCTAGGCAAACCATGTACAAAGTCCATGGAGATGTCATCAAATTTCCATTCAGGGATTGGAAGGGGCTTCAGGAACCCGCCCGGCTTCTGACATTCGGCCTTCACCAAGGAACAAGTTTGGCAACGATTCACGTACAAAGCTACGTCCCGCTTCAGCCCCGGCCACATAAAGGATTTCTTCATATCCAAGTACATCTTTGTACTGCCTGGGTGAATGGAGTACTTTGTGAAGTGAGCCTCAAACATCAACTCCTCACGGAGTTTGCCGAACTGCGGTATGCAAACCCTTCCGTTCTTCCTAAGAATCCCATCAATCATATCCCAGGTGCTGCTCTCGCCCGTTTGAGCCTCCATCACAAATGGTTGAAACTCCACATCCAACCGAGTCGCTTCCCGAATGCGATCGGTCAAGTCGTTCTTCACTTCAATCCAGTTAAACCGAGCCACGCTGGACTCGCCTCTCGCAACACATTCCAATCCAAGGGACTCCCATTCCCGTACCAACCGCTCATCATGAGCTTCGATCCAATTCCCTTGCCCCGAGTACTTCCTACTCAAGGCATCCGCCACCACATTGGCTTTACCTGGCGTATACTGAATCGCCACCTCGTAGTCTCCAAGGAACTCAATCCACCTGCGTTGCCGCATGTTCAAGTCCTTTTGATCCAAGAGATACTTCAGGCTTTTGTGATCCGTGAAGATCTCCACCTTTGCACCATATACATAATGCCGCCATATTTTCAACGCAAAAACTACCGCCGCCAACTCCAAGTCATGGACAGGGTAATTCCTCTCATGAGGCTTCAGTTGTCTAGACCCAAAAGCTATCACCTTGCCATGTTGCACCAAAACGCAACCCAAACCGCATCCCGATGCGTCATTGAAAATCTGAAATCCCTCGGTCCCTTGCGGTAGACTTAGGATTGGAGTCATCATCAGTCTCTCCTTCAGTGCCTCAAATGCTTGGCTGCACTCTTGAGTCCACACAAACTTATGATCTTTACGAGTGAGTGAGGTGAGGGGTAGAGCTATCTGCGAGAAATTCTCCACGAATCTCCTATAATACAAGGCTAGTCCAAGAAAACTTCGGACTTCCGCCACGGTCCTCAAGACTGGCCAATCTCTGAGGCCTCCACTTTTGTTGGATCCACTGCCACTCCATCCCCACTAATCACGTGGCCCAAAAATGCCACCTTCTCTAACCAGAACTCGCACTTGGAGAATTTTGCATACAACAGATTCTCCCTCAATACTTGCAAGACCACTCTCAAGTGGGTCTCATGCTCCACTTCCGATTTGGAATACACCAAGATGTCATCAATGAAGACAAGCACAAAAGAATCCAAGTATTCCCGAAATACTCGATTCATAAGATCCATGAACACAGATGGTGCGTTCGTCAGCCCGAACGGCATCACCGTAAACTCAAAGTGCCCATACCTTGTACCAAAGGCAGTCTTGGGGATGTCCTCATCCAGAATTCACAGTGGATAATAGCCTGACTTCAAGTCCAATTTTGAATATACCACTGACCCTTCCATTTGGTCGAACAAGTCATCTATCCGAGGAATCAGATACTTATTCTTGACGGTCAATTTATTCAGCTCTCGGTAGTCTATGAATAGGCGCATGCTACCGTCTTTCTTCTTTACAAACAACACCGGCGCACTCCATGGTGAAGAACCGGGTCTGATTTACCCTTGCTCCAACAATTCCTGTAACTGTACCTTAAGTTCAGCCAACTCCTTTGGTGCCATCCTAAACGGAGGACGTGACACCGGCCTAGCCTCCGACACTAACTTGATTGAGAAATCGATCTCCCTCCGAGGTGGCGCTCCAGGAAGTTCATCCAAAAACACATCCTTGAACTCTGCCACTACGGGCACTTCATCAATAGACATCTGGGAGAGACGAACCTCCAATAACGCTACAAGCGCTACACCACCCTGGTTAACCGCCCGCATCAACTGCATGGCCTAAATTAGGGAACAAGCCACTCCACAAAGGCCCTCAAAATTGACCTCCGTCTGCCCTTTGCTCTTTAGGGTCACTACCTTAGATAGGCAATCAATACTGGCGCGCTGCTCTCCAAGCCAGTCCATGCCCAAAATGACATCGAACTCAACCAACGGTAAAATCGCTGCTACCAAAACGAAGTCAACTCCGTCTAGCTCCCAACAGATGCGCCCTTTGGCCCCAGTGGTCATGAATGACCCATTGGGCATGCGCACTTTCAACTCTGCGTCCGCCGAGAAAGACTCGACTCCTATTCTTCGGATGAAGCTCTCCGCAAGAAAGGAGTGCGATGCTCCCATATCAAACAATACCCCAGCGGGGTATCCGGAAACTAACACGAAGCCTACAACATAGACATCACACAAAAGTCTAAAAGGATGAAGCACAAAATTTAAACTTAAATTTTCTTCATACTTGTCACCACATCGGTCTGGCGGATCTCTTCTTGTTGTCCAAGGTTGAAAGCCCTTGGTTGCATCGGTTGGAACTGAGAAGCGCTCAACTCCGCCATCTTCCCTTTCTCTGCAGCACTGGGGCCGGAGTGCACAGTCTGCTCCTGCCTGGCCTCTTGCCCCGCTCCTCCTTGGGGACAAACACGAGCTATATGCTGTTGGAGTTACCATTGTGATCTGGAAGTGATCAAACATGTGATCTCACTGCCAACGCGATATGAGCCTGCAGGGTCGCACATAAGAGATGTGGAGAAGTTGGATGAATGACTGTGTTGGTAAAGGTTGCCAATCACCGATCTGAATGGGGTTGTGGGCAAAGTGTTGCCTTAAAGAATCATTGGGTTGGGCAAATGTTGCCTTGAAGGACTGGTAAGAATAGTCGGCCGAGGGTCGACGAGAATCGACGAGAATCGTAGAGAATAGTTCTCTGATTCTCGCCGATCGACGAGAATCGTCGAGAATAGTTCTCTGATTCTCGCCGATCGACGAGAATCGTCGAGAATTAGTTCTCTGATTCTCGCCGATCGGCATGTATCGTCGACCCACGATCGGCGTGGATTGTCGACCCACGTTCGGCATGAATCGTCGAGAATAGTTCACTGATTCTCGCTGATCCGGGTGATTCTCGCCGATTGTGATTCTCGCCGATTCTGATTCTCGCCGATCCTGACCGACTCTCGCCGATTGATACTCGCCGATTCTGAACCCTATTTCTGGGTGGTCTGCGGATAGTGATTTTCCTACGTCTTTTATGCCTTCGGTATAAAAGGGACACTTAGGGTTTTCGGGTAATACATGCTTTTGCAGCCGATCGAATCGATTTTGACGGAAGCCGTTCCGCGATCGTTCCGCCGATCCCGAATCCCGCCGCCGACGGAAGTGTTCCGCCGCCGCCGTGTTCGCTCCGTCGACCTCCTCCTCTCCAGCGATCGTCGCTGGTGCTGCTCTTCCTGGCGCGGACCTAGCAGTCCATGGAATAGCAAGGTGCGGTCTTCATTCTTCCCGATTTTCCGTGCGACGGAAAGATCGGTGTTCTCCCGCTCGTGTGGATTTCTGCAGAGACGTGGATATTATTCCTCGTAGAACTCGCCACTAGCAAGAAGACAGAGTTTGGAGCATCTCCGTTGAGTTGTGACTCAACGCCACCGAGGTAATTTTTGACTAGTTGTTTGTTAACTTTTTGATTCAACTTTCATGGCCCGATCCTATTTCTTTTGGGTTTTCTTAATGTTTTATTCTTCCGCTGCGTGCACAAGTGTTGTGCCATCCCCATAGAGAAACCCAACAGTGGTATCAGAGGGAGTTTCGGCCATGATCGTTGTATTGGAAGTTTGTTATTCCAGTGCGTGTAAACCTAGGGATTTAGAAGTGTTCTAAATGTCTAGATTAAGTCTTGGTATCCCGCCAAGAACCTCTGGAATTGCGTGGAATTTCTAATTGTTAGAAATTGTGATCTCCTTAGCAGTAACCATCCCTCGATTTTGTTTGGGATTTTGAATCCAACAAAGAGAGATGAGCTTGTCTACTGCTTTAAGTTGAGTTGTCTTTGCCCTTGTCCAATGCATGTAAATCTGAGGATTTGGAAATTTCCGGATGTTCAGATTTAGCCCTTCCTTCTATCAATTGTTGATGGTGTCAGGATGTGCACATAAGGGATGCATGTGGTTTTAGAAGAATTATTTTTCTTTGGATGTGCAAGTTGATCAAATGTTGATCATGATTAAATGTTAACCTATTATTAAAAATCCCTTCATCAAATATTAAGTGTTCGGATGCATTCCGATGGATGACACTCTTCCTGCCTCGATCGATGAAGTGTGGGCTTGCCAAAGCAAGGTGCATTAATCTATCTTGGTAAGGGTGCGAGCGGATAATTGTGATATCCCACTGTCGACATCGGGTCCAACTTAACTAGGTGACCTCAAAGGTTGAGTGCCTAGAGGCATAGGGTTGGCATGCACCATATGATGGATGCGAATAAGAAGTTATTCACCAACCATACAATAATTGCATGAGGATGCAATTGGCAAGCGTTGCCTACCTAAATAACCGCATCGTGAGAGGAACGTCAAAGCGGACTCATAGTGTTGGTGAAATACGGATCTTGTCCACTAAGAGAGTAGCTCGCGTGAACTCTCCGAATTGTTAGTGAGGGCTATCATTTCGAATAAAATAGTGGGAGTATTTTAATTGAAGTCCAAATTAAAATAAATTGTATTTGAAATTTTGGTACTGATTTTATTTTGCATAAACTCTTGTAGAATTCCATGGCAAGTGTTTCACACTACACGTTGTCTCTGAGAGCCATCCTTGAGAAGGATAAGCTCAGTGGGACTAATTACATGGACTGGTATAGGAACCTGAGAATTGTTCTCAGGCAAGAGCGAAAGCTCTATATCTTGGAAGAAGAAGCCCCTGAGGTGCCGACCGGGAACTCTTCCCATGCTGAGAAGGATAATTATAAGAAGTATACTGACGATGCTTTAGATGTCGAATGCCTTATGCTTGCCACTATGAAGTATGAGCTTCAGAAGCAACATGAGAACATGGGGTGCAAGGAGATTGACGAGCATCTCAAGAAAATGTTTCAAGGGCAGGCTCATCAAGAGAGGTTCGACATCACAAAAGCGTTGTTTCAGTGCAAGATGGGAGTTCGAGACTCAGTAGGGACTCACGTACTCAAGATGATTGGTTATATAGAGAACCTTGAAAGGCTGGGTTTTCCTCTTGGTCAAGAGTTGGCAGCAGATCTGATCCTGTAATCGTTGCCGGACAGTTATGAGCAGTTCGTCTTGAACTACAACATGAATGAAATAGACAAGACACTGCCCGAACTCCTAGGCATGTTGAGAACTGCCGAAATCAATATGAAGAAGGCCAAGCCTACCAGCCCCATACTGATGGTGCATAAGGGCAAGGCCAAGGCCAAGGGCTCTAAGAAGACGAAGGTGGGACCTAAGTCATATCTTGAGCCCAAGTCTTCTGCACTGATGAAAAAGAAAAGCACGGTGAAGGAAGGGAAATGCCACCACTGTGGCAAGGCTGGTCATTGGAGGAGGAACTGTCCTTCGTACATTGAAGGTCTGCAGAAATTGAGGGGAGGTATGACTTCCGCTTCAAATGTCTACGTTATAGAGATAAACCTTTCTGCTCCTTCATCTTGGGTATTGGATACCGGATGTGGTTCTCACATTTGTACAAATGTGCAGGAACTGGAAAGGAGAAGATTGTTGAGTAAAGGAGAGGTGGACCTCCGCGTCGGCAATGGAGCAAGAGTTGCTGCTGTAGCCGTAGGGGTTTACCGTCTTTCTTTGCCCAGTGGGCTTGTAATAGAACTAGATAACTGTTATTTTGTTCCGGCCATAACTAGAAACATTATATCTATTTCATGTTTGGACATGATTGGATTTTCTTTTATAATTAAGAACAATTGTTGTTCTATATTTAAGAATGATGTTTGTTATGCTGTATCCCAATTGTTTAATGGTCTTTATGTTTTGAATTTGGACCATCTGATCTGTAATGTAAAAAATAATAAAAGACTAAGAACAAATGACTCGAACCCTACATTTCTCTGGCATTGTCGTTTGGGCCATATCAACGAGAAACGCATATCCAAGCTCCATAGAGATGGACTTTTGGACTCATTTGATTATGAATCATTTGAGCGATGCGAATCTTGTTTGTTAGGCAAGATGACTAAAGCTCCTTTCACTGGTTATACTGAGAGGGCTGAGGATCTCTTGGGTGTTGTACATAGTGATGTATGCGGATCCATGAGTTCCATGGCTAGAGGTGGGTATTTCTACTTTGTTACATTTACTGATGATTTCAGTAGATACGGATATGTGTATCTTATGAAGTGCAAATCCGAGACCTTTGAAAAGTTCAAAGAGTTCAAGAATGAAGTAGAAAACCAGTTGGGTAAAAGGGTTAAAGCACTCCGATCTGATCGAGGTGGCGAATACCTGAGTCATGAGTTCCGTGATCATCTGAAAGAGTGTGGAATTGTATCACAACTCACTCCACCTAGAACACCACAACATAATGGTGTGTCTGAGAGGAGAAATCGTACTCTGTTAGACATGGTACGTTCGATGATGAGTCATGCAGACTTGCCTGTTTCCTTTTGGGGTTTTGCTTTAGAGACTGCTGCAATGACATTGAATCGCGCTCCAACGAAAACGGTTCTGAAGACACCATATGAGATATGGACTGGAAAGCGTCCTAGTATGTCGTTCATTAAAATTTGGGGCTGTGAGGCATACGTGAGACGTCAAATGCCTGACAAGCTGCAACCCAAATCGGATAAATGTTATCTGGTGGGATATCCTAAGGAAACGAAAAGGTATTACTTTTACCTACCGTCTGAGGGCAAAGTGTTTGTCGCAAGGACTGGTGTCTTCTTGGAGAAAGAGTTCTTATCAAGAAAGACTGAAAAGGTAGAGCTTGAAGAAGTTCAAGAACCACATGTAGTGAATGAACCGGAATTGGATTCTGAGACAGGACTACAAGATGTTGTAGCTAGAGAACCTGCTCAGGGAACACAAGTCCTATGTAGATCTGGTAGACCGAGGTTTGAGCCTGAGAGATATGGATTTCTCGTGTCTCAAATAGGTCATGTGTTGCTTATGGATCATGATGATGAACCAGCAACCTACCAAGAGGCTATGAATGGACCGGACTCCGACAAATGGCTTGAGGCTATGAAATCCGAAATGGACTCCATGTATGCAAACCAAGTTTGGAACTTGGTGGAACCACCTGAAGGGGTACGACCCATAGGGTGCAAGTGGGTCTTCAAGAAGAAGACCGACATAGATGGGAATGTACAGACATTCAAAGGGCGACTGGTGGCTAAGGGTTTCAAGCAAATTCATGGTATTGACTATGATGAGACCTTTTCCCCTGTTGCCATGGTAAAGTCCATTAGGATATTGCTTGCTATTGCTGCGTATTATGACTACGAGATCTGGCAGATGGATGTCAAAACGGCTTTCCTTAATGGAAACCTCCTTGAGGAAGTGTATATGACACAACCCGAGGGTTTTGTATTGTAACATCCCATGTTACTTCTGGACCCCTCAACTTAGATTGAGTTAGGCATGATTGAGACTTAAGGTGATCAACTAAGTTTGACCCTAGGAAGTGGGTGGTAGCCATGTGGGGCCCACTATAAGACCATAGTCAAACTAGGTCAAACTAGCCTAAGTGAGGACCCTAGCCACACCATGACCCCACCACATTGCCCTAACCCTAAAAACAATCTAAGTGGACCCTAGGGTATGCCACTGGGTCAACATTTTGACCCCAGTTGACCAAGGTCAACCTTGGGCTTAATTTGGTCAAACCCACACTCATAGGCCTAATTAACCTAAGTGGGGCACCCCCTTGACCCAAACCAAGTTGGGTGGTGCCACTAGACCCATTCCCACCAAGTGGGGTCAGTCCACCCACCATAGTTGACCAGTCAACCCTAAAAGTCAATTTGGTCAACAAATTGACCTAAAGAGTGAAATGAAGGCCAAGTCAAGTTCCCTTGGACCAAGCCCACTAAAATTGGCCCAAAGTCAGCCCAAGTGAACAAGACCAACCCTACCCCTCTAAATCAGGAGAGAGAATGCATGCAAGGGGGTAAATTTGGAAATTTTAGGAGAAGTGGAGAGAGAAAGAGGATGAAGAGGAATGGTGGCCACATGGCCACCCCATCAGCTGGTTTTGGCTGCCCAAAACCAAGTGGCTGACCTCCCCTCTTCATTTCCAGCAGAATTCCAGGGCTGAGAGCCACATGGCACCCATGGTGACACAACCAAAGCTCAAACCGAGCTCACATTGGGCTTATCTCCCCATATACCCTCTATCAGCCCCAAATAACCCCTCCATTAGCTTCAGAAGGTCCAGAGGAGTAGAATTCGACTACTTACACATGGAGAACGGTGGAGAATGCAACTTTCGGGGAGGAGCTCGCCGGCGCACCACCACCACGGCAAACCGCCGCCTGACCCGCAGCCAAGCCCCGATTATGGTGCGTTTCACTTCACCTCTACCCGCACTAGCCTCTTAGATCAATTAGGCGAGAGATCGGGCTCAATTGAGCCCGATGCCATGTGAGAAAATCTAGAAAACTCTAAGTTTATGAAACCGCTCGGGATCGCCGTCGCCGCCGTCTCCCGCCGCCCCATCGCCGGGAAATGATAGCCACCACCACCGTGAAGGTGATGGCACCATTGGCCGGAGGTGGCGACGCCTCAGCTGGCCGGAAACCGCCGGCAAAATCGCTCCAGGTCGGCTCGATCTCAGCCGTTGGCTGGAGGTAGACGATAACCCGATTCCGTCCATCTTGCTTTAAGATTCGTGCGCCGATTTTAATATAATTCAGGATTAATAAATGAATAGTAACATTTCTGTCACACATATTCAGCCCTCGTGCAAGTTAAATTTAGGCCTCTTAGAGGCATTTCCAGACCTTAGGCCCTTAATGAAAATTGTAGCCTATGGTCTTACCTTTAAAATGCCACCCTAAACATACATTTTGGTGTAGAGTACAGCCCTGTAGGACCTTTCTCCTAGGACTGGTCCTAGACTAGGTCAAAAATTATATTGGATGCCCTAGTCTCAATATTAGTCACCATGATCCCAAATTTTGGGCACATGCATTATTAGGGCTTACTTACCTCCTGCCAAAATTTAGGAATTTTTAGAAAATATTTTCCTATAGTTTTTGGTAAAATATCAAAATTTAAATTAATGGCATATATGGAGTTCTACTCCTCCCCATGGCCCCAAATTTAGGTGGTGGGTCAGTGGGGTCACCCTTGGTGCATGATAAAATTTTCAGCACCTTGGGATCTCTGCATGTGGGAGAATCCACTTGCATGTGCTAGCCTATGTTAAGGCTTGGTGTGCAAATAGCAAAAATGCAAATTTGTGTATTTAGCCCAATGGTGACATGCAAGTGTCATGAAATTATTTCCAGTGGTTCATTAGGGTAAATTTCACCCCTCAAATTAATGATGGAATTTTTGGAATCAAAATTCCATTTATTGGAATTTACTTTAAAAATAGCTATTTTGGAATTAAAAATTGGAAAATAGAATTTATTCAAGAACAAATCCAAACAACATTACCAAGGCATAGATTACATCACACTTGACCTAGGAAAATTATGATTTCTCTGTTTTGAAGAACCTTGGAGTAGATACCCTAAATTTCCCATTTTACCCTTATCATGATAATTCTTGAAATGATATATATATACCTCTGAAAAATTTGGGATTTATTTTAATGTCATAAAATATTGTTATTAGTTTATCATGAATTTCTCAGAATTTATTGGATATATTACTTGTGTTAAACTAATACAATGGCATTTTGGTAAATACCTTAAAATGGAATCCCATAGGCCATCTTACATTCAATTTGGATGAATCTCTGCCAATAGCCATAATTTAGTGTCTTAAAGGCTCTGTAAATTTTCTGGAATTTTTGAATATGTAATGCTTATACTTCATGTGTAAAATGGAATTTATGTGGGATTGTAATTAAATAGAAAATGACAATAAATAATTTAAGGAAAATTGTGAAATTTTGAAGGCAGCAATATTTGGTCAATATACATCTCAGGAAAAATTCCCTAAGTCAGTGGATGCTTAATCAAATCACTTCATGTGTAAAGTGGCCGAGCATTTAAATTAAAAGAATTAATTAAAAGACCATTTGGCCAGGGAAAATTATGAGAATCTTTAGGGTAGTTCCCTTAGTCCATAATACCCTAGGATAAATATTTAGAGGCAAGATGCCTTAAGTTTTGGAAGATCACATTTCTAGGGTAAACATAGGTCATGGTCTGCATATAACACAAATAGGTCTTGCCTTAGGGAATTACCAGGGGATTGATTATCGGCAGAAATAAGAGAGAGTTCAACATGAGTGACCCTGGTGGGTAGAGTTGTCTTAGTGAGGGATCAAAAGTGCAAGTCTTGGTCATCAACTGGAGTGGGGGATCGGCGGAAGACCGTCGGTACCCGGTAACACCTTAAGTCACTAGGGTTATACTTAAGCAATAAGGAGAGCTGGGGAGATACATGGGTAGTCATCAACTAAAATAAGTATCCTTGCGAAAGGGAACGCTGGGCGTAATCCCAACACAGTTCCTAGTGCCCCTTGAGAGCCCTTCACAGGGAATACCGGGGGCAGTCCTGGGATTAACCTTAAATCTCTAAGTATAATAAACCGTAGACAAAAGTAGCTTAATAGGTTAGGACATGGTTGTACCTTCTCGCCCGTGTTTGGGTTGGAGAGTTTCATGATATATGCTCACCCGTTTAGGGTTGGAGGGAATTGACATAAAGGCACTAATGTGCGTTCTCACCCGGGTTTGGGTTTGAGGGATTCAGGACGGGTTTTGGTCCTGCGAGCGGAAGGCTCGGTGTGAGTTACTTGCATGTGCATAAATATCGTGGCGGGGCATGCGGTACTGGCCGTTCGTCACACCGATGGCAGTACGGTGCACCAGGCGGTTGTGGGAGTTAGAGGGGCCAGTGGGTTGTTTTACACTGCGGTCTGGAGGACGACCCCCGATAACACACATCCGACCCAACAAGACTGACGGGTTTGTCAGCAAAGTACGTACGCAAGACTCTAGAGTGCACCTTGGACGTGTACAGAGGCGTATGAGAGGGGTCTAAGGCCTGGTAGTGTGCATACCGGTCTAGAAGCGGAGACGCCCGCTCCGCTGCTGCCGTAGCCACAGCGGTGGTACCCGAGAGTGATGCTAGCTCTCAAAAAGTGGGAACTAAAGGTCTGTGATCACAGAGTCGTTGTGTGTGAGTTGCACTTGCCTGCGCATAAAAATTGCATCATATCATTCATTCATAATTAGGGCATACGCTTCATAGATCCTTATCATATAAATTAGTATGGGCTCTTTTATATGATAAGTTAAATTTCCTGGAAATCCTAACTTATATATTTGTATGGGCATTTATATAAGTTAGGGTACGCTTGTGATGATAGCTTAGAGGTAGCTTAGTTTATTTACTTGTTTATACTGCTGTTTCTTTACTCTCCTTTACTGCACCGTACTTACTTACTTACTACTTGTACTGTACTTAGCATTGCTAGAGTAGAATTTCATTACTTAGTACCACTTTAGATAGATATTGTCACCTGCTTCCATTTTGCTACCCCTTGTTGTCCTCCGCTTCGTCCTCCCGCTCGGTGCCTAGGAGCTGCGGGGCGAGGTGTGGAGGAAACGACTTAGTCTTTTTGACTAATGGTCGGTGACCAACTATTTTTAGGAGCCCGTGGAGATGGAGCACCAGCACGTCGAGGAGGCAGGACATGAGGAGCAGATACCGCTTCAGCAGGCTACCACTACTACTGTGCGTCCTCAGGTGGGACGAGTCTTGATGTTCTAGTATAGCTTCCGCATTTACTATTTTGTGAGAGAGAGAGATTTGATGTACTGGGCATAAGCCCTTTTTACTCTTTCTTCTGTACTATTCTGTGGACTATTGTACTATTCATTTCTTCTATATGATTGTACTGTGACTTGTGGACTGATGGCATTTTATACACAGTTTTACTTCTTATTTCTCATATTGGCCTACAGGTTTATGATCGTACTAGCCGGCAGAATCGGCGTGTTGCGGTGTCGACTAACCCGTGAGTTAGTGCCACCGTAAGACGGCGGTTCTGGGCATAAGATCCGGTAGCCCTCCTTGGTAAGGGGGAGGGGGGTCTTACAAACTGGTATCACTTGAACAACGATCATATGAGAAAGAAGTCCACAACATGGGACCACCCCCGCCCCAGCATTAGTTTGCGGACAAACTATGCAGCGGAAGCAGTGGTGTGCCCATGTACAAAAGTCACAGAAATGGTCCACAAAGTACAATTTGATAGGCCAATTTTGCTTTAACCTTACCTTTATGCAACCTCCACAGGTCGCAGCGCCGCAAAATGCGGCTCCTCCCCCTCCAGCTGCCACTCCATTCCTACATACGGAGATGGGGCAGACCCTGACGGCGATTTTGGATGCCTTTAGAGCCCAGCAAGTCCCGGCTCCACAGCCAAATCCGGGGTCGAGCTGGCTGAGTGCATTCAAGAGCCTGTCCCCACCGACGTACCGTGGGACAGAGGATGCAGTGAAGACAGAAGAATGGCTGGAGGCCATACACGAGATCTTAGCGGGCATCAGCTGCCCAGTCGGCCAGGCAGTACCTCTAGCCACCTCCGTGCTAGAGGCCCACGCGAAGAGATGGTGGAAGTCAGTCCGGGAGACTACTTATGCGGACTTTGAGTTGTCAGAGATTTCTTGGGAGGAGTTTGGCGATGTGTTCCTGGAGCACTTCGTCTCTACTACGGACAGGGATGCTTTGGAGGAGAGGTTTTTGAACCTCAAGCAGGGGACCAGATCTGTGATAGAGTACCAGAGGGAGTTCTCCCACTTGGCCAGGTTCGCGGGGATTCAGGACACCGACGATAGGAGGTATGCGAAGAGGTTCTACCGGGGCCTCAGGGATGATCTGAGGCAGGCTCTGTTATTCATTTCTCATGGCACATCCAGACAGATCATCGAGATGGCGAAGAAGCTGGAGGCTGACCAGCTGATGGTGCGAGCCGGAGGGAAGAGACCATTTGATGGATCGACGTCAGGTGAGAGCAGTAGGGGCTCTCAGAGGGGCAGGACCATTGGATACAGGAGGGGTGGGGGACGTCGTCGTCCCAACTTCAGGCAGGAGCAGGGGCCTCCTCCAGCTTTGGCTCCCCCACCTCTACAGATACATGATCCGAGGAGACAGGATGACCGAGGCCACCGACAAGTGGTTTGTTATGGATGCCGCCAGCCTGGGCACATCAGGTCGGAGTGCCCGCACCGATTCCATCCCCCTCCTCCTCCTCCACCTCCAGTGGCCCCAGTACAGCAGGGCCGAGGACGAGGCCGAGGACGAGGCCGAGGCCGGGGATATCATGGCAGGAGGCGCGAGCAGGAGCAGATATACGCCTTGGACCTCACAGAGCCGAGAAATCCCGAGGAGGTCATTACAGGTACTTGAAGTTAATTTTGAATTTCCTTAAATTTTCCCAATGATATATATATAGTACTTGGAACCATAGGATAACCATTAACCTTCACATAAACAAACCTCAGGCATAGTCATGATCAGCGGCAAGCCCGCTCATACTCTTTTCGACACGGGTGTTTCACACTCGTTCGTATCCGAGGCCTTCATCGACGGACTCGAAGGCGTGGAGAGGTTCCCTGGACTAGAGATGAGGGTACGCCTACCCGATGGGTCGGAGCTGCGGACTACAGCACATTGCGACATGGAGGCCGAGATTGGCGGCAAGGCTTTTGAAGTGCCGGCGACTATTCTGAAGCTGCAGGACTTTGACTTGATCTTGGGCATGGCCTGGTTGCACCGGAACCATGCCCAGATAGATTGTCCGTCCAGGAGGATCACGCTGAGACATGGCGACTCTCATGTTATCGTTGAAGGTATCCAGCCTGTCTGCCACCTACTATTATCTTCTATACAGGCTGTGAAGGCCCATGAGCAGGGTGAAGAAGTCTATATTGTCTGCTTCGAGATGGTGGGGACAGAGGCGACTATCTCAGATATTCCGGTGGTTCGGGATTTCTCCGACGTATTCCCGGAGAAATTGCCCGGGCTACCGCCTGCTAGAGACTTGGATTTCAGGATTCAGCTAGTGCCGGGAGCGAAGCCGGTGTCCCGAGCACCCTACAGGATGGCTCCTAGAGAGTTAGCAGAGTTCCGAACTCAACTGCAGGAGCTAGTCGAGTCAGGATTTGTACGGCCTAGTTCATCGCCATGGGGAGCGCCAGTTCTATTTGTGAAGAAGAAGGACGGATCACTGCGATTATGTATAGATTACCGGGAGCTGAACCGGTTGACGGTCCGCAACACCTATCCTCTGCCTCGGATAGATGAGTTATTTGACCAGCTACAGGGAGCATTCTGGTTCTCCAAGTTAGATCTGCGATCCGGCTACTATCAGCTCCGTATCAGGGAAGAAGACATACCGAAGACGGCTTTCAGTTCGCGCTATGGGCTATACGAATTCACGGTGATGCCTTTTGGGCTCACGAATGCTCCTGCTGCATTCATGAGTCTGATGAACCGTGTCTTCGAGCCTTTCTTGGATCGCTTTGTGATAGTATTCATCGACGACATCCTTATTTATTCTCGGACTCGGGAGGAGCATACTGAGCACTTGGCACAGGTTCTGCAGAGGTTGAGGGAGGCACAGATGTACGCAAAATTTTCGAAGTGCCAGTTCTGGTTGCAGGAGGTGGCTTTCCTGGGACACACGATCAGTGGGGCTGGGTTAGCTGTGGACCCGGCCAAGATAGAGACGGTGAGGGATTGGCCGCGGCCGAAGACCGCATCTGACATCCGCAGTTTCTTGGGACTAGCAGGCTATTACCGCAAGTTCGTGGAGGGGTTCTCAAGGATAGCACTCCCCCTCACGTCCTTGACGAAGAAGGATGCTGATTTTGTTTGGTCAGAGCGGTGTGAGACGGCTTTTCAGGAGCTGAAGGACCGGCTCATCTCATCCCCTATTCTTGCGCTTCCATCCGGGAGCGAAGGATTCCAGATTTACACGGACGCCTCTTATCAGGGGATGGGTGCAGTCTTGATGCAGCATGGACACGTTATTGCTTATGCTTCGAGACAGTTGAAGAAGCATGAGCATAACTATCCAGTACATGACCTAGAGCTCGGGGCTGTGGTTTTCGCCCTGAAAATATGGAGGCATTACTTATATGGGATTCACTGTGACATCTTCTCAGATCACAAGAATCTCAAGTATATCGATACTCAGAAGGACCTAAACCTGAGACAGAGGAGGTGGCTGGAGTTTCTCTGTGATTATGATTACAAGATCCACTATCATCCGGGAAAAGCGAACACGGTTGCGGATGCTTTGAGCAGGAGGGCCGGCACTTCTGGACCGGAGCCCCGATTGATGTCCATTGAGCTGCTTCAGATGATGGAGGACATGCACATTACCGTGGTGTCCGAGACCGAGCCAGTGGTATATAGAGAGTATTTGAGCTCAGTGATCAGCTGCGATGATATACAGGAGCGCATCCGAGCACATCAGAGGCTGGATGCTGCGTTACAGCCGATTTTCAGTGCCCTAGAGAGGGGCAAGGTCGAGGACTACACACTACAGGATGATCTTCTTCGGTTCCGGGGGCGCATCTACATACCAGCAGGGGGCAATATTCGAGATGACATTCTCCGAGAGGCACATTGCTCGAGATATTCAGTGCACCCCGGCATCACCAAGATGTGGGCAGATTTGCGGAGATCTATGTATTGGCCCGGGATGAAGAGGGAGATCACGGATTTTGTGACCCATTGCGAGACCTGCCAGCGTGTGAAGGCGGAATGCAAGAGCCCGGGAGGTTTATTACAGCCACTGCCAGTTCCAGAGTGGAAGTTCGAGGACATTGCTATGGACTTTGTACACGGATTGCCTCGCTCCCACTCCGGACATGATTCTATATGGGTTATAGTGGACAGATTGACCAAGGTCGCGCGGTTTATCCCAGTTCGGAAGGATGCCCCAGTTGCAGTTCTGGTGAGACTATTTATGGAGCAGTACATCAGGTATCATGGTATCCCCAGGACTATTGTTTCGGACCGTGATGGTCGGTTCACTTCGAGCGAGTGGAGGGCCGTGCATGCTCACTTGGGATCTCGGCTTACCTTTAGTACCGCCTTCCACCCGCAGACCGACGGACAGACCGAGCGGACCATCCGGACCATGGAGGACCTGCTCAGATTATGCATATTGGATACGGGGAGGCCTTTGGAGAGGCTGTTACCATTGATCGAATTCTCGTATAATAACAGCCACCAGGCTAGCATCAGGATGGCTCCGTACGAGGCGCTTTATGGGAGGAGATGCCGGACTCCGCTATCATGGGTACAGGATGTGGATACCAGGGCTCTGGGATCCGATTATATAGAGGACACAGAGGCTCAGATTCGATTGATCAGGGATCGGCTACTGGAGGCCCAGAGTAGGCAGGCAAAGTATTATGATGCTCGGCACCGGCAGGTGGAGTTCCAGGTTGGAGACAGGGTATTCTTGAAGATACGTCCGGTACACGGTGTTTCACGGGTGCGGAGGCACAAGAAGCTCAGTCCACGATACATGGGGCCCTATCTGATCCTGGAGCGGATCGGCCCCTTAGCCTACCGACTGCAGCTGCCACCGGAGTTGGGTGCACTACATGACGTCTTCCATGTCTCTTCCTTACGGAGAGCTCTCCTCCGGCCGGAGCAGCACATCACTACTACAGCCGGACCGGTAGAGCCTGACAGATCAGTGAGATTGGAGCCGATCCGGATTGACGATACAGCCATCCGAGTGTTGCGGAAGAAGAAGGTCCCTCTTGTGAAGGTGCTGTGGTCCAACCATGGACGGGAGGAGCACACTTGGGAGCCGAGGGATCTGATGCTGGAGCAACACCCGGAGCTATTCGCATCAGGTACATTTAAGTTATGTCTTTAAATTTCTTGATAATTCTAGCAAATGAACCCCGTAGACCTGAACTTAAATTTCGGGGACGAAATTATTTTCTTGTTTATTGGAATTTGTAACATCCCATGTTACTTCTGGACCCCTCAACTTAGATTGGGTTAGGCATGAGTGAGACTTAAGGTGATCAACTAAGTTTGACCCTAGGAAGTGGGTGGTAGCCATGTGGGGCCCACTATAAGACCATAGTCAAACTAGGTCAAACTAGCCTAAGTGAGGACCCTAGCCACACCATGACCCCACCACATTGCCCTAACCCTAAAAACAATCTAAGTGGACCCTAGGGTATGCCACTGGGTCAACATTTTGACCCCAGTTGACCAAGGTCAACCTTGGGCTTAATTTGGTCAAACCCACACTCATAGGCCTAATTAACCTAAGTGGGGCACCCCCTTGACCCAAACCAAGTTGGGTGGTGCCACTAGACCCATTCCCACCAAGTGGGGTCAGTCCACCCACCATAGTTGACCAGTCAACCCTAAAAGTCAATTTGGTCAACAAATTGACCTAAAGAGTGAAATGAAGGCCAAGTCAAGTTCCCTTGGACCAATCCCACTAAAATTGGCCCAAAGTCAGCCCAAGTGAACAAGACCAACCCTACCCCTCTAAATCAGGAGAGAGAATGCATGCAAGGGGGTAAATTTGGAAATTTTAGGAGAAGTGGAGAGAGAAAGAGGATGAAGAGGAATGGTGGCCACATGGCCACCCCATCAGCTGGTTTTGGCTGCCCAAAACCAAGTGGCTGACCTCCCCTCTTCATTTCCAGCAGAATTCCAGGGCTGAGAGCCACATGGCACCCATGGTGACACAACCAAAGCTCAAACCGAGCTCACATTGGGCTTATCTCCCCATATACCCTCTATCAGCCCCAAATAACCCCTCCATTAGCTTCAGAAGGTCCAGAGGAGTAGAATTCGACTACTTACACATGGAGAACGGTGGAGAATGCAACTTTCGGGGAGGAGCTCGCCGGCGCACCACCACCACGGCAAACCGCCGCCTGACCCGCAGCCAAGCCCCGATTATGGTGCGTTTCACTTCACCTCTACCCGCACTAGCCTCTTAGATCAATTAGGCGAGAGATCGGGCTCAATTGAGCCCGATGCCATGTGAGAAAATCTAGAAAACTCTAAGTTTATGAAACCGCTCGGGATCGCCGTCGCCGCCGTCTCCCGCCGCCCCATCGCCGGGAAATGATAGCCACCACCACCGTGAAGGTGATGGCACCATTGGCCGGAGGTGGCGACGCCTCAGCTGGCCGGAAACCGGCGGCAAAATCGCTCCAGGTCGGCTCGATCTCAGCCGTTGGCTGGAGGTAGACGATAACCCGATTCCGTCCATCTTGCTTTAAGATTCGTGCGCCGATTTTAATATAATTCAGGATTAATAAATGAATAGTAACATTTCTGTCACACATATTCAGCCCTCTTGCAAGTTAAATTTAGGCCTCTTAGAGGCATTTCCAGACCTTAGGCCCTTAATGAAAATTGTAGCCTAGGGTCTTACCTTTAAAATGCCACCCTAAACATACATTTTGGTGTAGAGTACAGCCCTGTAGGACCTTTCGCCTAGGACTGGTCCTAGACTAGGTCAAAAATTATATTGGATGCCCTAGTCTCAATATTAGTCACCATGATCCCAAATTTTGGGCACATGCATTATTAGGGCTTACTTACCTCCTGCCAAAATTTAGGAATTTTTAGAAAACATTTTCCTATAGTTTTTGGTAAAATATCAAAATTTAAATTAATGGCATATATGGAGTTCTACTCCTCCCCATGGCCCAAAATTTAGGTGGTGGGTCAGTGGGGTCACCCTTGGTGCATGATAAAATTTTCAGCACCTTGGGATCTCTGCATGTGGGAGAATCCACTTGCATGTGCTAGCCTATGTTAAGGCTTGGTGTGCAAATAGCAAAAATGCAAATTTGTGTATTTAGCCCAATGGTGACATGCAAGTGTCATGAAATTATTTCCAGTCGTTCATTAGGGTAAATTTCACCCCTCAAATTAATGATGGAATTTTTGGAATCAAAATTCCATTTATTGGAATTTACTTTAAAAATAGCTATTTTGGAATTAAAAATTGGAAAATAGAATTTATTCAAGAACAAATCCAAACAACATTACCAAGGCATAGATTACATCACACTTGACCTAGGAAAATTATGATTTCTCTGTTTTGAAGAACCTTGGAGTAGATACCCTAAATTTCCCATTTTACCCTTATCATGATAATTCTTGAAATGATATATATATACCTCTGAAAAATTTGGGATTTATTCTACTGTCATAAAATATTGTTATTAGTTTATCATGAATTGCTCAGAATTTATTGGATACATTACTTGTGTTAAACTAATACAATGGCATTTTGGTAAATACCTTAAAATGGAATCCCATAGGCCATCTTACATTCAATTTGGATGAATCTCTGCCAATAGCCATAATTTAGTGTCTTAAAGGCTCTGTAAAGTTTCTGGAATTTTTGAATATGTAATGCTTATACTTCATGTGTAAAATGGAATTTATGTGGGATTGTAATTAAATAGAAAATGACAATAAATAATTTAAGGAAAATTGTGAAATTTTGAAGGCAGCAATATTTGGTCAATATACATCTCAGGAAAAATTCCCTAAGTCAGTGGATGCTTGATCAAATCACTTCATGTGTAAAGTGGCCGAGCATTTAAATTAAAAGAATTAATTAAAAGACCATTTGGCCAGGGAAAATTATGAGAATCTTTAGGGTAGTTCCCTTAGTCCATAATACCCTAGGATAAATATTTAGAGGCAAGATGCCTTAAGTTTTGGAAGATCACATTTCTAGGGTAAACATAGGTCATGGTCTGCATATAACACAAATAGGTCTTGCCTTAGGGAATTACCAGGGGATTGATTATCGGCAGAAATAAGAGAGAGTTCAACATGAGTGACCCTGGTGGGTAGAGTTGTCTTAGTGAGGGATCAAAAGTGCAAGTCTTGGTCATCAACTGGAGTGGGGGATCGGCGGAAGACCGTCGGTACCCGGTAACACCTTAAGTCACTAGGGTTATACTTAAGCAATAAGGAGAGCTGGGGAGATACATGGGTAGTCATCAACTAAAATAAGTATCCTTGCGAAAGGGAACGCTGGGCGTAATCCCAACACAGTTCCTAGTGCCCCTTGAGAGCCCTTCACAGGGAATACCGGGGGCAGTCCTGGGATTAACCTTAAATCTCTAAGTATAATAAACCGTAGACAAGAGTAGCTTAATAGGTTAGGACATGGTTGTACCTTCTCGCCCGTGTTTGGGTTGGAGAGTTTCATGATATATGCTCACCCGTTTAGGGTTGGAGGGAATTGACATAAAGGCACTAATGTGCGTTCTCACCCGGGTTTGGGTTTGAGGGATTCAGGACGGGTTTTGGTCCTGCGAGCGGAAGGCTCGGTGTGAGTTACTTGCATGTGCATAAATATCGTGGCGGGGCATGCGGTACTGGCCGTTCGTCACACCGATGGCAGTACGGTGCACCAGGCGGTTGTGGGAGTTAGAGGGGCCAGTGGGTTGTTTTACACTGCGGTCTGGAGGACGACCCCCGATAACACACATCCGACCCAACAAGACTGACGGGTTTGTCAGCAAAGTACGTACGCAAGACTCTAGAGTGCACCTTGGACGTGTACATAGGCGTATGAGAGGGGTCTAAGGCCTGGTAGTGTGCATACCGGTCTAGAAGCGGAGACGCCCGCTCCGCTGCTGCCGTAGCCACAGCGGTGGTACCCGAGAGTGATGCTAGCTCTCAAAAAGTGGGAACTAAAGGTCTGTGATCACAGAGTCGTTGTGTGTGAGTTGCACTTGCCTGCGCATAAAAATTGCATCATATCATTCATTCATAATTAGGGCATACGCTTCATAGATCCTTATCATATAAATTAGTATGGGCTCTTTTATATGATAAGTTAAATTTCCTGGAAATCCTAACTTATATATTTGTATGGGCATTTATATAAGTTAGGGTACGCTTGTGATGATAGCTTAGAGGTAGCTTAGTTTATTTACTTGTTTATACTGCTGTTTCTTTACTCTCCTTTACTGCACCGTACTTACTTACTTACTACTTGTACTGTACTTAGCATTGCTAGAGTAGAATTTCATTACTTAGTACCACTTTAGATAGATATTGTCACCTGCTTCCATTTTGCTACCCCTTGTTGTCCTCCGCTTCGTCCTCCCGCTCGGTGCCTAGGAGCTGCGGGGCGAGGTGTGGAGGAAACGACTTAGTCTTTTTGACTAATGGTCGGTGACCAACTATTTTTAGGAGCCCGTGGAGATGGAGCACCAGCACGTCGAGGAGGCAGGACATGAGGAGCAGATACCGCTTCAGCAGGCTACCACTACTACTGTGCGTCCTCAGGTGGGATGAGTCTTGATGTTCTAGTATAGCTTCCGCATTTACTATTTTGTGAGAGAGAGAGATTTGATGTACTGGGCATAAGCCCTTTTTACTCTTTCTTCTGTACTATTCTGTGGACTATTGTACTATTCATTTCTTCTATATGATTGTACTGTGACTTGTGGACTGATGGCATTTTATACACAGTTTTACTTCTTATTTCTCATATTGGCCTACAGGTTTATGATCGTACTAGCCGGCAGAATCGGCGTGTTGCGGTGTCGACTAACCCGTGAGTTAGTGCCACCGTAAGACGGCGGTTCTGGGCATAAGATCCGGTAGCCCTCCTTGGTAAGGGGGAGGGGGGTCTTACATGTATCCCCAGATGAAGCCACTAAAATATGCAAGCTGAATAAGTCCATCTATGGACTGAAACAGGCCTCTCGAAGTTGGAATCTTCGTTTTGATGAGAAAATCAAATAGTTTGGTTTCTTCAAGAATGAAGATGAGCCTTGTGTTTACAAGCGAATCAGTGGGAGCATTGTTGTCTTCCTGATATTGTATGTAGATGACATACTGTTGATTGGGAATGACATTCCTACCCTGAAAGTTGTTAAGAACAATCTAGGGAACTGTTTTTCAATGAAGGATTTGGGTGAAGCAACTTATATACTCGGTATTAAGATCTATAGAGATAGATCGAAGAAGTTGCTGGGTTTGACCCAGAGTACGTACATCGAAAAGGTGTTGAAGCGGTTCAACATGCTTGAGTCCAAGAAAGGATTTTTGCCCATGTCTCATGGTGTGAATCTCTCTAAGGACCAGTGTCCAAAATCTTGTGAAGATAAGGACCGCATGAAGTTGATTCCATATGCTTCGGCAATTGGATCAATCATGTACGCGATGTTATGTACTCGACCCGATGTCTCCTTTGCTTTGAGCATGACTAGCAGGTATCAGTCAGACCCCGGTGAATGTCACTGCATTGCAGTCAAGAATATCCTGAAGTACTTGAGAAGAACTAAGGATGTGTTCTTGGTGTATGGTGGAGAGGAAGAGCTCGTTGTAAGTGGTTACACAGATGCTAGCTTCCAAACTGATAGAGATGACTCCAAGTCTCAGTCAGGTTTTGTGTTTTGCCTCAATGGAGGAGCTGTGAGCTGGAAAAGTTCCAAGCAAGAGACAGTTGCTGATTCTACAACAGAGGCCGAGTATATCGCAGCAGCTAATGCGACGAAGGAGGCTGTATGGATTAGGAAATTCATCGGCGAGCTTGATGTAGTTCCTAGCATTGTTGGTCCCGTAGTTCTCTACTGTGATAACAATGGTGCAATTGCACAATCTAAGGAACCTAGATCCCATCAGCGCTCCAAGCACATACTTCGGCGGTTTCATCTTATTCGTGAGATTGTCGAACGAGGAGATTTGAACATTTGCAGAGTGCCGACTGAGGAGAACATTGTGGATCCACTGACAAAGCCTCTCGCGCAGAGAAAGCATGATGGTCATACTAGATCGATGGGTATACGATACCTAAATGATCAACTCTAGTGAGAATCTTGTGGATTGCATGTAAACCTGTATTTTGTTGGCTATTTGTTTATATGATGAATAGTGTACCTAGTTTTTCTCTTACAATTAATGGCAAGTTCTTTTATTATGTTTTTTTCTATATGATAGTTAAATGTTAACATAATAGATACCCTTAGAATGTTCGCTTCCATGGGACATAAAGTACGTGACTTGAATGTGAGAGCCCATGATTCATTTGAAGCTTCATTCTTAAAAGGTCCCTGGTCGAGTATCATCATAGAAGCTAAGGGTGATGATGATACATGAAGACTAGCACGTGCGTTGACTAATGACCGGTTCTCACAGGTCATGATATTGTGATATCAAGTCATCACGTGGGTACTTGTTAGTGAACAAGTTGTACTGGACAGACCCAACCTGAGACTACTCTGTGGATTGTCATACAATCGTGTCACGAGTAGGTCTCAATTGACAATGGTGTTGTGATCCTTTGACCTGAAGTCACAGCATTCATCAAGTGAGGAAGAGTGTGCTTTGATGCCATCTAAAGTCTTCCCTGAGAAAGGTTGATGATAAGGGTGGTTGTTGGGCATGTTACGAATCATTTGGGTGTTTGTGTGTGAGCCATTATAGGATTTGTCCTCCTGTATGACAGGAGTTGCATCCATGGGCCCCTTGATGGAACTGGACTGAGAAATGCATGGCCATGCTTGGTTGAGTCAATATGTGATATTGGACTCACCATTCTCTGGAAGTCCGTCCTGGATCAAGAAACTTGGATTGAGGTATTATGAGGGTGACACGGTCCATGACTCTAGTTCTTTCCGGATGTAAGGGACAAAGGGACAAAGACAACGCTGATACATTGGTCATAAAGGCTTATGAGTTATAAACTCTTATTGCTTGGGGAGCAATGATGCATTGCTAGATGCCGCACATTGTTTGTGAGGTTTTTGCTTTGATACTTTCGAGATCAAGTGGGAGTCTGTTGGAGTTACCATTGTGATCTGGAAGTGATCAAACATGTGATCTCACTGCCAACGCGATATGAGCCTGCAGGGTCGCACATAAGAGATGTGGAGAAGTTGGATGATTGACTGTGTTGGTAAAGGTTGCCAATCACCGATCTGAATGGGGTTGTGGGCAAAGTGTTGCCTTAAAGAATCATCGGGTTGGGCAAATGTTGCCTTGAAGGACTGGTAAGAATAGTCGGCCGAGGGTCGACGAGAATCGACGAGAATCGTAGAGAATAGTTCTCTGATTCTCGCCGATCGACGAGAATCGTCGAGAATAGTTCTCTGATTCTCGCCGATCGACGAGAATCGTCGAGAATTAGTTCTCTGATTCTCGCCGATCGGCGTATATCGTCGACCCACGATCGGCGTGGATTGTCGACCCACGTTCGGCGTGAATCGTCGAGAATAGTTCTCTGATTCTCGCCGATCCGGGTGATTCTCGCCGATTGTGATTCTCGCCGATTTTGATTCTCGCCGATCCTGACCGACTCTCGCCGATTGATACTCGCCGATTCTAAACCCTATTTCTTGGTGGTCTGCGGATAGCGATTTTCCTAAGTCTTTTATGCCTTCGGTATAAAAGGGACACTTATGGTTTTAGGGTAATACATGCTTTTGCAGCCGATCGAATCGATTTTGACGAAAGCCGTTCCGCGATCGTTCCGCCGATCCCGAATCCCGCCGCCGACGGAAGTGTTCCGCCGCCTCCGTGTTTGCTCCGTCGACCTCCTCCTCTCCAGCGATCGTCGCTGGTGCTGCTCTTCCTGGCGCGGACCTAGCAGTCCGTGGAATAGCAAGGTGCGGTCTTCATTCTTCCCGATTTTCCGTGCGACGGAAAGATCGGTGTTCTCCCGCTCGTGTGGATTTCTGCAGAGACGTGGATATTATTACTCGTAGAACTCGCCACTAGCAAGAATACAAAGTTTGGAGCATCTCCGTTGAGTTGTGACTCAACGCCACCGAGGTAATTTTTGCCTAGTTGTTTGTTAACTTTTTGATTCAACTTTCATGGCCCGATCCTATTTCTTTTGGGTTTTCTTAATGTTTTATTCTTCCGCTGCGTGCACAAGTGTTGTGCCATCCCCATAGAGAAACCCAACATGTGCCCCACCTTACCGCAGTTGTAACACGTCGGCGGTCCCCTAGAGTGAGAGCCTCCAGGCATCCAATTGCTCTTCTCACCGGATCTGGAATTGTGAGGATTCTTCCTCCACCTACTCCCTTCAGACTTTCCATGAGATTGGGAAGGCTTCCCTTCCCCTTGCTTGGGAGTAAAACCCTTACGGCGTTGGGTTCGCTCCAAATGACTTTCCAAAATCCTGGCAGCCTCAACTAGTTCATTGAATCCCGCTCTCTTCATGGAGATGAGGGGTTGTCTCAGGTTCTCCCTCAGCCCCTGGTAGAAGAGGTTATCCCTTTCTACATCATCTGCCATCGTCATTCCAGCGTAACGACACAAACGGGTGAACTCCTACACATACTCATCCACTGCCTTGTCTCGCTGCATTAAATGCAGAAACTGCCTCTGAAGGTCCAATCGTGTAGAAACTGGAATATACCTCTTTAGAAACGCATCCCCAAACTCCTCCACTAACGGGGTGCGTCCCGGGAACTGGCGACCGCTATGGCTCACCCACCATGCTTGGCGTATCCTTCCAACATGAAAGCCGCATACTCAGCTTTCTTTTCCTCTGGCGTCTCTACCGCCCTTAAAAGCTCTTGAATGCGAACCCACCAGTCCACCGCATCCGTTGGCGTACCAACTCCCTTGAATGACGGGGGATGGAAACTCAGGAAATACTTCAAGTGTTGGTCTCCATGTTCGACAACTACCCTTTCCGCCAAAGGCTCCACTCGCCTGGCCTCTCAGCCTGGCACGGTCGTCGCCGTGTCCAGTGTAGCAGGGGTTGCTACCTGAGCTGCCGCTGCAGCTTGGGCTGCCACCATCACTTCCGCAAGCATGCCGCAGAAGTCGGCCGGGTTTACCTCCCCTGTAGTGAACGTATAATATGGGTCCGGCCGGGGCCCCACAACATACGGACGCCACAGCTTTAGTATTAAAGTTGATATAGCTACCCGCACTCAAAACACTTTGCACAACACAGCGGAAACACAAGCAAGACAAGAAGTTATCCACGACTAGAAGAGTAAAACAAATGGCCTTATGGCCTTACAACAAGTGTCCAAAATCAAATAATACAACAGTCATGAATGTGCCTAGCACTCCTAGTCTACCTCGGCATGCAAGCCAGATAACATGAGTCTCAAACATACAACATCACATAAGTAGAGCTACAAAAAGAAAAGCACTTCATGAGGCTTAGGCCTTTCTGGCCGGCGAGCTAGCTCCTGCATACGATCCTTGCCCTGTAAAATTTATTAGTAACGTGGGTCAGCAAAGGCTGACCTCAAACTGTGTAACAACACATCTCCTCCCGGCCGCCCCTAACAGACCCCGGGGTACCCCTCCAACCTGCAAGTTAGCACTTCGTATGCAATAATCTTAAGCAAGAAAAGAAACTACAGAAACAGGCTTGGATGTCACACACATCACACATGTTCTCTACTGGTTGAGCATATAATAAAAGGGCCTACTTATGCAATAATGTATGCAATAACCTGGGTTTCACCCAAGGCACCCTAACTCATATGCATTTAGCACATCATCACATCATATGGGTACTCATCGATTCCCCATTGGCATAAAGCCACAAACAAAGGGGGTCACCATTTCCCCCCAACGGCTCACAGGCCGCCTCATGGAACTCTTGTCAAGGCCCCACCCGCTCAAGGTCTTAGCCCTGGGCTTGCCTGCAAGCTCTGACGTCTCATGTCAGGATTCCAACAAACACAAAACTGACCGATTCTAAGAAGCCTTGTCGGACCCCACCCGCTCATGGCCTCATTGCCCGGGCTTGTCCCCATGCTTGGCATTCTTGTCAGTCTCACAGAAGGGGACTAGTCTCGCTAGGACACTCTCCGCACATGACGTGAATATCACGGGATATCCAGCCGACCACGGAGACATAGCCACGCCTTGGCACAACACAAACCAAGACAAATCCACACTAGTCCCTCATTTGTACTGCAGTGTTCCCGCGCACCGAGGAAACCATCTCCAACTCATGCGGAGCTAACCTTGTCCACCAAGGAAAACATCTACCGCCACGAGGAGCTAACCTTGTCCGGTTTCAACTACACGTACTCACTCGAGAAAAAGGGGGAAAACATCACCACATCACAAACGGCATCTTGCAGCAACGGAATCTCTGCGAATCCTTAGCGTTCGTATGCAACATCACCGAGTCGGACTAACGGTTGCGACTACGGCTTCACCCACCATGCCTAATCAACTAACGGAGCGGATCTCTAATGCAAAACATGCCGGGGATGGGCTCAATCAACCCGGAGGTTCCTCTTGAACCTTGGCAAACCAAAACCCCTCTTATTTGAGAGTTTGGTGCCCAAAAGATAGAAAGAAAAGATGCTAAAGACATGCATCCTAACACCGAGAGGAGAAGTGTCGTTACCTTCCGACTCCTCTTCCTTGACATGGCGAAATAGCCGGATGAAAACCTTCGCAACGATCTAACCTCCACGGATCTGGACTCGGCTCGCGATTTGGAGCACTGAAACCTCTCCTCCTCCTTCTTCCTTGTTCTCACTTCTCTCTAGATCTTTAGTAAGAGAAAGCTTGGAGAAGAATGATGGTTTTCAACCCTATTCTCGGACTTAACTCCTAAAGAAATGATCTGAACCATCAGATTCTAAAATCAGGGAAAGAAAGGCCACAATCCAACAGAAAAATAAAAGACCTGGGCCGAACACGGTCTGGCACACGCTCGTGTCCAGGGCCGTATGCCTCATTCGTCGTCTCAAATCGACGCGCCTGGAGAAGCACACAGGCATCCGACACGCCTGTGTTCGACCCGGCACGCCCGTGTCACCACTGACACAGTCGTGTGGCCGGCCGTGTGCCTCCATTGACACGGCCCCGAAACCAACCCGAGAGGTGATACGGCCTGGGACACTCCCGTGTCCCAGGCCGTGTGCCAAGTCCCGACACTCATCGACAGCCTTTGTGTCGACACCGCGGAAAAACGTCGAGTGAAGATCGTCGACCAAGTGGGACACGCCCTGTAACACGCCCGTGTCACAGGCCGTGTGTCCCAGTCTCGACACTCGACACTCGACACTCGTCGAGTGAACAACGTCGACTGAAGTTCGTCGACAGACCCACACGGCCTTGGACACGCCCGTGTCCTAGGCCGTGTGCCTTGTCTCGACACACTGTCGAGCGAAAGTGTCGACACCCCTGGCCGAGTGTCGACACGGGCACGACACGCCCTGCGACACGCCCGTGTCGCAGGACGTGTGCCCTAGTCTCGACACCCTGTCGAGCGAAAGTGTCGACACCCCGGGCCGAGTGTCGACACGGCTCGACACGCCCTGCGACATGCCCGTGTCGCAGGCTGTGTGCCCCCTGCCAGAAACCAAAAATTTCCAGAAACCCAAATCGACCCTCTCTCAAAACTGGGGTGTTACACGAGTTCTCAGAGCAGGACACGGTTTGGGACACGACCGTGTCCCAGGCCGTGTTGCCCAGCCTGAACCCAATTTTGGGATTTGGGGTGTTACAACCCTCGCCTCCTTACAAGAAATTTTGTCCCGAAATTTAGCTCAACTGTAAACACCAACATAACCACGCCTTTGTTGCACCTTGATAAAACGATCTGGGTTAGAGCTCAGAGGCCGCAGCTTGTCTCGCTCCACAGCATCGCACAAAACAAGTCGTTAACAAACATAGTGTCATACATACATACACCAAATATTTTACATCATGAAAGGAGCAAAGTTCACTTATTTCCGCTCATCCGCATCTCTCATAATCCATTTTATGGCCTCTTGTACTTCAAAACTAAACACTCGAGGCTGTTGTACTTCACCGATTGAGATTTGCGGCTCCTGTAATTCGAGATTGTACAGTCGAGGTTGCGTTCGGGACGTAGATGACCCTATCACTGCCTTACCCTTTTACTCATAAGACACACCTGTCTTTTTCTCACCCTTTGAAGGGCCATTCCAACAATCACGGACTATATGTCCCTGCTTTCCACATTTTAAACATGTACATGTCTCAACACGTTCTTGTCCATATGTTGATCCTGACGTAACAATCGAAGAAGTTTGTTTAGCAGGCCTGAACCTCTTCTTGTCTCCTTTCCTGAACTCTGATTGTTCAGACCTTGGAACTTTGAATTCCGACTATTCCATTGCCAAGTTCTTCTTGTCCTGCACCCATTTCAAATCTTTCTCCATTGTACGAGTTGTATCTACCAACGCTTGGAAACCTTGGTTCACCGAACTTGGGAACGCCAACCTCACTCATCACAAATTCCCTCATAGAACCTATTCGTCTTCCGTGCCTCCTCATCAAAAGTAGACCCTGCATAGTTGATGACGGCGTTCTCCTACGTTTTAAAGTTGAAGATGATGACGGCGACGACAACGACGTTCTCCTACATGTTAAAGTTGAAGATGATGACGGTGACGGCAACGACGTTCTCCTACATGTTAAAGTTGAAGATGATGATGGCGACGACGACGACGTTCTCGTACATGTTAAAGTTGAAGATGATGACAGCGACGGCGACGGCGTTCTCCTACATGTTGAAGATGATGACTACATGATGTGGAGCTGCATGAGATGAAGGCTTTTAAACATTATTTAGTTTATTTTATTTGCATTTTATTTTCATCATGTAATGTTTAAGTATTTTAGGTGTTGGTTTATTTTTATTTAGTGGGCTGCACATAGCCTATGCATTTTTGTAAAGCCTATATATAGGCATGGACTTTCATGGTTTTATTTAGTGAATGAAAATTTGAGAAAACCTAAACCTCTTTTGAAGATCTCTTCCTCCTTTCCTGTTGGCAGCCGGCCGCCCTTCCTCTCCCCTCTTCTTGCACGGCCTCCCTCCTCTAGCTCCTCCTCCCTTTCCTTTCCTCCCTCACAAATCCGACCACCACCATTCCTCCTTAACCGCCGACCTCCTCCACCAACACCAAACACGAACACCCCTCAACTCCAACTCCCTAGATTCGGCCACCACTCTCAAGTCGACCCCCACTTACACACCCCAAACCGACCCACCACCCTCTCCCTTATCTAAACCCGACCTCCATCAAGAGCCCCAAATCAGCCCCTTTCCATAGCAAAACCGACAAAGATCAAAGGTGTTTTCTCCCTTCGTGGATTTCCTCCATCCCGGCACGAAGCAAAGGAAGCGGACAAGTTTCTCTCCATCCGGTGACACTCCGGCGGAATCGTGGAAGAACGATCCTTGAAAGTGAACTGGAATCATCTATTCCGATTGGGTAACGTGATCTTCTACCTCTTGTGTGATTCATTTCCCTTTACATTTTTATTTGGTGGAATACCTTTGTGTTACTTTGGAATCATTTTTTCATTCGTGGCTTATCTTTCCGATCGCTTGTGTTGTTCTTTCTAGTTGTTTAATTTCCGAGAGTTTTGGCGAGCCTCGTTTTCGTTTTGTTGGGGGAGACCTTCCATTTCCAAACCGAACCTTTCGGTAGATCTCTTTTGGTACAACCATCGCTCGTTCGGACCCAATATTGGTCCTTTTAGCTTGAGAGAACATCGGCCTCTAGTCATTTGTTCGCTCTTTAATCGGCGTGGCTACCGTATGTTAGCGATAGTTGATAACGTTGTTCGTGGGTGTGCTGCGTTTAGTTATTGTGTGAGCGTAATAGTGGAAATAGGAAGGCGTACGTGTTAATCCCTTTGCCGTTAGAGCGTCAAACACCGTGGCCTACATCAAATTTGGTATCAAAGCGAGGTTCTCGTCAATTTCCTAATTGACACTCCTCCCCCTCTTCAAATTAAAACAAATAAATTTCAAATTTTAAATTTCAAATTTCAGATTTCAAATTTCGAATTTCAAACTTCAAATTTCAAAATTTCAAATTTCAAATTTCAAAATTAAAATTTCAAATTTCAAATTTCAAAATTTCAAATTTCAAAATTCAAAATTTCAAATTTCAAATTTCAAATTTTAAAATTCAAAATTTAAATTTCACATTTCAAATTTCCAAATTTCAAATTTCAAATTTCAAAATTTAAATTTTAAATTTCAAAATTCAAATTTCAAAATTTCAAAATTTCAAATTTCAAATTTCAAAATTTCAAAATTCAAATTTTAAATTTCAAAATTCAAAATTTAAATTTCGAATTTCAAATTTTCAAATTTCAAAATTTCAAATTTCAAATTTCAAAATTCAAAATTTAAATTTCAAATTTCAAATTTCAAATTTCAAAATTTCAAATTTCAAGTTTCAAATTTCAACATTCAAAATTTAAATTTCAAATTTCAAATTTTAAAATTCAAAATTTAAATTTCAAATTTCAAATTTCAAAATTTCAAATTTCAAAATTCAAAATTCAAAATTTAAATTTCAAATTTCAAATTTTAAAATTTAAAATTTCCAATTTCAAATTTCAAAGTTTAAAATTCAAATTTCAAATTTCCAATTTCAAAAAAATCCAAAATTATGGCATATGACGTTCACGTTTCCCGATTGGACTTTTGGTATGATAAACCCATAACTAAGTTTCCCCCTAGGCAATGCCACACTTGTCCTACTTATGACGGTTTAGGGTGTCCTAAAATTTTTAGGGATTGGCTTAAGGGTATAGAACTTCATTTTAAGTGTTACGGATGGGAAGACCCCCAAAAGATTCACTTTGCCCGAGAACGATTAATAGGTCAGGCCCAGTTATTTTGGCTGAACGAAGAGCGTCGTGTTGGTGGTTATCAACATAATTGGCAGGCGATGCGTAGCCTCCTTTCAGATCAATTTGATCCCGCCTATCTCCGTACTACCAAAACCGAGCCTGTGAGTGAGTACGGCTTACTACATTATTGTCACACCGACCTAGACCTCACCTTTAGTACGGCTTTGGAGATTGAGAAGTGCCGACCTCCTAGGAGAAAGGTTCACTCACGTCAGAAGATTATTACCTTTGAGTCTAATGGCGTATCTGATCTTGGTTCTATTGCGTGTCATCCCATGATTATGCCTATAGAACCTTTTGAGTCTCCCCGTGAGTTGCCTGCTCCAGTTATTGAATCCTCCGATGAGTCAAAGGAAAGGCTTAGGATGGTGCCCGTCACTGAGGATGAGGCTACTGTCCCTGATGATTATAATGACGATGAGGATATTGGTTACCCTAGTGACCTGGATGAGGATTCCACCATTGAGGAATCATCCCTACTCCCCCTCGACGACATTTTGGAGCCTACGGTTACTCCTGCTGAGATTACACCTGAGTCGGTCGGCAATTTACCTGATGATGAGAGTTTACTTAGTAGTGAATTAGGAGATGATCTGTTTGGACTCGAGCTGGATCCTTTTAGACCGAGATATATTGAGAACTGTTCTGATGATCCTAACATATTGGACCTTACGACTGATTTGGAAGACTTACCGTTGGCAAACGAGTTATGCTTGAATGATTTTAGTACTATGAGCCCGAATGATATTTCTTTAATGCAAACACCTTTATCTGACGTTACCGATTTAAAGCTTCCGTCGGGCTCAATTCTACCCTTGTCTGAGACCATAATTGATTCTAAATTAAATAACTTGGATAGTGTGTCAGAAGAAATTGTAAGCAAAGAAGTTGCATTATTGGACGACTTTTTGGATTGTACCCCGAGTTTGATTTTAACGACTCGTCCCCCTGACCCGTTAACTCGACGTACTGAACATTTGGGACATGAGTGTGGTACGAAGATTTCAGGAGTTCTACAGTGCCCCCTTGGTTCATTCTGCCAGTTCCCCAAGATGAGGTCCCGTTAGTGCCCCCAGATATCGTATCATTATTGCCGACCTATGACCCGACCACTGATTCTGAATTACATCATATATCTAATGAATTGGTAGACATGTCAGACGAATTTTCTGTAAGGGTGAATCCATTGTTTGAATTTTCATATGACTTTAATGGTTTGCACCCGGAGGATTTTACTTGGACGATAAATCCGTATTTTGACATTGGGCATGACTTATCCCCTCCTCCAGAATCTATCGATGCTCCCATTCCTGAGATCTGTACTGCTACTGATGTCGTGATTTATGAGTTGGAAGAATGTCCTAGTGAGAGAGTTATATTTTTGGAAGACGACATAGAAGTAGACCCGGATGAGCGTCCCCTGATGCTAACTCCATTGCGTGAATTTAAATGCGATCTTAACTCTCTCCCGATTTTAGCTTTACCGACTCTCCCTCCTGATATGTTGACCCGACTAGCGGATCCTTTCGGACATGAATTTATTTTTCCTGCTTTGAGTCATGTTATTTTACCATCCATGTTGGACCCTCCTTGGGACATGTCTCGTAGTGTGATAATAGATTTCGTGTTTGGTCATGATGAATGTCTCATTAATTTGGTAGCCACTCGACTTTCTAAAACTAACCAAATCTCTGATAGTACGTTAATGATGTGGCCATCTTTTGTGCCACCGGATCGCATTCTGTTGGTACCACCAGATCTCGTTGGGTTGGTGCCACCATATGTAGTTCCTCTAGTGCCACCCTATTTCTTTCCGTTGGCGCCACCATATTTAGTTCCCTTGGTTCCATCTCCAGTAGTTCTGTTACCGCTATTTTACATGTCAAGTCTGCCTGCAATAGTATTTGCCGCACACATTTTCATTTTATATAAGCACAGTATGGAAGCGTCAGTCACACAAATGTCTTCTTATCAATATATCGCTAACTTACATAAGAGGGCATCTCCCTATAAGGTTTTCGGTTTACTCTTGGTGCGACTCGTCCCTGAACTGATGCCTACATGCACTATAGAAACGTTGGCAAGTTGGCGAGTTATAACTTTTCGGATTTTTAATCAATTAGGAGAAACAACATATCTGTTGAAGTTAACCACTGAATGGGGTAATTCCCCTAGTTTAAATGTTTCCAATTTCACGCATTGTGTTTTTCCATCTTTTGAGTATCTAACTCTACGTTTGGTGCCACTATATTTTCATTTGGGTTGGGGGGTGAGCTTGTTCTTGGATCGTTCTCTCCATTGATCTCCAATGGAGGTACGTTGACTGTTGATGAAAAATTTTTCCTCTTTATTTGCCTATTGCTTTTCCCAGTTTCCCCAGGACAATCTTTTTGCTAGACAGGTTCATATTGGGTGTTTTGCTCTCCTCTCCAAGCGGTGGTATTCAGCGTTATGTGATACGATGGTCTGATCGCCCGGTCTCCGGTGACCCATGGATTCCGGACTCGGCGATGGTTCTTTTGGATGATGTTCTTCGGCGCCAGCACCGCCATGCTAACTCATCGGTGATGAGTTATTTTGAGCGGGGAAGGATTGATGATGGCGTTCTCCTACGTTTTAAAGTTGAAGATGATGACGGCGACGACAACGACGTTCTCCTACATGTTAAAGTTGAAGATGATGACGGTGACGACAACGACGTTCTCCTGCATGTTAAAGTTGAAGATAATGATGGCGACGACGACAGCGTTCTCGTACATGTTAAAGTTGAAGATGATGACGGCGATGACGACGTCGTTCTCCTACATGTTGAAGATGATGACTACATGATGCGGAGCTACATGAGATGAAGGCTTTTAAACATTATTTAGTTTATTTTTATTTGCATTTTATTTACATCATGTAATGTTTAAGTATTTTAGGTGTTGGTTTATTTTTATTTAGTGGGCTGCACATAGCCTATGCATTTTTGTAAAGCCTATATATAGGCATGGACTTTCATGAGTTTATTTAGTGAATGAAAATTTGAGAAAACCTAAACCTCTTTTGAAGATCTCTTCCTCCTTTCCTCTTGGCAGCCGGCAGCCCTTCCTCTCCTCTTTTCTTGCACGGCCTCCCTCCTCTAGCTCCTCCTCCCTTTCCTTTCCTCCCTCACAAATCCGACCACCACCATTCCTCCTTAACCGCCGGCCTCCTCCACCAACACCAAACACAAACACCCCTCAACTCCACCTCCCTAGATTCGGCCACCACTCTTAAGCCGACCCCCACTTAGACACCCCAAACCGACCCACCACCCTCTCCCTTATCTAAACCCGACCTCCATCAAGAGCCCCAAATCAGCCCCTTTCCATAGCGAAACCGACCAAGATCAAAGGTGTTTTCTCCATTCGTGGATTTCCTCCATCCCGGCACGAAGCAAAGGAAGCGGACAAGTTTCTCTCCATCCGGCGACACTCCGGCGGAGTCGTGGAAGAACGATCCTTGAAAGTGAACTGGAATCATCTATTCCGATTGGGTAACGTGATCTTCTACCTCTTGTGTGATTCATTTCCCTTTAGATTTTTATTTGGTGGAATACCTTTGTGTTACTTTGGAATCATTTTTTCGTTCGTGGCTTATCTTTCTGATCGCTTGTGTTGTTCTTTCTAGTTGTTTAATTTTCTGAGAGGTTTGGCGAGCCTCGTTTTCGTTTTGTTGGGGGAGACCTACCATTTCCGAACCGAACCTTTCGGTAGATCTCTTTTGGTACAACCATCGCTCGTTCGGACCCAATATTGGTCCTTTTAGCTTGAGAGAACATCGGCCTCTAGTCGTTTGTTCTCTCTTTAATCGGCGTGGCTACCGTATGTTAGCGATAGTTGATAACGTTGTTCGTATGTGTGCTGTGTTTAGTTATTGTGTGAGGGTAATAGTGGAAATAGAGAGGCGTACGTGTTAATCCCTTTACCGTTAGAGCGTCAAACACCGTGGCCTACATCAGTAGTGACCCAACCTAGTAAACTCATGCAGGTAAGTATCAACACTGCTCGTACCCTGCACCAGGCGTTGGAACTCATTTTCCAAGGCAATTCGCTACGACACTGTCAAATACTTGGCCAGAAATAATCTTAAGAATTCTCCGATCCAGCGTCTCCTTCCAGCAGAAAAGTGGCTAAGGTAACTTTTTGCCCCTCCTCAGTCCTGATTGTTGTCAGGAACCTCTTCACTCTTGTGGTCTAATCTTCATCCTACGTTGGGGAACCCACCCCTCCAATCGTAGGTGGATTAAAATCCATAAACCATTTCAATTGCTCGTCAGCTGCTTGCTCATCAATCAGAGCCTCAACACGCTCTTGCCTTGCACCAAGCCATACTTGCACCACTGCAGGCCTTGCCTGCACAATAGGCTGTGCATGTAACACTGCGAGCACCGTCTCAGTAACCAAATGTATGGTATCTGTCAAGGGAGGAGGTGTAGGCACCTCAGCTGGTGTCGCACTCTCATTAGAACGCTGGAGCTCAGACTGCCCAACAACACTACTCGTCACCTATCAATGTACAAAACACCACTAACAGCAATTCCATAACGACAAATATTCATTGTCTACAGGCTCACGCTCCTCACATGCATGTATCGCATTCATAGTGGACATTCATGAGTTCATATATGTTCTTCCTACCAAAAACCTGATCCTCTGATACCACTTTATAACGCCAACATTCGTCATATGGAATATAATGGTGGGTCCGGCCGGGACCCCATACCTTATTTCACAGACAAACAACAGAATCACGTATGAATACCAAAATCACGTTCTCCCCGCATTCTAGCTCAGAACATTCTAGCGAAAGAGTTTTAAGTTGCAGGAACTCATCATAATGAATATCCACAAAATATATTAACCATAAATTTATATATATCACCAGGAATGTATACAAATACACAAATGCTCATAGCCTTAAGGCCTTACATGTTTCTCTTTACAAATATGGCTTCATACATGACTTTGCACAATCTCCAAGGGCTTTTAAGTAGCAAGGGCTTCAATCCGCTCAATCCAATTCATCTCGGCAGCACCTGCAGTTGGACATCCACCCCAAGGGTGGTAAACAAAGCATCGGTCAGCATTAGCTGACCAAGTACCCTCAAGCATCACAATCACAATAGGTGCTGCCGGGATTCCTTCCCTGTATGCATCACAATCACAACATATATCTATCTCAAGTGCCCTCAAGCATAATAGTATCACAAGCACCCACCTCTGCCAGACGCTCAATGCGCTCAGGGCATATTAACGGTGTACCGGATTCTCCTTGGCACCACCACCGATCAGAGGTTTTTAACTTGTTGGCTATGGGCCCTAGTCTACACCAACACACATGCTGGAGACGTCCTCGCACATCCCACTCAGATGTGCTAACCTCACTTCAAACTTGAGCATTTCAGATCAACCCACCCCCATGGTGCAGTAACCCGGGTCTGGCCCGCAGCCTCCCATTTACATTGCCACCAATCGATCTCTCACAACACAGGTCCAAGTCAGACCTTTCCCATTGCTCAATTCGTCAATAGCACAGATCTTGATGCGGGTCAGCTTTCCCTTTCCTGCTCAGCAAACAGCTCTCGCAGAGCCACTTTCCAGTTCAGCACACATAACTCAAGGGCTCATACAGAGGTTTTTAAAGAATTCACAACTCACAAGCATCCACAAAATATATGGAGTCTTCTCCGATTCACAACATAAACATCACCAATACAGACTAACCGTCTGGATGGGCTTCACACAGCATGCCTATGCCATACTACATGTTTCCCGCACTAGATGCTGACTCAACCGGGGATATCAACTATCAACCCACTGGAATCACTTACGCTTTCCATCGCTTGGTGGAGGATTCCATGCTCATGCATAAAGAAGGACTTTACTTGTCCAAGAAGGAGATCGTTACCCTTGACGATCACTTTGGAGCCATGAAAATCTAGCCAGATGGGAATCACCGCCACGGCCTTGCCTCCACAAATCTGAACTCGGCTCTTAATTAGGCACCCTGAAGCTCCTCCGGCAGCCAGATTCCTTCTCCTCCTTCCTTCCTTCCTCTCATCTCTCCATATCTCTTTAGAAAGAGAAAGCCAAGATGAATGGAAGTTTATCCTTCCATTCTCAGCTTTATAGCAGCAGGGAATGTGCTGGACCCTTAGATAAAAGTTGAAGGAAATGAACGGCCACGATTTGCCCAGAAAAGTATTTTCTTGGGCTGACACGGCTTGTGACATGCCCGTGTCACAGGCCGTATTCCTTAAGCGGCAAAGGAACTGACTCAACCCGACCAGGACACGGCCATGTGACACGCCCGTGTCATAGGCCGTGTGCCAGACACGGCGCCCGACACGCTCGTGTCTAGCGGCCGTGTACCTTAGGCAGCACACAACCGATTCAACCCGAACAGGACACGACCATTTGACACGCCCTTGTCACAGGCCGTGTGCCCCGAGACACACCCTTATCCACTAGTCCCACATCCCTAGTCGATCTAAATAAGGACACGACCTCTGACACGCCCGTGTTATAGGTCGTGAACCTAACTCCGACATCTTGAGAATCGTCGAGTGCATTTCTTCGAGTGTAGTTCGTCGACCCAGAGGAGGATACGTCCTTGGACATGCCCGTGTCCCAGGCCGTTTGCCTCACTCGAGACCCACTCGAGACCCACTCGAGACCTACTCGAGACCGACTCGAGACCCACTCGAGACACACTCGAGACCCACTCGAGACCCACTCGAGTGCTCAGAGCAGGACACGGCTTGGGACACGCCCGTGTCCCAGGTCGTGTTGCCCAGCCTGAACCCTATTTTGGGATTTGGGGTGTTACAATCTGTATGGTTTTAATCTTCATGTATCTCTTTTAATCTTCCCTTTCTCTTAGTGGATCTAACTTTATTTTTTCATTTCACATGAACTTGTTCTTTTAATGATTCGGTAATCATGTATGTTGTTTTCTTTTATATCAGATTTATGATATTTTATCCATATGCGTGGTTTCAAACAAAGAGATTAATTCGAGATTTGAAGTTATTATTCGTTTTATATGAATTCCAAACTTCTAGATTGAGAAATTGGAAGTTTTGTGATGATGTTTATATGTTCATAGTCTGGTGTTCTTTCTCTTTGTATTTCAAATTACATGATCGAAGGATATGTTGTTTGGATAATGGTAATACGGATAATGGAATTCATGGTATCTTAGCGGTAGGATTTCATGAATGTATTAGATATGGTTGCTTTATATTAGTGTAAATTTGAGTGTTGTGAATTGTTCGGGAGAAAATTTACTCAACTTAGGTTTTGGTATTGGAATGCTCGAGAGAGAATTCGATAGAGGTTTAACCGTTACAATACAACAAATTTGATAATCTTGTTATTACATGATTACATAGAATTGAATTAATGAGTTAATATTCTCATGTGATTACTCAAAAAACAATTTGCTTTTTACTATCCTTAATCCTCCAATGTCTCTTTATCCAAGTAGTCCTAGTAAGGTTAAGTTAGGGTAACAATCAATTTCAATTATAGGTACGATAATAGTGTGAGAGTGAGTTTAAGTACTTGAAAAGACCCTATGGAATACGACACGAGACGTTGATTTCTCCTATACTATATATGATTGATAGGTGCACTTGCCTAAGATTAAAAATATTTTTAGCTTATGCCTATCTACATAGTTTATGCTAGAGTTTAGAAAGAATCCGCATTAAGATAATTTTTAAAGCATCAAGTTTTTGGCGCCATTGTCGGGGACCCATTTTCAATATTTTGAAAGCTTAAACTCTATTAATCTACTAATTTTTGATTATTAACATACAATTGTAAATTTGTTTATTGCATAATTATATCACTTAATCTCTGTTTTGTAGTCTGTTATTCTATGACCAGGGGGAGGAATTCTGGGCTAAGACCATTTCATCCTGACCCGGAACGAATTATTCACATCACCGGTAAAAGGCACTTGGGAACTGTTAACACAGATAATTCAAACAGATTTTCAGAAGAGGAAATAGTAAACTTAGGAGATCATCATCCAGATAATCCAGATATCATGGCAAATCAGAATGAGCAAACCATATCTGACTTTGGTATACCTAATCTCCAGGGTAATGGGTCAAGCATCGTTAGACCACCAATTGTCGCCAACAATTTCGAATTGAAGCCGACTATTATTCAGATGGTTTAACATTATGTCCAATATGATGGCCTGTAAGATGAAGATCCAAACACACATTTAGCCGGATTCTTGGAGATATGTGATACATTCAAGATCAATGTCTCTACCAATGATGTCATTCGATTGAGGTTTTTTTCATTCATGCTAAGGCACAAGGCGAAACAGTGGTTAAACTCACTACCTAGAGGGTCGATTACTACATGCGATATGATGGTTGAGAATTTATTGATCAAGTATTTTCCACCGGCGAAGACTGCAAAGATAAGGAATGATATTTCTACGTATGCTCAATTAGAATATAAATCATTGTATGACACATGAGAATGATTCAACGAACTCTTAAGGAAATGTCCCCATCATGCATTACCTTCCTGGCTTCAGATTCAGACCTTCTATAATGCTCTTAACCCAGCCAGTAAATAGATGATCGATGCAGCTAGAGGTGCCACATTAAACAATAAGACACTTGAAGCGGCTCAACAGTTCATAGAAGACATGGCCTGAAAAACTATCAATGGACTACCGTGAGGCAAAAGCCTAATAAGCCTGCAGGAATCTATGAAGTGGATGCAATCACTGCCTAAGCTATTCAAGTGGAGAAGCTTCACCAGAAAATGGATAACCTATCTTTAGCAATGCCCTCCATGGTAACTCAACAATGGGACCCTTCATTTAGTAGAATGTCTAGTTGCGAACCTCAAATACATGACATGTTGACTATATGGGCAACAATGTCAGGCCTCCCTTCACCCAAGCAAACAACCCATATAGTTCTACATACAATCATGGATTGAGGAACCACCCCAATTTCCCTTGGGGAGGAGAAGGAAATCAAGGTAAGCAACCTGCATTTGGGCAGCTACAACAACCAGAGCAAAGGAAGCCATCATTAGAAGATGTCCTCACCAAGTTCATGCAAACTACTAATGTAGCTTTCTGGAATCAGGCGGGCTTTATTCGGAATTCGCAGAACCAAATTGGTCAACTCGCAAGGATGGTATCTGAAAGGCAACAGGGAACACTTCCGGGTAATACAAAAATAAACCAGAAGGAGCATGCAAAAGCAATCCAATTGAGGAGTGGAAAGGAATTACAAGACTAAAGGCTTGCAAAGGAAGCACCCCAAGAGGAGTCTAGTGGTGAAGGACAGAACAAGAAGAATTCAAAATCAATGGAGTATCAACTAGCAATACCGTATCCAGCGAAGCTGAACAAGGAGCGCATGGATACGCAATATGGTAATTTTTTTTATCTATGTTTAAACAATTACATGTTAATTTACCTTTTTCTAAGGTCATTCAATTACAGAAGTACACTAAATTTCTAAAGGACTTAATTTCAAATAAAACGTAAATAGAAGAATTATCTTTAGTAACACTTAGTGAAGAATGTTCATCTATTTTACAGAATAAATTACCACAAAAACTTAAGGATCCCGGTTCATTTTCAATTCCATGTTTAATCGGTGATTTGCAAGTGAATAATGTTTTAGCGGACTTGGGAGCTAGTATAAACTTAATACCTTATAAACTATATTCAAAACTAGGTCTAGGAGAACTTAGCCCAACTAAAATCAGTATTCAATTAGCAGATCGTTCGGTTAAGTACCCTAGAGGAATAGTAGAAGATGTATTGGTTAAGGTAGATAAGTTTATTTTTTTCCGCCGATTTTGTTATTCTAGATATGGACGAAAACATAGAAGTGCCACTCATACTAAATCGTCCATTGTTAGCCACATCTAGAGCTCTTATTGATGTTTTTGATGGTAAATTAGTTTTGCGAGTAGGGGAAGATGAAGTCACTTTTCAAATTGGCAATACAATAAAGCAAACTTTGGATAATGATGATCATTGCTACTTTTTCCATGGCATTGATAATATTATGACTTCTATGATTTCTAAAATATATTATAAAGATCCTTTAGAGATTTGCATCACTGACAGTTATCTAGAAGAAGATAAAAATCAAGACGTTGAACATTTATATTATCTAGATAGCTCTGTTTCGGTGAATTGGAAGATTGAGTATAGTTTGATTACACAAGGAGATCTTGAAGTTCTTAAGAATAATACTAAGGATCCACTGATAGTGGAACTTAAGAAATTACCGGATCATCTTGAGTATGCATTCTTAGGATCTAATTCTACTTACCCAGTTATTATTTCTTCTAATCTTTCTAAAACTGAACAGCTAAAATTAATAACTGTGCTAAAGAAGTATAAGGGTGCTATAACATGGAAAATAACTGATATAAAAGGTATTAACCATAGTTTTTGCACACACAAGATCCTTTCCGAAGAAAACTATAATCCTTTTATTCAACCGCAACGTAGACTAAATCCAAATATGAATGAGGTAGTGAAGGCTGAGATTGTTAAGTTGTTAGATGCTGGAATGATATACCCTATTTTGGATAGTTCATAGGTTAGTCATGTACAAGTCATTCCTAAGAAGTGTAGTCTAACAGTAGTATCAAATGATAAGAATGAATTGATTCTAATGCGAACAGTAATAGGTTGGCATGTCTGCATTGATTATCGGAAGTTAAATGATGCCACTAAGAATGACCATTTCCCTCTACCTCTCATTGATCAAATATTAGAACGATTATCAGGCCATTCTTATTATTGTTTTCTTGATGGACTTTCTTGATATTTCCAAATCCCTATAGCACCAAAAGACTAGGAGAAGACAACATTCACTTGCCCATTTGGTACCTTTGCATATAGACGTATGTCATTCGGTTTATGTAATGCACCCGCCACTTTCCAAAGGTGCATGTTAGCTATATTTGATGAGTATGTTGAAGATATTATGGAAGTGTTTATGGATGATTTCTTTATATTCTGTGATTCTTTTGATTTGTGTTTGAATAATTTATAAAAAGTTCTAAGGAGGTGTGAGGAAACAAATCTAGTACTTGGTTGGGTGAAATGTCATTTCTTGATGCTAGAAGGGTTAGTACTTGGCCATAAGATATCAAGCTAAGGAATTCAAGTAGATAGAGCGAAGATTGAAACCATAGAAAGTTACCACCACCGACCTCTGTTAAGGCAGTGATAAGCTTTTTAGGTCACGCTGGATTCTATCGCCGGTTCATTAAAGACTTCTCTAAAATTTCTAAACCACTTACTAGGCTTTTAGAAAAAGATACACCTCTTATTTTTTATCAAGAGTGACTGCAAGTCTTTGAGTTATTGAATAAAAGTTTAATTAATTCTCCTATTATAATCGCTCCTTATTTGCTCAACCTTTCGAGATCATGTGTGACGCTAGCAGTTTTGCGGTAGGAGCTATTTTAGGACAATGCCGAAACAAACACTTTCACCCTATATATTATGCTAGCAAAACACTTAATAATGCACAGGAGAACTATACAACTAGGGAAAAAGAACTCCAAGCAGTGGTATTTGCCTTCAATAAATTTAGATCCTATTTAACATTATCTAAGGTGGTAGCATACACAAATCACTCTGCCCTAAGATATTTATTTGCCAAAGTGGATGCAAATCCTCATTTAATCCGTTGGGTTTTTTATTGCAAGAATTTGGTTTGGAAATTAAGGATAAACGAGGAGAAGAAAATTTAGTCGCAGATCATCTCTCACGTCTACAAAATTCACTACGAATAATGTTAGATGCGTCTGAGATTAGTGATACATTTCCGGAGGAATCGTTATTTGCATTATCTACAAATATAAATATTGATTATCCGTGGTTTGCCGATTATGCAAACTATATTGTGGCTAAGGTCCTTCCAAAAGATTTTCCATATGAGTAGAAAAAGAATTTTTCTCTGACCTGAAATATTACTTTTGGGAGGACCCCTTTCTTTTTGGATATATGCAGATTCCATTATACGCAGGTGTATATCAGCGGAGGAGGGCTGAAAAATCTTGGAGCAGTGTCATTCAGGCCCTACAGGTGGTCACTTTGGAGCAAATTGCTCAGGTAAAAAGGTTCTTGATTCTGGTTTTTATTGGACCCTTCTATTCAGGGATGCCCAAAGGTATGTACGTTCATGTGATTATTGTCAAAAATCAGGTAACATATCTAAATTACAAGAAATGTCACAAAAGTTTATTCTTGAATGTGAAGTGTTTGATGTGTGGGGGATTGACTTTATGGGACCATTTCCAAGTTCTTTTGGGAGTAAATATATTTTGGTAGCTGTAGATTATGTATCGAAGTGGCTAGAGGAGCAAGCTTTTCCTACTAATGATAGTAGAGTAGTAATTCAATTTTTGAAATCCATTTTTTGCACGATTTGGCACACCACGTGCACTTATTAGCGATAGGGTTACACACTTTTGTAATCTACAGCTAGATAAAGTATTACAAAAATATGGGGTCAGACATAGGATAGCCACTCCTTATCATCAACAAACTAGTTGTCAAGTTGAAGTCTTAAATAGAGAGCTTAAGAGAATCATAGAAAAATATATAGAAGGAAATAGGAAATAATGGTCTAAGAAACTAAACAATTGTTTGTGGCCATATAGGACCACTTTCAAAACACCCATAGGGACCACCCCCTTTAGATTAGTCTATGGTAAATCATGTCACCTGCCTATAAAATTAGGACACAAGTCATATTCGGCAATACGCTCTTTGAATTTTGACACTAATTCTATTGGGGAGAAACGAAAACTTCAACTTAACGAATTAGATGAGTGGAGAACCATGGCTTATGAAAACTCCCGGATATATAAGGAGAAGACTAAATTATTCCTTGACCGTCACCTTCACAAACCCAAGACATTCCAGAAAGGTGACAAAGTTCTCCTTTACAATTCCTGTCTACGTTTATTCAAAGAGAAGTTAAGGTGTAAGTGGTCGGGACCCTTCCAAGTCAAAGAAGTTTTTCCCTATGGCACCATCGAGCTAACCCGCCCTGAGAATTGAGATTTGAAAGTCAACGGGCACCGGTTAAAACTTTATTATGGAGAGTTTCCTCAAGATTTTACTCGCCAGGAATCATGCCTTCGGCTAGACTTAGATTAGGTGTAATGTAGTAATTTTTCTAAGTTTATAAATTTTTTGGGTAAAATTCTTGTTAAATGTTAGTATAAAAATATTATAAAAATCACCTAGGAGGTAATTCCAAACCAGAGGGGCACACGGTTTAACACAAGACTGTGTACAGGGTCGTGTTCATAAAAACTTTGTATAGCCCAGCCATGTTCGACTTAAAATTAAGAGGAATCCTTTTTCCTGAGAACCACACGGCTGGACACACACCTGTGTGCCAGGCCGTGTAGAGTTTTTTTTAATTTTCTCACACAATCATCCAGAGCAGGACACAGGTTAATAGATACCCGTGTTGGTGCCCGTGTACAGATGTCGCAGTTCGACGATATTACTCCCGAGAAGAACACGGGTTGATGTCCGACCGTGTGCAAACCCATGTAGTAGCTCGACGATGTTGTTCCCGAGAAGAACACGAGTCCACACACACCCTTGTTGTGGACCGTGTTCGTTTAGCGCGGTCCTTTTGCATCACTATGACCACACGTCTTTTTGAGGTCCATGTTCCACACGGTTAGAGATTTGTCAACACGGGTCCAAACATGCCCATATCAGAACCCTTGTTTGTTTTTTTTATATAAAGCCATGTGTGTGGTAGTCATCTTCATCCTCTCCAAGACCTGTTAAACCCTAGTTTCCTGCACTCCCTCACGCCCAGAACTCGACTTTGAAATTTCTGCCTCCAAACTTCGCTGATCCGTCTCCTCTCCTCTCGATCTACACAACTAAGTGAAATTGTTATCATTTTCTTGTTTTTCAATTCATATTTTCTAAATCTTCTTCTTCTTCCAAACGACAAGCTTCATTCTCTTCTTGTTCTTCTAGACTTCATTTCCCTTGTCATTTCTATTTCTTTTTCTTTTTATCATTCATCCTCTACAGATCATGTCGACGGGATGATCGCAAGGGGGACGCCGTCGACGTCCAAAAATCCAAGCATTATCTACAGAAAGGCGAGACGATGCTGCGCCACTGGAGTTTATGGATCCGGTGCACATTAACCGTTTTAATCGCCTCCAGTCCAAGAAATTTCAAGACATTCGTACTATTGACTGGAGCGTTGTGGAGGAGTTCATTTAGCTGCCGAAGTTTGAGTGTTAATTTCTGTAATAGGGTGGGAATAATTGTTTTGTATTGATGAGTTAGGGTTTAAGGCGCTCACGTTAGAGTTTATGTCTTCCTTCAACCTAAATCTCAGGCCGACTTTCACCAAGCAGACCAACACGCAGGAAGGGGTTATTTCATTTCGAGTAGAGGGCACTACTTATAACCTTTCTCTTCTCTAGTTCACCCAATATTTAGGGGTGTATCAGGACTCTTTCCTCTTTAGTGCTGCCTACTCCGACCTTCACTTTTATCTACCCTCTCGGGACCACGCCTCCAATATCTGGGCTCGGCTTACTTTCGATATATCCCCATATGAGGCCAAGAGATCTATGGCTTTAAGTTGTGTTCTCCCGCTCTTCATTACCTACATCATCTACTGATTCATACGTTGAGTGGCAGAGGCAAAAGCTCTGGTGTAGTGAGTAGGCAGGATATGCTTCACCTCTATAACATGTCGTCGCGATACCACATTCATTTTGGATATATGTTAGCATAGTTCATTCTTCACTAGGTCGACAACTCCTATATTGGTTCTATCTATATAGTACCCTACATCACGCGCTTGGTGAAGAACATGAATATCTTTTCTTCCCTTCCCGCGATGATAGTGGTAGCGAAGACTGTTCCTATCACTATGACAAGTCTTCGATCTCTCCACCTCATTACTACCCGTCAGGGTCAGGGTGGACCTGTTTATTCCATTGCGAGGCGCGGACATCAGTTTGCTCCTCATGGTGATGATGATGATGATGTTTATCATGACATTGATGAGCCTCTTAAAACTCTAATCTAGTCTACTTATACTCATGGAGAGTCTTCTGCCCCTCCTCCTCGATCGCGCTCTCATGATTCACGTGATTTCCGTCATTTTTATGAGACTAAGCTCTCACCGCGCTTACAACGTACAGAGGATTCACAAAAGCGAAAAGAGGATGCCATAGCTCAGATCAGGGACCACTTGAGGATCTCTCCTCCAGCTCCGGCAGCTCCCGACTCCTCTCACCTCCCCGATGATCCGTCAGATTCTGTCAACTGAACCTTTTATTTTCAATTTCTCTGTAGTTTTCTTTTATATTTGATATAACTTGAAGGAGACTCATTTTTTCTCCTGTTGTAGTTATTATGCTCTTTAATTGTATTGATCGTCAGTTCTTTACATATTGGTGTATGTGTTTTCTCAGTTCTCTACGTTGCATTGAGGACATTGTTATTTTTAAGGTTGTGGGTGCATGTTCTTCAATTCTAATATTTCAGTGCTGGACATGATTACAATTGGTTATATTTTTGTTAGCATAGTACTCATTACTGTTAAACCCCCCCACCCCCCCCCCAACCCGAATAAAATTGTTTATAAGTTTTCTTTTAAGCTTTCGTTAGTTCATTCATTTGAGATTATAACTAGTTAATTTGCTTTCGCAAGCTGATTAAAATGAATTAAAGTAGACTCATTGAGTGGACAAATTTGTTGATTAGTAGTTATGTATAGAAATTCATTAGTTTAATTTTCTCTAGATAACTTATTTTTAGGATTAGTCTTCTATATTATAAACTAACAATCACTTTATTTTAGAAAATATAATTATGTACAATAAAGCAAGTTGATGAGTGTAAAATTTTGATAATTTTGTATCAAGGACTCAAAATGAAGAATACCCTTTATTGGTCTCCAAAACTTGCCCCTAGCGATCCTCAAAACATTCACATAAGTTAATTAGTTAGGGTGAAAATGACTTAGTCCTCCCATTAGATAGCTTGAGCCTTGCATGCCCAAAACCCTAAACATTATACCCTTGCGCAACCAAGTTGGACCTAATCCCTTTTTTTTCGATACTCTACTACTAAAATTCACCATGGCCAAAAATCCTTACCTATTAGCACATCTATCATTGAGACCTTCTTGGAATGAGTTTGTTCATAGTGATATGTAGCCTGAGTGTGTGTACACCCACTTGTAATGATCCCTACTATGGACCCTTGGATAAAAAATAGTGATATGTGGCCGAGTGCGTGTACACCCACTCGAAACCTGTATGAAAAATAGAAGGGGAACTTTTGGATTAAGAGGATTTGGAGAACTTCTGGAGAACGAAAGTGGAGCACTCAAGTGAAGCAGAAATTGAAGGAGATAATTCGTATGGTTTTAATCTTCATGTATCTCTTTTAACCTTACCTTTCTCTTAGTGGATCTAACTTTATTTTTACATTTTACATGAACTTGTTCTTTGAATGATTCGGTAATCATGTATGTTGTTTTCTTTTATATCAGATTTGTGGTATTTTTTCCATATGTGTGCTTTCAAACAAAGAGATTATTCCTAGATTTCATGTTATTATTCATTTTATATGAATTCCAAACTTCTAGATTGAGAAATTGGAAGTTTTGTGATGATGTTTATACGTTCATAGTCTGGTGTTATTTCTCTTTATATTTCAAATTGCATGATCGAGAGATATGTTGTTTGGATAATGGTAATACGGATAATTGAATTCATGCAATCTTAGAGATGATTTTATGAATTTATGTATTAGATAGGGTTGCTTTATATTAGTGCAAACTTGAGTGTTGTGAATTGTTCGAGAGAAAATTTACTTAACTTAGGTTTAGTTATTGGATTGCTCGAGAGAGAATTTGATGGAGGTTTAACCATTACAATACAACAAATTTGATAATCTTGTTATTACATGATTACATAGAATTGAATTAATGAGTGATTATTCTCATGTGATTAATCAAAGACTATTTGCTTTTTACTGTCCTTAATCCTCCAATGTCTCTTTATCCAAGTAGCCCTAGTAAGGTTAAGTTAGGGTAACAATCAATTTTAATTATAGTGTTGGATCCCTAGTTTGATTTGGGCTAGGTTCACTAACTAGGATCTTTAACCCACCATGTATAGCCAGGGTCATGTTTACATCCTAGAGTTTAGGCTATGTCCTCAGAATCAACCACACATGGACCAGCCAACAGAAGACATCAGTAGACTCAAAGACTTAGAAGAAAATTAGTTCAGAAAGTGAGTTCGACGTTCGTCGAACTCAGCTCGACGAAAGTCGTGCTCCGCTCGACGAACTCAGAATCAATTATCTGAGTTCAGCTCGACGATATTCGAGCTCAGGTCGACGAATTCTGGAAGTTCAACTTAAACTCATTTAGTCCAGAATACTTCTCTGAACTCAAGTCAACGAAGTTATGTTATCAGCTTGACGATCTTGGAGCACAGAATTGGGAAGTTTTTCACAGAAAGTAGTTTACTGAACTCAGGTCGACGAACTTGGTTCTCATGTCGACGAACAAGATTTCCCAGGTCGACGAACACGATTTCTCTGGACGACAATATTTGATCTTAGGTAGACGAAATCTGTTCTTTGGTCGATGATTGCTGTGCACTTCCAGACTTGGAATTTTACCTCATTTTGTCCTTATTCTCTTGCAGTAATTCCTAATAATAAATGCTTATATTCTCCGAATATAGGCATTAGTGACAGCATTGATTATGGTCTTCATTAGGAATATTACTTGCCGTTTTTAATATGACAGTTGGGGAAATTCATTAATACTATATTCTCACCAGCCACATTACATTCTCCAGGCAGTCAACATTTAATGAAAAAGGATTTCAAAATTCAAAGGAGAATTAGACAGAGACATGGAAAAGAGATTTTCTCTTTCAGTCGACAGCAGAGAGACAGAACACAAGAAATTATTCAAGAAAAGGAATTCTGCTCTGTCTTCATCAAGTGGTCTTCCTCCAACAAGCTTTCAAGAGACAATCAATTTCTATCTTTCTATAGCTTTCTCGAGAAATTTTCAGGAAGACCTACTCACCCTGCAAAGCTCTCAATCTTCCTGAACAGTATTTCATCTCAGGGGGAGCATTGACACCATCAAAGATCCTCAAGTCTTCTCTGTTGCTTTTAGAAAAGAGAAGACAACATCTAGTTTTATTTGTTTTACCCCACTGTACACAAGGTTCTAGTTTCCTTCAAAAGATAAACACTTGTATGCAAGTCTCCTGATCAAAAGACTTGATTTGGTTTTTAGGCACCTGATCAAAAGCCTGAAGGGTTTCCTGATCTACCAGAAGCAGATCTTGTGGTGACAGGCACTGGAGCAAAAACATGATTAGTGGCAGAGCACCTGATCAAAAACTTGAGTGGATTCCTACTAGGGTGGTAGAAGTGTGGATGTACTCAAGTTTTAGGGGAACCACTATAAAATTCTTGTGTCATCTGTGATGCTATCTTATTTCTTTCTGTGTACTTATTGCTGAATAGCTTAGTTTTATTTCTGCACTCTCTGATTACATTTATAAGTATCAGTATTTTTCTTATGCAATAAAAATCTAAAAAGATTTTAAAATACTCTATTCAACGCCCCCCTCTAGAGTTAAACAATCTAACCAGGGGTGTTATCTTTCATACCATCCTTCAATTGGTATCAGAGCATTGATTTTCTTTGGTTTCATAAATTCACATCTGAACCAAGATCCTTGTTAGATTATTTTTCTCTTCTCTAGTTTTTTTTATTATTATTATAGCAATGACACAAAATAAAGATTATGCTAGCAGCAGACCTCCAGTCTGCAACTTAAACAAATTTGCAAGCTGGAAGGCAAGAACCAAGCTGTACATGAACTCTATTGATGAGAATATTTTAGACTTTATTTTGACAGGTCCTCCTCAACCAATAGTATCCACATCTATAGTAACTTCTAGCACTCATGCAGTTCCACCATCTGAGTGTACTGATGCTTAGAAGAAAGTCAAAATAGTTGATGCAAAAGCTATGAATATATTATCTCAAACCATGTCAGATGATATCTTCCAGATGGTGGCTGAGTGCACCTCTGCAAAAGAAATCTGGGACTCTTTAAACTAGATGGCGGCAGGCTCAGCAGATGAAAGAAAGGATAGAAGATACCTCCTAATATCTCAATATGAGAACTTTAAGAAGGAGGAATCTGAATTAGTGGCTGAGATGTATAAAAGGCTCAATGTTATCATCAATGAACTAAAAACCATGGATAAAGATATCACCTTAAATAATATCAATAACAAGATCCTGATGTACTTCCCCAGCACTTGGGATTCCAGGATCTGGTCAATCAAGAAAGCCAGATGTTTGAATGAGATATCCACTGAGTCTCTCCTGGGAAAGATCAAATCATATGAGCAGTTAATCAAGACCAGAGAGGCTGCTGAAATGAATGCATCAACCTCTTCAAGGAAGGAGCACAATATTTCTTTCAAAGCAACAGAAGAATCTGAAACCCTTCCTGCCAATGAGGAGTTGATGAGTTTGCTGGCCAAAATGTTCTACAAACTGGCCAAGAAAGACTTCAGGAGAAGACCATCCAAAAGTGATAACAAACCCAAGTATGATAGAACTCCTACCAAGGAGATTGTCTACTTTGGATGCAGAAAGCCTGGGCACATTCTTCCTGAATGTCCAAAAGCTCAGAAAAGAGATAGAAGAAAAGATAAAGAGAACAAGAAGAATTCTAGCAGGCACTCAAGCAAACACTCCTCCAGCAAATATAAAATAAAAGAAAAAGGTTTCTTTGTTGAAACCTGGAGTGACAATGATGAAGAGAGCTCATATTCCAACTCTAGTGAAGATGAAGAAGAAGCCAAGGTAAGAGAAGTTTGCCTCATGGAAATTAATGCCTCATGCAGCAGACCTGATGCTGAAGATCAAACAGAAAGTCATTCTGAAGAATCAGAAGAGGAATCTGAGACAGAAGAGGATCATGTAATCTCTTCCTTTAACTTTAATTCTATTGATTTTAAAAATGAATTCAAAGCTTTATGTGATGATCTAATAAAATATGAAAAAGAAATCAAAATTTTAAGAGATAGACAAGCTGAATTTGATAATATATTTGCTGAAAACACTAAGCTTAAGGATGATCTAGTTTTAGCAAACGAACAAAATATTTCTCTAAAAATAGAACTATGTGAGGCTAAGCAAATTGAGGAATCTCTCAATGGGAGAATCCTTAAGCTGATGGACATCACAAGTACAGTCAATGCCAGACTGAATGGCAAGCTGGGCTTAGGTGCTTCATCAAGCTTATCTCTCATTCTTAAGAAAAATATATTATCAACCCCCATAAAATTTGTTTCAGCTAAAGAAAAAGAGGTAAAAAAACAATAAGCAACCCACATAATACTTGCTTAAATCTAAAAACCAACAGAAAAGAAACAAGAAAATTCTAAATAAAAACAAAGTTCAACAGATTTCGTCGAACTCAGATCGACGAAATGTGGCTAGTTCATCAAACTCCGATCGACGATCTACGAACGCCAACCTTAGCCATAATAATTCATCTTACTGCGATTGACAAATCTTGTATGGTTCGTCGAGCAGAGATCAGCGAACTTGGGCTGCAGAAAATGAATATGTTCATTCTCTGAGAAGAGATCGATGATCTCATCCTAATTCGTCGAACTCCGATCGACGAAATTACAACATTTCGTCGAACCCAGTCAGACTTAACAAAAATCATAATTTTAAAAGAAACATAAAATCACATATTTTAAAATATTTGTTTGTATATGTTATATTCATATCAATGACAAGAAATATACTAGAAAGTTTGAAGCTAAGACTGAAGAGGGAATTTTTCTAGGATATTCCCAAATCAGCAAAGAATATACGGTGTTTAATAAATCTTCTTTAAAAATTGAGGAATCTATTCATGTGACTTTTGATGAAGCTAACATGTCTTATAAGGAGAAAGAAATTTCTACCCACAACACTTTGCATGTACCTCACTTATGTGAGAGAGTGGATGATCTAAGCCTCACCCAAGAGGTTTCAATACATCCCTCTCCACAAGTTGAAGAAGATAGTGAAGTAGAAAGCATAGAGGTAACTGAACCCTTTTCAATAGCTAATGAAATTCCACAAGAGGAATTTATTCCCCAAGATGTTGCCCAACCAGCTCCTCCCACTAATTTTATCACACTTAGAGATCATCCTAGATCTCAAGTGATTGGAGACATTTCAGCTGGTGTGCAAACAAGGCATCAACTCAACCCTAACTTGATGTTTTCTTGTTTTGTCTCTTAACATGATCCCCAATACATTAATGATGGAGAGCAAGATCCCCACTGGATCATTACAATGCAAGAGGAGCTCAATCAATTTGAGAGATGTAGAGCTTGGGACTTAGTTCATAGACCCAAAGACTACCCAGTCATTGGAATCAAATGGGTATTCAGAAATAAGTTGGATGCAGAAGGCAATATTATGAGGAACAAGGAAAAGCTGGTAGCTCAAGGCTATAGGCAAGAGGAAGGTATTGATTATGATCAAACATTTACTCCTGTTGCAAGACATGAGGCTATATGAATATTCCTTGCATATGCTGCATTCAAGAAGTTCAAAGTCTATCAGATGGATGTTAAAAGTGCTTTTCTGAATGGAGATCTCAAAGAAGAAGTATATGTGGAGCAACCACCATGTTTTATCTCTCCAACCTATCCCTCTCATGTCTTTAGATTGCATAAAGCTCTCTATGGTTTAAAGCAAGCTCTAAGAGATTGGTATGAGACCTTAGCTAGCTTCCTGTTAGAGCATAAATTTTCTAGAGGCATTGTAGATAGGTCTCTTTTTATTAAGCATCATAAAGATAAAATTTTATTAGTATAAATTTATGTAGATGATATTATCTTTTTGGCTCAATTGATCTCAAACTATGCAAAAGATTCTCTAACCTTATGCATTCAAAGTTTAAGATGAGTAGCATGGGTGAACTTTCATATTTCCTTGGTCTCCAAGTGAAATAATCATCTGATAGTATCTTCATCTCCCAATCTAAATATGCTAAGGAGTTATTAAAAGATTTGGGATGTGTGATGCCTCAGCAATGAAGACACCCATGGCTGCAAATTCTGTGATAGATTCTGATGAGCATGGGAAACCTGCTGATGAGAAGTTGTATAGGGCCATTATTGGGTCCCTATTATATCTCACTGCAAGTAGGCCAGACATAATGTTTGCTACATGCATTTGTGCTAGGTTCCAAGTGAACCATAAAGAATCTCACTATATTTTGCTAAAAAGTATTTTGAGATATATAAAGGGTTGCCCAAATCTAAGACTTTTATATCCATCAGAGTCAGAATTTGACTTAACTAGATTTTCAGATGCTGACTATGCTGGATGTAGAGTGGACAGAAAAAGCACAACATGAACATGCCAGTTCCTTGGTGATAGGCTAATGTCCTGGTTTTATAAAAAGCAAACCTCTATGTCCATATGTACTGCAGAAGCAGAATATATAGCAGCTGGCAGTTGTTGCTCATAAGTTTTGTGGATACAAAACCAACAACTGAATTATGGATATAACTTAAATAATTCAACTATATATTGTGATAGTACAAGTGCTATATCCATAGCACAAAATCCAGTGCATCATAGTAGGACCAAGCATATAGAAATAAGAAATCATTTCATTAGAGATTGTGTAGACAAAAAGAAATTTAATATTGTCTTTATTTCCACTGATTTACAAAGGGAAGACATCTTCATCAAGCCATTGGATGAGAAGAAACACCTGTTTTTCTTAAATCATTTAGAAATGATCAATAGAGATGAGTTAATTTAAATTTTGTCTGTGGTCGAAAATATGTTGACAGTTCGTCGAACGGAGATCGACGATCTATGAAGTCCTCGTGAAGAGTTCGTCGAACGGAGCTCGACGATCACTTCTTAGTGAAACAGTTTTTCGTCGAACTGAGATCGACGATTCCTACTTCAGGGAATTTTTTGTCGAACTGAGATCGATAATTTATTCATCTTCTTCAGACTGAGATCGACGAACTCATTTTCTATCAAAATGCTTCGTCGAACTTAGATCGAAGATCTTTTCATTTTTCTTCGAACGGAGTCTGGGGGTTCATATTCTGAAAACCTTATATCTAGGTTTTCTTCGACCTCCGTCCCGCGCTTTCAGTTACTTTGCACTTGATCTTTGTTGAAAGTTAGGGTTAGATCGGATATACTTTAGAGGGAGGTGAATAGAGTATCTTGAAACTTTTAATGCTTTTTACTGTAAATAAAAATCAGTCCTAAGATAAAATAATCTACCATAGGCACAACAAATATGAACTAACTACCACAGACACAGCAACCTAACAAGCACAGCCACATGAAGAGCAAAAGAAAAAGATGGCAACGAGACAACACAAGAATTATATAGTGGTTCCCCAACCTGGGTACATCCACTCTTTTACCACCCTGGTAGGAATACACTCAGGTTTTTGATCAGGTGACTGCCACCAATGAGCTTTTGATCAGGTGCTCAAAAACCAATCTCAAGTCTTTTGATTAGGTGACTTACAACCAGGAATAACTTTTGAATGGAGTTAAAGAACCCTTTTTACAGTGGGTGTGAGAGAGTGATGATGTCTTCTCTTTCTCAACTACAACTGAGAAGACTTAGTGGATCTTGATGTTATCAAAGCTCCCCCTGAGATATTGATTTGTTCAGGAAGGTTGGAGCTTTGATTCATGGTGTGTCAGACTTCAATCCTTTAGCCTTTACCAGAAGATATCCAGGAACTTCTTGACTCATAGAGTTGTTGTTGTCCTTGAAGAAACCTGGAATGAAGAAGGAAGAAGACTCTTGATTTTGGATGCATGTTCTTCTTCTTCTTCTTCAGTTGCTGTTCTTTCTCTGGTCTGCGGCTTTTTGTTTCTTTACTGTTGTATTGCCCTGTGTATTGCTTGTGCTATTTCAGATTCTTGATCTCTCAGTGATTATCTGTGGGCTCTACACTTCTGTTTTGTCAAGAAGGAAGAAGAAAAATCCTTTTTTATTTTCCATAAAATCTTCCTTCTGAATTTTGAATTTCTTTAGCATTGATTACTGACGGCCTTGAGAATGTCTGCATTGATTGATTTCCCCAATTGTCTCATTGAAAATCGGCAAGTAATGATCCAGATGAAGGCCATAATCAATGCTGCTTCTAACGGTAATATTCAGAGAATATTATGCATTGATTACTCAGGAATTATTGCAATAAAGTAAGGACAGAGGGAGGAAAAGTCCATGTCTGGAACTGCACAGAAATCGTTGAGTGAAGAACAGACTTTGTTGACCTGGGTCCTGAGTTCGTAGAGCTGAGAAGTTATGTTCGTCGACTAGATAATTGTTGTTCGTCGACCTGAGATCCAAGATCATCGACCTAAGAATAGATAACTGCTTTCTCTAGAACCTTTCCAATTCTGCGCATCAAGATCGTCGAGCTGAGATTCTAACTTCATCGACCGGAGTTCAGTGAAATGTTTCTTGGACTTAGAAATGTAAAAGTAAAGTATCCAGAAATCGTCGACCTGAGAATTAAGTTCGTCAACCTGAGAACTGCTAACAGCTTCTTAATACAACTTATCGAGACTATGGTCCATGTTCGTCGAGCTGAGAACATGAATTTGTCTACAGGAGTATGATTCTAAACTTAAAATATTTGAAGTAGAGTATCCATAAATCATCGAACTGAGAACCAAGTTCGTCGAGCTCAGCTCAGAGAATTGTCTCTGAGTTCGTCGAGCTGAGCACGACTTTCGTCGAGCTGAGTTCGATGAACGTCGAACTCATTTTCCTAAGTCTTCGAAATTTCTCTAAGGCTTGAGTCTTCTGTAGTCTGTAGATGGCTAGTCCATGCAGTGTTGATTCTAAGGACATGGCCTAAACTTTAGGACACAAACATGTCCCTGGCTATACTTGTTGGGTCAAACACCCTAGTTTAGTGAACATAGCCCAAATCTAACTAGGGATCCAACAATATCCTCCTATTTGGGTGAGGTCACTAAATACAGACATAAATATACACAAAGCAAGAAAACATATATCTGGCAAGAAATTTTAAAATATGCAGCAGATATATATGTACAGAAAGCTTTGTATTAAGAATATAAATAGATAGTTTTTAAAATAATCAAAGAGACTAAATAGTTTAAAGTTTATTTCTTCTTATTGGGCTCCTTTGGCTTAACCTCTTTAGCTTTGTCACTGTACAACCCCATATTCGCTGAGCCAGATAAGGAGGCACAATGGTCACAGGAGGGTTAGCCGAAGTGGTCCCGCCCTAAGGAGGATCTCGCCCACAGAAGGCGGAAACGTTCTCGCCGGATCGTCGAAAGAGAAACCGTAGGCCGAGAGCGCCAAGCGCGGACTGCGCGGAAGCGCTCTCGCCCAAACCAAGCTTCAGTCCCGAAGAGTTCTCGCTTGCGCTGGGCGAGAACGTTCGCGCCACGCCCTGGGCCGAAAGATCTCGGCACCAGCTCTCGCCGAGTGGGGCCCAGGGTCTTTGGAAGAATGTCCTAATTGCCCTCAGGAGAAATTACTTCAGTACCCTTATAGAGACAGCGAGATTTGGCTATTGGCAGACCAACCAGGGGCTTTTCAGTAAATTCAGGACAGCAAAATGCTATAAATAGACCCATAAGGGCTCCTTAGAAAGCAAGCTATCATTGTCTCCTAAATTCCAGTGCTTTCTGAGGAGCTCCTAGCCCAGCTTTGGCTTTGGAGGGGAAGCTCTCAGAGATCTTCCGGGTGTGAGGTGGGACCTCCCTACTGAGGCTTTTGGGTCAGTCTTAGGTCCTTAGAATCCAGTCAAGGGGTGAGACTTGAGAGAAGTAGGTTTTGGCTGCACCCATTTTTCTTCGAACTTCAGTTGGGGTCATATTTGGCCTCAACAGTTCTGGTGCGGTGAGCGTGGAAGGCAGCCAATTCAAGAAAGCCTTAAGTTTTGTCCCATGGCAGGAGGTGAAGGTGAAGGGTCAGGTTCTGGAGGCTACCCCACCTGGGGAGAGGAAGCGACGAAGAGGATGCTGGATGAGTTCAGGCGAGAGGTTCTGCAGACGATCAGCTTGGCCTTCTCGGCGAGAGGCGAGTGGGCCACCCCTCAGGTCCCGATAGAAGAGGTTCCGCTCTTGGGCGAGAACGCCCCAGGGCAGCGCCCAGGAAAGGAGGTCCCGGGCGAGGCTGGCGAGAGAGATATGGCGGCGCGGGAGCTATTCCCGGGCCAGAGCCAGCGCCCGGGCAAGGAGGCATTGACAGAGCCAGGCGAGAAGGAGGCGGCGGTGCGGGAACTCTTCCCAGGGCACGGTCTCGCGGATCGGGCAAGCCAGCCGAGGCCGCGAGACGTGCCTTCTCGCCAGGCAGGAGGCGAGAGCCCATTTAGCGAGCTCATCATCTCGGCTCCGGTACCGGAGGGGTTCCGGGAGCCCGACATGTCCTACTACTCAGGGAAGGATGACCCGGTGCAGCACGTACAGTGGTTTGAAGACGTTGTGTCAATAAGACAGATGACAGATGCCTTCAAGTGCCGGCTGTTCGCCATCACGTTGAAAGAGAAGGCTAGGGACTGGTTCCACCAGTTGCCAGCAAGGTCAATCTACTGTTTTGAAGATCTGCGGAGAAGTTTCCTGTTAAGGTTCTCAACCTCAAAGAAGCGGAAGAAGGAAGCGGAGTGTCTGTTTGCGGTGAGGCAGAGGCCGGATGAGACGCTGGGTCACTATGTCGACCGGTTTTAGGAGGAGATCCTTCTGGTCCAGGAGGTTCCAGGGTACGCGCTGATGCTGGCCTTCACCCTGGGGCTGAGACCGGGATTTTTTAGAATGGAGTTGAAGAGGATGCCCCCCCTCTCCTTTGAGGAGCTCATGGAGAGGGCGGCAAAGGAGATTGACTTTGAGAGAGCAAACCCAGCATTCGCCAGGAAGTTGGCCAAGCTAGCAGAGGATGACGGTAAGGAACCAGCAGCGGGAAGACAGAAGGAGTCGAGAGAGCAGAGGGAGCTGAGGGAAGAAAGGAGAAGGGAGGAGCCCCGAAGGTTTGGGCAGCAGCAGGGTTGGGGTGCCCGGGAGCCAGTCAACCGGTTGGGTTGGAGGTCCCAGGAGGGTCGCCCCCAAGGCCCAGGAGAAGGCTATCGGGGGAGAGATAACCTGCGAGAGCCCCGGAGGTTCGATCGACCGGCATGGAGGCAGGAGCCGAGGGATCGTCCCCCACCACCGCAGGAGGCAATATAAGTAGGAAGAGGGAGAGGAGAAGCCAGGGGAGCTCGAGGAGGTAGAAGAGGAAGGGGAGACGGAAGAAGGGGCGGGGAGGCGTTGCTCTTTTGTGACTTCCACCAGGAGGAGGGTCACGCAACGACCACCTGCCCGGAGTTCTTAGAGTTGAGGGGGGCCAGGGGAGCAGGGAGGCAGGATCCACCGATGAGGATAGTGGAGGTGCAGTAGGGCGAAGCGGAGGACAGGTGCGAAGACCGGGTGGATGTAGGGACCCGGGGAGGAATCTGGGTGATTCATGGAGGAGTGGGGATTGAAGCAACCCGCAAGGGGAGCCTGCAAACCATGTACCGGAGGGGGGTGGCCTCCACCTCCCAGGTTCCCCCACCAGAAGAAAAGATTACTTTTTCATCAGCGGACATGCCAGACTATGAAGACCCATTCTGCGATGCCCTGGTGATCCAGACGGCGGTGGAGAACTATACCGTTTCAAGGATACTGGTAGATAACGGGAGCTCGGTTAATGTCATCTTCAAGAAAGCTTTTGATGAGATGAGGGTTGAAGGGAAGAGGGTCTTGGCATTGAATGGACCTCTGTTCGGGTTCTCCAGGGAGAGGAAGGAGGTAGAAGGAGGAGTAGGGTTGCACGTAAGGTTGGGGGGCGTGTCGCGGAACTGCAGGTTCGTGATCGTGGACGCCCCGAGCAGCTATAATGACATCTTTGGGCGTCCCCTCATCAGCGCCTTTCGCTGCGTCCCCTCCTCGTTCCATCAGTGCCTCAAGTTCAACAATGGGGGGGTGCAGGTCAGGGTCAGAGCAGACCCGAAGGTGGCAAGGCAATGTTACGTTACGGCAGTCAACACCATTTCATGGATGGCGGAGGCGGAAGAGTTGGAAATAGAGATGGCGGCCCTAGAGGAGGTTGTGGAGGAAGAGGAGATGGTCCTTGAGGAGGTAAGAAAGGAAGCTGGAGAGGAAGCCGGAGAGGAAGAGACAGAGAAGATGCGAGGGGATGTGCAGGTGGTACGGAGGAGCGATGGGCAGGAAAGCCCGGAAGAGGCAGTGGAAGTAGAAGAGCAGGCAGCAAGAGAAGTCGAGGGAGAGGTCCCGGGAGGCGTAGAAGCCGAGCAGCAGTAGCAGAGGGGGGTAGAAGCGATGGAGATTGAGGAGGAGGAAAAAGGAGAGCTGGAGCTGGAGGAAGAGGCAAGAACCGGTTGGGAGCAGTCGCGGCTGGAACCGGCTGAAGAAGTGGTGGAGATGGAGGTCTTCACCAGAGCGGGAAAGGTGCAAAGGGTGCGGGTCAGCGGGGGGTTGAGTCTCGAGGCCCGGGAGCAGGTGCGAGCTTGCATTCAAAGCAACGTTGACGTCTTTGCTTGGAGCGCGGCGGACATGCCGGGCATCGACGCCGATGTAGCTCGCCACCGCCTGAACCTGGATCCCCGCGCCCGCCCCATCCGTCAAAAGATGAGAGCCATCGCTACAAAGCTGGAGGAGCCCATTCGCGAGGAGGTCAAGAAGCTCCTGGAGGCGGGCTTCATCTCAGAGATCCAGTATCCAGGCTGGATCTCCAATGTGGTAATGGTGAAGAAAGGATGTGGTAAATGGAGGATGTGTGTTGACTTTTCTTTGTTGAATAAATCATGCCCCAAGGATTGCTATCCCCTGCCTCGGATCGACGCGTTGGTTGATTCAGCCGTCGGTTTTTCTGTCATGAGTTTTTTAGATGCTTTTTCAGGTTATCACCAGATCCGGATGCACCCTCCTGACACCAAGGATGTTTCCTTCATCACGAGGGATGGATGCTTCAGTTACAAGATGATGCCCTTTGGGTTAAAGAACGCAGGGGCTACCTATCAGCGCATGATGGATCGGGTCTTCCGGGATCAGAGGGGGAGGAACTTGGAGGTCTACGTCGACGACCTAATGATCAAAATCAAGTGCATAGTTTCACACCTGCAAGACCTCGAGGAAACTTTCGCCACCCTGAGAAGTTTTAAAATGAGGCTGAATCCCTTAAAGTGTGTCTTCGGGGCCAGCCGCGGGAAGTTCCTCGGGCATCTTCTGACTCTGGCAGGGGTGGAGCCCAACCCGGACAAGGTCAAGGTCATCCTGGATCTGGAGTCACCACGTGACACCAAGGAGGTCCAGCGCTTAATAGGCAAGCTGGCTGGGCTAAGCAGGTTCCTCTCCAGGGCAGGAGACAAGTGTTCTTCATTCTTTAAGGTGTTGCGGGGGAATCAAAGGTTCGAATGGACGGCCGAGTGCGAAGAGGCCTTCCAAGGGCTGAAAAGACAACTCTCTCAGGCTCCCCTCCTTCAGAGCCCAAAGGATGGGGAGGACCTGACCTTGTACCTCGGAGTAGGGGCGGAGGCGGTGAGCTCCGTCCTAGTAAGGGAAGAAGGAAAGAAGCAGCTTCCCATCTATTACGTCAGCCGGATATTGAGAAAAGCAGAGCTTCGCTACCCCATCCTGGAAAAGCTCGCTTATGCCTTGGTCATCTCGGCCAGAAAGCTCCGGCCGTACTTTCAAGCGCATTCGATTAGGGTGGTGACCGACCACCCTCTTCGCAAGATCTTCGAAGGAGTGGAGCACTCGGGGAGGCTGGCTAAGTAGTCCATTGAGCTAAGCGAGTTCGACATCTCCTTTGTACCAAGGCTCTCTGTCAAGGCACAGGCAGTGGCGGACTTTCTAGCAGACTACGTTGTTGAGGTTGAGGGGGAAGAGCAACAACCGCGAGAAGCATGGAAGTTGATGGTTGATGGGGCCTCAGGAAGGCACTCCCTAGGGGCGGGGGTGGTGTTGACAAGTCCCCTGGGGGTAACCATAGAGCAGGCAGTTATTTTACATTTCCCAGTGACCAACAATCAAGCGGTGTATGAGGCCGTGATCGCCGGCCTCCGTCTGGCAAAGGAGCTAGAGATTCAGGATGTGGAAGTCTTCACTGATTCAAAGGTAGTAGCATCGCAGATCTGGGGAGAATTTGAAGCTCGGGAGCCTACCCTCATCAGGTACCTCTCCAAGGTAAGGGTGATCATCGGAGGATTCCGGTCTTTCTCAATTCAACATGTTCCAAGGGAAGAAAGTGTAGCCGCCGATCGACTGGCCAAGTTCGGACCTCAGGTAGGAGGGACCTTGACGGAGCTGTTCCGACCAGCTATCGAGGAAGGAGAGTTGATGCTTGTGGATCGGCAACCCTCGTGGGTAGATCCATTTGTGGCCTTCCTAACCACCGGTGAACTGCCTGAAGGAACCAAGGTTGGGAGAAGCTTCAAGCGCAAGGCGGCTCACTACCTGATGATGGAGGGGAGTTTGCATCGCAAAATGTTGTCAGGGCTTCTAGCCAGATGTGCAACCGAAGAAGAAATCCCGAAGATTTTAAGGGAGGTGCATTCGGGCGAGTGCGGCAGTCACTCGGGAGGAAGGACGCTGGAGGCCAGGGTGGTCAGACAGGGCTACTTCTGGCCCACCCTAAGGAAGGATGCCATGGAGTTTGCAAGGAGGTGTCAAAAATGTCAACTCTACGCCCCCTTCAACTCTTGGCAGCTCAAAGACTCCGGAGTATCACGGCACCATGGCCATTTGCCATCTGGGGAATGGACTTAGTTGGGCCCTTTCCTCCGGCTAGTGGGCAGAGGAGGTTCCTCTTGGTCATGGTTGATTATTTCTCAAAGTGGCTGGAGGTCAAAGCCTTAGCCAAGGTCACCTCACAGGTCATAAGGAATTTCATCTGGGGGGAAATCATTTGTAGGCATGGATTGCCCCAAGCAATAGTGACCGATAACGGCCCCCAGTTTGCCAGCGAGGAGTTCATCAGCTTCTGCGCTCAACTCGGGATAGATCTCCGGTTTGCCTCCGTCCATCACCCTCGGAGTAACGGCCAAGTGGAAGCAGCAAACAAAATCATTGTAAATCTGCTAAAGAAGAAGGTGGAAAACTTGAAGGGAAATTGGGTGGAGCAGCTCCTATCGGTCCTGTGGGCACTACGAACAACTCCGAACACGGCCACCGGTGAGACCCCCTTCAAGCTCTCTCATGGGTGTGAAGCCGTCCTACCGGTGGAGTTTGAGGTCCGGTCCCCGCGAGTCACAGCCGCGGGAGAAGGAGACGAGGCATGGAGGGTGGAGAACGAGGAGGGGCAGCGCCTCTCGTTAGATATGGTGGAGGAGCTGCGAGATGTGGCAGCTATCAGGCAAGAAGAGATCAAGCGACGGATGGCCAAGCATTTTGATAAGCATGTCAGGATCAAACAGTTTGCTAAGGGGGATCTGGTGCTGAAAAAGGTCGACGCGGCAGGAAGGTCGGCTCCCGTGGGCAAGCTCCGCCCGAATTGGGAAGGTCCATACATTGTGAAAGAAGCCCTCGGAACGGGGGGATACTACCTCCAGGACGTGGAGGGAAGGGCCCTTAGCCACACTTGGAATGGTGATGATCTAAAGTGCTTCTACCCCTGAGGGGGGAAGGATGTCACCACGTATCTCAAAAATAAACTTGTTATATTATATCAATTGTTTCTCCTTTAACTAGTGTCAAATTTTTCATTGCATAGCATAGTTGAATGTTTTGTGATACCCCGAGCTCGGCTCGGCCCCAGGTAGACCCGCTGCGCAGGCTCTCATCTAGCTGGCAGGTCCGAAGGCTCGCCTGTGGGGGATAGGTTTGGTTGGTTTGAGATCTTCATCGGCACCCCGAGCTCGGCTCGGCCCCAGGTAGACCCGCTGCGCAGGCTCTCATCTAGCTGGCAGGTCCGAAGGCTCGCCTGTGGGGGATAGGTTTGGTTGGTTTGAGACCTTCATCGGCACCCCGAGCTCGGCTCGGCCCCAGGTAGACCCGCTGCGCAGGCTCTCATCTAGCTGGCAGGTCCGAAGGCTCGCCTGTGGGGGATAGGTTTGGTTGGTTTGAGACCTTCATCGGCACCCCGAGCTCGGCTCGGCCCCAGGTAGACCCGCTGCGCAGGCTCTCATGTAGCTGGCAGGTCCGAAGGCTCGCCTGTGGGGGATAGGTTTGGTTGGTTTGAGATCTTCATCGGCACCCCGAGCTCGGCTCGGCCCCAGGTAGACCCGCTGCGCAGGCTCTCATCTAGCTGGCAGGTCCGAAGGCTCGCCTGTGGGGGATAGGTTTGGCTGGTTTGAGATCTTCATCGGCACCCAGAGCTCGGCTCGGCCCCGGGTAGACCCGCTGCGCAGGCTCTCATCTAGCTGGCAGGTCCGGAGGCTCGCCCGTGGGAGATAGGTTTGGTCTGGTTAGCTTGGTTAATGCAAGACAGGAAGCACGTTGGGAATACCAAATGAAAAGTGAAAAAGAGGAGATAGATCTCGGCAGAGATAGATCTCGGCAGAGACAGATCTCGGCAGGGATAGATCTCGGCAGGAGAGTCCCCGTCAAAGGGATCTCGAGGTGGGGAGGCTTTCGCCAAAAAGATTCCTCTCAGTGTTCTCGAGCAATCAGGCGAGATCGTTATGCGATGGGCCAGTGGGGACTCGCGCAGTCTAGAGGGGATGGTCCCATCCTAAGGATTCGAGAGTCACGCTTCCGGCTGGCCGGTTACCGCGGGTTCTTGCTGATTCATCGCTAAGGATTTCCTAAGAAGGCCAAGGGCCTTGGCGGAAGCATACGCCGAAAGCGTTCAACCACGACAATTACATCAAACACATTCACAAATGACAAGAAATGTTCGCAAGAAAAAAATTTTACATTAATAATACTATGTATGGGTACAAAATGATAGCGTCTCGCGCTTTACAAAGAGGTGAAGAACAGAAGCGAGAAGGGGACCCTCAAGGGGACAAACTATACCCCTCGGAAGTCTCGCTGGAGCTCCCGCTGGAGCTTCCGCCGGAGCTCCCCCCGGAGGTCTCGCCACCCGCTGCGGGGGACTTTGAGACATCCGAGGGAGGGGTATCGGGGGCGCCCAGGCGCTTCGGAATGGGCTCGAAGAGCCATGGGACAAGTTGTTGAGCGGTGATGTCTTTGACCCTCCCGTCCCAGCAGTTGATGTCGCGCAGCGTCTCCAGCGTCAACTTTACGGTGGCTTGCACGTTCCCCTGGAGCAGCTTGTCGATGTCATAAGCCGAGTAATACTGGCTCTTCAATCTCTCGTCCAGTGGAGGGGCTGCACTCGCCTCGAGGCGCGCGATTTGCTCCCGCAGGAGAACGTTGTCATATCGGGCCTGAGACAGCTCCTCGCAAAGTGCAGCTTGAGCGGAATCCTGAACAGCGGAAGGTTAGCATAGGAGAAGGGTTAGGAAGGCGAGAACAAGTGGTTATGAAAGGTCTCGCTTACCCCTTCCGCTTGGCGCGAGGATAACATTTGCTGGGTCTCGGCCAGCTCCTTGGCCAGAGAGGCCGCCTGGGCCACCGCATCGTCCCTGGCCTTGAACATGTCTTGGAAGTTGCGGTCTATCGTAATACTCCGCCGGACGCACATGTGCACAAGCTCCAGCCCACGCATCAAAGCGCGAGTGGAGTCGTAGGCCAACAGCCGGGTCGACATCCTGTCGTAGACGCTAGCGTCCTCCCGGCTGTAGAGGCAATAGCCTAAGGCGAAAGCTTCGCCGGTGACCTCCTCTCGCTCCGCCCAACTCGGCAAGAGGGACGAGATCGTGACCTTGTTGACGTCAGGATCCCATTGCAGCAGTGGCTTGTTCTCCGCGTCCAGACACCTCACGCCGAGACCGAAGTTGCGATGACCCCGCGGCACCTCATCAGACAAGGGTTGGCCGGAGGTCCCGGCGGCGACACCCTCGCTCTCGACGGCGCCAGGGGTCTGAGGGTTCTCGGCAGAAGTCCCGGGGCCACCCCTGGTGGCCGCAATCTTGCTTACTGCCTGCAGGACCTCCTCGAAGGAGCGGCCGGCGGGTAGAGGTTGGACGGGCGGCACAACAACAGCCTTGCCCTTCTCGGTATCCGTGGTCTTGGGCCTCTTGATTGGCTGAGGTGCGGAAGCACCCGGCTTTCGCTTCACGACACTGCTTGAGGGGGGGAGGCCCGGCTCTTTTCGGCAGGCTTGCGCGGCAGCTTTCATAAGAGCCAGCGGGTCCTTAGGAGGTTGACTCTCTCTGGCGCAAGCCTCATCGAAAGGCTGGCGAAGAGGGATCTCGCGCTCTCCTGCGAAAAGGCCCGGCGATAAATTCCAACCTGGGAAAAAGCAAGAAAAAGGCAAATACCGGCGAGATCTTACCTTCTCCCGGAAGTACAGGAGGAAGAGAATCGACGTCTCGCCGGAGGTAGAGGACGTCGAAATCCTTGGTTCCGAAGAACTCAAGGAGGGCGCTCTCGCGGGAGCCCAAGGACGGAGGCTTGTAGGCGGCATCCTCGTATTGCATGGGGGCGAGGGGTACGTTCCCGAAGTCGCCGGAAACGTAGATGAACCTCTCGCCCCAGTGATGATGCTTGTTGGCGAGACCGATCGTTTTCAGCAGTTGCCCAGAGAAGAACACCACGCCTCCCTTCGCGCGGAAAGTAAATAACTTGCGGAAGATCAGCAAGCTAAACTCAATACTCTCCGACCGCATGTAGCATATGAAGGCCATGAGAATCGCCACGGAGTTAGGGTTCAGCTGCGCGGGAACCACCCCGTAGTACCGGAGAGCCTGCCGCATCTCAGGCCACAGCGGAAGGCGGAAGCCCACCTCGAAGTGTTCGATAGGGATGGCGAGCTCCCCCTCCCCTACGGTGTTGACTTTGTCATGACTGCCCGGGGGCCGCGCGATGAAGCCGGCGGGAACGTGCTGGGTCTTGATCAGATTGAACTCGTCCAGAGTGAGAGTGCAGGAAGGGAAGAGATGCTTTTGGAAGGCTTCCGCGCAGTTGGATCGTCCTTCACCACCGCCCGGCATCGCAATAGGGTTTGAAGGCGAGATCTACGAGGAGAAGGCGAGAGCGAGAACTGGGCGAGAATGGAAGTGGAAGACAGAGACGGGCGAGAGCTTTGCGAAGACCGCGAGAACAACAACAAAGGGGAGAGAGACTGGAATCAGAGAAATGAATGTGGTAGGTGAGCCTCCTATTTATAGAAAATCGTGGTAATGATGGCTGTTTTCAGAAAGGCGGCGGGGGTACAGCCGGCGCGTCCTAGGTCAGCGGCGCTTCGTTTTTCCCGCCCGAATCTGACAGCGACCGATTAACTAAGCAGCTGGCGCAAACGTTGCGAAATGTCATACGGCCGGTAAGGTAGGCGAAAGCAAGGTGGCTCTCGTCACCCCAAAGGCCTGGGAAGATAACTCATACGCATACAAAAATATTAAAGACAGAGTTATTGCTCTCGCTGAGCGGGAACGCGATAAAATAATAAGCGAATAAAGTGCGGGAACATTAGTTACAACTCCAAGCGAATAAATAAGGGTACATTAGAGAAGGGAAGGCCTGGGGAAGAGGAGGGGAGGTCTCGCGCTTCAGTACGGCTCCCAGCGCCATTTCCCTTGCTCTCAACGCCATTTGCCTCGGTCCCGCAGCTTGGTCCGGGGGGGCGCCTGCGGGTTGAAGTAGGATGACAGAACGCTGCATCCCAGGTCAACCCGGCGAGATAGATCCCGGATTCTCTCGATGCATCTCTCAGGAGAGGACCCGGCGGTAGCTCCCCCGGGTCGGTCCATCTCGCCTATAAGGTAGTCTCGCTCCAGGGACTCCAGCCTCTTCTCCACTGACTGGCGAAACTCTCTGGCCGCAAGGTCGCGGACCCGTTCTCGCCAGATGAGTTTCGACAGAATGGCGGTGACCTTCTTCCCTCGTCTTTTCGCGCTCCCGGCACCGGTCAGGATCTCCTCCATCTCGTCAGATGAAGGGAAGGGAGAGCTCTCGCCATCTTCTCCCTCTCTTTCCTCTTCTTCTTCTTCTTCTTCCTCTACCTCAGCGCCAGGCCGCGAGTCCATGTCCCCTGTCGAAAGAATCCCCATTTTAGCGGAAGCTAAAGGATAGCAGCGATAAAATTGCCGTATACCTTCAGAGTGACGAGGCCCCCCGGTCGACGGCAGGCGAGAAGGCCCAGCCCCCCCTCAGCTCCAAAGAGGAGGTGGATTGGCTTTCCTTTGCCGGGGGGGGGGGGGTAAACTTTGCGGATGGTGATCCCGGCCTGATCGAGAGCGGGGGAGCGGGTCTCCTCAGCCGCTGGAGGGCTAGCGTCTAGCGGTGGTGCAGGGATCTCGACATTTTTTCCTCTTGCCGGTAGGGAGGAATCAACCGCATGGGCAGACTGATTCGCAGTTCTCGCCCCACCATCCCGGGTGGCGAGATCTGGAGGTGCGGAAACCGACGCTGCGAGGAATCAGGTCAGCATTTAAAAATACCAGGCGAAGGCAAGAAGGGAACCTTTTCCAGCGGTGTTCGGGTCTGGTGGAGGAGGCGCCTCGGGAACCTGTGGTTGATCATCGTGATGGCTAGAGGGTGGATCCAAAGGTTCTCGCGGGGACGCGGCAGCGTCAGGAACCGTCTCCTGCGAGAGGTATCAAGTTAAACAATTGAGCAGCTGGTTGTTAATTGGTATATCAAGCTTACCTTCCGCGGCGAGGTGCCGTCCGCGCGACTAGGGGTCGGGGTGGGCGGGCTCCTATTCTCGCGGGATAGGTCCCGCTGAACCACCCTCGCCCTCTTCTTCTTCTTCTTAGGCAGAGAAGGCTCCGCAACTGACGATTGTCTCGCAAGCCATGGGGCGACCAGGGCACTGTTAGCCCTAGCTCGCGCCTGCGCCGCGTTAATGCGGTTCTGCAGATCCTGCGGAAGCGGTTTGTCGGCACGCTTGGAAGGCATAGCGGGAGAGGGCGAGAGCTCAGGGGGAGAATGATGACTCGAGGGAAGTGTTATGACCGTCTATCGGCACTCATATTTATAGGCGCCGTACGGCCCACCGAAAGATTCCCTGACGTTGACACGTGCTCAGCGAATATTTTGGGTTGAACATGTCTTTTCGAGCGCGGCGCTAGCTCAAAAAGAGCGGGGATTGTGTACAACCCCATATTCGCTGAGCCAGACAAGGAGGCACAATGGTCACAGGAGGGTTAGCCGAAGTGGTCCCGCCCTAAGGAGGATCTCGCCCACAGAAGGCGGAAACGTTCTCGCCGGATCGTCGAAAGAGAAACCGTAGGCCGAGAGCGCCAAGCGCGGACTGCGCGGAAGCGCTCTCGCCCAAACCAAGCTTCAGTCCCGAAGAGTTCTCGCTTGCGCTGGGCGAGAACGTTCGCGCCACGCCCTGGGCCGAAAGATCTCGGCACCAGCTCTCGCCGAGTGGGGCCCAGGGTCTTTGGAAGAATGTCCTAATTGCCCTCAGGAGAAATTACTTCAGTACCCTCAAAGAGACAGCGGGATTTGGCTATTGGCAGACCAACCAGGGGCTTTTCAGTAAATTCAGGATAGCAAAATGCTATAAATAGACCCATAAGGGCTCCTTAGAAAGCAAGCTATCATTGTCTCCTAAATTCCAGTGCTTTCTGAGGAGCTCCTAGCCCAGCTTTGGCTTTGGAGGGGAAGCTCTCAGAGATCTTCCGGGTGTGAGGTGGGACCTCCCTGCTGAGGCTTTTGGGTCAGTCTTAGGTCCTTAGAATCTAGTCAAGGGGTGAGACTTGAGAGAAGTAGGTTTTGGCTGCACCGCTTTTTCTTCGAACTTCAGTTGGGGTCATATTTGGCTTCAACAGTCACCAGGCTGTATAAATTTGATTTCCCTATTTGGGTTTGCTGCTTGAGTTTTTGTCATTGTCATATCAGCAGCTCCAATAATATTAAGGGAGGTAGCCCTTGACACTACAGCTTCTGGAAGCAGTTTATGTAGTCATCAACATTAAAAAATTTGTTAGATTTAGCAAACCTGTTGAGTTCTTCCTTCCCGTATTTGGACATGGTGGTGTATTCAGAAGGATCCTTTCCTTCAGCTTTTACTTTGTTGATCATGTATAGACCAACCAATCCTTGGAATTTATCCATCCTTGTAGTTGTAGCTATTTTTCGATCTTCAAAAGGTACAGGAGGGGAGACAGGTATCTTTGGTCTTTCAACTTTCTAATGTTCAGTGATTTGTTGTGTTGATGTTGATGTTGTTGTTGTTGTTGCTGCTTGCCTGATGAATAGTGCCTCTACTGGCTGCTTCTTGATGAAGAAGATCTACACTGCTATCTTTGATATGTTTGATAATGGGTAGACCTTTGAGATGAAGTGCCTGAAGCACCAACAGTAGGTGGAGGAGGAGGAGGAGGGTCTTTCTTGAATCTTTGAGGAGGAGGTGAGTATCTCCTTTTTTTTCTCTTTTTTGTTGGTTCTTGGACAGCCACATCCATGTTGGCATGTCGTTGTATGGTGTGATTTTCTGAAGTATATAATAGCGAGTATCATTTGTTGCATTGGGTTTTGGAGCAGGAGGTGGCGGGGCTTTCCTCCTCCTGAAGACTTTCATCTTAGGCTCATCATCAGAATCCTCTTCATCATCCTCATCATCAGTAGAGTCTTGAGGATTATCATATATTGCATTAATCTCTTTTAGAGCCTCTGCAGATATCATGGGTTTTTCTGCCTGGGAAGGAGCATAAGGAGGAGCTGGAGCTAGAGCTGGAGAACTATACACATCAGTTCTTTCAGCAGCTAATTTATTTTCTTCATTCTCTTCTTCTATATCAGCCATGATCAATTCATCAAGATCAGACATTGGGGAGTCATCCATAACAAAAGTTGGAGCAGAAATGTCTCTGGGAGGGGATGCAATAATGAGGGAATCAGATTTTGGTGGAGATGGAATGGATGGAGCCTCTAGAACAGTAAAACTACCCTTAAGTTACATGGAAATCTTGGGGCTTATTGGAGAGGTATATGGGACTATAGCCAAAGATGGCTTTATGCTGTGCTCTGGCAGAAAATTCAAAAAATCTGTATCAAAAATGCTCAACAAATTCAAAAGATCAACTTTGACATTTATAATATAATCACCAATAATGTCTATCTCAGCCAAAACAGGCTCATCCATATCAGTATTTGATTCTATTAAATATATTATGTCAGAAGGATCTGCTACATCTTCTGAGGAGTCAGTCATGAAAGAATAAAGTTCTGCTTCTGCTGCTGCTTCTGCTTCTGCTGCTACTTTTTCTGCTACTGCTACTGTTGTTTTTGCTGCTACATTCACTGGAACTTCTTCATCATGAAGCATCTCATCCTGAGTGGCTGTAGAAGGTCCTAGAGCCAGTCCCCCAGAAGAAGGGACAGGAGATAGAGCAGCAACTATGGCAGAGAGATTTTTGATGGAAGCAGTAAGAGGACCTATAGCATTAGTTAGAAGATTTTGAAGAGTTGGAGAGATGAAAGCAAGCAAATCCTTAGCAATATCAAAGAAATTTAAATAAAGGGATTCTGGAGAAATTGAGGAGTACGGATTGTGGTGACCACAATTTGAACAAACAGAAAATGAGCTAGACATATCTTGGTGTGTGTGTTCTTTTGTAGAAGATTGAACTTCAGTTGTGGGGATGGATTCTTGATGTGGGGATGATGGGGGGCTCACTAGATTGAATGTGTGGGATGAGATAAAGGTGTCAGGATCTATGGTAGTTAAATGAGTTGGAAGAGGGGATTGATATGGGGATGGTTGTGGTGATGGGGAAGGAGAGTGTTGTATGGATTCTTGAATGGGGGAAGATGGGATTTCAGTTGATTGGATTGCAGTGAGATTTATTTGAGGAGAGGACGGAGGTGGAGACTGTACAGGAGATGGAACTGGTGTAGAAATGTGAAGTGGTTGTTGTTGTTGATGTTGAGGAGAGGAAGTAATATTGGAGGTGGAGGGGGCCTCTTTTGGGGTTAGAGGAGCGGTTATGACAGCCCTAGTGCTTTCAGAAGGCCTGGAGGAGGAAGAAGCCTTGGTTGACATGGTGATCCTTCTTTCCCATCTGCCAAAGAGAGTAGAGGTGAGCCTCTTGGAGGCATTGATGAACACTGTTGTTGATACCAAGTGTTCAGAAGCCCTTTCTTGTAGAAAATTCCACAGTATTCTGCCGAAGCAAACTTCTTTTTGGTGTTTTTCCTCTTAATCAAATCAAATAGTAATTATCCCCATTTAATTCTTTTCTTCTCCACTAATGCAGCCTTCACTAAGAACTGATGCCTGGTTATATAATCATGTGTCATGTGTTTTCCTAACAATACTTTGCCGACCACATCAGCTAAGAACTTGTATTCAGCCGACAAGTTCTTCATGAGCAGTTTGTTGGCATTATCGCGACAGTGACCCATTTTATTTAACATACCATCATACTCATCAACATCCAGTTCAATGTCTTCTTCACCATTCAGCAGACCGAAAATGTCGGTTAGTATATTTGGGGAGCGAGACTAAGTTACCTGCAATTGTTCCTATCATGGAATCGTTAGTTGTTGTGGAAGTAAAAACCCATTCTTTAACCTCAGTCATTGCAATCTTGATTCTAGCCGTCATGAACTTTTTCAGTTGTTGGTCTTCAAACAACTTCAAGATTTCCACGAAGATTTTATCAGAGAACTGGAAGGAATCAAAATCGATGTCAAATCTCATGTCAAATTTCATTGTAGAGTAAGCAGTAGCCTGTATTTCCATGGTGCACCTGCAAGAGAAAAAAGAAGATCAAGTCCTATGGAACTGAAAACGCGGGACAGAGGTCGAAGAAAAACCTAGATATATGTTTTTTCAGAATATGAATCGACAAACTCCGTTCTATTAAAAATAAATAATTCTTCGATCTGAGGTCGACGAAAGATTTTATAGTTAAATAATTCGTCGAGCTTAGTCTGAAGATTTGAGAACATTTCGTGGAGCTCCGTTCGACAAAAGTTTTCTGAAGCAGATTCGTCGGTCTCCGGTCGGAGAAAACAACTTCACATAGAGAGAGTTCGTCGATCTCCGTTCGATGAATATCTCTAGAACTTTTCCCAGTTTGACGAACTTGAAAAAAGTCGTCGAGCATAGATAGAAGTTAAATCAAAGCTTCTCCATTGATCATTCCAAGCTGATTTATAAAGAAAAAGTGATTTCTTTCATCCAAGGGTTTGGGGAAAATATCTGCTCTTTGTAAACCAATGTAGATATAGACAAGTTTAATTTTGTTTTTGTCTGCACACTCTCTAATGAAATGATGCATAATGTCTATATGCTTAGTCCTACTGTGATGGACTGGATTTTGAGCTATGGTTATAGAACTTGTGTTATCATATAAGAGAGTGGAATTATTTAAGTAGAAACCATAGTCTAGGAGTTGGTATTGAATCCACAGTATCTGGGAATTGTAACTGCCAGCTGCAATGTATTCTGCTTCAGCAGTTGGTGTAGACACAAATGACTGTTTCTTATAGAACCAAGACACTAATCTCATACTAAGGAACTGACAAGTCCCTGAGGTACTTTTTCTGTCTAACCTGCTTCCAGCAAAGACATCATTTGAATATCCGATTAAATCAAATTCTGACTCAGTAGGATACCAGAGTCCTAGACTAGGACAACTCTTTATATATCTCAAAATTCTTTTTAGAAAAACTAGATGAGATTTTTTAGGGTTCACTTGGAACCTAGCATAAAGACATGTGGCAAACATTATATCAGGTCAACTTGCTGTAAGGTATAATAGGGACCCAACAATGCCCCTATATAATTTCTGATCAACAGGTTTCCCATGTTCATCAGTGTCTATTATAGCATTAGTGGCCATGAGTGTTTTCTTAGCTGAGGCATCAGCCATCACAAACTTTTTAATAAGCTCTTTAGCATATTTAGCCTAGGAGATGAAAATGCATCAGGTAGCTGCTTCACTTGGAGACCAAGGAAGTAGGAGAGCTCACCCATGCTACTCATTTCAAACATAGAATGCATGAGGTCAGAAAACCTTTTGCATAGTTTAGAATCAGTAGACCCAAATATAATGTCATCTACATATATTTGTACTAACAAAGTTTGATTCTTATGGTGCCTAGTGAACAATGTTTTATCTACAGGGCCTCTAGTGGATTTATGCTCTATCAAAAAGTTAGCTAAGGTCTCATACCAATCTCTTGGAGCTTGGTTTAGACCATAAAGAGCTTTATGGAATCTAAAAACATATGAAGGATGGGTTGGAGAGATAAAACCTGAAGGTTGTTAAACATAAACCTCTTCTTTAAGTACTACATTCAGAAAAGCACTCTTTACATCCATCTGATAGACTTTGAACTTCTTGTAGGCAACATAGGCAAGGAAGATCTTGATTGCTTCTAACCTTGCAACTGGTGCAAAAGTTTGGTCATACTCTATTCCTACTTCTTGCCTATAACCTTAAGCAACAAGCCTAGCCATGTTCCTCACAATTAAACCATGGGCATCTAGTTTGTTTCTATATACCCATTTAGTTCCAATGACTGGGTAGTCTTTGGGTCTTGAAACTAAATCCCAAACTCTACATCTCTCAAATTGGTTGAGTTCCTCTTGCATTGCAATGATCCAGTGGGGATCTTGCTCAGCATCTTTTATGGATTGAGGCTCAACTTGAGAGAGAAAACGGGCATGCATCACATCTTGGTTGAGTTGATGCCTTGTCTGTACACCTACTGATATGTCTCCAATCACTTGAGTCTAGGGTGATCCCTTAGTGTGACAAGATCAGTGGATGGAGTTGGTTCCGCAACAACATTTGGAATTAATTCCTCTTGTGGAATTATGTCTGCTGTTTAATGAAGTTCAACCACTTATGTGCTTTCTTCTTCATTGTCTTCATCAACCTGTGGTGGATATGGTGATGTAACCTCTTGTGGAACGTTTAATTCACCGAATTTCTCACGCAAGTGAGGTACCTGCAAGGTGCTATTGTTAGAAATCTATTTCTCCCCGTAAGACATGTTAGACTCATCAAAAGTAACATGAATTGATTCTTCAATTTTTAAAGATGACTTGTTAAATACCCTATAAGCTTTGCTTACTTTGGAATATCCTAGAAAAATTCCCTCTTCAGCCTTTGCTTCAAACTTTCTAGTATAATTCTTGTTATTATTTTGTATATAACATATGCAGCCAAATACTTTAAAATATGTGATTTTAGTTTTCTTCTCTTTAAGTAATTCATAGAGAGTCCTATTCTTAAGTTTATGTATTAGACTCCTGTTCAGTACATAGTTTGCTGTGCTTACAGCCTCTGCCCAAAAGGATAGGGGATGTAAGCATCTGCAAGTAATGTGCCTGCAGCTTCAATTAGGGTTCTATTCTTCCTTTCAGCTACCTCATTTTTTTGAGGGGTTCTAGGAGCTGAGAAGCAGTGTCTGATACCTTCCTTCTCACAGAATTCATGCATAAGAAGAGACTCAAACTCTGTACCATGATCACTTCTGATCAATGCAACATGAGTAGAGTACTCAATCTGTATGGTCCTGAAAAGATCTATAAGAACTTTGAATGTATCTGACTTAGATCTCAGAAAGAACACCCAAGTGAATCTTGTCAAGTCATCCACAATAACTAGAGTATAGGATTTCCCTCATAGGCTTTGTACATCAATAGGTCCAAAAAGGTCCATGTGTAGCAAGTACAAAATCGTAGGTAAATCACTCTTATTTACTGATTTAAAGCTAGATTTTGTTTGCTTGCCTAGTTGACAAGACCTGCAGAGGCCTTCCTTCTTGTAGGGACCAGAAGGTAAACCTCTCACAAGGCTCTCTTTAGATAGCATAGCAATGTTTTTCATATTAACATATCCTAGCCTTTTATGACATAGTTCATTTTGATTGCTAACTATATTAAGTAAACATATATCTGAAGGTGTAGAATGAAAATCTAGTATATATATGTTACCCTGTCTATTTCCAATTAAAATAGTTTGTTTTTCTTTATTAGAAATAACACAAGTTGTTGAGTTAAAGTGTACCTGATAACCTTCATCACATAATTGGCTTATAGAGATGAGGTTATGCTTGAGTGCACTTACATATGTCACCTTTTTGAAAGTGACTGCTCCAATCTTTACTTCTCCGAAGCCCTCTGACTGGCCCCAATTTGAATCACCAAAGATAACCTTTGGTCCTAGCTTGGACTTGTAGTTGCTTAAGTTATCCTTGCTGTCAGTCATGTGTTTGGAGCATCCACTGTCCAGATACCATTTTTGATTAACCACTGGACAACCCTTTTCCTACAATGAAAACAGTTAGTTGTTCTTGAACAAGGTTACCTTAGGTCCTTTATATTGTTGATAAGAGAAACTAGATATTACTAAAAATTCATGTTGTGATTTATACCCTATGGGGTGAAATCTTCTAGGAGGAATTATCCAATCAGCTAGTGGATTAAAAGGTTTCCTAGATTTAGTAGAGTTGTTTTTATAGTTATGACTTTTATTAAGTCTTTCTGGGTTCAACGAAATGTTGAGAGTTCATCGACCAGAGTTCGACGAAATGGGATGAGATCGTTGATCTCTGCTCAGAGAATGTATATATCCATTTTTTGTGCCCCAAGTTCATCGATCTCTGCTCGACGAACCATACACAATTCGTCGATCGTAGTAAGACGAATTATTACTATATAGATTTGCGTTCAAAGTTTGTCGACTTGAGTTCGACGAACTGGCTAAATTTCATCGATCTGAGTTCGACGATATCTGTAGAACTTTGTTTTTGTCTAAGGTTTTCTGGTTTCTATTTTTGTGATTTTTAAAGTTAGTTACTTCTTATGTGGTTTGATTGTTGTTCATTACTTCTTTATTCTTAGCTGACACAAATTTAATGGTGGTTGACAATATGTTCTTCTTGAGGATGGGGGGTAAACTTGATGATGCACCCAAGCCCAGTTTTCATTCAGTCTGACATTGACTGTTCTTGTGATGTCCATCAGCTTAAGGCTTCTCCCATTGAGAGATTCCTCAAGTTGTTTGGCCTCACATAGCTCTGTTTTTTAAAGAATTAATTTGTTCTTCTTTTAGCTTAGTGTTTTCAGAAATCAGGTTTTCCTGATTAGATAATTTTTCTCTAAGTGTTTTGATTTCCTTTTCAGAGTTGATTAAATCAATACACAATGTTTTAAATTCAGTTTTGAAAGTATTAGAAATATAATCAAAAGTTGAGAGTACCTGATCAGCTTCTGATTCTGAAGCTCCTTCATTATTAGATTCTTCTTCATTTGATTGACTTTTGGAGGCATCAATGGTCATGAGGCAGACTTCTTTGGCCCTTGCCTCTTCTTCCTCTTCACTTGAGCTGGAAGATGTGGATTCATCTTCAGTGTCACTCCAGTTTTCAGCTACAAAGCCCTTCTCCTTCTTTTTGTATTTATTGTAAGAAGGCCTTGAGCTTTGTTGTCTTCTGGAGTCCTTCTGTCTTCTCCTTTCTTTCTTTTGATTCTTTGGACACTCTGAGATAATGTGTCCAGGTTTCCTGCAGCCAAAGCAAACTACTTCTTTAGTGGGAGTTTTGTCATACCTTGGCTTATCATCCTGGCTGATGATTTTCTTCTGAAGTCTTTCCTTGACATTTTGTAAAACCTTTTGGTAAGGAGACTCATTAGCTCTTCATATATTGTTGAAATTTCTATCTCCTCACCAGCCTTGAATGCCAGGTTGTGCTCTTTCCTTGCTGGTAGAGGAGTCCTTTATTCAGCTGCTTCTCTGGACTTGATTAGCTGCTCATAGTATTTGAGCTTTTCTAATAGAGATTCTGTGGAAATCTCATTTAAGCTCCTGGCCTCCATGATTGGCCAGATCCTTGAATCCCATGAGCATGAGAAGCACATGTAGATTTTGTCATTCACCTCAGTGAGGGTGATGTCCTTATCCAAGGTCTTCAGCTCATTGATGATTGAGCTCAGCCTGTTGTATATGTCTGCAACAGATTCTGCTTCATCCTTCTTGAAGTTCTCGTACTGGGATATGAGATTTGACCTTTTGTCCTTCCTTTCATCAGTAGAGCCAGCCACCATTTGGTTGAGAGAGTCCCAAATGGCATTGGCTGATGTGCATTCAGCCACCTTCTAGAAAATGTCATCAGACATTGTTTGGGCCAGAATATTCATGGCTTTAGCATCAACAACTTTTGCTTTCTTTTGTGCATCAGTCCATTCAGGTGGTGGAACTGCTTGAGTGCTTGAGGCTGTTGTAGATGTAGAGGCAGTTGCTTGAGAAGGACCTGTCAAAATAAAGTTGTAGATGTCCTCATCAATAAAATTCATATACAGTTTTATTCTTACCTTCCATATGGCAAACTTATTTAAGTTGCACACTGGAGGTCTGGTGCTTGCATAGTCTTTATTCTATAACATGCTGTGTATATACTGTTAATAGAAATAAAATAAAAATCAGATCTAAAAAGGGATCTTTTGGTTCAAGGGTTAGCTTGTACAACCAAAGGAACCTGCTCTGATACCAATTGAAAGTTAGGGTTAGATCTGCTATACTCTAGAGGGGGGGGGGGGGGTGAATAGAGTATCTTGAAACTTTTAATGCTTTTTGCTGTAAATAAAAATCAGTCCTAAGATAAAATAATCTACAACAAGCACATCAAATATGATCTAACTATCACAGACACAGCAACCAAACAAGCACAGCCACAACAAGAGCAAAAGAAAAAGATGGCAACCAGACAACACAAGAATTTTATAGTGTTCCCCAACCTAGGTACATCCACTCTTCTACCGCCCTGGTAGGAATCCCCTCAGGTTTTTGATCAGGTGACTGCCACCAATGAGCTTTTGATCAGGTGCTCAAAAACCAATCCTAAGTCTTTTGATCAGATGACTTGCAACCAGGAATAATTTTTGAAGGGAGTTAAAGAACCCTTTTTATAATGGGGGTGAGAGAGTGATGATGTCTTCACTTTCTAAAATATAACTGAGAAGACTTAGTGGATCTTGATGTTAATAAAGCTCCCCCTGAGATATTGATTTGTTCAGGAAGGTTGAACTTTGATTCAGGGTGAGTAGGCCTTCAATCCTTTAGCCATGACCAGAAGATATTCAGGAACTACTTGACTGATAGAGTTGTTGTTGTCCTTGAAGAATCCTGGAATGAAGAAGGAAGAAGACTCTTGATTTTGGATGTATGTTCTTCTTCTTCTTCAGCTATTGTTCTTTCTCTGGTCTGGGCTTTTTGTTTCTTTATTGTTGTATTGCCCTGTGTATTGCTTATGTTATTTCAGATTCTTGATCTCTCAGTGATTATCTGTGGGCTCTACACTTCTGTTCTGTCGAGAAGGAAGAAAAAAAATCTTTTTATATTTTCCATGAAATCTTCCTTCTGAATTTTGAATTTCTTTTGCATTGATTACTGACGGCCTTGAGAATGTCTGCATTGATCGATTTCCCCAAATGTCCCATTGAAAATTGGCAAGTAATAATCCTGATGAAGGCCATAATCAATGCTACTTCTAACGGTAATATTTAGAGAATATTAAGCATTGATTACTCAGGAGTTATTGCAATAAAGTATGGGCAGAGGGAGGAAAAGTCCATGTCTGGAACTGCACAAAAATCGTCGAGTGAAGAACAGAATTTGTCGACCTAGGTCCAGAGTTCGTCGAGCTGAGAAGTTATGTTCGTCGACAAGATAATTGTTGTTCGTCGACCTGAGATCCAAGATCGTCGACCTAAGAACAGATAACTACTTTCTCTAGAACCTTGCTAATTCTGTGCATCAAGATCGTCGAGCTGAGATTCTAACTTCATCGACTAGAGTTCAGTGAAATGTTTCTTAGACTTAGAAATGTAGAAGTAAAGTATCCAGAAAACATCGACCTGAGAATTAAGTTCGTCGACCTGAGAACTGCTAACAGCTTCTTGATAAAACTTGTCGAAATTGTGGTCCAAGTTCGTCGAGCTGAGAACATGAATTTGTCGACTGTAGTATGATTCTGGACTTAGAATATTAGAAGTAGAGTATCCATAAAGCCTCGACCTGAGAACCAAGTTCGTCGAGCTCAGCTCAGAGAATTGTCTCTGAGTACATCGAGCTGAGCACGACTTTCGTCGAGCTGAGCACGACTTTCGTCGAGCTGAGCACGACTTTCGTCGAGCTGAGCACGACTTTCGTCGAGCTGAGTTCGACGAACGTCGAACTCATTTTCCTAAGTGTTTGAAATTTCTCTAAGTCTTGAGTCTTCTGCAGTTTGTAGACGGCTGGTCCATGCAGTGTTGATTCTAAGGATATGGCCTAAACTCTAGGACACAAACATGACCCTGGCTATACATGTTGGGTCAAACATCCTAGTTTAGTGAACCTAGCCCAAATTCAACTAGGGATCCAACATTTGTTTCTCTCTTGCAGGTGCATTCATGGCGATTCCAGCAAGCGCTCTCTCCACCATGAAATTAGATATGGGGTTTGATATAGATTTCGACTCTTTCCAGTTTTTTGACGCAATCTTGGTGGAAATCCTGAAGTTGTTTGAAGATCAACATTTGAAGCAGTTCATGACACTCATAATCAAGGTTGCAATGACAGAAATCAAAGAATGAGTCTTTACTTCATCAACCTCTAAAGATAACATGACGAGAACTATCTCTGGTAATCAAGTTTCCCTCTCTCCGAATATACTAACTGAAATCTTCTATCTCTTAAATGGTGTTGATGAGATAGAAATGTACTCTAAGGAGTATAACAATATGTTAATCAAAATGGGTCATTCTGGAGATAACCCTACAAGCTACTGAAAAAGAACCTGTCTGCTGAATGCAAGTTCTTAGCAGATGTAGTCGAGAAGGTGTTGTTAGGCAAGCATACAGCACATGACTACATCACCAGGCACCAATTCTTGGTGATGGTTTCCTTGCTTGGTAAGAAAAGAATTAACTGGGGTAAATTATTATTTGATCTGATTAAGAAGAAGAACAACAAGAAAGAAGTCTGCTTTGGAAGGGTCTTAGGGATTTTTCTGTAGGAGAAAGCATCTGAACATCTTGTTTCCACACCAGTGTTCATAAATGCCTCCAAGAGGCTAACCTCTGCCCTGTTTAGCAGATGGGAGAGAAGGATCACAAAGCCAACCAAGGCTTCCTCCTCCTCCAGGCCTTCTGAGGGCACCAAGGCTGATACAGCCACTCCCCACCCATGTTCTGAAGGAGCTCCTCTTCCACCTCCTTCTTCAACCATATCCATTCGAACAATAACTCCTCCATATCCCCAGCCAACTTTAGCTCCTCCTCTAAAACAACCAGCCATCTCAATCCCTTCACCAACTCATGTGCCAAAACCTCCTCAATTACACTCCATATCACTCCTCCTCAATCTCCTCTTCCATCCCATCTACAAGACATCAACACTGACACATTCTTGTAATCCCCTACATTCAATCTGCTCACCTCATTAACATCTACACCTACTTCTACTGTCCATGACATTCCCAGTCATACACCATCCCAAGCACCATTGTCACAACCCGCATTTCCTCAACGAGTACCTCGTAGCAGAGCAAGAGGAACTACGGGTTATGATGCCACGTCGTGCAGGGGATAACTGCACACGAGCAGGCAACCCTTGACGCTTACTTTATGAGTTGAAATTCAACAGTTAAATGCAAGAAAACCTTTGGATTGACTGGCCGTATCCCTCAGCCTTAGGTATCAAAAACAGTTTTTGTACGCGGCGGAAATACTTTGTTTATTTATGACGATCTCCTATATGCAGTCTATAGTGATACTACTATAAGAAACCATCTTTGTTTACGTCATTTGGAAAATAAGTGTTTGGTAACGAAAACATGTTATGCATGGATACAATAATAGGTTTGGTTTAGCTTCAAAATACCTAATGCAACCTACCATAAATTCTTCCCAAGAGCAAGAAGACATCATCCAAATGAGTCACATTTGCAGTCTATTATTCATACATCACAAGTAAAGAAAGCCACCAATGGGCGCCAACAAGCTGACACGAACCCATTGGGGCACATGTATGTCTGTACAACAAAGAAAAGAACTACCTCGCTAAGTAAGCTCGGCTAGCTCCCAAGAAATGCCACCAACAAACCTAGCCGCTCAACCGGCTACAACCTGCACCTGAGGCATTCAAGAAAGAAGACCTCAGCAATCCTCGAAGATACAATAAAAAGAAGAGCAGCATGTTATACAATATCATGAAGGGGCTTACCAACCCCGTAACAAGGTTTCATCTAAGTAAAATGAGTGAAGAAAATAAGTGGAAAACGCACCAAAACACATGCCAAACGCACCAAGTGCGTACAAGTTTCATCAAGTCCTGCTCAACCCGCAGGAGCAAAAGGCAAAACACATGCCCATTCCATCATCCTTAGTACAAGAAACAACTAAACGAGTGAAACATAAGCAGCGGTTACATGCGATTCAGCAAGGGTCTTTTGGTGGCAGCCCTAAAGTGGAACGCACCAAAAACAAACCAGCCCAAACCGGGGCCAAAATGGTGCTCTTCACCACAAATCCAAACCCGGTGGCCACAAAGGCATAAACCACACCACCCCTTACCAAATCCGCACACACACACACACTTCTGCCATGGTTCACAATGCGCCTCGCAAAACTCACCATAAACGAACCTAACCGTAACACCACAATCAAATCTCACCATAACCCAAGTACCACTTTCCCTTCCTTTACCCTCACACATGACGACAAATTGCCAACGTAGAGTTTGATGAACTTCATCACATGAAAGAGTTTGATTAACCTAATTACATAAATCACATGTTTGGAACAAGAATCATATGCTTTTGATCAAGGAAGAATCACATATATTTGAAAGGCTACATGAACATGAATCAAATTAGCTACATGAATCACATGAACAAAAGAACTACATGAATTAACCTAGCATAGACTTGATAACTAAACAAAACTAAACATGGAAGACCAAAGTCATTCAGCATAGGGAAATTTAAGAGCATAATAAAGCTAGTGAGGAAGAACCCAAAACAAGAAGAACAAGCTAGGAAACTTGAAAGAGAAAACTAGCTATTTTGCACAATCAAAACCAAGAAAGAAGATTGGCAAGGGTGAAGAACATTGCTTGCCTGAACCGAGACGATGCCGCGACGGCTGCACCTCTCTTTCCTTGCCTTGCTTGAGCCTTGCTCCTTTGCTTTCTCTTTGAGAATGAAGAATAAGATGAAGAGAAGGTGAAGTGAGGAGGAGAAACTCTGTTTCGGCCTTATTTTCTCCAGAACAGAGCTGGACCGTTAGATGCAGAATCAAGAAAATGAACGGCACAAAAAAACTGGAAAAAGTCTATTTTCGGGCCGGTCACACCCTGTGTCACGCCCGTGACGCAGGGCGTGTATCTTAAGCGGCGCAGAAAGTCGGCAAATCCAAGTTTATCCCCACGGTACACGGCCGGGTACATGCCCGTGACGGGTCGGTCACGCCCGTGACCTAGGGCGTGTAGCCCGTGTCTCGACACCTCGTCGACCAAAAGTGTCGACACTCGACACAACTTGACATGCCCTGTGACACGCCCGTGTCACAGGCCGTGTCCCCTCTCTCGACACCCAACACTCGACACTCAACACTCGACACTCAACACTCAACACTCGACACTGCGGGACACGGCCCGTGACACGCCCGTGTCACGGGGCGTGTACCCCATTCGTCGAGCTCAACTCGACACAGGAAAATCGTCGAGTCAAGGAGGTCACGCCCAGGTCACGCCCTGGGTCACTCCCCCGACACGCCCGTGTCGGGGGGCGTGTTACGCACAAAAATGACTATTTTTCCCTGTTTTGAAAAATGTTTCTGTGTCGTCCTAGACCATTTTTGCCTTAAGAACTTTTTACCCTTTTTTGTTTGCTGTACCACCAACTCGTTTTGAGCAACCTTCCCCGGGCGCAAACAAGTGCAAGCATTCCCTAAGAGGCCTCACCGAGTCCCCATCTGGACTTCGGTTTGCTGGGGAATCGTGCAACTCTGCTACCAAAATAGCCACTCGCAAGCCCGCGGGAAAAATCATGCTCGAACAACGGTCAAAGCCAACGTAACGCCCATCAAGCGTACGCCATCACAAATCCGGGGTATTACAACCATCCTCTCCTCAGGATGACATCCTCCCTGATGTCACTCCTTCTGCTAATCCCTTTGTATCCACCCATACTCCCCCTGAGTTTATGGATATAGCTTCTCCTTCCCTGTCCACCATCCTGGAGCACATCACTCCAGTGATTAGGAATCTTATAGCAGAGGCCATTACACCTCTTTCTAGTTCTATTTCTTCTCTTGCTGCTCTCTTTGCTGCCTCCTCTGTCCCTCATTCTTCTACTAAGGGTCTGATTCCAGCTTCTGCTGAAATCAGGAAGTGGGAGATGCTCAATGAAGAAGCTTCTCCAGTTTCAGCAGCAGCAAAAGTTTCAGATACAGATATTTATATGGTTCTAGATACAGATAAAGCTATAGAGGATACAAAAAAATAACTGTTTGTGATTGCTCTGTCCATCCCATAGTTGATTTGTTCAGTTTGTTGAATTCTTTGGATTCAATTTATTTAAGTTCTATTCCTTTTGTCTACCTAAAGCCATCCTTGGCTATTATACCTTATACAGCACCTATTAGTCCCACAGTTGCCAAGCAAATTAAGGACAGTTTTGTAGTGACAGAGATTCAAACAATATCCCCTTCCAAAGATATCTCTTCTCCAGAGGCTGTCTCAGCTCCTACTTATAGGATGGATGACAGTCCACTGCCAGATTTGGATGAAAAAATCATGGCAGAGATAGAGGCAGAAAACGTATCAGTTGCTGAACAGCCTCAGACTCCAAAACCTCAAGCAGTAGCTCCAGCTCTAGCTCCAGTACCTAAAGCACAGCCTCAGGCTGACAAGAAAATTGACAAAGATCTTTTGAATGCTCTGGATGATTTATATAATAATACTCAGGGATCCTCCTCTGAAAAAGATGACGATGATATTGATGATTCTGATGATAGCCCTTCTACCAAGAAGAAAGTGTCTAAGAAACAAAAGGCTCCTCTAGTTGCTGCTCCAAAGCCAAATCCAACTCATGATACTCCTTATTATATTATGCAGAACATCACTCCTTACCCTGGAATGCCAGCCTGGATATGGTTGTCTAAGAATGAGCAGAAAGCAAGAAAGAAAAGCATGAGATATTATCATCCTCCTTAGAGACACAGGAAAGGACCTCCTCCTCCTCCACCTGCTGCTGGTGCTTCAGGAAATACTTCTCAGAGGTCTACCTCATATGCTCAAACATACCATAGACAACATGGTAGATCCTTATCTTCTCAAGGAAGCAGCCAGCATAGGTACTCTTCAAGCAGACATCAGCAACAACAACATCAATAGCAACAGCAACAATAACTTCCTGAACCACAAAAAGCTGACAGTCCTAAAAGGCCAGAGTCTCCTCCCATTCCATTTGTCGATCCAAAGACAGAGACAACTGCTAGAATGGCCAGGTTCCAGGAAATGGTTGGACTTTCAATGATAAACAAAGCTAAAGCTGAAGGAAAAGACCCTTCCCAATATTCAACAATGTCCAAATATAGAAAAGAAGAATTAAAAAGGTATGATAAAGCTATCAAATTCTTTAATGTTGATGCTTATATGAACCTACATCCAAAGGTTGTTGTGCCTAGAGCTACATCTCTGAATATTATTGGGGCTGCTGATATGACAATGTCCAAGAACCAAGCAGCGGATCCAAATAGGGAAATCAAGTTTACACAGCCTGTTGACAAGGAGAAAGATGAAAGCTAAAGGAGAATCTGAAAAAGAAGAAATGATGATATTTAATTTTGTCTTTGTTTGTCTAAAACTCTTTATTTATGTACTGTCACAAAGCTACTTTGTAAATTTCTGCTGCATTTTTCATTTTTCTGCCAGATATGTTTTTCCTGCTTTGTGATTGTTTTCATTTTGTTTGTATTAGTGACCTTGTAACACCCCCTATCCGTCACATTGCATATAACAGTAGGTCCGGCCGGGGCCCGATGTCGTATGCCACAGACAGACCGGGTGGTTACTCATTGAAACCATCCAACCAATCATAACGTCCTAAACAGAGCATTCTAGCGGAAGCAGTTTATAAAAGTTGCAAAAAAGAACTCAGCACTAAAGCATGAATGTCCACTAATACTAAAATAGGAATGTTATACATACATCAGTACAAGCCTTAAGGCTTTACAAAATTGTTCACTTCATATTACATGTTTTACAAACCACGGCACGCAGGCCGGTCATACATGAATAAAACAGTAAACACTCCAATTAGGCCTTCGAGGGCCGGCTTCGCAAATTGGGCTTTAGCCCGCTATTGACTGCTTGGTCCAGCAGCACATGCAAGCAACAAACCACCGCACGGTGGCAAAATAAGGCAACGGTCAGTAATGATGACCAAATTATAACGATCCTGCCCCCAACTCGGGGCGGCGATGCTCTTTCCCTGCATTTCCTTAGCATAAGCGAGCATTATATATATATTCATTTCATCACAGACGTTGGCTCGCACGGCCACACGCCCCGTGCTCTCAGGGCACATTCTCGGTGAACCGGTCGATGTCACATCAATTAAAGCCATATACATTCCGGACTCACCACCGCCACTTTAACGGCCAAACCTATGAGCATTTTTGTCTTCCCGGCATGGGTCACGTCAATTTAAGCCATAGACCGCCGAAGACCCTCATCTATGCCAACGGCAAGTGCCACGTAACTTTAGGTCTCTTTAACCCGAACTACATAGAAGTGGGTACGGTTCCATCTAAACTGTTCTCACGTCGCAACGACAATTTAAGCCATTTGTGCGGGTCAAACTTCTCCCGAGTCCCATTACCATCACATTTCACATAACCCGGTTATGTTCAAGTTGGCTCTCCGGCCACCAAGTCGGCAGGATCACGCATACGCCCAGTTTTCCTGGTGCACCTTTGGGTTAATCCCCAAGGCTCCCTGTTGCAATCTACCGTGTAGAAAACCCGCAAAACAATCAATAGCACGGAGTCTTCTCCGGCATTTATGCAATGCAACATCGCCGATCCAGACCAACATGTCTGGGTAGGCTTCACACATCATGTCTATGTCCGTTCTCGCTTACGAACTCTAAACAGCAGGGACTTCACATATCTACCAGAAGGAACGCCTCCAACTAACCGCAAACTCGCAAGAGCGGGCTTCCTATGCAAAGAAGGAGAGCTACTCATGCTCAAGAAGAAAATCGTTACCCTAGCGTTCCTCTTTGGCGCCATGGAAAAGTAAGCGGATGAAAAGCACCACACTAGCTTTGCCTCCGTGGATCCGGAGTCGGCTTGCGATTTGGAGCTTCGAAGATCCTCCAATGGCCGGATCTAGCTCCTTCTTCATTCCTTGGCTCTCCTCTCTCTCTCTAAGCTTTAGAAAGATAACAACTTAAGAAAAGTCAAGGTTTCTAAGTCCAATCCCGGGTATATCTCACTAGGAACAACCCCCAGCCGTTGGATCCCAAAATAAAGAAACGAACGGCTTTGATTCGGGACTGAAATGCCCAATCTGGATTGCACATGGCCTAGCACACGCCCGTGTCCAGTGCCGTGTGCCTCATTCGCCGTCAAAATCGACTTGCCTGGAACAACACACGGGCATCGAACATGCCCGTGTTCGACCTGACACGCCCGTGTTCCACCTGACACGGCCGTGTGGCGGCCGTGTACCCCCATCGATTTCTCCCGAAATCAACCCGAGCACTGCACGGGTTCTAGGACACGCCCGTGTCCTTGCCCATGTCTACCTCTACACGCCTGGGCTCCAGGCCGTGTACACGGTCTCGACACTCGACACTTCGTCGATCGAAGATCGTCGACCTGATGACACGGCCTTGGACACGCCCGTGTCCTAGGCCGTGTGTCTTGTCTCGACACATCGTTGAGCAAAGTTCGTCGACTCCCCGGGACGAGTGTTGACACGGGTCGACACGCTCGTGTCGCAGGCCGTGTGTCATGTCTCGACACTTCGTCGAGCGCATTGTTGACTTCACGGGCTGAGTGTCGACACGGGTCGACACGCCATGCGACACGCCCATGTCGCAGGCCGTGTGCCATGTCTCGACACAACGTCGAGCGAAATTCGTCGACAACCTGGGCCGATTGTCGACACGGCCTTGACACGCCCTGCGACACGCCAGTGTCGCAGGCCGTGTTCTCTGCTCGACGATCGTCGACTCCAAAATCATCTACCTCTCGACCAACTCGACGACACAAGACTGACACGCCCTGGGACACGCCTGTGTCGCAGGCCGTGTGCCTCCTGCCAGAACCCAAATCTGGCCCAAAACGTCACCCGTCGCTCCTTTGAGTTTCGTGGCGTTACAACTCTCCCCCTCTTAAAAGAATTTCGTCCATGAAATTATATAAAGGAAAGACATGTACAAAACCAAAATTTGTACCTGAGCGGAACAACTCCGGATACTCGTCAAGCATGGTCTGCTCTCGATCCCAAGAGAGATCTTCACGACCGCAATTGTCCCAACGGACCTTGACCATCCTGATCTCTTTATTGCGTAGCCGCTTGACTTCTGAGTCCTCAATCCGCACGGGCTTGACCTTTATCGTCAGCCCACTATCCACCGGCACTTGATCAACCGCGATCACTTGCGTAGGCTCTTGCACCGCCTTCCGAAACACTGAAATATGGAATACATCATGTAAACCACTAAGCTCCACTGAAAGCTTCAACCGATAGGCCGCTTCACCAACTCGCTCCAGAACTTCAAATGGCCCAAGGTACCTCGGGCTTATCTTTTTCAATCGCCGCAGCCGCGAGACACCCTTGAACGGCTTGATCTTTAAGTACACATAGTCGCCCACAGCGAACTACACGTTCCTTTGCTTGGCATTATAGTACTTTGCTTGCCGGTCCTGAGCGATAAGCAACCTCTCCCTAATGGTTCTCACCAAAGAAGTAGCATCCACCACTTCCAATCGCTTATACAACTTTGACTCACCCGTTTCCAACCAAGACAACGGCGTGCAACACTTTCTACCATATAGGGCCTCGAAGGGCGCCATTTGAATACTCGCTTGGTAGCTATTGTTGTATGCGAACTCCACCAAATAAAGGTGGTCTTCCCATTGCTTTCCGAAAAATAAGACACACATACGGAGCATGTCTTCCATAGTTCTATTGACCCTCTTGGTCTGCCCATCCATTTGCGGATGGAAGGCTGTGCTGAATTTCAACTTTGTTCCCAACATTTGTTGCACAAGCCTCCAATCATTGGACGTGAACCGCCCATCTCGGTCACTAACGATGCTGCGGGGCACACCATGAAGCCGTACTATGTTATCCACATAAAGTTTTGCCAACTTCTCTACCGGATCATCCTTCCTATGCGGAATAAAATGTGACACCTTCGTTAGCCGATCAACAACCACCCAAATGGCGTCGTTCCCCTTTTGCGACCTTGGCAAACCGTGCACAAAGTCCATAGAGATGTTATCGAATTTCCACTCAGGAATAGGCAAGGATTTAAGAAATCCTCCCGGCTTTTGACATTCCGCCTTCACCAAGGCGCAAGTTTGGCACTTCGCCACGTAGAGCGCCACATCTTTCTTCAAACCCGGCCACCAAAACAGTTTCTTGACATCACGGTACATCTTCGTGCTCCCCGGGTTAATCGAGTACTTGGTATGGTGCGCCTCGTACAACAATTCCGCCCGCAAATTACCCACACTTGGGATGCATAGACGACCGTCTTTCCAAAACAATCCGTCCTCCATAACGAATTGGGAATTTGACCCATCCAGAGCCTCTACCATGAACTGCTTCATATGAGCATCCATATCCAAAGCCTGCCGAATACGATCAGCCAGGTCATATTGGACTTCAGTCCAATTCAGAACTGCTTCAGCACTTGATTGCCTATCCACACAAACAATCTCCAACGCCTCCAACTCCCGCACCAACCACTCATCATGCACCGATAGACCATTGGCTTGAGCTGGGGCTCGGCGACTCAACGCGTCCGCAACCGCATTCCCTTTACCAGGCAGGTAGTGGATCTTGAATGTATAGTCCCCCAGGAACTCCATCCATCTACGCTGCCACATATTGAGATCCTTCTGATCAATCAGATACTTCAGGCTCTTGTGATCGATGTAGATATCAATCTTCACACCGTACAAATAGTGTCTCCACAGCTTCAAGGCAAAAATCACGGCCGCTAACTCCAAGTCATGGACCAGATAGTTCCTTTCATGCACTTTTAGCTGTCTCGAGTCATAAGCTATTACACTTCCATGTTGCAGCAACACGCAACCCAAACCGCTGCCTGAAGCATCACTGTAAATCTCATAGCCTTCGGTCCCACATGGCGAACTCAACACAGGCGCCGTGGTCAACCGACACTTCAACTCCTCAAAAGCTCGCGCGCACTCCGGCGTCCAAATGAACTTATGCTCCTTCCTCAACAAAGTAGTGAGAGGTTACTCTATCCGCGAGAAGTTCTCTATGAAGCGCCTATAATAGCCGGCAAGCCCCAGAATGCTCCGGACTTCCGCTACCGTAGCAAGCTCAGGCCACTCCCGTATCGCAACAATCTTCGCCGGATCCGCCGCGATACCCTCTCCACTCACTATATGACCGAGGAACACCACTAAGGACAACCAAAACTCGCACTTCGAGAACTTGGTATACAGTTGATTCCTCCTTAGTGTCTCCAAAACCAAATGAAGATGCTTGAAGTGATCTTCCTCACTTTGCGAGTACACCAAAATATCGTCGATGAAGACGATCATGAAATGGTCCAAGTACTCCCTGAAAGTCCTGTTCATCAAATCCATGAACACTGACGGCGCATTAGTCAGCCTAAACGGCATGACCGTAAACTCATAATGCTCGTATCTCGTACTAAACGCTATCTTCGGGATATCACTCTCCCTTATTCACAGCTGATAGTACCCAGCCTTGAGATCCAACTTCGAGTACACCGTCGACCCGACTAACTGATCAAAAACATCATCAATCCGGGGGATCGGGTACTTGTTCTTCTCCATCAACTTGTTTAGCTCCCGATAATCAATACATAGCCTCAAACTTCCATCCTTCTTCTCAACAAAGAGGACCGGTCCGCTCCAAGGCGAAGAACTCGGGCGCACATACCCTTGCTCCAACAACTCTTGCTGTTGAACTTTCAGCTCCGCCATTTCCTTAGGCGCTAGCCGATAAGGAGATCGTGACACAGGCTTTGCACCTGGCACTAGCTCAATCGTGAAATCTATCTCCCGTTGAGGCGGGGCTCCAGGAAGATCTGTGGGGAACACATCAGGGTATTCTGATACCACTGAAATACAATCCAACGTGGGCTTTGGCTTTGCAACCTCCACTAGTGTAAAGAACAGTTCTGCACCGGCACGAACCGCCTTCACCACCTGAAGAGCAGACATCAACGTCTTGCTTGACCCCTTTAAGCCCGTAAAAGTCGTTTCACGACTTGCTCCCAGCTTGACTTCCTTCCGACCGCAATCGATATAGGCTTGCTGCTCCGAGAGCTAGTCCACGCCAAATATAATGTCGAGCACCACCAACGGAAGTAACGACGCCTGCATATCGAACTCCTAATTCTCAATACGAATCTTAACATCGCAGATTCTATCCGCGCGCATCGAACACCCGTTGGGCAACAACAGATCCAACTTATCCTTCTCCATCGAAGAAGGGACTCCGATGCATGATATAAATCCCTCGGACAAGGAGTGTGAAGCTCCCGTATCGAAGAGTGCACTTGCCGGATTTTCACAAATCAAAACAAATCCTAAACAAGCAGTGGTAAGGAAACATGTGCATAACAAGTATTTAAAGAAATTTACTTGCTATAAATTAAACCGTACATGTCACCACATCAGCTTGTTTGATGCCCTCCTGTTGGCCAAGATTATACACCCTTGGTTGGGCCGGAGCATAGTGGGACGCGGTCGACTCCACCGCCTTTCCCTTCTCTTCAAAAGTCGCTCTCGGCTTTCTCTCGGACTTAGGACGTCCGCTCCAACAGTCATGGGCAAAGTGCCCCGTCTTTCCACAAGTAAAACACGCGCCCGGGGTCCGACTCGTAGTCACCCCAGAAGCACCAGAAGGAGCTGGACCCGAAGTCCTATGCTTCTTGAAAGAAATCCAATAGCCGGACTTTGAAGTAGTCGGCACTTTGAATTCAGATTTCCTATCACCCAAGCTTTTCTTTGCTTGTACAATCTTCATGTCCTTCTCCAAGGACCGGGCAGTGTTGACCAAGGTTAAGAAACCCTGTGCCATCGGCCCCGAGAGTAGCAACCTCAACTCATCTCTCAACCCTTCAAAGAAGCGATTAGTCTTGCGCTCCTCATTCACAATAGTGGAGCTAGCATAACGACTAAGACGAGTAAACTCGTGAAGATATTCATCCACGCTCCTCTCACCCTGAACTAACTTCAGAAACTTATTCTCCAATGTTATCCTCTGCGCCGAAGGGAGGTATCTAGCCAAGAACAATCTCAAGAACTCCTCCATGGAGACATCAACAAGTTTCCTACCTCTCAATAAGTGCAGCTCCAAACCTTCCCACCACATTCTCGCTTCACCGTCCAGAAGGAACGTAGCGATGGTGGTCATTTTCCACTCCTCCGTCTCCGTTGCTGTCATTACTCTCTTCACCCTGGAGAGCCAGTCTTCAGCTTGAGATGGGGTTCCCAACCCCGAGAATACCGGATGGTTAAAGCTCATTACATGCTTAAGCTGCCTCTCGGTTGAATTCCTCGGCACCAACGGTTCCACTACCACTTGTTCCACTCTACTCGGCTCAACCTCTGGAAGAGGTTCCTGCTCCATCCCAGGAGCGGGCTGCTGCGTTTGACTTGCAGGCTGCGCATTTATCATGGACAACACTACTTCGGCCACCAATCGTAAGTTCTCAGCCGATAGAGGTGTTGCAAGAGCAACATCTGGTGCACTGCTAGCCTCAGAAACTCGTCGTTCCGACGGCCCAGCACCACTTCTGGTCACCTATAGTGGTACAAAACACCGTTAAGCGACCAAATAAAATTGCAAACAGCAATTATAGGAACACGCAGGTTCCTCAAATACGTGTATTTTCATTCCTAAGTGGACATTCATGGGTTATTTTACCGTTATAACGATGACGCACACAATGTGCTCACCACCCCTTAAAAAGAATTCGCCCACGAATTCAGTTTAAGCCCGACCAAAACCAGTAGTCTGATACCAAATTGTAACACCCCCTATCTGTCACATAGCATATAGCAGTAGGTCCGGCCGGGGCCCGACGCCGTATGCCACAGACAGACCGGGTGGTTACTCATGGAAACCATCCAACCAATCATAACGTCCTACACAGAGCATTCTAGCGGAAGCAGTTTATAAAAGTTGCAAAAAAGAACCCAACACTAAAGCATGAGTGTCCACTAATACTAAAATAGGAATGTTATACATACATCAGTACAAGCCTTAAGGCTTTAAAAAATTGTTCACTTCATATTACATGTTTTACAAATCACGGCACGCAGGCCGGTCATACATGAATAAAACAATAAACACTCCAATTAGGCCTTTGAGGGCCGGCTTCGCAAATTGGGCTTTAGCCCGCTATTGACCGCTTGATCCAGCAGCACCTGCAAGCAACAAACCACCGCACGGTGGCAAAACAAGGCAACGGTCAGCAATGTTGACCAAATTATAACGATCCCGCCCCCAACTCGGGGAGGCGATGCTCCTTCCCTGCATTTCATTAGCATAAGCGAGCATTATATATATATTCATTTCATCACAGACGTTGGCTCGCACGGCCACATGCCCCGTGCTCTCAGGGTATATTCTCGGTGAACCGGTCGATGTCACGTCAATTAAAGCCATAAACATTCCGGACTCACCACCGCCACTTTGACGGCCAAACCTATTAGCATTTTTGTCTTCCCGACATGGGTCACGTCAATTTAAGCCATAGACCGCCGAAGACCCTCATCTATGCCAACGGAAAGTGCCACGTACCTTTAGGTCTCTTTAACCCGAACGACATAGAAGTGGGTACGGTTCCATCTAACACGTGCTCACGTCGCAACGATAATTTAAGCCATTTGCGCGGGTCAAACTTCTCCCGAGTCCCATTAGCATCACATTTCACATAACCCGGTTATCTTCAATTTGGCTATCCGGCCACCAAGTCGGCAGGATCACGCATCCGCCCAGTTTTTCGGGTGCACCTTTGGGTTAATCCCCAAGGCTCCCTGTTGCAATCTACCATGTAGAAAACCCGAAAAACAATCAATAGCACGGAGTCTTCTCCGGCATTTATGCAATGCAACATCACCGATCCAGACCAACATGTCCGGGTAGGCTTCACACATCATGCCTATGTCCGTTCTCGCTTACAGACTCTAAACAACGGGGACTTCACATATCTACCCGAAGGAACGCCTCCAACTCACCGCAAACTCGCGAGAGCGGGTTTCCTATGTAAAGAAGGAGAGCTACTCATGCTCAAAAAGAGAATCGTTACCCTAGCGTAGCTCTTTGGCACCATGGAAAAGTAAGCGGATGAAAAGCACCGCACTAGCTTTGCCTCCGTGGATCCGGAGTCGGCTCGCGTTTTGGAGCTTCGAAGCTCCTCGAATGGCCGGATCTAGCTCCTTCTTCCTTCCTTGGCTCTCCTCTCTCTCTAAGCTTTAGAAAGATAACAACTTAAGAAAAGTGAGGGTTTCTAAGTCCAATCCCGGGTATATCTCTTCAGGAACAACCCCCAGCCGTTGGATCCCAAAATAAAGAAATGAACGACTTTGATTCGGTACTGAAATGCCCAATCTGGATCACATACGGCCTGGCACACGCCCGTGTCCAAGGCCGTGTGCCTCATTCGCCGTCAAAATCGACTCGCCTGGAACAACACACGGGTATCGAACATGACCGTGTTCGACCTGACACGCTTGTGTTCCACCTGACACGGCCGTGTGGCCGGCCGTGTACACCCATCGATTTCTCCCGAAATCAACTCGAGCACTGCACGGGTTCTAGGATGCGCCCGTGTCCTTGCCCGTGTCTACCTCAACACCCCTAGGCTCCAGGCCGTGTACACGGTCTCGACACTCGACACTTCGTCGAGCGAAGATCGTCGACCTGATGACACGGCCTTGGACACGCCCGTGTCCTAGGCCGTGTCTCTTGTCTTGACACATCGTCGAGCAAAGTTCGTCTACTCCCCGGGACGAGTGTCGACACGGGTCGACATGCCCATGTCGCAGGCCGTGTGCCATGTCTCGACACTTCGTCGAGCGCTGTGTCGACTTCACGGCTGAGTGTCGACACGAGTCGACACGCCCTGCGACACGCCCGTGTCGCAGGCCGTGTGCCATGTCTCGACACAACGTTGAGTGAAATTCGTCGACACCATGGGCCGATCGTCGACATGGCCTTGACATGCCCTGCGATAAGCCCGTGTCGCAGGCTGTGTTCTCTGCTCGACGATCGTCGACTCCAAAATCGTCGACCTCTCAACCAACTCGACGACACAAGCCTGACACGCCCTGGGACACGCCCGTGTCGCAGGCCGTGTGCCTCCTGCCAGAACCCAAATCTCGCCCAAAATGTTACCCGTCGCTCCTTTGAGTTTCGGGGCGTTACAAACCTCACCCAAATAGGGGGAGATTGTTGGATACCTAGTTTGATTTGGGCTAGGTTCACTAACTAGGATCTTTAACCCACCATGTATAGCTAGAATCATGTTTGTGTCCTAGAGTTTAGGCTATGTCCTTAGAATCGACCACACATGGACCAGCCAATAGAAGACAGTAGTAGACTCAAAGACTTAGAAGAAAATCAGGGCAGAAAGTAAGTTCGACATTCGTTGAACTCAGCTCGACGAAAGTCGTTCTCCGCTTGATGAACTCAGAATCAATTCTCTGAGTTCAACTCGATGATATTTAAGCTCAGGTCGACGAATTCTGGAAGTTCAACTTCAACTCATTTAGTCCAAAATACTTTCTTTGAACTCAAGTCGACGAAGTTATGTTATCAGCTCGACGATCTTGGAGCATAGAATTGGGAAGTTTTTCACAAAAAGCAGTTCGCTGAACTCAGGTCGACGAACTTTGTTCTCAAGTTGACGAACAAGATTTCCCAGGTCGACGAACACGATTTATCTGGTTGACAATCTTTGATCTTAGGTCGACGAAATCTGTTCTCTGGTTGACGATTGCTGTGCAGTTCCAGACTTGGAATTTTCCCTCATATTCTCCTTATTCTCTTGCAGTAATTGCTGAATAATCAATGCTTTTATTCTCTGAATATAGCCGTTAGTGACAGCATTGATTATGGTCTTCATCAGGAATATTATTTGTCGTTTTTAATAGGACAGTTGGGGAAATCCATTAATGTTATATTCTCTCCAGTCGCATTACATTTTCCAGGCAGTAAGCATTTAATGAAAAAGGATTTCAAAATTCAAAGGAGAATTAGACAGAGACATATAAAAGAGATTTTCTCTTTCTGTCTACAGTAGAGAGACAAAACACAAGAAATTATTCAAGAAAATGAATTATGCTCTGTCTTCATCAAGTGATCTTTCTCCAGCAAGCTTTCAAGAGACCATCAATTTCTATGTGTCTACAGCTTTCTGGAGAACTTTTCAAGAAGTCCTACTCACCCTGCAAAGCTCTCAATATTCCTGAACAGTACTTTATCTCAGGGGGAGCTTTGACACCATCAAGGATCTACAAGTCTTCTATGTTGCTTTGAGAAAAGAGAAGACAACATCTAGTTTTATTTGTTTTACTCCACTGCACACAGGGTTCTAGCTCCATTCAAAAGTTAAACACTTGGTTGCAAGTCTCCTGATCAATAGACTTGATTTGGTTTTTAGGCACCTGATCAAAAGCCTGAAGAGTTTCCTGATCTACCTGACGCAGAGCTTGTGGTGACAGGCACCTGAGCAAAAACCTGATTTGTGGCAGGGCACCTGATCAAAAACCTGAGTGGATTCCTACCAGGGTGGTAGAAGAGTGGATGTACCCAAGTTTTAGGGGAACCATTATAGAATTCTTGTGTCGTCTGTGATGCTATCTTATTTCTTTATGTGTGCTTATTGTTGAATAGCATAGTTTTATTTCTGCACTCTCTGATTACATTTATAAGTATCACTATTTTACTTGTGCAATAAAAATCTATTTTTTTTTAAAATACTCTATTCACCCCCCCCCCCCCCTCTAGAGTTAAACAATCTAACCAGGGGTGGTATCTTTTATACCATCCTTCATATAGGTACAATAATAGAGTGAGAGTGAGTACGAGTACTTGAAAAGAACTTGTGGAATACGATACGAGACATAGATTTCTCCTATACTATGATTGATAGGTGCACTTGCCTGAGATTAAAGATATATAGCGTATGCCTATCTACATAGTTTATACTAGAGTGTAGAAAGAATTTGCATCAAGATAATTTTTAAAGCATCAAGAGTCCGCTGAAGCCGCCTAATCGTAAGACCGCAATCAAGCCACATGGATAACCCATTATTCTAATGATGAAATAGAACTCTGTCTACTAATCTGCAAGCCGCCTAGCTGTCAGATCCTATGAACTGCTACTGCCGACCTAAACAAACTGCCAGAAGAGGACATCTTATTAAACTGGGAAAGAGTTGTAGAAAAGAAGACCGCCTGGTCGCAAGGTACGACCTGCTGCTAACCGCTGGTTGCTAACTGTAGAGTACACACTGTCCCTGACCGAACTCAGAACCAAATCCCTGGATTTTCAGCTCTACAAAAAAACCTGCACATAATAAGCCGGTCAACTCCACAAACAGCCCGAATAGAAAATCCTATCTGTAGCAACTACCCGAGCACACTTACTGTTCAATCAGATGTACTGTTGATGCAATAGGGGGTCCTATTAATAGGCACGACGAGGAGTGTGATCACCTCCCTAGCCGATAGGATCACCGCCCTATCTCGTGGCATGTATAGAAAGAATCCACCAAGCTACAGAGACAAGAACAAACCTCCTTGACATAGCCACACCAGAACAAGAATGCCAACAACAGACCTTGAGGATACACCACTAGTCCGCACATATGCAGACACAGTGCCTGTCCATATGCAGATGTAAACAGTACTCTAGTTCGCACACTCCAAGCCCGCAACCTAAGCATAGAAGGCTAACAGCTGCCGAACTCGACAGACATTGAAGGTAGTCTGCATAAACCGTGCGACCTCCCACACTGAGCACACATGGACTTTGTACAAATGCAGACTAAGCCCACACCACCAGCCATCCTTGGTGCGAACACAACACCAGTGGAAACAAAGACCAGTCACCACAAAACCTGTTGGGTATTTCATCCACATGAACCCAGATTTGATGAAGTCACCCTGGAACTAAGATGAATTAAGTTGTATCTGATGCTTAGTTTGAGTTATATGATTGCAGGAATTTCACTGGGACCAATGTCAGCTCACAGTGGGTCACCAAATATAGGAACTGTGTAATGTAATCCCTCATTGCATATTCCAAGGTGTTGACTCATGTGTGGTCTCTCTATTGGTATACACTTCATATTCAAGCTATTGGACTATGGGAAAGAAATTTGAAGTTGGCTACTCTAGAATAATCAGTTTTTCCAACATCAGAAATTTTCTAAGTGTTTTACTCGAGTAGAGCTTTCACCTACTCGAGTAGTCTGGGTATAATTTACTCGAGTAAAGGAACCTTGTACTCGAGTAGACATAGTCATATACTCGAGTAGCTAAGTCACCTACTCGAGTAGACAAAGTCATATACTCGAGTAGCATGCTTACATACTCGAGTAGATTACTCTTTATACCCGAGTTCTAAAGGGTTTCATCATCTAAATTTCACTAAGTCATATACTCGAGTAAGTACACTCATATACTCGGGTAAGTATACTCTCTTACTCGAGTAGATAGAAACATACTCGAGTAGTTCATTATACCTACTCGAGTAGATCATGTGTCACTCGTGTACCTTGATATTTCCCTACTCCAGAATTTTTCTAAGTCGTTTACTCGAGTAGAACTCTCACCTACTCGAGTAGATTACTTCCTCTCGAGTAGTTTAGTTCAACTACTCGAGTAGTTGCCAGCAGACCTCTTCAGAATTTTTTTCTAAGTATTCCACTCGAGTAGTACTTCATGTACTCGAGTAGTTCATGTAATGTACTCGAGTAACTTCTCCAGTACTCGAGTAGATCCTCTACGTACTCGAGTAGGTCTCTACACGTACTCGAGTAATTCTGACTGCTTACTCGAGTAGTTGATTTCTATATACTCGAGTAGTCTATCTACATATACCCGAGTATGCTCTTCATCATATACTCGAGTAGTTATTCAACTACTCGAGTAGTTATTGACTTACTCGTGTAGTTGGCTGAATCTTTCCAAAATTTTTCTAAGTCCTTTTTCTGTTGGGATTTTTCAAATCACGCGACAGGATTGGTCCACGTGTACATCATTATGACTGATTATGACCGTTAGTCTCTCCTATATAAGGTCTTATCAGAAAATTACAAACCCTAAGTATTCTCCAAGCTTTCTTATCATTCTATTTTGAGAAATATTCTTCAGCCGACTCCTCTCTGATTTTCGCAAATCGGAAGCCGCCGCCGCCGCCTTCTCCTCCGGCCAAAGCTTCTACTTTCAGAGGATTATTCTGAAGAGAGTTACAGTTCGAGATCGACTTCGCTGATCATATTCTCTCTCGATTTCTGTAAAAGCGAGTAAATCCAGATCGAAGACGAGAACCTCTTCACCGATTTCTGAAAGTGCTACAAAGTTGAAAAGAAGAAGATCCTGGCTGTTTCATTCAGATCTGAGTGATTTACTGTTTGTATTCTTGTAAACACTTTATTAATTTTATAGGAGAAATCTTCTCCGAGTATAGGAGTTCTTCACTCCGAGTTTGTAGGAAGTGTTATCTTCCGAGGTGTAGATCCCTTTGTTTAGATCGAGTTTGTAGGAACTTTGTTCCGAGGGTAGGATCGATTTTTGATCTGAGATAGTGGAGTAGCCGAGTCTAGTTGATTGCTAGATCGGTGAGGGAAAGTGGATGTACCCAAGGTTGGGGAACCACTATAGATCTTGTGTCGTCTGTGATATTGGTAGATCGTTCTGTGCTGTGCTCTAAATAATTTTTATTCCGCAAAAAGACGCACAACTCACCTATTCACCCCCCTCTAGGTGATTTAGGTTGACAACCATTTTCTTTCAATTGGTATCAGAGGCAGGTTGATCATCAAAAGGTTAACACCTTGATCAGATCCGAATCTGTTGTCTGAAAGATTCTACCATAAAATGGACAAGGGCAAAGATTTCGCCAAGCTTCCACTGTGCAACAAAAATAACTTTCCCATGTGGAAAGAAAGGATAAAATTCTTCATGGAAGCTGTGGATCCAAGGATCTTCATGATCGTTGAAGAAGGTCCTTACGTTCACATGACTGTGTCCACTATCGACCCTACCAAGAAAGTTCCCAAAAAGCTAATGGATCGCGACAAAGACGAGATTGCACTTGTCTCTCTCGACAAGAAAGCTAAGAACATTATAGCAAGTGCAGTCGATGACTCGATGCTGCAGAATTTGATTCACTGTCAATCAGCTAAGGAGATGTGGCATTCCTTAGTCACTTTGATGGAAGGAACTGAAGAAGTAAGGCATGATCGGAGATCCCTTCTCAATCAGAAATATGAAGCATTCCGACAAGGGAACAAGGAAACAATTGCCGACACCTTTGAAAACTTCTTCAAAATTGTAAATGGCCTAAGGGTGTCTGGCCGTGTCTTCACCAACGGAGAACTGAACGACAAATTCCTGAGATCCCTAACCAAGGAATGGGATAACAAGGTATGCGGCATCAGGGAGTTAGGGAAGCTAGCTGAGACGGACTCACAAAATCTCTTTTGAAAGCTTATGTATTATGAACTCCAAATCAATACAAGAAAAGCTGAAGAAGAGAAGGGCAGGTCTGCACTAAAGGAGAAATCTATCGCTCTAAAGGCATACACCTCCAGAAAGACCAAGGCTGCATCCCCCGCTCCAGCTCCAAAAGTGGATGAATAAGAAGAAACATCAGAGCCTAGCACCTCAGGGTCTGAACTATCTGAAGGAGAGTTCTCCTTACTCTCTAGGCAATTCAAGAAGTTTCTTAATAAAAAGAAACAATGGAAAGGCAAGGATGCCTCATACAGAAGATCGCGGCGTGATGACGATCGACAAAGAAAAGGCTCAAACAGCCACGAAAGGTATAATACTAAACAGAACAAATATATTTCAACTGACATCATTTGCTACTGTTGTAATAAGCCAGGTCACGTCATTGCTGACTGCCCTCACAAGAAGAAGGAGGGTGGCAGAAGAGAAGACAAGAAATCCTCACACAACAGGAAAAGGAAAGAGAAGAGCCTCATAGCCAAAAGGAACAAGACTCTTAGCGACTCCGACTCTTCAGAGTCAAGCGAAGAAGAAGAAGCTTACTTTGGGCTAATGGCTCAAACAGATGATGAACAAGAGCCCCAGTTCATTGGGAAGGTAAACTCTCACACCCCTCTCTCAGAGTCTGAAGTCTCTGAACATGATTGCGAGGGTAGCTCCTCTGACGATGAGTCAGAATTGATGGCCCAGTACAAGGAGTTAATCATGGCTTATGACAAATGTCGTCGAGTCGTGAAGACTCAGGCTAAAGAGATCAAGTCTCTAAAAGCCGAAGAGAGCAACTTGTGAGAGAAAGTCGCAAAGACTGACTCCCTCGAGGAAAACTTCAATAATACTATTGAATAATATAACAAGGCTCTTGAGCACCTTGACCTGAAGGAGAAGATCATCAAAGGTTTGGAAGCCGAACTTGTGGCTGAAAGGAAACTTGTTGAGAGTTTCTCTAAGCCCAAGACGGTTCTTCCATTCGTTGCTGAATTCTCAGCAAAGGCCAAGGGAGCTGGACTAGGCCATGAAAAAGCTCCTAGTAAATCCTCTAGGAGAAACAAGAACCAACGAAAAAATATGGCCGCCAAAAAGGCCTCAGCCGAAGAAAACGGAAAAGCCCCTCAAAATCAAACCACAGTCAAAAAGGTCATCTTTCCATCAAATGAGTTTGATTTTGACTCATCATACGGGCACTTTGCTAGGCCTACTTATGTAGAGCCAAAGTCCCGCTATCAAGGATGGGCTAGACCCCGAAACTTTGGCGAAAGTGTCTTTAAGGCACCTTATGAAGAAGTTGTTCTTCAGAGCTATGGCCCTTTCAATCATGGGCATAACTTCAAGAACGCACCAAAGACAAAGCCTATTATAGAGAAGCCCATAAAGGAGAAGAAGCCATGTGATTGTCATCATCATGAGGAATCTTCCTCCAAGAATGCTACCACTGCTAGACCAAAGTTCCAAAAGGTCAAGTAGGAGATCTTGAGGCAAAGGTATAACAGATTTGACTGTTGGTGCTGTGGCAAGGTTGGTCACTTCGCCATAGATTGCTGGTTCAATTCCAGAAACGCTGCAACCCCTCATGTCAGCAATATGAGAAAGACCGCTCATAATGCTAACACTCGTAGGGGGAGCACTCTAACCCGAGACCAAGAACCCAAACATGTTTGGGTTCCTAAGGCAAATTGATTATGATTGCAGGGATGTCCAAAGGACAACAAAATGCCTATCTTGTACTTGGACAGCGGATGCTCTCGCCATATGATCGGGACTAGAAGCCTCATTCAGAACTTTACTCCAGTCGTGAACGGACCAAAAGTCATCTTTGGAGGTTCAGACCGTGGAATTACTAGAGGCTATGGTATGATTACTAACAGTAATGTATCCTTCTCGGATGTGTCCTATGTCGAAGGATTGGAACACAATCTCATTAGCATAAGCCAACTCTGCGACAAAGGATACATAGTTGAGTTCCATGCTGATAAGCACTTGATAAAATCCGTTGACAATATGGAAACGATTCTATCCGGCACTCGAAGCAGGAATATTTTCTGTTTAAATTTCATCTGTATAGATTTCTCTACACCAGTGTGTCTTTTAGCAAAAGATAGTGCGTCTCTTGGTGACCAATGGCACATGAGACTAGCACATATTAATTTCAAAACCATTAATAAATTATTTTCAATGAACTTAGTACGTGATGCTACAAATGTCAAGTACGTCAAAGACAAACCTTGTCATGCATGCGTAAAAGGCAAGTAAATAAGGGCTACCTTTAAAAGCATTATTGGCAAAGACTCTAGCAGATATCTTCATCTATTGCACATGGACTTGTTTGGTCCACTGCAGATTAGAAGTTTGGGCAGTAAGGACTATACATTGGTAATTGTTGATGACTACTCGCGCTTTGCGTGGGTGTTCTTTCTGAAACACAAGTCAGATACCTTCGACATCTTTACCAATTTTGTCAGGCAAGTCCAGAATGAATACAACTACTCCATAGTCAAAATCAGAAGTGACAACGGAACAGAAATCAAATCTAGGGCCATGACAGAATTCTGTGAAAGCTTAGGTATCTTTCATGAGTTTTTCTCTCCTCGCACTCCACAGCAAAATGGAGTGGCTGAGAGAAGGAACAGAACACTCATAGAGGCCTGCAGGACCATGTTGAGTGATGCTTCACTACCGAAGTACTTCTGGGTTGAGGCCGTCAATACTGCATGCCACGTGCAAAATCGAGCACTCATAAACAAAGACCACAATAAGACACCTTACGAACTTCTGAAAGGCAGGAAACCAACAGTCTCTTACTTTAGAATCTTTGGCTGTAAATGCTTCGTACTTAACAATGGTAAGTATCATACCACCAAGTTCAGCGAAAATAGCTTTGAAGGTATTTTTGTAGGATATAGTAGCCATAGTAAGGCATATAGGATTTTTAATAGAAAAACCCTGGTGGTGGAAGAATTGATACATGTTGTATTTGATGAGACGAGCTTGCTGCAAAGCAATCCGTCCAGTATGCTCATTGAAGATGCAGGTGAAAAGCTGAAAGAAACTAGCTTGGATGATCCGTCCGAAAACAAAGGCGAGAAGTTCATTAAGATCACCACTCCAACTCCCATTGGAGAGGATGATGATCAAAATGGAGAAGTCATCCAGGACGAAGAAATCACTCCGGTGCTTGAAGATAATCCAGATGTAAGAACTCTAGAGCTCAGACATCTGAAAGATCACCCCATGGACCAGATCATAGGAGATCCCCGGGATGGTGTCAGAACTCGGAGAGGTACAACTAATGAGAATCTTCATTTGAGTTTTCTCTCACAGGTTGAACCAAAGAAATTTGAGGAAGCAAACTCAGACGCATCATGGATAATGGCAATGGAAGAAGAGCTAAATCAGTTCAAGCGCTGCAATGTGTGGATGCTGGTTCCAAGACCCAAGGGAAAGAACATCATTGGAACAAAATGGGTCTACAGGAACAAGATGGATGAAGACGGAACTATCATAAAGAACAAGGCCAGACTCGTCGCTAAAGGCTATCGTCAAGAAGAAGGAATCGACTTCGACCAGACATATGCTCCAGTGGCAAGGCTGGAGGCAATAAGGATGTTCCTCGTATATGCTGCCTTCAAAGGCTTCACCGTCTATCAGATGGACGTGAAGTCGGCCTTCCTGAATGGTAACATAAAGGAGGAAGTGTATGTGGAACAACCTCCAGGTTTCTTTTATCCTAACTTTCCCGATCATGTCTATTTTCTGCACAAGGCCCTATATGGTCTGAAACAAGCTCCTAGAGCTTGGTATGAAACGCTGTCTACCTTTCTACTTGAGAACAAGTTCACAAGGGGAAAGATAGACAAGACATTATTTCTTAGGGAAACAAAAGGCAAGATTTTGCTAGTGCAAATCTATGTCGACGACATTATCTTTGGCTCTACAGATAACAACCTCTGCAAAAAGTTCTCAAAACTTATGCAAGGGAAGTTTGAAAGGAGCAGTATGGGCGTGCTGAAGTATTTCTTAGGGCTTCAGGTGAAACAATCTGAAGATGGAATTTTCATCTCCCAGACCAAATTCACCAAAGAGCTAATTAAGAAATTCGGAATGTAGAACGCAACCTCTATGAGGACTCCAATGGGCTCAACTATGTCTCTGGATAAGGATGAAAAAGGGAATGTTGGGTACTGTATCCACAACGTACCTGATTTGGAGAAGCCCCTGGACAAGCTAAGGTAAATAGACAATGTATTTGACAAAGTATTTCAAGTTGTGCTTGCAGTTTTTCCACGCTAAGTGCACACCAATGTCAGGGTGCAGCAGGTCAATATACACGGGTCTGCACGACGTAATCCCCCGTTGAGCAGATCAGTGTGTTGGCCTACGTGTACTCTCTCTATTGGAGTGCACTTACTTTCAAGCACAGGGCTGTAACTATGCAGGAGCAGACAAGGAGCAAGAATTGGTCAAGGAGCACCTCATGGGTGGAAAGACGAAATTTCGTCTAAGTGTAAATCGACGAGAATCACCAAGTAATTCTCGCCGATTCGGCGAGAATCACTAGTGAGTCTCGCCGACTCGTCGAGAATCAGTGGCTGATTCTCACCAAACTCGATCCAGCTACTTCTTAGCGAGCACCTCTGCTTCTAAGTAAGAATCACTGGTGGATTCTCGCCGATTCGGCGAGAATCACTAGTGATTCTCGTCGAATCGTCGAGAATCACTGGTTGATTCTCGCCGTCTCGACCTGGGCTAAAGCAGTGCGTGCAACCAAGGCAAATTCGACGAGAATCATCTTTGATTCTCGCCGAATCGTCGAGAATCACCTTTGATTCTCGACGATTCGGCGAGATTCACTTTCGATTCTCACCGATTTTGACTTGGGCGATTTTCTCTGGAAGCTGCTGGACCGGATTCTGCCGCTGGACTATTTTGAACCGGTTTTCGGGATTCTTCTTGTGGGTCCCACAACGGTCAAATTGAAAGTATCTACAGTATATATACGGGTATTTTGAACAGTAGAATACACAGAAAGAAGCCGAGCAAAAAAAAACCTAGACCTAAAATCGCGATCTTCACTCCGCCGCCGCCGTCGCGCTCGAACTACTTGGTCGCCGTCATCGATCGGGATTCCTTCGTGATCTTCCTGTGATAAAAGCATAGCCAAGCCTTGGGTCTCACGTGTCTATCCAGAGATCCCTTGTCTCTCGATTTGTTGATCGGGAAAAACTTCCCGTCCGAATCGATCGAGACGACCGATCCTCGTGTGATCGTTGGTAGACCTAGCTTGCTTCGCTACGAAGTTTGGATCTCCAAAGAACAGCAGCCGCATATTGCCGTCGCCGCCGAACCCGTGAACCTTGCCGCCGCCAATCTTGCCGCCGCCGGTTCCGGGGAGATCCTCTCCAAGAGAGATCCAAGGTTGTGCACTCTTTGTGGACTTCAAGAACACGTCGTCAACAAAGAGGGATACCTTAGTCTCCAAACGAAGTTTGTATCTCGTGTACATTCTATTTTTACTTTTGTGGTAAAGGAACATTTGTTCCGTGTTGTAAGGGTTGGGTGAAACCCGGTTTGTGGGAGTGTCGACTCCTACGTGTGGAAGGGTTCCTTCTGATAGTGCAAGGATTGGATTTCAATCCTGTTGGAGAAGTGACCGAGTCGTCCCTTGTTGGGAGATAGGTCGAAGGGGGAAAGTGGATGTACGCAAGTCGGGGAACCACTATAAATTGCCTGTGTTTTCTGTGTGCTGTGTTGTTTATCTTTATTGTGCAGGTACTATTATAAATTCCGCAAAAGCGCTACACGTCACCTATTCCCCCCCCCCATAGGTGCACATAGTTGACACTAGGTGGACTTTCAAGTGGTATCAAAGTCAGGTTGCTCATCAAAAAGGTTAACACCTCGAGTTGAATCCTGCCCCCTAGTGTCAAGAAGGAGGCAAACATCTACTATGGACGGGCTCAAGTACTCCGGCAAGATCCCAGTGTGCACCAGGCTCAACTTTCCTATCTGGAAGGAAAGGATCAGGTTCTACATGGAAGCAGTGGATCCTCGACTCTTCATGATCGTGCAGGAGGGACCTTATGTCCCCACTAAGGCCTCCACCATTGATCCCACCAAGAAAGTGCCGAAGACACTTTCTGAAATGGACAAGGACGAGATGGTGCTAGTGGGACTTGACATGAAGGTACGGAACATTCTGGTCAGCGCAGTTGATGACTCTATGATGCAAAACTTCAGCAACTGCAGGACAGCACAGGAGATCTGGCAGTGCCTGATCATCCTAATGGAGGGCACGGATGAAGTGAGGGATGATCGGAGATCCCTCCTGAACCAGAAATATGAGGCCTTCAGACAAGGGCCTAAGGAAGAGATCGGAGTCACCTACGAGAACTTCCTCAAGATTGTCAACGCCCTCAAAGGCTACGGAAGAGTGTTCACTAATGGTGAACTCAATGATAAATTCCTTAGGTCTCTTACTAAGGAATGGGACACAAAGATCTGCGCCATCAGAGAGTTTGGCAGACTAGCTGAAACTGATCCACAAATTCTGTTCGGGAAGCTGATGTCCTATGAGCTTCAGCTGAACACCAGAAAAGCAGAAGAAGAAGCAGAGAAGGCGGCAGCTAAAGAAAAGACTGTGGCTCTAAAAGCCAGTCACTCCAGAAAAGGCAAGGGTGCGGTTTCATACCGTGCCAGGAAAAAGGATGAGGAGGAGGACTCCGAGCCTTGCTCCTCCAGCTCAGAGCTGTCGGAGGAGGATTTCTCCCTCATCACTCGAGAGTTCAAGAAGTTCCTCAAGATGAGGAATCAAAGAAAGAGAGACGGCTCCTCCTCCAGGCATCAGAAGAAAAATTATTCTTCTGACAGGTATGCATTTAGACCGAACAGACATCGCTCCTCTAACATTATTTGCTTTGGATGCAATAAGTCAGGACACGTCGTGGCCGACTGCTATCAAGGCAAGAGAGAAAAAGGGAAAGTAGAGGAGCACAAATCCTCTAGAGATAAGAATGAGGAGCGGAGCTACATCGCCAAAAGGCCAAAGACACTGAGTGAGTCTGATTCCTCAGACTCCAGTGATGATGAGGAAGCCTACTTCGGGCTGGTGGGTCGCTCTGACTCAGAAGTAGAATGCCCCCTATTTACTGGGAAGGTAAAATCTCACACCCCTCTCTCCGACTCCGACTCTGATCCTGAGTCTCAGGATGATGATCCTGAGGATAGCCCTTCAGCCCGTGAATCAGAGCTCCTCGAGAAATATGAGCTTCTGCTCAACACTTTCGAGGAGTGCCGTAAGAGACTGAAGGCTGAGAAGAAGGAAGTGAAATTCCTTAAGGGTGAGTGTGTATCCCTAAGGGAAGAGGTCACTAGCTTGATTTCTCTCCGACAGGAGCACCTTGACCTGACTTCAAAGCATTCAGAGTCTTTAAAGCTCATTGACCTTAAGCAGGAGGAAGTCGACAAGTTGGAAGAACAACTTGCGGCAGAAAGGAAGATCGTCAAGAGCTTCTCTATGCCAAAAACTGTTCTTCCAGTCGTTGATACCTTCTCTGCTCAGGCGAAAGGAGCTGGCTTGTGGCATGTAGGGGTATCTGGTTCCTCATCCAGGAGAAACAGGAACCAGAGGAAGAATAAGGCCGCCAAGAAGGCCTCTGCTGATGAAAAGGGTAAGGCTCCTCTTAGTCCTGTTGCGTTCAAAAAGCCTGGCTTTCCTTGCAACCAACATGACTTTGAGTCAACGTTTGGCCATCATTTCCGGCCCTCGGTTGCAAAGCCAAAGAGCCTATATGACGGTTGGACCTTTCCCCGGAACTTCGGTGAGAGTGCCTTCAAGGCACCTTATGAGGAAATCCACATAGGAAATTATGGTCCATTCTCTAGCGGCCATAATGGAAAGCAGGCACCAAAAGCCAAGCCTGTTATACAGAAGGTGACGAAGTCATGTGACTGCTGTCACCATGAGGCCTCCACCTCCAGATCCAAGGCCCCAGCTGTACCCACCGTTCCCAGGGTAAGGCAGGAGCCTAGGAAGAGGTACAACAGATTCGACTTTACCGTGGATTGTTGGTTTAATCCAAGGTATGACGAGACTCCCTATATTAGCAATGCGAGGCCGACCACTCGTAGGGTTAACCAACCGAGGGGGAGTGTGCTAACCAGGAATCTAGGACCCAAGTTCGATTGGGTTCCTAAGACAAATTAATTTTGTTTTTCAGGAATGTCCAAAGGCCACCAAAACGCCGATCTGGTATTTGGACAGTGGATGCTCCCGGCATATGACTGGGACAAGAAGCCTGCTGCGTGATTACACTCCAGTCGAGAATGGACCCAAAGTCATCTTTGGAGGGTCAGATCGAGGAGTCACCAGAGGTTACGGTATGATTTCCAACGGTATAATCTCTATCACCGACGTGCCTTATGTTGAATGGTTAAACCAAAACCTGATCAGTGTAAGTCAGTTATGTGATAAAGGTTATGACGTTAAGTTCTGCAAGGATAAATGTCTGATAATTTCACGTACCTCTTCTGAGACGGTATTATCAGACATTAGGAGCAGAAATATCTTCTGCTTAGATTTTCTCAGTGTAGATTCATCTACCCCCGTATGCCTAGTGGCAACAGGCAGTGCATCTCTTTGTGATCAATGGCACAAGAGATTGGCACATATTAATTTCAAGACAATTAGTATGTTGTTTTCTAAAAACTTAGTAAGGGATGCTCCCAGTATCAAGTGCATCAAAGATAGCCCCTGTCCTGCATGCCAGATGGGCAAACAGACTCGGGCTACCTTTAAGAGCATCGTAGACAAAGACTCTTCCCGATGTCTTTACCTTTTACATATGGACTTGTTTGGTCCAATGCAAGTTCATAGCTTGGGAGGCAAGTCATATACGCTAGTGATAGTTGATGATCATTCTCGGTTTACATGGGTGTTCTTTTTGAAACGAAAGTCAGATACGTTTGACATCCTCACTAGTTTTGTCAAGCAGGTTCAGAACGAATTTAACTGCTCAGTGGTCAAAATCAGAAGTGACCATGGAACAGAATTCGAATCTGGTGCTATGACAGAATTTTGTGAAGAACAAGGTATCTTTCATGAGTTTTCCTCCCCGCGCACTCCTCAGCAAAATGGAGTTGTGGAGAGGAGAAATAGAACTCTCATTGAAGCCTGCACGACAATGTTGAAAGACGCTTCTCTCCCAGAATACTTCTGGGCAGAGGCTGTCAATACAGCTTGTCATGTACAAAACCGAGCATTGATCAACAAGCATCATCGCAAGACGCCTTACGAGCTACTGAAAGGCAGGAAACCAACCATGTCCTACTTGAGGATCTTTGGTTGCAGATGCTATGTACTGAATAATGGGAAGTACACGCGTACTAAATTTGGTGAAAAATGCTTCGAAGGCATATTCATGGGCTATAGTTCCCACAGTCGGGCATATAGGGTCTCCAATAAGAAAACCCTAGTGGTAGAAGAATCAATAAATGTTGTATTTGATGAAGGAAGTTTGCTTAACAGCAATTCTTCCAGTGGTATTCTTGAAGATGCAGGTGCACGACTTGAACAGCTGAGTCTGGATGAGACCGCTAAAGATGACACTCCTAAGTATGTCAAAGTTTCCACCTCCACGTCATCTGCAAATGTTGAAGATAAAAATGGAACAAATCTCTTGGAAGAAAGAGAAGCCCAAGAAGTAGTTGAAGCTCCAGACGCCAGACTACTAGAGCTCCGGCACGTGAGGGATCATCCTAGAGATCAGATCATCGGAGATCCTCGTGTCGGTGTCAGAACTCGAAGAGGTACCATTAACGAAGTACTGCATCTTAGCTTTCTATCACAGGTTGAGCCAAAGAAGTTCGACGAGGCGAACAAGGATGCAGCAAGGATTCTGGCCATGCAAGATGAACTACATCAATTCGAACGTTGCAACGTTTGGACGCTAGTTCCTAGACCATACAAGCAGAATGTGATTGGCACCAAGTGGATCTTCAGAAACAAGCTGGATGAACATGGTGTCATCATAAAGAACAAGGCAAGGCTGGTGGCTCAAGGTTACAGACAGGAGGAGGGGATTGACTTCGACCAGACCTTCGCACCTGTATCAAGGCTCGAGGCAATCAGATTGTTCCTGGCGTATGCTTCGCACAAAGGATTCACAGTTTATCAAATGGATGTGAAATCAGCATTCCTGAATGGAGACCTGAAAGAGGAAGTATACGTCGCTCAACCCCCAGGTTTTGTCAATCCTACTTATCCCAATCATGTTTATTTTCTTAATAAAACCTTATATGGGTTGAAACAAGCTCCACGAGCTTAGTATGAGACTTTATCTAGTTTTCTTCTTGAGAACAAGTTCTCTAGAGGTAAAATAGATAAAACATTGTTTCTCAGGAAAGTCAAAGGCAAGATTTTGCTGGTGCAAATCTATGTCGATGACATAATATTCGGCTCAACAGACAACAATCTTTGCAAAAGGTTTTCTAAACTTATGCAAGGAAAGTTTGAAATGAGCAGTATGGGAGAGCTCAAATATTTCTTAGGACTTCAAGTGAAACAGTCTGAGGATGGAATCTTCATCTCTCATACGAAGTTCACAAATGAACTCCTTAAGAAATTCAGTATGGAGAGTGCAACCTCTATGAGGACTCCAATGGGATCCACTATGTCTCTGGATAAGGATGAGAAAGGTAAACCTTTCGATGAAACCAAATACAGAAGCATCATTGGATCCCTGCTCTACCTTACTGCCAGTAGACCGGATATCATGTTCTCCACATGTGTCTGTGCCAGATATCAGGTGAACACTAAGGAATCTCACTATGTCGCTGCGAAGCGAATTCTAAAATACCTTAAAGGTACTCCCAATCTTGGCTTGTGGTACCCGAGAAACAATGATGTAGAGCTAATAGGCTTTTCAGATGCTGATTTTGCAGGAAGTAGGGATGACAGGAAAAGCACTTCCGGGACGTGTCAATTCCTCGGAAGAAGGCTTATCTCCTGGAACAGCAAGAAGCAGAACTGTGTAGCTACCTCCACAGCAGAGTCTGAGTACATCTCGGCAGGCAGCTGTTGCGCACAACTCCTATGGATCAGAAACCAGTTAGCCGACTACGACCTTCAGTTCAACGACATTCCAATGTACTGCGACTCCTCCAATGCAATTGCCATTGCCAACAATCCAGTATCGCATAGCAGAACAAAGCATATTGAAGTGTGCTACCACTTCATTCGGGAGCACGTGGAGAACAAGGACATCTCTCTCTGTTATGTCCCCACGGACAAGCAAATTGCTGACATATTCACAAAGCCCTTAGACGAGGCCAAGTTCAGTCGTTTCAAGACTGAATTGGGGATGCTAAATTATGAGGATTGAAGTCTACAGAAGCTCCAGGCTCGTGCAAGAACTGAGGGGGAGCAAGGAACTCGACTAAGGCTAAGGTGGCTCCGATGCAAGAACTGAGGGGGAGCAAGGGGTCAAATGCTACAGACCCAGATTTGCAGAAGCCGAAAAGGGGGAGATTACCCTCTCGGCTAAGGCTAAGGTGGCTCCAAAGTTTGCTCGCACGAAATTGGTATCGGTAATGAATACCTCACTCAACTCAATTTCAAATTTAGGATTTTCATTCCCATATGCTCTATTCACCTTAGCTTGTAGGGTTTAGGCTTCTTCAAATAGGGGGAGATTGTTGGGTACTGTATCCACAACGTACCTGATTTGAAGAAGCCCCTGGACAAGCTAAGGTAAATAGACAATGTATTTGACAAAGTATTTCAAGTTGTGCTTGCAGTTCTTCCACGCTAAGTGCACACCAATGTCAGGGTGCAGCAGGTCAATATACACGGGTCTGCACGACGTAATCCCTCGTTGAGCAGATCAGTGTGTTGGCCTACGTGTACTCTCTCTATTGGAGTGCACTTACTTTCAAGCACAGGGCTGTAACTATGCAGGCGCAGACAAGGAGCAAGGATGGGTCAAGGAGCACCTCATGGGTGGAAAGACGAAATTTCATCTAAGTGTAAATCGACGAGAATCACCAAGTAATTCTCGCCGATTCGGCGAGAATCACTAGTGATTCTCGCCGACTCGTCGAGAATCAGTGGCTGATTCTCGCTAAACTCGATCCAGCTACTTCTTAGCGAGCACCTCTGCTTCTAAGTAAGAATCGACGAGAATCACCAAGTGATTCTCGCCGATTCGGCGAGAATCACTAGTGATTCTCGTCGAATCGTCGAGAATCACTGGTTGATTCTCGCCGTCTCGACCTGGCCTAAAGCAGTGCGTGCAACCAAGGCAAATTCGACGAGAATCATCTTTGATTCTCGCCGAATCGTCGAGAATCACCTTTGATTCTCGACGATTCGGCGAGATTCACTTTCGATTCTCACCGATTTTGACTTGGGCGATTTTCTCTGGAAGCTGCTGGACCGGATTCTGCCGCTGTACTATTTTGAACCGGTTTTCGGGATTCTTCTTGTGGGTCCCACAACGATCAAATTAAAAGTATCTACAGTATATATATACGGGTATTTTGAACAGTAGAATACACAGAAAGAAGCCGAGCAAAAAAAAACCTAGACCTAAAATCGCGATCTTCACTCCGCCGCCGCCGTCGCGCTCGAACTAGTTGGTCGCCGTCATCGATCGGGATTCCTTCGTGATCTTCCTGCGATAGAAGCCTAGCCAAACCTTGGGTCTCACGTGTCTATCCAGAGATCCCTTGTCTCTCGATTTGTTGATCGGGAAAAACTTCCCGTTCGAATCGATCGAGACGACCGATCCTCGTGTGACCGTTGGTAGACCTAGCTTGCTTCGCTACGAAGTTTGGATCTCCAAAGAACAGCAGCCGCATATTGCCGTCATCGCCGAACCCGTGAACCTTGCCGCCGCCAATCTTGCCGCCGCCGGTTCCGGGGAGATCCTCTCCAAGAGAGATCCAAGGTTGTGCACTCTTTGTGGACTTCAAGAACACGTCGTCAACAAAGAGGGATACCTTAGTCTCCAAACGAAGTTTGTATCTCGTGTACATTCTATTTTTACTTTTGTGGTAAAGGAACATTTGTTCCGTGTTGTAAGGATTGGGTGCAACCCGGTTTGTGGGAGTGTCGACTCCTACGTGTGGAAGGGTTCCTTCCGATAGTGCAAGGATTGGATTTCAATCCTGTTGGAGAACTGACCGAGTCGTCCCTTGTTGGGAGATAGGTCGAAGGGGGAAAGTGGATGTACCCAAGTCGGGGAACCACTATAAATTGCCTGTGTTTTCTGTGTGCTGTGATGTTTATCTTTATTGTGCAGGTACTATTATAAATTCCGCAAAAGCGCTACACGTCACCTATTCCCCCCCCCCCCCCCCCCATAGGTGCACATAGTTGACACTAGGTGGACTTTCAGGGAAACCTTTTGATGAAACCAAGTACAGAAGCATAATTGGATCCCTGCTCTACCTTACTGCCAGTAGGCCTGACATAATGTTCTCAACATGTGTCTGTGCTAGATTTCAGGTGAACTCTAAGGAATCTCATTACGCTACTACAAAGCGGATTCTGAGATACCTTAAAGGCCAACCAAATCTTGGCTTATGGTACCCAAGAAGTAATGACAACGACCTAATTGGATTTTCAGATGCAGATTTTGCAGGTAGCAAAGATGACCGGAAAAGCACCTCAGAGACTTGCCAATTCTTCAGAAGAAGGCTAATTTCCTGGAGTAGCAAGAAGCAGAACAGTGTCGCAATATCAACGGCCGAGTCAGAGTATATCTCTGCAGGCAGTTGTTGCGCACAGTTGCTGTGGATAAAGAATCAGTTCGAGGACTACAACCTGCAGTTCAAAGATATTCCCCTGTACTGTGACTCCTCCAGCGCAATTGCAATAGCCAACAATACAGTTTCCCACAGCCAGACAAAGCATATCGAGCTAAGGTATCACTTCATCCGGGAACATGTGGAGCATGGAGACATAGATCTCCAATATGTGCCTACAGAAAGGCAAGTTGCAGATATCTTCACAAAGCCGCTGGACGAGACCAAGTTCTCGTTCTTCAAGACAGAGCATGGGATGCTCAACAAAGAGGACTAAAGAAGGCTAGATGACTAAGAAACTCGTAATTGCAAGGGGTTAGTCAAAATCCACTCCTTCTCAACTTTTTCAAACTTCAAATCGAGAGGCATGAGACATACTCGAGTACTATTCTCCACCTACTCGAGTAAGTGACTATGTCTACTCGAGTAGGTGACCTACCTACTCGAGTATAAGAATCTGTCTACTCGAGTAGTTCAGTAGACCTACTCGAGTAAGTCACCCATCTACTCGAGTAGTTTTCTCCACCTACTCGAGTAACTCCTGTATACCCACTCGAGTAACCTCTGACGACCTACTCGAGTAACTCTCTTACCTACTCGAGTAGTCTATCTCCCTCTCGTGCCCCCCAAGGCTATATGCCGCCTGTTTCTTTAAATTAATTAGCAGTAATTTAAGAGTAATATATATATGAAATTCCGAAAACTCAAACCTACACGAGATCATTTCCATCTCTCGAGTACGCTCTGCCTCTTCGCCTACCCTACCGATTCGACTCCTCTCCTCCGCCGAAGTTGCAGAGCCCTCTCCCTCATTCCTCCAGTTATTCGTATCCATGGCGACTTCTCACAAGATTGGCGTCGGCTCCGAACTAGTCACCGAGGGTATCGCAGAGCTCTCCGATGATTTCCGCAACCTCCTCATCCTTCTCGACACCGCCGGCCTCTCCTTCACTCTCCAAGAACCCTGTCGCGTTCTCTTCCCCGAAGTTGCAGAATGCTTCTCAAATCTCAAGGTTCGACGACATGGAAAAGTTCTAAAATCTACAGTCAAGGGATTGAAACTCAAGTTCTCCAAGACCTCTGTCTCTCAACTTCTCCGTTTACCTATTGTTGTTGAAGAAGATGATCTGGATGATGAAGATTCTGACTGAACAGCACTCTTCTCTGGAATTTCTCCTGAAGCTCAGTATATTAAGAGGTCAGACATGAATGCTGAAGGAAAATTTCTGGTAGACATCATTGGCAAAATTCTTCTCTGCAATACCCACTCCATCAGAGACATCCCATCCTATTTCTTCGACATCATGCAAGCAATTGTCTGCCGCAAGAAATTTCAGTTTGGTATGCAGATTCTGGACAAAATCAAGGGCAGCTTGAAATCCCCCAACTATGCCAGAATCATCTCTCTGCTTCTCCATGAAACAGATCATGCAGTTTTCAACTTCTCCAAAGGAACCCCACTTCACCACATGAAGAAGGTCTCCATCTCTTCAATTCAGAGATGGGATCTCAAGCTCAAGAACTCTGCCCAAACTGCACAGGTTTCAAATATTCCAGCAGTTCCAGCTGAAGAGGACAGGACTCCATCTCCCTCTCCTCATCATGTGGCCAGCTCCTCTAGTGCACCAAATGAGGGGGAGCCTGCTCCTTCCAGCCAAGTCAGGCAGCCCTCTCCTCAGCCAGAAATTCCATCCCTACCTAATACTCCCCAGAGTCCAGCCACTCCTTCAGCTCAAGTACCTCAAGACACTCTTCTGTCCATAGCTGCTGCTATAGATGCCATGATTGCAGAGCTTTCTGAAGATGTGCTTCCTCCTCCTCCTCTATCTCCTCCAGCTCCAACCTCTGAACATCACCAGGACTTGTCTCCAGCACAGTCTCCTGCCCATTCTCCAGCCAGGACTCCAACACCTTCTCCAAATCCTCCAGCAGATAAGCCAGACACCATTTTTATTTCTGATGAGCCTTCTCCTGAACCAGCTGAGGCTCCTCTCAGAAACCTCGATTTCTCCATCCCCCATGATACAGAAGAATTGGATGATGTCATTCCTACCACCAGAGCTCTCAGCTCAGTGATAATTGAAGAAATAGCTCCTTGGGTAACTCCTCCTATCCCTACTGCTGCTCCCTCTACTGCTACTGCTATAGTTTCCTCCTCCTCAGATTTGCTGCAACACATCACCATTCTTCTTCAAGAACAAAGACATCATTTTGACACCTCTCTAAAGGTGGTCACTGACAAGGTCACTGCTCTTGAGGCTGAGATGATCAGAGGTTTTGCTGAAATTCAGCATAAACCTGACAAGATCAAGTACCTGTTCCAACTTGGTGGCAAAGCCCTTGACCATACTATCACTAGTGTGGGAAATGTTATGGAACAAGGTATCACCTTGGCAAACAATCAGATAGAACTAGACAAGAGGACTGAAGCCAACAAGATGAAGATCTGTGAAGAAGTTGTCATTTTCAAAGATGATACCATAGAGAAAGTATCTGTTGAAATCAGAAAGGGGGAGGGTTTGATAAAAGAACTCAAAGAACAGGTAGTAAAATCTACTGCTCAAAAGACAGCTGTATGGGAAGCTCATGTGAAGACCATTCATGACGATGTGCTTGCCGAGATACAGAGTGTCAAATTTCACACATATGAGACTGCTGTCTGGATGTACAATCAGATCTTGCAATTGACCAAAACATCATTCCCCATCATCTCAATCCTCTAGTCATAGATGTCACTGCCCCAGCTGTTCCTCAACAACCTACCTTCTCTCCCAATCTTGGAGACTCAGTTGCCCCTCCAGATACTTATGTTCCAGGCTGGGAAGAAGATGATCATGCTGATATATTCCTTCAAGCCCCTCTAGAGATCAGAATCCACAAGAAGAAAAGGAAATATGGTGAAGGTCTCTCTGCTAGCAGGACTGCCCCTTCTAAGGCCCCTGAACATGCTGAAGCTTGGTCTCCAACCTCTAAGTCTCTCATTTTGGACACACTCACGCTGGTCATGGATCACAATGAGAACAGAAACATGCACTACAGTTCCCAGGAATGGGAGTTATATGAGAAGTCAATGCTGAAAAGGAAGATCCATGATAGAGAATTTGGGAGAAATAACTCTACTGCTCCTCCAAGGCCTCCTAAATATTTCCCAAAGCCATTAAGCTATCTAAGAAGACAGCAGGAAAAGATGGATAAGCAGTACTCTCAAGCCTAAACCTAAAAGATGTTGAGAGATTGAAATGACAAGTTGTAGACTTGATGTTTTTTGGAAACTCATATATATACAATTCTTCATTACTGTCTAATTATCTTTTTCATTATCCCTTGCTTACCTGCTCATACTTTTTCTACTTAGTTTCTTTTATGTCCATAATTCACCTTGGTGTAAAGTGTTCTGACTTCAACAAATAGGGGGAGATTATTGGGTATTTCATCCACATGAACCCAGATTTGATGAAGTCACCCTGGAACTAAGATGAATTAAGTTGTATCTGATGCTTGGTTTGAGTTATATGTTTGCTGGAATTTCACTGGGAAGTGTAGACCAATGTCAGCTCACAGTGGGTCACCAAACACAGGAACTGTGCAATGTAATCCCTCATTGCATATTTCAAGGTGTTGACTCATGTGTGGTCTCTATATTGGGATACACTTCATATTCAAGCTATTGGACTATGGGAAAGAAATTTGAAGTTGGCTACTCTAGAAGAATCAGTTTTTCCAACATCAGAAATTTTCTAAGTGTTTTACTCGAGTAGAGCTTTCACCTACTCAAGTAGTCTGGGTATAATTTACTCGAGTAAAGGAACCTTGTACTCGAGTAGACATAGTCATATACTCGAGTAGCTAAGTCACCTACTCGAGTAGACAAAGTCATATACTCAAGTAGCATGCTTATATACTCGAGTAGAATACTCTTTATACCCGAGTACTAAAGGGTTTCATCATCTAAATTTCACTAAGTAATATACTCGAGTAAGTACACTCATATACTTGGGTAAGTCTACTCACTTACTCGAGTAGATAGAAACATACTCGAGTAGTTCATTATACCTACACGAGTAGATCATGTGTCACTCGTGTACCTTGATATTTCCCTACTCCAGAATTTTTCTAAGTCTTTTACTCGAGTATAACTCTCACCTACTCGAGTAGATTACTTCCTATCGAGTAGTTTAGTTCAACTACTCGAGTAGTTGCCAACAGACCTCTTCAGAATTTTTTTCTAAGTATTCCACTCGAGTAGTACTTCATGTACTCGAGTAGTTCATGTAATATACTCGAGTAACTTCTCCAGTACTCGAGTAGATCCTTTATGTACTCGAGTAGGTCTCTACACATACTCGAGTAATTCTGACTGCTTACTCGAGTAGTTGATTTCTATATACTCGAGTAGTCTATCTACATATACCCGAGTATGCTCTTCATCATATACTCGAGTAGTTATTCAACTACTCAGGTAGTTATTGACTTACTCGTGTAGTTGGCTGAATCTTTCCGAAATTATTCTAAGTCCTTTTTCTGTCGAGATTTTTCAAATCACGCGACATGATTGGTCCACGTGTACATCATTACGACCGATTATGACCGTTAGTCTCTCCTATATGTTGGAACACCCTATTAATAATTTGGGTCAGGATCACTATGTCTCTAGGAAACTTGTTTTTGACCTCCTGTATAGCTCTAAAGGTCAATTAGAATTGAGTCTAAGGGTTAGTACTTAGGTTTGGAAGCTGCCCTCAAAGACTAAGGATTTTCAGTTTGAAGACTAAGTCATATCGTCGAGCTCAGTACGACGAATCGTCGAACTCCAATCGACGATCGTCTAGCTCATCTTCAACAGATCGTCGAACTGCATTCGACGATCGCTGAGCTCAACTTCAACAAATCGTCGAACTCCATTCGACGATCTGCGAGTTCAGTTCGATGATCTTGACTCAGTATTGGATCTCTATCTCCGAGCTCAGTTCGACGATCTTTGAGCTCAGATCGATGATCTTTGTTGCTATCTAAGTCCAAATCGTTGAGCTCAGTTCGACGATAGCAGAACTCAGTTCGACGTTTTCTGATGAGTTAAAGGATTTTTCAAGATTCAAATTCAGGAGTTATTCAGCAATTAATTCAGAAGATTTTCTAGCCGTTTTCATTTATTCTGGACCAAGTTTCAAGGGATTATCAAGGAATGTTTCTTTGGAACTTCCCCCAGAAGACATTTGCAATTAAGGATACAATTAATGATAGGCCAACGGCTATTCTTGACAGAGGATGATTTTCTATTCAGTACTAGAGAATAAAATACAAGATTTTTGAATCTCTCCATCACTCAAAACACAAATCAGAAGAGACAATACAGACAAGAAGAACAAGAACAAAACATTCTCTGTCTCAAAGAATTCATGCAAGAACACACATCCAAGGAGATCAAATCTTCTGAAATCTTCTGATCTCTTGTGATTCAAGTGTTCAAGGCTAACATCTTTCAAAGACTCCAGACACCTAACATTTCAGCTGTTGCTGAAATCATCATTTGCTGGAGATCAACTTCTGAAGGCCTATCACCCTACAGCAAAGCTTCATTTCCTGAACATCTCAAGAACTCAGGGGGAGCTTTGACAACATAAAATCCACATAGTCTTCTCAGCTGCTCTGAGAAAGAGAAGACTTCCATAACTCTCTCATCCCCATCTCTGTAAAGGGTTTCTCAAACTCCCTTCAAAAGTTTGTGTTTGGTTTTTGGGCACCTTGTCAAAAGCTCATTGGTGGCAAAACACCTGATCAAAAAATCTGATTTGGTTTTTGAGCACCTTATCAAAAGCTCATTGGTGCCCAGGACACCTGATCAGCCCATCCTGCTGTGGATTCCTACCTAGGGTGGTAGAAGAGTTGATGTACCCAAGTTTAGAGAAACCACTATAGCTCCTTGTGTCTTCTGGCTTGCTTGTCTTTATCTTTTGTTTCTGGTTGTGATTGTTTTGTGATTAGTTTAGATCTGTGATTAATCTCTGTTGTAGGTTATTTTGTGATTAGATTTAATAGTTGCTTCCCTGTTCACTCAGATTACAACAATTATTGTAAAAAGTTTTCAAGCACCATATACTCTATTCACCCCCCCTCTAGAGTATATCAGATCTAGCTGCACATTCAATTGGTATCAGAGCGAGGTTGGTTAAACATACCACACCTTGGTGGTTGCACAGGCTAACACCTGAACCCAAAGATTCCTAGTTAGATCTGTTTTATTTTGAGTTTATTATTAGATTTTGTTTTCACAAATCATGGCCCAAAACAAAGATTATGCTAGCACCAGACCTCCAGTGTGCAATCTATCCAAGTTTGTACTTTGGAAAGCAAGGATCAGATTATACATGAATTCTATTGACGAGGATATTTTTAATTCTGTTTTGACAGTTTGTCCAAGACCTCCAGAGAACTCAAGTACAAATGATGTTTCACCTCCATCAGGAACATATGCTGATATCAAGAAGTGGAAGGTAGCTGATGCCAAGGCTATGAACATCTTAGACCAGACCATGTCTGATGACATCTTTCAAAAGGTGTCTGAATGCAATTCAACAAAGGAAATCTGGGATAAACTCTCTGAAATAGTCTCAGGCTCAGCTGATGAGAGAAATGACAGGAGATCCCACCTCATATCTCAATATGAGAATTTCAAGAAGGGAGAAGCTGAATCAGTTGGAGATATGTACAATAGACTCAGTCTGATAGTCAGTGAACTCAGGACTTTAGATAAGGAGATATCTCTAACTGAACTTAATGACAAAATCCTAATGTGCTTCCCTAGCACTTGGGATTCAAGAATCTGGCCAATTAAGGATGCCAGAAGTTTGAATAAGATCACCACAGAAGCCCTTTTGGGCAAGCTCAAATCTTATGAGCTGCTCATTAAGAACAGAGAAGAAGAGCAGAAGGCTGCTTCACCAGCCACAAGAAAAGAGAAGACAATAGCGTTCAAAGCAACTGAAGATCAGACTGAAGACAAAGTCACAGGCAATGATGAACTGCTCAGTCTGTTGGCCAAAAGATTCTACAAGATGGCCAGAAAGACTTCAAAAAGAGATCATACAAGGAGCATGATAAGCCAAGGTATGATAAGTCTAACAGTAAAGAAATTGTTTTCTTTGGTTGCTGGAAACCAGGGCACATTGTACCTGACTGTCCAGAAAACAAAAACAAGGACAGAAGGGACAAGAAAGAAAGAAGAAAGGAGAAAGACTTCAAGAGGAATGGCAATGACAAGCCCTCCTCAAGCAAAAACAAACACACAAGAAAGGGATTTGTTGCTGAATCCTGGAGTGAGACTGAAGAGGAGTCAGAAGTCTCATCCAGCTCCAGTGATGATGAAGATGATGCAGAAGAGAAGGAGCTCTGCATGATGGCAATCAATGCCTCACAACATAATTCAGATGAAGAAGACTCAGAGTCAGACTCAGAGACTCAACTTGAAGAAGACCAGGTAATTAGTTCATTTGATTTCAATTCAGAGGACTTTAAATCTGAGTTTAAAACATTTATTTGGACTTGCTAAAATCTGAGAAAGAAATTATCTCTCTCAGAAATCATTTATTTGAACATAATACCTTAAAGTCAGAAAACCTCAAACTCTCTCAGGACTTGGAGTGTTGTGTGGAGCAGATAGCTTCACTGAAAGGTGAGCTATCAGAGGCCAAGAAGCTTGAAGAATCCCTTAATGGGAGAAGTATCAAGCTGATGGACATCACAAGCACAGTGAACTCCAGATTTAATAGTACACTGGGCTTGGGTGCTTCATCCAGCCAACCCATAGTTCTAACAACTCCAATCAAGTTCATTTCTGATAAAGGAAAGGGAGTTGTAGAGGTAGCTAGGAAAAATTCTGATCTGCCTAAGAAAACTAAGTCCCAGCAGAAATCGTCGAACGGAGCTCGACGATCGCCGAACGCAGATCAATGATCTCAAGCAAAATCGTCGAACTCAGGTCGACGATCTCTAATTCCTGAACTCTGCCATTGTCGACCGTTGAATGGAGCTCGACGATCTGACCCAAGATCGTCGAACGCAGCTCCACGATCGTCGAACAGAGGTCAGAGCTCTGGAAATTCTTTCAAGGGCAAATCAAAATCCAATCCTAGGGGTCCTTCATCCCAAATCTTTAACCCTTATACTGAATGGATTATACCTCCAAGGAGATATCATCCTGAAGGTTATAAGAGTCAACCTGGGATGTCTTTTATTTCTGAGTTTAAAGGTTATCAACCTAGGCGCAAGGTAAACAGAGTCAAAAACAAATGAATTATTTTATGTGCAGGTGAAGACCTATCCAACATCAAACCAACAATGGTACTTGGATAGTGGGTGCTCTAAGCACATGACAGGAAACAAGGACAACCTCACATCCTTTAAAGCTAAGCTTGGACCCAAAGTTATCTTTGGTGATTCAAACTTTGGACAAACTAATGGATATGGTGCAGTACAGATTGGATCAGTAACATTCAAGAAGGTAGCTTATGTGGAAGGATTGAAGCACAATTTGATAAGCATCAGTCAACTATATGATGAAGGCTACCAGGTGATCTTCAGCAAAGCATTATGCAAGATCAAGTAAAAAGGACAACACAACTGTGTTGACAGGTAAAAGGAAAGTTAATATCTATCTAGTAGATTTTCTTTCAACAGATGTAGATATTTGAATGTTCAATTCTGTCTGTAGACCAAACATTTTATGGCATAAGAGACTAGGACACTTAAACCTTAAAACTATTGCTAGGCTATCCAAGGACAACCTTGTTAGAGGACTACCTTCTGTCCCCTACAAGAAGGAAGACTCTGCAGGGCTTGTCAATTAGGCAAGCAAACTAAAAATAGTTTTAAGTCACTTAATAAGAGTGATTCACCTAGGATCTTGTATCTGTTACACATGGATCTCTTTGGACCCATCACAGTACAAAGCCTAGGAGGGAAATCTTACACTTTAGTAGTTGTAGATGACTTCTCTAGATTCACTTGGGTGTTCTTTCTGAGGAAGAAGTCTGATAACTTTAAGTGTTTGACAGAGTTTCTCAAATGTATACAGATTGAGTTCAATACTCACATTGCCCTGATCAAAAGTGATAATGGGACAGAGTTTGATTCTCTTCTTATACAAGAGTTCTGTCAGAGTGAAGGGATCATGCATACTTTCTCAGCTCCTAGAACTCCTCAACAAAATGGGGTAGCTGAAAGGAAAAAATAGAACTCTTATTGAATCTGCCACTACATTGTTGTCAGATGCTCATCTTCCTCTATCCTTTTCGGCAGAGGCAGTGAACACCTCCAACTATGTGCTAAATAGAAGTTTGATACATAAACTAAAGGGAAAGACTCCCTATGAATTACTCAAAAGGAAGAAACCTAAAGCCGATTATTTTAGGGTTTTTGGCTGCATTTGTTATATACATAATAATGACAAGAAATATTTAGCAAAATTTCAAGCTAAAGCTGATGAAGGAGTGTTTTTGGGATAATCCATGATTAGTAAGGCTTATAGGGTTTATAATAAATCATCTCTAAAAATTGAGGAATCTGTTCATATATCATTTGATGAATCTAACATGTCTTTCAAGGAGAAGAACACTTCTACCATAGCACCTTTGTAGGAACATTCTCTTGTTGAAAACTTGAACAAGTTACAGGTTACTCAAAAAGAGGAAAGCAGTGAAGATGAAGAAATTATTCAACATATTGAAGAAAAATAACTTGAAGAGCCAGTTGTTGTACCACAAGAGGAAACAACAACACAGGTTGGTGAACAATCAACACCCCTTGTTGATTTAGTAACATCAAGAGACCATCCAGTTTCCCAAATAATTGGAGACATCTCAGCTGGTGTGCAAACCAGAAATCAGGTCAACCAAAACCTGATGCACACTTGCTTTCTTTCTCAAATTGAACCTCAATCCATTCAAGATGCAGAGCAAGATCCACACTAGATCATTGCAATGCAAGAAGAGTGGCATCAATCTGAAAGGAACAAAGTTTGGGAACTAGTACCAAGGTCAAAGGATCACTCCATTGTTGGAACAAAGTGGGTGTTCAGAAATAAATTGGATGATCAAGGAGTCATTGTAAGGAACTAGGCAAGGGTAGTTGCTCAAGGGTACTCTCAAGAAGAAGGGATAGATTATGACCAGACCTTTGCACTAGTTGCAAGGTTAGAGGCCATAAGAATCTTCTTAGCATATGCAGCACACAAAGGATTCAAAGTATACCAGATGGATGTAAAGAGTGCATTCCTCAATGGAGACATCAAAGAAGAAGTATATGTCAGACAACCTCCAGGTTTTATCTCTCCAACTTATCCTGATTATGTTTTTAAGCTGAACAAAGTATTATATGGTCTCAAGCAAGCTCCTAGAGCATGGTATGAGATCCTAGCATGCTTCCTTTTGGAAAATGGATTTATAAGGGGTAGAGTAGACCAAACTCTTTTCATTAGAACCCATAAGTCCCATAACCTACTAGTAAAGATTTATGTAGATGATATTATTTTTGGTTCTACTGATTCAAAATTGTGCATAAGGTTTTCCAACCTAATGCATTCTAAATTTGAAATGAGTAGCATGGGTGAGCTATCCTTCTTCCTAGGATTGCAAGTCAAACAACATGCTGAAGGCATCTTTATTTCTCAAACCAAGTATGCAAATGAATTGGTTAAGAAATTTGGCATGTCTGAAGCATCTTGTATGAAAACACTCATGCCTACCAATGCTGTATTGGATGCTGATGAACATGGGAAACATATTGATCAGACAACATATAGAGCAATGATTGGCTCTTTACTATACCTTACAGCTAGTAGACCAGATATAATGTTTGCTACATGTATATGTGCTAGGTTCCAAGTAAGCCCTAGAGAGTCACACCTAACACTAGTAAAGAGGATTCTCAGGTATGTTAAAAGTTGTCCAAATCTAGGTCTCTGGTATCCAAAAGATTCAGCATTTGATTTAACTGGACTTTCTGATGCTGATTATGCTGGATGCAGAATTGACAGGAAAAGCACCACTGGAACTTGTCAGTTCCTTGATGACAGACTTGTCTCTTGGTTTTGCAAGAAACAAACTTCTGTGTCAACTTCAACTGCTGAAGCTGAATATATGGCTGCATGCAGTTATTGTTCACAAATCTTGTGGATTCAAAACCAACTCCTAGACTATGGCTACAACTTAGAGAAGTCTAAAATCTTTTGTGATAACACCAGTGCTATTTCTATAGCTCAAAATCCAGTCCTCCATAGTAGGACAAAACACATAGAAATTAGGCATCACTTCTTAAGGGATAATGTTGAAAAGAATAAAATTGAACTGCAATATATCCCAACTGATTTACAAAGGGGAGATATTTTCACCAAGCCCTTGGATGAAAAAAAACACACCTTCTTCCTAAATCAGTTAGGAATGTTTGATGGAGGAAGTCTAAAATAATATCCAAGATTTTAAAAGTTTAAAAATTGACCAAGACTAGGCAAACATCTTGATTTTTCTTAGTGTCTAGAGTGTTTTTTTGGTCTCTGAACTGCGCTCGACGATTTTCCACAAGATCGTCGAACGGAGATCGACGATTTCCGAAATCATCGACCTGAGTTCAGCGCTTCTCAGATAGTCTGGACTATCTCTTCCGGTCAACGATCGTCGAACGACACTCGATGATTTTGTTCTCTGAATGATCGTCGAATAGAGCTCGACGCTCTCCAATATCGTCGAACGGAGATCGACGATATTGAAGACTCTTCAGATTCCTTTAGAAGCCCCGATCGTCGAACTGAGTTCAACGATCTTTCCTTTTCTGCGTCGAACCCTAATATAAAATTCATTTTTCGCCGTCGTTCTCCTTTTGCGCTTTTGATTTCTCTGCAAAAACTCTCTTTCCATCCAAAAATCTCTACACTTGGTCATTTTGTTTGTTGATTTTTGCAGGTAACAATGGCAGTCTCTGTTGTTGTTCTCGCAGCAATGAAATTTGATGCCGGCTTTGATATTGACATGGAGTGCTTCAGCACAACTGATCAAGTTTTCCAGGATATTTTGGAACTCTTCAAGGAGCAGAAACTTGCTAATATTATGACCACCAGAATCAAACTTGCTACTGATGAGATCAAGGAATGGGTCTACACTGCCCACAACCAGGATCAAAACACAATAGTTGGATCAATTTCTGGCACCCAGGTACCCTTGACTCCAACCATTTTGACAGAAGTTTTTGAGCTAAGTTCTGGTAGAGATTCTGCTGATTTGTCTGGAGAGGAATTTGCTGATCTGCTTGCAAGAATGGGTCACTCTAAAGCTAACCCTAACAAGCTGCTGAAGAAAAACCTATCTGTGGAATATAGATTCTTGGCTGATGTAGTTGGGAAGGTTCTGTTGGCTAAGCACTCAGCACATGATACTATTTCTAGGTATCAGCTATGCTTAATGGGAGCCATTGTGTACAAGAAGAATTTGAACTGGGGAGAGGTCTTCTTTGACCTGATTAAAAAGGAAATTAACAAGAATTTTATGAATTTTGGGAGAATTCTAGGCCTCTTTCTGCAGAACAGATGCCCTACTCTGCTTGTATCATCTGGGATACATATTAATGCTTCCAAGAGAATGTCCTGTTCCCTATTTGGCAAATGGGACAGGCAGATCACCAAGCCCAGCAGGCCCTCTTCAAGCACACCTTCAGGAACCAGGACTGTAATAGTCACTTCCCCTCAAGTCTCTGCCCCTGCAGATGACTTGCCTGCTGCTGCCTCTCCTCCTCCTCCAATTCCATCTTCTCCAGTTCCATCCACCATTCAAACTCCATCCACTATCATCATCTCCAGCCCTTCTCCAACATCAATACCATCTCCAATTCCAACTCTACCAACAACAGAAGAAATCTTCCATCCATTATATTCCTACCCTCAACCAGACATTGCCACATCACCCTCCATTCCCTCCTTCACTCTTATTGATGCTTCCTTCATGGATGACTCACCCTCATCTCCTCCTGAGCTACCCTCCTCATCAACATCTTACCAACTACTTCTGCAGGAAATTCTTGATCAACCCACCTTCACACCCTCTCTCTCCATCCCACTGTCCTCCATATCCACTATACCCTCACCTCAACCATCACTTCCCCAATACACCAGCTCTCCACTACCATCACCAGTAGCTCCTCCTCCATCCTCTACCTCTGCTCCAGTCACTGCTGAGCAAGTAGATATTCCAGCCCTGGCTGACAAGATATATGAACTGATAGGCCCCAGGCTATCTCTTCTATTGGAGACCTCCTTGGCTCCATTACTTGAGTCAGTGGCAGCCCTTTCTGCCAGGCTATCCTCCCTTTTCCCTCAGGCAATCCCTTCATCAGTGTGCCTTGATCCAGCCTTATCTGAATCTAGACAGGGGGAGATGCCTTATGAAGTAAGCTTGCCTGCTGTTTCTTCAGTTATTGTTGCTGCTGCTGCTATTGTTCTTCAAGCTCCAGTTCCCCCTCCAGTTGCAGTCTTCCCAGTGGACATCAAGTCCTTACATTCAGTGTTTGATTCAATGTATTTCAGTTGTCTTCCAGAGAGAGTTGTTGTCCAGCCATCAGAGGATCTGACCAAGGCCATTATGCCCTTCTCATGTTGTGACACCAGCATTATAACTTCTTTTGTCAATTCATTATATGTTGCTGCTACTCCTGCTGAGAATATGGTTGCTATTCCTGTTGCTGTTGCTGTCGATAATGATGCTACTATTGTTCCAGTTTCTGATGATATCCATATGACAGAGGCACATGATTTTGAGCCTTCTGTGTTTGCTGATGATATTCCTGATGTTGCTGATATTGTTGTATCTGAAAGTGTTTCATCTGAAACTGTTGCTGCCCCAACTGCTACTGTTATTACTGCTATTATACCTTCTAAGAGTGCTGCTCCAGAACTTTCTGTGTCTGTTGTTATTACTGTCTCAACTTCTGCGTCTGTTGCTGCTGCTATTGCTTCAACTTCTGTTACTAGTGATGTATCTACTGCTGCTCCAACAACTACTGCTACATCTGCTTCAACTCAACTTCGGAAGGATTACATGAAAAAGATTGATGCTCTATATTATGAGCAAAGTTCTGAAAGTGATGAATTCATGACTGATTCTGATGACTCCTCTGCCACTATTGCCAGGAAGAGAAAGGCAAGGAGCAAAGACATGAAAAGAGTACCTCCAGCCAAAGTAAAGGACAATAATGACATTCCATATTACATTCTTCATGACTGCCCTATAACCGAGCACTGGATGCAGTATTCAAAGAACCAACTTAAAGCCATGAAGAAAAAAAGGAAGTATGGAAAAGGATCTTCCCAGTTTCATCATTCTCATCCTCCTCCACCACCTCCTCCTGATGCAGGTGCAGGTGGAAGCTCAGCTGCTCAACCCTCTGCCAAAAGCCAAACCCCCTATCAGCCTCATGCCAGATCTTATCATAGGGGAAGCCAGACCAGGGGTTCTCAATCTAGAAGAGGAAACTATAGAGGAAATCAAAGGGAAGTCCAGGTTTATTCAAAAGGTTATTCAAGGCAACATCCCTACTGCAGGGAAGGACAAACCTCATCAGACACAATCTCAAGTCCTTTTCCCTATAAACTGAAGGAAGTAGTTTCATCCAGGCCTCCTCAAGATAATCCATCCAATAGATATGAGCCACCAGTGCCCTTTGAAGATCCTGAAAATAATCCAACTGCTTGGACTTCCAGGATGAAAGAGCTTGCTGCACTGGACCAAATTAAGAAAGCTAAAGAGCTGGGAAGAGATTCCTCCAACATCACTACATTGTTTGAACAAAGAAAGAAAGAATTTGAAAGATATGGCTCAAGCAAATTCTTTGACTCTGATAGATATATGGAGCTGTATCCTGAAGCTATGGTTCCCAGGCCCAAACAGCAAACCTCTTTAGGTGCAGCAGATGACAGAAGGTCAAAGAAAGAAGCTCTCAACCCAAATAGAGAAGTCAAACTTATAAAGAGCAAGGAGAAAAAATAACTATGTAAGGTGACAATCATTTTGATTTCTGATTTCTTCCTGGGATGATATATATCTGTGGTTCTGCAATGCCCTGCTTATTGTTTTTCTGTATTGTTGTTGTGTATGTTGTTATTTAATTTTTCCAAGTTCTGTAAATAGTAATCCTAACCCAAATAGGGGGTTATTGTTGGAACACCATATTACTAATTTGGGTCAGGATCACTATGTCTCTAGGAAACCTGTTTTTGACCTCCTATATAGCTCTAAAGGTCAATTAGAATTGAGTCTAAGGGTTAGTGCTTAGGTTTGGAAGCTTCCCTCAAAGACCAAGGATTTTCAGTTTAAAGACTAAGTTATATCGTCGAGCTCAGTACGACGAATTGTCGAACTCCAATCGACGATCGTCTAGCTCATCTTCGACAGATAGTCGAACTACATTCTACGATCGCTGAGCTCAACTTCAACAAATCGTCGAACTCCATTCGACGATCTGCGAGCTCAGTTCGACGATCTTTACTCAGTATTAGATCTCTATCTCTGAGCTCAGTTCGACGATCTTTGAGCTCAAATCGACGATCTTTGTTGCTATCTAAGTCCAAATCGCTGAGCTCAGTTTGACGATAGCAGAACTCAGTTCGATGTTTTCTGATGAGTTAAAGGATTTTTCAAGATTCAAATTCAGGAGTTATTCAGCAATTAATTCAGAAGATTTTCTAGCCGTTTTCATTTATTATGGACCAAGTTTCAAGGGATTATCAAGGAATGTTTCTTTGGACCTTCCCCTAGAAGAAATTTGCAATTAAGGATGCAATTAATGACAGGCCAACAGCTATTCTTGACAGAGGATGATTTTTTATTCAGTACCAGAGAATAAAATACAAGATTTTTGAATCTCTCCATCACTCAGAACACAGATCAGAAGAGATAATACAGACAAGAAGAACAAGAACAAAACATTCTCTGTCTCAAAGAATTCATACAAGAACACACATCCAATGAGATCAAATCTTCTGAAATCTTTTGATCTCTTGTGATTCAAGTGTTCAAGGCTAACATCTTTCAAAGACTCCAGACACCTAACATTTCAGCTGTTGCTGAAATCATCATTTGCTGGAGATCAACTTCTGAAGGCCTATCACCCTACAGCAAAGATTCATTTCCTGAACATCTCAAGAACTCAGGGGGAGCTTTGACAACATAAAATCCACATAGTCTTCTCAGCTGCTTTGAGAAAGAGAAGGCTTCCATAACTCTCTCATCCCCATCTCTGTAAAGGGTTTCTCAAACTCCCTTCAAAAGTTTGTGTTTGGTTTTTGAGCACCTTGTCAAAAGCTCATTGATGGCAAGACACTTGATGAAAAAATCTGATTTGGTTTTTGAGCACCTTATCAAAAGCTCATTGGTGCCCAGGACACCTGATCAACCAATCCTGCAGTGGATTCCTACCTAGGATGGTAGAAGAGTGGATGTACCCAAGTTTAGGGGAACCAATATAGGTCCTTGTGTCTTCTAGCTTGCTTATCTTTATCTTTTGTTTCTGGCTGTGATTGTTTTGTGATTAGTTTAGATCTGTGATTAATCTCTGTTGTAGGTTATTTTTTGATTAGATATAATGGTTGCTTCCCTGTTCACACAGATTACAACAATTGTTGTAAAAAGTTTTCAAGCACCATATACTCTATTCACCCCCCTCCTCTAGAGTATATTAGATCTAGCTGCACTTTCACTATATAAGGTCTTATCAGAAAATGACAAACCCTAAGTATTCTCCAAGCTTTCTTGTCATTCTATTTCGAGAAATATTCTTCAGCCGACTCCTCTCTGATTTTCGCAAATCGGAAGCCGCCCCCGCCGCCTTCTCCTCCGGCCAAAGCTTCTACTTTCAGAGGATTATTCTGAAGAGAGTTACAGTTCGAGATCGACTTCACTGATCATATTCTCTCTCGATTTCTGTAAAAGCGAGTAAATCCAGATCGAAGCCGAGAAACTCTTCACCGATTTCTAAGTTCTACAAAGTTGAAAAGAAGAAGATCCTGACTATTTCATTCAGATCTGAGTGATTTACTGTTTGTATTCTTGTAAACACTTTAATAATTTTGTAGGAGAAATCTTCTCCCAGTGTAGGAGTTCTTCACTCCGAGTTTGTAGGAAGTGTTATCTTCCGAAGTGTAGATCCCTTTGTTTGGATCGAGTTTGTAGGAACTTTGTTCCGAGGGTAGGATCGATTTTTGATCCGAGATAGTGGAGTAGCCGAGTCTAGTTGATTGCTAGATCGGTGAGGGAAAGTGGATGTACCCAAGGTTGGGGAACCACTATAGATCTTGTGTCGTCTATGATATTGGTAGATCGTTCTGTGCTGTGCTCTAACTAATTTTTATTCCACAAAAAGATGCACAACTCACCTATTCACCCCCCTCTAGGTGATTTAGGTTGACAACCGTTTTCTTTCAAAACCTAAAAACTCTAGAACCAGCCTGCACAAACAAACAGAAATTGCAGAAAACATCCTAACCGGTCGGTTATCTCCAGGGAATAACTGGCCTCCAAAATGCTGGCCGACTTGGAAAGCCGCTACTCCCTGTCCGCACAGATCACGCGGAGAGTACGCCTAGTCCGCCAACTTTCACTTCAAAAATTTCAACACTCCCCCGTGAAGTGAGAAGTGTACACCAGCCCTAGTAATCCCTGTAACCAAATAAACGACCCCTTCAACAGCGGCTTCGTGAAGATGTCTGCGATGTTGTCCTCGCTCCGCACATGTCCAACAACAAGAGATCCTCCAAAACCTTCTCCCGAATGAAATGATGCTCAATCTCAATGTGTATGGTTGGCGCGTGAAAAATTGTATTATTAACTAGTTTAAGGGCACTTTCATTGTCACCATGTAGCAGAGTGGGACCACATACTTCTTCATGGACATCCTCTACTAGCCTCCTAAGCCAGATGGCTTCCGGAGCTACAAAGGCCAAAGACTTGTACTCTGCTTTCGTAGTAGAGACGGACACAGAATACTGCGTCTTGCTGCACCACAAAATACAAGCTAATCCCCATGTAAAGACATAACCTGATGTTTACTTCCGGTCATCTGAATCTCCCCATAATCAGCATCTGTAAAGCCACACAAGTTGAAGCCCATGTCTCTCCCATAAAGGAGACCCATTTCAGAAGTGGACTTCACGCACTTTAGAATTCTCCTTGTCGTCATCAGATGAGGCTTCTGAGGTTCCGTCATATACCGACTTACTTGGCCTACAGCATAAGCAATGTCCGGCCTCATAATCATTAAGTAGATAAGGCTCCCAACAAGATCCCGAAACACTAAAGGATTTGGAAGTATCCTCCCATCTTTTCTTCGAAGCTTGATGTCAACATCAAGTGTAGTAAAGCTACTATTCCACTCCCACATGCCGAACCGTTGAACGATCCGTTCTGCATATCATTTTTGGGAAACAAGTATGCCTCTCTCTTTCCTCAACACCTCAAGTACAAGGAAGTGATGGAGCTCACCCAGGTCCTTCATCTCGAACCGAATGGCTAGCTCTGCCCTGATGCTAGCCACCTCCTTCTCGGAGTATCCCGTGAAGATCATGTCATCCACGTACAATAGCAACAAGACAAGAAGCTCCCCCTCTTCTTGATGAGCTAGATCTAATCTGAAACAGAGGCAAAAAATAATAGTAGAACTGGAGGTATTCTACAATCATCCCATATGACTCCCGCGGATCCTACTTCAAGCTGTGAAGGGCCTTCCTGAGCTTGAAGATGTATCCTAAATGATCTTCAGACATGTATCCTGGTGGTTTTACTATGAAGATGTCTTTATTTATTTCCCCGTAGAGAAAAGCATTCTTTATGCCCAGCTGCCATATCTTCCAACCTTAGCAAGTCACCAAGGCCATCACCATCCAAACTGAAGTCATCTTTGCAACAGGACTAAATGTCTCTTTGTAGTGTTCTCCGTACTACTGAGAAAATCCTCTAGCTATAAGGCAAGCCTTGTACCGCTCAATGATCGCATCCATCTTTTTATTTAGCTTATAGACCCACTTATACGTCATAGGAGTAACGAATTTGACCTTGGTCACAAGGTCCCACGTGTCATTTATCCTGAGGGCATCCATCTCCTCATCTATGACGTTATCCCACTCCTTGACTCTAGTGGCATCTTCAAAGCTCAAAGGGTATCGCTCGTCTAGAGGGTGTGCAAAGAAACAAGAGACTAAGCTCATCGTATTTCCTTTTCAATAACGAGCTTGTGGTTTGATGGTCCTCTTCGATCTCCAAACACTATGACCCTTACTGACCACCTCTGCTGTTTCTTCTTTATCAACTCCATTCCCGAGCATACTAGGAGCATTATTACCCATGCTTCCTTAACCAGAAGACTCCTCGCTAGAGCTAAAAACACTCGGAGCTCCTAGTGACATAGGAAGCTCAACTACAAGACCCTTGACAACCTCCTCCCATCAGCCATCCAACCTACTTTCTTGTAGCTCCATAGAGGAGCCACCTACATATGATGTCAGCATGTCGAAGACACCATCTCTATAAATAATGAACTTCTTTGTCACTAGATTTATACACTTCTATCCATTCTTCCGCTCATCATAGCCCACGAAGACAAGCTTCCTCGCCTTCGGATCCAGCTTTGTCCTGAGAGCATCTGGAATGTGAACGTAGTAGGTCGATCCGAACACCCGAAGTTGTCCAACTCAAGGTTTCTCCTTAAACATCATCTCATTAGGAGACTTCATGTTGATTTGAATCAGAGGAATCTGATTGATGACATAAGTGGCACAAGCCATCACTTCTACCCAGAAGGACCATGTAATGTCTTTGGCATGAAACCAACACTTGCAAGTCTCCGTCATATTACGGATCTTCTATTCTACTACTCCATTTTGTTGTGCAGTATGCACACAAGTGAGCTCTCTTCGTATCCTATGCTTCTTCCAGAAGTTAGAGAAATCATTTGAAACGAACTCGCCTCCATTGTCCATTCCATTCTTCTTAATCCATAGGACAAGCCGGTCCTCCACCAGCTCCTTAAACTCCACAAACAAATGGAATGCATTTGACTTCTCCTACATAAAGTACACCCAAGTGTACCTTGTGTGGTTATCAATCAACACCAACATGTTTCTGCTGCCTCCGAGACTGGATGTGATGGTCGGCCCCATTAGATCACCATGGACACACTCCAATGGTTCTTTACACCTAGTCTGCGACTTGTCAAACAAAAATTGATGAGCCTTTCCAAATTGACACCACACGTAGACATGACCTTCGTCGAAGGATAACAACGGAGACAAGCCTTCCAAATGGCTCTTTATCGACATGGCTTTCAACATGTCCATCCTGACGTGTCCCAGCCGCTCATGCCAGATAGCTGCACCATCATTGGCCCTTATCCAATCAATATAGGAACTAGTTGATAACCCAAATAAGTCCATTACCCTTCCACCGACATGAGCAACGTCAGCCTTAACCGCTGACACAATGCAGAGAAAATTCACTTCTATCGAACCAAACAGAACATGATAACCCACATCCACTGCATTGGTCACTGAGAAGATGTTTTTCTAAATGCCTGGTACGAGATAGACAATCCTCAAGGTAGTTTACCATTATCACTACCTAAAGAAATGACACCCTCCTTTTTGACTTCATGAACTGTATCATTATCAGTTATGATAGCTTCGTTACCTGAGAACATGTGAAGAGAGGACAACTTCGACTCGTCCCTAGTGAGGTGGTGACCACACCATGAGCCAACGATCCAATCATCTTTGTAGTTGATTGTGGATAAGGAACGGACACATTCACCAGTCATGAACTCATTCCCCCATAAGGATTCCTCACCACTGGAACTAGCTTCCTCTCTATCTGCAACATTCCCCGGTTGCAGGTTGACTTTACAGTCCTTCTTGAACTATCCCAGCTAGTCACATCTGAAACACCTAAGCCCTTCCTTCTTCTTCCAATCATGCTTAGGAGTATAACTCCTCTCTTGCTGATATGAAGTTAAAGGGCTATCATCAGCAGCAGGCTTGTTCTTCTTCTTCCATCTCTTCTTCTTCCCCAAGAAGAGCGCCTCACTACCTCCTTTAGAGATAGTGACTCCAGCAATTTGTCTAGCTAAGCTCTCCTGCGACGCCAGCAGTTCTCCAGCTCCAAGAAACATGGCGGAGTGGCCCAGCCTTGAGCAAAAGTGATAAAGGCCACATACTCCTTATTCAAACTACGGATTATGTGCCTCTTTAGCTTCGCCTCTGAAATTTTCTCATCAGGGTCCAATGCTAAAATCTCAGCGCACAAGTTTTTCATCTTCAGGAAGATCGTTGACATAGGTAGATCTCCTTGAGTCGCTCTCGCCAACTAATTCTACAAGAATTATAGCCGAGCTACATTCTCCCTATTGAACAACCCATTAAGGAAAGTCCACATCTCCACAGCTGACCGACATCCAATGATGTTGTCGAAGAGTTCTGGTGAGATAGCCTGCTTGAGAGTAAAATCTTCTTTTGCATTTGTCTTCCTCCAAGCCCTTACTGGAATAGCATTAATAGCAACAACAATAACGTTTTGTCTCACTTTTCCGCAGAAGACCTCCCATAAGTCCTCACCCAAAAGATAGCTTTTCATACATCACTTCCACTTCTTTAAGTTAGTCAATGTAGGAAGATCTATTCCAATACCTCTTGCAAACCCTCCTTCCGTAGCACTAACACTAGTACACTTAGACTTCTAGAAGCAATAAAGCAAACTTCTGGTTGAACACTGCTCAAGCTCCTTTTCCCTCTAATCATGTAAAAAAATTATGAATCACGAAAAACAGGAAACTATGCACAGGAAGACTCAACCTATATGAATCCAAATGAACCAAATGAACTAGAAGAGTAAGAAACCTTGTACTATCAAAAAACTTTACAAGGCGAGGCATACATGGCGATACATGACCTACCGATGTACCAGATGGATGCACAAAAACAAGAATATACAAGACAAGCTACGCGGTCTCAAGGAGAAGTCGTTGACCCTGCCGAGCTGCCTAGAGAGTCCGCTGAAGCCGCCTAATCGCAAGATCACAATCAAGCCACGCGGACAACCCGTTAATCCAATGTTGAAAAATAATTTAGTCCGCTGATCTACAAGCCGCCTAACTACAAAGTCTCCTAGCCGCCAGATCCCACGAACTGCTGCTGCCAAAATGAACAATCCGCGAGAATCGGACAACTTTTGAACTGGGAAAGAGTTGCAGAATGGAAGACCGCCTGGTCGTAAGATTCAACCTGTTGCTAACCACTGGTTGCTAACCGCAGAGTCCACACTGTCCCTGACAGAAGTCAGAAACAAATCCCTTCTTTTCAGTACTATCCGCACAACATGCATAGTACAAATCGGTCAACTCCATATACTGCACGAATAAAAAATCCTATCCACAACAACTATCCGAGCTCACTTTCTGCTCATTTAGATGTACTGTTGATGTGACAGGGGTCCTATTTATAGGCACAGAGAGGAGTTTGATCATCGCCCTAGCTGATAAGATCATCACCCTATCTCGCTGCGAGTACAACAAGAATCTTCCAAGCCACGGAGATAATAACAAACTGCCTTGACACTGCCACGCCAGGACAAGACCGCCACCAGCAGACCCTACAGATACACCATCAGTCAGCACACAAGCGAACACAGTGCCAGTCTGCATGCACCTAAGGACACTACTCCAGTCTGCACACTCCAAGCACGCAACCTAAGCACACAAGGCTGATAGCTGCTGAACTCGGCAGACATAGAAGACAGTCCACACAAACTGCGCGACCTCCCAAACTGAGCAAACATGGACTTAGTACAAAACCAGATGAATTCCACACCACCATCCATCCCTTGTGCGAACACAACACTAGCCGATACAATGACCAGTTCGCAGAAAACCGACGGACTACAGAACTAGCCTATACAAACTGGCAGGTAGGACGGATAACATCCTATCTGCCCGATTACCTCCATGGAACAACCTGCCCCCAGAATGCCACCCGACCTGGAAACCGCTACTCCAAGTCCATATAGACCACACAGACAGTTCGTCTTGGCCGCTCAGGCCACCCACTTTCACTTCAAAAATTTCAACACACATGCCACTTCTACCCATATTATAAACAAGTCTTATCTTTTAACCAACAGTGGGCAACAACATGCCCCGTTCGCTTATAGGGTAGATCTCCCTTGGGTGTGCACTAAATTGTAAGCACCTTATGCTACTTCGAAGCACACAACCTCTTAAAACAATTTTCGAAAGAGTGGCCCAGATGAACACAAAAGTTGAATGCCTCTTTGATCCCTTTCTTTGGAGTAGGGACAGATGCCCAAGGGCTCACTATCGTCACCCTTTATCTTTTCCTTCCTCAGCAACATGCCATGATTCTTAACATTAATAATATCCATCACTTTTAAGGCAGCTTACACTGCTTCAACATAAATCTCTGATCGGTAAGCATTGGCTAAATGCTAGATGTCACTTTAAAGACAACCCAAGAAGCGCTTAACTTTGCCCTCTTCAGTGGCTACTGACTCTGGGTCAAACCTGCTAAACTTGCTAAACTCGATCTTATACTCACCGACTGTGAATTGCCTCGACTTCAAATAAAGCAAATTGTTCATCAGCTTGTCTTGCTCAACCGACGACAAGAGCTTCTTAAACAACATCCCCTTAAACCTTTCCCATGAGCACCCATCTGTGAGGCATTCTTTTTCCCTAATCCACCAGCCTTTAACAAAGCCATTCAACTGATAAGCAGCGATAAGAACCTTTTGTTCCGCAAAAATTCGTAAGTAAGAAAACAACTCTTCAATAGCTATGATTTAGTAACATAACACCATAAAATCATCCCTCCCATCATAGGTCGGTGGTTCTAAGCGCTCAAAATGCAAGATGAAGTTCATCTCAGGGGGCAAAAAAACAAGAGATACTATGGGAGCTGTAGGGATAGGAACATCCCAATCCACCGCAGGGTCCAACACTCCGGCTTGCTTCCCTAAGGTGGCAGTCAACACCTGCATCTGTGCTTGCATATAATACAACTGAACAACCATTTGCTTTGACAGAGTCTCATTGCTCTAATGCTGCTCTTTGATCATTGCCTTATTGTGAGCAGTTGAAGACTCACCCTCTGACTGGGGAGGTGACCAAACATATTGTGCTATAGATTCGTCTTCTACGAATAAGAACAAGCATCTCAACAAACTTAGCTTAATGCTAGAATTACTTAAATTAGACCGAAAAGTGAAGACATCTGCTCTTGCTACTACCTTGCTCTAGGATTTTATATGAATGATGTCATGATTTAACTAAGTATGATATACTTTCATCCCTATGACCCTTGTGCATATAATATGAATGCGTGAATGCTTGAATTTTCATTTTTATTAAATCATGTGTGTACGAGAGTCATCATGTAGATCTTAACTTGGAACATATGTCAATGCTATGATATGCTTTGCATGTTGTGCAATGAGTTCTAAAAGTCCTTTGTGCAGGTCATGAGCGATCGTACATATGAAATATTTTGCTTCCCATACTACATAATATCACATGTAACATAAAATAAAATCTTATGAGCGCCCATGTGATGTAAAGTCACCTATTTCAACTTAACAGTTATATGTTGTTGTCCCTATGAGGATCCATATGCAAATGCATATTATGCATCCCATACGACATAATTTGTCTTGTATACTTCTATCATACTTATGAGTAAAGTGTTTATGCTTCAGCTAATTCATACTGATGATACATTGGTGTGTGTAGGCAATGAAATAAGATAGTTAAAAATTTTCTTAAGAATGGTCGTTCGACCAACCAATCCTAACCTCCCTTTGATACCAACTGTCACAACCCCCATTTTCTCAATATTTAATATAATATTAGAGTGGGAGAAAATACACGTCATGATGCCAAGCCGTACAGGGGATAATTACAGACGCTCAGGAAAAATATTCTTTTATTTAATTTCAAAAATGATATATGTATTTTATGTTAAAGAACATGATTTAAGTTTAAAGTTTCAATGACAGTGTCAAACGATTAGGTGGAACAACCAGTCCACAAGTAGAAAAGTATATACGCAGCAGTGTACAACTTTGTATTCGCTGAGTGGGCCCTCTCCAAGTTCAAGGCTTTGTGGGACCTTCAGGCCCGAGAGGGCCCAGGCAGGCAAGTGAAACCTTCTGGAGCAGCATTCGCCCAGGAGGAGAGAAAAGGCTCCTGCCCTATAGCAGGCTTGAAGGCTCCTACCATAGTGGGTCTAAGGGGTCTCATCGTCTAGTCGAGTGGCTTTCTGATCCCATATCCACCCCATTATGGCGGGCCACGGAGGCGAGTACCTGCCCTCCCGACACTTGCTCCATTAGGCGAGTGGTGCCTTCATGGGCCACTTGCCCAGTGGGGTCCAGAGGTAGTATTACCTGGATGCCCCTAAAGGTCTGTATTTAGTTCCTTAGAACAACGAAGTTTGGCTATTGGCAGACTACTTTTGGCTGCATATAGAAGTTTAGAATATCGAAGCTACGCTATTTGCAGGCAGGACCTTGAAATCTATAAATAGACCCAAGGGGGTATCTCAGAAGGCCAGTGTTCCTGTTTTCTAATTCCCAGATCTTCTTGTTCTTTCTGAGGTACCCTTTGCTCAGCTCTGGCTAAGGAGGGGAAGCGTTCTAAGATCTTCCGGGTGTTTGGTTTTACCTCCGTGCTGGAGCCTTGGGTCAGTTTTGAGATCTAAGTCTTCAGTCAGTCAAGCTTGCTAGGAGAAGTACGTGTTCAGTCGCCCCTTCGCCAATGGTCTGAACTCCATAGAAGCCGGTTTCTGATTTCAACATTTTTGTGAGGTGAGCGCAGAAAGCGATCAGCACCAAAAACCTTAGCGGGCTCAATGACTGGAGGTGAAAGTCAAGGTTCTAAGCAGGCATTCTCACCACCTCCCCCCCCCCCCCCCGCTTGCCACTGCCGGCATGTTTGAGGACTTCTGGAAGGAGAAGCGAAACCTCATAACCTTCGCACTCACTTCTTGCAATGAGTGCTCGACGCCCTCAATCCCAGTCGTCGCAGCACCAGCTCTGGGAGAGAACGCCCTGTTGGGCGACCCGGGAAACAAGCGGCGGTGGAACGTAGTGGGCGAGATCACCCCGGGCGAGATCTACCAGGGGGAGCCCTATTCACTAACTTGGCGAGTGTGGGAAGGTCTAGCGAGGTGGAAGTGCGAGATCACCCGGCTCACTCAACAGGGGAGGGTAGTCCATTCAGCGAGCTGGTCTCATCCGCCCTAGTTCCAAAGGGGTTCAATATGCCGGAAATGTTATACTACACCGGAAGGGATGATCTGGTCCAACACATCCAATAGTTCGAGGATGTGGTTTCAATTTGACAGATGTCAGTTTTTTCAAGTGTCGGCTCTTCGCCATCACCCTCAAGGAGAAGGCGAGGGATTGGTTCCATCAACTCCCTGCCAGCTCTATCTACTATTTTGAAGACCAGTGCCGGGTGGTTTTTGTCGAGGTTTACAACCTTCAAGAAGAGGATGAGGGAGTCAGAGTCCCTATTTCTCATCAAGCAGAGGGAGGATGAGACGCTGGGAAATTATGTGGATAAGTTCCAGGAGGAGGTCCTCCTGGTTCAGGAGATGTCATGGTACACTCTCATGGTGGCCTTTACCATGGGGCTATAATAGGGGTTCTTCAAGATGGAGCTGAAGAGGGTGCCTCTGCAATCTCTTGAGGAGCTGATAGAGAGGGCTGCCCGGGAAGTCGAGTGAGAGGCATTGAACTTAGTGTTTGCTCGAAAGCTAGTCGGGTGGGCTGTAGAGGAGTAGAAGGATCCAAGAGGTTGCAAGGGGCAGGAGGATTGGAGGGCAGGTCCCAGACAGAGGGAACAACAGCCACAGTTGAGGTGGGGGCGCCAAGAGCTGGACAATCGACATGGTTGGATACAACCAGAGTGTCAGGATCAGGGTCCAGGGAGAGGTTTTAATGGAGGAGACAACCTCCAAGGGGGGCAAAGCCAGTTCAACCATTCAGGTTAGAGGTAGGGCCAGGGCCACCTCCCCGATCAACTCCAAGCTATGGTGGTAGCTCTAGGGAGGAGGAGGAGAGGAGTTTTATGGAGGAGGCTGAGAGGTACAGGGGAGCTGCCCTACTGTGACTTCCATTAGGAGGAGGGGCATGCGACTACTACCTGCCTAGATTTTCTGGAGATTGGTGGAGTCAGGGGCAGGGCCCGCAATAGCATCAACACCACCAGGAGGTATGCATCGAAGAAGTCCTGCCAAGAGAAGAGGAGGGTTGGTGCAAAGATCGGGCCAATGTCGGAGGCCGAGGAGGGATTGGAGTGATCCTTGGGGGGAGTTGAGGCCTCTCGCAAGGCAAGCCTCCACACCATGTACCGCTGGCGCGTTGCCTCCACATCCCTGACCCCACCCCTTTAGGAGAAGATTTCCTTCTCTAGTAAGGACATGCTGGGTTACGAGAATCCGTTCTGCGACATGCTTGTAGTTCTAGCTATCGTCAAGAATTTCACCGTCTCCCGGATCCTTATGGACAACGAGAGCTCCGTCAACGTCATCTTCAAGAAGGCATTCGACTCCATGAAAGTGGAGGCCATGAGGGTGTTGGACTAGGATGGTCCTCTATTCGGGTTCTCCTTGTAGAGGAAGGAGGTAGATTGAGGAGTAGGGCTCCATGTTTTCTTGCGAGGCCAGTACAGGAAATGTAGGTTCGTCATCGTGGATGGCCCCAGTAGCTATAATTCTATATTCGGAAGGCCCCTCATCAGATCATTCCATTTCACGCCCTCCTCATTCTACCAAGGCCTCAAGTTCAATAATGAGGGAATCCAAGTCCGGGACTAGGGAGACCCCATGGTGGTAAGGGAGTCTTACGTGACTGCGGTCAACTCCATCTCCTAGAAAGGAGGAGCCAAGGAGATGGAGGGGAGGATGATGGAGCTATCTGTCGAGGAGGCCACCAGAGTAGCTGAGGAGATGGAGGTGGAGGAGGAAGAGGTTCGCGCCCAAGTGGAATTGGCGGAGGAAGTGTTTGAGGAGCATGCCGAGGTGATGGACGTGGAGGAAGCAGAGGAGGAAGTTCTTGCTCCGGGTGAGGGGCCGTATGTGAGTGGGGAGACCAGTCGTGACTAGAGGCAGCATAGGAGGTGGTGGATATGGAAGTTCTCACCCAAGGAAGAAGGGTGAAGGAGCGGATCAGCGAGGTGCTGAGTTCGGATGACCAGGGGAGGATGCTAGAGTGCATCCAGAAGAACATCGACATATTTGCATGGACCGTGCCAGACATGCTGGGGATTGATGTGGATATGGCTTGCCACCACATCAACCTTGATGCTGATGCCCATCCCATCTCGGAGAAGAAGAGGACAACCGCCGATATGCTTACTGAGTCCATTTGAGAGGAGGTGGAAAAGCTCCGAAAAGCAGGGTTTATATCGGAGATCCATTATCCAGGCTTGGTCCTCAACGTAGTGATGGTTAAGAAGGGAGAAGGCCACTTGAGGATGTGTATTGACTTCTCTCTTTTAAATAAAGCATGTCCCAAAGATTGTTACCCCTTACCTCAGATCGACGCGCTGGTTGACTCAGCCATCAGTTTTTCTCTGATGAACTTTCTAGATGCATTTTCTGGTTATCACCTAATCAGGATGCACCCGCCAGACATGAAAAATATCTCCTTCGTCACAGTGGAGGGGTGCTACTATTATAAAATGATGTCCTTTGGGCTGAAAAATGAAGTGGCCACATATCAGAGGATGATGGATCGAGTCTTCGAAGAGCAGAAGGGGATGAACCTGAAGGTATACGTGGATGACCTCATGATCAAGAGTTGGGACATTGAATCTCACCTCCAAGATCTGGATGAGACCTTTGGCACCCTACAAACTTATAAAATGAGGCTGAACTACTTTAAGTGTGTCTTTGGGGCAAGCAGGGGCAAGTTCTTAGTTCATCTTCTTACTCCCATAGTAGTGGAGACCAACCCTAATAAGTTGAGAGAAATCATGGAGTTTGGGTCGCCTCAGAATGCCAAGGAAGTTCAATGTCTGACAGGGAAGCTGACAGGGCTGAGCAGGTTCCTCTCACAGGCTAGTGAAAAGTGCTCGCCTTTTTTCAAGATGCTAAGAGGTGGCTAGAAATTTCAATGGTCCTAGGAGTGCGAGGGAGGCTTCCAAGCCTTGAGTGGCAGCTGACCCAAGGTCCTCTTCACTAGGGACAAAAGTAGGAGGAAGATTTGTCCCTGTAACTTCTAAAAGACCCCCCTCTTGGAACATAAGACATGCCCGATGGGACTCCTATGCCCAGAACAGCCGCCTTGCGATAACGCCAACACACAAGTTGACTAATACTACAAGACTCCTATCCTGATGGCTAAAACTAATATCATCCATGCCAACCCAACTTATAGAACCAATAGAAGTCAAAATCCACATAAGTATATGTGTCCACAAGTAAATCAATAATAAGAAGCATAAAGAGGCTTCTATAATATTAGAGTACATAAAAACTTTGCCCAAAGGGCTACGATATAAGTATCTCAAAAACTCACATCCGTAACTGATTGAAGTAATGGTAATGTCACATCAGTCCCTGTTATCTTGACCTAGCTGTACTCCTACACAACCTATTTCTCCTCTATCTGCGGGGTTTCCTCCTAAAAAGGAAGTCGTAGCAACTGTTGGTCATAAAGACTAAGTGGTTATCATATACGCTTCCCCGGCGACTCTTAGGCACTGGGCGGAGAAAGGAAAAGGGTACTATATATATATATATATTTGTGTGTGTGTGTGTGTCTGTAAGCAGTAGTACAAGCAAGTGATAAAAGACTAATCAATATCAGAGTATCCAACATGTAAAATAAGTGAGTATATTAATCTACACTAGCAGTTCTACTATCAACAGTCGAATACAAGTATGATCTGTTGGATCCCTAGTTTGATTTGGGCTAGGTTCACTAAGTTAGGATCTTGTGACCCATCTAGTATAGCCAGAGTCACAGTTGTATCCTAGAGTCTAGGCCAAGTCCTTGGTTTCAACATCACATGGACCAGCCATCATCAGACTGCCAGAGACTCAAGACTTAAAGATTTTCCAGAGACTCAGTAAAATGAGTTCGACGTTCGTCGAACTCAGGTTGACGATAGTCGTCCTCAGCTAGACGAAACAGATTCTTAGGTCGATGATTTCTGGGTACTTCAACACTTCACCCCAGAAGTCTGTGTCGACACTAGAAGCAAGACTTGTGTCGACACAAACAGCAATAGCGTCGACACACAGGACTTATGTCAACACACTTCAGATTTCTGTCAACACAACAGACATGTCGAGACAAGAAGTAATTGTGTCGACACCAACAACAATTGTGTCGACACACAGGACTTATGTAAACACACTTCAGATTTTTATCAACACAACAGACATGTCGACACAAGAAGTAATTGTGTCGACACCAACAGCAATTATGTCGACACACAGGACTTATGTCAACACACTTCAGATTTCTGTCAACACAACAGACATGTCGAGACAAGAAGTAATTATGTCGACACCAATAGCAATTGTGTCGACACACAGGACTTATGTAAACACACTCCAGATTTCTGTCAACACAACAGCCATGTCGAGACAAGAAGTAATTATGTCGACACACAGCACTTGTGTCGACACATTCCCCAGAAGTTCTGTCAACAAGTTGTCAGGTCGATGAAATCAGCTATCAGCTCGACGAACTCCATACACAGAATAGGCAAAGTTTCTAGAAAGTGCAGTTCTGTTTTCAGCTCGACGATCTTGCAACTCAGCTCGATGAATAGAAGATGTCCGGTCGACAAACACAACTTCTCAGCTCGACGAACTGTGGACTCATCTCGATGATTTCTGTTATATGTTCGACGAATCCAGAATTAGTTATTTCCAGTCTTCTGTCTGTTTCCAAATGCAATATTCCTGAGTAATTAATGCTTCAATATTCTCTGAATATAACCGTTAGACAAAGCATTAATTATGGTCTTCTCTAGGATTATTGCTTGCCATTTTTCCATGGGACAGTTGGGGAAATAAATCAATGCAGTTTATTCTCAAGGCCGTTAGCATTGATTGCAGAGGAATTCAAATTTCGAATGAGAATTTCCTGAGAGAAAATATAAAAAGATGTTTCCTCTTCCTCCCAAAAATAGAAGGTGAGAATATAGACAACACATAGAGCAGAATATAGGGAGTAGAGCAAAATACAGAGAAGAATAGCAGAATAGAACACAGACACACAGATAGAAAAATCACAATTAGTCTGCAACAAGAAACTCTCTGCTCTCTCTCTCTTAGAACTCTGATACCGCAACTCAAGAAGCCCTACACCAGAAGAACATCTGCTACCTGAAGAAGAAGAACAATCAATCAAAAGCTAGAGTCTTCATCCTTCAACTCTCCAGGACACTTCAAAGGACAACATCTATTCCATCTGTCAAGAAGTTCCCAAAGATCCCTTCTGGTCAAGGCTATTAAAGACTGAAGACCTATCACCCTGAAGCAAAGCTCCAGAATTCCCTGAACCATTCTACATCACTAGGGGAGCTATTTTCTAAAATCATATTCATATGTCTTCTCAGTTGTATATTGAGAAAGAGAAGACCATATCATCTCTCACCCCCCACTGTATAAAGGGTTATAACTCCCTTCAAAAGTTATTCTTGGTTGCAAGTCATCTGACCAAAAGACTTGAGGTTTGGTTTTTGAGCACCTGATCAAAAGCTCATTGGTGTCAGGCACCTGATCAAAAATCTGAGTGGATTCCTACCAGGGTGGTAGAAGAGTGGATGTACCCAGGTTGGGGAACCACTATAAATTTCTTGTGTTGTCTGGTTGCCCCTTTTTTTTTCTTGTTGTGTTTGTGTTTTCTAGGATTGCTGTGTTTATATTTCATTAAGTTGTTTATGCACTTTCACAGTTACAACAAATGTTGTAAAAGATTTTAAGGATTTAAGAAATACTATATTCACCCCCCCCCTCTAGGGTATTTCAGATCTAACACATCACATTCAATTGGTATCAAAGTAGGATTCCCTTGGTTGTACAAGCTAACCCTTGAACCAAAGATCCTAAGTTAGATCTGCCTTTTCATCTCCATTAGATATATAGTCACACAGCATGGCACAGAACAAGGACTATGCAGGCACCAGACCTCCAGTATGCAATCTGAATAAGTTTGCCACCTAGAATGCAAGAATTAGGTTGTACATGAACTCTATTGATGAAGATATCTACAACTCCATTTTGACAAGGCCCCCTCAACCATCTACTTCTGCAACATCTTCAAGCACAACTGCAGTTCCACCACCTGAGTGGACTGAAGCCCAGAAGAAGGCAAAGATTGTTGATGCAAAGGCAATGAATATATTGGCACAAACAATGTCAGATGATATTTTTCAAAAGGTGGCTAAATGCACCTCAGCCAAAGACATTTGGGATTCCCATAACCAAATGGTGGCTGGATCAGCAGATGACAGAAAGGATAGGAGATCTGATCTCATATCCCTCTATGAGAATTTCAAGAAAGAAGAAGCTGAGATAGTAGCTTATATGTACAATAGGTTAAGCTTAATCATCAATGAGCTAAAAACCTTGGACAAGGACATCACCCTCACTGAGGTGAATGATAAGATTCTAATGTGCTTCCCAAGCTTATGGGATTCAAGGATCTGGCCCATCAAGGAGGACAGAAGCCTAAATGAGATTTCCACTTAATCTCTCTTAGGCAAGCTTAAGTCCTATGAGCAGTTGATAAAATCTAGAGAGACAGCTGCTCAAAGAACACCTCCTCTAGTAAGAAAAGAACAAAGCATTGCATTCAAAGCGGCTGAGGATACAGAGACTTCAGCCACAAATGAAGAGCTGATGAGTCATTTTGCCAAAAGATTTCATAAAATGGCAAGGAAAGACTTCAGGAGAAAGTCATCAAGGCATAATGACAAGCCAAGGTATGATAAAACACCAACTAAAGAAGTGGTGTGTTTTGGTTGCAGGAAACCTGGACACTTCATCTCTGAGTGTCCAGAGAATCAGAAGAAGGAGAAGAGAAGAGAAAAAGACATAAGAAGACAACACAACAGCAGGCCTTCTTCCAGCAAATATAAGAAGAAGGAGAAAGGCTTTGTGGCTGAATCCTGGAGTGAGACTGAGGATGAATCAACATCCTCCAGCTCCAGTGAAGATGAAGAAGAGGCGAGGGCCAAAGAAGTCTGTTTAATGGCCATTGATGCCTCCAGAAGTCATTCAGAAGATGAAGATTCAGACAATGAAGAAGCTTTAGAATCTGAAGCTGACCAAGTATTATCTTATTTTGATTACAGTTCTATTTCATTTAAATTTGAATTCAAAACCATATGCAGAGATTTAATTAACTCAGAAAAGGAAATCAAGACTCTTATGGAAAAATTAGGAAATCTAGAAAATGTCAATTCTGAAAATAATAAGTTAAAGAATGAATTAACCCTCGCTAATGAACAAATGATATTATTAAAAACTGAGTTATGTGAGGCTAAACAACTTGAGAAAACTCTCAATGGAAGAAGCCTCAAGCTGATGGACATCACAAGCACTGTAAATTCCAGGCTTAATGGCAAGCTAGGCTTGGGTGCTTCATCATATTTGCCCCCCATCCTCAAGAAAAATATTTTGTCAACCCCCATTAAATTTGTTTCTGCAAAAGGGAAAGAGAAAATAAACCATAATCAAACTATAGAACAAATTCCAAAATTAATAGGTCAAAACAATAATAATTAGAGAACATTAACTAAAAACAAGGTTCAGCATAATTCATCGAACTCAGATCGATGAAATGTTGCCAGTTCGTCGAACAACACTCAACGAACGCTGAACACAAACTATAGCTATAATTATTCGTCTAACTGCGATCGACAAACTCTGTATGGTTCGTCGAGCAGAGGTCGATGAACATGGGGCACATAAAATGAATACGTTCATTCTCTAGGCAGAGATCGATGATCTCAACCCAATTCATCGAACTCTGGTCGACGAACTCACAGAAATTCGTCAAACCCAGAAAGACTTAATAGGGATGTTAATTATAACAACAACTATAATAATTCTAGAAAACCATTTAATTCTGCAGCTGATTTGGTAATACCACCTAGGATATATCACCCTCTAAGATATAAATCTCAACCAGAATTCTCTGTTATTTCTATCTTTTCAGACCAGCAAAACAAAGGACCCAAGGTAACCTGGGTCAAGAACAATTAATTGTTTCTCATTGCAGGTGAAGAGTTGTCCAATAAATAATCAAACATGGTATCTGGACAGTGGTTGCTGTAAACATATGACTAGTAGTAAGGACATCTTAACTAACTATAAGTCCAAGTTGGGACCAAAGGTTATCTTTGGTAATTCAAAATGTGGCCAGTCTGAAGGTTTTGGAGAAGTGAAGATTGGAGCAGTCACTTTCAAGAAAGTGACATATGTCAGAGGACTCTAGCATAACCTCATCTCCATAAGTCAATTATGTGATGAAAGTTATCAGTTACATTTTAACTCATCTTCTTGCACTATTTTGATAAATAAAAACAAACTGTTTTAATTGGGAATAGAAAAGGTAACATATATTTAGTTGATTTTCTTTCTGCCAATTCTGATATCTACTTACTTAATATAACCAGTAATCAGAATGATTTATGGCATAAAAGGCTAGGGCATGTAAACTTGAAAAACATTGCTAGACTATCAAAAGACAACCTTGTTAGAGGTTTACCTTCTGGTCCCTACAAGAAGGAAGGCCTCTGAGGGCTTGTCAACTAGGCAAGCAAACTAATTCTACTTTTAAATCTGTTAATAAAAGTGATTCACCTAGGATTTTGTACTTGCTATATATGGATCTCTTTGGACCCATTGCTGTATAAAGCCTATGAGGGAAATACTACACCTTAGTTATAGTGGATGACTTCTCAAGGTTCACTTAGGTGTCCTTTCTGAGATCTAAGTCAGATACCTTTAAGGTTCTTACAGATTTTCTCAGGAGCATACAAATTGAGTTCTCTACTCATGTTGCATTGATCAGAAGTGATCATGGCACAGAGTTTGAGTCTCTTCTTATGCATGAGTTCTGTGAGAAGGAAGGTATCGGGCACTATTTCTTAGCTCCAGAACTCTACAGCAGAATGGGGTAGCTGAAAGGAAAAATATGACACTCATTGAAGCTGCAGGCACATTGCTTGCAGATGCTTACATGTCCCTAACCTCTTGGGTAGAGGCTATGAACACTGCAAATTATGTCCTTATCAGAAGCCTGATACATAAAATAAAGAATTGGACTCCCTATGAATTACTTAAAGGGAAGCAACCTAAAATCAACTATTTTAAAGTATTTGGGTGTATATGTATATTCACAACAACAATAAAAGATACATTAGAAAGTTTGAGGCTAAGCCTGAAGAGGGAATCTTTCTAGGATATTCCCAAGTAAGCAAAGCCTATAGGGTTTTTAATAAATCATCTCTAAAAATTGAAGAATCTATTCATGTTACATTTGACGAAACTAACATGTCTTGCAAGAAGAAAGAGATTTCTACCAATAGCATCTTGCAGGTACCTCACTTGTGTGAGAATTTGGATGGACTAAACCTCACCCAAGAGGTTCCAAAACATCCTTCTCCACAAGTCATTGAAGAAAGTGAAGATGAAGGCACTGAAGGAATTGAACTTCCCCCAACAGCAAACATAATTCCACAAGAGGAATTAGTTCCTACTACTGTTGCAGAACCAACTCCACCCACTGATCTTGTCACACTAAGGGATCACCCCGGATCCCAAGTGCTTGGAGACATATCAGCAGGTGTACATACAAGGCATCAACTCAACTAAGATTTGATGCATGCCTGTTTTCTCTCTCAGGTTGAACCTCTATCCATCCATGATGCAGAGCAAGATCTCCACTGGATCATTGCAATACATGAGGAATTAAACAATTTGAGAGATGTAGAGTTTTGGATTTGGTTCCAAGACCCCAAAACTATCCAGTAATTGGAACCAAATGGGTTTACAGAAACAAGATGGATGCCCAAGGAGTGATTATAAGAAACAAGGCTAGGCTTGTTGCTCAAGTATATAGGAAAGAGGAAGGAATTGATTATGACCAAACCTTTGTACTTGTGGTAAGGTTAGAGGCAATCAGAATATTCCTTGCCTATGCAGCCTTCAAGAAATTCAAGGTCTACCAGATGGATGTGAAGAGTGCTTTTCTGAATGGAGTATTGAAAGAAGAGGTTTATGTTGAACAACCTCTAGGTTTTGTCTCTTCAACTCACCCCTCTTATTTTTTTAAATTGCATAAAGCCCTCTATGGTCTAAAGCAAGCTCCAAGAGCTTGGTATGAGACCTTAGATAGTTTTTTGTTAGAGCATAAGTTTATTAGAGGCATAGTAGATAAAACACTCTTCACTAGACATCATAAGGACCAAATACTGTTAGTACAAATATATGTGGATGACATCATATTTGGGACTACTGATTCCAAATTGTGCAAGAGGTTCTCTGACCTCATGCATTCCAAATTTGAAATGAGTAGCATGTGTGAGCTCTCCTACTTCCTTGGCCTCCAAGTGAAGCAGCTCCCTGATGGCATCTTCATCTCCCAAGCTAAATATGCAAAAGAGCTTATCAAAAAGTTTGGGATGGCTGATGCCCCAGCAAAGAAAACACCTATGGCTACAAATGCTGTAATAGACTCTGATCCATATGGGAAACCTGTTGACCAGAAATTATATAGGGGCATTGTTGGGTCCCTATTATATCTTACAGCTAGCAAACCTGATATCATGTTTGCCACATACTTTTGTGTTAGGTTCCAAGTGTACCCTAACGAATCTCATCTAGTTTTCTTAAAAAGTATTTTGAGATATATATATAGTTGTCCTAGTCTAGGCCTATGGTGTCCCACTGAATCAGAATTTGAGTTAACTGGATACTTAGATGCTGATTTTGCTGGATGCAGGGTGGACAGAAAAAGTACTTCAGGAACCTGCCAGTTCCTGGTTATGAGATTAGTGTCCTGGTTTTGTAAGAAACAGTCATCTGTGTCTACATCAACTGCTGAGGCAGAATATATTGCAGCTATTGTTCCCAGATGCTGTGGATTCAAAATCAATTACTATACTATGGTCTCAACTCAAATAATTTAACTCTACTTTATGATAACACAAGTGCTATTACAATAACACGGAATCCAGTTCATCACAGTAGGACCAAGCATATAGACATTAGGCATCATTTCATAAGAGAGTGTGTCGACAAAAACAAAATTAAACTTGTCTATATCTACACTGATTTACAAAGAGCTGACATTTTCACCCAACCTCTGGATGAAAGAAACCATCTGTTCTTTATAAATCAACTTGGAATGATCAATGGATAAGACTTAGTTTAGTTTCTGTCTACACTCGATGAATTTTCCAGAGTTCGTCGAACGGAGCTCGACGAACTAGGGAAAGTTTGGGAGATATTCGTCGAACGGAGGTCGACGAACTCTCTGTGAGTGTAGTTGTTTTCGTCGAACAAAGATCAACGAATCCACTTCAGAAAACTTTCGTCGAATGGAGCTTGATGAAATGTCTTCAAATCTTCAGACTGAGCTCGACGAATAATTTAACTCCAAATTATTTCATCGCACCCAGATCGAAGAATGTTTTAATTTTCATGGAACGGAGTTTGTCGATTCATATTCTGGAAAACCTTATATTTAGGTTTTCTTCGACCTTCGTCCCACGCTTTCTGTTCCCTTGCACTTGATCATCATTTTTCTCTCTTGTAGGTGATTTCAAGGCGATTCCAGCGAGAACATTGGCTGCGATGAAGTTCGACACCGGATTCGATGTTGACTTTGATTATTTTCAGCATTCGGACCCGATTTTTCTGAGTATTCTGGAACTTCTGGAAGGGCAGCAACTAAAGAATCTGATGACTACAAGGATCAAACTGTCTGGAATAGAGATTAGAGAATGGGTCTTTACATCTTCAACATCAAAGGAGAATACAATGATTGGAACAATTGCGGGTACCGCTATTTCTCTATCTCCCGCTGTCTTGACTGAAATTTTGGGTTTGAATAATGGAGAAGCAGAACTGGAAATTGAGAATGAGGAATTTGATATGATGTTAAGCATGATGGGTTATGCTGTAGATAACCCTAATAAATTGTTGAATAAACATTTATCTGCAGAATACAAGTTTCTTGCAGATATTGTTGGGAAAGTCTTGCTAGGCAAGCACACTGCACATGATTATATAACCAGGCATCAGTTTCTAGTTATGTGTGCAGTGGTTCATAAGAAGCAAGTGGCTTGGGCTCAGATCATCTTTGATTTTATAAGGAAGAAGAATAACAAAAAGGAAGTGTGTTTTGGAAGGATCCTAGGGATCTTTTTAAAGGAAAAAGCTGCTGAATCACTGGTCTCCCCGACCATATTCATAAATGCCAGCAAAAGGCTAACATGTGCCTTGTTTGGCAAGTGCGAGAGGATAATCTCCAAGCCCTCTAAGGCTTAAACCTCTTCCACCACAGCTTCTGAGAGCACAAGGGCTGTTAGAGCCACACCCCACCCTACTGAAGAGAGCATTCCCTCACCACCATCTCTTCCAGCCATCAAAATCCGTTCCACTGTCCAAACCATCATTCAAACTCCAACACTTCCATCATCAACAATCCCTACCTCTCCAACAACCACTCACCTTCCTACTCCACCTCAATCTCCTCATGATTCACCAGCTCCAACACCACCTTCATCTCCTCTTCCACCCCACTTGTCATCCATACCATCCTTCAATCTACTATCATCTCCTACCAATTCTCCTCCAAATCAATCCCCACAGGATGTTCAAATGCAAGATGCTCCTCCTCCATCCTCCCCAACATCTACCATCCCTTAAAATGTTTCCACTCAACCACCATCTGCAACACCTTCTGCCACTCCAACGCTAGACCCCTCCACCATCTCTTCTGTCATTCCTCTCATCACACCACTCCTCAAAACTTCCATAGCAGAGGCCATTACACCTCTTGCTACTTCCATTTCCTCTCCATCTGCCCAGATCTCTACTCTTTCTGATGCCCCCTCTTCATTTAGGGGCCTAGCTCTAGTTCTTACTGAAACTAGGCAGGGGAGATGCTTGATGAAGAAGCTGAAGCAGCTCTAGATGTAGCAGCAGTTTCAGTTTCAGTTTTAGCAGCTCCAGCTCCAGCAGATGCAGAGGTAGAAACAGTAGTAGATACAGAGATTATTGATACAGATTTTATTGATACAGATTTTATTGATTTCATTAATTTCATTGCGACTGACATGGATATAGAAGAGTCAGCTCCAGACAAAATAATTAATGTTGGTGATTTCATCATTAATCCTACAATAGATTTAGAATATTTGTTGAGAATTTTTGATATTGCATTTTTGAGCTTCCCTCTAGCAAATTATACTCAGACATCTTTGGCTATTGTTCCATATTCTTCCACTATCAGTCCTAAAGTTGCCAAGCAACAAAGAGACAGTTTTGTTATTCAAGAACATGTAGTCATCCCATCCCCTCCAGAAATTATTTCTGCCCCAGGTTTTGTTATGGATGACTCTCCAATGCCAGATCTTGATGCCTTGATCTCTGCTGACATTGAAGAAGAGAATAAGGCAGCTGCTGAAGCACTGTTAGAGTTAGTTCTCCAGTTCTTGTTGAAGTTTCTTCTCCAGCTCTTATTGCAGTTTCTCCTCCAACTCCATCTAAACCTGAGAAGCCTATTATCTCTGTTGAGGCCTTGAAGGCTTTAGATGATATATATGATAATCCTCAGGGATCTGATGATGATGAGGAGGATGAAGATTCTGATGAGGATCCAAAGAAGAAGAAAGTGTCTAAGAAGAGGAAAGCACCTCCTCCTCGTGCTCATAAACCAAATCCAACAAATGACACTCCCTACTATATTCTTTAGAAGATAACTCCATATAAAGGGATGTCAACTTGGATGTGGTTATCCAAGAATCAACAGAAAGAAAGGAAAAGAAGCAGAAGATACTCCCCCCCCCACTAACTCAGAAATATAGAAGGGACCCTCCTCCTCCTCCAGCTGCTGGTGCTTCAGGCACATCTTCTCAAAGGTCCACTCAATTTCAAACTTATCAAACACATCAGAGTAGGCCCTCCTCCTCAAGAATCCAGCAAAGACAGTATCCTTCTGGTAAGCAACAACATCAAAAACAAACACAGCAACAATTCTCTGAACATCCACAACAAACAGACCTCCTTCTCCTCCTGTTCCTTTTGAAGATCTAGAGACAGCTACATCAGCTAGAATGGCCAGGTTGCAGGAACTGGTTGGCCTTTCTATGATTAATAAAGCTAAAGCTGAAGGAAAGGATCCCTCAGAATATACAACAATGTCAAAATACAGGAAAGAAGAGCTTAAGAGGTATGAGAAAGCTAACAAGTTTTTCAATGTTGATGATTATATGAAATTACAACCAGAAGCAGTAGTCCCCAGAGACACATCTTTGAATATTATAGGGGCTGCTGATATGACCATGACCAAACTGCAAGCTTCTGATCCAAATAGAGAGATTGTTTTTACCAAGCCTGGAAACAAGAGCAAAGAAGAGAAGCCAAAAGAGAAGAAGCAAAAGAAATGAGTTCTGAGTTATTTAAGTTCTGTTATGTTTTTAAACTGTTTTTCTTATTTCTGAACAAAGCTTATTTGTATATATATATATCTGCTGCATGTGCTATTATTCTCTGCCAGATATATGCTTTCTTGCTTTGTTTATTTTCATTTTAGTCTGAGTCTGTAATTAGTGACCTTACCCAAATAGGGGGAGATTGGTAGATCCCTTGTTTGATTTGGGCTAGGTTCACTAAGTTAGGATCTTGTGCCCATCTTGTATAAACAGGGTCATAGTTGTGTCCTAGAGTCTAAGCCAAGTCCTTGGTTTCAACATCACATGGACCAGCCATCATCAGACTACCAGAGACTCAAGACTTAGAGATTTTCCAGAGACTCGGTAAAATGAGTTCGACATTCGTCGAACTCAGGTCAATGATAGTCATCCTCAGCTCGACAAAATAGATTCTTAGGTCAATGATTTCTGGGCACTTCAACACTTCACACTAGAAGTTTGTGTCGACACCAGAAGCAAGACTTGTGTCGACACCAACAGTAATTGTGTCGACACACAGGACTTATGTCAACACACTTCAGATTTCTGTCAACACAACAAACATGTCGAGACAAGAAGTAATTGTGTCTACACCAACAGCAATTGTGTCGACACACAGGACTTATGTCAACACACTTCAGATTTGTGTCAACAAAACAGACATGTAGGGACAAGAATTAAATGTGTCGACACCAACAACAATTGTGTCGACACACAGGACTTATGTTAACACACTTCAGATTTCTGTCAACACAACAGACATGTCGCGACAAGAAGTAATTGTATCGACACCAACTGCAATTATGTCGACACACAGGACTTATGTCAACACACTCCAGATTTCTGTCAACACAACAGCCATGTCGAGACAAGAAGTAATTATGTCGACACACAGCACTTGTGTCGACACATTCCCCAGAAGTTCTGTCAACAAGTTTTCAAGTTGACGAAATCAGCTATCAGCTCGACGAACTCCATACACAGAATAGGCAAAGTTTCTCGAAAGTGCAGTTCTGTTTTCAGCTCGACGATCTTGCAACTCTGTTCGACGAATAGAAGATGTCCATTCGATGAATACAACTTCTTGGCTCGACGAATTGTGGACTCAGCTCGATGATTTCTATTACATGTTCGACGAATCCAGACTTAGTTATTTCCAGTCTTCTGTCCCTTTCCAAATGCAATATTCCTGAGTAATTAATTCTTCAATATTCTCTGAATATAGTCGTTAGATAAAGCATTAATTATGGTCTTCTCCAGGATTATTGCTTGCCGTATTTCCATGGGACAGTTGGGGAAATAAATCAATTTTGTTTATTCTCAAGGCCGTGAACATTGATTGTAGAGGAATTCAAATTTCGAATGAGAATTTCCTGACAGAAAATATAAAAAGAACTTTCCTCTTCCTCCCAAAAATAGAAGGTGAGAATATAGACTACACACAGAGCAGAATATAGGGAGTAGAGCAGAATACACACAAGAATAGCAGAATAGAACACAAACACACAGATAGAAAAATCACAATCAGTATGCAACAAGAAACTCTCTGCTCTCTCTCTCTTAGAACTCTGATACAGCAACTCAAGAAGCCCTAGACCAGAAAAATATTTGTTACCTAAAGAAGAAGAACAATCAATAAAAATCAAGAGTCTTCATTGTTCAACTCTCCAGGATACTTCAAAGGACAACATCTATTCCATCTGTCAAGAAGTTCCTGAAGATCCCTTCTAGTCAAGGCTGTTAAAGACTGAAGGCCTATCACCCTGAAGCAAAGCTCCAGAATTCCTTGAACCATTCTATATCACATGGGGAGCTATTTGCTAAAATCATATCCACAAGTCTTCTCAGTTGTATATTGAGAAAGAGAAGACCACATCATCTCTCACCCCCTCCCCCCACACTGTATAAAGGGTTATTACTCCCTTCAAAAGTTATTCTTGGTTGCAAGTCACCTGACCAAAAGACTTGAGGTTTGGTTTTTGAGCACCAGATCAAAAGCTCATTGGTGTCAGGTACCTGATAAAAAATCTGAGTGGATTCCTACCAGGGTGGTAGAAGAGTGTATGTACTCTGGTTGGGGAACAACTATAAATTTCTTGTATTGTCTGGTTGCCACTTCTTTTTGTTCTTGCTGTTTTTGTGTTTTCTAGGATTGCTGTGTTTATATTTCATTAAGTTGTTTATGCACTTTCACAGTTGCAGTAAATCCTGTATAAGATTTTAAGTATTTAAGAAATACTCTATTCACCCCCCCCCCCCTCTAGAGTATTTCAGATCTAACACATGACTTTCATGATCCTACAACAAGAAAGTAACTCAACTTATATGAATGCCCATAGAGACATATAAGTTAAGAATCGGCTTAACTGTAAAGTAACTCATCATATAAGTTTGCCCATGCAAACTTTTATGATAAGAATCTTATGTGCTGCAATGCAAAGATATGAATGCAATATGATGACTCACACAAGCTAACACACACGCACACTACTATATCAACACAGACTTATAGTTCCCACTTTATGAGCAGCTAGCTAACCTCTCAGGCGCCATTCGTCGTGGCCAGACAATGGAAGTGGAATGGGCTTTCCACTACTAGGCTGTTCTCCACACTACCTTTCATAGGACTCTATACGCCTCAATGCTAAGAACACAACAGCGGAGCTCACATGTGTACTACGGCTCAGAGGGGTCTTGGGTAGAAGTGCACTAAGAACACAGTCCAAACTGGCCTACCGGTGTGGCACGAAAAGGGCCTCGGGAATGAGCACCAAGGACACAGCCAATCCATACACTTGGCACAAAAAGGGCCTCGCGAATGAGCACCGAGGACACAGCCAAACCGTCCAAAGTCTATTTGTCAACTCCTGTCGATATGATGACTCGCGAGCCTATAGACCTACCACACTATATTTAACTCAGGATTACGACACCATGTGTCGGCTCACACCACATCCAATTTTCACATCTAAGGGTTCCACATTGACCCCTTATAATCACATCAATCTAGTGCGATCAAATACTCATGCACTTACACCCTCCTTGGAGGCATCTTCTTCTTGTTGGCCTTCTTCTTCATAGAAATAAAGAGTCTTTCCTCTTGTAAAATCCGTCACCGGCGGCTCTCCCTCTTCCGATGGTTTCGGCACAGGTAACGATTCAGCAAGAAGTGAAGTGACGTCTAGGGTTTTCCATAAGTCTCCTTTTATAAGAAGAATTAGGGTTAGAATGCTTGCCACATGTCACCGTAGTATTGCACCACCCATTATTATTTAAATTAAGTCTTGTCCAAAAGACCGAGTCCTAATAAGTTAATTGTCGCATTTCCCAAAATCCCAGTTCAGCCAATACACATGAACCGGAAACATAGTCTGACGAAAATGTTCTAAGTCAAAATCGTCGTGTCTACCATACACACACGACGAATCGTCGAGATTCATCGTGATCACTCTACGCCTATCGAGTGGCGTCGAGTTCACTCAACGCCCCCAGAATCTTTCAAAGTTAAACTGGAATGGCGTTGAGACCACTCAACGTAATCAACGCCTGGTAGATCCAGAGCAATATTCTAAGTTAAACTGGAATTGTGTTGAGACCACTCAACACACTCAATGCATGGTGGATCAAAAATGGTTTTTCTAAGTTAAACTGGAATGGAATTGAGACCACTCAAAACACTCAACCCTTGGTGGATTCTAGGATTCTTCTAAGTGAAATTTGCCCTATTAGTTGAGTATCACTCGACGCCTGTTACCGGTGCACCCCGAGCTTGAGTCGGCTTTCTTGACTCAAAATGCGCGTGATGGGTCTAGCGTGAAATGGGACATTACAAATCCTATAAATAAAATACAAAAAATTCGTCCCCGAAATCAGGCTAAGGCTATGTGGGAGATAAAGTATAGAAATATAATATGCTTAAATATTACCATAGGGAAATAAATCTAGTTAGTGCTTCCGCATCAAGTCCATCGGATCATAAGTATATTCTTCCTTCCCATGGTTAGACCATAGGACCTTCACCACAATGTACACTTTTCTGATGCAAGTTCCTCGTCTCGGCGTCCACTATCCACACAGGCAATAGTCGAATAGATCTATCATTTGCCACTGCTCCATCTGTGGTGTAAACATGTTGATCGGGCCGTAATAGTGCCTTTCGAAGCGACGACACATGGAAAACGCCGTGCAAAGTTTCCAGTTCTTGTGGTAGCTCCAACTGATATTACACAAGGCCAATTCTTTCCAATATATCATAGAGCCCCACATATCTCGGGCTGAGCTTCTTCATACAACATAGTCATGACACTCCATGGAACACACCTATCCGTCACATAGTAAATAACAGTATGTCCGGCCTGGGCCCGATGCCATATACCACACACAGACGTAAGGGTTATGAAATGAAGCCATCCTTCCAATATCACACATCCAATACATAGTATATTCTAGCGGAAGCATTTTAAGAGTTGCAAAGAAAAGATCCCAAGCCAATATAATGAATGTCCACTAAATACCCAAATTAGGAATGAGCGTACAAAATACACAAAGTACTTGGCCTTATGGCCTTATAAGAGTTTACTTAAATGAACAGTGTCATCCAAACATCGGCACGCAGGCCGGTCACACATGAGTATAACAAGTTAACGTTCGCATTAGCCTTCGAGGGCCCGGTCAGCAACTAGGGCTTCAGCCCGCTATTTGTCGCTAGGCTCCGAATCACCTGCAAGCAACAATCCACCGCAGCGGTGGCAAACAAAAGCATTTATCAACTAAAGCTGACCAAATTATAACGACCCCGCCTCTTAACTCGTGGCGGCGATGGTCCTTCCCTGCACTTTAATAGCATAGCCAAACAGTAGTGAAATTACACTTCATCACAGGTGTAGGAACGCACGGCCACACACCCCGTGCTCTCAGGGCACATTCTTGGTGAACACGGTCAAAATTCGTGGTCTCACCACCGCCTCTAGGATGGCAAACCTCATGAGCATTATAGTCTTACCGGACTATGCCTAATACCCTCCATCAATGCCTACGGCAAGTACCATGTACCTTAGGTCGCTTTAACTGAACGACATAGAGCGGGTACGGTCCACCTAACCCGTTGCTCACATCGCAACGTCAATTTAAGCCATATGCGTAGGTCAAACTTCACCGAGACCCAAATCTATCACACAAATTTTACATAACCCAGTTATGTGCAAGTTGGCTCCCAGGCCCACAAGATGGCAGAACCACACTTCTGCCCAGTTTTCCGGGTGCACCTTGGAGTTACACCCCAAGATTCCATGTTGCAATCTACCGCGTAGAAAACCCCAAAACAACCATCGGCTCGGAGTCTTTTCCGGTCATTTATGCATAATGAAACATCACTGATCCAAACTAACTTGTCTGGGTAGGCTTCACATACCATGCCTATGTCCGTACTTCGATTCCGGACTCTACATGCAAAACAATGGGGGCTATTCATGTCTACCCGAAGGAATACCTCACACTCACCGTACTCGCGAGAGCGGGCTTCCTATGCAAAAAGGAGAGAGGACTTCACATGTCCAAGAAGAGAATAGTTACCCTTGGGTTTCTCTTTGGCGGCATGAAGATCTAGACGGATGAAAAGCACAGTAATGTCCTCGCCTCCATAGATCTGGACTCGGCTTGCGATTTGGGGCCCCGAAGCTCCACCGGAGGCCGGATCTCTCCTCCTCCTTATTCCTTGCTCTCCCCTCTCTCTAAAGCTTTATAAAGAGAAAGTTCAAAGTAGAATGAGGGTTTCAAACCCTATTCTTGGCTTTAACTCAGCAAGGACAGCCTTGGGCCATTGGATCCCAAAAGAAAGAAACGGATGGCCATGATTAGCACTTAAAATAACATTACTGGGTCGAACATAGCTTGTGATATGCCCGTGTCCAAGGCCATGTGCCTAAATTGACGCCGAAACCGTCGTATCCCGAACAGGACATGACCACTAGATAAGCCCGTGTCACATGCCGTGTTCCAGATATGGTCATGCACACGGCCGTGTTCCAAGTCGTGCTCAATAGCCGACACAGCCGACCAAACACACAGAGAAGGTCTTGGGTTACCAACAAGCCTGTGTTCCTTCTGACATGCCCGTGTCAACCAGTACACGCCCTTGTCAACCAGTACATGCCCGTGTCAATTTTAACACACCCATGTCAACCAGAACACGCCTTGATCCAGACCGTGTTCCTCACCCGACACAACCCGACTAATAACTCGAGCAGGACACGACCCTGGCCACTCCCGTGTCTCAGGCCATGTTCACTGTCTCGATGCCTCGTCGAGTGCATTTCGTCGACGACTCGGCAAATTCTTCGAACCCGAGCATGACATGCCCCTAGACACGCCCGTGTCCCAGGCCGTATGACCCTTACCATCCACCAAACTTGGCTTTAAATGTTGTCTGTCCCTCTTTTGAGTTTCAGGGCATTAAAATTCTCTCCCTCTAAAAAGAATTTCGTACTGAAATTACAGAAATGAAGAGATACACAATACTTAAACGGTACCTGAGTGGAAAAACTCCGGGTGCTCCTCAAGCATGGTCTGCTCTCGCTCCCACGAGAGCTCCACCTGACCGCAATTTTCCTAACAGACCTTGACCATCCTGATGTCTTTGTTGCGCAGTCGCTTGACTTCCGAGACCTCAATACGTACGGGCTTGACCTTCGGCGTCAACCCATTATCAACCAGTACTTGTTCGAGCGTAATAACATGCGAAGGCTCTTGCACCTCCCTCTACAACACCGAAATATGGAATACGTCATGTAAACCACTCAATTCAACTGATAGCTTCAGTCGATAAACTGCTTCGCCAATTCGCTCCAGAACGTCAAATGGTCCAAGGTACCTCGGGCTTAGCTTCTTCAAGCTCCGTACCCGTGATATGCCCTTGAACGACTTAATCTTAAAATAAACCCAGTCGCCAACAGTGAACTCAATGTTCCATGCTTGGCATTATAGTATTTAGCCTGGCTGTCCTGAGCGATCAGCAACCGCTCTCGAATAGTTTGTACCAACGAAGTTGCATCTTCCACTTCTTGTCGTTGGAACAGCTTCGACTCACCCGTTTCCAACCATGAAAATGGCGTGCGACATTTCCTACCATAAATGGCCTCGAAGGGCATCATTTGAATGCTTGCTTGTTATCTGTTGTTATAAGCAAACTCCACCAAGTACAGGTGATCTTCCCACTGCTTTCTGAAGTCCAAGACGCACATGCGAAGCATGTCTTCCATCGTTAAGTTGACCCTCTCGGTCTGACCATCCGTCTGCGAATGAAAGGCCGTGTTGAAACTCAGCTGGGTTCCCAACATTTGTTACAACAAGCTCCAGCCTTCTGGAACTCCACCTTCACTAAGACGCATGTTTGACACTTCGCCACAAAAAGTGCCACGTCCTTCTTAAGTCTTGGCCACCAGAACAACTTCTTCATATCACGGTACATCTTCGTGCTCCCTGGGTGAATTGAGTACTTGGTAAGATGAGCCTCGTACATCAATTCCACCCGCAGTTTACCCATATTTGGGATGCACAAAAGACATCCTTCCATAAAAATTCATCCTTAACAATAAATTGGGAATTTGACCTATCCAAAACCTCATCCATGATTTTCTTCATGTTTCTATCCAAATCCACAGCCTGCCGAATCCGATCAGCTAGGTCATACTGAACTTCTATCCAGTTAAATTGCGCTTCGGCACTACTCTATTTGTCAACCCGAGAGATCTCTAATGCCTCCAACTCCCGAATGAAACGATCATCATGAACCGACAACCAGTTGGCTTGCGTAGTGGCCCTGCAACTCAACGCATCCGCAACTGCATTGCCTTTCCCAGGCACATAATGAATCTTGAATCGATAGTCCCCCAAGAACTCCATCTATCTCTGTTATCGCATGTTTAGATCCTTTTGATCCAACCAATACTTTAAGCTCTTGTGATCGGTATAAATATCGACCTTCACACAATATAGGTAGTACCTCCACAGCTTCAGGGCAAGTATCACGACCGCTAACTCCAAGTAATGGACGAGATAATTTATATCGTGCACCTTCAGCTGACGCGAGCCATAAGCTATCACTTTCCCATACTACAGTAGGACACAACCCCAAACCACTAGCCGAAGCATCACTGTTAATCTCTAATCCTTCGGTCCCAACCGGCGAACATAGAATAGGCATCGTGGTCAACCGACTCTTCAGCTCTTCGAAAGCTTACGCGCACTCCGGCGACCACACAAACTTTTTATCTTTCCTCGTCAAAGTCGTGAGGGTAACACTATCCACGAGAAGTTCTCTACGAAGCGCCTGTAATCACCGACCAGCCCCAGAAAACTCCGGACTTACCCTTCCGTAGACAATATAGGCCACTCCCGCATAACAACTATCTTCGTCGGATGCACCGCAATACACTCTCCACTAACTATATGACCAAGGAATGCTACTGAGGACAACCAAAACTCGCATTTGGAGAACTTGGCATAAAGCTGATTCCTCCTTAATGTCTCCAATACCCTATGCAGATGCTTGAAATGATCATCCTCGCTCTGCGAGTACACCAATATGTCGTCGAAAAAGACTATCACAAAGTTGTCCAAGTACTCTCTGAACGTCCTGTTAATCAAATCCATAATACGGATGACGCATAGTCAGCCCAAACGACATGACGACAAAATCATAATGCCCATACCGCGTACTGAAAGCTGTCTTGGGGATGTCACTTTCTCTTAACCTCAACTAATAATATGCGGATTTTAGATCCAATTTCGAGTATAACGTTGACCCAACTGACTGATCGAACAGATCATCAATTCTTGCGATCAGATACTTATTCTCCTTTGTTAACTTGTTTAGCACTCAATAATCGATACAGAGTCGTAAGTTTCCATCCTTCTTCTTAAAAAAGGGACTGATGTGCTCCAAGGCGATGAACTTGGACGCACATAACCCTGTTCTAATAGCTCTTGAAGTTGCACCTTCAGCTCTGCCATCTCCTTAGGTTCTAATCGATACGGAGAGCGTGACACAGGTTTAGCACCTGAACCCAGCTCAATAGTGAAGTCAATCTCCCGCTGAGGTGGGGCTCTAGGTAGATCGTCAGGGAACATGTCAGGGTACTCGGATACCACTGAGATGATGTCCAAACCAGGCTTGCTCTTCGAACCTTTAACCAAAGTGAGAAACAGATCTACACCAGCATGAACTACGTTAACCACTTGGCGAGCAGACATCAAGTGTTGCTTGATCCCTTCAATCCCGCAAAAGTCATCTCACGATCAGTTCCCCATTTGACCTCCTTACGGTTGCAATCAATGTATGCTTGCTGCTCCGAGAGCTAGTCCATACCAAAGATCACATCGAACTCTACTATCTGCAGTTGCGACGCTTGCAAGTCAAACTCTTGACTCCAAATCCATATCTAAACGCAACAAACTCTATCCGCGTGCATTGAGCACCCATTAGGCAACAACACATTCAATTTGTCCTTTGCCATCGAAGAAGGTACTCTGATGCGCGATACAAATCCTTTGGAGAAAAGGAGTGTGAAGCTCCCGAATGGAACGGTGCTCTCGCCGGAAAATCAAAAAGCAAAACAAAGCCGAGCACAAACAGTCCTAAGCTAACACAAGCAAGGGAAACAAGTATTTAAAACTAAACTGCTATAAATATAACTCATACCTGTCACCACGTCAGCTGGCTTTATGGCCTCCTGTAGGCCAAAATTGTACACCCTAGGCTGGGCTGGAGCATAGTGGGATGACTCCACCGCCTTGCCCTTCACCTCGTACGTTGCCGCAGGCTTCCTCTCGGACTTTGGATTTTCGCTCCAACACTCTCGGGCAAAGTGTCTCAGCTTTCCACAGTTATAGCATGCGCCCGGGGTTCTGCCGGTAGTCTCCCTAAATGCACCAGAAGAAGGGGTTGGACCTAAAGTCCTGACCATCTTTTACCACTTATGGAACACATATTTTGAGGAGTTCGGCATTTTGAACACTGTTTCCTTTGCACTAGAGTACTCAACTGCTCCTGACATAACTTTCTTTTTCTTCTGAGCACCATCTCGACAATCTCGGGCAAAGTGCCCTTTCTTGCCACAAGTATGACAATTGTAAGTAGCTTTGCTAGTCGATGTTCTAGCCCCCTTTTTCACCGTTCTGCAGAATGCTGCTCTTATAGGACTTGCAAAGTTCGATACCCTGCTCACTGGCATCTGGTGAGTCTTCCCCAAATCTACTTCCAAAGATCTAGCCGACTCCACCAAGGCTCGGAATCCCAATAATTTGGTCCTAGCAGTAGAATTCGCAACTCGCCACGCAAACTATTTTAAAATCTATCGACTATAGACTGCACGTTCTCCAACTCAAAGCATGGGTAGCGGCTTATCATAAGAAACGCATGCAAATATTTGTCAACTGAGTGCACTCCTTGCACTAAACACATGTTCAACTGCTGACCCGATGGTCTACTAAATGTCATTTGCTCCATCCCGCCACCTGGCGCTGGATCCACATCAGGGACAAAGGGTTGCACATTACTTCCATGTTATGCATTAGTCACAGCGAACACCGCTTCAACTACCCTTCTTATGGTTTCAAACGAAGGAGGGGTCTCGAGCACGTCGTTGGGTGCATTGTATTCCTCAAAAAGCGAGCGTTATGACGACACTACACCACTCTTGGTCACCTATAGTCGTACAAAACATCATTAAGTGACCGAACAAAATTTCAACAAGCAATTATAGGAACACGCAGTTTCCTCAAATATGTGTATTTTCATTCCTAAGTGGTCATTCATGACTTCTTTTATGTTATAATGATGACGCACACATATGTGCTCACCACCCCTTAAATTGAATTCGTCCACGGTCCGGCCGGGGCCGACGCCATATACCACAGACAGACGGAAGTGTTACTAAATGAAACCATCCTTCCAATAACACATGTCCTACACAGAGTACATTCTAGCGGAAACATTTTAAGAGTTGCAAATAAAAGAACACAAGCCAATATAATGAATGTCCACTAAATACCCAAATTAGGAATGAGCGTACAAAATACACAAAGGCCTTATGCCTTACAAGAGTTTACTTAAATGAACAGTGTCTTCCAAACATCGGCACGCAGGCCGGTCACAGATGAGTATAATAAGTAAATGTTCACATTGGCCTTCGAGGGCCGGCTCAGCAACCAGGGCTTCTTCCTGCTATTTGCCGCTAGGCTTTGCAGCACCTGCAAGCAACAATCCACCTCAACGGTGCCAAACAAAAGCAACGGTCAACTAAATCTGACCAAATTCTAACGACCCCGCACCTTAACTCGGGGCAGCGATGCTTCTTCCCTGTACTTTAATAACATAGCCAAACAATAGTGAAATTACACTTCATCACAGGCGTAGGCACGCACGACCACACACCCCATGCTAACAAGGCACATTCTCGGTGAACCCGGTCAAAATCTTTGGTCTCACCACCACCTCTAGGACGATAAACCTCGTGAGCATTATAGTCTTACCGGCCTATGCCTATGACCCTTCATCTATGTCAAGGGCAAGTACCACGTACCTTTGGTGGCTTTAACCGGACAAGATAGAGCGGGTACGGTTCCACCTAACCTGTTGCTCACACCGCAATGTCAATTTAAGCCATATGTGCGGGTCAAACTTTCCCGAGTCCCAAATCTATCACACAAATTTTACATAACCCAGTTATGTGCAAGTTGGCACCCAGGCCCACAAGATGGCAAAATCACGCTTCTGCCCAGTTTTCTGGGTGCACCTTGGAGTTAGTCCCCAAGATTCCCTGTTGCAATCTACCACGTATAAAACCCAAAACAACCATCGGTGCGGAGTCTTCTCCGGCCATTCATGCATAATGAAACATCTCTGATCCATACCAACTTGTCCGGGTAGGCTTCACACACCATGCTTATGTCCGTACTTCAATTCCGGACTCTACATGCAAAACAACGGGGACTATTCATGTCTACCCGAATTAATACCTCACACTCACCGCATACTCGCGAGAGCGGGCTTCCTATGCAAAAAGAAAAGAGGACTTCACATGTACAAGAAGAGAATTGTTACCCTTGGGTTTCTCTTTGGTGCCATGAAGATCTAGACGGATGAAAGCACCGTAATGGCCTCGCCTACGTATATCTGGACTTGGCTTGGGATTTGGGGCCCCGAAGCTCCACCGGTGGTCGGATCTCACTGCCTCCTTCTTCCTTGCTCTCCCCTCTCCCTAAAGCTTTATAAAGAGAAAGTTCAAAGTGGAATGAGGGTCTCAAACCCTATTCCCGGCTTTAACTCAGCAAGGACAGCCCTGGGCCCATGGATCCCAAAAGAAGGAAACAGACGGCCATGATTAGCACTTAAAATAACATTACTGGGCCAAACACAGCTTGTGACACGCCCGTGTCCAAGGTCATGCGCCTCAATCGACGCTGAAACCGTCATATCCTGAACAGGACACGGCCACTGGACACGCCCGTGTCACATGCCGTGTTCCAGACACGGCCATGCATACGCTAGTGTTCCAGACACGACCATGCATACGCCAGTGTTCCAGGCCGTGCTCAATAGCCGACACAGCTGACAAACACACATAGAAGGACACGGGTTCCTGACACGCCCGTGTTCCTTCTGATAAGCCCGTGTTGACCAGTACATGCCCGTGTTAATTTTGGCACACCCGTGTCAACAAGAACATGCCTTGATCCAGACCGTGTTCCTCACCCGACACAACCCGACTAACAACCCGAGCAGGATACGGCCCTGGACACGCCTGTGTCTCAGTCCGTGTTCACTGTTTCGACGCCTTGTCTAGTGAATTTCGTCGACCACTCAGAAAATTCGTCGAAAACGAGCATGACACGGCCCCGGACACGCCCGTGTCGTAGGCCGCGTGACCCTTACAAGGCACCAAACATGGCTCTAAATGATGTCCGTCCCTCTTTTGAGTTTCGGGGTGTTACACTCCATGCATCAGCCTCATCTTCAAGAATACTTTGTCACCCACTTGAAATTCCACCATCCAATGTTTCTTATTATGGTTTTTTGCCTGCCGACTTTGAGCCTCAAGCAAGCGGTGCCGTATCAATCTAAAAGCAGCATCGGTATCATCAATATATTCGATCCCAAAACCTTTGGATCCTCATCCTGCACTCATGATAATAAGTTCTACACCTCCCCCCATAAAGTGCTTCGTGAGGTGCCTTCCCGATGCTAGCTTGATGACTGTTGTTGTATGAGAATTCCACGAGTGGCAAGAGCCTTTCCCATGGCTTCCTCTATCCAGTACACAAAATCTCAACAAATCTTCCATAGTTCTGATGGTCCTCTTAGACTGACCATCCATATGAGGATGAAAAGCTATGCTAAAGGTAATGCGAGAACCCTAGTATGCTTGAACTGACTTCCACTCCTTGGAGGTAAAAAGACCATCGCTGTCGGAGACTATCATCTTAGGCACCCTATGGTACTGTACAAACTTCTCCACAAAGAGACACACTAAAACATCATCATGTGATTCCTTCTTCATTGGTATGAATATGGCAATATTCGTCAAGAGATCCACAATTACCCAAAATAAATCATTCCCAGAGCGCGAGCGAGGCAACCCATGAACAAAGTCCATGGATATATCCTCGAACTTCCACTCAGGGATGGGCAATGACTATAATAATCCTCTAGGGTTCTTACACTCCACCTTCACCATTTGGTGAGCCTCATGTTGTGTAACATACTACTTAACATCACTCTTCATTCCCTTCCAGAACATGGTATTTCGTAGGTCATTATACATCTTGGAAATCCTGGGATGCACCGAATACTTGGAACCATGACCCTCTCTGAAGATGTCTTCAAGGATTCCACCGCCTTTTGGAATATAGATCCTGCCATGGAAATGAACGAGGCCATCCTTCATTGTATACTCCTCAGTAGATCCATTCTTAATATCTTTAATCACAAGGGCTAGTGTAGCATCCTTCCCATGCTCTGCCCGAATTCGAGATCGAATGTAGCAAACCATGCTCATAACAGCTAGATATTCAATATATATCTCGGAATAATCCTTACACACCAATATGATCTCCATCTCCTCGAGCACTCGAGCCAATTTCATACTCATCATTCGAGACTCATTGCTCGACTCTGGTACTTTTCTCCTCAAAGAATCTGCTATGGAGTTTGCTTTACCGGGGCGATATTTCAATGTAAATTCATAAATACCCAAAAATTCTAACTACCACCGTTGCCTCAAGTTAATCACCTTTTGAGTGTGGACATACATCAAATTTTTATGATCCGAAAAGATCTTACAGTGAACGCCATATAAATAATGCCTCCAAACCATTAAAGAGAACGCTACTGCTCCGAACTCCAGATCATGCAATGGGTAATTAACCTCATGCTTCTTAAACTACCTTGAAGAGCAAGAGATCACATGCCCGTGTTGCATCAACACTGCTCCCATCCCTTGATATAACACATCAGTGTATACCTGACATCCTTCTTTCCCTGATGGAAGAGCCAGGATGTGTGTGGTGGTAAGTTGATACTTCAGCTCTTGAATTGCAGCCTCACACTGGGGAGTCCACTCATATTGCACACCTTTCTTCATCAAAGCAATGAGGGGAAGAGCTATCTTTGATAATCCTTTCACAAACTTGCGATAATACCCAGCAAGTCCAAGGAAGTTCCCTACATCGGCCGCTGACTTCAAAGGCGACCATTCCTTCATGGCATGCACCTTGTATGGGTCCACGACTATTCTAGCCGCACAAATCACATGGCCGAAGAAGGCAACTTCTCGGAGCAAAAATTCGCATTTGCTGAACTTGACAAACATGCCATGCTGTTTCTGCTTTTTCAAAACTAAGTTCAAGTGCTCTACATGCTCTTATTCTGTATTCGAATAAACCAAAATATCATCAATGAAGGTGATGACGAAGACATCTAAGTATGGCTGGAACGCCCAGTTTATCAAACTCATGAAATCAAAAGGCGCATTTGTGATTCCAAACGGTATCATCGTGAACTCGTACAAACCATATCTCAAACTAAATGCTGTCTTCGGGATATCTTCCTCGTGTATGCTCAACTAGTAATGCCCCGATCACAGATCCAGCTTGGAAAACCAATGTGCTCCCACCAACTGATCGAATAACTCATCAATCCGGGGTAGGGGATAGGTGTTCCGCACTATCAGTCGGTTAAGCTTCCGATAGTCAATGAAAAATCTTAATGTTCTGTCCTTCTAGCCAATCAAATCTAGGGCTACCCAAGATGTTGAACTTGGGTGAACAAACCCTGATTCTACCAACTCCTGTAACGGAACCCAAAACTCGACGAGTTCCTTTGGATCCATTTAGTAAGGGGGTCCGATAGACGTGTTTGGCACCCAGTACTAATTTAATCTGAAAGTCCACCACTCTATATGGGGATAATCTTGGTAACTTCTCAAGAAATACCTCAGGGAAGTCCCGCACTACCAACACATCTTTCACTCTTGACGCCATCTCTTTTAATTCAAAACATATCATATATACTTTGTCCCCTCCCATATGGGCCTTAAGGGCATGAATCGAAGATAATAACATATGTGGTGCAAATTTGATACCTCGAAAAATGACCTCAAGTCTCCATGCCCCAAGGTGATTTTCTTCTCTGCACAATCTATCTTAACATGGTGCTATTCCAACGACGGCTTGGCAAAAATAAGATCGAATTATGGAATTCGCAATACCGTTGCAGGGGTTTCAAAGATCTTTACTCCAATATATACTTCCAGTTCACACTTGCGGACGAGTTCAACTATGAGCCATCAGTACTGCGTACTCTCCAAGTAGTACTGATGAAGTGTTGCACTCCTTCAAAGTGTTTAACATGGTCTGCCAAAACGAACAAGTGAGTGGAATCGGTATCACATAGTGTATGAACTGGTTTCCCACTAACCATTATGGTTCCTATGTGTCAATTATAAAGACTCAAAGCTAGCCTCCTAGCATATCATAGGCAATTGAAGAGAAATAGTTATAACACATTAACCAAATCATGGCATACCTGCACTCATATCTCGACGATTCCGCTCCTATGCCATATCCAGTGCAAACATCTACTCTCGAGCAGGTCCAGGATTCCTTCCTTGTAATCCACGTCATCGACCACGCACTTGTCCCTATCCTCGTGGGGTTGTCGGTGAAATAGTAGGGATAATCTCCACCTAGTATTGGGCAATAGAGCCGGATGTGGCCCGGCTGATTGCATTGGAAGAAAACTCGCTCGTGTTGCACCCTAGGCTGCAGGTACAATTTTTGCGGTGGAGATAGTGATCGCTGCAGGGCCGGACGCTCCATTCTAAAATTCTGGTGGAAGCGACCTCCACCTTTATTATTTCCTCTTCCTTTGTTGTCCTGCCACCTTTTATAATCGGGGCCTGCTTCCATTACGCCCTCAGCTGGTCTCTTACTACTTCCCAAGTGATCCGCCTACAGGATTTTCTCCATATCGATGATCTCTGCCAAACTCGAGTCCGCTATAAACAAAAGTGCTTGCCTTAGGCGATCTCGCAAGCCTTGTAGAACCGCTTTGCAAAACCACGATCATCCAACTCATAGGCGTCAGTAAACTTTGTGAGGTGCTGAAACTCCCTTTGATATTTCGTCACGAACTTAGATCCTTGCTTAAACTGCAAGAATTTTTCTTCAAGTTCTTCTCGAGCAGTCGAGGGAATGAAATGCTCTAACAGAGCTCCAGAAAACTCATCCCAGCTGATCTCCGTGTACACTTAGCCTTGGAAAGTGGAACCCATGAGGGGCTTCAACCACCTCTTCGCATGCAATTCCAAGAATCACACCACTAATGTCATAGCCATATTGGCTGGACATCTAATTCAAGCCATTAACTCTTGCACAGTGTCGAGCCACTCTTCATTAGAATATCCACTCCATCCAAAGATAAGTAGGTGGGGAGAGGGCTCGAAAGGTGCTGAACCTATTGGAGGTTGGGGCTTATTCCTGCACAAGGACCAGTTGAGACCTGAAGGCATCTAAGATCACCGTAAGTGTCAGTCCCAACTCAGAATGCTGGAACTGGGTAGGGAAGGAAGGGGCGGGAGTGCCCATTACTGGCTCTACATGCGTCAGAATCTACAGATAAAGGTGCAAACCTAAGGTCAGGTTGGCTAAACATAGGTTAACGATTGAACATACCTAGTGTGAATTACACATGAGCACACGACTGCTTCTGATATGTCAGTTTGTCCGCAAACTGGCCAATCTAATGGGGGTGGCACCATTATTCAATGACTTCTTTAGTTGAAGATCATTGCAAGCTGATTCCATTTGTAAGACCTCCCCCCCCCCCCCCCCCCCCCCGCGAAACAGAAGACACGACTGAGGCGATTCTTTTGCCCAGAACAGCCGCCTTACGGTAACGCCAACACACGGGTTGACCGATACTACAAGAAGCCTATCATGCCGGCTTAAACCAATATCATCCATGCTAACCCAACATAAAGAACAAATAGAAGTCAAAATCCACATAAGTATAATAGTCCACATGTGCATCAATAATAAGAAACATCGACGGGCTTCTATAATATCAGAGTATATAAAAAGTTTTCCCAAAGGGCAATAACATAAGTCTCTCAAAAACTCACATCCGTAACTGATGGCTGTGATGGAAATTTCACATCAGGCATTGTCATCTTGACCTGTTTGCCCTCCCGCACAACCTGCTGCTACTCTATCTCCGAGGTTTCCTCCTAAAAAGGATAACGTAGTAACCGTTACTCATAAAGACTAAGTGGCTATCACATCCTCTCCCCCGGTGACTCTTAGGCACCAGGCGGAGAAAGGTAAAGGGTACAATATATATATATATATATATATATATATATATATATATATATATATATATATATATATATATATATATATATATATATATATATATATAGCAGTAGTACAAGTAGGTGGTATAAGACTAATCAATATCAGAGTATCGAACATGTAAAACAAGAGAGTATATCAATCTACAATAGCAGTTTTACTATCAACAACGGTATACAAGTATAATCCTACAATAGGAAAGTAACTCAACTTATATGAATGTCCATACAAACATATAAGCTAAGGATCGGCTTAATAGTAAAGTAACTCATCATATAAGAGTGCACATACAAAATTATATGATAAGGATCTTATGTGGTGCAATGCAATGATATGAATGCAATATAATGACTCACCCACGCTCACACACACACACTGCTATGTCGACACAGAGTTATAGTTCCCACTTTTCAAGCAGGTAGATAACCTCTCAGGATCTATCCGTCGTGGCCATACGGTGATAATGGAACGGGCTTTCCACTACTAGGCTGGTCTCCACAATACCTGGCCAAGGCCTCCATATGCCTCAATGCTAAGAACACAATAGCGAAGCTCATATCCATACTACAGATCAGAGGGGTCTTGGGTAGATGTGCGCCAAGAACACATCCCAAACTGGCCTACCGATGTGGCACAAAAAGGGCCTCAGGAATTAGCACCGAGGACACAGCCAATCAATCCACTTGATAGTGAAAGGGCCTCGGGAATTAGCACCGAGGACACAGCTAAACCGCCCAAAGTCTATATGTCAACTCCCGTCGGTGTGACGACTAGAGAGCCCGTATACCTACCACACTGTCCTCAACTCAGGATTATGACACCGCGTGTCGACTCACACTACATGTAATTTTTATATCTATGGGTTACACATTGAGTCCTTTATAATCACATCAATCTAGTGCGGAGAAATACTCACGCACTTATACCCTCTTCACATTTTCATGCCCCAAAGCACTTAAGGGTTCAACAAGAACACTGTTGGCAAGCCACCTCATAAAACATGCCAACCCCACACTTCTACTCGTGGGGAGACAACTCTAAGCAGTGGAGTACCATACACATTCCATTAAACAACATATCACATCGCCATGCATTAACCACATCCAATTCCTTTCCACATGATCAAGAATTCACAACAAGTGTAATTCCATATGATAACCACAACAATATAATGATACTTCACATACTCATCAAGCATGATAACATAGATATGGGTTATACATTCAATTGTCGGACATCACAACCTCTTTCCAAAACCTATTTCATTCTCCTGATTATAATTTTGCACATCCCTACCGGATTTCACAAGAATATCATTTGTACAACCAATCATATTGTGCGAACAGAAAAAGAAAGTCTGGAAAATGGTCAAACAAAAAATTTTGTATTCCAAAAAAGGTATCAATTACATGGTATAGCCTCCCTTTTATAGAATGGAGGAGATGAGGGAGATTACAAATAAACAATGTGGGGCTAAAAAATATCATGTACAAGCGGTTTAACATAAATACAAGTCGCCAAGCCGTGTGGTTTGGTGAATGGGCAAACCGCCTGGCAACCACCAGAGAATGAAACCAAGCCGCCACACTAGACCGCCAGGTCGCCCGATCACCAAGTCGCCAGGGATAGAATGACAAACCGCCAGAGCACCAATAGCAACAGGACAGCAACAAACCGCAGGAGATAACCCGACAGACCGCCCGGACTGCAACCCGCCAGAGTTAGACCACCAGACCACCCGGTCTCTAATCTGTAACACTCCCCCTAAAACTGGAGCATATATATCGATCATGCCCAGCTTGTCGCAAATGTGATGAAAAGAGGTGGATACTGGCTTGGTGAAAATATCAGCCAACTCTTTATCGGAGGTGACAAACGGAGTACAAATTTGTTCCTTCAGAATCTCCTCTCGAATGAAAAGGCAGTCAACTTCTATGTGCTTGGTTCTCTCATGGAAGACCGGATTTTTAAAGATGTATATGGCGGTTTTGTTGTCACAAAACATAGGTAGAGGATGGTCATAGACCTCTCCTAAGTCAAGCATAAGAGCCCGTAACCACTTCAGGTCACACATGGTCGATGCCATACTTCGGTATTATGCTTCTGCACTGTACCTGGATACTACCGAATGTTTCTTGCTTTTTCAGCTCACAAGGTTCCCCCCCCCCCCCCCACACACACAAAGGTGCAAAAACCTGAAGTAGTCTTGCGGCCTCCTTTATCATTGTCATAGCTTGAATCAGAGTATGCCTCAACCCTTAAATGGCCATCCTTCTAAAAGAGAAGTCCTTTCCCTGGAGCTGATTTAATATACTCCAATATCTTCAGGGCCGACTGTAAATGGCACTCCCTAGGAGCTTGCATCAATTGTCTAATCTTGCCAACAGCATAGGCAATGCCATGTCTGGTCACTGTGAGATATATGAATTTACCAACCAGACCTCTGTACCTCGTAACATCAAAAAGAAGAGGAGAGTCATTTGTCCATGTTTTATCTTCTCTAGTCGCTATGGGACATCGGGCAGGTTTAGCCCCAGTCAACCCTGCCGCTTTTAGCAAGTCAAGAGCATACTTCCGTTAGGATAGGACAAGAGAAGCGGGCTTCCGAGAAATTTCTATCCCCAAAAAGTATTTTGGAGAGCTCATATCCTTTGTAACCAGGTGTTGCCGGAGATGCTTCTTGGTCAAGATTATCACAGCTTGGTCATCTCCAATGAGAAGAATATCATCCACATATACTACAAGCACCACTAGGCCCAGAGAAGTTTTACGAGTAAATAGGGAGTGATCAGCAGAACTACTCGTAAAACCAACAACCGCCACAATCCCACTAAACTTGTCAAACCAAGAGTGAGGACTTTATTTTAGTCCGTTGATAGCCTTCTTGAGCGGGCAAACCTGTGTCTCCCCGTGATCAACATACCCCCGAGGTTGCTCCATGTAGACATCTTCTTGAAGATCCCCATAAAGAAAGGAATTCTTCACATCCAGTTATGAAATGGGCCAATCTCTGTTGACAGCCACAAAGAGAAGGACCTGAATAGTGCTGAGACGAGCAACTGGAGAGATGGTGTCAAAGTAATCAATGCCATAAGTTTGGGTAAAGCCCTTGGAAACAACCTGAGCCTTGTAATGATCCACACTGCCATCGGGGAGGAATTTCACCATAAAAACCCAGCGATAGCAAACAACATCGGTGCCAATAGGAGGAGGAACCAGGGTCTAAGTACCCCGTTCAGTGAGAGCAGCAATCTTATCATCCATGGCAGCCTTCCAATGTAGAATGACAAGGGACTCCTGATAGGAATGGGGGGTCGAAGTGGAAGAGATAACTAGTGCAAAGTCCATACGAGCAAGCGTCAGACGATCATATGAAATAACTACAGCAAGCGAATGCTGGGTACAAGCCCGAACCCCTTTGCGAAGGGCAATGGGGATGTCTAGGTCAGAAGGTGCCTCAGTATCTGGAGCATCCATTGTGGAGAGAGCTGGCCCGAGAGGAGACAGAGACGACAACGAAGAGGAGGGAGATGACGGAGGTGGAGATCGAGGAGTAGATGGTGGAGATGGAGGAGGAAAGACCTCAATAGGAGGGAATGTGCTGGAGGGAAGAGAAGGAGGAAGGCTAGATTCCGTAGGAAGAGGAGAGGGGTCGTTGGAGAAATAGGGAGCATTTTCGAAGAAGGTAACGTCCGCGGAGACAAACTGTTTTCGAAGGATGGGGTCAAAACAACAGTAGACTTTCTGCGTGATAGAGTAGCCCAGAAAGACACATTTGGTGGAGCGAGGGGAGAGTTTGTCGCCGGTGGTGGAGGGAGCATGCACAAATGCCGTACAGCCAAAGATACGTAGAGGAATAGGAAAGGGATCTTTTCCTGGATAGAGAATGGAGAAGGGCATTTTACCGCGGAGAACAGTAGAGGGAATGTGATTGATGAGGTAGCACGAAATGAGAACAGCATAGCCACAGTAGGAGCGGGGGACATGCATTTACGTAAGTATTGTGTCAAGGAGGTGGCGGTTTTTGCGTTCCGCCACCCCGTTTTGTCGGTAGGTGTAAATGCAACTTGTTTGATGAAGAATGTCATGTTGCGTACAAAATGAGGAAAAGGCTTGACTCACGTATTCTTTGGTATTATCAGAGCGTCAAAAATTAATAGAAACATCAAACTGATTTTTGATTAAATGATAAAAAGATTGTCATACATCAAATAGTTCAGAGCGTTCTCGTAAGAGATACACCCAAGTACAACGTGAGAAATCATCAAAAAAAAATTTACAAAATAAGAGCTACCCCAGCCAACGGTGAGCGTAGGAGCAGGGCCCCAGATGTCGGAGTGAACAATATCAAATGGACGGGTAGAACCATGACCTTGCTTTGGCGGGAAGGAGGAACAGTGATGCTTGCCAAGCTGACAGGCATCACAGTTGAGAGGAGAACTGTGCGGAGGGAGGTGAGGTAGCAGCTTATGAAGAAGCCGTGGAGGAGGATGTCCAAGGCGGAGATGCAATTGTATGAGATCTATAGAAGAGGAGGAGAAGGCGGAGAGAGCAGAAACGTTGTCGAGGAAGTAGAGGCCGCCGCTCTCAGTCCCAGTAGCAATCATCCGTTGGGAGCTCGGATCCTGAAAAGTGCAAGATGTGGGAGTGAATGTGACGGAGCATTGAAGCTGCTTGCATAAAGATGTAACTGACAACAAATTACAGGGAAACTTGGGCACATAGAGAGTGTCGGCCAAGGGAAGAGATAGAGTGACATAAACCACTCCCGTTCCATGAACTGGGGAGGGAGAGCCATCTACAACAAGGACCGGAGGCAACCAATCATGCGTTTCAAGGAGAGAAAAGCATTGCGGATTGCCCGTCATGTGATTAGTTGCACCAGAGTCGATGAGCCATTTACCTTGAGTAACCACTTGAGAACTACTTGAGGAAGTGACCACGGAAGAGGATGGCTTGGAAGAGGAGGTGGAAACGTCACCAGAAGCGCGAAGATGTGGATGCTTCATCCAAAATCGATCCATAAGATGCCCGGTGCGGCCATAGTGAGAGCAGAGGAAGCTGGAAGAACTCCGACCACCGGAATGATGGTTGCGACTGTGAGAGCTGCTCCATTGAGTCTGATGAGAATATTGTTCTGGAGTAGGAGAAGACAGAAGCGGATGCTGAAGAAGAGATGTAACTGTTGCAATACGTGCGGTCATTGTATCCAAGTTGGGAGAGTCCGCTTCACCCAAGATTTGTTGGCGAATCATGTCATAGGAATCAGGAAGCTGGAGGAGGTAGCACACAACAAGCAGTTCTTAAAAGTGCTTGTGTTGTTCGGCAAGATCTGCAGAGAAGGGGCAATGATGAAGGATCTCAGCCCCAAGAGCTTGAACTTGTTGATAAGCGGCAGCAGGAGACATAAACGGACGGGCAAAGAGGTCCACATACAAGGTATAAATGCGGGACCTCTAAGCCCCCTTTGAGTACAGATCAGCAAGATGAAGCCATGCCTTCTTGACCATTTCATCATGACAGATAACAGGAAGACATTCATTGGAAAGATTGTTAGCGAGCGAAGTGCGGACAAGCAAGATCATCGGTAAGGTGGTGGCATTTGCATTATGATCGGAGGAGGAAGATGAAGGAGACGCTCCAATCCGTGTAGTAGGAACCAACAAGCTTAGATACGGTGCCAAGATTCCCGGAGGGAACGGGAGGAGGAGGAGTTGTGACGGGAGTAGCGGTGGTGGTAGAAGAGCTGGAAAGGGCCATGGAAGAAGCTGCGTGTATAGAGGGAAGAGATAAAGGCCGTACGGGAAGAAAGAGGCCGATGCAGAAATAGAAGACTGTAGCGGACAGAAGAAGAAGCCACAATAGTGAAAAGGAAGAAGTTGAGCGGGAAGAGAGCAGGCCGCGCGAACAGAAGACTGAGAAGCCCCAAAAATAGTCTGCAAAGAAGAAGAACGCCGCGCAAACAAAGAAGGAGGTCAGAGTGCACGAACAAAGAGCAGCAACAAAATGAGGAGAGGTCGCGCGAACAAGAGGAAAGAAGGAGATCAGGTCGCGCGGGTAGAGAAAGGCACTGAATCAGGCGGACAAGATCGCGAGCTCTCATAACATACGCAAACAGAAAAAGGAAGTCCGAAAATGGACAAACAGAAATTTTTGTATTCCAAAAAAGGTATCAGTTACATGGTATAGCCTCCCTTCTATAGAATGGAGGAGAAGAGAGAGATTACAAATAAACAATGTGGGACTAAAAAATATCATGTAAAAGCGGTTTAACATAAATACAAGTCGCCAAGCCGTGCGGTTTGGTGAATGGGCAAACCGCCCGGCAACCATAAGAGAATGATACCAAGCCACCACACTAGACCGCTAGGTCGCCCAGTCTCCAAGTCACCAGGGACAGAATGACAAACCGCCAGAGCACCAACAGTAACAGGACATCAACAAACCGCAGGAGAGAACCTGACAGACCGCCAGGACTGCAATCCTCTAGAGTCAGACCGCCATACCGCCCGGTCTCTAATCTGCAACATATATCATATTATTTTTTCACTAACTTACCCAAAACATTTGTTTATCAAACTACTTCAAACTATTTGTACTATCATATTTCACCAAACCATTTGTTTATTGTGATTATGTATAGGCTAAATTTTCCAAAACCTCATCATTAATTTGCTACGATTTCTCTACCAAATCCAAACCCGGTTCTACAAGAAACGGAGAACAACATGTATTTAAGACATGAACTGTACAACAAATTTGAATGGACATTACCGAGGCTACTGGAATCATATGAAAATGCATAACCATTCGTTGGAAAGGTCTTTCCAAGTGCTACGACTTTTGTGTTTAGCCAAAAACCCAGATCTGAATGTAACATACTCGAAATCATCCTTGGAGTTCGGTGCACACAAAAAATAGATTTCTACACGCATCTTAAAGCAAGATGAACGACATCGGTTCATCTTCTTCCTTTTGTTATTTCTTCAAGGCTCTATTCAGACTTTGCTCCTCCCTTCGTCACCCTCAATAGACCATTCCTCATCACGAAACCAAGTCTATCATCTTCACAAAGAAGACAGGAGAGGTTGTAGACATCAAATCCCTAGGACAAGGTCCTACCATGGTCTCTTCCTAGGAGATCTTCGTCTTGCAAGTTAACTATGTTGAGTCGACATCACTCCAAGATAATAACTACAGATCTATCACCAAGGGAGACGGTAGGAAGCTCAACTCATTTATGTCCATGGATCTCGTCACTCTCCTTGATGACATCTTCTTCTCATTGGCATTGTTCTTCATGGAAAGGAACCATCTTTCATCTAGCAAAATCAATCACCAGCGGCTTTCCCTCTTCCAACTGTTTCGACACAGATAAAGATTCGGTAAGAAGTGAAGTGACGGCTAGTATTTTCTGTAAGTCTCCCTTTATAGGAAGAATTAGTGTTACACCACCTACCACGTGTCACCCAAGTATTGGACAACCCATTTTTATTTAAATTAACTTTTTCGAAAAGACCGGGTCCTTATAAGTAAATTGGCGCATTTTTCGAAAACCCGGTTCAACCCATACACATGAACCCGCAACAAAGTCTGCCGAAAATGTTCTAAGTCAAAATCGCCGTGTATATCAAACATACTTGACGAATCATCGAGATTCGTCGTGATCACTCGAAGCCCGTCGAGTGCCGTGGAGTTCACTCAACGCCCCTAAAGTCTTTCTAAGTTAAACGGGAATGGCGTTGAGTCCACTCAACACACTCAATACCTGGTAGATCCAGAGTGATTTTCTAAGTTAAACTGGAGTGGAGTTGAGACCACTCAACACATTCATTGCCTGGTAGATCTAGAACAGTTTTTCTAAGTTAAATTAGAATGGCATTGTGACCACTCAACACACTCAACGCCTGGTGGAGTCCAGGATTCATCTAAGTGAGATTTACCCTATTAGTAGAGTATCACTTGACGCATATTACCAGTGCACCCCGAGCTTAAGTCTGCTTTCTTGACTCAATAGTTGCGCGAGTGGTCTACCACGAAATGGGACGTTACACCTTAGGGTTAGGGTCGAATACCTGAGCTCCATCCTAGTCTTGGAAGATGGTAAGAAGCAGCTGCCGATCTACTATGCGAGTTGGGTCCTAAGGAAGGCAGAGCTTTAATACCCTATCTTAGCGAAGTTGGCCTTTACCTGTTCATCTCGTCCAAGAGGCTCCGTCCATACTTTCAGGCACACTCTATCCGGGTTGGACATACCATCCCCTTCATTACATCTTTAAGGAGGTGGAGCACTTTGGAAGAATTGCAAAGTGGTCGGTAGAGTTGAGCGAGTTTGACATCTCTTTTGTCCCTCAACTCTCGATCAAGTCCTAGGCAATGACCGACTTCTTCGTTGACTATGTGGTCGAGGTGGCGGAGATCGAGCTTTCTCATCTAGTTCTTGGAGGGTGAAGGTGAATGGCGTGTTGGGGAGGGACTACTTGGGTATAGGGGTGATTTTGGAGAGTCCACAAGGGATAAGGATAGTGCAAATGGTGGTCATCCATTTTCCCATCACCAACAACCAAGCAGAATATGTGGCGGTGATCGCAGGGCCGCGGCTGGTCAGGGAGCTTGGAGTGCAAGATGTCGATGGGCTAACCAACTCTATGGTGGTGTCCACCCGGATCAATGATAAGTTCAAAGCAACGGAGCCAACTCTCTAGTTGTACCTGGCAAAGGTGAAAGGTGTCATCGACATGTTCCAAACATTCTCCATCCAACACATGTCGCGGGAAGAAAATTAGTAGGTGGACTAGCTGGCCAGGTTTGTACCCCGTGCGAGAGGAACCCTGACCGATTTATTCTGCCCTTCCATTGAGGAGGGGGAGCAAATGGAAGTGGATCGACACCCCTCCTGGATGGATCCCTTCAAAACCTTCTTGTCTATAGGGGAGTCCCCAGACGGCCTGTAAAAGAAACGCTTCAAGTATATATCAGCTAACTAGCTGATGCGCGAGGGGAAGCTGTATCAGAACACTCTCTCGGGGCTTCTACCATGTTGCGTAGCTAAAGAGGAGGTCCCGAGGATCTAGGAGTAAGTTTACTATGGGGAATGCGGGAGTGACTCAGGGAGCAGGACCCTTAAAGGAAGTATAGTAAGGTAAGGGTACTTCTGGCCGACCCTAGGTAATGATGTCACTGAGTTCACAAAGAAGTGCCCAAAGTGCCAGCTATTCACCCCTATCCAACTGCTACCATCCTAGAGGCTCAGAAGCATCATTGTCCCCTGGCCCCTCGCTATTTGGGGAATGGATCTCGTGGGTCCCTTCCCTCAGCCCAGTGGGAAGAGGAGGTTCCAGTTAGTCATGATCGATTTTTTTTCTAAGTGTCTGAAGGTTAGGCGCTGGACAAGGTGACCTCTCAGGTAATCCGAAACTTTTTATGATGGGAAATCATTTTACTGCACGAGTAACCTCAAGATATTATCACAGATAATGGGCCACATTTTACCAGCATTAAGTGCATCAGTTTCTGTGGCTAGCTCGGGATTGATCTTTGGTTCACGTCAGTCCATTACCCAAGGAGTAACAGGAATGTGGAGGCGGCAAATAAGATCATTGTGAACTTATTAAAAAAGAAGGCGGAAATTCTGAAGAGGAGTTGGGTGGAGCAACTCCCTTCAGTCCTTTGTGTCGTGAGAAGCACCCCCAACACGTCCACGGGAGAGACAACCTTCAAGCTCTCCCACAGCTGCGAAACTGTACTCCCGATAGATTTCGAGGTCTGGATACCGCGGATAGTGGAAGCATAGGAAGGCAGATGATAGTGGATGGATGAGAATGAGGACAATTTGCGGCTCTCCCTAGACATGGTGGGATAAGTTGCGTGACTTGTCAGTCATTCGGAAGGAAGAGGTGAAGCAGCAAATGGCCAAGTAGTTCGACAAGCACTTCAGGAGCATGTAATTTGTGAATGGGGACTTGGTTTTGAAGAAGGTCGACACTGCCAGAAGGTCGGCAGCCATCGGCAAATTGAATCCTAATTTGGAGGGCCCCTATGTAAGCAAAGAGGTGCTGAAGATAGGGGGTTACCAACTCCATAATGTGGAAGTGGAAACCCTCAGTCATGCCTGGTGCGGCAATGATTTGAAGCACTTCTACCCAAGAAAGTAATAGGTCAATCTCTTTTTACATTCATACCTATTGATGGTTCACTTGCTCAACATGAGAGACATGGATGATGGGTGGCCAAAAGGATAGTCTCGTTGATGCTCAACGCCCGTCGTCAGGCTCACATCTAGCTGATTGGGCTAGTGGTAGCGCCTGGTGGTTTGTCAAAATGAAATACCGGTTGATGGTCAATGCCTGTCGTCAGGATCATCTAGATAATTGGACCAGTGGTAGTGCTTGGTAGTTGGCCAAAAGGAAACTCCGGTTGATGATCAACGCCACTGTTAGGTTCTCATCTAGCTGGTTGGACTGGAGGTAGCACCCGATGGTTGTCCAAAAGGAAAGTCCGATTGATGCTCAACGCCCACCATCAATCTCTCATCTAGTTGATTGTGCCGGTGGTAGTGCCCGATGGTTAGCAGAAATGAAAGTCTGGTTGATGCTCAATGCTCGCCGTCAAGCTCTCATCTAGCTGATTGGACTTGTGGTAGCGCCCGATGGTTGTCCAAAATGAAAGTCTTGTTGGTGCTCAACGTATGTCATTAGGCTCTCATCTAGCTGATTAGACCGGTGGTAGCGCCCGATGGTTGACCAAAATGATAGTCTGGTTGATGCTCAACGCATTCCTCCAGACTCTCATCTAGCTGATTGGATCGGTGGTAGTGCCCGATGGCTGGCGAAAATGAAAGTCTGGTTGATGCTCAACGCCCACCGTCAGGCTCTCATCTAGCTGATTGGGCTAGTCGTTGTGTGCGATGGTTGGATAAAATGAATGTCCATTTGATGGTTAATGCCCGCCACCAGGCTCTCATCTAGCTAATTAGGTCGATGGCCGCTCCCGGTGGTTGGACAAAATCAAAGTCTGGTTGATAATCAACATCTGTCGTCAGGCTCTCATCTAGCTGATTGGTCCGATGGTATCGCCCAGTGGCTGGCCAAAATTAAAGTCCGGTTGATACACAATGCCCGCCATCATGCTGTCATCTAGCTGATTGGGCCAGTGGTAGCGCCCGGTGGTAGGCCAAAAATAGTAGGGTTTTGGCACTTCTCCCATTGTAAGGCTATCATCAAGTAGGCTGGGCAGCTGGGCCCTTGGTGCATGTTGAAGGTTTCCAGGAGTTGCACCAAGAAATGATGTTTCGAAACATATCTCTCAGCATAGCCATCTCGGCATATATCTCAGCATAACCCTCTCGGCATACCTCTTGGCATAGCCCTCTCGACATGTCTCTTAGTGTATCCCTCTTGACATACCCCTCTTGGCATATATCTCAGCATAGCCCACTCGGAATATCTCTTAGCGTAGCCCTCTTGGCGTTGCTCTATCGGCATAGCTCTCTTGACAGAATTACTTAGTGAATCTAATCCGCGTAGATAGGGGACTAGGCTGTCTCCACCCAAATTTGGTTCACAAGCAAGAGTGGCGGTTAGCGCTGCGGTCATCACCTAAGAGCTAAGGTAAACGGAAATGCGCGAAAGAGCGCGCGGATGGCAATGAGAAAAAAGCCAAAAATTAAGAACATCCATACAGAAATAGAACATGCACAAAAAGATTCTATATATACATGAAAAAGGTACAAGTACATCGCAATCCCGCCAATTACATATATCAAAAAAAGAGAAGAAAAATATACAAGTTAAAATGTGAGCGAAAGGTCTTTGATGTGAATTTTATACTTTTAAAAATTAATTTCAAACTAAAATCCCAAAGTAGGCAAGTGTACTTATTGAAATATAGTATAGAAATTGTCGTATTTAGACTCGGGGACTGTTGAGTACTGCTACTCACGCAAATTAATATTATTTTATCGGTAAAAAAAGAGTGAAATTAAACTATAGCTAGAAAATAAATTAAAAGATAACACTTGATCTAGACCCACTTTAAAAAAACCTTTCATAAAAGCAAACTTCTAAATTATCTACTTTGACCGTAGAGGTTCCTAAATTACAAAAGCACCTCTCTCGAGGATACGCTCTCGACTATACTTAGGTTGATCGATTTAGACCTCTCGGCTAGTCGACACCCCTAAGCTTGCCATATGCGGTGAACCCCGCTATTGGATTTGACTCCAATATGAAAGATCCATGTCAACCTGTCTCGAGGAGTGCATGCGGCTCCATGTACCTTTAAGTGTTCTACCCGTATCCACAACCTCTCGGTAAATCTAGGATACAAAACTATGGTCGAAAATAATTAAATCAAAGATAGATCGAAGTGAATAAATTAGTAAAGTTTGACAAAAAGAAGAATATTTTTTTTCTAAAGGTTGTTATGTCAAGTGCTAATGAAATTAGCTACTTGACAGAAAAAGGGAGAAACATAGAAAGATAAATAAAGACATGATCGAAGTAAAATATTACTGAAATTGAAATCTAACGAACAGTGAAACTACACTATGTAATTGAAAAGTACATAAATAATATCCATGAAAACAAGAAAATAACCTACTAAAACTACTCCTCGATGACGCCCTAGATACCCCCTACTCCTGGCTTTGTTTGGAATTTATAGGGAAATTTCTGGAAGGTCACGGCCCTACGTCACGCCCGTACCCAGGGAATGTAAGGCTCGTAACTGTCGTCTTAAAGCCCTGGAATGTTGGTAGAAAACCTCCAAAATTCGTCATTTTGCGGGTCATGCCCCTAGGTCACGCCCGTGATATAGGGCGTGTCAAGTCTGTTACTGGAAACGGCTGTAAGGAGAAACGGCCGGAGTTAAACTCTGGCTATTACGGGAAGTCATTCCCATAGGTCATGCCCATGACATAGGGCGTGTAAGCTGAAAAACGTCTTGATCTGAAACTGTCTTCATAACACACGGCAAGCCTGGATGTCATGCCTGATAGTCACGCCCATGACCCAACGGTCATGCCCCTGACCTGGGCGTGTAACTTTAATCCGGCGTGGAGTTTGCTCTGGAGCTCCTTTACGGGTCATGACCACAGGCCACGCCCATAACCTGAGGGTCATGCCCGTGACCTGAGGGTCACGCCCGTGACCTGAGGGTCACGCCCGTGTCCGTGCCGTGTAAAGTTGATTTTTCAAGCAATCTTCAATTTCATCTCCTGATCAGTTCTATTAGCTCCAAATTGCTATTAGCAGCCCAGATTGACTTGAAATAAGAAAACAAAGCATTTTAATAACAATATTAAGATAAACTAAATAAAATTTTATTATTTATTAATTAAAATATATGTATAAATAACTATAAATAATGACTTATCAAATACCCCCAAACTTAATCTTTTGTTATTTCAGAGCAAAACTATTAGAAGTATTATAAGAAATTAATATAATTTTTTAATTAAACTAAAAATTTATTAAATCAAAAGAAAGTTAAAAATTAACTTTAGGGATTCAAATTTTTAAGTCCTAAAATATGAAAGTAAAATGTGAAGAGATAAATATTTATCAAAGTTTTCTCTAATAAATTAATTAGAACTCAAAATTAAATATTTAGCAAACAAAGTTAGATTAAAAACTATTAACATTTTTTCAATAAAAAGAAACTTAAAAGAAAATTCAAACTACTACTTATGCTATATTAGAATTTTAATTTAAATCTAAAGTAATTATATTTGATATTAGGTTTTGGGAATAAGAAAATTGAAGAGATCTTAGATTGGGGGTGGTGAATTTTATCTCTCACCCTGCACAATTTTTTTCTTTTTGATATTTGCATATGTTTACCAAGAAAATGATGGATTTTATTCTCTCATTTTCTTTGATATATGGACAAGTATTTTTTTCCCTTCAAACAAAAATAAAATTGATTAGGAGTAATGAATTTTATTCTCTTATTCCTTTTATTTTGGGGTTACATATGTGTACCAAAGAATACTTGATTCACATGACATATGATCTAAACAGAAAGGAAAAATTGCATATGTATACCAAGAGATAATGAATTTTATCATATTATCCCCGTGACATATGATCTAACAAGAAATATTAAAATAGAGGAAAAGCTAGCAAAAATTTAGATTAAATTAAAATCGTTAGTGAGCAACTATAGTAAATTACAATTTCCTAAGAATCTTAAACCTTAAGTGAATATAATTAAAATCTATAGATTGTTAAACCAAGCATTATAAAATTGAAACTAATAAGAATTTGAGAGAAAAAGACTAAATAGATTTCTCTAAACAAATTTATTTCATAAATTTATATCTTAGAATCAAATCACCTAAAAATTAAATCTAACTAACTATGATGAAATAAAAGATTATAAAATCAAAAATTATATAAATTCTTATGAATAAACTCAAAATAAATTTCTAAAAATCATAAAAATATTAAGTAGGGGTTTATTATATTTTTTTGTATTTTCTTTTAAAATAAAATTCAAATTTTTTTTTGTTATTCTTGGACTTCCTGAGGGCTGCCCAGCTATGGGTTCGGAAGATACTAGGCGGTTTTGTGGGATGAAAGCCTAACACGGCCCTTTCCAAGAAATTAATTTTTAATTTTCTATTATTTTGTATTTTTGATAATAAAAAGAAAAAAATTCTATTTTTTTAAGATTTTTTTCATTTTTTGGATTTTTAAATAAAAATAATAAATCAGAATCCACCCCCATAATTAAAAGTATACATTGTCCCAAATTATTTTAAGCCCAGTAAGAGGGGAGAAAAGAAAAAAATAGCATATAAAATTAAAAACAAGAAAATAAAGGATAACCAAGGGGTTTCTTCGAAGAGTGCATTTCTTTTTCCCGTCTTTAAGCTAAACGGTTCAGATTAGGAGAAAGGAAAATAAAAAATAAGGTGAACGGCCAACTCCCTTAATTCGCAGTTTGGCGAAGATGCCGTAGTTGATCTCCCGACGTCTCCTCCGCTTTCTTCTTGTATTTCTTTTTTGAACACTTGACATGAAAATGTAAATTCAAATCACCTATTCGTACCTGAGGTGATTTGAATTTTTGTAGAGGAGCGGCAAATGGATCGTGGAGGATGTTTAATTGCAACGGCTACTCTTCTACATAATAATCGTTAGTATAAGTAAAATCAAAAGTAAGCGTTTCAGAAAAAATTTCGTAATGAGGAGTCTCTTGTGAAACTATTTCTATAAGCTCGGGTTGTTTATTTTGTAAATTAAAATCATCATCAGAAAATTCATTTATAAAATTACGAGGCACAAAATTTTCATGAATTTGGATTCCTAAATATTTATAAGTGGTGCTTGTAAATTCATGATGAAAAGGAAAAGTGGGAGAAATAGGAGAAAAAATATGTTCTTCTTCTATTTCACTCGGTGTATCCATAATTTTTATAAATTCTTGATATAATAATTCTTCTTCTTCTTCAGAATAAACAACGAAGGTGGCACAAGATAATTCATGTTCTTTCATAGGTGAAATATTCGAAGAAGGGGAAAATTATTAGAATAAGAAAAATTTTCGTTTAAAGTTTTGGGGCGGAGAAAGAATTTGAATTTGCAACGATTCCCCAAAATTAAAAGAGCTATTAGAAAAAAGATTAATTTCTTCTAAATTTTTGGGAGCAGAATCAACCTGAAATGGTGTAAAGTCCCCAAAATTAGAAGAAAAAGATTGTGGCGCGATAAAAGAAGAGCAAAAATTCGGTTCTAAATAATTATTCTCATTGCTCGGTAATTCTTCCGGTTGATCTTGCGAATAAGAAAAACCAACATCTGAGTTAGAAGAAAACTTATTTAAATCAAAATAAGTATTCTCGTTAAAACTTGAAAAATTATTTTCATGAAAATTAGAAATATTGGAAAAATTATTTTCAAGAAGATTTGAATAAGAATTATCATTAAAATGAGAAAAATCATTTTCATAATTATTATAAAAATTATTTTCGTATGAAAATTTTGATAATAATTATGAATATGACATTCCTCATTTTGATGGGGAGCACCACAATAATAACATGAAATTCTTCGCTTTTGTGCGGCTTCCAAAAGAAGTACTTTTTTTGAAGCTTGACAATCTTAGCGACCAATTCCAATAACATTATTAAGAAAAATAAACAACCTTTACTTAATATAAGTGAATTTTAGAAAAAAAAGTAGAAAGAGAAATGAGATAGAGAGAGATAGAGTGATAAAATTAATAAAACTTGCACTTTCCAAATATCAAAAAAAATAGTTCCACGGCAACGGCGGCAAAAATTGGATGAGAATTTTATTGTTTTAAAAATAATTTCAAACTAAAATCCAGAAATAGGCAAGTGTACCTATTGAAATATAGTATATAAATTGTCATATTTAGACTCGGGGACTGTTGAGTACTCCTACTCACGCAAATTAATATTATTTTATCGGTAAAAAGAGTGATTTAAAACTATGGCTAGAAAATAAATTAAAAGATAACACTTGATCTAGACTGACTTTATGATAAATCTTTCTAAAAGCAAACTTCTAAATTACCTACTTCGACCGTGGAGGTTCCTTAATTACAAAAATGCCTCTCTCGAGAATACTCTCTCGACTAAACTTAGGTTGATCGACTAACACCTCTCAGCCAGTCGAATCCCCTAAGCTTGTCTTATGCTGTGAACCCATCTATTGGATTTTACTCCAATACGGAATATCCATGTCATCCTCTATCGAGAAGTGCATGTGTCTCCATCTACCTTTGAGTGTTCTACCCGTATCCATAAGCTCTCGGTAAATCTAGGATACGGAACTATGGTCAAAAATAATTAAATCAAAGATAGATCGAAGGGAATAAATTAGTAGAGTTTGACAAAAAAAGATTATTTGATTCTAAAGTTTGTCATGATCAAGTGCTAATGTAATTAGCTACTTGACATGAAAAGGCAGATACATAGAAAGATAAATAAAGACAAGATCGAAATAAAATAGTACTAAAATTGAAAGCTAACAAAGAGTGAAACTACAGTATGTAATTGAAAAGTATATAAATGAAATGCATGAAAACAAGAAAATAATCTAATAAAACTAATACTAGATGACTCCCTAGATGCCCCCTACTCCTGGCTTTATTTGGAATTTATAGGAAAATTTCTAGAAGGTCACGCCCCGAGGTCACGCCCGTGACCTAGGGCGTGTAAGGCTCGAAACCGTCATCTTAAAAGCCCCGAAATGTTGGGAGAAAACCGCAAAAATTCGTCATTCTGCGGGTCACGCCCCTAGGTCACGACCTAGGTCACGCCCTAGGTCATGCCCGTGACATAGGGTGTGTAAAGTCTGTTATTGGAAACGGAGGGAAGGAGAAATGGCGTGAGTTAAACTCTTCTTGTTGTGGGAAGCCACGTTGCTAGGACACGCCCATGACCTAGGGTGTGTAATCTGAAAATTGTCTGGATCTGAAATTGTCTTCATAACATACGACACACTTGGATGTCATGCATGATAGTCACGCTCGTGACACAACGGTCACGCCTGTCACCTAGGCGTGTAACTTTAATCTGACGTGGAGTTTGCTCTGGAGCTCCTTTATGGGTCACAGCCACCGGTCACGCCCATAACCTGAGGGTCACACCCGTGACCTGAGGGTCACACCCGTGTCTGGGCCTTGTAAAGTTAACTTTTCCAGCCATCTTCAATTTCATCTCCTGATCATTTCTATTAGTCCCAAATTGCTATTAGTATCCCAGATTCACCTGAAATAAGAAAACAAAGCATTTTAATAACAATATTAAAATAAAGTAAATAAAATATTATTATTTATTAATTAAAAACTATATATAAATAACTATAAATAATGACTTATCAGTCTTCAGAATGAATCACTTGACTTCTCACTGGAGAACTCCACGCCCAGAAGCGCATCCCAATCATCTTTGCACTGAGCGTCATCCTCGCCTTCAGGAACATCGATAGGGGTGTACAGGCATGGCATGACGCTGCGCGTCATTAGATTTCAGCCCTTCTCGTTCAGCAGCCCGACGTTCCACAGCACCTCGATAATGTGCTTGGCCGCCACCTGAGCGTTCTCTTGCATCATCACCTCGATCTTGTAATTATTGTACTGATGACGCTTGACCTTTTCGCTCAGGGGAGGAAGAAGAAGGGTCTCTAGCAGGCGCTTGTTCTCAGCCTTCAGCCCGGAGACCTCACGCTCGAGGCAAGCCACCTATGCTCGAAGCTTCTCCACACTCGCAGGATATTGAGAAGGTAGTAAGGGAAAGTTAGCCGGGAAGGAAGCATACCTGCGAGAAGATAACAAAGGATTCACTTACCTCTTTCGTCGGCCTGCTGGCGAGGAGTGCCTTCGAGGCTGCTAGATGGTCCTTTAGGGAAGTTGCCTTTGCCTCGGTGAGATCTCATGACCTCTGGACCTCATTTAGGTTCCTTTCGAGGTTGAGGCTCCGATGAGAGGCCATGTGCGTAAGCTCCAAAATACGCAGCTGGGCTCATGCGGCTTTGTGCGCAAGGGTTTTGGTGGACTACTTATCATAGAGGTTGGCATCCTCCCATTTGTATAGCCTGAAGGCGAGTGCATAGGCCTCGCCACTTGTAGTGTCCTGCTATATCCAGGTTGGCAGGAGCGTTGAGATGGATGCGCGGTTGGCCTTGGGGTCCTATTGGAGAAGCTGCTGGCTCGTCTCTTCCAAGTGCATCTCACTGAGCTCGAAGTTCTGATACCCATTCGGCACCGATCCCCCGGTTGCCTTCTTGACAAGGGAGATGACCTTCGATGTAGTGCTCGCCAAACCAGCCATTAGCGGGGACTTAGCTGGGGTTTTGGCGACGGAGTTTACCTTATCCGTTGCAGATGTTTTGGACTTCTTGGCGGGAGTTGGGGGAAAATCATCCTGCCTTCGCTTCGGGAAAATCAGCTGAGATGAGGTCCCCGGCTCGTCCCAGCAGGCCAAGGATGCCGATTGTGCGAGTAGTAAGTCACAAGTGAGAGGCCTAGTTTCATCATATGTATGGTGTATGGAATCTCTCGCTCACCTGCACAAGTACTAAGGGATAGTTATGTTGATGGCTCAAGTGTTAGTAAAGAAGGAGAGGCGAGACGGTACCTTCCCCGGTGAGGACCGGCAGGAGGGAGTCTTTGTCCGGTCACAAGAACTTGACGTCAAAGTTCTGGGTCCCAAAGAAGTTGAGGAGGTCTATCTCGTGCCCCCCAAGTACGGGAGGAATGTAGGTTGACTCTTCATACTCCACGGGCGATAGGGGCACATTCCCGAAGTTCCCATTGTTGAACACAAACTTCGGGGACCAGTGGTGGTTCTTATTGGCGAGGCCACTGGTCTTGATTTTCTAGCCGGAGAAGAAGACGATCCCACTCTTGGCCCGGAAGTTGAACAGCTTCCTGAAGATCGATAGGTTGAACTCGATCCTTTTTGCAAGCATGTAGTAGATGAAGGCCTCTAGGGGCACAATGGAGTTTGGGTTGAGTTGTGTCGGGACCACTCCGAACTAGCGGAGAACCTGTCGCACCTCCATGTAGAGGGAAAGGTGGAAACCCACCTCAAAATGCTCAAGGGGGATGGAGAGCTCCCCTTCTGGCAGGTAGTTAAGTTTCTCATCGCTCTCAGGACGTCGCATGACGAACCACAGCGGGATGTAGTTGGCCACCACAGAAACATACTCCTCCTCCATCATCTTGCAAGGGGGAAGTCATTGTCGATGAATCCCCGAGCACACTTGGTCCGGCTGTTGGTCTCTCTAGACATATTGGCGAGTACTAGAACGGGTTAGGGCTTGCGCAGGTAGTGAGATCTCTGGAAGGTGAGTGCATGGAAGGAAGACGAAGGCTCAAGATCAAATGGAGTAAATGCGGTAGGTGTCCTGGCCTATTGATGAGTCTTATTTATATAAGGTTTTTCGGACTCATCAGGTCTAGTTTTCATGCACTTGCACTTCACTTTTAGTATGTTATCGTTGATATTTCATTTATATAGTTTATCATGCTAAGTGCATTGTTTTGGCCCAAGGGTGTGCAATTGCGCAATCTGTTTTTGGGGGTAAGCACATGGTGCTCCCTAGGGGCTCTTTTCGGATGCTTTTGTTGCATTTCTGCATTGCTGGAGGGTCCTCTCTTGATTTATTTGTTTTAATGCAGGTGGTGCCTTTTCCCCCCATGTATGGAATTCAGGTTTGAGGAAAACGCACGGTCGTGCATTTTCTTTGCAAATGATTCTTCTTGATCGTGCGTTTTGATTGTGCAGGAGAAACATCGAGTGGAGATCGATGAATTTCGTCAAGCTGAGCTCGACAATCTTCACGCACGGTTAACACATGGTTTCTTTGGAACCGTGCATGAAGGAAATGTACAGTTTTCCTGTAGCCTTCTTTGTTTGTACCAATCTGTGATTAATCGTTCGCTTTGTTCACGCATGGGTGGAAGCGCCCGTGCGCATGTAAAATGCATGGTTCCCCTGTGTTATCCTGATTTCTTGCACCCTGTGTTTACCCGTGTGATTTCCTTCACGCACGGGCGGAAGTACCCATGCGCGAGTAAAAGGCACTGGTCAACGCATCTTCATTGGCAAGCTTTGCCTGGAAGTTAATAACGCACGGTTAGTGCACGGTCGTGCGCCAAACCGTGCGTGACTATTTTTCTGACCTGTTTCTATTTAAGCGCAGATTTTCTTCCAATGGGGAGATTCTTTTTCCCGCAATTCCTCCTAACGTTTTAGTGCAAAGCTCTACCATTCCACCGCGACCCTTCATCCTCCACCAAGGAGAGAAGCCCCGACCATGCTCGCGAAGCCTACATCTTGTCGGCGCTTGCTCTCGGCCTCCTCCTTCAACTTTTCAGCTCCATTTCAAGTTTGACGGCATAACTAACAAGCAAAGGGAAGCTTACAACCTTATTCCGCATCGTGACACGAAGAAGACGGGTCCATTGGAAGGTAGTGACAGCCTTCTCTACCCTAGACATTGTTGGGAACCAAGTTTGGATGCGGATTGACAACCCGGCGATTTCTTCCGCGACCCCTCGACGAGCCTTCGGATTCAGTCGATGTCTTGACTTGTTCTTGCTTTCTTGTTGAGTATTTGTGTTTAAATGTTTTTATGTTGATGATGTGCACTTTAGTTGTAAACATTATTTGTTTCATGTCTATATGAACTTGTTTTGTTTTACCGCTTTAGTTGCTTGAGTAGCCCTTGCATTTCCATCCACCACAACATCCAGTTCTGCCGCTGTAGCGATTGCTAGAGGTGTGCGTAGCAAAGAGGTGCTCTTGAACTTCATTCCGCCATTCTCACCACCTCATCTGCAAGCCTACTCGTCTATCCGCCCAGTGATTTGGTGCATAGCGGCCCGTGTAGTCGCCCATCCCGCCTGGCGAAGCATCGCATAGCGGCATTGCATAGGAATAGTTTATTAGTGTTTTACTTTGTTTTTTTGCAATAATAAAAAACCCCTTCATTAAATCCGACCTAAGGACTTTGATCTCAAGTCCTCCTCAAAATTAACTCCACCTTATTGTGTTTCTTGAGAGATCGATACTTAGGGACATTCGCCCATTTTATATTACATGTGCGACCGGTACACTTGTCGTTCAACGCATCAAGTTTTTGGCGCCGTTGCCGGGGAACACAGTCATGTGAGTTTTTGGAGAGGGAGATAAGAGATAGAAGCACTTTTCCATTCATACATTGCATGTTTCTTCTTTGCTTTAGTTTTTAGAATTCGTTGTTTATTTTTCTTTGTTCCATTTCTAGTTTTAATTTTTTAGCAGCAAAAATTCTTTTTCTTTTATCTGCTACTGTGTAGTTAATTTTTTCTTAGAATATTTCTATTGGTGAATTCTTTCTTGTTGCACCATGTTTTCTTCTATGAATATTTGTTGCAGATGGTGCGGGGAATATAGACATGGTAGTGATGAGTGCCTCCTGAAGATAGTGAGCATAATTCTCGTGGTTCAGTATATGGAGCACCGTCCTCTTATGGTACTTCATACACCATACCCAAGTCTTATGGTCACTTATCTTCTACGCCTTCAGCTTTTTCTTTTTCCTCTCCGGTCCCAGCAGGACTAAGGATTAATGGAAAATGGTGTTTGTGTTGTCGTAGCACCGATCACATGTAGAAAGATTGCCCCGAATTTTAGCGACAGTTGGTGGAGGATGATGAACCGGGTATCCGATTCATTCCATCCACCACTTAATTGGCTGCCCCTTCTTATTCTGATGATATATTTATAGTACCACATTGTTTATGGTGGACTGCTGCAAATATACCCATCCGACTTTCTGCTGATCGGTGTGACGACATTGTGGTGTCGTCTCTCCCTATGCATTCTTCCCCTCTTTTGGATTCACCCCCGGAGGAACTTGCACATATTTTCTCTGATGTGTTGTTCCTCTGCTTTCCTTGCAAGAATTATATATCCCAATTTTTAGTTAGTCGGTTGATGATGCTATGCCGGATAGTGATTCAGGGCCTGAGGTTGCGCCAATGTGGGATGAGGATGTTATTCTCTCCAATGGAGAGTGTGACACCTTGGAACATTATGATGCACCAAGGTGGGATGATGAGGAGATCCTTTCTGATGGGGAAGTTTTCACATCCTTGTTGGATGAGGCAGTTCCTCTTACCACCGCGGACCTCGAGCTCTCGGATTCTCCTTGCTATGACTCATATGACACCGACGGTGATCTATGCTTGGATCTTGCTAGGAGTGAGACCGGGACCAATCCCCCTATTTATGATTATTTTAGTTTTTCATCTCCTTTATTTCTTAAACCCCCCTTCTATATCTGAGCCCGTGCGGGTTGAGTCTTCGCAGGTGCTTCAGGTCTTCCAGCTTCCAATTATTGCTCCATTTATTGCTCTCTCCTAATGCTGTCTCCTTTAGATGATACCTTGCTAGGCAAGGATTTATTTTGTGGTGAGATGAGTGAGGACCAGCGCTCCTCCTCTTATTACTTCCTTTTTCCTCTACTTATGTTGGGCAGATGTTGAAGCCAAAATCTGACTTCGACAAGAGTTCGAAAAATAGGGGCATAGCCAACACCTACTCGTCCCAAGCTTTGACCTCCGACTGGTCATGAGGGACTAGAAACTGACCGAAGGCCTCAGCAGGGAGGTCCCACCTCTTACCCGGAAGATCTCTGAGAGCTTCCCCTCCAAAGCCAAAAGTTGGGCTCGGAGCTCCTTAGAAAGCACAGAAAAAAGCCTCTTAAATACCGGGAAAGATATGTGTATATGTCCGTGCTTCTGAAGAACCCCTCTGAGTCTATTTATAGTTTTTTGAGTTGGATCTGCAAATATCCATGCTGAGTTGTCCTGAAATTACCAGAGTACCCCTGGTAGGGTCTGCCAACAGCCAAACTCTGCTGTTCTGAGGAGTTATATGCAGATCACTAGGGGCAAAAGGGTAAAATTACCCAGGGTAGAAGAGTAAAATCCCCATGGGTATAGGGATGTGAAAATTAGGGGTGTGCATGAAAAACCGAAAACCGATCAAACCGCCCCGAACCGTCCAAACCGAACCGATTTTACACCGAACCAAACTACTCGGTTCGGTTTTGGTTTTCCTCTCTGAAAACCGAACCGCGCCGACTAGTAATACATGTAAAAATATTACCAATAATGATCTTTGAACTATTTTTAGTAACTAAATAATGTACACAAATTATATCAACTTAATAATTTTTATATCATTTGAACAAAAATAAATTTTTGTAATGCATATTTTATGCATCAAGAAGAATTAAACATTTTGTTTAAGTAATTTTATTTATATCTTTTTATATTTATTACTCGATTTCCAAATAAAAATATTCAATCATAATTTTTTTAATGTAACATGAGTTATTAGCTGTAATATATCTTATGTAAATAAAGCTTGATGATATTTATTTTTCACTTACCATATCATTTTTAAAATTTTATTGAGATATTTAAGTACAGAATTATTTAAAATAGTATAACTGAAAAACCGAACCGAGTAAACCGACCAAAAAACCGAACCGAACCGATAAACATCGGTTCGGTTTCGGTTTGGGTCCAAACCGACCCAAACTGAACCGCTTGCACCCTTAGTGAAAATGGCCTTCTTCCTGTGTGGAGAGTGGGGGAGGTACCTATCGGCGAGGCGAATCTTCCTCTCGTCTCACCGACCTTACATTCTGTGAGGCCTTCTCGCGCCTAATGGTCTTCTCGCGACCCCAGGAGGGGCGTCTCGCCTATTTGCCGGGACCACCCATCTCGCCTATTGCTAGTGGACCCCACGGTCCCACTCGCCCATCTATTCCTCTTGCCTACTTCGACTATCTCACGCTTTTGAGCTCCTCTCCCTACGCCTGCCAACTCCTCCAACCCGCTGAGAGAAGCAGCGCATAGCGGCCTGCATAGGTGTGGATTTATTTGTAACATCCCATTTCCAACTAGACCCATAAGAGTGGTTTTGGCCATGAGTAGGTCATGACAAAACCTTAGGAAGCCAAAAATGCGCCAAGAGATAGAAAGCCAAGGTGAGGATCATCATGGTATGCAAATAGTAGAATTCTGAACAATAGTTTAGGATGACCAAGGGGCTACACCTTGACCCCAAGACCCTACCACAACACCCCCAAACATTTTGGGAGGCCCATTAGAGCCATAAGGACTCATTGGGGTCAATCAAAGACACTCAGTTGACCCAAGTCAACCCTAACCCTAAATGGGTCAAACTAGCCTATTTAGGGTCAATTGACCTTCCCCTAGTCAAGTGGACCCCACCCATGCCCTCCTAACCCTAAAGTGAGGTCAATGGGTCACCAATGACACATTGGGTTCAGCCCTAGAGACCAAGTTGACCCAAGTCAACTTAGGCCCCTCATCTGGTCAAAGTACCCTTACTAAGGGTAGGTCACCTCCAAAGTGCAAGGTAACCCTAAATAACCCTTCCTAGACCTCAGGGAAGCCATGGGTCACCAAAGATCCCTTGGGGTCAACCCAAATGGTCATGTTGACCCAAGTCAACTCAAGGTCCAAAGTGGTCAAAGTGCCCTTACCAAGGGTCAAGTGACCTCCAAGGTGTCAAGTTAGCGCTACCCAACCCTACATAGACCTTAGGGGAGGGCAATGGGTCACCAAGCACCGAATGGGGTCAACCCAAATGATCAAATTTACCCAAGTCAACCCTAGCCTAAGCCAAGTCAAACCTAGCCCAAATGGTCTAACCCAATCTCAAGCCAATCTTCCCTTAGGCTAACCTCACTTTTCATAATTATTATGATTAAGTGTGCTGCATATATCCTATGGAGTTGACCAGTCAATATGGGTGACTAGGAGAGAGAAAGGAGCTTCCTTTCATGATAATGGTGGAGAGAGAGAGTTGTGGGAGAAGAAAGGATGGGTGGGAACCGGCCAAAGGAGGTCAACAACCATCCTTTATGGCTGCAATCAACTCCTCTAGGGAAGAGGAATTGATTCCAGCCATTTCCCGGCCACCAAGGGGTAGGTTCAGCCCCCCCCCCCCCCCCCCCCCCCCCCTCAACCTGAGCCACACCATTAATGGTGTTTGATGGGCATTGAAGAACCAGCCGCCCCCTCCCCAATTGGCCATTTAAAAACCATCAGTGACAAGAGAGGAGCCCTTCCCACCATTTACCTGAGGATTTCGAGCCACTTGACTGCACTGTTGTAGAAATCCGGCCGGCGGCACCACCACCATGGCAACCCGAAGATCGGCTCGACTCCAGACCACCAGCAATGTCCTCCTCCACTCCTTCGCTCATGTATAGATCATAGCAATCACTAGGTCCAAGGTTCGGGCTCAATTGAGCCAAATCCAATTCGGGATTTCCATGGATTTTGGCCGAAAATTCTCTTGCTAGAACCGCCAGAATAGTGCTTTCCGGCGGCCAAGCCGCCGCCTGGCGACGGCCACCACCTCAATGTAGGTGGTGGTGGCGGTGGCCGGCCGGGGAAGGGGCTGGGTGGACGGCGACAGCCGCTTGAAGTCGGCCCAGGAAGAACAAATCGTGGACATCGGCTCAAGGAAGGAGATGAAGGGATTCCGTCCATTTGCGCCAAGATTCGTGCTTCATCTGATTTAAACTATTGGATATTAATTTATGATATTTTGATTTATGTCACAGATTTTATATTTATTGGTTTTAAATTTTAAAAATACTTAGGTCCACCTGGTGGGAAAACTTTCAATATGAAAGTTGTAGCCCTATGGGTGTACTGTATTCCAAAATTGATTTGGACCAATTTGGCCCTCTAGTTAGACCAAGGCACCCAGTTTGGTGGGACCTACACCTAGGGCTAGGCAGACATTAAACTGAGTTCCCACACTTCATCCTTGTTCCAATTTAATTGCAATTTTGGCAGGGTGTCCACTCTGGATATACCTAGGGTCTGCCCAAAATTTAGAAGTTTTAGAAAACTTTGCCTAAAGTTTTTACTTTTACTTAATCATGCTAGGGTATTTTAATTAAGTGGTCTAATGAAATCCAAACCCTCCCAAATTTTGGTGAGTGGTCCCTGGCATCAATACCTAGCTCTGTACAAAATGTCAACCCATCTGGATTTGTTTTGGCTAGGGAATCACCAAACCCTAGTTGGCCTTAAGGAGGTGTTTTTGATTAAAAGTGCACCATGGTCTTAGGGTGGCCACCTCCACTCAACAGAGGCTGAGGTTTTGGACACTGACTTAGAATGGTCAAGGTCACCCTCTTAAGGAAAATGGGGTGATTTAGGCTTGTTTTACCCTAGGGTTCAACCTCAAACCCTAAGGAAGGACTTTGGGGGTTGTGAAGGACATGGGGGCTAATGCCCTTGTAGGACCTTGAAAACTCAGTAGAATTGAAGGTAGTGTAACCTAAGTTCTCTGGAAGGAATCTTAGAGTGCTTGGAGGAAGGTAGTCACCTCAAAACCCTAACACTAGTTTTAGGGTAGAAGCACACTTTTGTAAATTCAGCCACTAAACCTTATCTAAAGGTTTTGAAACTTGGGTAGAGTAAGTTTTAGACCATCTAGATCTCCTAGTAATTTTATTAGAATTTTATGGATTATATCTCTGGTACTTTATTTGTTAACTATCAAAAGGACCAAAATGGTGTTTTAATTAATTTGATTATTCTGTTAATTTGAAACTGATGAAACTTGGTCAGAAGATAATCTAGGTCTAAGTGAATATCCCTGAATTTTCGTTACAATTTTAATTGATTATATTTAGTACTTACTTCACTAGTTTCAAAAAGGGGCTTTGGAGGTATAAAATTATTTATAGATGCTATAGTTGTTGAAAAATCATGAGACTTAGGTACTGTTGATTTCAGGCCAAAATATGCTTGTAGGAATTTATTCATAATTTTTAGAGGCTTTTTTACAGTACTTTCTTTACAAGTTCATAATATTGAGGTTTTTGATAATTATTTTATTCCGGGATTAATACTTGCTGAAAAATAATGAAACTTGGCCAATGATACTTTTAATGTTGTATCTACATAGTATAATTAATTTATAATTTTTGGATGGATATTTTCTGTATTTGATTCATAAACAACGGAAGATAGTAAATATTGCTAAAATAGTTTTAGTGCCCTTTTGATGCTAGAAAAATTGTGATAATTTGGATTTACCATATTGAGATAACCTAATAATTATCATAATTTTGTTAGGCATCTTGCATGAGTACTTAGGGTAGTTCATGTTCAAACTGGTAGCCTTTGGAAGATTTAAGGAGATTAATTAAATACCAGATAAATTAGGAAAATTATAATTTCCTGGATTTAGTCTATGCCTCATGATAAGTCTCCAGTAAATAAGGTAGGCCATTTGGATGAGTATTTGGATTATCACATGTCCGGTCCGTCATATAGCCTATGATGGTCTGCATTTGGCAAGATGGGTAAATTGCAATAAGATACGATGGGACATGGTATAGGAGTTAGTCATTTTGGATAGATGTGGATGAGTTCACCATAGAAGGATAGGAAGAGTGGTGAGGAATTGGTTTGGCTAGAGTTTAGAGCCGCTCGAGTTTGACGAAAGATCGCCTTCCCCGAGGTGAGGTAGAGTCAAATCACCCTAGGATTAGCCTATTGTAATATGAGAAGGTAATGGGTAAGGGAATCAACCAGCAATAATAATAAGAACCTTGCGAAAGAGAACGCTGGGCGTAATCCCAACATAGTTCCTAGTGCCCCTTGAGAGCCCGTCACAGGGAATACCGGGGGCAGTCCTGGGTTAACGTAAAATGTATTAACAAGCTGAAAAGAGTAACTTAGTAATTTGGGTTGCACATTTCACGAGCACAGATAGCACAGGAAGATAGTTGGGAGCTTCGACTTGGATGGTTGAGATACAGACGTTTTGGTCCGGGGAGCTTCAGCTCAATTGTTTGAGACAGACATTTTGGTCCGGGGAGCTTCGGCTCGGTTTTGAATATGATAAATTTGCATGTGCATGAAAGGAAAGAGAATTAAGGTGGTGGGTCTTCGGTATTGGAGGGTCGATGCACCGACGCCAATACACTGACTCGGCAAGTGTGGTTAGCACTTCGCCAACAGAAGTCCGGTGCGCCAGCCGGCAAGAGTACGCAGGAGTCTGCATCGTGCACCAAGCGTTGATGCGTACGATAGGTCTGACTGGTAGTGCATTACTGGTTTAGAGGTGGGCGAGGCCCAACCCACCGCTTCCGTCTGCCACTATGGAGGTATCCTGGGAGGTTACGGCTCCAGAAAGGGGGAACTAAAGGTCTGTGTGCACAGAGTCGGGTGTGTGTGTTGCACTTGCATGTTCCATCATACCCACTTACATGTCATAGCATAATCGATTCATTTAACCCTGACACCTAAAGTATAAGTGGAATGGGACGCTTATACATTAGGATCTGCAAAACGACCCCTTGGTTTATAAGCTTGTGCGGGCAAGTTTATAAATTAAGGTCAATTTTGATATATATATATCTTTATTATATAATACAATATGCATATTTGGATCACACCATGAAACTCATCTGGACCGTCCGATCAAGCTCCATGAAATACGGGCCGTTGGATTCAAAACAAAAGGCCTGCAATTATCCAAATCAAAAAAAGCCCCACTGTTCATCGGCCTCTCAGCCCCGATACCGCCCGCTCCGCATCCCGCATCCCTCGACTCCATCCTGGCGCCGGCGGCGGAGCCGCCGGCGGCCTGCCCGCCGCCCACCGGCGGGTTCGCCGCCCTCCGGCGAACCCGCCGGGGGTTGTCCGGCGGCGAGCGGGCAGGGCCACCGCCGGCGGTGGCCCTGCCCGTGAGCTCCAGTTTGGGGCTCACGGGCAGGGCCACCGCCGGCGGTGGCCCTGCCCGCACGCCGCCGGACAACCCCCGGCGGGTTCGCCGGAGGGCGGCGAACCCACCGGTGGGCGGCGGGCAGGCCGCCGGCGGCTCCGCCGCCGGCTGCGGGCTGAAATCGTGGGGGCGGGATGCGGAGGGTTTTTTTCTTTTTTTTTTTATTTAATAATTATTTTAATAATTATTATAATTATTTTAATAATTATTATGTTTTTATAATTAATAAATTTATTAAAATGTTTTTAAATAACTTTAAGCCCGCCGGGGGGCGGGCGAGCCCGCCGGGGGCGGGCGAAGCCCGCAGCGACGCATCGAGAACGGGCGGAGCCCGTTCGAAGATGCTAGTATATATATATATATATATATATATATATATATATATATATATATATATATATATATATATATATATATATATATATATATATATATATATATATATATATATATATTGTTGTTTGATAACCGACACCCCAATGTATAATTTGGTATGAGACTTTTTATACGATGGGAGCCTTACAGAAGACCCCTTGGCCTATGTGTTCTCACATAAGTGAAGGTTACTTTTCATATTACATCTTATTGTCAATATCTATTATAGAATTGCTAGTATAGGTCCGCTGCCATCTGTTTTTGATTATTCTCCACCTTCAAGTCCTCCCCTTTCTTCCTCTCCGCTCGGTGCTAGGAGCTATGGGGGAAGGGGTGGGGGATGATAGGGCTTAGTCTTTTAGACTAACGGTTTTCGAACTGCATCATTTAGAGGATCGTGGAGGTCAGCATGGAGGAGCAGCCCCAGAGACTGGTGCTCTTGGAGATGGGGCAGTCTAGCTCCGGACTTCATACAGCTGGGATTGTGAGTCTCGACCTTGAGTAGATTTTCTGCTTTTGCTTCCGGATGAGTGATTTGTAGTGAGGACATGATGCATCGAGCATAAGCCTGTATTTTAGTACTCTGAAATATTATTCTGTGGACACTCCATTCGTGGAGATTATATATATGATATGTTGTTGGAACACCCTATTACTGATTTGGCCAAGGATCACTATGTCTTTTAGGAAATCTGTTTTGACCTCCTTGTATAGATCTAAAGGTCAATTAGAATTGAGTCTAAGGGTTAGTATTTAGGTTTGAAAGCTGCCCTCAAGACCAGATATTTCAATTCAGGAGACTAAGTCATTTCGTCGAGCTCAGTACGACGAATCGTCGAACTCCATTCGACGATCGCTGAGCTCACTTCGACGAATCGTCGAACTCCATTCGACGATCTCTGAGCTCAACTTCAACGAGTCGTCGAACTCCATTCGACGATCTTCGAGCTCAGATCGACGCTGCTGTATCCAGTTTGTTTCTCTATCTCTGAGCTCAGTTCGACGATAGTTGAGCTCAGATCGACGATCTCTATTTCAGTCTAAGTCCAGTCTCTGAGCTCAGTTCAACGATAGTAGAGCTCAGGTCGACGTTTTTCTGGTGAGATCGATGTTTTTCAGATTCAAATTCAGATAGTTATGGAATTATTCTCAGCATTTATTTCAAGGATCTTGTAGCCGTTTTCAATTAATCTGGAGCAAGTTTCAAGAGATTTTCAAAGGAATGTTTTTATTGGACTTTCCTCCAGAAGATAAAATGTAGTTAAGGAAGTCATTTATGACAAGCTAATGGCTATCTTGGAAAGAGAAATATTCATTCAGATCTAAGGAATAAAAGAGATATTCATATTCTGTTGGAATAGAATAACATAGAACAACATCATCAACAACAACAACAAGGAAAAGAGCTACAGATATTCACAGTCTTAGAACTCATACAGGAATACACATCACAAAAGGAGATCAACATACTGAAATTTTCAGATCCCTTTTGATTCCAGTGTTCAAAGGCCTTCATCATTCAAGACTCCAGGCACCACACATTTCAGTTGTTGCTGAAATCATCTTTTTCTGGAGATCAAATTTTCTGAAGGCCTATCACCCTACTGCAAAGCTTCACTTCCTGAACAACTCAAGAACTCAGGGGGAGCTTTGACAACATCCACTATCTTCTCTCTGATTGTTGACAGAGAAGATCATCTCATCCGGCTCTCTCTCTCTCTCTGTTGTAAAGGGTTTCTCAAACTCCCTTCAAAGGTTTGTGTTGGTTTCTGAGACCTTGTCAAAACTCAGTGGTGGCAAGACACCTGATCAAAAAATCTGGTTTGATTTTTGAGTACCTTATCAAAAGCTCATTGGTGCCCAGGACACCTGATCAACTCATCCTGCAGTGGATTCCTACCTAGGGTGGTAGAAGAGTGGATGTACCCAGATTGATTGGGGAACCACTATAGCTCCTTGTGTCATCTGGTTGTTTACTTTCTTTTATTTTCTGGCTGTGTTTTGTGATTGCTTTTTGTTTAGTTAGTTGCTGTGTTTGCTTTATTTTATTTGCTTCCCTGTTCACATAGGAATACAACAACAGTTGTAAAAAGTTTTTAGCAAGCACCATACTCTATTCACCCCCCTCTAGAGTATATTAAATCTTACTTGCACTTTCAATTGGTATCAGAGGGACGTTGGTTAAACATACCACATCTTCCAGGTTGGTTAAAATACCACACCTTAGTGGTTGCACAGGCTAACACCTGAACCCAAAGATCCCTCTAGTTATATCTGCTTGTTTTGATTTTGTTATTAGAATTATTTCTTCACAAAACATGGCGCAAAATAAAGATTATGCTAGCACCAAACCTCCAGTGTGCAATCTATCCAAGTTTGCACTTTGGAAGGAAAGGATTAGACTGTACATGAACTCTATTGATAATGATATTTTCAATTTTGTTTTGACAGTGTGTCCAAGACCCCCAGAGAATACAAGTACAAGTGCTATTCCACCTCCTTCAAGAACAGATGCAGAAATAAAGAAATGGAAATTGGCTGATGCAAAAGCTATGAACATTCTAGCCTAGACTATGTCTGATGAGATATTCCAAAAGGTAGCTGAATGCAACTCAGCAAAGGACATCTGGGACAAGTTATCTGAGATAGTCTTAGGATCTGCTGATGAGAGAAAAGACAGAAGATCTCATCTCATAACCCAGTATGAGAATTTCAAGAAAGGAGAAGCTGAGTCAGTAGCAGACATGTATAATAGACTCAGCCTCATAGTCAATGAGCTGAAAACTTTGGATAAGGAGATCTCATTGACTGAGCTCAATGATAAAATCCTAATGTTCTTCTCAAGCACTTGGGACTCAAGGATCTGGCCAATCAAGGATGTCAGAAGCCTAAATGAGATCACAACTGAAGCTTTCTTGGGCAAGCTCAAGTCTTATGAGCTGCTCATCAAGAATAGAGAAGAAGAGCAGATGGCTGCCTCACCAGCTACAAGAAAAGAAAAATCAATAGCTTTCAAAGCCACTAAAGATCAGCCTGAAGACAAGGTCACAGGCAATGAAGAGCTGCTAAGCCTACTAGCCAAAAGGTTTTACAAAATGGCCAGGAAGGATTTCAGGAAAAGATCATATAGAGAGCCTGACAAGCCAAGGTATGACAAACCAAATAACAAAGAGATTATCTGTTTGGGTTGTAGGAAACCAGGCCACATTGTGCCTGACTATCCAGAAAAAAAAAACAAGGATAAAAAGGACAGAAAAGAAAGGAGAAAAGAAAGGGACTTCAAGAAGAGCAGCAATGGCAAACCCTCCTCCAGCAAGAACAAACATACAAGGAAGGGATTTGTTGCTGAAACTTGGAGTGAGACAGAAGAAGAATCAGAAGCTTCATCCAGCTCAAGTAATGATGAAGATGATGCTGAAGAAAAGGAATTCTGCATGATGGCTATCAATGCCTCACAATAAAGTTCTGATGCAGAAGAGTCAGAGTCAAAATCAGAGACTCAATCTGAAGAGGACCCGGTAATAAGTTCTTTTGATTTTAATTCTGAGGACTTCAAGTGTGAGTTTAAAGCACTATGTTTAGATTTATTAAAATCTGTGAAGGAAATCATTTCTCTGAGAAATCAATTATCTGAATACAGTACTTTAAAATCAGAAAACCTCAAACTCTCTGAGTTGGAATGCTATAAGGAGCAGATAGCTTCACTGAAAAGTGAACTATCAGAGGCCAAGAAGCTTGAAGAATCACTTAATGGGAGAAGTATCAAGCTAATGGACTTCACAAGCACAGTGAACTCAAGATTCAATAGTACACTGGGCTTGGGTGCTTCATCCAGCCAACTTATAGTATTAACAACCCCAATCAAATTTATCTCTGATAAAGGTAACGGAGTTGTAGAGGTAGCTAGGAAGAATTCTGACTTACCTAGGAAAACAAGAGTTCAACAGAAATCGTCAAACGGAGCTAGACGATCGTCGAATGCAGATCAACGATCTCAGGCTAAATCGTCGAACTCAGGTCGACGATCTCTAAACCCTGAACATTTCCACAGTTGATCTTCGAACGGAGCTCGACGATCTGACCCAATATCGTCGAACTCAGCTCAGCAATCGTCGAGCAGAGATCAGAGTTTTGAAAACTTTTTCAAAGTTAAATCAAATTCCAAACCTAGGGGTCCTTCATCCCAAAGATTTAACTTTTACACTGAATGGATAATACCTCCAAGGAGATATCATCCTGAAGGTTATAAGATTCAACCAGGGATGTCTTTTATTTCTGAGTTCAAAGGTTATCAACCTAAGCCCAAGGTAAACTGGGTCGAAAACAAGTAAATTGTTTTATGTGCAGGTGAAGACCTATCCAACATCAAACCAGCAATGGTATCTGGATAGTGGGTGCTCAAAGCACATGACAGGAAATAAGGACAATTTCACATCCTTCAAGGCCAAGCTTGGACCCAAAGTAATATTTGGTGATTCAAACTTTGGACTAACAAAAGGATATAGTGCAGTCCAGATTAGCACAGTCACATTCAAGAAAGTAGCCTATGTAGAAGGACTGAAGCACAACTTGATCAGTATCAGTCAACTATGTGATGAAGGCTACCAAGTGACTTTCAGCAAATCCTTATGTAAGATCAAATCAGAGGACAACATAACTGTGTTGACAGGTAAAAGGAAAGGTAACATCTATCTTGTAGACTTTCTTTCAACTAAAGTAGATATTTGCTTGTTTAACTCTATTAGTAGACCTAATGAACTGTGTCATAAGAGATTAGGACATATAAACCTTAGAACCATTGCTAGGCTATCCAAGGACAACCTTGTTAGAGGACTACCTTCTGGCCCCTACAAGAAGGAAGAACTCTACAGGGCTTGTCAATTAGGCAAGCAAACCAAAAATTGTTTCAAGTCACTTAATAAGAGTGATTCACCTAGGATTTTGTATCTGTTACACATGGATCTTTTTGGACCCATTACAGTACAAAGCTTAGGAGGGAAATCCTATACTTTAGTGGTTATAGATGACTTCTCAAGATTCACATGGGTGTTCTTTCTGAGAAAGAAGTCTGATAACTTTAAGTGTTTGACATAGTTTCTCAAATGCATACAGACTGAGTTCAATACTCACATTGCACTGATCAGAAGTGATCATGAGACAGAGTTTGATTATCTTCTTATGCAAGAGTTCTGTCAGAGTGAAAGGATCAGGTACACTTTCTCAGCTCCTAGAACTCCTCAATAAAATGGGGTAGCTGAAAGAAAAAATAGAAAACTTATTGAATCTGCCACTACATTGTTGTCAGATGCTCACCATCCTCTATCCTTTTGGGCTGAGGCAGTGAACACCTCCAACTATGTGTTGAATAGAAGTTTAATACATAAACTGAAGGGCAAGACTCCCTATGAATTACTCAAAGGGAAGAAACCTAAAGTAGATTACTTTAAAATTTTTGGTTGTATTTGTTACATTCATAATAATGACAAGAAATACTTAGCAAAATTTCAGGCTAAAGCTGATGAAGGAGTGTTTCTGGGATACTCCATGATCAGTAAAGCTTATAGGGTATATAATAAATCAACTCTCAAAATTGAAGAATCTGTTCATATATCTTTTGATGAATCTAACATGTCTTTCAAGGAGAAGAATACTTCTACCATAGAACCTTTGTAGGTACACTCTCTTGCTGAAGACTTGGACTGGTTACAAATTTTTCAAAAAGAGGAAAGCAGTAAATATGAAGAAGACATCCAACATCTTGAAGAGAAACTTCTTGAAGAGCCAGTTATTGTACCACCAGAGGAAACAACAACACAGGTTGATGAACAATCAACATCTCCTTTTGATTTAGTAACATCAAGAGGCCATCCAATCTCCCAAGTGATTGGAGGCATCTCAGCTGGTCTGCAAACCAGAAATCAGGTCAACCAAAACCTGATGCACACTTGCTTTCTTTCTCAAATTGAACCTCAATCCATTCAAGATGCAGAGCAAGATCCACACTGGATCATTGCAATGCAAGAAGAGTGGCATCAATCTGAAAGGAACAAAGTTTGGGAACTAGTACCAAGGTCAAAGGATCACTCCATTGTTGGAAAAAAGTGGGTGTTCAGAAATAAATTGGATGATCAAGGAGTCATTGTAAGGAACTAGGCAAGGGTAGTTGCTCAAGGGTACTCTCAAGAAGAAGGGATAGATTATGACCAGACCTTTGCACCAGTTGCACGGTTAGAGGCCATAAGAATCTTCTTAGCATATGCAGCACACAAAGGATTCAAAGTATACCAGATGGATGTAAAGAGTGTTTTTCTCAATGGAGATATCAAAGAATAAGTCTATGTCAGACAACCCCCAGGTTTTATCTCTTCAACTCATCCTGATTATGTTTTCAAATTGCATAAAGCATTATATGGTCTAAAGCAAGCTCCTAGAGCATGGTATGAGACCCTAGCATTCTTTCTTCAGAAAAATGAGTTTATAAGGGGAGAGTAGACCAAACTCTTTTTATTAGAACCCATAAGTCCCATACCCTATTAGTACAAATCTATGTAGATGAAATTATATTTGGCTCTACTGATTCAAATTTGTGCAGAAGGTTTTCCAATCTAATGCATTCTAAATTTGAAATGAGTAGCATGGGTGAGCTATCCTTATTTCTAGGATTGCGAATCAAACAACATGCTGAAGGCATATTTATTTCTCAAACCAAGTATGCAAAAGAATTGGTTAAGAAATTTGGTATGTCTGAAGCATCATGTATGAAAACACTTATGCCTACTAATGTTGTATTAGATGCTGATGAACATGGGAAACCTATTGATCAGACAACATATAGAGTAATGATTGGCTCTTTATTGTACTTTACAGCTAGTAGACCTGACATAATGTTTACTACATGCATATGTGCTAGATTCCAAGTGAGCCCTAGAGAGTCACACCTAACCTTAGTAAAAAGGATTCTTAGGTATATAAAAAGTTGTGCAAATCTAGGTCTCTGGTATCCAAAAGATTCAGCATTTGGCTTAACTTGATTTTCAGATGCTGATTATGCTTGATGCAGAATAGACAGGAAAAGCACCAGTGGAACTTGTCAGTTTCTTGGTGACAGACTTGTCTCCTGGTTTTGCAAGAAACAAACATCTGTGTCAACTTCAACTGCTGAAGCTAAACATATGGCTGCAGGTAGTTGTTGTTCACAAATCTTGTGGATTCAAAACCAACTCCTAGATTACAGCTACAACTTAGAGAAGTCAAAAATATTTTGTGATAATACTAGTGCTATTTGCATAGCACAAAATCTAGTCCTCCATAGTAGGACAAAACACATAGAAATTAGGCATCACTTTCTAAGGGATAATGTTGAGAAAAATAAAATTGAACTTCAATATATCCCAACTGATTTGCAAAGGGGAGATATTTTCACCAAACCCTTGGATGAAAAGAAACATACATTCTTCCTGAATCAGTTAGGAATGTTAGATGGAGGAAGCCTAAAATAAGTTCCAAGATTTTAAAAAATATAAAAATAACCAAGACTAGGCAAACATCTTGATTTTTCTAGTGTCTATAGTATGTTTCTGGTCTTTGAACTATGCTCGACGATTTTCCCCCAGATCGTCGAACGGAGATCGACGATTTCAGAAATCGTCGACCTGAGTTCAACGCTTCTCAGATAGTGCTAAACTATCTTTCTTATGGTCAGCGATCGTCGAACGGAGCTCGACGCTCTCCAATATTGTCAAATGGAGATCGACGATGTTGATGACCTTTCAGTTTCCTTTAGAAGCCCAGATCATCGAACAGAGTTCAACGGTCTTTCCATTTCTGCGTCGAACCCTAATATAAAACTCATTTTCGGCCGTCATTCTCCCTTTGCGCTTTCATACTCTCTGCAAATTTTCTCTTTCCCTCCAAACTTCTCTACACTTGGTTGTTTGTTTGTTTATTTTTGCAGGAATCAATGGAAGTATCAGTCGCCATCTTGGCTGCAATGAAATTTGACGCTGGATTTGACATCGATATGGATTCTTTCAACAACAACGATCAAATCTTCAAGGACATTCTGGAGCTTTTCAGAGAACAACAACTAGTTACCATAATGACTACCAGGATCAAATTAGCTGCAGATGAGATAAAAGAATGGGTGTATACTGCCCATAACCTGGATCAGAATACAGTGGTTAGAACCAAATCAGGAACCCAGGTATCTCTAACACCTGCTGCCTTGACAGAGGTTTTTCAATTAAAATCTGGAGAAGATTCTGTTGAGCTTTCTGGAGAGGAGTTTTCTAATATGCTTGAAAGGATGGGACATTCAGAAGCAAACCCAAGCAAATTGCTTAAGAAAAATCTGTCTGTTGAGTACAGATTTCTAGCTGATGTTGTTGGAAAAGTGTTGTTGGCCAAACACTCAGCTCATGATACCATATCTAGGTATCAGCTCTGCTTGATGGGTGCCCTGGTGGACAAGAAGCAACTGGACTGGGGAGAAGTTTTCTTTGATTTGATTAAGAAAAAGATTACCAAGAACTTTGTTAATTTTGGGAGGATTTTAGGGCTGTTCCTTCACCACAGATGCCCTGCACTGCTTGTTTCCAGTGGGATGCACATCAATGCCTCCAAGAGGCTCACCTGTGCCCTATTTGGGAAATGAGATAGGAAGATTATCAAGCCCAGCAGGCCCTCTGCAATCTCTACTTCAGGCACAAGGACTGCTTCAGTCTCTTCCCCTCAGGTTTCTTCCCCTGTAGAAGACTTGCCTGCTTCTTCTCCTCCTCCTCCACCTCCTATTTCATCTACCACAGTCACATCAACCATCACAATTTCCACCGCATCTCCAACTTCAATTCCTTCTCCAACTCCACCATTCACTGAAGAAATCTTCCATCCTCTACATCACTACCCACACCTAGATATTGACTCATCCTCTCATATTCCATCTTTCACTCTTATAGATGATTCCTATATGGATGATTCTCCTTCATTCCCTCCTGAGCCACCATCCTCATCCACCTCTTATTGACAACTCCTTCAGGACATAATTGCTCAAACATCCTTCACACCATCCATTTCCATTCCACTCTCTTCCGTCTCCATAATTCCAATTTCCCAACCATCCTTTCCACCATCCACAGGTTCTCCACCAACATCTCCTGCTGCTCCAACCTTCATTTCTACCTCATCCATCCCTACCTCTACTCAAGTCCCTCTTGAGCAAGTAGATCTTCCAGCCCTTGCAGATAGGCTTTATGAGCTGATAGCTCCAAGGCTATCCCTCTTACTGGAGACCTCTTTGGCTCCACTTCTAAAAACAGTTCAGGAACTGTCTGCCAGGATTCTTCTTTTCTTCCTTCTCAGGCAATCCCTTCTTATGGGTGCCTTGATCCAGTTCTCACTGAATATAGGCAGGGGGAGATGTCTTATGAAGTTGAAAGATTGTCTGCTGTATTATCCTCAGTCCAAGCTCTAGTAGCTTCAGTTGCATTCATCACAGTGGACCTCAGGTCACTGTTGTCAGTTTTTGATTCTGTGTACTTCAACTACCTTCCAGTCCAGCATTCTGAAGATATTACTAAGTCCATTGTGCCTATTTCTAGATGTGACTCCAGCCTAATAAGCTCTTATATAAATTCCTTCAAGGCTGTTGACACTGCTTCTTCTGCTGCTCCTACTGCTGCTGCTCCTACTGCTGTTTTTGAGGATATGCATATGACAGAGGCATTTGTTTTTGAGCCTGCTGTTACTACTGCTGTTGCTCCTTCTGAAGTTGATTTTCCAGTTTCATCTGTTACTACTGCTTCCATTACTGCTGCTGTAGCTTCTGTTTCTGAAATTGTTGTATCTGAACATGCTGCTGTCATAACTCCTTCTGCCAGTGTTGCTTCTACTCCACTTCCTGTTGTTGCTGCTGCTACTGTTGCTGTTTCTGCGGTTTCTTATGCTCAGTCTCAACAACAAAAAGATTATCTCAAAAGGATTGGTGCAGTGTATGATAATCCTCCAAGCTCAGACAGTGATCAGTTTAGGACTGACTCAGATGATTCCTCTGCTATAATTTCAAGGAAAAGGAAAGCCAGAAGCAAAGCTATGAAGAGAGTTCCTCCAGAAAAAGTGAAAGATACAAATGACATTCCATACTACATACTGCATGATTGCCCTATCACAGAACCTTCGATGCAATACTCCAGGAATCAACTGAAAGCTATGAAGAAGAAAAGAAAGTATGACAAAGGATCTTCTCATTTCAATCCTCCTCCTCCTCCTTCACCTGATGCAGGTGTAGGTGGTAGTTCTGCCTTCCAATCCTCTGCTAGAAGCCAAACTTCATATCAACCTCAAGGTAGATACCAGTACAGAGGGAATCAACCTAGAGGTTACCAGTCCAGAAGAGGACAGTACAGAGGAAATCAGAGAGAACTCAAAGTGTACTCTAAAGGATATTCCGGGCAACGTCCTTATCCAAGGGAAGGACAAGATATTGGCTACTTTGGACCAAATCAAGAAAGCTAGAGAACAAGGAAGAGATACTTCAAATATGAAGTTGCACCTAGAAGCTTAAGAGATACTCTTCCAGTAAATTTTTTGATTCAGAAAGCTATATGAAGTTGCACCCAGAAGCTGTAGTGCCCAGGTCAAAGCATCAAACCTCTCTAGGTGCAGCTGATGACAGAAGATCTAAGAAGGAAACTCTCAATCCCAACAGGGAAATAGTTCTCATAAAGAGCAAGGAAAAATAATGATTCTATAAGATGACAGTATATTTTGTTTTCTGAACTATCTGAGATAATATCTCTGTTTCTGCAATATCTTGTTTGTTACATCTCTGCTTTGTATGTTTTTATTTTTCCAATATCTGTAAATAGTAATCCTAACCCAAATAGGGGGAGATTGTTGGAACACCTTATTACTGATTTGGGCAAGGATCACTGTCTTTTAGGAAATCTATTTTGACCTCCTTGTATAGATCTAAAGGTCAATTAGAATTGAGTCTAAGTGTTAGTATTTAGGTTTGAAAGCTGCCCTCAAGACCAGATATTTCAGTTCAGGAGACTAAGTCATTTCGTCGAGCTCAGTACGACGAATCGTCGAACTCCATTCGACGATCGCTGAGCTCACTTCGACGAATCATCGAACTCCATTCGACGATCTCTGAGCTCAACTTCAACGAGTCGTCGAACTCCATTCGACGATCTTCGAGCTCAGATCGACGCTCCTGTCTCCAGTTTGTTTCTCTATCTTTGAGCTCAGTTCGACGATAGTTGAGCTCAGATCGACGATCTCTGTTTCAGTCTAAGTCCAGTCTCTGAGCTCAGTTCAACAATAGTAGAGCTCAGGTCGACGTTTTTCTGGTGAGATCGACGTTTTCAGATTGAAATTCAGACAGTGATGGAATTATTCTCAGCATTTATTTCAAGTATCTTGTAGCCATTTTTAATTAATCTGGAGCAAGTTTCAAGGGATTTTCAAAGGAATGTTTTTATTAGACTTTCCTCCAGAAGACAAAATGCAGTTAAGGAAGTCATTTATGACAGGCTAACGGCTATCTTGGACAGAGAAATATTCATTCAGATCTAAGTAATAAAAGAGATATTCATATTCTGCTGGAATAGAATAACATAGAACAACATCATCAACAACAACAACAACAAGGAAAAGAGCTGCAGATATTCACAGTCTTAGAACTCATACAAGAACACACATCACAAAAGAAGATCAACATACTAAAATTTTCAGATCCCTTTTGATTCCGGTGTTCAAAGGCCATCATCATTCAAGACTCCAGACACCACACATTTCAACTGTTGCTGAAATCATCTTTTGCTGGAGATCACATTTTTTGAAGGCCTATCACCCTACTGCAAAGTTTCACTTCCTGAACAACTCAAGAACTCAAGCGGAGTTTTGACAACATCCACTATCTTCTCTCTGATTGTTGACAGAGAAGATCATCTCATCCCTCTCTCTCTCTCTGCTCTAAAGGGTTTCTCAAACTCCCTTCAAAAGTTTGTGTTAGTTTTTGAGACCTTGTCAAAACTTAGTGGTGGCAAGACACCTGATCAAAAAATCTGGTTTGGTTTTTGAGTACCTTATCAAAAGCTCATTGGTGCCCAGGACACCTGATCAACTCATCCTGCAGTGGATTCCTACCTAGGGTGGTAGAAGAGTGGCTGTACCCAGATTGATTGGGGAACCACTATAGCTCCTTGTGTCATCTGGTTGATTACTTTCTTTTGTTTTCTGGCTGTGGTTTGTGATTGCTTTTTGTTTAGTTAGTTGCTGTGTTTGCTTTATTTTATTTGCTTCCCTGTTCACATAGGAATACAACAACAGTTGTAAAATATTTTTAGCAAGCACCATACTCTGTTCACCCCCCCTCTAGAGTATATCAGATCTAACTTGCACTTTCATATGTGATTTTCTGTGCACTGCTAGTTTGCATTACTTTGTTTTGCTACTTTTCTGTGATCGAATTGGCCGGCAGAATCGGCGCTTTGTGGTGATGACCCTTCAGGGCGTGAAGGAGTCACCGCAAAACGGCGGTTTTGGGCCTAAGACCCCGGTGTTTGAGAAAAAAGGCGGTCTTACATTAATAAGCTTTTATTTTCTTGTTTCTAAAACCAAACCCCTTCACGACCTCGACCTATGGACTTCAAACTCAAGTCCTCCTTGAAAGACAACTCCAACTTGCGGTGTTCCTTGAGATATTCGATACTTGGGAAAGCCTCCCCATTTTATATTACTTATGCGAGCGGTACACTTACCGTAAGCACATCAAGTTTTTGGCGCCGTTGTCGGGGAACACTATCGTGTGAGTTTTCTGAAAGGAATTCTTTTGATTGTTGTTTTTATTTTTATTATTTTAGTTGCTTACCATTTCTTTTAATAATCTTTTTGTCCCTTTTCTGATTTTTGGTTTAGAAAGTGGGTCCGTGTTATTTTTATTCTTATTCTAAGTTGGGTAGCACTCGTTTGACAAATATTTTTTTCACAATGTACTCTGTAGCTGAGTGTCGTCTCTATTACACTTTTCGCTGATACATCGATCCCTTTGTTGTTTTAAATACCGAGCATTGTATTAGGTGTTTGCTATGTCAAGGTATTACCGCATGTTTAAAGATTTCCCCTGTTTGTGCAAGCCTTCTTCCTCTGAGGGCGTGTACGCAGCAACCTCCCGTTTACGGAGGACTACTGTGGACAGTCCTACCAGGATGTTGTCGGGCACATACACTGACATTGTATATCTTGCTAGTTCTTTGCCCGTTGAGATTACTAAAGAATCTCCCGCCGCATATATATCTTTGATGGGTCTTTTGCTCCCTTTTTACGAGCTTCCCTTGAGTGATGGCGATCACTCTGGTGTTAGCCAGCAACAAGAGGATCAGGAACACATGGGCGCTCCTGTATGGGACATAGAGATTGTTCCCATCGATGGGGAGTGTTAGCAGATGATTTTGTGATGGGGCCTGCTCATTCAATACTAGGTTTCGAGAGCTGTTTTGCCGCTCCGCAATTTTTTCCTGATCGCGCTACTCCTTTTTCGTGTGAGTCGGCTGGTGATGCCATATTCATGGGTGATTTAGTGGCTGAGGTTGCGCCAAAGTGGGATGAGGACTTTAATATCTCTGATGGAGAATGTGGATCTTCGAAATACTATGACGCACCCCGATGGGATGAGGAATATACCCTTTCTAATGCGAAGGTTTGCACCTCCTTATTGGACGAGGCGGTCCCTCTTACCACCGGACCTCGAGTTCTCAGATTCCCCCCGATACCACTCATATGATACCGACAGTGATCTGTACTCGGATCCTGCTGAGAGTGACACCGTGATCACTCTCTTGTATTCTGTATATTTTAGTTTTTCCTCTAATTTATTGCATAATCTCCCTTCATTATCTAAGCCTGTGTGGGTTGTGTCTCCATGGGTATGTTTGGATGACGATCAGCCTTGTGCTCAAGTCGTCGGCGAGTACATCTTCTTGTGTGAGAAGGTTCCTACCTCCTTCGCAGTGGAAGCCCATGTCGTTGCCATCGCTCCTGCGGACCTATGGTGGACAACGCCTTGCGAGGACCAGTGCTCCTCCTCCTCTTGTTTCTCATTTCCTCTACCTGAGTTATGCAGGTATTATTATTTAGGTAGAGGGGTAACTGCATTATCTCTGTATCGCTACTCACTACCGCAATGGATATTTGATCAGTTACCTGTGCATCTTTTATTTCATAGGTGCATTAGCTATAAATTTTCATTAGCCGAATAAGCCGTGTCGGGTGGACAATAACCCCAGTACTTATCAAAGAGTAGGTATAGTTAGTTATTTTTAATGTTTTAAAAATTGCTTTACATGTTGTATAGCTTAGATAAAATTTGATATTGTCATTGCATATACAATTTTTGATGGATCTCTTTTGCAGTTTGGCCCTTCCCTTGCGTGGCGGAGTGAGTAAAAGTTTTGCAGGTTTAGCTTCAAGCTTTCTCACGTCTTCTGGTATTCTCATTTGATTAGTATGGTGTAACCTATCCCCCAACTTATATTTCATTGTCTTTATTACAAATCTTGTGATAGGTTGCTTAGACTAAGTCTTTTGGGGGCGAGACTCGAGTTGTTAACCGCTGACGTGCACATTCCACTTGCATACTATAAGATTTTATTATATTATCATTTACATTTGCAATGCGCTCCACAACACCCACTTGAGAATGCGTACTTAAGCACTTGCACGCGCTGAGCTTGTTTATCACTTGTGCGTAGAATAAATAATGATGTGTTGATTTAAGATTGCGTGATGGAGTAAAATGTTGACTCCAAAAGTGTTTCTAGGCGCGCACTCTTGCTCACTTAGATTCTGTGTAGATTAAAAATCTATTTATGCTCATAGTTTCTATTTTTTATTAGCATAGATTTTGTTTACGGTACTCTAGTTGTGAATTCGGTTATGAGTCAAACATTGGTGTATTATTGTGTGTGGCAGTTCAATAGCCTCGTATTGCTCGATTCGGAAGGAAGGATTATCTTTCTCGGTGACTAAGAACTTGCCCATAACTACTCTCGAAGCTTGGGTACATGGTTATTCAAGTGCGCGTGTGATGTAATCCGTCACTTTGTTCTTGTTTCAGCCTTGTACCATTTCTGACGTCTATCCGTTGCTATCCCTTCATTTGAAATACCTACGCCTCTCTACAATAGTCGTATAGCCTTCTCCACTCGCACACCCGAATGTGGTTGTTCGGTTGGTTTGTTTTATTGTCGTTTTGTATCTATTATGTGTGGCGGTTATGTGGGTGTTTCTGTTGCTTGTGGTGTTGCCGTGTTTTCGTCTTGTTTTGGTTATTTGGTTAAATAAAAGAAAAAATATATATAAATGAAATGAATTGAAAAAAAATTCCCAATGAAGAATAAAAGAGAAAAGAAAAGAAAAAAAATTTGTTGTAGAGTTGTGAAATTTTGTTGTATTATGTTCGTTATGGTCGCGCACGCACCGTTAAAAGTCCAAGTCTGGTAGTGCGCTGCACGTGTTTGTCATTGAGTGTAGTTGTGTGTGTTTTTGAGCGGTCTCATTTTGGGTGTGCGTATCCGTCGTGTTTATCTTTGTATTCCCCGTCTTCACCTAAGCATACATTATACTCCAAGTCTTATGGATTCGCGCTTGAGTCAAACTAGTGTCGTGGAGAGAGTGTGAATGGACAAGCATATGGTCATCGACATTGGTGGATTCCTTTGGAGATTCTCCTGAGACCTGATCATTGGCAAAGCTCACCTCATTGTCCGTCTGCTTTATTTCTACGCGCAGCCAAATGATTCACCGTGATTCACTTTAGGAGTATTTGTAATATCTTCTTTACATTTACAGAAATTAGAAATTATTATGCTTGTATAGATGAGTTTTCTACTATTGCTTTTTGTACATGAGGGTATGACTTTGCATGGTACTCTATTCATGCAATTGCTTAGAGAACTAGCTTCCTTTCACTCCGCTTAGAGATGATTTGCTCATTACGAGCAAATATTTAACTCTGGTGGTGTGATGAGTATGATTTATATAGGGTTTTTTGGACTAATATGGGCTTATTATCTTGCATGTGCACTACTTTTTCAGTAGGAAAAGTCATATATTTGATTAGGGTTTCACTTAGCCAACACTGCATTGTTTTGGCCAAATGTGGTGTGCGAATGCGCACTCTTGTGTTGAGGTTAAGTTCTTTGAGCTCCTCACACTTATTTTTTTATTTATATGATTGTTTAGAATATTTGGGGGCTATGCCTCAGTTAGATTTATTGTTGTGTCGGTGGTCGAGATGTCAGGAATTCCAATTCCAGCTCCTGTGTATAACGCATGGTCTTGCGAATTTCTTCGCGCACTGTTTCAGCGTAATCGTGTATTATACACAGCAATTCTGGGGACGTCTAATCTACTCGTGCGTTTTGTTCCCACACGGTTTTAACCAATCCGTACGGGAAGGAATCACACGGTCTGCATATTGTTCTCTGAATTCCTGCTCTCTGTGGATAATCATACGATTTGTTCACGCACGAGCAGAAGAGCCTGTGCACGTGAAAAATGCACGGTTCCTCTTTATTGTCCTGTATTCCAGCACTCTGTGGTTACCCGTGCATTTTCATTCAAGCATGGGCAGAAGTGCCCGTGCGCGAGTAAGATGCATGGGTCAATGCATCTTCCTCGTAGGCCATTAGCTGTGCGTTATTAATGCACGGTCGTGTGCTAAACCATGTGTCACCATTTTTCTGACCTACAATTCCAAGACTGAAAAAGCTAAGGTCACAACCATACTGGTTGGACATCTGATTCCGACAATTAGCTCTTACACCTTGTCTAGCTATTCTTCAGTACGGACAGCCGACTCCGTCCCATTATAAGTAGGCGGGGAGAGGGCTCGGAAGGTGCTCAACAAGTTGGAACCCGGGGATTGTTGCTGAACCGGGGCCTGCTGGGGTCTAAACACGTCTAGAATTACCGTGAGCGTCTATCCCAACTCCAACTGCTGAAACTGGGTAAGGACTGAAGGGGCGGGCGTGCCCACAACTTGCTCTATTTTTTTTTATGGAGACCGGGTGGTCTAGCGGTCTGATTCTGGCGGGTTGGAGAACGAGCGGCCTGTCAGTTTCTATCCTTCGGTTTGGTTGTTGGATTGTTGTTGTGGTTATCCGGGCAGTCTGACAGTTTGTCCTAGGCGGCTTAGAGACCGGGCGGTTTGGCGGTCTCCTATGACAGCTTGTGCTCTCTTTCTTGTGGTGGCTAGGCGGTTAGCCTATTCGTCTAAATGCGCAGCTTTTTTGGCTTGTTTTATGTTAAACTACTTACACCTGTAATTATTTAGTTCCACATTGCTTAATTGTAATCTCTCTCATCTCCTCCATTCTATAAAAGGGAGGCTATACCTTTGTAATAGATATCTTTTTGGATAATAAAAATTTTAGTTACTCTAATTTTTTGGTCTCTTGTTTTCTGTTCGCACATGGTATCAGAGCCCTCGATCTTTTCCACCTAAATTTTTTGAGACCTCTCTGTTTGTGCGACCTGTCCGAGCGGCTTGTTCCTCTACTCGCGACCTGTTCTCGCGATTTGTTTCTTCTCTTATCGCTCCCTGTTCGCGCGGGTTCTTCTTCCCTTGTTTGGGCGTCCTCTCTGCCCCTCCTTTCTAACCTCTCCCACTATCTCGTCGCTGCGACCTTTTCCTAAGTCATCGCGACCTGTTATCCCTTGTGCCGCCTACCTCTTCTCTCCCCGCGATCTCCCTTTATTCGCGCGGCCAATTTCTGCTTGTGTGGTCTCCGCTCTATTTGCACGACTTGTTTTCCTTTCTCGCGAACTCCTCCCAGTTCGCGTGGTCTTATCTCTCTCATGTTTGCACGGCCTTCTCTATAGTCGTGCAACTTCTTTCCCTCTGCTTTGCTCTACTTCTTGGTTGCGGCCTTACTAGCCGCTCGTCTTGCTTGCTGGTCGCCCGGCTTTGTGTTTCGGCCCTTGTCGCCGCGACCTTCTTTCTCTCTGCTTCCTGCTGTTCTCGCACGATCTCCTGTTTGATCATGCGGTCTCTCTTCTATGTCCCCCACCTCCTCCACGCAGTCTGCCTCGGTGGTCACATTATCTGGTAGTGCCCACATTGTTACTCATGACAGATGGTTGATCGACTCTGATGCTACCAATCAGATGACAGACAATCCTCAGTGTTTTTCTCTTCTAGAAACACATGATCGATTGCCCCGGTATTTGTGGTGGATGGCTCTTCCTCACTGGTCAATGGGACTGGAGTGGTTCAAGTTACTCTGTCTCTTCGCCTGGCACATACCCTCTATGTGCCCATGTTCCCTTGAAATTTATTATCGGTTCCTTCTCTATGCAAGCAACTACGGTGTTCCGTCACATTCACACCAACTTCTTGTTCTCTTCAGGATCCGGACTCCCAACGGACGATTGCTACTGGGACTGAGAGCGGCGGTCTCTACTTCCTCGACAACATTTCTGCTCTATCTGCCTTCTCCTCCTCCTCTACAGATCTTCTCCAATGGCATCTTCGTCTTGGTCATGCTCCTCCCCGGCTTCTTCGCCAGCTTCTGCCCCACCTCCCTCCGCATCATCCACCTCTCAACTATGATGCATGTAAGCTTGGCAAGCATCACAACTCCTCCTTAATTCCCACCAACGCAAAGTTGTGGCTCTTCCCGTCCGTTCAACCTCGTTCACTCTGACGTATGGGGGCTTGCTCCTACCCTCACCATCGGTCGGGGTAGTTCATATTTTGTCACATTTATTGATGATTTCTCTAGGTGTACATGGGTTAATCTTCTAAAGGATCGCTCTGAAGTGTTCTCAGTCTAGACATCGTTTTATTATATGATTAAGACTCAGTTTGATATATCTATTAAACTCTTTCATCCTGACAATGCTAAGGAATATCTTAGCCATAATTTCTCTTCTTTCTGTATGCAACATGGTGTTATTCATCAAACTAGCTGTGTCTCCACCTCACAGCAAAATGGGGTGGTGAAACACAAAAACCGTCACCTCCTTGATGTTGCTCGCACTCTGATGACACAGATGCACGTTCCTCGCTCCTATTGGGGATATGATGTCCTCCTCTCCTACTATCTCTTCAATCGCATTCCCTCCATAGTTCTCCAAGGTGCCACCCCTTCTCCATTCTTTATCCTAACAAGAATCTATTTCCTCTAACTCTGCGCATCTTTGGGTGCATAGCCTTTGTGCACTCTCCTGCTACCACCCATGACAAACGCTCACCACGGGCCACTAAATGTGTCTTCCTGGGGTACTCTACCACTCAGAAAGGTTATTGTTGCTTTGACCCCGTTACCCGCAAGCAGTTCATCTCTGCGGATGTCATCTTCTTTGAAAATGCTTCTTACTTCTCTCCCGCCTCCTCCTCTACTCCTAATGATCCTACTTCTCATACCAACCCATCTGTTCCCTCTCCACCTACTGGCATTCTGCCACCTCCACCATCTCCACCATCCCCACCCTTTCCTCCATCGTGTCCACTTTCCGTGATATCTCCCTCATATCCACAACTGTCTGTCTCTACTCCCGGGCCAGCTCTCTACACCACAGATGCTCCAGCTACTGAGGAACCCTCTGACCTAGATCTCCCCATTGCTCTTTGCAAAGTGGTTCAGGAATATAACCAACACCCGCTTGCTGTTGTTATTTCCTATGATCGTCTTACCCCTTCTCGCAGGGCTATCGCACTAGCTATCTCGGCCACTACCACCCTCCATTCCTATCAGGAGGCCCTTACTATTGCTCATTGGAAGGATGCCATGGATGAGGAGATTTCTAATCTCACTGAATGGGATACATGGACCCTCTGTCCTCCTATTTTCGGCACTTATGTCGTTGGCTGTCGCTGGGTCTATGTGGTAAAGTTCCGCCCTGGCGGCAGTGTGGATAGTTACAAGGCCCATCTTGTTGTCAAAGTCTTTACCCAGACTTATGGGGTTGATTATTTTGACACCTCTCTCCAGTTGCTCATCTCAGCACTATCAGGGTCCTGCTCTCTACTGCTGTCAATCAAGATTGGACCATTTCTCAACTGGTTGTTAAGAATGCATTTTTATATGGGGACCTTCAAGAGGATATTTATATGGAGCAACCTCCAGGGTATGTTGCTCAGGGGGAGACACAGGTATACTGGCTACGGAAGACTATATATGGTCTCAAGCAGAGCCCTCGGGCATGGTTTGACAAGTTCAGCGGGATTGTGGCGGCCGTGGGTTTTACGAGAAGTTTTGCCGATCACTCCTTATTTATTCGCAAAATCTCCTTGGGTCTAGTAGTGCTTGCTGTATATGTGGATGATATTCTTGTCACTAGAGATGACCAGGATGGGATAACCTTGACAAAGAAGCATCTTCTCCAACACCTGGTCATAAAGGATATGGGCTCTCCAAAATACTTTTTGGGGATAGAAATCTCTCGAAGCCCAATTCTCTTGTCCTCTCCCAACTCAAGTATGCTCTTGACTTGCTAAAAGAGGCAGGGCTGACTGGGGCTAAACCTGCCCGATGCCCCATGGAGACTAGAGAAGATAAAACATGGACGAATGACTCTCCTCTTCTTTTAGATGTTATGAGGTACAGATGTCTGGTTGGCAAACTTATATATCTCATAGAAAACAGACCCGGCATCGCCTATGCTGTAGGCAAGGTTAGCCAATTCATGTAGGCTCCTAGGGAGTTCCATCTACAGTCTGCCCTGAGAATATTGGAGTATATTAAATCAGCGACTGGGAAAGGACTACTCTTTCAGAAGAATGGTCATTTGAAGATTGAAGCATACTCAGATTCAAGCTATGCTGATGACAAGGGATATCACAAGTCAACGTCGGGCTTTTGAACCTTTGTGGGAGGAAATCTTGTGAGCTGGAAGAGCAAGAAACAGTCTGTCGTCTCCAGGTCCAGTGCCGAAGCTGAATATTGAAGTATGGCATCGACCACATGTGAATTGAAGTGGTTACAGGCTCTAATGCTTGACTTAGGATAGGTCTACAATCATCCTCTACCTATGTTTTGTGACAATAAGACTGCTATATACATCTCCAAAAATACGGTCTTACATGAGAGAAAAAACCACATTGAAGTCGACTGCCACTTAATTCGGGAAGATATTTTGAAGAAACAAATTTGAACTCCATGCATCACCTCTGATAAAGAGATGGTAGATATTTTCACCAAGCCAGTGTCCACCTCCTTTCTTCATATTTGCGATAATCTGGGCATGATCGACATATATGCTCCAGCTTGAGGGAGAGTGTCGTTGTATGGAGACCGGGTGGTCTACAGGTCTGATTCTGGCATTTTGGAGACCGAGCGGTCTGTCGGTTTTTCTCTTGTGGTTTGATGGCTAGACTGTTGTTGTGGTTATCCGGGCGGTCTGACGGTTTGTCCCAGGCGGCTTAGAGACCGGGCGGTTTGGCGGTCTCCTATGGCGTCTTGTGCTCTCTTTCTTGTGGTGGCCGGCGGCTAGCCTATTCATCTAACCGTGTGGCCTGTTCGGCTTGTTTTATGTTAAATTGCTTACACCTGTAATTATTTAGTCCCACATTGCTTAATTGTAATCTCTCTCATCACCTCCATTCTATAAAAGAGAGGCTATACCTTTGTAATAGATACCTTTTTGGATAATAAAAATTTTTGTTACTCTAATTTTTCGGTCTCTTGTTTTCTGTTCGCACACTCTACATTTGTCGGGGTCTACACATAAGTGTGCAAACCTAAGGTCAGGTTGGCAAATCGTAGGTTAACAACTGGGCACACTTAGTGAGAATTACACATTGACACACCACTCCTTCTGCAATGTTAGTTTATCCAAAAACTAACCAATCGAGCGCGGGTGGCACCATTGTTCAATGACTTCTTTAGTTGAGGATCGTTGCAAGATGATACCATTTGTAAGATCCCTCCCCCCTCCCGGAACACAAAACACGGCCGAGGGGAGTCTTATGCCTTGAACAGCCGCCACGCGGTAATGCTGACACACAGGTCGACCGATACTATAAGACGCATATACTGTCGGCTAGGACCAATATCATCCATTCCAACCCAACATAAATAATAAACAGAAGTCAATACCGACACAAATATATAAGTCCAAATGACTACCTCAATAATAAGAAGCAACAACAACTTTTATAATATCAGAGTACATAAAAATTACCCCAAGGGCTACAATATGAGTCTCTCCAAAAGCTCACATATGTAACTGATGGTAGCGATGGTAACGTCTTATCAGGCACTGCCAACCTGGTCTGGTTGCCGTCTTGCACAATCTACTGCTGCTCTATTTGTGGGGTTTCCTCCTAAAAAGGAAGACATAACAACTTTATTCATAAAGACTAAGTGCCTATCACATCCGCTCCCCCAGGGAATCTTACGCACAAGGTGGAGAAAAGAAGTTGGTTTAATATATATAAGCAGAAATAATAAGGAGATGGTATATATCTACAAATCATGAGTGGTAATGGCAACATTATATAGCATTATTATCAACATTGTTCCCTAACAGTTATACACAAGAAATTTCCATCCATCAAAGTATACAGATCAACAACAGGAAAGTAACTTAACTTACAAAAATTCTCATGCATAAATATAAGTTAAGGATCAGCTTAACAGTAAAGTAACTCATCATGTAATAGTTCCCATACAAACTTATATGATAAGGAACTTATACAGTGCAGTGCAATGTTATTAATGCAATATGATGACTCACTCATGCTCACACATGCATGCTACTATGTCGAAAAAGACATGTAGTTCTCACTTTTAGAGCATGTAGCAGACCTCTTAGGAGACATCCGTGATGACCAAATGGTGATAGTGAAATGGGCTTTCCACTTCTAGGATGGTCTCCACACTACCTAGCATAGGCCTCCGTACGCCAAATTGCTAAGAACACAACAATGGAGCTCCATGTGTACTACGACTCAGAGCGGTCTCGGGTAGATGTGCACCAAGAACACATCCCAAACTATCCTATCATTGTGGCACGAAAGGTGCCTCTGGTACTGTATCACAAAAGGACCGAGGCCAACCGTCCACTGGCACGGAGGGGGCCCCGAGAAAAAGCACCGAGGACCAAGGCCCAACTGTCAAAGTCAATCTATCAAATTCCATTGGTGTGATGTCTCGCAAGCCCGTAGACCTACCTCAATATCCCTAACCCAGGAATATGACACTTCTTGTCAACTCACACAGCATACAAATTCACATGACCTTGCCATCAACCATCTAAGGGATCCAACCAAGTCCCTTTTCAACATTACCAATCCTGTGCGGTCAAATACTCATGCACTTACACCCTTTCACAATTTCGTGCACACAAGCACTCAAGGGTTCATCATTTTCTTGGCCATGAGATTTACCTCATCTGATCTCTTCCTTATAGTCAAACATTCACAAACAATTATGCTTTCATATATTTATCACAATATATATTAACTCTACATGTATTCATCAAGCGCGATGACATAAGTATAGATTACACATTTAATTATCAGGCACCACACCCTATTTCAGAACTTATATCATTCATCGGATTATAATCGCGCACATCTTTACCGGATTCACAAGTAGACATTTGTACAACCAAGTCTTATCAAACCTTTGTTCACTATTATCCCAAAACCAATTGTTTGTTAAACTCCTCCATACCATTTGTTTATCTCAACTACATATAACTAGACTCATCCAAACCTCAATCTCATCTTGCTATGTTGCTTCTACTTAGTCCAAACCCGGTTATACACTAACCCGAAAGCATCCTGCACATAAGTTGTTACCATATAGCAAATTCGACTAGACATTCCTGGAGCTACAGAGCTCCTATGAAAAGGTGTAACAATCCATTAGAAATGTCTTTCCAAGGACTGCAACTTTTGTGTTCAGTATAAGCTAGATCTGGCTGTATCACACCCAAAAATTGCCTCGAAGTCCCTGTGCGCAGAAAATAGATTTTTGCACGCATCTTTAAGCAAAACAAATGACATCGGTTTGTCTTCTTCCATTAACTGTTTGTTCAAAACCACATACAACAATTCTTCCTCCCTTATTAACCCTCAAGGAACAATTCCTCTTCGTGAAACCAAGTCCACCATCTTTACAATGAAGAGAGGAGAGGCCGAAGACAACTAGTTTCTAGGAGAAGGTCCTAGCATGGTCTCTTCCTAGGAGATATTCATCTCGCACAAGTCCAACTCTTTTGGTCGACACCTCTCCTACATTATAACTAAAGATCTAGCACCAAGGGAGGGGGTAGGAAGCTCACCTCATTTTTGGTCATGTATTTTGTTATCCTTCTTGGTGGCATTGTTCTTCAAGGAGAAGGAGAGTTCTTCCTCCAGAAATCCGACTCTGACGACTTCCCTTCCTCCGTCGGGTTCGGCAAGTAACGACTCGTCAAAGAAGAATGAAGTGATGGCTAGTGTTTCCTACTTCATCCTTTTTAAAAGAAAGATTAGGGTTTGAGTAATGCTACCACGTGTCGCCTCCGTATTGGACCACCTATTATTGCTTTAAATGGACCTTGTTTGAGAAGAACGGGTCCAAATGAGCCAGCAATGCTTATCCCGAAAACCAAGTTCAGCCCGTATGTTTGAATCGGTAAACACAGTCTGGGCCAAAAATCTCCCAAGTCAAATTCATCGGATATACCTATACACACTCGACGAATCATCGAAATTCATCGTGATCACTCAATGCCTCGTTGAGTCCAGTATTTTTCTAAGTCAAAGCATCGTATGCATTGATATCACTCGATGCTTCGTAGAATGACGTCGAGGTCACTCCATGACTTTCAAAAAATCCAGTACTATTTTCTAATTCGTATGGCGTCGAGTTCACATAAAGCTTTTTGACGAATTCTTCTGGCCAAAATATTACAAGTCCAATTCATATTATATACACGACAAATCGGTCAACCCTCTAAAAAGTCTCGAAGAATTGTTTAAGTCACACTCGATGAATTCTCCTTAGCTGAATTACCAAGTTCAGCTCTATTCATGCGTCGAGTATCACTCGACGCCTACGCACCAGTCAACGCACTCAACGCTTCGTCGAGTCAAGTCGACTCACTCGATGCTTCTTGGATCTATGATTATTCTAAGTCAAATTGTTCTATGTGTCGAGTAGTACTCAACTCCTGCCCACCAGTCAATGCACTCAATGCTTCGTTGAGTCTAGTTGAAGCACATGATGTCTGTTACCAGCGGACCCCGAACCTGAGTCAGTTCTCTTGACTCAAAATTCGTGCAAGGTGTCTAGCACGAATTGGTTTATTACAGGTGCTCACCACTGCAGGTACCTATTCTATACCGCAGAATTTGTGGCTTTGTCTTGGATTTCAAGCATTCTCTGGTATACTTATTTACTTAGCATTGGGTAACTTCTTCCCCCTCCTTATTTTAGATTTTAATGTTATATTAATTTCTCGCATATCATATGAGTTTGGGGTTGTATAGTGAGATTTGTTACCCACCATGCACGTGCATCATTTCATGTTCATATCAGAAGCAAATTTCTTTAAGTTTTTAAAAATTAAATAATTTTCAGCATTTTCCGAACACCACTACACCCACTTGAGAACATACTTGTTTTGAACATCTTAGGTCAAACCTAATTTTTCATGATCGATTGGAAGGTTATTGTGCTGGAATATGATTGAGTCATAAAGTAACATGTTGACTCTTGTAGTGCTCCTAGTTGAGTGCTCGTGTGACATGTAGAATTTTTGTAGAAGAAACTTTCTCATATGCGTTAAGTTTTATAATTTTCTAATTACATGGACATTGTTTATTCTACTCGTAATTTGTGAATCTGGTAAAATTTGACGGTAGCGTAGGCGAGTGTGTATCCAACCTCTAGAGTAATATTACTTGAGTTGAGAGGAAGGATCGCCTTTCTCGGTGGCTAAGAACTTGCCCTTAATGACTCTCTAATCATGTTATAGGTTAGTTCTTTTGTGCAGGTGTGATTTAGGCCATTCGGTGGCCCGGTTGATCCATTCGTTAGCCCGGTTGATCCTTTGCACCGATCTTACATTTTATACTTGCTTAGCCCATTTGTTCATAATCCCTACCGTTTTACTTCAGTTCCACCATTTCACAAAAGTCAAAATGACTATCCTAATTGCACACCAAATGAGCTCAAGCTATTTTTGAATTTTAAAACCAGGTATTTATGTGGTGTATTGCTGTGAATGAGGTGACAAAGAGTTATTGAAGATGTAGCTTCAATTGGTTGTTGATTAAAAAGATAACAAAAATGAAAATTTGAAAAAAGAGAGAGAAAGAAGTGAAAAAAAAACTAAAATGAAAAAAAGTGTAAAGAAAAGTACTTTGGAATAGGCAGTCTACACACTCATAATATCATGTTGAAGTATGTGGGTGTGGCGCCCTGGTGTTCATTTTTTTTGTTAGTGATTTTATTGCGAGCTCATTTTTGTTAGGTGTGTCCTAACAGCCCAAATTTCAGCAGGCAAAATTTTGGGTGACACGGCCTTTGACATGGGCGTGTCCCAGGGCGTGTCCAGTTCGGGTTCGGCGCCAGGTCGACGAAATTCTGTGTTCAATGAATTGAGCTCGACGATTTGGCAAAGGCTTCGTGGGCTGGCAAATCGTCGAACGGAAATCGTCGAGGGCTGGCAAATCGTCGAACGGAAATCATCGAGCGCTTGCAAATCGTCAAACGGGAATCGTCAAACGCGGAATCGTCGAACGGAAATCGTCGAACGCTGGGCCAATCGTCGAGCGCTGGGCCAACTCGACGATAGCTGCCTGATCGTCGAATGGAAATCGTCGAACGCGCTGATCGTCGAGCACAAACCGTCGAACGCGCTGTTTGCCGATCCCTGGTGAGATCGACGATCGATGGCGAGCTCGACGATCGCTGCCTGATCGTCGAACGCAGATCGTCGACCGCAGACCTGAGACACGGGCGTGTCACATGGCGTGTCCCGCTGAGCTCTCGAGTAGGAGTAAGGGGTACACGGCTTATGACATGGGCGTGTCACAGGGCGTGTCCCACTGTCTCGAGTAGGTCGACACTTGCCACTAGAGTAGTTGGTTTCCTCTCGAGTAAGTCATCTCGAGTAGGTATCGAGTGAGTTACACGCCCCGTGTCACGGGCGTGACTTGGCCGACAGGGGCATGTACTGTGGTCGTGACCTGTTTCGGGATAAGGCGGTTTGTGCACCGCTTAGAGACACGGCCTGTGACACGGGCGTGTCACAGGGCGTGTCGGACCCGAAAAGCGGTTTTGCGAGTTTTTTGTGGCCGTTCATTTCCTTCAGTTGAGATCCAAAGGTTGAGCTTCTTTCCTACTTCCTTAAGGCCGAAAACAGAGAATGTATTCTTATTTTGTTATTGCCTTCATCTTTCTAAAAGTTTAGAGAGAGAAAGGGAGAGGAAGGAGGAGGAAGAAGAAGAAGGGTTGCTTGCTGGTGGAGCTTGAGAGTGTCAAGCTCAGATCTGAGGCCATTTTTGCAGAGGAAAAGCTCTTGTAGCCAGCTAGGAACTTCATGGCACCAAAGCGGTCTTCAAGGGTAGCTACTTTTCTTCTTAGTCATGTGAAGGCTTCCTTTTTGGCATATGTTTGTGATTCTCCCACCAAATGGTGGCTGATTTTGGGAGTCTTTGGGTTGATTCATGGAATCCCCTTTGTTGGCATATAGATCCGGAAATGGAGTACGAAATAGGCATGCTGTGTGAAGCCCATCTGGACAGGTTGGTCTGGATTGGTGATGTTGCATATGAATCGGAGAAGACTCCGTGATATACGTGTAGTTTAAGGAGTCAACGGGTTATGCCTGTGAAGGGTAGTCACAGGAAGTACTGGAGTGCTAGTCCAGGAAAATATTTGTGTTATGCTTGTGCTATTGGGTCATACCTGTGAATGAGTAACAGGAAGTACTGGTGTGACCAGAAAAGGCCCTTTGTGATGCTTGATGTCGTAGGTGGTACCTGTGAAGAGAGTAGTAGGAAGTACTGGTGTGCCTAGGAAAGACCCCTGACATTTGTGATAATGCGGGTCGTACCTGTGAATGAGTAATAGAAAGTACTGGTGTGCCCAGGAAAGACCCGCAAATGTTGTGAGATGAATGGGTGTAATAGAAATACCCAGGCTTGAATGCCAGAACAGGATCGGTGAGACCTACCCGCGCCTTTATTTAACCGCGAGTACGCCGTGCTCGGTGATTGCAAGGCGATTTGAGCAACAGGGGGTGGAGGATCCGACTTGCGTTATGTCCGTCCGACGTAAGACCAGAAGGTGCGGTCTGTTGAAGCGCATAACAAGAGTCTTAGGCCTACGCGCCATGACACAATGGGGGGCTACGGGCCATCCCTGTGTTTTAAGACTAGAACTCTGGCAGCATGCCATGGAGTAAATGCTCAAGAGAGTTGTCGTTGGGTTGCGACCCTGATACGGTGGTGGGCAACTGATTTGCCAATACACCAAGAATGTGCCCTGAGTGCACGGACCGTTGGGCCGGGTGGCTGACGGTTGTGATGGCATGTGTGTGTGAAAGCACATTATATGAGATATATTGTCATTCTTGTGATATGATATACCCTGCAGGGAAGATTACCGCAGCCCTGAGAAAAGGGGTAGGGTCGTTATAATTTGGTCAGCTGAATGTTGATCGTTGCCTCTGTTTGCAACCCTTTGGTGGAATGTCCCTGTGCAGGTGCTGGAGAATCGAGCGGGATGCATAAGGGTTGAAGTCCCAACTGCTTTTGCTGCTTCCGCTGCTTTCCCTCAAAGGCTACTGTGAATGTACATGTTATGTTTTCTTTTGATGTGGTCAGCCTGCGTGTCAATGTTTGGGCCACTGTTTGAAAGCCTTGTAAGGTCATAAGGCCAACGATGTTTACATGTTGTAAGACATTCCTATATGCTATAAAATGTGGAGTTTTATATGTTGGACATTCAGGAGAGGAGTTCAAGTGTATAGGCTTCCGTTAGAATGCTTTGTGTTCGGTGCGCTGCGCTACTCTGGTATCATTCCGTAACTTTTCCGCCTGTTTTGTGATATATGTTGTGGGGCCCCGGCCGGACCTTCTAGGATATACCATATGAATGGATGGGGTTATTACATTTTTGTTATCCGCTATCTCTGTCTTTCCCTCTCAAAGTCGTGGTCGACTTCTTTTGTGGGGTGGCGAGCACGTGTCTGTGTAAACCACGATAACACGTTTGAACTCCTGAATGTCCATGAGAGGACTGCAAATTCTTGTGTTTGAGGAACCTGCGTGTTCCTATTTTGTTTTGTTTGCTTGTGTAAGGCCTCTAATGTTTGTGTCTTGTCCCCTTTAGGTGACTCCGAGTGGTGTGGGGCAATCGGAGCCACAGCATTCGGCTGAAAGTACGGCACTAACTGAGGTGCCTACACCTCTACCATCTAGAAACCGTGCGACAAATTGCTGAGGCTTTGTTTGCGATGGTTCAAGGACATCCGGTTGGGCAGGCGCAAGGGCAGGTGCAGCCGGCCGTGCGGCCAAAACAAGTGGAGGCGAGGCCAGAACCTGTTGTGGTTGCGAATCCTCGAATCGCTGAGAAGCAGATGATGCGGTTTATGAGTTTTCACCCGCCGACGTTCTCGGGAGTGGGAGCTACTGCACATGCTCAGGATTGGCTATCGCGCGTCAAGCGGATCATGATGACGATTAGAACGGAGGAGCATCAGAAAGTCACCTTAGCGACTTTCCTTCTTGAAGGAGAGGCTACATTGTGGTGGGACGAGATGGAGCTGCATCACTTGGCGGGTCATCCCTTAATACAAGTATCGATAGAAGAATTCTCTCGACTCTTCCTAGCGAAGCACCTTCCTGCGGCACAACGGATTGCCATGGAGAATGCATTCTAAAGGTTGACGCAAGGTTATGGCAGTGTGGAAGCTTACCTGCATGAGTTTACATGCTTAGGGCGGTATGCGGGTTCGTTATTTGCTGATGAGAAACGAAAGATGAATAGGTTCTACGAAGGACTGCGGGACGAGCTGAGGTTCCCTCTTTCTAGTTCTGTGAACCAAGGCTTCCAGGCGTTGGTCGACACTGCAAGCGCACTAGAAAAAGACATGAAGAGAGTGCAAGGGAAGAGGGCATTGGCTGTGTCACAGCCAGAGTTTAAAGTGTCCCGACCGACGAAGTCATTCTATAAGAAGAAATGGGGCAAGAGGCCCAAGACGGCAGGACAAGCTCCGTCTTCTGTTGCATCAAGAGCAACGTCGGGAGCCATCTCCAAGCCGGATACTCGTACATGCTTCAATTTTTGCCGGGTGGGGCATATAGCTCGAGATTGTCGGATGCCGCCGAAGAGTGAAAAGAAGGCGGGAGCGTCATATGCTGACAAAGGAAAGGTGGTGGTGGACTCCTCTGTCTCTCAAGCGCAGCCCCGGGTATACAATCTTGGCCTGCAGGAGGCCATCAAGCAAAGTGACATCGTCACAGGTATGAGTTTAGTTTTGTGTATTTTATTATTTGTATGTTTTGCTTAATGCCTCTGTGGATGCGGCTTGTGTGTGTGACATGATTGTCTCAGGTTTTGTGCTTATTCGGGACACACTGGCGCGAGCACTGTTTGTTACAGGTGCATCGCATTTTTTTCTGTCTCGCGAGTTTATAGTGCGGCTTGGAATACACAGTCGTATGAAGACAGATAGCGTCAGAGTGGTGTTGCCGAATGGCTGTTGGATGCTTGCGGATCAAGCTTGCGATGTGGCGGTCCAAATAGGAAGTCGGTATTTCAGTTTGACTGCATCTGTATTGCCGATATCAGAATTCGACGTGATATTTGGTATGGATTGGTTTGCGGAGCAGCATGCCTTGATTGATTGCCAGTCCAAAGGAATCACATTGGGGCAGAATACCGAACACGAGACAAAGTTCGCGGGTATGCGAGGAGTGGGTGGGACATTGTTGTCTGCACTCCAAGTCTCAAAGGCTGTTCGGAATGGTGCGGAGTGCTACTTCGCCTTGATTCAGGCTGTTGAGCCTAAGACCAGTGTGGGTGATGTTCGATTGTGTCGGAATTTGCAAATGTGTTTCCCAAGGATCTCCCTGGGCTACCACCCCAGCGTGAGATTGACTTCACGATCGAGTTGATGCCAGGTGCGAAACCTATGGCCCGCACGCCATATCGCGTCGCGCCAAAAGAAATGGCGGAGTTGAAAGTCCAACTGCAGGAATTGATAGAGCAGGGGTTTATACGCCCATGCATGTCTCCTTGGAGCGCCCCTGTGCTTTTTGTGAAGAAGAAAGAAGGTGGATTGCGGTTATGTATAGATTATCGCGAATTGAATAAGCTAACTGAGAAGAATAAATATTCGATTCCGCGGATTGATGAGCTATTTGATCAGCTAGTGGGATCGTCTGTCTACTTGAAGTTGGACTTGAAATCCGGGTATTACCAATTGAGGATCCGGGAAGAAGATATTCCCAAAACCACATTTGGAATAAGGTACGGGCCGTACGAGTTCACGGTCATGCCATTTGGACTGTGCAATACGCCTTCGATATTTATGGACTTGATGCACCGAATATTCCGCGAGTACCTGGATCTGTTCGTGATAGTGTTTATTGATGATATCCTGCTGTACTCGAGATCGGAAGCCGATCATGAGGAACATTTGCGGTTGGTGTTGAATACATTGAGGCAAAATCAGCTCTATGTCAAGTTCTCGAAGTACGAGTTTTGGCTATCGTTAGTGGCTTTTCTGGGCCATGTGGTGAGTGGAGCGGGCATAGCTGTGGATCCAGCAAAGATAAGGGCCATACAAGAATGGTCGGTGTTATCTTCAGTGGCCGAGGTCAAGAGCTTCCTTGGACTAGCAGGCTACTACCGAAGATTTTTTGAAAACTTCTCGCGGATTGCTTTGCCGCTAACCACGTTGACACGAAAAGAGCAGAAATTTGTTTGGTGGCCAGAGTGCGCGCGAGCTTTTGAAGAGCTGAAGGTTCGGTTGACCACGACGCCGGTGTTGTCTTCGTCAAGTGGGATGGATGGATTTGTTATTTATAGTGATGCCTCAGGGAGCGGCTTAGGCTGCGTTCTTCTGCAGAATGGAAAGGTAATTGCTTATGACTCACGCCAGCTGAAGGTGCACGAGCGAAATTATCCTGTCCATGACTTGGAATTAGCGGCAGTGATTTTTGCACTCAAGTTGTGGCGACACTATCTTTATGGAGTGAAGGTGGAGATCTATACAGATTACAAGAGCCTTAAATACCTGTTGGAGCAGAAGGACCTGAACATGCGACATAGAAGGTGGTTGGAGTTCCTTGGTAACTACACTTATGAGATTCACTATACGCCCAGAAAGGGCAATATAGTCGCGGATGTCTTGAGTCGGCGGACTCCGGAAAGAGCAGCTTGGTTACAAAGGCATGATGAACGTCTCATCCAGGAGCTGGAAGCATTAGAGATTTCTTGTGTTGATAAGAATGCCACCGCCAATGCATGTCTGAACAGGACGGAGGTGCAAAGTGACCTTGCAGACCGAGTTCGACGGGCAACAGAGTTGGATGAAGATCTCCTACGCTATGCGAAAAATAGGCCAGAAGGGAAGTTCTCCTGGAATGACGGTCTTTTGCGGAAAGAGGGTCGTTTGTGCGTCCCGAATGTGGGTAAATTGAGGGAAGAACTGATGTATGAAGTGTATTATACAAAGTATTCCATTCACCCTGGGAGCACGAAGATGTTCAATGATATGAAAAAGCTATTCTGGTGGCCAGTGCTAAAGAGAGATGTTGCCCTCTATGTGGCCAAATGCCAAACATGTGCGATGGTGAAGGCGGAATGCCAAAAGCCGGGTGGTTATTTGAAGTCGCTGCCGATTCCAGAGTGGAAGTTTGATGATTTTTCCATGGATTTTGTGCACGGGTTGCCGAGATCTCAGCGAAGAAATGATTCCATCTGGGTGATTGTTGACCGGCTAACTAAAGTGACACATTTTCTCCCGAACAGGCGGGATGATTCGGTCGAAAGTTTGGTAAAATTATATGTTGACCAGATTGGGCGGCTGCACGGTGTTTCTCGGAGCATCGTAAGTGATCGAGATGGTCGATTCACGTCAAATGACTGGAGGCTAGTTCACCGACTGTTGGGCACGAAGTTGACATTCAGTACGGCCTTTCATCCCCAAACAGATGGCAAAACGGAAAGAACCAACAGGACAATGGAGGACATACTCAGGATGTGCGCCCTAGACTTCGGAAAGAGATGGGAAGATCATCTCTATATGGTGGAGTTTGCATATAATAACAGCTACCAGGCGAGCATTGGGATGGCACCGTATGAAGCTCGGTATGGACGGAAGTGCCAAACTCCCTTGGCTTGGGTAGAAGCGGGCAAAGCTCGAGTGTATAATAAAAATGAGGTCGATGAAGCAAATTCAACCATACGGACCATTCGAGAGAGGCTACTTATAGCTCAAGATCGTCAAGTGAAGTACTACAACGCCAAGCACCGGAACGTGGAGTTCGCTGTTGGCGATTGGGTTTACTTGAAGATCAAGCCCTTCAAAGGTGTCTCCAGGATTCAACGTTTGAAAAAGTTGAGTCCAAGATATTTGGGTCCATTTGAAGTGGTCGAGCGAGTCGGAGAAGCGGCATATCGACTAGCACTTTCAGTATGCTTGGGTGGATTACATGATGTGTTTCACATCTCGGTGCTTCGGAAGGCCGTTAAAGATCCAGCTCAGGTGATCGCGGATGATCGTGTGCCGGTAGAGTATGGGATAACAACGAGAGTTAGACCCATTCAGATCGAGGATCGAGACGAGAAACAATTTCGGAAAAAAACGGTCGGGATGGTTAAAGTCCGGTGGGACAACTGCGACCATGAGGAACTTACATGGGAGCGAGGGCAAACCATGCGAGTGGAGTTTCCCGAACTATTTCTGTAATGAGTGGAGAGTGAAAATATGTTGGTGTAACATGAGAATTTTAATGTTATAACTGTTTGGTTGCTGATTACCAACCTCTATACCAATTTCGAGGATGAAATTTCTTGTAGGAGAGGAGGGTTGTAACAGCCCAATTTTCAGCAGGCAAAATATTGGGTGATACGGCCTGGGACACGGGCGTGTCCCAGGGCATGTCCCGCTCTGTTTCGGCGTCAGGTCAACGAAATTCTATGTTCAACGAATTGATCTCGACGATTTGGCAAAGGCTTCGTGGGCTGGCAAATCGTCGAACGGAAATCGTCGAGCGCTAGCAAATCATCGAACGGGAATCGTCGAAAGCGGAATCGTCGAACAGAAATCGTTGAACGCTGGGCCAATCGTCGAGTGCTGGGCCAACTCGACGATCGCTGCCTGATTGTCGAATGGAAATCGTCGAACGCGCTGATCGTCGAGCGCAAATCGTCGAACGCGTTGTTTGCCAATCGCTGGTGAGATCGACGATCGCTGGCGATCTCGACGATCGTTACCTGATCGTCGAACGCAGATCATCGAGCGCAGACCTGAGATACAGGTGTGTCACATGGCGTGTCCCGCTGAGCTCTCGAGTAGGAGTAAGGGGTACACCGCCTGTGACAGGGGCGTGTCTCAGGGCGTATCCCGCTGTCTCGAGTAGGTCGACATTTGCCACTCGAGTACTTGGTTTCCTCTCGAGTAAGCCATCTCTAGTAGGTCTCGAGTGAGTTACACGCCCCGTGTCACGGGCATGACTTCGCCAATACGGGCGTGTACTATGGCCGTGACATAGTTTGGGATAAGGTGTTTTGTGCACCGCTTAGAGACACAGCCTGTGACACGGGAGTGTCACAGGGCGTGTTGGACCCGAAAAGCGGTTTGCGGGTTTTTCGTGGCCGTTCGTTTCCTTCAGCTGAGATCCAAAGGCTAAGCTTCTTTCCTACTTCCTTAAGGCCGAAAACAGAGAACGTATTCTCATTTTGTTATTGCCTTCATCTTTCTAAAAGTTTAGAGAGAGAAAGGGAGAGGAAGGAGGAGGAAGAATAAGAAGGGAAGCTTGCTGTTGGAGCTTGAGAGTGTCAAGCTCAGATCCGAGGCCATTTCTGTGGAGGAAAAGCTCTTCCTAGCCAGCTAGGAACTTCGTGGCACCAAAGCGTTCTTCAAGGGTAACGACTTTTCTTCCTAGCCATGTGAAGGCCTCCTTTTTGACATATGTTTGTGATTCTCCCACCAAAGGTGACTGATTTTGGGAGTCTTTGGATTGATTCATGGAATCCACTTTGTTGGTATATAGATCCGGAAATTGAGTACGGAATAGGCATGATGTGTGAAGCCCATCTGGACAGGTTGGTCTGGATTGGTGATATTGCATACGAATCGGAGAAGACTACGTGATAAACATGTAGTTTAAGGAGTCAACGGGTTATGCCTGTGAAGGGTAGTCGCAGGAAGTACTTGAGTGGTAGTCCAGGAAAATGTCTATATTATGCTTGTTCTATTGGGTCGTACCTGTGAATGAGTAACAGGAAGTACTGGTGTGACCAGGAAAGGCCCTTTGTGATGCTTGATGTCGTAGGTGGTACTTGTGAAGAGAGTAGCAGGAAGTACTGGTGTGCCCAGGAAAGACGAAGGACATTTATGATATTGCGGTGTCGTACCTGTGAACGAGTAACAGGAAGTACTGGTGTGCCCAGGAAAGACACGCTAATGTTGTGAGATGAATGGGTGTAATAGAAATACCCAGGCTTGATTGCCAGAATAGGATCGGTGAGACCTACCCGCGCCTTTATTTAGCAGCGAGTACGCTGTGCTTGGTGATGACAAGGTGATTTGAGCAACGGTGAGTGGAGGATCCGACCTGCGTTATGTCCGTCCGACGTGAGACCAGAAGGTGCGGTCTGTTGGAGCGCATAGCAAGAGTCTTAGGCCTACGCGTCATTACACAATGGGGGGCTATGGGCCATCCCGGTGTTTTAAGACGAGAACTTCGGCTGCACGCCAGGGAGTAAATGCTCAAGAGAGTTGTCGTTGGGTTGCGACCCTGATACGGTGGTGGGCAACTGATTTGCCAGTACACAAAGAATGTGCCTTGAGTGCACGGACCGTTGGGTCGGGTGGCTGGCGGTTGTGAGGGCATGTGTGCGTGAAAGAACATTATATGAGATATATTGTCATGCTTGTGTATGATATGTCTGCAGGTAAGATTACCACTGCCCCGAGAAAAGGGGTAGGGTCGTTATAATTTGGTTAGCTGAATGTTGACCGTTGCCTCTGTTTGTCACCCTTGGGTGGAATGTCCCTGTGTAGGTGCTGGAGAATCGAGCGGGACCCATAAGGGTTTAAGTCCCTACTGCTTTTTCTGTTGCCGTCGCTAGCACTCGAAGGCTATTGTGAATGTACATGTTATGTTTTCTATTGATGTGGCCGACCTGGGTGCCAATGTTTGGGCCACTGTTTGAAAGCCTTGTAAGGCCATAAGGCCAACAATGTTTACATGTTGTAAGGCATTCCTATATGCTATAAAATGTGGACTTTTATATGTTGGACATTCAAGAGAGGAGTTCAAGTGTATAGGCTTCCGCTAGAATGCTTTGTGTTTGGTGCGCTACGCTACTCTGGTATCATTCCGTAACTTTTCCGCCTGTTTTGTGATATATGTTGTGGGGCCCCGGCCGGACCTTATAGGATATACCATATGAACGGATGGGGTTGGTGCATGTGTTAAGCCTCCATATTTATCATAGTCTTCCGCACTGCAACGTAAGCCTTTATATTAACATAAGTCCTATTGCATTGAACTTTGAACATAACTAGTGTCGAGAAGAGAGTGTGAATGGGCAAACCTATGGTCATCGACATTGATGGGAATCTTTGGATGTTGTCCAGATCCCCGATCTTTGCAATATTCCTCTTAGCAACTGAGATGCTTTATCCCTACGCATGACTTGAAGATTTACAACGATTCTAGTTACGAATAGGCATAATATGTAAAAATAAAATTAAAAAAATGTAAATTAATTCCTATGCATAAAAGATTCTTTTACAAAAATTCCAAAGCGTCCATCTGTGCGGTTTGGCAATGTACTTTGTGTATTCAATTTCTTAGCGAGCATGTAATTTTTTAATCTTCAGGGAAAATAGTTTGCTCAGGACGATAAATGAGAAATTTTGGGGGTGTGATGAGTCTAATTTATACAGTGATTTCAGGACATATCAAGGTATGTTTTCACTTATAAACACTTCACTTTTATCATGTATTCACTCATATTTCTCAAAATCTCATTTTGTATACAAAGTGTTTCATTTACCCATGTTGGTGTGCAATTGCGCACTGATCTATCTTTGGGGTGCGCACATCAAGCCCCCATAGTTGCATCTTGTCATTATGGCAAATGGATTAGCACTCCAGTGGCAATTGGTCCCAGAAATATCAAATTGAGCATTAGGGCAGATGCAACATTTATTAATTAATTCTATGCATTTCACACGACCATGTGAATTTCCATCACGCGCGGGTATTTTAATCGTGAGAGCTCATACATTCGTTGTAATGACTCAACATAATGATGAATTCACTATCACACGGTCGTGAGTTGGTCATTCGCGCACAATTTATTCGACAATGCGAGCTCTGACCCTTAAAATGTTGCAAAACTGGGTGATCTGCCGCTGACTGTTTGTTTTTTCCTCACACGGTTGATTCCAACTATGTAAGACCATTATCACACACTTTTTTTTAATGTTCCAGATCGTACGGTCATGAGATTTCCTACACGCATGTTTCTAGCCGGTCGTGCCTAATCATTTTATAAAATACACAAATCTGGTTGTATTAGTGTGTTAGTTCTTCCATATCGCATCGCAGTGCATTTTGCCTGAGTGTCAAGGAAAGTTTGCCTGAGTGTCAAGGAAATTCTGCGCGAGTTCTATTTAAACCGTCATTTTTAAGTTCTGCAGGGCCCCAATTTTCTTCCACGTTATTTTGTCTTTTTTTACTCTTTGAGCGGGTGTTTTTCCCTAAGCTCCCCTCCACTTCCACGAGCATAATAAGGAAGGGTTTATAAGGGATTTTGTGGCTCAAGAAGAGATTTAAAGGGTGATTTTGACATGGCATCCATAGTTCCATCGAGAAGACGAATAAATAGGAGGAAGAGACAACCCTCTAATACCTTGGATTACAACCAAAGTTAGAGTTGGAGATTTGCTCCCTCCTCCACAACAGACAAGTCTGAAGTGGCGGTTGTATCGTATTCTAAAATTATCATTTCTTGATTTTCATTATTTCTCTTTTGCACCTATTTTTCATTATTGTGAGGGAATTCACAAGTATTCTATGCTTTTATAAAGATAGAGTTGTGTATTTCAACGTGCTCATTATGAACTACCAAGAAGATGAGCTAGAAGTGGTGTGAGCTTCATTGACCTTGTATGCAAATAAGGAGTCGTGCTAGGAGTTTTGCTACCTCCAACATCTTTGAGCGACAAACCCGGGCATTAGGTGTATTGATTTCCTTATCTCCATTTTATTTAAACTCTGTCTCTTTGTTGACTTATGCAATTAATTTTGAATGTGTTTTTGAATACATTATAGTAAACTCATATTTTCATTGTATTGAAAATTATTTCGTTATTCATGAAAGTATGAGGATAATTTTTTGTGTATTTGGTTGTTGCTACAGTGATGAGCGATGAGGTCAATACGAACCTCAGTTTCACTTCCACAACTTTCAATTCCCTTCCACTTGCTCTCATGTAACACCACCATCCATCGCATGGGATATAACAGAAGGTCCGGTCGGGGCCCCACGCCATATTCCACGGACAGTCAGTGGAGTTGCATGTTAATACCAAATAACTATTACACAATATCAAATCCTAACTTAGAGTATTCTAGCGGAAGCTTTTGGAAGAACCCATCACAGAGCGTGAAAGTCAACTATAGCCCAAAGCAGGAATGAAAGAATCAATAAACAAACAGTCTTGGACTTATGACATTACAAATGTTTTCGTAAAGAAAAAGTGTTTTACATACTTCGGTACGCAGGCCGGTCATACATGAAAGTAGGAAAATAAAACACTTCGCTTTGGCCTTCAAGGGCCAGCACTGCATCAAGGGCTTCAGCCTGCTACTTTTCACTTGGCTCACTTGTTCCTGCATAAGAACAATCCACTGAACGGTGGCAAAACAAGGCAACGGTCAGCAAAATCCGACCAAATTATAATGACCCCACCCCTTACTCGGGGCGACGGTGTTCCTTCCCAACATTATATTAGAAAATCCATACATAGCAATGAAAGTGCAATTTAAGAATACTTCACCAAAGTTGTAGGCATGAACGACCACACAACTCGTGCTCTCTGGGCACATTCTCCGTGTCCGTACAAAAACCAATAGGTGTATTGCTTTCCGCGGAGTGCGGACGTACGACGTTCCGACTGTTCTGCACCACTCTTGGTCACCTATATACGTAGGATGCAATATTAATGGACCAAAGTAAATCGCAAACATCAATCATAGGAACACGCAGGTTCCTCAAACATGTGTATTTTCATTCCTAAGTGGACATTTATGGCTTCTTTTCATGTTATAATGGTGACAGACATACATGTGCTCACAACCCCTTAAAATAATTCGCCAATGAATTCATATAAGAAAGACCGACACCGTAGTATGATACCAAATTGTAACACCCCCATCCTTTGAATGTGATATAACATAAGGTCTGGCCGGGGACTCACACCATATTCCACGGACAGTCAGTTGAGTTACATGTTAATTTCAAATAACTATTACACAATATCGAATCCTAACACAGAGCATTATTTCAAAAGCTTTTAAATCAGTTGGAAGAACCCATCACAGAACATGAAAATCCATTATAGCCCAAAGCAGGAATGAAAGAATCAATACACAAGGAGTCTTGGCCTTATGTCCTTACAAATGTTTTTTTAAACAAGAAGTGTTTTATATACTTCAGCAAGCAGGTCGGCCATACATGAAAATAGGAAAATAAAACACTTCGCTTTGGTCTTCAAGGGCCAGCACTACATCAAGGGCTTCTGTTGGGTACATTGGAAAATGTGTACCAGATTTGAAGAAGCCTCACCGTACTCAATGATATACATCAAGGTGTATTTGATGTGCTTTGAGTTTATATGTGCAAGTTAAGTAATTGCGGGAAATGCAGAAAAGTTTCAAAGTCCATGTGTCGACACCTAGAGATGCAGTGTCGACACTTATGAAGGCTTGTGTTGACACCTAGAGAAGCTATATCGACACTTGGAGTATTTGTGTCGATACCAGGAAAGGCAGAGTCGACACCAGAAGAAAAGTGTCGACACATACAGGCAGTGTCGACACACTATGAAGAATACTCAACATATATCATGTCGACACTTAGAGGCAGTGTCGACACACAGAGAAACTTAGTCGACATCCAATATGTCGACACCAGGAAGCTGTGTCAACACACTGAAGTCATTGTCGACATCAACTGTGTCGACACACAGGACTTGTGTCGACACACAGCAAAGCTTCACCAAAGTTAAAGTAAAAGAAGTTCTAGTGTCGACACAAAGGAGATGTGTCGACAATCAGCAAGTTTCAATACAAGAAGGCATGTGTCGACACAAAGGAGATGTGTCGACACACAACAGAATTCAACTAAGTGTTAAAGAAGAAGTACTTGTGTCGACACACAGAATCAGTGTCGACACATTCAACAGAAGGCTTGTGTCGACACACAGAATCAGTGTCGACACATTCTGAAGAAGCAGTGTCGAGAAGCTGTTACAACAACACAAGGAGTTGTGTCGACACCATCAAGGCTAGTGTCGACACTTAGTTCACTTGTGTCGACACTTGGTCTATTTGTGTCGACACATAATGAAGAACAGTCTCGACACTTTCAGACAGAGACAGTGATTTCAAGAAGTGACTGGATGACTTGACAGCTGCCATTTCAGCCGGTCTACTACAACTGTCAGAGATGTCAGAAGTTCGTTAGAAACCAGATCAGCTGGTTATCTTGGAGGAAGACTATATAAAGGCCTTTATCCTTCAACAGAGAAGTATCTAAAGAATCAACAAATATAATCAATCAGAAGATTAAGAAGATCAATACAGATCCAGAGAAAACTGTAAATCAGTATTTTGAAGAAATTTTAGATTTACTTGGAGAGAGAGAACTCCAGTATCTAAAGTCTAGAAAGAGACTTGTTAATCAAATCTCTTAAGAAGCAGGTTCTGAACCAGACTGCAAAGCAGGATCCAGATTTAATTCTCTATCCTAAGAAGGAAGTTGTCAGCCGGCCTTCTTCAAGAAGATCATCTTTACTGAGTTCAGACTCAAGAAGCCTTGAAGAAAGCAAAGACAAAGTTGATCTCAGGAATCAGTGCTATCAAGAACTGATCAAGAAGGTTGCCCTCTTCATTCTCTCAAACAGAGTGGTGATCTTACATCTTATTATTTTCCTTTTGTAGGATCCTAAGGGATCTGAGTTGTAAGCCTAAATTTATAAAGGCTGAGGTAGCGCTTTAGAGCCTGAGTGTAGGAGAATCTATTCTCTGAGTGTAGGCCTTGTTGAAGGCTGAGGTAGGGTTGTTTAGCCTGAGTGTAGGTCTTGTTGAAGACTGGGTGGTAGGGCTTTGTGCCTGAGTTGTGGGAGTGGGGACACTCTGAGTTGTAGGAACCTGTTTGGTATTCTGAGTTGTAGGATCTGAGGATCTGAGGAGAAGTGCAGAAGTTAGGCTGAATCTACTACACTACTAGATAGGCGAAGGGGGAAGTTGATGTACCCAGACCTTGGGGAACTACTATAAACTCTGTGTGCACTCTGTGAATGTTTATTTCTGTGGTTGCTGTATTGTGATAACTGTAGAATTTGCATTTGTTGCTTATAGTACAAAACAGTTTGTCTGCCTTAAAGTAAAAAAGAAAAAGTACACCTATTCACCTCCCCCCTCTCAAGGTGGTTAGACACTATTTCTTTCAAGTGGTATCAAAGCGAGGTTGCTCAAAAAGGGACATAACAGTCTGAGTATGATCCTGTAGGAAGATTCAGAACAAAAAAGTATCAAGAAAATGGGTTCTAGTGAGAATCACAAAGAGCTGGGGTCCATGAAATTGCCAATATGTAGAAAAGAGATATTTGGTATATGGAAAGAGAGTGTTAGACTCTTTATGGAAGCTTCTGACCCAAGGATATATATTACTGTTAAGGAAGGCCCATATGTGCCAATGAAGGTATCCATTCTGGATGCAAATCAGAAAACTCCCAAGGACTTCTCTGAAATGACTAAAGATGAAATCATTCTGGCCACTATGGACAAGAGAGCCCAGAATATAATTGTTAGTGCCATTGATGATGCAACATTTCAGAACTTAATTCATTGTAAAACCTCTAAAGAAATGTCGGACACATTAATAGTCTATATGGAGGGATCAAAGGAAGTAAGACAAGATAGGAAGTTCTTGTTAAATTAGGAATATGAAAGCTTCAGACAAGGAAAGTCTGGTAGCATTACTGAATGTTACAAGAAGTTCTATTGGATAGTTAATGAATTGATGTCCTGTGGAAGAGATTTCAGCAACTATGAGCAGAATGACAAGTTCTTAAAATCTCTGACTAAGGACTGGGACACCAAGATTTGTGCCATTAGGGAAGTGTCCAAACTAGCTGATATACCTCCTCCAACTTTGTTTGGAAAACTGTTATCTTATGAGATGCAGTTAATGGCTAGAAAGGAGGAAGAGAAGAATACTAGAGTGGAGCACAAGAAAAAGTCTGTGGCCTTCAAGACTGATTCCACTAAGAAGTATAGAAGCAAGTCTCCATCTCTACCTCAAATAATTGCTGAGGCCATCACAGATAATTCAGATAGCAAGAATTCAGATAGCAGTGAAAGTGATGAAGACTTTGCTGCTTTTACTAGGCATTTTCAAAAATTTCTGAATAAGAAGCAGTGGAGGTATAAGCCTTCCACTTCTCAGCCAAAAGATGACTATTATTAGAAGATAAAGTCATCCAGGAATGACAGAAGAAGGTCCAAGCCAAGCAAAGCTACATCCTCAAAGATTGTGTGCTATTAATGCAATAGACTAGGACATGTAGTGGCTGACTGTCCTGAAAAGAGGAAGGAGTCAGCTGACAAAAAGAAGACTCAGGTTAAGTGCAAAAAGGAAAAGTCCTTTGTTGCTAAGAAAGACAAGAGTCTAACAGATCAGTCATCTTCAGAAATAGAATCAGAAGCTGAAGCCTACATTGGATTATTTGCTGAAGAGGAAGAAGATGAGTTCATGCAGCTAATGAACTCAATTTATGAGCATGAGGACCATCAATGCAAGGGACTGATGGCTTTATCTGAAGGAGACAAGAACCAGGATCAGCCTCGACCAAGTAAGGTACAAAGTTGTTCTTCTAGTTCAATTTATAGTACTGAGTCAGAGTCAGATACATCTGCATCAAGTGATGTGGGTGGGTCTGAATCTGAAGGAGATATTCATCAGTTAATTGATGAATATAGGGACTTGTTGCAGGCCTTGAAAAAAAGCAAAACCTTACCCAAAACGCAGGCAAAAGAGATTGCTAGTCTTAAATTGGCTGCTGCTGATTCAGACAAGTTGTTAGATCAGAAACTGAATGAGATAACCAGACTGAAAAATATTACTGTTATTGAGATGGGTACTATTACATTTAAGAATGATCAAATTAGAAATTTGGAGGTTAGACTTCAGAAGGAGAAAGAGATATTAACAAGATTTTCTAAACCTAAATCTGTTTTACCCTTGATAGATGAGTTTGTAGCTTAAAAGGGTAAGACTAGATTAGGGTTTAAAAAACCTGTCTGGACTTCTAGGTCCAAATCTAAGGGCAAAGCCCCAGCACAAAACAAGAAGCCTGCTGTAGATAATTCAGCCAGGGTAGTACCCAAACAAAGGTACAACACGTTTGAGTGCTGGTGTTGTGGCAAGATAGGCCACTTTGCCTTAGATTGTTGACACAATTCAAGTGTCAAGGAGAGTAGCAAACTGCCTGCTAGATGTTGGAGTTACCATTGTTATCTGGAAGTGATCTAACATGTAATCTCACTGCCAACACGATATGAGCCTGCAGGGTCGCACATAAGAGATGTGGAGAAGTTGGATGATTGACTGTGTTGGTAAAGGTTACCAATCACCGACCTGAATGGGGTTATGGGCAAAGTGTTGCCTTAAAGGAGAGTCGGGTTGGGCAAAGTGTTGCCTTGGTGGATTGGTGCTCGGATTCTCGCCGATCGACGAGAATCGTCGAGTAGTGTACTCTGATTCTCACCGATCGACAAGAATCATCGACCCTGTTCGACATGTATCGTCGGTGATTCTCGACGATCGACGAGAATCGTCAACCTACGATTCGACGTGAATCATCGGGCATTCTCGCCGATTGATTCTCGCCGAATCTGCTGGTGATTCTCGCCGACCGATTCTCGCTGACTGGTTCTCATCGATCCTAGCCGATACTCGCCGATCCTTAGTGATTCTCGACGATCGATTATCACTGATCGGCTGGTGATTCTCGCCGACTCTGGAACCCTTATTCTTGGGTGGTCTGCGGATAGCGACAATCCTAAGTCTATTTTATACTTTAGGTATAAATAGAATACTTAGGGTTTTTTGGGACAGCTCTCTCCTTGGCTGATCGAAACGAAATCGACGGAAGGGTTCCGCTCGCCGTTTATTCGCTCCGCCGATCCCGAATCCCGCCGACGGAAGGGTTCCGCCGCCGTGTTCGCTCCGTCGACCTCCTTCTCTCCGGCGATCGTTGCTGGCGTTGCTTTTCCTGGCGCGGACCTAGCAGTCTGTGGAATAGCAAGGTGCGGTCTTTCTCCTTCCCGATAATCCGTGCGACGGATAGATCGGCGTTCTCCCGCTCGTGTGGATTTCTGCAGAGACGTGGACATCATTCTACGTAGAACTCGCCACCAGCAAGAACGCAAAGCTTGGAGGATCTCCGTTGAGTTGTGACTCAACGCCACCGAGGTAATTTTTGCCTAGTTGTTTGTTAACTTCTTGATTCGACTATCATGGCCCGATCCCATTTCTTTTGGGTTTTCTTGATGTTTTTATTATTCCGCTGCGTGCACAAGTGTTGTGCCATCCTCATAGAGAAACCCAACAGTGGTATCAGAGCGAGGTTTCGGCCATGATTGTTGTTTTGGAAGTATTGTTATTCCAGTGCGTGTAAACCTAGGGATTTTGAAGTGTTCTAAATGTCTAGATTTAGTCTTGGTACCTCGCCAAGAACTTCTGGAATTTTGTGGAAATTTCTAATTGTTAGAAATTGCAGTCTCCTTAGCAGTAACCATCCCTCGTGTTTGTTTTGGATTTTGAATCCAACAAAGAGAGATGAGCTTGTCTACTGCTTTAAGTTGAGTTGTCTTTGCCTTTGTCCAATGCATGTAAATCTGAGGATTTGGAAATTTCCGGTTTTTCAGATTTAGCCCTTCCTTCTATCAATCGTTGATGGTGTCAGGATGTGCACATAAGGGATGCATGTGGTTTAGATATTGTTTTTCTTGGGATGTGCACATTGATCAAATGTTGATCATGGTTAATTGTTAACCTATAATCAAAATCCCTTCATCAAATATTAAGTGTTCGGATGCCTTCCGATGGATGACACTCTTCCTGCCTCGATCGATGAAGTGTGGCCTTGCCAAAGCAAGGTGCATTAATCTATCTTGGTAAGGGTGCGAGCGGATAATTGTGATATCCCACTGTCGACATCGGGTCCAGCTTAACTAGGTGACCTCAAAGGTTGAGTGCCTAGAGGCATAGGGTTGGCATGCATCATATGATGGATGCGAATAAGGAGTTATTCACCAACCATACAAGAATTGCATGAGGATGGAATTGGCAAGCGTTGCCTACCTAAATAACCGCATCGTGGGAGGAAAGCCAAAGCTGACTAATTGTGTTGGTGAAATACGAATCTTGTCCACTAAGAGAGTAGCTCGCATGAACTCTCCGAATTGTTAGTGAGGGCTATCATTTCGAATAAAATAGTGGGAGTGTTTTAATTGAAGTCCAAATTAAAATAAATTGTATTTGAAATTTTGGTACTGATTTTATTCTGCATAAATTCTTGTAGAATTCCATGGCAAGTGTTTCACACTCCACGTTGTCTCTGAGAGCCATCCTTGAGAAGGATAAGCTCAGTGGGACTAATTACATGGACTGGTATAGGATCCTGAGAATTGTTCTCAGGCAAGAGCGAAAGCTCTATGTCTTGGAAGAAGAAGCCCCCGAGGTGCCGACCGGGAACTCTTCCCATGCTGAGAAGGATACTTATAAGAAGTATACTGATGATGCTTTAGATGTCGAATGCCTTATACTTGCCACTATGAACTCTGAGCTTCAGAAGCAACATGAGAACATGGGGTGCAAGGAGATTGACGAGCATCTCAAGAAAATGTTTCAAGGGCAGGCTCGTCAAGAGAGGTTCGACGTCACAAAAGCATTGTTTCAGTGCAAGATGGGAGTTCGAGACTCAGTAGGGACTCACGTACTCAAGATGATTGGGTATATAGAGAACCTTGAAAGGCTGGGTTTTCCTCTTGGTCAAGAGTTGGTCACAGATCTGATCCTGCAATCATTGCCGGACAGTTATGAGCAGTTCGTCTTGAACTACAACATGAATGAAATAGACAAGACACTGCCCGAACTCCTAGGAATGTTGAGAACTGCCGAAATCAATATGAAGAAGGCCAAGCCTGCCAGCCCCATACTGATGGTGCATATGGGCAAGGGCAAGGCCAAGGGCTCTAAGAAGACGAAGGTGGGACCTAAGTCATACCTTGAGCCCAAGTCTTAAGCACTGATGAAAAAGAAAAGCACGGTGAAGGAAGGGAAATTCCACCACTGTGGCAAGGCTGGTCATTGGAGGAGGAACTGTCCTTCGTACATTGAAGGTCTGTAGAAATTGAAGGGAGGTATGACTTCCGCTTCAAACGTTTACGTTATAGAGATAAACCTTTCTGCTCCTTCATCTTGGGTATTGGATACCGGATGTGGTTCTCACATTTGTACAAATGTGCAGGAACTGGGAAGGAGATGATTGCTGAGTAAAGGGGAGGTGGACCTCCGCGTCGGCAATGGAGCAAGAGTTGCTGCTGTAGCCGTAGGGGTTTACCGTCTTTCTTTGCCCAGTGGGCTTGTAATAGAACTAAATAACTGTTATTTTGTTCCGGCCATAACTAGAAACATTATATCTATTTCATGTTTGGACATGATTGGATTTTCTTTTATAATTAAGAACAACTGTTGTTCTATATTTAAGAATGATGTTTGTTATGATGTAGCTCAATTGTTTAATGGTCTTTATGTTTTGAACTTGGACCATCTGATCTGTAATGTAGAAAATAATAAAAGACTAAGAACAAATGACTCGAACCCTGCGTTTCTCTGGCATTGTCGTTTGGGCCATATCAACGAGAAGCGCATATCCAAGCTCCATAGAGATGGACTTTTGGACTCATTTGATTATGAATCATTTGAGCGATGTGAATCTTGTTTGTTAGGCAAGATGACTAAAGCTCCTTTCACTGGTTATACCGAGAGGGGTGAGGATCTCTTGGGTGTTGTACATAGTGATGTATGCGGACCCATGAGTTCCATGGCTAGAGGTGGGTATTTCTACTTTGTTACATTTACTGATGATTTCAGTAGATACGGATATGTGTATTTTATGAAGTGCAAATCCGTGACCTTTGAAAAGTTCAAAGAGTTCAAGAATGAAGTAGAAAACCAGTTGGGTAAAAGGGTTAAAGCACTCCGATCTAATCGAGGTGGCGAATACCTGAGTCATGAGTTCCGTGATAATCTGAAAGAGTGTGGTATTGTATCACAGCTCACTCTACCTAGAACACCACAACATAATGGTGTGTCTGAGAGGAGAAATCATACTCTGTTAGACATGGTACGTTCGATGATGAGTCATGCAGACTTGCCTGTTTCCTTTTGGGGTTTTGCTTTAGAGACTGCTGCAATGACATTGAATCGCGCTCCAACGAAAACGGTTCTGAAGACACCATATGAGATATGGACTGGGAAGCGTCCTAGTATGCCATTCATTAAAATTTGGGGCTGTGAGGCATACGTGAGACGTCAAATGCCTGACAAGCTGGAACCCAAATCGGATAAATGTTATCTGGTGGGATATCCTAAGGAAACGAAAGGGTATTACTTTTACCTACCGTCTGAGGGCAAAGTGTTTGTCGCAAGGACTGGTGTCTTCTTGGAGAAAGAGTTCTTATCAAGAAAGACTGAAAAGGTAGAGCTTGAAGAAGTTCAAGAACCACATGTAATGAATGAACCGGAATTGGATTCTGAGACAGGACTACAAGATGTTGTAGCTAGAGAACCTGCTCAGGGAACACAAGTCCTACGTAGATCTGGTAGACCGAGGTTTGAGCCTGAGAGATATGGATTTCTCTTGTCTCAAATAGGTAATGTGTTGCTTATGGATCATGATGATGAACCAACAACCTACCAAGAGGCTATGAATGGACCGGAATCCGACAAATGGCTTGAGGCTATGAAATCCGAAATGGACTCCATGTATGCAAACCAAGTTTGGAACTTGGTGGAACCACCTGAAGGGGTACGACCCATAGGGTGCAAGTGGGTTTTCAAGAAGAAGACCGACATGGATGGGAATGTACAGACATTCAAAGGGCGACTGGTGGCTAAGGGTTTCAAGCAAGTTCATGGTATTGACTATGATGAGACCTTTTCCCCTGTTGTCATGGTAAAGTCCATTAGGATATTGCTTGCTATTGCTACGTATTATGACTACGAGATCTGGCAGATGGATGTCAAAACGGCTTTCCTTAATGGAAACCTCCTTGAGGAAGTGTATATGATACAACCCGAGGGTTTTGTATCCCCAGATGAAGCCCCTAAAATATGCAAGATGAATAAGTCCATCTATGGACTGAAACAGGCCTCTCGAAGTTGGAATCTTCGTTTTGATGAGAAAATAAAAGAGTTTGGTTTCATCAAGAATGAAGATGAGTCTTGTGTTTACAAGCGAATCAGTGGGAGCATTGTTGTCTTCCTGATATTGTATGTAGATGGCATACTGTTGATTGGGAATGACATTCCTACCCTGAGAGTTGTTAAGAACAACCTAGGGAACTGCTTTTCAATGAAGGATTTGGGTGAAGCGACTTACATACTCGGTATTAAGATCTATAGAGATAGATCGAAGAAGTTGCTGGGTTTGACCCAGAGTACGTACATCGAAAAGGTGTTGAAGCGGTTCAACATGCTTGAGTCCAAGAAAGGATTTTTGCCCATGTCTCATGGTGTGAATCTCTCTAAGGACCAGTGTCCAAAGTCTTGTGAAGATAAGGACCGCATGAAGTTGATTCCATATGCTTCGGCAATTGGATCAATCATGTACGCGATGTTATGTACTCGACCCGACATATCCTTTGCTTTGAGCATGACTAGCAGATATCAGTCAGACCCCGGTGAGTGTCACTGGATTGCAGTCAAGAATGTCCTGAAGTACTTGAGAAGGACTAAGGATGTGTTCTTGGTGTATGGTGGAGAGGAAGAGCTCGTTGTAAGTGGTTACAAGGATGCTAGCTTCCAAACTGATAGAGATGACTCCAAGTCTCAGTCAGGTTTTGTATTTTGCCTGAATGGAAGAGCTGTGAGCTAGAAGAGTTCCAAGCAAGAGACAGTTGCTGATTCTACAACAGAGGCCGAGTATATCGCTGCAGCTAATGCGGCGAAGGAGGCTGTATGGATTAGGAAATTCATCGGCGAGCTTGATGTAGTTCCTAGCATTGTTGGTCCGTAGTTCTCTACTGTGATAACAATGGTGCAATTGCACAATCTAAGGAACCTAGATCCCATCAGCGCTCCAAGCACATACTTCGGCGGTTTCATCTTATTCATGAGATTGTCGAACGAGGAGATGTAAACATTTGCAGAGTGCCGACTGAGGAGAACATTGCGGATCCACTGACAAAGCCTCTTGCGCAAAGAAAGCATGATGGTCATACTAGATCGATGGGTATACGATACCTAAATGATCAACTCTAGTGAGAATCTTGTGGATTGCATGTAAACTTGTATTTTGTTGGCTATTTGTTCATATGATGAACATTGTACCTAGTTTTTCTCTTACTATTAACGGCAAGTTCTTTTATTATGAGTTTTTCTATATGATAGTTAAATGTTTACATAATAGATACCCTTAGAATGTTCGCTTCCATGGGACATCAAGTACGTGACTTGAATGTGAGAGCCTATGATTTATTTGAAGCTTCATTCTTAAAAGGTCCTTGGTCGAGTATCATCATAGAAGCTAAGGGTGATGATGGTACATGAAGACTAGCACGTGCGTTGACGGATGACCGGTTCTCACAGGTCATGATATTATGATATCAAGTCATCACGTGGGTACTTGTTAGTGAACAAGTTATACTGGACAGACCCAACCTGAGACTACTCTGTGGATTGTCATCCAATCGTGTCATGAGTAGGTCTCAATTGACAATGGTGTTGTGGTCCTTTGACCTATAGTCACAGCATTCATCGAGTGAGGAAGAGCGTGCTTTGATGCCATCTAAAGTCTTCCTTGAGAAAGGTTGATGATAAGGGTGGTTTTTGGGCATATTACGAATCATTTGGGTGTTTGTGTGTGAGCAGATATGGGATTTGTCCTTCTGTATGATAGTAGTTGCATCCATGGGCCCCTTGATGGAACTGGACTGAGAAATGCATGGCCATGCTTGGTTGAGTCAATATGTGATATTGGACACACCATTCTCTGGAAGTCCGTCCTGGATCAAGAAAACTTGGATTGAGCTATTACGAGGGTGACACGGTCCATGCCTCTAGTTCTTTCCGGATATAAGGGAAAAGGGACAAAGACAACGCTGATACATTGGTCATAAAGGCATATGAGTTATAAACTCTTATTGCTTGGGGAGCAATGATGCATTACTAGATGCCGCTCATTGTTTGTGAGGTTTTTGATTTGATACTTTCGAGATCAAGTGGGAGTCTGTTGGAGTTACCATTGTGATCTGGAAGTGATCAAACATGTAATCTCACTGCCAACGTGATATGAGCCTGCAGGGTCACACATAAGAGATGTGGAGAAGTTGGATGATTGACTGTGTTGGTAAAGGTTACCAATCACCGACCTGAATGGGGTTATGAGCAAAGTGTTGCCTTAAAGGAGAGTCGGGTTGGGCAAAGTGTTGCCTTGGTGGATTGGTGCTCGGATTCTCGCCGATCGACGAGAATCGTCGAGTAGTGTACTCTGATTCTCACCGATCGACGAGAATCGTCGACCCTGTTCGACGTGTATCGTCGGTGATTCTCGACGATCGACGAGAATCGTCAACCTACGATTCAACGTGAATCATCGGGCATTCTCGCCGATTGATTCTCGCCGAATCTGCTGGTGATTCTCGCCGACCGATTCTCGCTGACTGGTTCTCGCCGATCCTAGCCGATACTCGCCGATACTTAGTGATTCTCGACGATCGATTGTCACCGATCGGCTGGTGATTCTCGCCGACTCTGGAACCCTTATTCTTGGGTGGTCTGCGGATAGCGACACTCCTAAGTCTATTTTATACTTTAGGTATAAATAAAATACTTACGGTTTTTTGGGACAGCTCTCTCCTTGGCTGATCGAAACGAAATCGACGGAAGGGTTCCGCTCGCCGTTTGTTCGCTCCGCCGATCCCGAATCCCGCCGACGGAAGGGTTCCGCCGCCGTGTTCGCTCCGTCGACCTCCTTCTCTCTGGTGATCGTTGCTGGCGTTGCTTTTCCTGGCGCGGACCTAGCAGTCCATGGAATAGCAAGGTGCGGTCTTTCTCTTCCCGATAATCCGTGCGACGGATAGATTGGCGTTCTCCCGCTCGTGTGGATTTCTGCAGAGACGTGGACATCATTCTACGTAGAACTCGCCACCAGAAATAACGCAAAGCTTGGAGCATCTCCGTTGAGTTGTGACTCAACGCCACCGAGGTAATTTTTGCATACTTGTTTGTTAACTTCTTGATTCAACTATCATGGCCCGATCCCATTTCTTTTGGATTTTCTTGATGTTTTTATTATTCCGCTGCGTGCACAAGTGTTGTGCCATACTCATAGAGAAACCCAACACTAGAAGAGCTACAGGTGGTTTTGTTAAAAGTCAGACTAACTTGCACCAAGGACCCAAGAGTTATTTGGGTTCTAAGGTTAAGTAATATGTTTTGCAGGTGAGTCCAAGTGGCCATGCCCCTATATGGTACTTGGACAGTGGATGTTTCAGGAACATGACTGGAATAAGGGGGTTGCTGAAGGACTATACACCTATCAAGGATGACCCTAAAGTAACCTTTGGTGGTTCAGAAAAAGGAATCATCAAAGGATTTGGTAACATTTCTAGTAATCAGATTACTATCACTCAAGTGGCTTATGTAAAGGGTTTGAAACACAACCTCATTAGTATAAGTCAGTTGAGTGATTTAGGATATGACATCTCATTTGTCAAGAATGGTTGTCATATCAAAAGGTCAAGTGATCAAAAGATCATTTTGACAGGTTATAGAAAAAGGAATGTTTACTGTCTTGACTTTGTATGTGAGAACAATGTTTCTCCTATTTGTCTTGTAGCTGATGAGAGAGTATCTCATTGTGTCAAATGGCACAAGAGGCTAGCGCATCTAAATTACAAGACTATTGGCTAACTCTTTAGCAAAGAGTTAGTGAGGAATGGTCCTCAAGTTAAGTGTATAAAGGATGAGATATGCTCAGCTTGTCAAAAAGGCAAGCAGAACAAATCCACCTTTCATAGCCTTGAGAACAAGGATTTTGTGAGGTGTCTATACCTCTTGCATATGGATCTATTTGGTCCTATGCCAGTTCATAGTCTAGGTAGGAAAGTCTATACATTTGTGGTAGTAGATGATTACTCTAGATATTCCTGGGTGTTCTTCCTTTGACAAAAGTCTGAAACCCCAAGTATCTTATATAGTTTTGTTAAACAAATTCAGAATGAGTTGGACAGTACAGTGGTCAAAATCAGAAGTGACCATGGTACTGAATTTCAGTCTGAAAGTATGACAAGACTATGTGAAGAGTTTGGGTTTTTTCAGGAATTTTCCTCACCAAGAACACCACAGCAAAATGGTATTGCTGAAAGGGAGAATAGAACATTGATAGAGGCTGCTAGAACCCTATTGAGTGACACTTGTAAGACTCCCCCTCCCCGGATCCCAAAACACGGCACGAAGAGGGAGTCTTATGCCCGGAACAGCCGCCTTGCGGTAGCATTAGCACACGGGCTAACCTGTACCACAAGACGCCTATTCCGCCGGCTACAACAATATCAATAATTCATGCCAACCCAACCAAATAGATAAGCAAGAGAAGTCAAAATCCACACTAAGTATATAAAGTCCAAAACATCAATAAAGAGAAGCTAAACATGCTTCTACAAAATATCAGAGTACAGCTAATCATTGCCCAAACGGGCTACATCAGAGTAAGCAAAACACTAACATCAGTAACAGACGGTATCGACGGCACCGTCACATCAGGCCCTGTCGTCCTGGCCTGGCTGTCCTGCTGCGTAGTCTGCGGCTGCTCTACCTGCGGCGTGACCTCCTAAAAAGGAAGACGTAGCAACCGTTAGTCGAAACGACTAAGTGGTTTCACATCCACTCCCCCGGCGACTCCTCGGCACCGGGCGGAGAAAGAGAAACAAGGGCACAATATATATCAGTAAGTATAAAAGTACAATCAGGTGACAAGGTACATGAGTATCAATGTATAACTAGCAGTTCTACAAAAGCTATCAATATGTAAACTAACAATTCTACAAGAGCCATCAAGGTATAATAACAAGTGTAAGAAAGCTTCAACAGGAAAGTAACTTAACTTATAAGAATGCCCATACAAACTTATAAGTTAAGGATCGGGTTACATAAAGTAACTCATCGTATAAGAATGCCCATACAAACTTATACGATGAGGATCTTGTTGTGCAATGATATGAAATGCTATGAATGCTATGCAATGACTCACCCATGCACACCCATGCAATTGCTATGTCGACACAGACTGTAGTTCCCACTTTTCGAGCAGGTAGCTAACCTCTCAGGCATCAGCCGCCGTGGCCAGGCGGTGACAGTAGAACGGGCACTTCTACTACTAGGCGGGTATCACACTACTTCACCTAGGCCTCCGTACGCCTCAACGCTAAGAACACAACAGCGGAGCCCATGCGTACTATGGCCCAGCGGGGTCTTGGGTAGATGTGCACCAAGAACACAGCCCGAACTGGCCTTGCGTGACCCGGAAGGGGCCTCGGAAGAAAGCACGAGGACACAGCCCAACCGTTCACATGGCCGGAGGGGCCTCGGGACGTGAACACCGAGGACACAGCCCAAACCGACCAAGTCTAACTGTCAACTCCCGTCGGTGTGACGACTGGCGAGCCCGTAGACCTGCCACACTATCCTTAACCCGGGATTACGACACCGCGTGTCGACTCACACCACATGCAAATACCACATCAACATATCAAGGAAGGGGCCTCGGAAATAAACACGAGGACACAGCCCAACCATCCATCCACACCTATCTCAACACAACAAAACAAGTGACGGTCAACACCGCACTTTCATTCTTCCCCAATACTACCCGTAGGGAGACGACGCTCTAAGTATTGGACTAATAAATTTCATTTCACCAAATCAACATATCATGGCCATAGTTTAATCTTCTATATGTCATTCCATATGAACTCTACATAAGACTTATATGATGCGCATATGTTATAATCAATCAACATCTTATCAATTCGATTCGATTAAACATAAAGGAAACCACCCAAATCTCAAGACAACTTGCAATAATAAATCAGTTGTATGCATTCTAAATAATAAATACCATCATTCAAAGTTCTTCGGTGATTAGCATCAATTATCTAATCTTGACAGAATTCCACCGACTCTAATTGCACTTTATATTAAACCAGAATTCTAAGTGTATCACTAATCTGGACAGCAATTTCGACCGAAGATTCCCGAGGCTACAGGAATCCGGTGAAGTCGTGCAACCCCTCGTTGGAAAGGTATTTCCATGGACTACATCTTTCATATTCAGAGCTCAACCCAGATTTGACATTATCCTAGTTGAAATCGGACTTGAAGTCCGCTGCGTACAGAACACAGTTTCTGCATGCAGGATTTGTAAAACCCCATTTTCGTTTAGACTTTCCCGTGGCTACAGACATCACCTGAAGTCGTGCAACCACTCGTTGGAAAGGTATTTCCAAGGGCTTCAACTTTCGTGTTTAGCCGAAAGCCCAGATCTGGCCTTATCCATAGGGAAAATGGCCTAGAAGATCGCTGCGCGCAGAATACAGATTCTGCGCGCATCTTAAAGGAAAATGAACGGCATAGGTTCGTCTTCCTCCTCAAGCGATCGTTTCTAAATTTTCCAGAAATATTCTCCTCCCTTATTCAACCTCAAAGGCCATAAACTCCTCACGAGACCATCCACCCATCGTCATATTGAAGATAAGGGGAAGGGTTGAAGAGATCTAAAGTCTAGAACACAAGTTCTAACATGGCCTAACCTAGAGATCTTCTCCTCTCCATCAAGACTCTCTTGAGTCGATGTCTCTCCTAAGGCATAACTATAGATCTAGCACCAAGGGAGAGGGTAGGAAACTCACGTTGGCTCCAGCGGTACCACCATTTCTCGCCATGGATCGCGTAGTTCTCCTCGGCGGCATCTTCTCTTTCACGGCGATGGCGGATCTCCTTCGGTAGGACTTGCTCCTGCAGTTTTCCCTCTCACAGGGGTTCTCACTGGAAATAGGGAATGAAAAGAGCATGAAAACGGCTAGGGTTTTCTGTCCCTTATATAAATAAAATATGACACGGGTAGGGACACGGCCGTGTCCGTACCCGTGTCCCGCTTCCGCGAAACGGCCGTGGCGGTTTCCATGTCGATTCAATGCTTGACACGGGTAGGGACACGCCCGTGTCCCAACCCGTGTTCACATGACACGGCCGTGTGCCTGGCCGTGTCATTGGCCGTGTACTTCTCGGGTTGCATCTCGACACTTCTCGTCGAGCTCAACTCGACGCACACGGGTAGGGACACGGCCGTGTCACTACCCGTGTCCCTTGGTGTCGACACAGCTCGACGATCTCGACACGGGTCGTCGAGCTCAACTCGACGCACACGGGTAGGCACACGGCCGTGTCCCTACCCGTGTCCCTAGGTGTCGACACAGCTCGACGATCTCGACACGGGTCGTCGAGCTCAACTCGACGCACACGGGTAGGCACACGGCCGTGTCCCTACCCGTGTCACTTCCTTTTTACACTGATTCTCCACTTCTCCACAAGTGCAGTCCAATTCCCTGCACTCTCAGGACTCAAGTCAACCCTCCTGACTCAAAACACACACACTAGGGGGCTAGAGCGATTCGGGACGTTACAACACTTCTCTCCCAGAATATTTCTGGGCTGAGGCAGTAAATACTGCATGTCATGTAATCAATAGGGCTACTATCACCAAGTGCCACAAAAAGACCCCCTATGAGATTGTGAATGGCAGAAAACCAAATTTATCCTATTTCAGGATCTTTGGTTGCAAGTGTTATATACTTAACAATGACAAGTCTTATCTAACCAAGTTTGTGCCAAATCCCAAGAGGGGATCTTTGTTGGGTACAACAACAATAAGAAGGCTTATAGGGTCTACAACTTGATTACTCAAGTTGTAGAAGAGTCTATACATGTAGTCTTTGATGAAATAAGACTCATTAACTGTGAATTGCCAAGTATTATTTGCAGCTCTACAGGTATAACTGATAGGATGGACAAGCTTACCATTATACAAGGTTTACTGCAACTCAACAAGTGGAAGATGGTGGATGCTGTCCAGGGGGAGTACAAGACACTCTAGATGCAGAAGAATACCAAGAGGTGCAGTTAAATGAAGAGTCTGGAGGAGTTCAACCTGAAGACAGACTACCTCCAGCAAATAGACACTTAAAGGATCATCCAGCCAATCAGATAATTGGTGATCCCAGACAAGGAGTACAAACAAGAAGCAGGAATCTGAGTACAGTTCTTTACTCCAGTTTCCTATCACAAGTAGAGCCAAAGAAATTTGAAGAAGCAGTTCTAGATCCTCATTGGATTGATGTCATGCAAGAGGAGCTAAATTAGTTCAAAAGATATAAGGTCTGGGAGCTAGTTCCTAAACCAAAAGACCACAACATCATTGGAACTAAGTGGATCTTTAGGAATAAGTTGGATGAGAATGGAATCATTGTAAAGAATAAAGCTAGACTTATTGCAAAAGGATATAAGCAGGAAGAAGGTATTAATTTTGATCAAACCTTTGGTCTAGTAGCAAGAATGGAAGCAATAAGGATGTTCCTTGCCTATGCAACATATCAAGGGTTCAAGGTATATCAAATGGATATAAAGTCAGCTTTCCTGAATGGAAATCTAAAGGAAGAAGTCTATGTAGAGCAGCCATCAGGTTTTGTTGATTCTCTCAAACCTGATTATATATATAGACTTAGGAAGGCTTTATATGGGTTAAAACAAGCCCCAAGGGCTTGGTATGAAACCCTGTCTAGTTTCCTCATTGAGAACAAATTCTCAAGGGGGAAAATAGACAAGACTCTATTCCTTAGGGAATCTAAAGGCAAGAATATTATAGTCCAAATATATGTAGATGACATAATATTTGGGTCTACAGAAAATAATCTTTGCAGGAAGTTTGCAAAACTTATGCAAGGAAAATTTGAAATGAGAAGTATGGGGAAACTTAAGTTCTTCTTGGGTCTCCAAGTAAGATAGACTAAAGATGACATATCCATATGCCAGTCTAAGTTCACCCTGGAGTTGATAAAGAAATATGGTATGGAATCATCCACTACCATAAAAACTCCTATGGGGTCAAGCATGTCTCTAAGAAAAGATGATGCAGGGAAACCTGTAGATGAAACTTGGTATAGAGGAATAGTTGGCTCCCTACTATATTTGACTGCTAGTAGACCAGATATCATGTATGCTACATGTGTCTGTGCTAGGTACCAAGCATGCCCTAAAGAATCTCATCTGACTGCAGTCAAAAGAATTTTGAGATATCTTAAGGACACACCTTATCTAGGCCTTTGGCACCCTAGGAATGGAGATTTTGTACTGTCAGATTATTCAGATGCAAATTTTGCAGGCTGCAAGGAAGATATGAAGAGTACTACAGGAACCTGTCAATTTCTAGGTGGAAGGCTGGTGTCATGGAGCAGTGAGAAGTAGACCAGTGTGGCAATCTCCACAGCTGAGTCAGAATATGTGGTAGCAGGAAGTTGCTATACACAACTTTTGTGGATACAACATCAGCTAGAAGACTATGGTGTCCAGGTAAGTAGAACACCTTTGTTTTGTGATTCTACAAGTGTCATTTCTATTGCAAATAATCCTGTCTCACATAGTAGGACTAAGCACATAGAAATCAAATACCATTTTCTTAGAGAACGTGTAGAAAAAGAAGACATTTCATTACAATATGTTAGCACAGATAATCAGATTGCTGATATGTTTACTAAGCCCCTAGATGAAACCAAATTCAATAATTTTAAAATTGAATTAGGAATGTTGAACTTAGAATAGGTTCATAAAATTGGCTAAGTAAAATGGTGTCGACACATGAAGTTGTCTGTGTCGACACATAGAAGTGGTGTCGACATTTCAGAGAAATGGTGTCGACACATCTAGAAAGTCTGTGTCGACACATCCAGAGTAGGTGTCGACACATCCAAGGTGGTGTCGACACTTAGATTTAACACTAATTTCGTCGAGTAGAGTTTCGACTAATCGTCGAGCGCAGATGTTTAAGTGTCGACACTTATATTCTGTCGACTATATTTGTGTCGACACATAGTTGTCAAGATATTAGAAGTAAGTGTCGACACTTTTCAACAGTGTCGACATATTTCAAGTATTTCGACGCGCCTTTTCACCTTCGGTTTTAGAAAGGTATAAATAGGTCATCCACATTGTTTGTCGACACGCTCACCATAGTTTCGAGACCAAACTTGTGTGTCGACATCTCTCTTCTCAAAATTCAAAATTTCTCCAAACCCTAATGGAGCCCAAGCTAGAAGAAAACATCAATGAAGGTTATGAGCTAGTGCGACATGCCTTTGACGATGCGGAACCAGAAATTCAAAGTGTTGTAACCCTACTTACAGAGTCTGGGTTAGAGTATCTAGTTTCAGAGTCAATCAAGATTTGGAAGAAGGAGGTCCTCGAATTCTTCAGTTCAGCTACCCTTGATGAAACTGGTCTTAAGATTAAATCCAAAGTCCATGGAGTTAAGGTAAAACTCACCCAGAAAATCTAAGAAAAGTTCTACATCTCCCTAAAACTAAAGAAGAGGAAGATGTACCTGCTTCAAAGATAAGGGAGGCACTGCAATGCTGTGGACTTGATTCAAACATGAAGATTGGGTCAGTCTTTAACAGGAAAGGCATGAACATGTAGGGCAAGTTCTTGTCTGAAATAGTAGGAAAGGTAATTCTGAGCAAGCTAGGTGGGCATGATAGAATATCAGCTCACATGTTTAGTTTAATGACATGGATCATTTTCAAAATCAAAACTGATTGGTCAGCAGTGATGTTTGACAAGATTAAGGAAAGTCTAAAGAAGCCCAATCTGGGTAGAATTATGAGTTTGTACTTGGCTGGAACTATTCCAGAAGTGATGAACCAAGCTGCAGGTTCTAAGATAAACCATATGAGGAGAATGGATGTTAGGATTATCTCAAGGTGGGATAGGGTGTTGACAAAGGACATGCCTACTCCAGAAAAGGAAGTTCCTCAACAGAAAAAGAAGAAGAAAGCAATTGTGGCTCCTAAATCCTCAAGTAGCTCAGAGGAGCAAGTAGTTTTCAGTTCTAATGAGGATGAAGCTGATAAGGAAGCAGCTGATGTTACTGGAAGGTCACCAGTAAGGACTGAAGATGCCCAGAGGCAGGGGGAGCAACCATCTGCTAGCCCTATTCACCTGGATCCACTCCACGGGGAGCCTCAACATGTGGATGAGCCAACTCACTTACACAGTGAAAGGGCAACACAAACAATTCTTGAGGTAATCAATGAAGTTAATCAATCAATTTTTCATATTGAGGATGAAGTATTGACTGAATTATTAATTGATGTTGATCAGCAAACATAGATACATAGTCAACCACCAGATGTTGTCATGGAAGACACATCAGTTGCTGATAATGCTCCTAAGCTAAGAGATTCTCCAGTCCATACTCAACAGGAGTTTAGTTTAGAAGAGTTGTTCCCTGATGTATTACAGACTGATTTTGAGGGAGAGAAAGCAGCTTTTGAGGGGGAGTCAGCTAACCTTGAGGGGGAATATGTCAGGTCACAGGAGGAGACTGTTAGAATTGACTCTAAGGAGCAAAGGACACAGGAGGAGCTACCAAGGACTGAGAAAGAATTGCCTCCTAGTCCTAAAGATAGAGTAGATATTGCCAGTACTTCTGCTTCTGAGGATGAATAGGCAGTAAGAGCCAAGAAAAGAAAGCCCACAGGTCTTCAAAAGGAGAAGCCAAACCTACAAGAAGGCTCTGCAAATAATTACTCCTCAGCCTGCCCCAACAGCTGATTACAACTCTTTGTTGGTGGCTTTGCATATCAAAATGGATGAGCAAAGAAAGGCTCTAGAAAAATATATGGATGAAGGACATAAATCACTTCAATTTGATCTGGCTCAAGACATAAAATCTATAAGATTTGAAGTGAATCAAAATAAGAAGGAAATGACTGACTGTTTTCATAAAGGCGGTAATGCAGTGGTTTATCTGGCCACTCATCAAGAGAAGATAAAGACACAGGTTGATGACATAGCAGTTAAGCAGGGCTTTGTCTTAGAAAATCAAATAAGAATGAATGAAAACTTGACTGAATCACATAATGTGATTGTCACTGAAATGAAAAATATAGCTACTGCACAGATTGCAGTAAGTGCTACTGCCAAAGAAGCATTTGATAAGTAATTACAAGAAAGCCTAACTGCTATTAAAACTGCCATTGAAGATTCTCAAAAGGCTATTACTGAAAAGCTCCAAAAGTTTAAACCTTTTTATAAAGATAGTGTTAACTATCTGAATGCTCAGATCAGATTTCAGAAGGATGATCTTAGGGATCATATAGAAAGAGAAGTCATAAAGGGGGAGAGTGTATTAGTCAAAGCAGGCTCTGACCATGCTAAATGGATTTCAAACAGCATCAGAGCTACCCTTGGATATCCACCCTTGTGTGATGATGATAATGTAGCAGAATCTGGGATAAATCCTGGATATTTTGGAGGTGAGCCAGCTGAAGTTGCACAAGTAATCTACCCTCCAGCAGATTTTAAAATGATACATCAAGAGATACAATCTATGTATAGCCCTCCAGAAGGTGCTCAAAATGTGATCATTGAGAAAGTTGTACAGCCTGTGCCAGAGGCAGTATTAAAAGAGAAAGATGAAGTATTAAAAGAACAAGAAGCTCAATTATCCAAGAAAAGCTTCAGAGAACAGACAGAGTTAAGCCCTGATTTTGAACAGTGTAGTCCAACTTCTAGAAATATTATTCTGCCTGCTTGGAAGGTTGCAAAGGATAATTTCCTAGAGAGGGGTAAATGGTACTCTGACCAAGAATGGAGAAAACATGAAGCCAGGTAAGAAGCTATTGTAAAGTACAGAATAAAGGCTAAACTAGGGAAGCTACCTCCTCATGCACAGGAGCCTAGCAAGTATTTCCCTAAGCCTTATCATTATTTTGAGAGACAAAAGAAAAGGGTTGAAGAACAGAAGAAGAAAGATCTTAAGGGCAAGAAGCCTGCTGATGACACTGATGCTCCAGTTCAAGTCAAGATTCAATTTGGAAAGGGCATTGTCATCAAGGAGCCAGAGCAGCCATAAAATAGAATTTTCTTAAGTTTACAACTTTGTAATCATTTGCATTAAAATTCATGTAAACTTTTGATTAATGAAACTATTGGAAGTTATAACAAAATATGTTTAACGTTCAATCTATTACATTGTTATTCTGAGAATATTGTTTATACATGTTTTGTTAAGTATTTACCCTGTCATATAATACTGTTATACATCATATTGAGTATTTGTTATGAATGGTGTATATCATTGACTAAGGGTTATGACTTCTCCAAATAGGGGGAGACTGTTGGGTACATTGGAAAATGTGTACCAGATTTGAAGAAGCCTCACCCTACTCAATGATATACATCAAGGTGTATTTGATGTGCTTTGAGTTTATATGTGCAGGTTAAGTAATTGCAGGAAATGCATAAAAGTTTCTAAGTCCATGTGTCGACACCTAGAGATGCAGTGCCGACACTTATGAAGGCTTGTGTCGACACCTAGAGAAGTTGTGTCGACACTTGGAGTATTTGTGTTGACACCAGGAAAGGCAAAGTCGACACCAGAAGAGAAGTGTCGACACATACAGGCAGTGCCGACATACTATGAAGAATACTCAACATATATCATGTCGACACTTAGAGGCAGTGTCGACACCCAGAGAAGCTTAGTCGACATCCAATATGTCGACACCAGGAAGCTGTGTCAACACACTGAAGGCATTGTCTACATCAACTGTGTCGACACACAGGACTTGTGTCGACACACAGCAAAGCTTCACCAAAGTTAAAGTAAAAGAAGTTCTTGTGTCGACACAAAGGAGATGTGTCGACACTCAGCAAGTTTCAACACAAGAAGGCATGTGTCGACATACAGCATAATTCAACTAAGTGTTAAAGAAGAAGTACTTGTGTCGACACACAGAATCAGTGTCGACAAATTCAAAAGAAGGCTTGTGTCGACACACAGAATCAGTGTCGACACATTCTGAAGAAGCAGTGTCGAGAAGCTGTTACAACAACACAAGGAGTTGTGTCGACACCATCAAGGCTAGTGTCGACACTTATTTCACTTGTGTCGACACTTGGTCTATTTGTGTCGACACATAATGAAGAACAGTCTCGACACTTTCAGACAGAGACAGTGATTTTATGAAGTGACTGGATGACTTGACAGCTGCCATTTCAGTCGGTCTACTGCAACTGTCAGAGCTGTCAGAAGTTCGTTAGAAACTGGATCAGTCGGTTACCTTAGAGGAACACTATATAAAGGCCTTTCTCCTTCAACAGAGAAGTATCTAAAGAATCAACAAATAGAATCAATCAGAAGATTAAGAAGATCAATATAGATCCAGAGAAAACTGTAAATCAGTATTTTGAAGAAATTTCAGATTTACTTGGAGAGAGAGAACTCCAGTATCTGAAGTCAAGAAAGAGACTTGTTAATCAAATCTCTTAAGAAGCAGGTTCTGAACCAGACTGCAAAGTAGGATCCAGATTTAATTCTCCATCCTAAGAAGGAAGTTGCCAGCCGGCCTTCATCAAGAAGATCATCTTTACTGAGTTCAGACTCAAGAAGCCTTGAAGAAAGCAAAGACAAAGTTGATCTTAGGAATCAGTGCTATCAAGAACTGATCAAGAAGGTTGCCCTCTTCATTCTCTCAAACAGAGTGGTGATCTAACATCTTATTATTTTCCTTTTGTAGGATCCTAAGGAATCTGAGTTGTAAGCCTAAATTTATAAATGCTGAGGTAGGGCTTTGGAGCCTGAGTGTAGGAGAATCTATTCTCTGAGTGTAGGCCTTGTTGAAGGCTAAGGTAGGGCTGTTTAGCCTGAGTGTAGATCTTGTTGAAGAATGAGTGGTAGGGCTTTGTGCCTGAGTTGTGGGAGTGGGGACACTCTGAGTTGTACGAACCTGTTTGGGGTTCTGAGCTGTAGGATCTGAGGATCTGAGGAGAATTGCAGAAGTTAGGCCGAATCTAGTACACTACTAGATAGGTGAAGGGGGAAAGTGGATGTACCCAGACCTTGGGGAACCACTATAAAGTCTGTGTGCACTCTGTGAATGTTTGTTTCTATGGTTGCTGTGTTGTGATAACTGTAGAATTTACATTTGCTGCTTATAGTACAAAACAGTTTGTCTGCCTTAAAGTAAAAAAGAAAAAGTACACCTATTCACCCCCCCTATAAGTGGTTAGGCACTATTTCTTTCAGCTTTAGCCCGCTAATTGCCACTTGGCTGACCTGTTCCTACATAAGAAAAATCCACTAAACGGTGGAAAAATAAGGCAACGATCAGCTAAAGCTAACCAAATTATAACGACCCCACCCTTACTCAGGATGGCAGTGCTCCTTCCCCACATTATAGTAGCAAAACAAATCATAGCAATGAAAGTGCAGTTTAAGCACACTTCACCACAGGTGTAGGCATGAACAGCCACAAACCGCGTGTTCTCAGGGCACATTCTCGGTGTCCAGACAAAAACCAGGGACTCACCACCATTCATAAGACGGCAACGACCATGAGCATTTTGGTTGTCTTTACGGCCTGCGTAAGGCCTAAGACCCATAACTATGGCAGTGACAGGTAACACTACCCACGGATGCCAAGCATAGCTACTGGGTAGGTTCGGCTCTTTCCCGTTTCACACATCGCCGGGGCAAACAGCGACGACGTGGGTCGGCATCTGCCTTCCCATTTCTCTAATCATTACATAACCCCGTTATGATATATGGATGGCTCTCAGACCACAAAGCTGGAATCTCAAAGCTCTTAACCCCAAATCACAAGCCCCAGGTCTCCACGACATAGGCCTCAAATATCGGCCCTAGGTGTCTCCACAATACATGCCTCAAACACTGTCCCTAGGTCTCCATGATACAGGCCTCAATTAAAGCTCTCAAGGAGTTACTTCCACGCGGTACCTGGCGGAAATGCGTTTCTGCACAGTTTTTCGGGTGCCCCGTAGAGTTAGTCCACAAGGTTCCCTGTTCAATCTACCACGTAGAAAACCCGAAAAACAAACATCATAGAGTTTTCTTCGGCCATTAACAAACATAATGAAAATCATCAACAATCCAAACCAACCCGTCTGGATGGGCTTCACACACCATTCCAACGTTTGTACTTCGATTCCGAACTCTAAATGTAAAACTACGGGGATACAATGTATCTACCAGATGGAAGACCTCACACTACCGCACACTTGTTGGAGGGGGTTTCCTATGGAAAAGCAAGAGGACTTCGCATGTCCAAGTTGAGAATAGTTACACTTTGCGCTCTCGTCGGTTCCATGCCAAAGATCTAGACGGATGAACTGAAAGAACTAGTGCCTAATCACTTAGGGGGGGGGTGAATAGGTGACCTTTATCTTTTTAACTTTAAAGGCAGAACTACTATACAGTAAATGCAATTCTACAATTATCACAACACAGCAACCATACAATCAAAAATACACAGAGTGCACACAGGATTTATAGTGGTTCCCCAAGGTCTGGGTACATTAACTTTCCCCCTTCGCCTATCTAGTAGTGTACTAGATTCGGCCTAACTTCTCCACTTCTTCTCAGATCCTCAGATCTTACAACTCAGAACCCCAAACAGGTTCCTACAACTCAGAGTGTCCCCACTCCTACAACTCAGGCACAAATCCTTACCACTCAGTCTTCACCAAGACCTACACTCAGGCTAAACAGCCCTACCTCAGCCTACAATCAAGGCCTAGACTCAGAGAATAAAATCTCCTACACTCAGGCACAATAGCCCTACCTCAGCCTTTATAAAATAGGCTTATAGCTCAGATCCCTTAGGATCCTACAGAAAATAAAGTTTACAAAGTGTTTAACCACAACTCTGAAAGAGAGAGATGAGTTGACTGGCTTCTTGATGAGTTCTTGGAAGAACTAGGCAGAGATCAACCACCCTTGGCTTTCTTCAAAGCTTCTTGAATTAGAACACAGTAGGGTTGAGTCTCCTCTGAAGATGATCTTCTATCAACTTATGTCTTGAGAATCAGATCTCAATCTGAATCTTACTTTTCAGCCTGGTTCAACAGCTGTTCTTCTTAGAAGGAGCTCTCTCTCTCTCCAACTTCTTAGATCTTCTCTTGAAGGTCTTCTTCTTTGTTGTGTTGTTTTTCAATTCATTGATCATCCCTTCTGTTGAAGGAGAAAGGTCTTTAAATAGTCTTCCTCCAAGGTAACTGGCTGATTCAGTTTCTAACAACCTTCTAACAGCTCTGATAGTTGCAGTTGATCGGTTGAAATGGCAGCTGTCAAGTCATCCAGTCACTTCTTGAAATCTCTGTCACTGTATGAAAGTGTCGAGACAGATAGTCTTGATGTGTCGACACAAATAGACTAAGTGTCGACACAAGTAGACTAAGTGTTGACACTAGCCTTCATGGTGTCGACACAACTCCTTGTGTTGTGTCGACACTGCTTCTTCAGAATGTGTCGACACTGATCCTGTGTGTCGACGCAAGCCTTCTGTTGAATGTGTCGGCACTGATTGAGTGTGTCGACATAAGTACTACTTCTTCAATACTTAGTTGACTTCTGCTGTGTGTCGACACAACTCCTTTGTGTCGACACATCTTCTTGTGTTGAAACTTGCCAAGTGTCGACACATCTTCTTTGTGTCGACACTGCCTTCATGTGTTGGAACTTTGCTGAGTGTCGACACATCTCCTTTGTGTCGACACATGCCTTCATGTGTTGAAACTTTGCTATGTGTCGACACATCTCCTTTGTGTCGACACATGTACTTTAACTTTGTTGAAGTTTGCTAAGTGCCGACACAGCCTCCTGGTGTCGACACTTTTGATGTCGACAAAGTTTCTCTGGGTATCGACACTGCCTCTAAATGTCGACACAGATAATGTTGACAATTCTTCACAGTGTGTCGACACAGTCTGTATGTGTCGACACATTTCTTCTGGTGTCGACTCTGCCTTCCTGGTGTCGACACAATTACTCCAAGTATCGACACAGCTTCTCTGGGTGTCGACACTAGACATCATAAGTGTCGACACTTCAACTCTAGGTGTCGACACATAGACTTAGAAACTTTTATGCTTTCCCTGCAATTACTTAACCTGCACACATAAACTCAAAGCACATCAAATACACCTTGATGTATATCATTGAGTAGTGTGAGGCTTCTTCAAATCAGGTACATATATTCCAATGTACCCAACAATCTCCCCCTATTTGGAGAAGTCATAACCCTTAGTCAATGATATACACCATACATAACAAATACTCAATATGATGTATAACAATATTAAATGACAGGGTAAGAACTAAACATGTATAAACAATTATCTCAGAACAATAATGTAATAGATTGAACATATAACATTGTTCTTACAACTTCAAACATTTTCATTAATCAAAAGTTTACATATAGTTAAATGCAAATGATTACAAATTGTAAACTTAAGAAAAATTCTATCCTATGGCTGCTCTAGTTCCTTGATAACAATGCCCTTTCCAGATTGAATCTTTGCTTGGACTGGAGTATCATTGTCATCAGCAGGCTTCTTTCCCTTAAGATCTTTCGTTTTCTATTCTTCAGCCCTAATCTTCTGTCTCTCAAAATAGTGATAAGGCTTAGGGAAATACTTGCTAGGCTCCTGTGCATTAGGAGGTAGCTTCCCTAATTTAGCCTTCCTTCTATATTGTATTATGACCTCTTGCCTAGCCTCATGTTTCATCCATTCCTGGTCAGAATACCATATGCCCCTCTCTAGGAAATTATCCTTGGCAGCCTTCCAAGTAGTCAATATGATATTCCTAGAGGTTGGGCTACATTGCTCAAAATCTGACCTTAATTCAGCCTGCTCCCTGAACCTTTTCTTAGATAAATGGGCCTCTTGTTCTTTTAGGACTGCCTCTGGCACAGGCTGTACAACTTTCTCAAGAATAACATTCTGATTACCCTCAGGGGGACTATACATAGATTGTACCTCCTGATGTATCATGTCAAAATCTGTAGGAGGATATATCACTTGAGCCACTTCAGCTTGCTCTCCTCCAAAGTATGCAGGATGTATGCCAGACTCTGCAACATTATCATCATCACATAAAGGTGGATATCCAAGGGTGGCTCTGATGGAGTTTGAAATCCACTTTGCATAATCAGAGCCGGCTTTGACTAACACCCTCTCCCCCTTTATGACTTCTCTTTCTATATGATCCATAAGATCATCCTTTTGGAATCTTATCTGAGCATTCAAATAGTTAACTCCATCTTTATAAAAAGGTTTTAACCTTTGGAGCTTTTCAGTGATAGCCTTTTTAGAATCTTCAATGGAAGTTTTAACAGCAGTTAGGCTTTCTTGTAATTGCTTATCAAATTCAGCCTTGGCAGCAGTCCTTGCTGTAGTTTGAGCAGCAGCTAGATTTTGCATTTCAGTGACTATCACATTATGTGATTCAGTTAAATTGTCATTCATTCTAATTTGCTTTTCCGGGACATATCCTTGTTTCACTACCAGGTCATCAATCTGTTTCTTTAAGTTCTCTTAATGAGTAGCCAGATAGACCACTGTATTCCCTCTTTTATGGAAACAATCAGTCATTTCCTTCTTGTTTTGATTCACTTCAAATCTTATAGATTTTATGTCTTGACCCAGATCAAATTGAAGTGATTTATGACCTTCATCCATATAAGTTTGTAAAGCCTTCCTTTGCTCATCTAGCTTAATCTGCAAAGCCACCATCAATGAATTATAATCAGCTGATGGGGCTTGTTGTGGAACTATAGTTTGCAGTGCTTTCTTGTAGGTCTGGCTTCTTCTCTTGAAGACCTGGAACTTCCTTTTCTTGGCTCTAGCAGCCTCTTCATCCTCTGATGCAGAAGTACTGGAAATGTCTACTCTGTCCTTAGGACTAGGAGATAACTCCTTCTCAGTCCTTGGTTGTTCCTCAACATCTTTTCTTATTGTCTCCGCTTGAGACCTAACCTTATCCCCCTGAAGATCTACCTACTCCCCCTCAACAGCTGCTTTTTCTCCCTCTAAGTCAGTCTGTAAAAGATCAGTAAATAGATCTTCCAGTGTAAACTCCTGTTGAGGATGGACCGGAGACTCTCTTATTTCACCAACCACTTTATCAGCAACAGAAATGTCCTCCATGACAACATCTTCTGGTTGACTATTTAACTATGTATACTGATCAACATCAAGTAATGATTCAGTCAGAACTTCATCCTCAATATTGAAATTTAATTGATTAACTTTAGTGATTACCTCTAGTATTGTTTGGGTAGCCCTTTCACTCTCTAATTGGGTAGGTTCATCCACATGTAGAGACTCCCCCTGGAGTGGATCCAGGTGAATAGGGCTAGCTGATGGTAGCTCCCCCCGCCTCTAAGCATCTTCTTATCTTGCTGGTGTCTGTCCATCATTATCATCTTCTCCATCATCAGAACTAAAAACCACTTGCTCCTCTGAGCTACTTGAGGATTCTTGAGCCACAATGACTGTCTTCTTCTTTTTCTTCTGAGGTGTTTCCTTTTCTGGAGTTGGTATTTCCTTTGTCAACACTCTATCCTACCTGGAGAAAATTCTTACATCCATTATCCTCATGTGGTTTATCTTAGAACCAGCACCTTGGTTCATCACTTCAGGGATAATGCCAGCTAAGTATAAACTCAGAATTCTACCCAGATTGGGTTTCTTCAGTCTCTCTTTTATCTTATCAAACATGACTGCAGACCAATCAGTATTAGGTTTGAAAATTATCCTTGTCATCAAACTGAACATGTGAGCTGAAATTCTATCATGCCCACCAGGCTTGCTCAGTATTACCTTTCCAACTATCTCAGATAAAAACTTGCCCTGCATGTTCATGCCTTTTCTGTTGAAAACTGATCCTATTTTCAGGCTTGAATCAAGTCCACACCATGCCATTACCTCCCTTGTCTTTGAAGCAGATACATCTTCCTCTTCTTTAGGGAGATGTAGAACTTTTCTTAGAGCCTTATGGGAGACCTTCACCTTTGCCCCATGAACTTTGGACTTATTCTTGAGTCCAGATTCATTAAGAGTAGCTGCACTCAAGAATTCAAGTACCTCCTTCTTCCAGATCTTGATTGGTTCTGATACAAGATACTCTAATCCAGTCTCGGCAATTAGGGTTACCACACCTTGGATTTCTGGTTCCGCGTCATCAAGGGCGTGTCGCACGAGCTCATATCCTTCATTAATGTTCTCTTCTAGCTTGGGCGCCATTAGGGTTTGAAGAAATTTTGAATTTAGAGAAGTGAGATGTCGACACACAAGTTTGGTCTCGAAACTAAGGTGAGCGTGTCGACAAACAATTGTGAAAACCTATTTATACCTTCCTAAAATTGAAGGTGAAAAGGCGCGTCAAAATACTTGAAATGTGTCGACACTGTTGAAAAGTGTCGACACTTACTTCTAATGTCTCGACAACTATGTGTCGACACAAGTATATGTGTCGACAGAATATATGTGTCGACACTTATATATCTCAGCTCGATACTTAGTCGAGACTCTACTAGACTAATTCTCTATAAATCCTAAGTGTCGACACCACCCTGGATGTGTCGACACCTACACTGCATGTGTCGACACTAATTCTCTGAAGTGTCGACACAGACTTCCTAGAAGTGTCGACACCATTTCTCTGAAATGTCGACACCACTTTTATGTGTCGACACAGACAACTCTATGTGTCGACACAATTTTACTTAGCCAATTTTTGTAAACTATTCTAAGTTTATCATTCCTAATTCAATTTTAAATTTATTGAATTTGGTTTCATCGAAGGGCTTAGTAAACATATCAACTAACTGATTATCTGTCTTAATATACTCTAGGGAAATGTCTTCTTTTTCCACATGTTCTCTTAGAAAATGGTATTTAATTTCAATGTGCTTAGTCCTACTATAGGAGACAGGATTATTTGCAATAGAAATGGCACTAGTAGAATCACAAAATAAAGGTGTCCTACTTAATTGAATACCGTAATCTTCTAGCTGATGTTGAATCCATAGAAGTTGAGCACATCAACTTCCTGCAGCCACATACTCTGACTCTGCTGTGGAGATAGCCACACTGGTTTGCTTCTTGCTACTCCATGACACCAGTCTTCCACCTAGAAATTGACAGGTTCCTGTAGTACTCTTCCTATCTTCCTTGCAGCCTGCAAAATCTGCATCTGAATAACCTGTCAGTACAAAATCTCCATTCCTAGGGTACTAAAGGCCTAGATAAGGTGTGCCCTTAAGATATCTCAAAATTCTTTTGATTGCTGTCAAATGAGATTCTTTAGGGCAAGCTTGGTACCTAGTACAGACACATGTAGCATACATGATATCTGGTCTACTAGCAGTCAAATATAGTAGGGAGCCAACTATCCCTCTATACAAAGTTTCATCTACAGGTTTCCCTGCATCATCTTTGCTTAGAGACATGCTTGACCCCATAAGAGTTTTCATGGTAGTGGATGATTCCATAACATACTTTCTTATCAACTCTAGGGTGAACTTAGACTGGCATATGAATAATCCATCTTCAGTCTGTCTAATTTGGAGACCCAAGAAGAACTTAAGTTCCCCCATACTGCTCATTTCAAATTGTCCTTGCATAAGTTTTGCAAACTTCCTGCAAAGACTAATTTCTGTAGACCCAAATATTATGTCATCTACATATATTTGGACTAAAATAATCTTGCCTCTGGATTCCATAAGGAATAGAGTCTTGTCTATTTTCCCCCTTGTGAATTTATTCTCAATGAGGAAACTAGACAGGGTGTCATACCAAGCCCTTGGGGCTTATTTTAACCCATACAAAGCCTTCCTAAGTCTATATACATAATCAGGTTTTATAAAATCAACAAAACCTGATGGCTGCTCTACATAGACTTCTTCCTTTAGATTTCCATTCAGAAAAGCTGACTTAACATCCATTTGATATACCTTAAATCCTTGATATGTTGCATAGGCAAGGAACATCCTTAATGCTTCCAGTCTTGCTACTGGAGCAAAGGTTTGATCAAAATCAATACCTTCTTCCTGCCTATATCCTTTTTCCACCAGCCTAGCTTTATTCATTATGATTATTCCATTTTCATCCAACTTGTTCCTAAAAATTCACTTAGTTCCAATAATGTTATGGTCCTTGGGTTTAGGAACTAGCTCCCAGACCTTGCATCTTTTGAATTGACTCAGCTCCTCTTGCATGGCCTCAATCCAATGAGGGTCTAGGATTACTTCTTCAAACTTCTTTGCCTCTACTTGGGATAGAAAACTGGAGTAAAGAACTGTATTTAGATTCCTGCTCCTTGTTTGCACCCCTTGTCTGAGATCTCCAATTATTTGATTGGCTGGATGATCCTTTAAGTGTCTACTTGCTGGAGGTAGCCTGTCTTCAGGTTGTACACCTTCAGTCTCTTCATTTAGCTGCACCTCTTGGTCTTCTTCAGCATCAGTAGTATCTTGTACTCCCCCTAGACAACAGCCACCATCTTCCACTTACTGACTTGCAGAAGACCCTTCTGTTAAGGTAAGCTTGTCCATTCTTTCAGGTACACCTGTAGAGCTGCAAACACTTCTTGGCAATTCATTATTAATGAGTCTAGCTTCATCAAAAACTACATGAACAGACTCTTCTACAACTTGAGTAATCAAGTTGTAGACCCTATAAGCCTTACTATTATTGATGTACCCAACAAAGATCCCCTCTTGGGATTTGGCAGCAAACTTGGATAGATAAGACTTACCATTGTTAAGGATATAGCACTTGCAACCAAAGATCCTGAAATAGGATAAATTTGTTTTTCTTCCCTTCACAATCTCATAGGGGGTCTTCTTGTGGCTCTTGGTGATAGTAGCCCTATTGATCACATGACAAGCAGTATTTACTGCCTCAGCCCAGAAATATTCTGGGAGAGATGTGTCACTTAATAGGGTTCTACCAGCCTCTATCAAGATTCTATTTTTCATTTCAGCAATACCATTTTGCTGAGGTGTTGTTGGTGAGGAAAATTCCAGAAAAATTCCAAATTCTTCACACAGTTTTGTCATACTGTCAGACTGAAATTCAGTACCATGCTCACTTCTGATTTTGACCACTATACTGTCCAATTCATTCTGAATTTGTTTAACAAAACTATATAAGATACTTGGGGTTTCAGACTTTTGTCTAAGGAAGAACACCCAGGAATACCTTGAATAGTCATCTACAACCACAAATGTGTAGACCTTCCTACCTAGGCTGTGAACTGGCATATGACCAAAAAGATCCATATGCAAGAGGTATAGACACCTCACAGCATCTTTATTCTCAAGTCTATGAAAGGTGGATTTGGTCTACTTGTCTTTTTGACAAGCTGAGCATATCCCATCCTTGATACACTTAACCTGAGGACCATTTCTCACCAACTCTTTGATAAAGAGTTGGTCAATTGTCTTATAGTTAAGATGAGCCAGCCTCTTGTGCCATTTAACACAATATGAGACTTTCTCATCAGCTACAAGACAAATAGGAGAAACAATGTTCTCACACATAATGTTTAGACAATAGACATTTTTCTTCCTATATCCTGTTAGAATGATCTTTTGATCACTTGACCTTTTGATATGACAACCATCCTTGACAAATGAGATGTCATATCCTAAATCACTCAGCTGACTTATGCTAATGAGGTTATGTTTCAAACCCTTTACATAAGCCACTTGAGTAATTATAATTTGGTTACTAGAAATGTTACCAAAGCCTTTGATGATTTATTTTTCTGAACTACCAAATGTAACTTTAGGGCCATCCTTGATTGGTGTATAGTCCTTCAGCAACCCCCTAGTTCTAGTCATGTGCCTGGAACATCCACTTTCCAAGTACCATATAGGGGCATGGCCACTTGAACTCACCTGCAAAACAGATTACTTAACATTAGAACCTAAATAATTCTTGGGTCCTTGGTGCAGGTTAGTTTGACTTTTAACAAAACTACATGTAGCTCTTCTAGCAGGTAGTTTGCTACTCTCCTTGACACTTAAATTGTGCCAACAATCTATGGCAAAGTGACCTATCTTGCCACAACACCAGCACTCAAACATGTTGTACCTTACTTGGTCCAGGTTGATCCTAGATTTTGTCTCCTTCAGATAAGACCATCAGCCCTTTGCACTGAATGTCCTCATGCTCATAAATTGAGTTCATTAGCTGCATGAACTCATCTTCTTCTTCTTCAGCAAATAAACCAATATAGGCTTCAGCTTCTGAATCTGTTTCTAAAGATGGCTGATCAGTCAAACTTTTGTCTTTCTTGACAATAAAGGACTTTTCCTTTTTTCCCTTAAACTGTGTCTTCTTTCTGTCAGTTGACTCCTTCCTCTTTTCAGGACAGTCAGCCACTACATGTCCCTGTCTATTGCAACAATAGCATACAATCTTTGAGGATGTAGTTTTACTTGGCTTGGACTTTCTTCTGTCATTCCTTGATGACTTCCTGTTCTGATAGTAGTCATCTTTTGTCTGTGAAGTGGATGTCTTAGACCTCCACTGCTTCTTCTTCAGAAAATTTTGAAAATGTCTTGTAAAAGCAGCAAAGTCTTCATCACTTTCACTGATATCTGAATTCTTGCTTTCTGAATTATCTGTCTCAGCCTCAGCAACTATTTGAGGTGGAGATGGAGACTTGCTTCTATATTTCCTAGTGGCTTCAGTCTTGAAGGACACAGCTCTTTCCTTGTGCTCCACTCTAATAGTCTTCTCTTCCTCCTTTCTTGCCAATAACTGCATCTCATAAGATAACAGTTTTCAAACAAAGTTGGAGGAGGTATGTCAGCTATCTTGGCCACTTCCCTAATGGCACAAATCTTGGTGTCCTAGTCTTTAGTCAGTGATCTTAAGAACTTATCATTCAGCTCATAGTTGCTGAATTCTCTTCCATAGGATATCAATTCATTGACAATCCTATAGAACTTCTTGTAACATTCAGTAATGCTATCATACTTTCCTTGTCTGAAGCTTTTATATTCCTGATTTAACAAAGACTTCCTGTCTTGTCTTACTTCTTCTGATCCCTCCATGTAAACTATTAATGTGTCACACATTTCTTTAGAGGTTTTACAATGTATTAAGTTCTGAAATGTTGCATCATCAATGACACTAACAATAATATTCTGGGCCCTCTTGTCCATAGTGGCCAGAATAATTTCATCTTTAGTCATTTCAGAATAGTCTTTGGGAGTTCTCTGATTTGCATCCAGAATAGATACTTTCATTAACACATATGACCCTTCTTTGACTATAATGTATATTCTTGGGTCAGTGGCTTCCGTAAAAAGTCTAACCCTCTCTTTCCATATGCCAAAAATCTCTTTTCTACAGATTGGCAATTTCATGGATCCCAGCTCTTTGTGATTCTCACTAGAACCCATTTTCTTGAATCTTGATTATACTGATTCTGCCTACAGGATCTTACTCAGACTGTTATGTCCCTTTTTGAGTAACCTGGCTCTGATACCACTTAAAAGAACTAGTGCCTAATCACCTAGAGGGGGGGGGGTGAATAGGTGACCTTTATCTTTTTAACATTAAAGGCAGAACTACTATACAGTAAATGCAATTCTACAATTATCACAACACAGAAACCATACAATCAAACATACACAGAGTGCACACAGGATTTATAGTGGTTCCCCAAGATCTGGGTACATCCACTTTCCCCCTTCGCCTATCTAGTAGTGTACTAGATTCGGCCTAACTTCTCCACTTCTTCTCAGATCCTCAGATCTTACAACTCAGAACCTCAAACAGGTTCCTACAACTCAGAGTGTCCCCACTCCTACAACTCAGGCACAAAGCCTTACCACTCAGTTTTCACCAAGACCTACACTCAGGCTAAACAGCCCTACCTCAGCCTACAATCAAGGCCTAACTCAGAGAATAAAATCTCCTACACTCAGGCACAATAGCCCTACCTCAGCCTTTATAAAATAGGCTTATAGCTCAGATCCCTTAGGATCCTACAGAAAATAAAGTTTACAAAGTGTTTAACCACAACTCTGAAAGAGAGAGATGAGTTGACTGGCTTCTTGATGAGTTCTTGGAAGAACTAGGCAGAGATCAACCACCCTTGGCTTTCTTCAAAGCTTCTTGAATTAGAACATAGTAGGGTTGAGTCTCCTTTGAAGATGATCTTGTATCAACTTCTGTCTTGAGAATCAGATCTCAATCTGAATCTTACTTTTCAGCCTGGTTCAACAGTTGTTCTTCTTATAAGGAGCTCTCTCCAACTTCTTAGATCTTCTCTTGAAGGTCTTCTTCTTTGTTGTGTTGTTTTTCAATTCATTGATCATCCCTTCTATTGAAGGAGAAAGGTCTTTAAATAGTCTTCCTCCAAGGTAACTGGTTGATTCGGTTTCTAGCAACCTTCTGACAGCTCTGACAGTTGTAGTTGACCAGTTGAAATGGCAGCTGTCAAGTCATCCAGTCACTTCTTGAAATCTCTGTCACTGTCTGTGTTGGAACACCCTATTACTAATTTGGGTCAGGATCACTATGTATTTAGGAAACCTGTTTTTGACCTCCTTGTATAGATCTAAAGGTCAATTAGAATTGAGTCTAAGGGTTAATAGTTAGGTTTGGAAGCTGCCCTCAAGACCAAGGTTTTTTAGTTTGGAGACTAAGTCATTTCGTTGAGCTCAGTACGACGAATCGTCGAACTCCTATCGACGATCGTTTAGCTCAACTTCGACGGAACGTCGAACTCCATTCAACGATCACTGAGCTCAACTTCAACAAATTGTCGAACTCCATTTGACGATCTTCAAGCTCAGTTCGACGATCTTGACTCCAGTTTGTTTCGCTATCTCTGAGCTCAGTTCGACGATAATTGAGCTCAGATCGATGATCTCTGTTGCTGTCTAAGTCCAAATCGCTGAGCTCAGTTCGACGTTTTTCTGAAGAGTTCAACGACTTTCAAGATTCAAATTCAGAACAGTTACGGAGTTATTCTCAGCAATTAATTCAGAAGATTTTGTAGCCGTTTTCATTTATTCTGGAGCAAGTTTCAAGGAATTATCAAGTAATGTTTCATTGGACCTTCCCCCAAAAGACAAAAGCAATTAAGGAAGTCATTTATGACAGGTCAACGGCTATCTTGACAGTGGATCATTTCTATTCAAACAACAGGAGAATAAAAGATTAGATTTTTCAGAACTGAAAAAAAAAAGAACAAGGGAGAGACACATATTCTGCAATATTCATTCTCTGAAAATCTTCTTCTGCAATAACACTTACAACAACAATCACACAAGAGAAAGAGAAAGAGTTGCAGACATTCTCTGTCTCAAAGAATTCATACAAGAACCCCATCACTAAAAGAGATCAACCATCTGAATAAATCTTCAGATCTCTTTTGATTCAAGTGTTCAAGGCCATCATCATTCAAGACACCAGACATCTCACATTTCAGCTGTTGCTGAAATCATCATTTGTTGGAGATCAATTTCTGAAGGCCTATCACCCTACTGCAAAGCTTCATTTCCTGAACAACTACAGATCTCAGGGGGAGCTTTGACAACATCAATATCCATATAGTCTTCTCAGCTGCTTTGAGAAAGAGAAGACTTCCGTCACTCTCTCATCCCCACCTCTGTAAAGGGTTTTTCAAACTCCCTTCAAAAGTTTGTGTGTGGTTTTTGAGCACCTTATCAAAAGCTCATTGGTGGAAAGACACCTGATCAAAAAATCTGGTTTGGTTTTTGAGCACCTTATCAAAAGCTCATTGGTGCCCAGGACACCTGATCAACTCATCCTACAGTGGATTCCTACCTAGGGTGTTAGAAAAGTGGATGTACCCAAGTTTAGGGGAACCACTATAGCTCCTTGTGTCTTCTGGTTGCTTGTGTTTCTTTTGTTTCTGGCTGTGGCTTGTGATTAGTTTCTTTTGTAGATTGTGATTATTCTGTGGTTAGATTTACTATTTGCTTCCCTGTTCACATTAGAATACAACAACTGTTGTAAAAGTTTTTAGCAAGCACCATACTTTATTCACCCCCCTCTAGAGTATATCAGATCTAACTCACTCTTTTAATTGGTATCAAAGCGAGGTTGGTTAAACATACCACACCTTGGTGGTTGCACAGGCTAATACCTGAACCCAAAGATTCCTAGTTAGATCTTCTTGTTGTAGATTTTGTTATTAGAATTATTTCTTTACAAAACATGGCCCAAAACAAAGATTATGCTAGCACCAGATCTCCAGTGTGCAATCTGTTTAAGTTTGCACTTTGGAAGGCAAGGATTAGACTCTACATGAATTCTATTGATGAGGACATTTTTAATTCTGTTTTGACAGTTTGTCCAAGACCTCCAGAGAACACAAGTACAAATGTTGTTCAACCTCCTTCAGGAACAGATGCAGAGATCAAGAAGTGGAAGGTAGCAGATGTAAAGGCAATGAACATCTTAGCGCAGACTATGTCTGATGACATTTTCCAAAAGTTAGCTGAATGCAACTCAGCAAAGGAAATCTGGGACAAGCTATCTGAAATAGTCTCAGGATCTGCTGATGAAAGAAAAGACAGAAGATCTCACCTCATATCCCAATATGAGAATTTCAAGAAAGGAGAAGCTGAGCCAGTAGCGGAAATGTATAACAGGCTCAGTCTGATAGTCAATGGACAGAAGAATCTGGATAAAGAGATCTCATTGACTGAGCTAAATGATAAAACCCTAATGTGCTTCCCAAGCACTTGGGACTCAAGGATCTGGCCAATCAAGGATGCCAGAAGTCTGAATGAGATCACCACAGAAGCTCTTTTGGGCAAGCTCAAATCTTATGAGCTACTCATCAAAAATAGAGAAGAAGAGCAGAAGGCTGCCTCACCGGCCACAAGAAAAGAGAAGTCTATAGCTTTCAAAGCCATTGAAGATCAGCCTGAAGATAAAATCCCAGGGAATGATGAGCTACTTAGTCTGCTGACCAAACGATTTTACAAGTTGGCCAAAAAGGACTTCAGGAAGAGATCATACAAAGATCATGACAAGCCAAGGTATGATAAATCAAACAATAAAGAAATTGTCTACTTTAGTTGCAGGAAACCAGGCCACATTGTGCCTGACTATCCAGAGAACAAAAACAAGGACAAAAAGGATAAGAGAGAAAGAAGAAAAGATAAGGACTTCAAGAAGAGTAGCAATGTCAAACCCTCCTCAAGCAAGAACAAACACACAAGGAAGGGATCTGTTGCTGAATCTTGGAGTGAGACTGAAGAGGAATCAGAAGCTTCATCCAGCTCAAGTGATGATGAAGATGATGCTGAAGAGAAGGAGTTCTGCATGATGGCAATCAATACCTCTCAACATAATTCAGATGCAGAAGAGTCAGAGTCAGACTCAGAGACTCAACCTGAAGAAGACCAGGTAATAGACTCATTTGATTTCAATTCTGAGGACTTTAAGTATGAATTTAAAGCACTGTGCTTAGACTTATTAAAATCTGAGAAGGAAATTATCTCTCTCAGAAATCAATTGTCTGAACACAGTTCCTTAAAATCAGAAAACCTCAAACTCTCTGAGGAGTTGGAGTGCTGTAGGGAGCAGATAGCTTCACTGAAAAGTGAGCTGTCAGAGGCCAAAAAGCTTGAAGAATCCCTTAATGGGAGAAGCATCAAGCTAATAGACATCACAAGCACAGTGAACTCTAGATTTAATAGTACACTGGGCTTGGGTGCTTCATCCAGCCAACCTATAGTACTAACAACCTCAATTATGCTTATTTCTGATAAAGGGAAGAGAGTTTTAGAGGTAGCTAGGAAAAATTCTGATCTGCCTAAAAAAACCAAGTTCCAGCAGAAATCGTCGAACGGAGCTCGACGATCGACGAACGCAGGTCGACAATCTCAGGTAAAATCGTCGAACTCAGGTCGACGATCTCTAATTCCTAAACTCTGCCACAGTCGACCGTCGAACGGAGCTCGATGATCTGACCCAAGATCGCCGAACGCAGCTTAACGATCGTCGAATAGAGATCAGAGCTTTGGAAATTCTTTCAAGGGTAAATCAAAATCCAATCCTAGGGGTCCTTTATCCCAAAGCTTTAACCCTTATACTGAATGGATAATACCTCCAAGGAGATATCATCCTGAAGGTTATTAGAGTCAACCAGGGATGTCATTTATTTCTGAATTTAAAGGTTATCAACCTAGGCCCAAGGTAAACTGGGTCAAAAATAAGTGAATTATTTTATGTGCAGGTGAAGACCTATCCAACATCAAACCAACAATGGTATTTGGATAGTGGGTGCTCCAAGCACATGACAGGAAATAGGGACAACCTCACATCCTTTAAAGCCAAGATAGGACCCAAAGTCATATTTGGTGATTCAAACTTTGGACAAACTAAAGGATATGGTGCAGTCCAGATTGGCACAGTCATATTCAAGAAGATAGCCTATGTGGAAGGACTGAAGCACAATTTGATCAGTATCAGTCAGCTATGTGATGAAGGCTACCAGGTGACTTTCAGCAAAGCCTTATGCAAGATCAAGTCAGAGGACAACACAACTGTGTTGAAGGGTAAAAGGAAAGGTAACATTTATTTAGTAGATTTTCGTTCAACAGAAGTAGATATTTGCCTGTTTAATTCTGTTTGTAGACCTAATATTTTATGGTATAAGAGACTAGAACATTTAAACCTTAGAACCATAGTTAGGCTATCCAAGGACAACTTTGTTAGAGGACTACCTTCTGGCCCGTACAAGAAGGAAGGACTCTGCAGGACTTGTCAATTAGGCAAGCAAACTAAAAATAGTTTCAAGTCACTTAATAAGAGTGATTCACCTAGGATTTTGTATCTGTTACACATGGATCTTTTTGGACCCATTACAGTACAAAGCTTAGGAGGGAAATCTTACACTTTAGTAGTTGTAGATGACTTCTCTAGATTCACATGGGTGTTCTTTCTGAGGAAGAAGTCTGATAACTTTAAGTGTTTGACAGAGTTTCTCAAATGCATACAGATTGAGTTCAATACTCACATTGCCCTGATCAGAAGTGATCATGGGACAGAGTTTGATTCTGTTCTTATGCAAGAGTTCTGTCAGAGTGAAGGGATCAGGCACACTTTCTCAGCTCCTAGAACTACTCAACAAAATGGGGTAGCTGAAAGGAAAAATTGAACCCTTATTGAATCTGACACTATATTGTTGTCAGATGCTCACTTTCCTCTATCTTTTTGGGCAGAGGTAGTGAACACCTCCAATTATGTGCTGAACAGAAGTTTAATACATAAACTAAAGGGCAAGACTCCATATGAATTACTCAAAGGAAAGAAACCTAAAATAGATTATTTTAGAATTTTTGGTTGTATTTGTTATATACATAATAATGACAAGAAGTATTTAGCAAAATTTCAAGCTAAAGCTGATGAAGGAGTGTTTCTGGGATACTCCATGATCAGTAAGGCTTATAGGGTATATAATAAATCATCTCTTAAAATTGAAGAATCTGTTCACATATCATTTGATGAATCTAACATGTCTTTCAAGGAGAAGAACACTTCTACCATAGAACCTTTGCAGGTACACTCTCTAGCTGAAGACTTGGACAGATTACAAATCTTTCAAAAAGAGGAAAGCAATGAAGATGAAGAAGACATTCAACATCATGAAGAGAAGCTTCTTGAAGAGCCAGTTGTTGTACCACAAGAGGAAACAACAACACAGGTTGGTGAACAATCAACACCCCCTGTTGATTTAGTAACATCAAGAGACCATCCAATTTCCCAAGTAATTGGAGGCATCTCAGCTGGTGTACAAACCAGAAATCAGGTTAACCAAAACCTGTTGCACACTTGCTTCCTATCTCAAATTGAACCTCAATCCATTCAAGATGCAGAGCAAGATCCACACTGGATCATTGCAATGCAAGAAGAGTTGCATCAATTTGAAAGGAGCAAAGTTTGGGAACTAGTGCCAAGGCCTAAGGATCACTCCATTGTTGGAACAAAGTGGGTGTTCAGAAACAAATTGGATGATCAAGGAGTTATTGTAAGGAACAAGGAGAGGTTAGTTGTTCAAGGATACTCTCAAGAAGAAGGCATAGATTATGACCAGACTTTTGCACCGGTTGCAAGATTGGAAGCCATCAGAATCTTTTTAGCATATGCAGCACACAAAGGTTTCAAGGTATATCAGATGGATGTAAAGAGTGCCTTTCTCAATGGAGACATCAAAGAAGAAGTCTATGTCAGAAAACCTCCAGGTTTTATCTCTCCAACTCATCCTGATTATGTTTTTAAGCTGAACAAAGCATTATATGGTCTCAAGCAAGCTCCTAGAGCATGGTATGAGACCCTAGCATACTTCCTTCTGGAAAATGAATTTATAAGGGGTAGAGTAGACCAAACTCTTTTCATTAGAACCCAAAAGTCCCATACCCTACTAGTACAAATCTATGTAGATGATATTATCTTTGGTTCTACTGATTCAAATTTGTGCAGAAGATTCTCCAATCTAATGCATTTTAAATTTCAAATGAGTAGCATGGGTGAGCTATCCTTCTTTCTAGGATTGCAAGTCAAACAACATGCTGAAGGCATCTTTATTTCTCAAACCAAGTATGCAAAAGAATTGGTTAAGATATTTGGTATGTCTGAAGCATCTTGCATGAAAACAGCTATGCCTACTAATGCTGTATTGGATGCTGATGAACATGGGAAACCTGTTGATCAGACAACATATAGAGCAATGATTGGCTCTTTACTGTATCTTACAGCTAGTAGACCTGACATAATGTTTGCTACATGCATATGTGCTAGATTCCAAGTGAGCCCTAGAGAGTCACACCTAACATTAGTAAAAAGGATTCTCAGGTATGTTAAAAGTTGTACAAATCTAGGTCTCTGGTATCCAAAAGATTCAGCATTTGACTTAACTGGATTTTCTAATGCTGATTATGCTGGATGCAGAATTGACAGGAAAAGCACCAGTGGAACTTGTCAGTTTCTTGGTGACAGACTTGTCTCTTGGTTTTGTAAGAAACAAACATCTGTGTCAACTTCAACTGCTGAGGCTGAATATATGGCTGCAGGTAGTTGTTGTTCACAAATATTGTGGATTCAAAACCAACTCCTACACTATGGCTACAACTTAGAGAAGTCTAAAATCTTTTGTGATAATACAAGTGCTATTTCTATAGCTCAAAATCCTGTCCTCCATAGTAGGACAAAACACATAGAAATTAGACATCACTTTTTAAGGGATAATGTTGAGAAAAACAAAATTGAACTTCAATATATCCCAACTGATTTGCAAAGGGGAGATATTTTCACCAAACCCTTGGATAAAAAGAAACACACCTTCTTTCTATCAGTTATGAATGTTAGATGGAGGAAGTCTAAAATAATGTCCAAGATTTTGAAACTCTAAAAATGACCAAGACTAAGCAAACATCTTGATTTTTCTAGTGTCTAGAGTGTTTCTGGTCTCTGAACAGTGCTCGACGATTTTCCCCCAGATCGTCGAACGGAGATCAACGCTTTCCAAAATCGTCGACCAGAGTTCAGTGCTTCTCAGATAGTGCTCAACTATCTCTCCAGGTCAACGATCGTCGAACGGCGCTCGACGATTTTGTTTTCTGAACTATCATCGAACGGAGTTCGACGCTCTCCAATATCGTCGAACGGAGATCGATGATATTGAAGACCTTTCAGATTCCTTTAGAAGCCCCGATCGTCGAACTGAGTTCAACGATCTTTCCTTTTCTGCGTCGAACCCTAATATAAAATTCATTTTTCGGTCGTCGTTCTCCTTTTGCGCTTTCAATCTCTCGTCAAATTTTCTCTTTCCCTCCAAACATCTCTACACTTGGTCGTTTGGTTGTTTATTTTTTTTGTAGGAAACCATGGCCGTCTCCATCGCCGTTCTGGCCGCCATGAAATTTGATGCAGGATTTGATATAGATATGGATTCTTTTAGCACCAGTGATCAGGTTTTCCAAGACATTCTTGAACTGTTCAAGGAACAAAAGCTAGTCACTATCATGTCCACCAGAATCAAACTGGCTGGTAATGAAATCAAGGAGTGGGTGTATACTACCCACAACCAAGACCAAAATACAGTTGTTGGATCAATTTCTGGAACCCAGGTACCTCTTACACCTGCTATTCTGACAGAGATTTTTGGATTAAATTCTGGAAGAGATTTTGTTGAAATGTCTGGAGAATAATTTACTACTATGCTTGATAGAATGGGTCATTCTGATGCAAACCCTAGCAAGCTGCTGAAAAAGAAATTGGCTGTTGAGTACAGGTTTTTAGCTGATGTTGTGGGAAAAGTTCTTTTGCCCAAGCATTCAGCCCATGATACCATCTCCAGGTATCAGCTGTGCTTGATGGGTGCTTTAGTGGATAAGAAATAATTAAACTGGGGAGATATCTTCTTTGATCTGATTAAGAAGAAGATAAATTAGAATTTTGTGAATTATGGAAGGATTCTAGGGCTGTTTCTTCAAAACAGATGCCCTGCACTGCTTGTATCAAATGGGATGCACATCAATGCCTCTAAGAGGCTCTCATGTGCCCTATTTGTCAAGTGGGACAGACAGATAGTGACGCCCAGCAGGCCCTCTGCAAGCACTACTTCAGGCACAAGGACTGTTACAGTCTCTTCCCCTCAAGTCTCTGCCCCTGCAGAAGACTTGCCTGCTACTTCTCCTCCTCCTCCACCTCTTATTTCATCTCCACCAGTCACCTCCACCATTCAAATTTCATGCACCATCATAATTTCAACCCCTTCTCCAACTTCAAGTTCTCCACCTCCACCTCTAATAGAAGAACTATTCCATCCTTTACATCACTACCCTCAACCAGATCTTGACACATCATCTCACCATCCATCATTCAATCTGATAGATGATTCCTTCATGGATGATTCACCTTCATCGCCTCCTGATATACCCTCTTCATCCACATCATATCAACAGTTACTGCAAGACATCATTGCTCAACCCTCCTTCACACCTTCTATCTCCATTCCCCTTTCTTCCATTTCAACAATCCCCACACCTCAACCTTCCTTTCCCCCATACACCAGCTCTCCTCCAACATCTCCAGCTACTCCACCATATTTCTCTACCTCTGCTCATGTCCCTATTGAGCATGTAGATATTCCAGCCTTAGCAGACATATTGTATGAGTTGATAGCTACCAGGCTCTCACTCTTGTTGGAGACCTCCTTGGCTCCACTTCTACAGTCAGTTGCAGCCCTTTCTGCCAGGCTATCTTCTCTCATTTCTCAGGCAATTCCTTCCTTTGGGTGCCTTGATCCTGCTGTCTCTGAATCTAGGCAGGGGGAGATGCCCAATGAAGATGTTAGATTGCCTGCTGCTGTCATTTCTTTAGTCCCTGCTGCTGCTATTTCCTCAGTTCAAGTTGCTGTCTCTTCAACTCAAGCTCCAGTCTCAACACCACAAGTTGTTGTTTTCTCAATGGATCTCAGATCTTTATTATCAGTTTTTGATTCAGTTTATTTCAGCTGTCTCCCAGTAAGCACTACAGTCCAGCCATCTGAAGATCTATCTAAGGCCATTGTGCCCTTCTCAAGCTGTGATACCAGCTTAATTAGCTCCTATATAAATTCCCTATATACTACCGAGCCTTCTGTTTCCATTGATCTTACTGCTGCTACTCCTGCTGACAATAATGTTGCTGTTTCTGTTGCTGCTGTTGATATTGTTGATATTGCTAACAATTCTGATGATTTAATCTCTAAGGATATACATATGACAGAGGCATATGACTTTGAGCCTCCTGTCACTGCTGATGTTGCCCCTGCTGATGTTTTTGTATCTGAAACTATTTTCTCTGAATCTGCTGCTGCCCCAGTTGCTGCTGTTACTACTACTGCTGTATCTTCTGAGAGTGTTGCTCCTAAAAGTTCTGTATCTGCTGTATCTACTGCTGCTGCTACAACTTCTGCCAGTGCTATTTCTGCTTCTACTGCTGCTGCTACAATTGTTGTCACTACTGTTACCTCTGCTCCAACCTAACAACAGAAAGATTATCTGAAAAGGATTGATGCTTTATATGATGAACAAAGCTCTGAAAGTGATCAGATCAGAACTGATTATGATGATTCCTCAGCTACTATAGCAAGGAAAAGAAAAGCAAGAAGCAATGCAATGAAAAAAGTTCCTCCAGCTAAAGTAAAAGATACAAATGACATTCCCTACTATATTCTGCATGACTGCCCTATAACAGAACACTGGATGCAATATTCCAAGAATCAACTAATGGCTATGAAGAAGAAGAGAAAATATGAGAAAGGTTCCTCTCAGTTCCATCATCCTCCTCCACCTCCTCCTCCTGATGCAGGTGCAGGTGGTAGCTCTGCTGTTCATCCTTCTGCCAGAAGTCAAACCCCCTATCAGCCTCAAGGAAGATCTCAATATAGGGGAAGCCAATACAGAGGCTCTCAATCTAAGAGAGGAAATTATAGAGGAAACCAAAGAGAACTTCAAGTTTATTCCAAAGGTTACTTCAGGTCCATTTCCTTATAAGTTGAAAGAATTAGTCTTCTCCAGACAATCCCTCCAACAGATATGAGCCTCCAGTGCCCTTTGAGGATCCAGAGAACAATCCAACTGCCTAGACAGCTAGAATGAAGGAATTAGCTGCCTTGGATCAGATTAATAAATCCAGAGAGCAAGGCAGGGACACCTCCAGCATTACTACCTTGTCAGAACAAAGAAAGAAGGAACTTGAAAGATATGCTTCCAGCAAGTTTTTTTATTCTGAAAGATACATGGAGCTGCACCCTGAAGCTGTAGTACCAAGGCCTAAACATCAAACATCTCTAGGTGCAGCTGATGACAGAAGATCAAAGAAGGAAGCTCTTAATCCAAACAGAGAAATTAAACTTATAAAGAGCAAGGAGAAAGAGTAATTCAGTAAGGTGACAATTATTCTGATTTCTGATCTATTTGAGATATTATATCTGTGATTCTGCATTGTTGTTGTTTGTTATATTTTTGCTTTGTATGTTGTTTTTATTTTCTCCAATTTCTGTAAATAGTAATCCTAACCCAAATAGGAGGAGATTGTTGGAACACCCTATTACTAATTTGGGTCAGGATCACTATGTCTTTAGGAAACCTGTTTTTGACCTCCTTGTATAGATCTAAAGGTCAATTAGAATTGAGTCTAAGGGTTAGTAGTTAGGTTTGGAAGCTGCCCTCAAGACCAAGGTTTTTCAGTTTGGAGACTAAGTCATTTCGTCGAGCTCAGTATGATGAATCATTGAACTCCTATCGACGATCGTTTAGCTCAACTTCGACGGATCGTCGAACTCCATTTGACGATCACTGAGCTCAGCTTCAACAAATCGTCGAACTCCATTCGACGATCTTCGAGCTCAGTTCGACGATCTTGACTCTAGTTTGTACCGCTATCTCTGAGCTCAGTTCGACGATAGTTGAGCTCAGATCGACGATCTCTATTGCTGTGTAAGTCCAAATCACTGAGCTCAGTTCGACGATAGTAGAGCTCAGTTCGACGTTTTTCTGAAGAGTTCAACGACTTTCAAGATTCGAATTCAGAACAGTTAAGGAGTTATTCTCAGCAATTAATTCAGAAAATTTTGTAGTCGTTTTCATTTATTCTGGAGCAAGTTTCAAGGAATTATCAAGGAATGTTTCATTGGACCTTCCCCCAGAAGACAAAAGCAATTAAGGAAGTCATTTATGACAGGCCAACGACTATCTTGATAGTGGATCATTTCTGTTCAAACAACTGCAGAATAAAAGATTAGATTTTTCAGAACTGAAAAAAAAGAACAAGGGAGAGACACATATTCTGCAATATTCATTCTCTGAAAATCTCCTTCTGCAACAACTCTTACAACAACAATCACACAAGAGAAAGAGAAAGAGTTGCAGACATTCTCTGTCTCAAAGAATTCATACAAGAACACCATCACTAAAAGAGATCAACCATCTGAAATCTTCAGATCTCTTTTGATTCAAGTGTTCAAGGCCATCATCATTCAAGACTCCAGACATCTCACATTTCAGCTGTTGCTGAAATCATCATTTGCTGGAGATCAATTTCTGAAGGCCTATCACCCTACTACAAAGCTTCATTTCCTGAACAATTACAGATCTCAGGGGGAGCTTTGACAACATTAATATCCACATAGTCTTCTCAGCTGCTTTGAGAAAGAGAAGACTTCCATCACTCTCTCATCCCCACCTCTGTAAAGGGTTTTTCAAACTCCCTTCAAAAGTTTGTGTGTGGTTTTTGAGAACCTTATCAAAAGCTCATTGGTGGCAAGACACCTGATCAAAAAATCTGGTTTGGTTTTTGAGCACCTTATCAAAAACTCATTGGTGCCCAGGACACCTGATCAACTCATCCTGCAGTGGATTCCTACCAAGAGTGGTAGAAGAGTGGATGTACCCAAGTTTAGGGGAACCACTATAGCTCCTTATGTATTCTGGTTGCTTGTGTTTCTTTTGTTTCTGGCTGTGGCTTGTGATTAGTTTCTTTTGTAGATTGTGATTATTCTGTGGTTAGATTTACTATTTGCTTCCCGGTTCACATTAGAATACAACAACTGTTGTAAACGTTTTTAGCAAGTACCATACTCTATTCACCCCTCTCTAGAGTATATCAGATCTAACTCGCTCTTTCAGTGTGAAAGTGTCGAGACAGATAGGCTTGATGTGTCGACACAAATAGACTAAGTGTCGACACAAGTAGACTAAGTGTCGACACTAGCCTTCATGGTGTCGACACAACTCCTTGTGTTGTGTAACAGCTTCACGACACTGCTTCTTCAGAATGTGTCGACACTGATCCTGTGTGTCGATAAAAGCCTTCTGTTGAATGTGTCGAAACTGATTGAGTGTGTCGACACAATTACTACTTCTTCAATACTTAGTTGATTTCTGCTGTGTGTCGACACAACTCCTTTGTGTCGACACATCTTCTTGTGTTGAAAATTTCCAAGTGTTGACACATCTTCTTTGTGTCGACACATGCCTTCATGTGTTGGAACTTTGCTGAGTGTCTACACATCTCCTTTGTGTCGACACATGCCTTCATGTGTTGAAACTTTGGTGAGTGTCGACACATCTCCTTTGTGTCGACACATGTACTTTAACTTTGTTGAAGTTTGCTGAGTGTCGATACAGCCTCCTGGTGTCGACACTTTTGATGACGACAAAGTTTCTCTGGGTGTCGACACTGCCTCTAAGTGTCGACACAGATAATGTTGACAATTCTTCACAGTGTGTCGACACAGCCTGTATGTGTCGACACTTTCTTCTAGTGTCGACTCTGCCTTCTTGGTGTCGACACTAGCCATCATAAGTGTCGACACGTCACCTCTAGGTGTCGACACATGGATTTAGAAACTTTTATGCTTTTCCTGCAATTACTTAACCTGCACACATAAACTCAAAGCACATCAAATACACTTTGATGTATATCATTTAGTAGGGTGAGGCTTGTTCAAATCAGGTACATATATTTCAATGTACCCAACATGAACGCAACCGCAATGATCTTGCCTCCACAGATCCGGACTTGTAACATCCCACTTGTAATTAGACCCCTCTACTTATGTTGGGTTAGGGCATGTGGTGGGGCATGGGTTTAGACTAGGTTGAACAATGCGATTAGGGTTTAGTCACATGGGGCCCATAGCAGGGCCCAAGATGATTTAAGTTAAACCAACCCAAATTGGGGTTCTAGCCACACATTGATTCCACCACTGCATCCCTATCCCTAACACCAACCTAAGGGAACCATAAGCCATATCACAAGGTCACCAATTGACTGGAGTTGACTCAAGTCAACCCTAGTCTTAATTTGGTCAAACGCCGACCTAAAGGCCCAAATAGTCCAAGTGGGGCACCACCATGGCCCAACCCAAGTTGGGTGGTGTCATAGGGCCCATGAACTTCAGGAGGGGTCAGCCCACTCATCAAGTTGACCAAGTCAACTCTAAAAGTCAACTTGGTCAAACATATGGCCTAAAGAGGAAAATAAGGGTCAAGCCCATTCCCAATGGGCAAAGTCCACTAACCATGGCCCATGACCAGCCCAAGTGGTCAAAGACAACTCCTAACCCCCAAAATTAGGAGAGAGTATATGCAAAGTGGTATAAAAAGAATTTGGAGAGGAAAGAGGAGAGAGAAGAGGAATGAAGACGAAGGATGGCCACATGGTCACTTATTCAGCTGCCTAAGCTTGTTGTCCGGCCTCCTTAGGCAATTCCAGAGGAATTTGGAGCATGATGGCCGCTTGGCACCTTAGGTGGAGTAACCAAAGCTCAAACTGAGCTTCCCCTTGGACTTATCTTTCCATACACCCCCTCTCAGGCCAATCCAGCCACACCATCAGCTTCAGAGAGGGGAAATGACTGGAGAACGAGTCACGGAACAAGGAATTTGCTGAGAATCGATGAAATGGGGAGAAGTTTTCGGAGCAAGCTCGGTCATGGCTCACCGCCGCCAAACTCTCTGCCAAGCCTCAATTCGGGTTTGTTTCACCTCGCCTCTACCCGTACTAGGATCCTAGATCTTTTAGGGGAGATATCGAACACAATTGAGCCCGATGCCATGTGAGAATGGAGTGAATTTCTTGAGTTTTTCTTCTTGCTCGGGATCGCTGGAGGAGCCGCCTCCGACCTCCTCACCGCCGGGAAACGCTAGCCCCCACCTCAACGGAGGTGGTGGCCATAATCGCCGGCGGTGGCGCTGGCCCAGGTGGCCGGAAATCGCCAGCAAACAAGACCCAGCCATGCTCAATCTCAGTCGTTGCTGATCGGGGACGATGACGGGATGCCGTCCGTTTTTATTTAAATGAATGATTAATTTAACTTAAGGAATTATTTAATAAGTGTCACACATTTTCTGTGCTCTTGCATGCTAAATATAGGTTTCTAAAATGGAAATTCAGACACAGACACCAAAATGAAAACTGTAGGCCTAAGTCTTACCTTCAATTTGCCACCCTAAACAAGAGATCTTGAGCTGTAGGGCTCCCTATAGGGCTGTTCTTCTAGTACTAGTCATAGACAAGTGCAGAAATTCAAATGCATGCCCATGCCAAACTAAAAGTCTACATGACCCAAAATTTTGGGAATGTCCTTGATTAGGTCAAACTTAGACCCTATAAAAATATGAAAATTGTTGGAGGAAGTTTTCCTATAGTTTTTGTGAAAATACATATAATAACATTAATTGAACATTTGGAGAAATACAACTCCAAATGGCCCCAAATTTTGGTGGCATTTACATTGGGCCAATAGCAGGCCATGATAAAAATTTTAGCCTCTTTGGGACTCTACATGTTGGGTAAACCCACTTTCATGAGTGTGATGAATGTAGGCTTGGGGTGCCTTTAGCAAAAATCTATATAATGGGGATTTAGCTCATTTGAAACATCAAAATTATATGAAATCTAGGTAAGAGGACTATTAGGGTTAAATATACCATCAACAGAATAAATGGGATTTTTGGGATCAAAAATCCCATTATTTTGAATTTTTGAATATTAGGTCATTTAAAGACAAAAATTTGAAAATAGGGTTATTGATAAGTTAAAATTTTCAAATTTATATAAGAACTCAAGGGAGTCATGTTTAACCCATCTAAAATTTTATAGGTCTGTTAGATGATTATAATTTGAAATTATGTAGAAATTATAATTTTGCCTTTTTATGGTGATTATTTTCAAATGATAGAAATTCAGCAAGAAAATTATGGAAAACTACCTAGTGTTTTAAATATGTATTTGTGACCTTGTGTAATTTTTTGGATATTTTTGGAAGCATCTATATGTTTAAAATCAAACTAGAGGCATTTTTGTAATATTTGTCATATGAATGTTGGTAAACGAAATTACTATTTTGGATCTTGAAATTTTGTATTTGGTATTATTTCAGCAATTCACATATGAAATAATTTTCCTAGAATTTTTAGAAACATATTTGATGTACTTCCTTTGTAAAGTGGCAAACTCATGGATTTAACTAAAAATGAAAATGAAATGGAAATATAAATGGGAAAAATTAAAAATCTTGGAAACCAGTCATAATTAGCCTATAAGATCATCAGGAAAATTTATTAGACCAGGGGGATCATTTGATATAGTACTTCTTGTATAAAGTGACAGAGCCCACTTAATTAAAGGATTTAATTTAGGGTCTTTATGACTTAGAAAAATAGTGAAAACTCCACATAGTCAATATCATATATCATACCATCCAGGATAAATGATTAGGGTCACTTGGCCAAGAAAATTGGAAGTCGTACTTTATGGGTGGTATTAGGTCATGAGTACTGACTAGCACAGTTAGCCTAAACCACTAGGACCACAGGGGGATATGATTAACCATTGAGGTGAGAATTGCATTAGAGAAATAAGCCCTGGTTGGTCTCCTATAGGTCACTTCTGGATCACGAGGGGTGGAGTGCAAACTATAAGGACAGTGGTTAAAACGGAGATCGACATAAGACCGTTGATTTCCCCGGTATTATCTTAAGTCATTAGGATTGTTCCAGAGCAACAATGAGAGTTGGGAGTAAATTATGGGTAGTCGTCAACTAATGTAAATATCTTTGAGAAAGGGAGCTTTGGGCGTAATCCCATCATAGTTCCTAGTGCCCCCGAGAGCCCTTCACCGGGTATACCCTGGGTAGTCCTGGGATTAACCTTAAATCACTAAGTATAAATAACCCGTAGACAAGAGTAGTCTAATAGGTTAAGACATTGTGGTTTATTCTCGGTCGTGATGGGTTTGAGGGATTCTAATTAAAGCCACTATTGTGCATTCTCACCCGTGAATGGTTTGAGGGATTTTGAATAAAAGCACTATGTGTAATCTCACCCGCGATGGGTTGGAGGGATTCAGGACGGGTTGGTCCTGCGAGCTGGAGGCTCGGGTTGGAATATCTTGCATATGCATAAACTGTGGCGGGTCATGCAGTACTGGGCCAATCGTCACACCGATGGCAGTACGGTGGCTTTGGGGAGGTGTGATGGTTTGAGGGGCGAGTGTGTTGTTTTTGCGCTGCGGTCTGGAGGACGATCCCCGAAAATGCACACTCAACCAAAAAGACTGGTGGGTAGCCAGCAAATAGTACGCAGAGACTCTATAGTGCACCTAGGACGTGTATAGAGGCGTATGGGAGGTCTAGGCCTGGCAGTGTGAAACCCGCCTAGGAGTGGAGACGCCCGCTCCACTACTGCCGTAGCCACAATGGTGGTACTAGAGAGTGATGCTAGATCCAAAAAGCGGGAACTAAAGGTCTGTGATCATAGAGTCATTGTGTGTGAGTTGCACTTGCATGACACATAAATAACTGAATGCATTCATTCATATTAGGGCATACGTTTCATGGATCTTTATCATATAAATTAGTATGAGCTCTTTTACATGATAAGTTAAATTTTGGAAACTCTAACTTATATGTTTGTATGGGCACTTATATAAGTTAGGATACTTCTTGTAAGTCCCCTCCCCTTACCAAGGAGGCACCCAGTCTTATGCCCAGAACCGTCATCTTACGGTGGCACTAACGCACGGGTTAGTCGACACCGCAACACGCCGATCCTGCCGACTAGTACGATCATATAACCTGTAGGCAAATATGAGAAATAGAAGTAAAACATATCAGAGTACAACACAGCTAGTCCACAGTCATAGTACAAATTATATATATATGAATGAAAGAGTATGCAGTCCATAATGAGAATAAAAATAGAGATTAATAAGGGCTTATGCCCAGTATATCAAATGAATAAACTCTCCTCTCAAAATATCAAAACAGCGGAAACTAATCAACTAATCTCGTCCTACCTGAGGTAGCGCTGTAGCAGTAGTAGTAGGTGGTATCAACTCCTCACGCCCTGTCACCTCGTCCTGCCGGTCGTGCTTGTGCTCCATCTCATCAAGCTCCTAAAAATAGTTTGGTCACTGACCATTAGTCAAAAAGACAAAGTCGTTTCCTATGCACCTCGCCCCGCAACTCCTAGGCAACGTGCGGGAGGACAAAGCGGAGGACTATCAAGGGGTAACAAAAGGAAAGCAGGTGACAAGAGAAACTAGGCTACCAAGGAAGAGTGTGAGCAGTAAATCGACACTAGCAGTTCTTTGTATATAGCATGAAAGTAAAAGCATGTACAATACACGTAAGTAAAGAACTGGAAGTAAGAGCAGAAAGGTAAAGCTATGCTACCACTACACTACCATCACAAACGTACCTTAACTTATAAAAATGCCCATACAAATTTATAAGTTATGCTTTCCAGGAAATTTTACTTATCATATAAAAGAACTCAAACTAATTTATATGATAAGTATCTATGAAGCGTATGACCTAATATGAATGAATGTTTATGATGCAGTTTATGCAACAGGCAAGTGCAACTCACACACTACTCTGTGATCACAGACCTTTAGTTCCTACTTTTTGAGAGCTAGCTTCACTCTCGGGTACCAACGTTGTGGCTACGGCAGCAGCGGAGCGGGCATCTCCACTTCTAGGCAGGTATGCACACTACCAAACCCTTCACAAGGATATTTACTTTAGTTGATGACTACCCAAAATTCACCCCCATCTCTCGTTATTACTCTTGAGTGATCCTAATGACTTAAGATGTTCTCAGAAGGGCGACGGTCTTCCGCCGGCCTCCACTCCAGTTGCTATCCAAGGGCTTGCACTTTTACTCTCGTCACTAAGACAACACTACCCACCAGGTCATATTCCAATTGTAATCTCTAGCTCATTCGTTGATTTATCCCCCGGTGGTCCTTATAGCATGACCTACTTACACTGCGCACCCCATGACCTAATACCACCCCGAAATAGAACTTCCAATTCCTTGGGCCACCTACTCCTAACTAATTATCCTACGATGGTATGGACTAATGAAGTGAGCCTATTGATTTCCGTAATTTTCTTAAGTCATTAAGGCCTCTAATTAAATCATTTAATTAATCTCCTAGGTCATTTAATACATGAAATATCACAAATTATAATCCACTGACCTAAGGAATTTTTCCTGAGTTATATCTTTGTAAAATATTGTTGTCTACCAAAATTCTTAATTTTCCTTGAAATATTTCCATTTATTCCTTAATTAATAGAAATCTAACATAATTGTCATTTTCCAAATGAAGTGTAAGGAGTTCATTACTAAAAATTCCAAAAACATTACACCATACATATATTGGTAAAATAATGCTAAAGACAGAATTTCATGAACTTCCATGGTACATGGACTACAAAATTTCATTTCTAAAAATATTACCAAAATGCCATTATGAGGTTTTAAAAATTACTGATTCTTCCACAAATGCTGAGAAAATTATACAAGGTTAATCATACTCAGATATATCACCAAGAAATTTTCCAAAATTTTGTACTGAGTATTTTCAACAATTATCTAATTAAGAATAATGAGGTATAAAGATAATTTCCACATAACTCATAACACAATTCTTCAAACAGAGACATAAAAATTTTCAGGAGTTAAACCTAACATTATATTGACCTTGACAAAAATTAGGGATTTTATCTCAATGATGAGCCTATTTTTACATTTATTTTTCAAAAGACCTATTATTTCAAAAATTCCAAATAATGGGATTTTTGGTTCCAAAAAATCCCATTATAACAATGTGGGGTATACTTCACCTTAATGAGCCTCTGAAATCAATACCATGATTTTTGGATGTTCCAAATAGGCCTAATACACAACATTTCAAATTTGGCTATTTGCACCCCAAGCATATACATAACCAACACATGCAAGTGAGTTTACCCAACATGCAGCAGTCCAACTGTTCTTAAATTTTTACCAAGCACATGTATAATCCCCACAGACATGCCACCAAAATTAGGGTCGATTTGGAGCTATAACACTCAAATTATTTCATTTATTTACTTTTTTATATTTAAGCAAAAACTATAAAAACTTTATTCCCACAAATTCTTAATTTTTGGCATGGGCAAAATATGCCCTAATCATGAATGCACCCAAAATTTGGGGTCATTTTTATTACTGGTTTGGCTTGGGCATCAATTTGAAATTCTGCCCTTGCCTAGGACCAGTCCAAGGAAAACTGACCTACAGCCCAATATACTCTACCAAATTTGATGATTAAGGTGCCAAATTAAAGTTAAGCCATTAAGCTACAAATTTAATTTTGGGTTAATTCCAGTAAATGCATCTAAGAGGCCTAAAAATAGCTTGTAAAAGGCTGAATATGTGTGACAAATTTATTCAAATACTATAGTTTTATTTTATTTAATTTAAAATCGGTGGTACGAATCTTGATGCGTAATGGACGGGATGTGCTCGTCTTCTACCTCCACCTGACGGCTGGGATCAATTCTTGCTGGGCCACCTTTGCTGGCTGTTTTCGGCCAGCTGAGCCACCACCACCGCCGGCGGATGTCGCCACCACCTTCACTGAGGTGGTGGCTAGCGATTCCCGACGATGAGGCCGCCGGAATTGGCTCCTACGGCAAACCCGAGCAAGAAGAAAAGCTCGGAAAAATCTCCATTTCCTCACATGGTATCAGGCTCAATTGAGCCTGATGTCTCTCCAAAAGGATCTAGAAAGCTAGCATGGGAAGAGAGGCGGTGAAACGGACATTAATCAAGCCTTGGTGGCGAGTGTGGTAGTGGTTGGCCATGGTTGAGCTGCTCTGGTGATCTCCTGCTCAAAACCTTGAATCTTCACCAAAAGCTCTGCTCCAGAACTCGTTCTCCACTCGATTCCCCTCACTGATGCTGATGGTGTGGTCGGTTTGAGCTGGAAATGGTTGTATATGGAGATACAACCAAGGTGAGCTCGGTTTGGGGCTTTGGAGGCTTCACCCATGGTGCCAGGTGTCCACCATGCTCAAAATTCTGCTGGAATTTACTGAGGAGGCCAGCCAGCAACCTTTGGGGAAGAAGGAGCCAAGGCCAAGTGGCCTCATCTTCTTAAACTCATCTTCTCTCTCCTCTTTTAGGTGAATTCCCCAAAATGCCCCTTTGCATGTGACCCTATATTCAAAACCAGAGGGTAGGGGTGGTCTTTGACCACTTGGACTGTTAATGGGCCAAGTTTGGTGGGCTTGGCCCAAGGAGAGTGGGCTTAGCCCTCATTTTCTTCTTTAGGTCAATTAGGTTGACTAGGTTGACTTTGAGTTGACTTGGTCAACCATGACGAGTGGGATGACGGTCATGGGTCTAATGGAACCACCCAACTTGGGTTGGGTCAATGTGGTGCCCTACTTAGGCTAATTGGGCCTATAGGTATAGGTTTGACCAAATTAGGGTCATGGTTGACTTTGGTCAACTAGGATCAAAGGGTTGACCTAATGACATGCCTAGGGTCCACTTAGATTGTTTTAGGGTTATGGTAATGTGGTGGGGTCATGGTGTGGTTAGGGTTCCTATTTAGGCTAGTTTGACCTTGTTTGACTTAGGCCCCTTAGTGGGCCCCACATGGCTACAACCCACTACCTAGGGTCAAACCTAGCTAATTTCCCTATCACCCATCCCATGCCCAACCCAGTCTAAGTTAAGGGGTTCTAGAAGTAACATGGGATGTTACAAATCCTATAAACAAAAAAAATAATTTTGTCCCCGAAATTTAAGTTCGGGTCTACGGGGTTCCACTTGCAAGAGTTATAAGAAATTTAAATGCATAAACTAAAGTATACCTCAAGTGAATAGCTCCGGGTGTTGATCCATCATCAGATCCCTCTGTTCCCAGGTGTGCTCCTCCCGTCCATGATTGGACCACAACACCTTCACGAGAGGGACCTTCTTCTTCCACAACACACAGACATCTGTATCATCAATCCGGATCGGCTCCAATCTGACGGATCTGTCTGGCGTTATCGGACCGGCTGTAGTAGTAACGTGCTGCTCCGGCTGTAGGAGAGCTCTTCGCAAGGAAGAGACATGTAAGACATCTTGTAGGGTACCCAACTCCGATGGTAGCTGCAGTCGGTAAGCTAAGGGGCCGATGCGCTCCAGGATCAAGTATGAACCCATGTATCGAGGACTGAGCTTCTTGTGCCTCCGCACATGAGAAACACCATGTACCGGACGTATCTTCAAGAAAACTATGTTTCCAACCTGGAACTCCACCTTCCGGTGTTGATCATCATAATACTTTGCCTGTCTACTCTGGGCCTCTGGCAGCCGATCCCTGATCAAATGAACTTGAGCCTCTGTATCCTTCACATAATCAGAACCAAGAGCCTTGGTATCCACATCTTGAACCCATGACAGTGGTGTCCGGCACTTCCTCCCGTAAAGTACCTCATATGGAGCCATCCTGATGCTAGCCTGGTAGCGGTTATTATAGGAGAAATCGATCAATGGTAGCAGCCTCTCGCAAGTCTTCCCCGTATCCAATATGCATAGGCGGAGTAGATCCTCCATGGTCCGGATGGTCCGCTCGGTCTGTCCGTCGGTCTGCGGGTGGAAGGCGGTACTAAAAGTAAGCCCAGATCCAAAGTAAGCATGCACAACCCTCCACTCCCTCAAAGTGAACCGACCATCATGGTCTGAAACAATCGTCCTAGGGATGCCATTGTATCTGACAAACTGCTCCACGAATAATCTCACCAAAACTGCAAATGGAGCATCCTTCCTAAGTGGAATAAAGTGCGCCACCTTGGTAAGTCTGTCTACTATGACCCAGATGGAATCATGCCCAGAGTGGGAGCGAGGTAGTCCATGCACAAAGTCCATAACAATGTCCTCGAACTTCCACTCTAGGACTGGCAATGGCTATAATAAACCTCTCGGGCTCTTGCATTCCGCCTTAACGCGCTGGCACATCTCACAATGTGTCACAAAGTGGGTGATCTCCCTCTTCATCCCAGGCCAATACATAGTCTTCCATAAATCTGCCCACATCTTGGTGATGTCGGGATGCACTGAATATCTAGTGCAATGTGTCTCTCTAAGTATATCATCTCGGATACCGCCCCCTGCTGGTATATAAATGCATCCACGGAATTGAAAGAGATCATCCTGCAGCGTGTAATCCTCAACCTTGCCCCTTTCCAGGGCACTGAAAATCGACTCCATTGTAGCATCCAGCCTCTGATGCGTCATAATGCGCTCCCGAATGTCATCATCTCTGATCAATGAGCTTACTCTCGATATCCTACTGGTTCGGCCTCAAAAACCATAGTAATATGCATGTATTCCATCATCTGTATCAGCTCCATAGCCATCACCCGAGGCTCCGGTCCAGAGGTGCCGGCCCTCCTGCTCAATGTATCTGCTACTGTGTTTGCCTTCCACGGGTGGTAGTGAATCTGGTAATCATAGTCACAGAGAAATTCTAGTCATCTCCTCTGTCGCATGTTCAGGTCCTTCTGTGTATCAATGTATTTGAGATTCTTGTGATCTGAGAAAATGTCACAATGAACCACATACAGATAGTGCCTCCATATCTTTAGTGCAAATACAATAGCCCCGAGCTCCAAATTGGGTACCGAATAGTTATGCTCGTGCTTCTTCAAATATCTCGAAGCATAAGTGATAACATGTCTGTGCTGCATCAATACAACACCCATCCATTCGTATGAGGCATCCGTGTAAATCTGAAATCCCTCACTCCCATATGGGAGTGAAAGGATAGGGGATGAGGTGAGTCGGTCCTTCAACTCCTGAAAGAATGTCTCGCACTGCTCTGTCCAGGCAAACTCTACATCCTTTCGTATTAAGGACGTGAGGGGGAGTGCTATCCTCGAGAACCCCTCCACGCACTTACGATAATAACCTGCCAATCCCAAGAAGCTGCGAATGTCTGACGCTGTCTTCAGTCGTGGACAATCTCTCACTGTCTCTATCTTGGCAAGATCCACAGCCAGTCCAGCTCCACTGATCGTATGCCACAAGAAGGCCACCTACTGTAGCCAGAACTGGCACTTAGAAAACTTCGCATACATCTGGGACTCCCGCAGCCTCTGCAAAACCTGTGTCAAATGCTCTGTGTGCTCCTCCTTAGTCTGGGAATAGATCAGAATATCGTCGATGAATACAATGACGAAGCGGTCCAAGAAGGGTTCGAATACATGGTTCATTAGACTCATGAATGCGGTAGGGGCATTCGTGAGCCCAAAAGGCATCACCGTGAACTCGTATAACCCGTATCGTGAGCTGAAAGATGTCTTCGGGATGTCTTTCTCTCGAATACGCAGCTGATAGTAACCGGATCTCAAATCCAGCTTAGAGAACCAGAAGGCCCCCAGAAGCTGATCAAATAACTCATCTATCTGAGGCAGTGGATAGGTATTCCGGACCGTCAACCGGTTCAGCTCCCTGTAATCTATGCACAGCCGCAATGATTTGTCTTTCTTCTTCACAAAAAGAACTAGTTCTCCCCACGGTGACGAGCTCGGCCGCACAAATCTCGATTCCACAAGCTCCTGAAGCTGAGTCCTGAATTCTGCCAACTCTCTGGGAGCCATCCTGTAAGGTGCCCGGGACACTGGCCTCGCCCCCGGCACCAACTGAATCCTGAAATCCAAGTCCCGAGCTGGTGGTAGTCCGGGCAATATATCCGGGAATACATCAGAGAAATCCCGAACTACCGGGATATCAGCTATAGAACTCTCTGCTGCCACCATCTCGAAGTAGATGAGGTACACCTCTTCCCCCTGCTCATAGGCCTTGACAGCCTGTACAGAAGATAATGAAAGATGGGGGATAGGTCAGATACCTTCAATAGTGACGTAGGAGTCTCCATGCCTGAGTGTAATCCACTTCGAGTGGCAGTTGATCTGGTCATGGTTCCAATGAAGCCAGGTCATGCCCAAAATCAAATCAAAGTCCGGCAATCTCAAGAACGCCGCCGGAGCTTCGAATGCCTTGCCTCCTATCTCGGCCTCCATGTTTTAGCTATCCGTGGTCCGTAGCTCCGAGCCATCAGGAAGACGCACCCTCATCTCTATGCCAGAGAATCTCTCCACACCCTCTAGTCCTTCAATAAAAGTGTCTGACATGAATGAGTGTGAAGCACCCGTGTTGAAGAGGGTATGAGCGGGCTTGCTGCTGATCATAACTATGCCTGAGAGTTTTTTTTTTGAGTTAAAATGGAGGTTATTTCTATGGTTTTCAAGGTACTACTAAGGTTGAGATTTCTAAATTAAAACAATTAAAGTACCTGTAATCACTTCCTCGGGGTTCCTTTGCTCCGTGAGGTCCAAAGCATATATCTGCTCCTGGTTACGTCCTCGGCTGTGATATCCCCGGCCTCGGCCTCGACCTCGTCCTTGGCCTCGACCTCGGCCCTGCTCTACTGGAGGGTCCACTGGAGGTGGAGGAGGAGGAGGTGGAAGGAACTGATGCAGACACTCCGATCTAATGTGCCCGGGATTGCGGCATCCATAACAAGCCACCGGCCGGTGGTCATGGTCATCCTGCCTCCTCAGAACATGCACCTTCAGAGGTGGGGGAGCTAATGCTAGAGGAGGCCCCTGCTCCTGCCAGAAGTTGGGACGACGACGTCCCCCACCCCTCTTATATCCAATGGTCCTGCCTCTCTGAGAGCCCCTGCTGCTCTCTACTGGTGTCGATCCATTGTATGGTCTTTTCCCTCTGCCTTAAACCATCAGCTGATCGGCATCCAGCTTCTTTGTCATCTCGATGATCTGGGCTGATGTGCCGTGAGAAATGAACAATAGGGCCTACCTCAAGTCATCTCTGAGGACCTGGTAGAATCTCTTGGCATATCTCCTGTCGTCTGTATCCTGTATCCCTACGAACATGGCAAGGTGGGAAAACTCCCTATGGTATTCAATCACCGATCTACTCCCCTACCTGAGGTTCAGAAACCTCTCCTCCAGTGCATCTCTTTCTGTGCTGGATACGAAGTGATCCAAAAATACTTTGCCGAACTCCTCCCAAGATATGTCTGACAGCTCCCAGTCAGTATAAGTGGACTCTCGTACAGACTTCCACCATCTCTTTGCATGAGCTTCTAATGCAAAGGTAGCTAGAGGTACTGTCTGGCCGACCGGGCAGCTGATGCCTGCCAATATCTCATGTATGGCCTCCAGTCATTCCTCCATCTTCACAGCATCCTATGTCCCACGGTACATTGGTGGGGACAGGCTCTTGAAGGCACTCAGCCAGATTGACCCCGGATTTGGCTGCGGAGCCGGGACTTGCTGGGTTTTGAAGGCTTCCAGGATCACCGTCAAAGTCTGCCCCATCTCTGTTTGTAGAAATGGAGTGGCAGCTGAAGGGGGAGGAACCACATTTTGCGGCGCAGCGAACTATGGAGGTTGCATAAAGGTAAGGTTAAAATAGAACTGGCCTAACTCATTGTATTTAATGGACTGTTTCATGTGACTTTTTACACATGGGCACACCACTGCTTCCGCTGCATAGTTTGTCCGCAAACTAATGCTCGCACGGGGTGGTCCAGTGTTGTGGACTTCTTTCTCATATGATCGTTTGATCAAGTGATACCAGTTTATAAGACCCCTCCCCTTACTAAGGAGGCACCCGGTCTTATGCCCAGAACTAGCGTCTTACGGTGGCACTAACGCACGGGTTTGTCGACACCGCAACACGTCGATCCTGTCGGCTAGTACGATCATATAATCTGAAGGCCAATGTGAGAAATAAAAGTAAAACATATCAAAGTACAACACAACTAGTCCACAGTCACAGTACAAATCATATATATATGAATGAAAGAGTACGTAGTCCACAATGAGAATAGAAATAGAGAGTAACAAGGGCTTATTCCCAGTACATCGTATGAATAAGCTCTCCTCTCAAAATACCAAAATAGCGAAAACTAATCAACTAATCTCGTCGCACCTGAGGTAGCGCTGAAGCAGTAGTAGTAGGCGGTATCAACTCCTCACGCCCTGTCACCTCGTCCTACCGGTCGTGCTGGTGCTCCATCTTCTCAAGCTCCTAAAAATAGTTTGGTCACTGACCATTAGTCAAAAATACTAAGTCGTTTCCTTTAGTTCCCACTTTTTGAGAGCTAGCTTCACTCTCGGGTACCACCGTTGTGGCTACGGCAGCAATGGAGCGGGCATCTCCACATCTAGGCAGGTATGCACATTACCAAATCATAGACCCCTCTCATATGCATCTGTACACGTCTAAGATGCACTTTAGAGTCCATGCGTACGTACTTTGCTGACAACCCGTCAGTCTTGCTGTGTCGAGTGTGCGTTATCGGGGATCGTCGTCCAGACCGTAGTGTAAAACAACCCACTGGCCCCTTAAACCCTCACACCCGCCTGGTTCACTGTACTGCCATCGGTGTGACGATCGGTCAGTACCGCATGACCTGCCACTAAATTTATGCACATGCAGAAATTTCATCCCGAGACTTCAGCTCGCAGGACCAACCTGTCCTGAATCCCTCAAACCCTTCACGGGTTAGCCTACAACATATATCCCTCCAACCCATCGCGGGTGAGAACGCACAATAGTCCCTTTATTCAAAATCCCTCAAACCAATCATAGGCGAGAATGAACCACAATGTCTTAACCTATTAGACTACTCTTGTCTACGAGTTATTATACTTAGCGATTTAAGGTTAATCCCAGGACTACCCAGGGTATACCCGGTGAAGGGCTCTCAGGGGCACTAGCAACTACGATGGGATTACGCCCAAAGTTCCCTTTCGCAAGGATATTTACTTTAGTTGATGACTACCCAAAATTCACCCCCAGCTCTCGCTATTACTCTTGAGTGATCCTAATGACTTAAGATGTTCTCAAAAGGGCGACGGTCTTCCGCCGGCCTCCACTCCAGTTGCTATCCAAGGGCTTGCACTTTTACTCTCGTCACTAAGACAACACTACACACCAGGTCATATTCCAATTGTAATCTCTAGCTAATCCGTTGATCAATCCCCCGGTGGTCCTTATAGTATGATCTACTTACACTATGTGCAACCCATGACCTAATACCACCCCGAAATAGAACATCCAATTCCTTGGGCCACCTGCCCCTACCTAATTATCCTAGGATGGTATGGACTAATGAAGTGAGTCTATTGATTTTCGTAATTTTCTTAAGTCATTAAGGGCTCTAATTAAATCATTTAATTAATCCCCTAGGTCATTTAATACATGAAGTATCACAAATTATAATCCACTAACCTAAGGAATTTTTCTTGAGTTATATCTTGGTAAAATATTGTTGTCTACCAAAATTCTTAATTTTTCTTGAAATATTTCCATTTATTCCTTAATTAATAGAAATCTCACATAATTGTCATTTTCCAAATGAAGTGTAAGGAGTTCATCACTAAAAATTCCAAGAATATTACAGCATACATATATTGGTAAAATAATGCTAAATACATAATTTCATGAACTTCCATGGTACAAGGACTACAAAAGTTCATTTCTAAATATATTACCAAAATGCCATTATGAGGTTTTAAAAATTACCGAGTCATCCAAAAATGCTGAGAAAATTATACAAGGTTATTCATACTCTGATATATCACCAAGAAATTTTCCAAAATTTGCTACTGAGTATTTTCATCAATTTTCTAATTAAGTATAATGAGGGTATAAAGGTAATTTCCACATAACTCCTATCAAAATTCTTCAAACAGAGACATAAAACTTTTCAGGAGTTAAACCTAACATTATATTGACCTTGACAAAAATTGGGGATTTTATCTCAATGATGAGCCTATTTTTACATGGACCCTTAGGGCTCTAATGAAATTCACAATGGATTGGTGAGACCATGGTGGGGTGTTGGAGTCTTGGTGAAGCCCCATGATTATCTTAAACTAGGTTTAGAAATCTACTGTTTGCAGACCATAGTGATCTCCCCTACATTCCTAGGTTCACTTGGCTTCTTGGGCTTCCTAGGGTTTTGTCATGACCTAGTCATGACAAAACCACTCCTAGGGGTCTAGGTGTTTGAGGGATGTTACATAACCATCCAAGATGGAGATGAAATCTCATCTATCTGGGCGGCTAAATACACACCAAATGTTTTGTTAAAATGCAGGAAATAAATGCTACAAAGTCCCTAAATGAATATATAATTATTAACCAAGCTTGGAATAATTTTATATTCCAATATATAAAAATAAAAGTAATTAGAGCATGATATTTTACTTAAAATAGTCTTCAAGTGGGCTTAGCACGTCGCGGGCAGAGGTTGTAGCGTTATCTTCAGTTCGCGTCGTCATGGCTCCGAAGGTCTTTGTGATGTAGTGCTTCGGCAACTGGATTTTCATCAAGTGGAGGTATCGGGGCAGCGACATCAATCCTCCCCCGCTCCAAATCAAGTATCTCTGATGTGTGGTCCAAGAGATAGCGATGGAGAAGAGCGGCATCCAAGCATCGAAGCTCCGTTTCGAGGACCCAAGAGTCGTCTGAAGGGGGGCGGTCACGCTAACAGACGAGGAAGCGGTAGGTAGCACCATCAGGAGTAACAAGTGGCTCAGCCGCCAGGATAATATCTGGAGTAAGGAATGTCTTGGGAAACCTGAGAAACATGTTAGCAGTAGGAATAAAGGAATGCAACTCACCATCGGAGGAGATACCTGTGGGGACCGTAAAAGAGAGATCATCTGAACTACCACTCCCCAACCCATTAGAAAGTTCAGTGGAAGGAGAAGACGACAAAGAATTCAACATTGGTGGAGGCGAAACAAACAGCGTCAAATCCGAGACATTAAAAATGGGGGAGATACCCCAATTAGCAGGCAAATCCAAAACGAAAGCATTGTCTCCTAGCTTCTTTATAATCCGAAAAGGGCCGGCGCGCTTTGGTGCTAACATTTTAACGGTGACAGTTGGCAATCGTTCGGGAACTAACCGAACTAAGACCAGATCGCCAATCTTAAAGTGTGACACTCTCCTATGTAGATTAGCGTGAACTTGATAGGACTCGTATTGAGAAGCCAAGGTAGCCCGTATACGTGCATGTAGGTCCTGAATGTGTTGGGCAAGGATTGTACAAACTGACTTGCTTTATACGCTGGGGGCAACGGAACCAAGTCAAGTGGCACCGGGGCCTTGTACCCGTGAAAAATCTTGTTTGGAGACATACCTATGGGCCTATTTTTGGAATTATTGTAGGCTTATTGGGCATGGGGAAGAAGTAAATCTCATGTACCTTTGTGGTCGCTTACAAGACATCTTATAAGATTTCACAAGCTCCGATTAACCACTTCCGTCTGCCCATCGGTTTGGGGATGATAGGCGGAGGAAAATAATAATTTGGCACCCATTAAAATCCATAGCGTTTTCCAGAAATAACTCGTAAACTTGACATCTCTATCCGAGACTATTGTCTTCGGCACTCCACGGTGGCTAACAACATTAGTAAAATATAATTTTGCAATGTGAGACGCATCATTAGTCCTATTACACGGAAGGAAATACGCCATTTTAGAAAACCTATCCACAACTACGAAAATTGAATTGTGACGTCGAAAGGTGATGGGAAGGCCTAAAATAAAATCCATGCTAACGTCTTCCCATGGTATGTAAGGGATGGGTAGTGGGGTGTATAACCCAACATTAGATTTAGTGCCCTTAGAGACTTGACATGTACGGAAACTACTCACTACTCCTCCAACCATTGCCTTAAGTTTAGGCCAATAAAATTTCTCCTCAACGAGTGCAATGTTTTTATCCCGCCCAAAGTGCCCACTCAAACTGCCGCTCTGTAATTCCCAAATAATGTGATGTCATAACGAGGAACACGGAATACACAACTTCCCGTCCCTAAAGTGATAACTGTCCCGAAGAGTAAAGGCTGAAATAGTCGTGGGTGAGCTGTCCTGGGCGGATAGATACATCTCTTGAAAATCCGGGCAAGTGGAATATTCGACTTTAATGAGCTCGAACACTATAACGTGGACTTGCATGGTGGATAGCAATATGGTAAGGCGGCTAAGAGCATCGGCAATTCGATTATTGGACCCCTTAAGGTTCTTGAGAGTAAATGTGTATCCTTTTAAGAAGGATACCCACTTAGCGTGACGCAGACTGATTTTGTACTGACCGTTTATGAAACGCAAAGCATCATGGTCGGAGAGGGTCACAAATTCCTTAGAAAGAAGATAGTGCCTCCAATGATGCAAACAACGAAAAATAGCATAAAACTCCCTATCATAGTTTGAATAATTCAACTTGGCGCCCGCTAACTTCTCACTAAAGTAACTAACCGGGTGACCTTCTTGACTTAAGAGACCTCCTATTCCCACCCTAGATGCATCGCATGTAAGCTCAAAGACCTTGGTGAAGTCAGGTAGACGTAACACCGGTGCCTCGGTCATAAGCTTCTTAATATGTTTGAAGGCAGAGGTGGCGGACTTCGTCCATGTAAACTCACCCTTCTTCATGCAATCACTAATAGGAGCCATAATGCTACTAAAGTCCCGTATGAAACAGCGATAGAAAGTAGCTAATCCATGGAAACTACACACCTCTCGTAGGCTAGTGGGTTCGGGCCAGTCCCTTATCACTTGAAACTTCACAGAGTCAACAGGTATACCCTCTGACCCGACTATATAACCTAAGAACTCTATCTCAGGAACATAGAACGTGCACTTATTAAAGTTCATAAATAATGTCTCCTTCAGCAAGGTGGAAAGAATCACCTGCATGTGGGAGATGTGCTCGACAGCGGTGGTGCTATAGACTAGGATATCATCGAAATAAACTACCACAAACTTCCCCATGTATGGCTGAAAGACGTGGGTCATCATCCGGTAGAACATGTTGGGTGCATTGGATAACCCGAAGGGCATCACAAGACACTCATATAATCCATCCTTAGATTTAAACACGGTACTCCACTCATCTCCCTCACGAATCCTAATCTGGTCTTACCTACTCCGTAAATCTAACTTCGAAAAGATGGTGGCACCATATAAGACATCTAAGAGGTCATCTAATCACGGGATAGGTAACCTATACTTGATGGTAATCTTGTTGATAACACGGCTATCAACACACATCCGCCATGTTCCATCCTTCTCGGGGGCAAGCAGGGCTGGAGTGACACAAGGACTCATACTAGGCCGAATGAAACCCTTCTTTACCAATTCCTCAATCTGGGTCTATGGTTCCTTGTAGGCAGCAGGATGGAGTCTATAGTGGGGCTGGTTGGGTTGGGACGAACTGGGGATAAGATCTATCGCATGTTGTATATCCCGAAGCGGTGGTAACGACGAGGGTAGCTCATCCGGGTAAACATCCTTATATTATTCTAACAACACCCGTAGCCCCCTAGGTAAATGACCCATCACTCACGAATCAGTCCTCGTACTCATAAGTACGAGTGCATACATGACTCCATCAAGAAACAAATCCTTCACAAAATATTTCCTACCCACTAGACTCAGCGCCTTCCTCTCAACCGGAACAGTAGTGTCCTTAATCGGCCCTATAGGCTCCTTTGGAACAGTCGGCCTCAACGTAATGAACTTGCCGTTAAATTAAAATTCGTACGTGTTGGCTCTCCCAAAGTATGTCACATCGCGGTCGTAAATCCAAGGACGACCTAACAACACGTGGCAAGCATCCATAGGGAGGACATCACACCAAACCACATCTGTATAGGACCTGAATGAGAGGGGCACTAGGCAATGCTTGGTGACCAGAGCGGTAACCTTGTTGATCCAAGCTACCTGATATGGAGTTGGGTGGGGCTGTGTGGTCAGGGCCATACGTGTAACGACATTTTTGGATATGACATTCACATAACTACCACTATCAATGATCAACTTGCATAACTTCTCACATTCTTAAAAATCAAGGAAACTTTATTCATTCTCTTCCAGTCATCTAGCGGGTGAGGAGTGGTCAAGATACAACGCATCACCATAAGGGAGGGAGTCATCCTCCAAATCACTAGGGGCTCAATCTGGATCACTCTCTTCAGCGGCCTCATAAAGTAGATCAGCGGGGTCGGTAGCCGAATCTAAGAGGGCTATGGCCTTAGTCTTAGTTGGGCATTCAAAGTCATAGTGGCCCTGGACACTGCAAGTATAACACGTTGTATTGGACTTACTAACCTTTCCTATGGGGATACGCTCACTGGCGGGATTCCTAGCATTCCTAGCCGTAATAACTACTGATTTAGACTCGTTGGATCGAAACTTTCCTTTTTCCTGAATGTGGATGAGGATGCCCTAGGTGTGGACTTTCCTTTTGCATTGGAATAACGGGAGTGAGCCTTAGAGGCTAAATGTTTTTGAATGTCGAGGGCAGCATTGAAAGTTGTGTTCAAATCCGTATGTCCATAGCATAGGAGTTTAAGTTGGATATCGGAAGATAGTCACTTACGAAATCTAGATAAGGTGACCTCGGGGTTCTCCCTAAGATCACAACGCACCATATGGTCGTTCAACTCTCCCATATATTCAGCTACCGAATTTGAGCCATACCGCAGGGTGGCAAGCTCATCGAACATCTGTGTGCGATGGTACGCGGGATCGTACATATCGGTCAATAGGTTCTTTATTACGGCCCATCCAATAAGTGGGACCCCGTGCCCGGTTCCTAGCCTACGCTCCTCGTTTAGCCAATAAGTTTTAGCACGACCAGTTAAATTCATCCTGACAACCTGGACCTTTTGCTGGTCCGTAAGAGCGTGCCACTCTAAGTAGCACTCAATATCCATTACCCAAGTAAGGAAGATCTGTGGATCTCCCAAACCATCACAACTAGGGGCGTCAATCTTAATGGCTCTAGTAAGATTGAAGTCACGCTCTGGGCGGTATTCTCGAGGAGGCACTCAGGGGGATTCTCTCAATCTTAATTGTGGTACTCCCTTCATTACCTCTAAATATTTGAATTACATTAAATTAATTATTTAGGGGCAAGTACATTTATGAAAATTTGTGAAACTTAGTATTCTCTGATATTTTGGCATCATATAGTGTTCATATTTTTGGATGCTCATAAATTAAGGAAATCTAGTACTTCATGTTCAAAATCAGATATGGCCTAATTTTTGGGAAAATTAAATAAATAACAAATTAATTAGGAAAATTACAGGTTTCTGGATTTAGTCTAATTATGTCATGATAGACCCCCAATAATTATCTTAGGACATTTGAATGAATATTTAAATGGGTAACCATTCATGCACACCATAAAGCTCGGTGGGTCTACATATAGTAAAAACTGCAGAATTGTGATAACATGTGAAATGGACATAAGGAGGTGGGGTTAATGGTATAATGATTTTGGTGAAGTGAAATGAGTCCATCATTGGGAGTCATGCTGTGAAGAGTGTTGGGTTGACTAGTGTTAAATGATGCTCGGGATCAACGAAACATCATCCTTCATGTGTAGTGAGAGAGTCAAAATACACTAGGGTTAGATTAAGTATAGCTTTAAATGGGGTTGACTATGGGTAGATACCAATAATAATAAGTACCTTGTGAAAGGGAGATTTGGGTTTCAGCACATCGTAGTTCCTAGTGTCCTCGAGAGCCCTTCACATGGAATGCCCTGGGCAGTCCAAGATTAACGTAAGTCGTAAGACTAAATGGAATACAAGAGTAATTAGAAATAGCCTAGGATTACACATATAATCACACTCCCCGGTTTTGTGGGAGTTAGGTTGGGTCTCACGAGCAGTACGCACGGTGGTTTGGTGATGGGCAGGTTAGCTCGGCGAACCGATGGCTCGGTTGATATTTATTACTGTTGGAATCCTACTTGTGATTTGGGCTAGGTTAACTATTAGGATTGATGAGCCACAATGTATAGTCTACGGTCCTATGTTACTTTCAAGGTTTAGGTCAATCACTTATGGATTACATTACTAAGACCTACCTTCAGAAGACTTCAGAGAACACAAGACTTACGAAATAAGGCAGTTTTGAAGATTACAGAAAATGTGTTCGACGATAGTTGAACTCAGCTCGATGATAATCGAACTCAGCTCGATGAACTCAGAGTTCCTTCTCAGAGTTGAGCTCGATGAAAGTCTAGCTCAGGTCGATGAACTGTGAGCTTATATCAGAATCTCAGCTCAACGAAGTGCCTTCTAAACTAGACAAACTTAGAGCTCAATTTGGTAAGTACATTTTTTTCGACAATTTTGGAGCTCAGCTCGACGAAGAAGAATTATCAGCTCGACGAACTTGGTGCTCAGGTCGATGAAAGCTTTACTGAGGTCGACTAACCCCATCCAGGTTCTACAAGACTAATCTTCTCTATAGTTTCTCAGTTCGACCAAGGCCGTTTAATTTCAGTAATTAAGAAAGTAATACTCTGATAATTAATCCTTAATATTCTCAAGAATATAGTCATTTACTTATAACACTAATTAGGGATTTCACAGAGTTATTACTTAACATATTTACTGGGACAGTTGAGGAAATAAATTGAAGAGAAAATCAGTCCTTCCATTTCCCAGAAAATATGCAAAGGACTTCAAAAAATTAAAAATTCAAATCAGCAATCAATATATAAAAGAAATTTTTCTGAAGATTGCATAGAACAAGTCTAACAATCATTAATAAGAAGGAAGAATAAAATCTGAGCAATCAGAGAATAAGAAACAGATACAGAGAACATCTTGTTCATCATCTTCTTCTTCTAGTTTTCTTTCAGCAACACAACATTCAATCTGAGACAAAAAGTTCACTCAGAATCATTTACAGGAAGAAGAAGAAGTTTTCAACTTGAAGGCATACACCCTGAAGCAAATTCTCCACTCCTGACCAGATTTCAATAGCTCAGGGGGCACTTTGACAACAACATCAAATCCACTAGTCTTCTCTCAGATTATTGATAGAGAAGAACAACTTCAATTTTTTTGTTTATTTCATTCATTTGTGTACAGGGTTATAACTGCCTTTAAAAGTTAAACCTTTGGTTTTTCAAGTCTTCTGATCAAAAGACTTGGTTTGGTTTTTGGGCACCTGATCAAAAGCTCAAAGGGTTGCTAGATCTCCCTTAGAAAATAGATCTTGTGGGACAGGATACCTGATCAAAAACCTATGGTGACAGGGCACCTGAACAAAAACCTTTGGTGGCAGGGCACCTGATCAAAAAATTGTAGTGGATTCCTACTAGGGTGCTAGAAGAGTGGATGTACCCACATTTATTGGGGAACCACTATAAATTTCCTTGTGTCGTCTGGTTGTTCTCTAATTTTTAATTTGTTGTGCTGTCATATTTAATTTTATTTTCTTATATATATATATATATCACCTATTTTAATCCTCTATAAAATCAGCTTAAAGTTTTTAAAATACTCTATTCACCCCCCCCCCCCCCCTCTAGAGTTAGTTAGATCAATCCCTCAGCATCTGAGGCATCACTTTCAATTACATACCGGTCTGTCCAGGGAGCTTTGGCTCAGGGGGAAATACATTAATATTGCATGTGCATAAAATATAAGGTGGTGGGTCTTTATATTGGAGAGTCGTCGCACCAACACAAATACGTTGACTCGATAAGTGTGGTTTAGCACTTATCCAAATAAAGTCCGGTGCGCCAACCGACAAGAGTACGTAGGAGCTCCATTTAGTGCACCAGCGTTGAGGCATACAATATGTCTGACTTGTAGTGCTGATACCGGTTTAGAGGTCGGCAAGGCCTAACCCACAGCTTCCGTTTGCCACTACGGAGGTATCCTGGGAGTTTAGGCTACAGAAAGGGTGAACTAAAGGTGTGCGTGCACAGAGTCGGGTGTGTGTGTTGCACTTGTATGTTCATACCATAACATACTTGCATGACATAGATTAATCATTGCATATAACCCTCGACACCTATTATATAATTTGTATGGGACACTTTATACAATAGGCCTTGCAAAACGACCTCTTGGTCTATAGGTTTGTATGGGCATTCCTATAGGTCATGGTTACTTCGTTTACATTCTTGTACTTTTACTTGCTCACCATGTTCAAGTGTATACTCGTATTGCTTACCTAATGTTTGCTTACTTATACTTGATGTGGTTTTATATTCATGATAGACTAGTTTCATCGTCACCTACTTTATTTGTACACCGAACCTTCATTATCTTACCTTTACTTCTCCCCTCTCGGTGCCTAAGAGCCATTGGGGGTGGGGTAGGGGATGATAGAACTTAGTCTTTTTGACTAACGGTCATTGACCAAATCATTTTAGTGGATCGTGGAGCCGAACCTGGAGATGCAACCCCAAAGGTCGGTGTGCTTGGAGACGGGATAGTCTAGCATGAGAGTTCAGGCAGCAGGGACAGTGAGTCCCGATCATTAGTCGTTACTATAGATTTACTTCCGCATTGAGTGACTTGTAGTGAGGATCATGATGTATCAGGCAGGATCCCTCATATTAGTACTTTGATTTATCATTACTGTGGACTTTTCCTTCGTGGGGATTTATTTTATATTCATGTGATTTCTGGTGGACCAGTATTTGAGTTCTACTTTACTCTTTGTACTTACTTTTCACTTCTGCGATCGGTATGGCCGACAGGATCAGTGTTTTGTTGTAACGACCTTCCCGGTTGTGTTGGTGTCACCGCAAAGCGACGGTCTTGGGCATAAGACCCTTTTGGTTTTGTAAAAAAAATTGGGTTCTTACATACGTAATTCCACCACTTCTTCAAAGCAAAAAATCACTACCTCCAACTCCAAGTAATTGACGGGGTAGTTTCTCTCATGAGGCTTTAACTATCTATAACTGTAAGTTATTATGTTACCATGTTTTAATGGTACATAACCCAACACATAAATTTATGTGGCACTAAAAACCTGAAACCCATTAGTCCGACTAAGAAGACTTAGGACTGGATAAGACATTAACATTTCCTTCAAGGTCTGGAATACTCATCGCACTCCAGCATAAATACAAACTTATGATCCTTGTAAGTAAGAGAGGTGAGGGGTAATGATATCTATGAAAAGTTCTCTCGGAACATTCTGTAGTACCCGGCTAGTCCAAGAAAACTCCTAACCTCCGCAGTAGTTCTAAGAACAGGCTAATCACTAATGGATTCAACTTTTGCCGGATCCACTGCTGTCACAGCCTGCATTTTCTCCACATTAATGGATATATCAGAGTAAGGAGAAAACACATGTCATGATGCCACGTCAGTAGGGGATAACTGCAAACGTTCGTTCGAGAGCTCAACTAGACACTTCTTTTGAAAATTTATACGTTCATTAAGGGAAATCCAGTTTTAAGTTAAGTAGTTAGTCGTATCCCTCAGCATAGTGGATCAACTAGTACACAAATAAAAATATAGTTATATGCTGCGGAGGAATACTTTGATTAGGTAGATTTTAACATCCTGCATGAGTATAAACGTTCCTGAAGGATAACTCATGTTATGCAAGACTCTAGATTTATAATAAGTATAAGAAAAAAGTCTTTACGCTAACCAGAAAGTAGTGACTTAGTTTTGAAAGAGACGACAAGTATGATATACTAATAATAAGGTTTTATAAGTTAAAAATATCTAACATGCAACCTAGCACAAAACCATCCCAGAGAGCAAGTAATCCAAACAAACTCAAAGAAATTAACTAGCTGCTAGCAAATTGTCCAAAAATCAACAACCCCGTGGGCGTCAACAACCTGACACGAAGCCACATAACCAAAAGTATGTATGAAATAGGTAAAGCAAAACTAAAAACATCAAAATAACTCGCGACGGTGAGGTGAAAGCGACAACCAACACTGCTGCACTGAAACTCCAAATCAACTCCACTATCTGCAACTGCTCTGAACCTGAGGCATTCCAAAGACAAAACACCTCAGCAAGAATGTACAAGTGATGGCAGAAAACTTAAATAAAAGCAAGCTGGGGTCATAAGGGGTACCAACCCAAGATCAAAAGTACTGATGTAAAGTACCAAAATCGAAAAGGGACACTTACGTGAATCGTCACATACATCAAAATACACCAGATGCACAAGCATATAAGGTAGAAAACATGATTAAATCATAAGGAAGATTGTCATAACTTTATTAAGCACATGTGGTCAACTCTACCTAAAAACACGGGAGAGGTGGTCACACATCCAGACACACCCTCGCGGATAAATACCTGTCTAACTACGACGGGAGAATCATTCACTCCACTATACATCGATAGACGCCCAAACAACACCCAGTAGAGTTCCAGAAGGTACTAATAATGGAAACAAATATTGCGGAGGTGGTTTCGTCCACAACTCCTGCAACCAAGAAAACCCATGATATATCTTAAGACTTGGCACATCGGATTCTACTAAGTATTGCTAGATTTTGGAAATGGTTGATCAACCTGTAGGAAAGATTCAAGACCTTAAATATACTCTAGCATGTCCTACATGATGGTTAGGTATAATTAAAAGCCAATGATTTAAATACATTATAAAAATCATTAACAATGCTACAAGGTTGGATTATCATAGCAAGAACTTAATAATACAAGTGGATCTCAAGTAAAACATTAAAACAGTACTATTAATCGAAAAGATAGTCATGATAACATCACTAAATAAGGAAGATTAGCAATTCAATCAAGATTGGAAGAGGAGGGAGAGGAAAAAAAGCCACCACTTGCCTTGGTTTTGCTGGAAAAACTCTCCAAATCACTACTCGTCGTATATCGGGGCTAAAGAAGGTGGGAGATGTCAGAATGTAAACAAAAATGGCCGCATTAGAAGTCAGGGAGAAAAACCGTAACGAGCAAAACTCAAGAAATGCGAAATGTTTTACCACGATGACGTAGCACTCGTTGAGAGCTTTTCGGATCAACGTTCCGTTGAAGATTTCGAGCAACGTAGTACCGTACGCGGCCATCCGAATATTCACGAACGACTTTCTCTCTCTCGCTCACGCCTCTGTAGTTCGGGAACGACGGGAAGGAAGAAGGTAGGCTTTAAAAGAAGAGGAAGAAAGATAAGTGTATTTATATATATATATAATAAATATAATATTAAAATTATTATACTTAAGAGAACGTACAGGGGTAGGCTGAAAAAGATTTCTCGAGAGTGCCGTTGGATTTCTCGAGAGGGACCTGTATTTCTCGAGAAGGGGCTTAGATTTCTCGACAAGGGGCTTGGATTTCTCGAGAATGGGGTTTGATTTCTCTAGAAGGGGCTTGTATTTCTTGAGAATGAGCTTGGATTTCTCGAGAAGAAATTCTGGATTCCTCGAGAGGAGCATAATGTTTCTCGAGAACAAAACTGAGCTTTTCGAGAAGAAATTTTGGATTTCTCGAGGACAACAAATGATTTCACGAGAACAACACAGGACTTCTCAAGAACTTGCAGAACTTCTCGGGAGCAACTCCCTGCTTCTCAAGAATAAGTCAAGGCTTTCTCAAGAACATATCAAGGCTTTCTCGAGAACAAGACAAGGGATTCTCGAGAACTGAGCAGGGCATTTTTCAGAAACTCGGATTTGTCTTATATATCGAAATCAGTCAACGATACAGACTAAACACACTCCGATTTGAATGATATTCGTGTCGTAGATGAAAGTCGGCGCTACGAATCTAACGGTGAAGACAAAAAAACTAGAATTCGACGCACCATTCTCGAGACACTATCATCACATGCTTACAACATGCATAAATATCACAAAACTTCAAATATGAGCCGAGACACCAAAAATGCACGGATCGCAACCAAACTGGAGAAGCAAAATCCAAAAAAACAGAAACTTTATTCTTCCAACATGAAAACCTTTAATATCATCAAAAACCCCAAAATTTGGTCAAACAGACCTAACGGATGTGAATACGCACTAACAGTGCAGCGCCGTCAACATGACGTTAAAAAGTAATGCCCTGACATCAAAAATATGACATTACCAAATCAAATAATTATCAAAAAGTCGGGGGCATTACAATCACTCCACCTAAAAAGAAGTTTCGTCCTGAAATATAACATAACTCCAAAACCAAACCAAAACGAGAAAATCAAATACATCTAAAAGCATGGGGACATACCAGAAACTAAGGGTATAGATGCGGATGGGGTTCCCTCATCATCGACTTCAATTCCCACGGCGCGCTCTCGACGTCTTGATTTCGCCAGAGAACCTTAACCATGGGAATGGTCTTTCTCCACAACACTCGATCTTGAGATTCCAAAATACAAACACACTTCTGTAACTGGCTCACATGGAACACATCATGGACAACACTCATGGTAGCAGGCAAATCCAGCCTATAAGGCGACACTCCGACGCGCTCAAGAATTTGAAAAGGACCCACATACCGGGGATCTAACTTGTGGTTCCTTCCAAACCTTTTAACACCTAACATTGGAGAGACTATCAGAAAAACCAAGTCCCCAACGATGAACTCCATATCGATCATTCATCTATTAACATACTTCTAATAACTCTCTTGTGCTATAAAGAGCTTCTCTCGAATATGAGTTACAACACAATTCATCTCTTCAAGGGATTCCGAACCTAGCAATGGTCTCTCACCAACCTCAGCCCAAAACAAAGGAGTCCTACAATGCCTCACATACAAGGCCTCAAACAGGGCCATTTACAAACTCTCTCGATAACTATTATTGTATGCGAATTCCATGAGTCTCAGACGCTCATCCCAAGCACTACCATGATCCAATATGTAACACCTGATCATATCTTCCACGATCTGATTTAGACATTCCGTCTCACCATTTGTCTGTGAATGGTAGGCGGTGGAATACCATAAATCGGTACCCAACCCCTCATGTAAACTCTTCCAAAAGTGAGACATAAACCTGGAGTCTTGATCTGATACAATGCTAATAGGCACTCCATGTAATCTGATGATCTCATCAAGGTTTAAATCAGCTATCTTTTTCATAGAATACCCCATCTTAAAGTTCACAAAGTGAGCACACTTTGTCAAACTATCAAATATCACCGAAATAGAGTCATGTCAAGGGGAGATCTTGGTAAACCGGTGATGAAGTACATCGAAATACACTCCCACTTCACGCTTGGAATATCAAGCGGTGTTAATTTACCAATAGGCCTTCTATGGTTAACCTTAACACATTGACACGTATAACATTCTAACACAAACTTTACTATATCATTCTTCATTTCCAAACACCAAATAATTTGCTTCAGATCTGTATACATTTTGGTGGAACCAGGATGGTGGGCAACATGAGAACTATGAGCTTCATTACAAATCTTAGCCCTAATATCACCAAAAGTGGGGATAAAAAATCTACCACAACATTTCATTTTATCTAACTCGTCAAAAGGAAAATCAGGTAGCACTCCATTATCAGTTCTATTCCGGAGATGCAACAAATCAGTGTCATCCTTCTGGTGCACTCTGGTAACAGAAATCCAACAGGGCTCTTCTGCTTCCAAACTAGTTGGCACAGTACTAGTCCCAACTTCGATGTACATCAACAAGAATTCTTCCACCAGGGATTACACAGACAGATTAAAGATTTTGGCGGTGTTCCTACTCAAGGCATCGACTACCACATTAGCCTTTCCAGAATGATAAAGATTCTCCACTTCATAATTTGCCACATATTCTAACCACCTACACTGGTGCAGATTCAGCTCCTTCTGAGTGAAGACGTACTTCAAACTTTTGTGGTCTGTGTAAATATTGCACAGTGCGACATACAATAAATGTCTCCAAAGCTTCAACGCATATATTACTGCTGCAAACTCTAAATCATGTGTAGGGTAGTTTCATTCATGGATCTTTAATTTCCTTGATCCGTATACGATCACCTTTCCTTCCGGCATCAAAAGACAACCAAGTCAAATGTGCGATGCATCCACATATACATCGTACTTAACTCCTTCGGTGGGTAAGGTCAGGACCGGAGCAGTACACAACCTCTTCTTCAACTCTTGGAAGGCTTCATCACACTTATCGCTCCAAATGAACGCGATGTTCTTCAGTGTAAGTCTAGTTAGAGGTGCAAACAACACAGAGAACCCTTCCCCGAACCTTCTATAATAGCCGACCAGGCATAATAAGCTCCTAATCTCCTTAGGTGTAGAAGGTCTCTTCCATTCAATCACATCTGAAATCTTGGTCGGGTCAACAGAGATACCGCACTTGCTCACAACATGACCCAGAAATGACACTTGGGGTTACCAGAACTTGCACTTACTTTGCTTCACATAGAGCTTTTGCTCCCTTAGGGTCGACAAAACTAAACGCAAGTGTTGAGTATGCTCCACAATACTGCGAGAATACGCGAGGACATCATCTATGAACACAATCACAAACAGTCCGACAAAATCTTTGAACACTCTATTCATTAAATCCATGAAAGCAGCGGGTGCATTTGTCAAACCTAAGGACATTACCAAGAACTCAAAATGTCCATGCCATGAATGGAAAGCAGTCCGCGGAATATCTATCTCACGAATCCTCAACTGGTGGTAGCATGAACAAAGATCCATCTTTGAAAACATCGAGCTACCATACAATTGGTCAAACATTTCATCAATCCTTGGTAGGGGATATCTATTCTTAATGGTCACCTTATTCAGTTCTCTATAACCGATGCAAAGTCTCATCGATACATCTTTTTTTCTTTACAAACAATACATGAACACCCAATGGAGAAGAACTCATCCTATTAAAACCATTCTGTAGAAACTCATCTAATTGGATATACAACTCTTCCAGCTCATGCGGGGCCATACGATACGTCGCCTTAGCAATAGGATGAGTACTTGGCTCGAGGTTATTACAAACTCTACCTCTCTCTTAGGAGGAATTCTTGGAAAACTATCAGGAAAAATATCTGGAAACTCTCGCACCACAGAGATATCCTCGAGACGTGGTGTAACAAAATATGTTTCAAAAGCAGAAATAGAAACAAGATAGGGCTCGCAACTAGACTCTATAGATCAACAAGCACATACTGCAGAAATAATAGGCGAAACCTTGCCCTGAAAAGCATAAACACTCATAGGTTGGTCGTTGTCCATCTTGAAGTCCAGTCGCTTCACCTTGCATTGGATGATCGCATCATACTTGCACAGCTAGTCCATGTCTAAAATCACCTCGAAGTCCGCCAGATCCATCACCTTCAGATCCGCAAAGGCTAGGAATTCACCTAGGCAAATAGGGGATCTCTAAATTCCTTGATTTGATATCACCGGATTTCTGGCGGGAATCTTGTCGTTGAAGGAATCTTCTAACTTATCCACGTCCAAACAATGTCTATCTATAGAACTCTGAGCTATAAAGGAATGGGTGGCACCCGAATCAAAGAGAACGTGCGCCCACCTATTCAGCACCTTAAACTCCCCTGTAACCGTGGAATACGTAACTAAAGCGAATGAGGGAGTAGAGAAACAATGCAAATTGAATGCTAGACTGGAATCTATCCTGATATCACTTGAGTAGTGGTCTGAGATTCCTCCCTGGTCACCACATTTAGCTTTTGTTTCCCTTTTTTCTGGTTTTGTGGTGGCGGCAGAGCTCGAAGCGGGGTAGGCTACAGTGGAGACTGATCCTCGGGGCATGAAGACTTCAGGTGCCCCTTCTGCTCGCACTGGAATCAAGTCTTTTCCTTCGACCAGCAACAACTCACGTCATGTCCCTTTTTCATACAGAATCTGCACACCAGATCTCCCTTGGGTGCGCCTTGGATGCCGAGCACCCGTTGTTTCTTTTGAGTGACAGTCCTCTTGTAACACCTTTCGTAAGGTTGGCTAGATCGATCACAGAAGCTACATATTTCTCCACCTTTCTTCTTGGAAGTAGGGCCAGATGCCTTAGAACTCCCATCAACTTCAGCCTTTCTCTTTTCTTTACTTAACGCCGCACCCTGATTCATGGCGTTGTCGATAGCCTCAAACGTCAAAGAGGCTTCCACTACCTCAGCATAACTTTTCGCTCTATAAGCACATGCCAACTGTTGGACATCGCTTCTTCGTCCTCTGAGGAAGCGCTTCACTCTTACCGCCTCTGAAGTTACTATATCCGGAGCAAATTTGCTCAACATACTAAACTTGATCTCATATTCGCTCACTGTGAGCTATCTCTACTTCAGATGCAGGAAATTATTCATCAGGCAGTCCTGCTCGACCTAGGGTAGAAACTTCTTAAGCAGCATCTTCTTGAAATACTCCCAAGAGCATCCTTCCTTCAAAATCTCTTTTTCCCGAATCCACCAACTCTTTGACAGTCCTTTTAGCTGGTAGGCCGCAATCATCACCTTTTGGGTAGCTGCAATCCCCGAATATAAGAACATCTCCTCGATAGCGATGATCCAATAATCCAAAACCATAAAGTCGGCCCTCTCGTCGTAGGTAGGAGATCCCAATGGCTGGAAATGAGAAATAAAATTCATCTCCGGTGGTAGTGTCACTGGGGGGCACTAGAGGAGCAGGAGTAACAGGTACGACTTGACCCACGATAGGATCTTGCAGTAAGGGTTGCTGCGTAAGAATGACAAACAATAAGTACTGAATCTACGATTGCATAGCCACCAACTGTCTCGATAGAGCCTCGTTACTCTGACGCAGACTCTCAAGCATCACATCTCTTTGCGCACCTGACGACTGACCCTCCGACTGTTGAGTTGCCCTTATCGCAGGATGTTTACCCGACATTTCTAGAAAAGCAACGGACGACTCATCAAAATCCTAGAATTCTACTAGGCCACACAACTTAGTTCAGACCATGCTTAAAAGACACTTTTTTATGCTGCAACTTGCCCTGAGATTTTATAATGATGCTATGTCCTACTTAGGATGTTATCCTCTCATCCTACTAACTTGTATGTCTATGATATGAATGCATGAATTCTTTATTCAAATTAAAAAAAAACATGTGTGTACATATGTAATCATGTAAACCTTAACACGCTTACTTATGTGATGATATGTGATATATGCAATGCTATGCATTCTAAAAAGACCTTAATGCAAGTTATGATCAACATACAGATGAAATATTATGCCTCCCATACTACATAACATCACATGCAATGACAAATGAAAACGTGTTAATGGGCATCCATGTGATGGTGGTTATGCATCCCATACTATATAACCGTCACATGTCGCCACCTATGGTGGATCCATATACAAACACATATTATGCATCCCATAATACATAATATGCTCCATACACTTCTTATCATGCTATGAGTGTAGTGACTATGCTTCGGTTAATACATACTCATGACACATTGGTGTGTGTATTCAAATGAATGGAAGAATTCAAAACTATATCAGATTGGCTGGTTCGACCAACTTGTTAAACCAACCTCCCTCTAATACCAACTGCCACAATCCGCATTTTCTCCACATTAAAAGATATATCAGAGTAAGGAGAAAACACCCATCATGAAGTCACGTCAGCAGGGAATAACTGCAGACGTTCAGGCAAGATCTCAACTAGACACTTCATTTGAAAATTTACACGTTAATTAAGGAAAATCAAGTTTTAGTTATGTAGTTAGCCGTATCCCTCACCTTAGTGGATCAACTAGTGCACGAATAAAAATATATTTATATGTTGCATAAAAATACTTTGATTAAGTTGATTTTAACATCCCACATGAGTATAAATGTCCTCGAAGGACAACTCATGCTATGCAAGACTCTAGATTTATAATAAGTATTGGAAAAAAGGTCTTTACGCTAACCAGAAAGTAGTGAATTAGATTTGAAAGAGATGGCAAGTACGCTATACAAATAATATGGTTTTATAAGTTAAAAATATCTAACATGCATCCTTGCACAAAACCTTCCCAGAGCGCAAGTAATCCAAACAATCTAAAAGAAAATAACTAGCAGCGAGCAAAGTGTCAAAAAATCAACAACCATGTAGGCGTCAATAACCTGACACGAACCCACATAACCAAAAGTATGTCTGAACTAGGTAAAGCAAAACTAAAAATGGCAAACTACCTCGTGACGATGAGGTGAAAGCCACAGCCAACACTGTTGCACTAAAACTACAAAGCAACTCCACTACCTGCTACTGATCTGAACCTGAGGCATTTCAAAGACAGAACAACTCATCAAGAAGGTACAAGTGATGGAAGAAAACTTAAACAAAAGCAAGCACCGGTCATAAGGGGTACCAACCCAAGACCAAAAGTAATGAAGTAAAGTATAGCAGTAAAGTACCAAAATCGAAAAGGGACACTTACGTGAATCGTCACATACATCAAAATACACAAAATGCACAAGGCTATAAGGTGGAAAACATGATCAAATCATAAGGAAGAATTTGAATAACTTTATTAGTCACATGTGGTCAACTCTACCTAAAAACATGGGCGAGGTGGTCACTCATTCGTATAGACCCTCACGGATAAATATCTATCAAACTGCGGCGGGAGAATCATTCACTCCACCATACAACGACAGATTCCCAAACAACACCCGGTAGAGTTCCATAAGATACTAATAAAGGAAACAAACATTAAGGAGGTGGTTTCATCCACAACTCCCGCAACCAAGAAAACCCATGATATATCTCAACACTTGGAACATCGGATTCTACTAAACATCGCTAGATTTTGGAAACAGTTGATCAACCTGTAGGAAAGATTCAAGACCTTAAATATTCCCTAGCACGTCCTACATGATGGTTAGGGCCGATTAAAAGCCAATGATTTAAACACATCATCAAAATCATTAACAATGCTATAAGGTTGGATTATCATAGCAAGAGCTTAACAATACAAGTGGATCTCAATTAAAAGATTAAAACAGTACTATTAATTGGAAAGATAGTCATGATAACAACACTAAATAAGGAAGATTAGAAATTCGATCAAGATTGGAAGAGGAGGGAAGAGGTAAAAACCACCACTTGCCTTGGTTTTGACTGAAAAACACTCCAAATAACTCCTCGTCGTAGATCGAGGCTAAAGAAGGCGGGAGATGTCAGAATCTAAACAAAATGGCCGAAATAGAAGTTAGGGACAAAAAATCGAACAAAACAAACTCAAGAAATGGGGAACGTTTTACCACGATGATGTAGACCTCGTTGAGAGCTTTCCGGATCTATTTTCCATTGAAGATTTCGAGCACCGGAGCACCGTCGGCAGCCACCGGAAGATTCACGAATGACTCTCCCTCTCTTGCTCACGCCTCTCTTGTTCGGGAACGACGGGAAGGAAGAAGGTCGGCTTTAAAAGAAGAGGAAGAAAGAGAAGTGTATATATATTTATATATATAATAAATATAATATTTAAATTATTATACTTAAGAGATCATACAGGAGTCCGTTGTGCCAGATTTCTCTAGATTGACGTTGGATCTCCAGAGAAGGACCTGGATTTCTCGAGAAGGGGATTGGATTTATCGAGAAGGGGCTTGGATTTCTCGAGAAGGGGCTTGGATTTCTCGACAAGGGGCTTGTATTTCTCGAGAAGAAATTCTGGATTCCTCGAGAGGAGCAAAATGTTTCTTGAGAACAAAACTGGGCTTATCGAGAAGAAATTTCAGATTCTTCAGGACAATATATGATTTCCCGAGAACAACACAGGACTTCTCGAGAACTGGTAGAACTTCTCAGGAACAACTCCCCTCTTCTCGAGAACAGGTCAAGGCTTTCTCAAGAACAGATCAAGGCTTTCTCGAGAACATGTCAAGGTTTTCTTGAGAACAGGTCAATGCTTTCTCGAGAATAGATCAAGGCTTTCTCGAGAATAAGTTCTTCTCGGGAACTGAGTAGGGCATTTTTCAGAAACTCAGATTTGTCTTCTATACCGGAATTTGTCAACAATACAGACTAAACACACTCCGATTTGAACGAAATTCACGTCGTAGACGAAAGTCGGCACTACGAATCTAACGGCGAGGACAAAAAAACTAGAATCTGACGCACCATTCTCGAGACACTATCATCACATGCTTACAACAAGCATAAATATCACAAAACTTCAAAATGTGCCGAGACTCCAAAAACGCCCAAACCGCAACAAAACTGGACAAGCAAAATCCAAAAAATCACAAACTTTGTTCTTCCAACATGAAAACCTTCAATCTCGTCAAAACCCCAAAATTTGGTCAAACAGACCTAACAGACGCGAAGACGCACTATCGGTGTAGCGCCGTCAACATGACGTTAAAAAGTAACACCCTGACGTCATAAATATGATATTACCAAATCAATTAATTATCAAAAAGTCGGAGGCGTTACAACTGCCACCCAATCACCACTAATCATATAGCCCCAAAAAAGCAAGTTTCTCAAACCAAAACACGCACTTAGAGAACTTAACATAAAGCTAATTTTCTCTCAAAATCTGTTAGACCACTCTTAAGTGAGTCTTATGTTCCACCTTTGATTTTGAGTACACTGGGATGTCTTTGATGAAAACCACCACAGACAAATCCATGTACTGCCGAAGTAACTGGTTCATCAAATCCATGAACACCGATTGTGCATTTGTCAAACCGAATTACATCATCGAGAACTCAAAATGACCATACCTCATCCAAACGCTGTCTTGGGAACGTCCTCCTCTCAAATTCTCAACTGGTAATACCCTAAATTCATGTACAAATTTGACTATACCACCGACCCATCTAACTGGTTGAGCAACTCATCAATCCATGGAATCTAGTAGTTATTCACGACGGTCAGCTTATTTAGCTCATGATAGTTTATGTATAGTTGCCTACAACCATGCTTCTTCTTCACAAAATGCACCAGCACACTCCACCACAAAGAGCTCGGCCTAATGTACCCATGCTGCAATAACTCTTGTAATTGGACTTTGAGCTCGGCCAACTCCTTCGGTGCCATCCTAAATGAAGGAAGTGACATCGACCTTGCTCCCAGCATAAGTTTAATCATGAAATTAATTTCACACTGAGGAGGTGATCTTGGAAGATCCTTGGGAAACACATTCTCAAACTCCACCACCATGGGCACCTCTCTAATTTCCAACCTTGTGGAATGAACTTCTAATAGATCTACAAATTCTACACCTCCGTTGTTCACCGCAAGCACAAACTACATGACCGAAATTAGGGAGAATGCCATCCTATTAATTCCCTTAAATAAGATCTCCCCTTTTCCCACACTCCTCATGGTCACCACCTTAAGAAGGCGGACAATATTGGCACGGGGCTCTACAAGTTAGACCATCCCAAAGATCACATTAAACTCTGTAAGAGGTATGATTTCCACTACCAACTTGAAGTATACTTCTCCTATACTCCAACCAATGAACCATTTCTTCCCTGTAGTCCAGATAGACCCATTTGGAATGCACACCCTAAGCTCCATTTCCTCCTCCAAGGGCTAAACACCAATTCTCTAAATAAGCTTTCCAGAAGAAAGGAGTGTGACATTCTCGTATTGGAAATCACTCCAGCAGGTTAACCGAAAACCAGTACGAAGCCTAAAATGCATACAACAAACACAAAAAGTTCATAACCAATTTTAAGGTATCGAATGAACCTACACTTTTCATACCAGCCACCACATCAGGCTGACGAATCACTGCTACCCAACATTATAAGATCTTGGCTGCACTGAGGGAATTGTGAAGAACTTGACTCCACCACCTTCCCCTTCTCCACATAACTAGTATCAGAATGCACAAATTGCTCCTGCCTTGGCTCTAGCTCAGCACTGCCCTCGGTTCAATACTGAGCTATGTAGCCCATCTTTCCACACTTAAAGCACATCTATGGCCCCTTAAAATGGAGATCTCTGATGAGCCTAATATTTATAGTGTTTTTGAACTCATCGGGGCTAGATTTCACTCATGTGCATGACACTTGTACACTTTATATACTTGTATTTCACTTGTACACACTTTCACGCTAAGTGAAATAGTTAGGCCAATTGTGGTGTACAATCGCAGGTTGCATTGTTGGGAGTATGCATGTGGTGCTCCCCATTCTTTTTCTGTTAGGCAGATCTCCTATGCTGCTCAGGTTCATTCCTGTAAGAATTGCACTATCATGTATTTTTCTTCAAGAACGATTAGTGCAATCGTACGATACCTACAACTTTGTTTTTTTTGTGATCTGCCCCGGGCAGTGCGATTTAAGGGCACCACTATCCTCTGTAGATAGTGACTGTTGTTGATGCACGAAAACACAAAGGGGGGTCGAGCACCACTAGCTAACGGTTCGAACACCGTGGAATAGTGAGACTGCGAGTAGTGCTTTACTAAGCGGATGAGGGCAGGAAGAACAGCAAGGCCGTGAGCCACGATAACAACAGACTTCGCCCGTCGCGGCCTGAATGCCTCTCTTGCGATGGGCTTTCCCTTGATTGAAGAAAGACTTGGTTACAAGTGAAAGAAAAAGGTTGACAAGAGCAGAGCGAGGAGGAGTCCGCAAGGAACAAGATTCGAGTCTGCAGCCTGTAACAAGTAGGCTCCTGGGTCCGAGTCACCGTGTCTTGGGTGCACCACCTCCCCCCTATTTATAGGATAGGGGTCCTGCCCAAACGGGCAGGGCTAAAATAACTGGCTGCCCGGGGTACAGGAGAACCGGGCAGCAGTGACGGAAAACAAAACGAAAGAACACGCCAGTCCGCGCAGAAGGGCCGGACTGGGCTCGCGGACTGGAGCTTCCATTACTGCTGGGCGCGATCCTGCTGGAGGGCGGCGGCCTGGGCGGACGAGACACTGCGTCCGCCATTGTAGAGAATCCGATATCCCAAGTCGTGGCGGACTGAGCGAACAGGTCCTTGAGTCCGCTACTGGGGTACCATCCTTGGTGTCAGATTGGTTACCTTGCCGGACTGGGCGAACTGCCAAATCGAGTCCGCGAGTGTTGAAAGGGTGGTTTTGGCATCTTGTAGGATGTTGCAGACTGAGGGGTTAACATATTCCCCGCACATTTTTAAGTTTCCAGAAAACTTCGAAAATGTTTTCTTAACCGCCGAGTTTGCAAGCCTCGAAAATGCCGCTAGCGCTATAAATATCGCTGGAGGGCCTGGAACTGTTGAGAATCCCGATCGACACGGGGCGCTATTCACCACTTGCGGTCTCCAATTTCCAGTCCGGCATGGCAAGGCTCGTAGCTTTCTTCTCTAGTCTCACTGCAAAAGGCGACTCAGCACTGACAACGCCTATGAAGACCAAGAAGATAATAAAGAGGTCGACAAGAAAGGATCATGTCCGCCCTATAGGAGAGAGTTCCCACAGCCAAAAGCCTGCGGAGAAAGCAGTCTGCCGTGCCGATATATCTGCTCGCGAGGATGCCGCAGTCGATGCTGAACCACTGAGAAGTGAAAAGATGGTGACCCTGTCGGACTCTGCCCCTTCCTAGAAAACTGCAACCTCGGCGGACACCGTTGGTGAACACATTGAGACTGACATATCTTCTCCCAATGCCCAGGTGCCCATTGTTAACTTGGATGAAGAAGATAGGCAGACTGAGGGAGAAGGCGATGCGCCCTCAAAGGCATTGACTGTTGTGTACCTTGAGTCTGTCCGCGAGAGTCAGCCCGACCTAAGAGAGGCCGCCGCGGATTCTGCTGAGAAGATAGATAAAAGAAAGAAGAGGAAGAAGGACGGGTCGACCGTTGCCGAGCGGGTTGAGAAGAAACTGCGCGCGATGAAGGAGAAGAATGTCTCCAAGCGGACTGGAGATGCGGACTTACAACACAGACCGCGCGACAAAGAAGTTCCTGACAGCGATCTGGTCACACCGGAAGCCCAAGTTCAGGGAGATAATTCCCTCTCCACGGTCAGTCTAACCACTGATGAGATGCTTGACTCTATAGACGTCAACGAAATAGATCTAATCAAGGAATCCCTGCTAATTGTACTGCAGCAATCTGAGGCGGAAGACACTGGAAAAAAAGATAGAGAACTCCCTTCTTTGTCCGTTGCGGAGGAAGAAGAGAGGGAGAGGCTGAAGCAGAAGATAGAGGAGCAGAAGAAACAAATTGCTGCTCATGTTGCTGTGGTGGAGGCGGCCTCGAAGCAGGTCACGGCGGATAAAACCACTGAGGATCTGCGGACTGCTGCGGAGCTACTGCGGTCAGGTTAACTTCAACCGGCGCCTAAATACTTTAAGCATCAGTGGCTTTACAGGTCGCCGCCGCGGACGTCAAGACCAATCAAAATCATCACCGAGACGGACGATATTATGGTTTCAAAAAGTTTGGCTGTTGAGAAAAGTGCAAAGGTTCATCACGAATGGAAGAAGCGGTTAAGCTTTTTTGACCCGAAGGGGGCAAGGCGGCCTGTCTTTTTCGATAGTCGGCAACTCGCTGCGGTCATATCCAAATGTTATCTTTTATCCTTTCTTTGAGTCCGCCGTGAACTGCCTTTAAATATAGAGTTGACTTTGTTTGTTGCAGGTAGAAAGTCGCCGCCGGGCTCCATCGAGATTGGCGAGATCGTGGTTACACCAAATAGTGGTGCTGACGCGGTCTCGCATGTGGAATCCGTGGGGGATGAGCCTCCCAGCCTGAAAATTATTAAAGAGTTAGAGAAGAAATTCCAAGCCGAAATGCAATGTGTTAAAGCAGAGTTAGAGAAGTCAGAGGAGAGCGAGAGGGCGTCCGCGGCGCGTGAGAAAGCATCCGCAGAGCGCCAGAAAGCCCTAAAAGACCAGATCGCCAGCATCTCGAGGGCGCTGGATAGGTCTGAAAGGGAGAAGAAGAGGCTCGTGGATGATGTCCGATTCTATAAGGGCAAGCACTTGGCGTCAGTGCGCGAAGAAAAGGGGAAGCGGGCTGCTGAGGTTGCTGAGCAGAGGCCACGATTGTCAGATCGCGCTGCTCCAGAGATCGCCGCACTGGCAGGCAGTGTCCAACAGGCTACGGATGAGGAGCCGAGGCCGGCGGCGGAGCCAATGGTGCCCCTCAGTCGGGTAGATAGGGAAGCTACCCATATGCATCAGACCATAAACGTTATTCATCATCACCTCTGTCGCGTATATAGCGAGATTCTTCAGATAAGCGACCAAGCAGCTCACTTATGCAGAGATAGGGCGGAAAGGCCGGCGCAGACCGAGACTAGGGACCGCTGAGTCCGCGATGCCACGAGCTTTTATTTGTTTAATTGTATAATTGTTTGTATAATTGCGTTTCAAACAACGCTTGTGTTGTAGATTGAACTCTGTTGCGATTTGTGCGGGCTCAGATTATATATCCGCAAATTATGTAGCTTAATCCTTGGCATGATCTGTGGCGAATTGTGCAGACTAATGCTGTGTCCGTTTCTCGTTATTAAACCTGCAGGTGGGAAATACTGCGAACTAAGCGGATTGAAATTGTATCCGCTCCTTGTGACTTTTCTGCCGGGAGGAAAAAGCGCGAACTGGGCGGACAAAAAATTGTGTCGGCCACAACTTTTTTGCTTTGAATTTTCCTTGGCATGTGAATCTGTGCTTGTGTCCACGTTATCGTTAACCTTTGCTATGTGAATGGTTTGGTTTTTGCGGACTATGCGGATTGGAATTGCGAGCTCTGCAGCCTAGTCAACAAGCTATCAGAACTTGTAATTATAAATAGGCCCCGCCGCTTTCTTCTATGCAGGAAACAGCTGAAGTAAAAGGAACCCTGCGGCCTGCAAAATGGTGTTCGCGCGTACTGATGCTGCTGTCTCCTTCCACTCCGCCGACCACCGGAAGTGCACATTGACAGAGGCCGACCTGGAGGCCTTTGTCGAGAAGAAGATGGCGAATTCGAATATCCTCGTCCGCCTTCCAGCCCACCAGGAATGGTTAAACTTTTCAACCGCTACCCAAATCTCCATTCCAGCGGACAACTTTGATAGCGGATACAATTTTCCGCTTCTATGGGAGCTAGCCGAAATTTTTGAACACTATGGAATGGTGCCGGGTCAGCTCGCGCCCAACACACTCGCTGCGATCTACAGTTTCCTCTCCTATCTGAGATATGAAAAGATTGCTTTCTCGATGAACATCTTCCGTAAGATGTTCTCTGTCCGCTCCATAACCGCTTCTGGAGGCCGCCCCTACAAGGGCATGATATATTTCTACTGTAGGGGAATGAAGGTTGTGGGCCTTCCTAACAAGATCCACAACTGGACCTCGAGGTTCTGGATCTTTGCGGGTGACCTAGGGTTTGCGCACACCTATCCGCAGGTGCGCGCGGACTCTGCCTTCAAGGGTGTGCAGCTGGATGACTTGGAATCCGCCATTGTCGAGTTCTTGGCCAATGACAGGCTTGACATCGAGTATTATATTCCGCTACTGGCGAGCTTAGCGGACGTTCTGCCCGAAGAGAGTAAGCAGCTTTCGAACTCAAACTTTGTATCGGCAGCGACCTTGGTGTTTAACCCATCTGTTTTTTGCAGTGATCTTGGCGGTACCCGCCAACTTGCCGCAGACACCTAACGGCTTTGTTCCTACACAAAAGGAGAAGAAGGAAGCAGTCGCAAGGAAGAGGAAGGAGGAAGGGGATCTCGCGGCGGATTACTCTTCTTATGAAAGCTTCACCATGAGTGGCTTTGGCATCTGCCAGAAGGATCTTAGGGGGAACCCTATGGTCCACTGGCATAGCAAGAACAAACACGTCCGCCCATCCACCGCGCTCCCTTCATGGAAGAGTCCGCGGATAACTCGCCACGCCCATATTGCGATCTCCGCGCTCTACGGAAAGCGCAACTTGAGCGACCTTAAGAAGGTGCCCACCACCGACCTCCCGCTGCTAGCCTCTCAGGCCGCTGCGAACAGCGTGGTGACGAACCACTATGTAGCCACCCTGCCCAGAGACCTGTTATGGCAGAATGAACAGCTTCAAAAAGATAATAAGGCGCTAAAGGAGACGAATGCACGGTTGGGAAAAAGGGTTGCTCAGCAAAGAGAAGAGCTCGGGGTGAGTTGAATTCGCAGCGGCCTTATTTTGCTATCCGCCGCGATCTGTCTGACGTTTGCTTTTGTTTTGCGCAGGTCGCCTATGACTTAGAAAACAATAGCTTCCAGGCCGCCATGCTCCCTTTTGTGAAGGAGACCGTCGAGGTCTCCATTGAGCGACTTATCCACGACGGCTTTACAAAGGAGAGATTGGATGGCGTCCCTTTCTTGGATCTCTTCCCTGAGTTGGCATCGCAGGTCGCGGCGATGGAGCGGGCTAAAAAGGGCAAGGACATCATTGAGGAAGAGGCGAGGAAGTAGAGGAATAAGAAGAAGAAGAAGAAGAAGAAGAAGGCGAAGGGCAAGGTGCCGTGGAGACGGCGGATGGAACCGGCTCAAGCCGGCGAGTTGGAGATCAGTCCGCCGAGTCAAGCACCTTTGCATCCTCCTCTGCAGCCAGGAGCTCGCGTAGCGAGTCCGCCTCAAGCACAGGATCAGATAGTAGCGGAAGCGGCTCGGGGGGCTACTCTCCAGAAGTCGACATTGTTGGCGAAATCCCTGCACCTCCAGAAATGAAACAAAAGACTACAGATTGATGTATTTTTATCTTTTTTGATTTTGTAAATGTGGCGGACTCAAGACTGTAGTCCGCCGAATAGATAGATGTATAAATTTTTGATGAAATAGAAAGGATATTTTTGCATGTGTGCTTCCTGCAATGTTCTTTTTCCATGCTCACCGCACCGACACTTAGCAATCCGCACGACACGCTGATAAATCTGAGCTATTTAACTTGCTGATTAGAGACAATTATTGTCCGTCATTGGAATGAGAAGAAATTGTCAGGCGGACTCTGTTGAGTTCCAATTGCAGTCCGCACGATACTATGATCGTCTATAATGAGTCTTGCTGATTAGAGAATTCAACTTATCAATCCATTCAATGTCCGCCTTAAAAAATGAGAACGAAAATAGCCAGCTGATAACAATGTCAGGTGGACTTCATTGAGTTCTAGTAGCAGTCTGCAATTCTCTTTATTAACTTATCAAATGACAATATATGAAAACCATTCGGCGGACTTAGATGATATAATTTCGCAGTTCGTATATATGCCAACAGAAATAACCTATAGCTTGCGGTCTCAAGGAAACCCTCGGACTGAGCGGATACAGAAAACCAGTCCGCCCAAGATAGAAATGACCTATAGCTTACGACCAGGTGGGCAGGTGCACATGGCATTGCTTTCCTCACCAGGCCACAGGCTATATGATCAACCCAAATAAAACCGGCAGACTGTGCGGATAGAGAAAACCAGTCTGCACTAAACAGAAGAAATGACATATAGCTTGCGACCAGGTGGGTAGGTGCACATGGCATTGCTTTCCTCACCAGGCCACATGCTATATGATCAACCCAAATAAAACCGGCGGACTGTGCGGATAGAGAAAACCAGTCCACACTAAACAGAAGAAATGTCCTATAGCTTGCGACCAGGTGGGCAGGTGCACATGGCATTACTTTCTTCACCAGGCCACAGACTATATGATCAACCCGAAGAAGCTGGCGGACTGAGCGGATACAGAAAACCAGTCCGCACTAAGAAGATTCCCTGCGAAGAGCAAGATACTCGGCAGAACGGTTCCCTGCCCTCTTGCCTGGAGTACAGTCTAAGCTGTGGGTCTCCTGCAGGCACTGCTTGAGGGTACCATGAAGTGTTCGAGGGTTACAAGCTAGGATGATCGGTGGGCAGGGGCGCATGGCATTGCTTTCCTCGCCAGATCATCAAAGTTGTAACGATATCCCAAATGCGGCATGGTAGAGCTCTACACCCACCCTGCCCTCCATAACGCAGAGGTGGGGTAAGATACTAGTCGGGATCCTAAGTTCAGAATCCTACCGCACTAGAGCCTGCAAGCTCCCACTACACGGTGCGAAATCTCCTCGCAACACGTGGTCTTCGTGGTGTTACACTAATGACAACAGCTCTAGGGAAGGTTTTGCTGAACTCGGTGATGTCTCCTGGTATCAGGGAACCGTATAGGTCTTTGGGAGAGACAGAAAACACTAGAAAAAAAGTGTCAGTATGGATCCTTTGATTAATAAAATGTATTTGAAAAGAAAGCATAAGAAAGAAAAGAGAGTTCAAGCGCAGAACCGTTTTTGAAATCTTTCTTAGTGTTTCATATGTTATGATTACATAGACAAAACACTTGAAGAAGCGTTAGCAAGCAGTTTCTATTCATAATAACTCTTGAAGAGGATACACAAAGTAGAAAAAAGGAGGTTCAAGAATAGAACCGTTTGAGATCATCCCTGCTCCATGTGTGTGGTATATCCTCTCCTTCGTATGTCTGCAAGCGGTAAGCGCTGCTCTTTAACGCTTCTTTGATAACAAAAGGGCCGGCCCAATTTGGATTAAGCTTCCCAATTGAACCAGCTCTTGCAGCAGCATCAATCTTCTTTAGAACTAGATCTCCCACTTGGAAGTGTTTGATCCTCACGTTCTGATCAAAGTAGCGGGCCATCCTTCTTTTGACCTCCTCCTGCCTTATGGCTGCTTGATCTCTGATTGCCTCGATGTGTTCCAAGCTGAACCTCATCTCTTCATTATTCAACTCAAGCTAGTCCTCAACACCTTCTCTTGCAAGCAGAACTCTGGGTGACGGGACTTCAAACTCAATTGGAATAAGTGCCTCTGAGCCATGAGAAAGTTTGAATGGAGTCTCCCCAGTTGCAGATGATGGCGTTGTCCTAAGGGACCAGAGGACTGATGGAAGCTGATCAGCCCAGCTGCCATTGAGATTCCATACTTTATTTTTGAGCAAATTGAGGATCTGCTTGTTGGCTGCTTCTACTTGGCCATTACTTCTGGGATGATGAACTGATGCAAACCGCAGCTCTGTTCCGAGCTGCCAGCAAAAATCTATCATCTCTGAGTTGTTGAATTGCGGCCCATTATCAGTGATTATAGCCATTGGAATTCCATGTCGGCAGACAATCTCCCCCCAAATGAAGTTTTTGACGACCTGAGTAGTTGTCTTAGCCAATGCCTTGGCTTCGATCCACTTGCTGAAGTAGTCGATCATTACGATGATGAAACGTCGTTGCCCGCTTGCCATGGGAAAAGGACCAATGAGATCCATTCCCCAAACTGCAAAGGGCCAAGGGGTTGCAATCGATCTGAGGGACTGAGCTGCTTGGAGTTGAAGTGGAGCAAACTTCTGGCATTGAACACACTTTCTTGCATAGACCTCAGAGTCTCTCTTCATAGTGGGCCAGAAATAACCCTACCGCAGGATCCGTCTTTCAAGAGTTCTTTCTCCCGAGTGGCTTCCACACTCTCCTGAATGAACCTCTTGCAAAACAGTGAGAGTTTCTCCTTCTTAAACACATCGGGCCATGGTAGAGAGGAAAGTTTTTCTGTAAAGGACTCCTGCCACTAGGAAGTAGTGAGCTGCTTTTATTCTGAACTTTTTCTTATCTTTGACTGAATGATGATAATCTCCCGTTGACAGATAGAGGATGAATGGGTCCATCCGAGAGGTACGTTGGTCCACTTGCATCAAATCTCCTTCCACCACTGCCAGGCGGAAGAGCTCGGAAGTTGTTCCTCCTGAAGGCATCCCATACTTGGAAAGAAAACTGCCTCCTCATTTTCTGTTCTGGGGATGTTCTCGATGGTAAAGCTCTTGAAGCTGCCGACTTCTATCTTCACAAGTGCTAAATATTTCTTCAAGATCGGCTCTCTTGTTTCGAAGTTACCAAGGACTTGTGACGCCATTACCAGAGAATCGGTTTTGATATGAACATGATCGATTCCGAGTTCTCTTGCAAGCCTCAAGCCGGCTAGCAGAGCTTCATACTCGGCCTGATTATTGGTTACTGGAAAGTAAAATTTGATGGCCTGCTCCAATTTGATGCCGTTTGGATTAATGAGAACCACTCCTGCTCCAGAAGAACTTCTGCCTGAGGCACCATCAACGTAAATGGTCCAAGCCAAAGGTGACCTTTCTGCTCGATCAGAACTGGACTATGGCATGTCAATTAGAAAATCTGCTAGGACCTGAGCTTTAATGGCTGTCTTGGGCACATAAGAGATTTCAAATTCACTCAACTCTATTGCCCACTTAGCTAGTATGCCGGAATGTTCTGGTTTTTCCAACACACCCTTCATAGGCTGATCGGTGACGACTTGAATTGAATGTGCTTGGAAGTACGGACGAAGCCTGCGAGCTAACATGACTAGCTCCAAGGCTAACTTCTCCAAAATTGGATACCGTGTCTCAGCACTCTTCAGGATATGGCTGACATAGTAAATTGGGAATTGCTTCCTGCTCTCTTCCCGAAGAAGAACGGAGCTGACGGCCTCAGGGCCAACCCCTAGGTATAAGAAAAGAATCTCTCCTGGCCGGGGACTCTGAAGCAGGGGTGCTGAGGTCAGTTGCATCTTCAACTGCTCAAAAGCTTGGGAGCATTCTTCCATCCACTCAAACTTGGATGCTCCTCGAAGAGTTTTGAAGAATGGAGCACTCCTATCTCCAACCCGAGAGAGAAATCTCGCAAGGCCTGCTAGCCTTCCCCCCTAACTGCTGAACTTCTTTTGGCGAACGAGGGGTAGGCATATCAAGAATGGCTTTCACTTTATCAGGGTTGGGGGCAAGTCCTTCCGGAGTAAGGAGATGACCAAGAAACTTCCCCTTACTCGCCCCAAACGTGCATTTCAAAGGGTTGAGCTTCATTTTGTACCTATGCAGAGCAGCGAACGTCTCTGCTAGGTCTCGCAAGTACAGCGAAAACGACTTACTCTTAATCAAGAGATCGTCTACATACACTTCTAGGTTCCTCCCCTTCTGATGGTTAAGCACACGGTCCATCATCCATTGGTCGGTTGCACCGGCATTTTTAAGCCCAAAGGGCATCACAAGGTAGCAATAACAACCATCATTAGTAATGAACGACGTGTGAGGAACATCAGGCTTATGCATTCTTATCTGGTGATAACCAAAAAACGCATCTAAAAAAATCATATAAGAGTACCCTACCGCGGAATCAACTAAAGAATCTATCCGAGGCAAGGAGTAGCAATCTTTAGGGCATGCTTTATTAAGTTTGGTAAAATCTACACACATTCGCCATTTTCCCCCTTGCTTTTTAACCATTACAACGTTTGATATACAGGTGTGATATTGAATTTCTTTAACAAAATTAGCCTTGAGGAATTTTGCAACCTCCTCCCTTATTGGCTCTGCAAGCTTCGTAGCCATGTCCCTCTTCTTTTGTTGTATAGGCTTGTAGCCGGGATCAACATTCAAGTGGTGGCATGCAACGTCAGGATCCATCCCTCGCATGTCTTCTGCTGACCAAGCAAAGACATCCAAGTTCCTCAGCAAGCAGGAAATCAACTCGACCTTTTGATCTTCGGGTAGCTCCGAGTTGATGGAGAGCTTTCTATCCTCCCCCTCAGCATTGGGGACTCCTTGCGTCACCTAGGCATGTTCCAGGTGAGCACTTTCATCAGCAGCAGCTTCTGAACTGGGAGAGGCTTCTTCAGTTGCTGCTGGAGCAATGGAAGGGCTAGCTTCGACCATGTTGACAGTGCGGACGTAGCACTCCCTTGCTCTTCTTGGGTCACTCCTGACCCGACACATCCTTCCATCTGCAAAGAACTTGATGGCAAGGTGGTAAGTGGAAACCACCGCTTGATACTTGTTCAGAAGAGGTCTGCCGAAGATGGCATGGTAGCTGCTGGGGGTGTCAACCACTATGAATTGTACTTGCTTAGTCGCCCCTCCAAGCTTCACGGGCAGGATGACGCTGCCCTCCACTTCTTTTCTCTCTCCCGAGAAACCATAGAGTGGCCCCTCAGTGGAAAGCAGAGGCTTTTCGGTCCTCAGGGCCTCAAAAGTAGACTTGAACAGGAGGTTGATCGAGCTGCCTGTGTCAACAAGAATTCTATCAACCGTAAAGTCCCCAATCACAACCTGAATTACAACTGCATCATCAAACGGATTGGCTGTTTGGGGTAGATCTGCTGGACCAAAGGTGACAACCTCACTTATAGGAGCAACAGAAGAAGAAGAGGCCACCTCTGCCCGGGTGACCCTTGAAATTGACGATTTTCGAGTAGACTCGGTCCCTGCTCCACCATGGATGAAGAAGAGGCGTCCCAGAACCCCTTCATCATTTGCGTCGAAGCACTCTACCGGGACGTTGATCGGCCCCAGACAGCCTTCGTCCTCTACATCCACACATTCCTGGTATACCTCAGCTACTTCTTTGCCCTTTGAGGTGGATGACTTCGAAGAAGAAGGAGAATCCTTCTTGGCCAAGTCAATCTTGCCCTCGGCAAGCAGCTTCTCTATCAGCATGCGAAGGGCCTTGCAGTCCTCGGTCATGTGGCTCTTTTCTTTGCGGAACTGGCAATATTGTGCATTATTCCTTGGCTTCCACATTTTCTGAGGCTCTTGCCTCTTTTCTTCTGATCTCCTTTGCAAGATCTGGATGACTTCGTCCAGGTCCAGATCTGCAATGTCCTCCATGGGGCTTGCATCAGATTGGCTCGGAGCAGGCAAGGCTGCTTGTTGGAGGATGGGAAGAGCTTGCAATGGAATGGTGGGAGTGGCGGCCAACGACAGTCTCTGCTCATGAAACTGTTGATGGCCTTGGAAAGGTTTCTTGTTGCGGAAGTTCCTGCCTCTTTGAGACGGAGGCTGGAAGTCTGGGCGAGGGGGCTTGCGACGAGAGGAAGAAGCGGAGGCATCCCTTCCTTCAGCCTTAGCTGTCAGGGATGAGACATAGGTTGGATTGGCATTTTCTCCTTCAATGAAACGGTTGACCATGGCGATCAACTCTTGATAAGTCTCAGGCGCCTTGGTTATTGCTTTAAACTTCAGGGGGCCTTCCCGGAGGCTATGGATCAAGAAGACCTTGTAATAGTCGGGGTGCACATTCCTTACCACTTGGATCTCTTTCTAAAAGCGATCAACGAATCGCGCCACTGATTCATTATCCCTTTGCTTGATTTCAAATAGGGCAGCTGGCCCATTCTTCCTCTTTCTTGAGGTAGCAAACCTCAGCAACAACTGGCTGCGAAGCTCTGCGAAAGAAGAGATTGTGCCCAAAGGCAGCTCATAGAACCACTCTCTTGCCTGTCCTTCGAGAGTGGTAACCAGGAGTTTACACTTGATAGCATCTGAGAGGCATCTCAAAGCAACTGCCCCCTCAAATGCTTGGAGGTGAGAGACTGGATCTGTCCCTCCTGAATAGAATGGGATGCGAGGTTCCCTGACGTTGTTCGGAGCCGATTCCCATTGGATTCGATCAACGAAGGGAGACGGGGTCTCGAACTCTGCGGGGTAGAAGGGGCGGACTGGAGCCGGGGAGTCCGCGGGCTCGGCGGACTGGCGGTAAGCAAAATGAAGCTGGAGGGCAGGAGTGCCCCAGGCAGCTTCTCTGAAGAAATTCCTGAAAGCAAACTGCTCCTCCTGAGGGCGCGGAGGGGCGGCGGACTGAGCAGGGTTCCGAGGAGTAGCTGGCGACTGCCGAAGCGGAGTTCGGCGAGCTGGGGTCTGGCGGACTGGCGAGTCCGCTGGATCTGCTGCGGCCTGAGGAGCAAGCCGCTGGTCTGCCGGCGGGACTTCTCGGCCTCAAGGCGAGCTTTCTCAATTGCGTCCCAAAGAGATTCCTCTGAAGAACTGGAGCGGTCTGAAGAGCGGGCTCTGCGGTCTGACATTTCTGTCCGCTGAATTCAAAACACTACTCAGATCTGAAGGCCGCGTGTTAACTGTTGATGCACGAAAACACAAAGGGGGGTCGAGCACCAACAGCAAACGGTTCGAACACCGGGGAATAGAGAGACTGCGAGTAGTGATTTACTAAGCGGATGAGGGCAGGAAGAACAGCAGGGCCGTGAGCCACGACAACAACAGACTTCGCCCGTCACGGCCTGAATGCCTCTCTTGCGACGGGCTTTCCCTTGATTGAAGAAAGACTTGGTTACAAGTGAAAGGAAATGGTTGACAAGAGCAGAGCGAGGAGGAGTCCGCAAGGCACATGATTCGAGTCCGCAGCCTGTAACAAGTAGGCTCTTGGGTCCGAGTCAGCGTGTCTTGGGTGCACCACCTCCCCCTATTTATAGGATAGGGGGCCTGCCCAAACGGCCAGGGCTAAAATAACCGGCTGCCCGGGGTACAGGAGAACCGGGCAGGGTGACGGGAAGCAAAAAGAAAGAACACGCCAGTCCGCGCAGAAGGGGCGGACTGGGCTCGCGGACTGGAGCTTCCACTGCTGCTGGCCGCGATCCTGCTGGAGGGCGGCGGCCTGTGCGGACGAGACAGTGCGTCCGCCGTTGTAGAGAATCCGATATCCCAAGTTGTGGCGGACTGAGCGAATAGGTCCTTGAGTCCGCTGCTGGGGTACCATCCTTGGTGTCCGATTGGTTACCTTGCCGGACTGGGAGGTCTGCCAAATCGAGTCCGCGAGTGTTGAAAGGGTGGTTTTGGCATCTTGTAGGATGTTGCGGACTGAGGGGTTAACAACTGTGATGATGAAGAATATTATACCCTCATTGCCATGACTGAAGAAGATCAGGACAATTCTGATCCAGATGTAATAATCTCTCAACCAATCTCTCCTTCTGATACTGATTATGAGACTGGCCTAGAATCTAAAGCTTCTTCCACTTCTATAAGTGAGGATGGTTCAGATTCAGAGAAAGACATCAATTAATTGATTGATAGATATGGAGACATCCTTGAGGCATTTGGAAAATGTAAGAAGCTTCCTAAAAAGCAAGCTGAATAGATCAAGGTACTATGGCCCATTAAGGCTGAGTTAGAAGCAAAAAGTGAAGCATTCCATGAAATAGCCTCAAACTCTTTTGAGCTCAAGGGGATCAATGATAATCACACTGAGATAAGAATTTCAAATGAAAAATTTATCAAAAAGCTTAAGAATGATCTTCTCAAGGAGAATAATCTAGCGGCTAAGTTCTCTAACCCTAAGATAGTCTGATAGACTCATTCTCCTCTCAAAATAATAAGAGGAGATTGGGGTTCAAGTGGAATACTAGAGCTACTCTTCTGAAGGGAAAGGAAAGGAACCATCTATTCCTCAAACCACCTTTCAGAAGTTAGTATTTCCTTCTAACAAGTATGACCATGATAGTATGTATGGTCACTGGATGAATAAAAAATCTTCTTGTAACATCAATAGTGCATCTTAAAATGGGAGAAGAAAGGTTATGGGGTTGAGTGCATTGAAGCTCCCCATATATAAATCCAAATGGCCCACCTTGTACAATTTGAATTTGGTGCTCCAGCACCAACTCTCAGGGGTAAGGCAGTGGCCTTCTCCCAAAATCTTTCAACCAAGAAAAGGGTTGATGATACTTATTTTAGCATAAATTTCTGAGATAAATCCATATATTTTATTGTTTAAAATTATAAATTTTATGAATTTTCAGCATATAATTAGTTTCTTTTATAAAATTATTCCAACTTAGTTTATTTTTTGTTTTTTAGGATTTTGATACTTTTTGGTCATTTCTGTAACGCCTCGAAAATCGTATCGAGCTGATCGTGTCCAAGAGAATTTTGGTGCCTGTATAGGGGTACACGGCCAAGGACATGGGCGTCTCCAACACCGTGTGGTTGTTTGTGTTGGCCGGCTATGTCCAGAGAAGGACACGGCAGCATGACACGGGCCTGTCTAACGATACGGGCATTTGCATACCCGTGTCACCACCCGTGTTCCCAAGAGTCGTGTCGGTTGGCATGGAGGTTACTGGTGACACGACCCTAGTGCACAGGCATGTCGGAAACCGACATGGGCGTGTCAGGTGGAGACACGGGCGTATCTCGACCCATGTCAGTTTCTGTGCTCGACGATCGTGCCTGGATCGATGCACACGGCCTGGGACACGGCCATGTGTGAGGGCGTTTTCGGCCTAGATTTGTTGATTTTTTGGGCATATCTTAGCCGTTTGTTTTCTTTAATTAAGATCCAACGGCCCAGATGTGTTCCTGCTCTATTAAGGCCGGAAATGGAGGCTTAACTCCTCATTTGCTCGTTATGTATTGTTTTGATTGTTGCGGGATCCGAGAGAAGTTTGGCTCATGCGTACGTCTTAAGGTGAACTACGCATTGTGAGCAACAGGCAAGTGGAATCGGACCCGGGCAATGTGGTTCGGTGCGAGAGGCCCAAAGAGGGACTGGTCGTTGGCATAGTCGGGAGCCTTAGACAGTGGTCAAAAAGGTTAAAATGCTCACATTGTTGCCATCCCGGGGATGGTGGTGAAGCCAAAGAATTGACCGGATTCACCGTTAATGTGCCCTGAGTGCACGGGGTGTTTGGGTCGTGAGAGCCTACACCTGTGGCATAGTATATTCGCACTTTTATTGTTTAGATGGGCTAATGAATTGCAGGGAAGGAGCACCGCCGTCCCGAGTAAGGGGCGGGTTCGTTATAATTTGGTCGGCTTTGACTGACCGTTGCTTTGTTTGCCACCATGTGGTGGAATGTTGCTTGCAGGTGCTGCGGAGCCGAGTGCTAAATAGCGGGCTGAAGCCCAAGTTGCTGAGCTGGCCCTCGAAGGCCAAAGCGAATAGCTGTATTTTGTTTTGTCATGTGTGGCCGGCCTGCGAGTCGATGTATGGAAAACACTACTTTGTTAAGTGAAACCCTTGTAAGTCCATAAGGCCAAATGCTTTCTTTATATTGGTTATTTCATTCCTGTGGTAGTTGTGGACATTCATGTTAGTTGATATATCAATTATGGGTTCTTTATAACTATTTAAAAGCTTCCACTAAAATTCTCTGTGTAGGACGAGTAGTTATAGTTGTATGGTTTTGGTATTCTTATGTAACCCTTCCGACTATCTGTGGTATATGCCGTAGGGTTCCAGCTAGACTTTCTGTTATATGTCATACGACGGATGGGGGTGTTACAATTTGGTATCAGACTTTTCGTTCTGGTCAACTTAAATGAATTCGTGGACGAATTCTTTTGAGGGGTGGTGTGCACGTATGTATGTCATCGTTATAACATCAAAAAAACCCATGAATGTCCACTTAGGAATTAAAAGTGCTCTTGTTTTGAGGAATCTGAGTGTTCCAATGATTGTTTTTAGCAATATGTTTGTCATCTAATCAAGGGTCTATGCTATTATAGGCGGCTAGGAGCGGTGCTGGGCAATCACAACGCCCGCAATCTGCAGAAAGTAGTCCATTGAGGGACGTGCCTACAACTCCTCCTTCAGCGGAAACAATCAGATTGGTTGCCGAAGCAGTCTTTGCTATGATTAATGAACAACCTGCAGGGAAAATACACCAAGTACCACCTATTAATGAGCAAGAACCGATTAGGCCGGCAGAGCCGGGAGTGATAGAGCACGTGGCAGTTGATCAAGTAGCACCAAGGAGAGCTACGAAGAAGCAGTTCAAGCATGTAATGATCTTTAATCCTCCGAGGTTCGACAGGGTTGGAACGCCAACTCAAGCTGAGGATTGGCTATCTACTATAAAGAGGGTCTTGACGGCCACAGAAACTGTTGAGTGGCAGAAGACCACCATAGTGACCTTCCTATTGGCTGGTGAGGCGAGGCTCTAGTGGGACGAGTTGGAGGTTCATCTCTTAGTGGGAAGGCAACTTGCGGATGTGCCTATGGAGGAATTCTAGAGGTTGTTTTTGGCCAGATATCTACCCTCCGCTCAGAAGCTGGAGATGGAGAATCAGTACCTTGGTCTGACTCAGGGAGGCAGAAGCATGGATGAGTATCTCCACGAGTTTACGTGGTTGGGTCGTTATGGTGGTGCTATGTTCACTGAAGAGGAGCGGAGGAGCAACCGATTCTATGAGGGTCTACGTGGCGACCTGCAGATTCTCCTCAATGGGCCTAAGGCACAGGGTTTCCTAGCCTTGGTCAATTGGCCCGGTCATTGGAAAAGGTCGTGAATAAAGTGCAAGAGAAGAAAGATCCCGGGGAAAAGAAGTCAGAGTTCAAAGTGCTGAATGCAAAGTCGGGTTTCAGCCGATGGAACAAGAAGTCGAAGACTTCGAACTTAGCCCCTTCGTCTGGTGCAGAGGGGGCAACTACAAGTCTAGTCCCAGGAGCGTGTTATAACTACAGAAAGATGGGGCATTTTGCTCGTGAGTGTTGGAGCAGACGTGCAAAGTCTGAGAGGAAGCCTGGAGCAACCTACGTAGAAAAAGAGAAGGCGGTGGAGTCAACTGCGTCCCACCATGCTCCAGCCCAGCCTAGAGTTTATAACCTTGGTCTGCAACAGGCCATAAAACAAGCTGAAGTAGTGACAAGTATGAGTTAAATTATAGCAGTTTAACTTTATGTAGTTGATACCTTTTTATATGTTGGCTTGCATTTGTTTGTGCTAGGCTTTGTGTTGATTTTTGATTGTCAGGTGAGAACCCTGTTTGATACGGGAGATTCATATTCCTTCTTGTCCGAACGATTCGTATCGCGCATCGGAGTCCCTTCCTCGATGGCTAAAGACAAGTTGGATGTGTTGTTGCCCAATGGGTGCTCAATGCTCACGGATAGAGTATGTGTGGTTAAGATTCAGATTGGGGATCAGGAGTTTGACTTGAAAGCGTGGTATTACCGTTAGTGGCATTCGACGTAATTTTCGATATGGACTGGCTCTCGGAGCAGCGAGCATGTTATGATTGAAACCGAAAGGAGGTTAAGTTGGGACTGAATACTGATCGGGAGACTACATTCACAGGCATGAAGGGGTCGGGTAAGGTTTTTATGTCAACCCTACAGGTGATCAAGGCAGTTCAGTCTGGGGCAGAGCTGTTTGTCACATTAGTGCAGACTTCAACGCCTAAGCCAAGTTTGAGCAGTATTCCAGTTGTGTTCGAATATCCTGATGTGTTTTCAGATGATCTCCCAGGGCCCCTCTGCAGCGGGAGATTGATTTTACTATCGAGCTGGTGCCACGTGCCAAACCGGTGTCACGCTCTCCCTATCGGATAGCGCCAATAGAGATGGCAAAGTTGAAGGTGCAACTGCAAGAGTTGTTGGAGCAAGGGTATGCGCGTCCAAGTTCGTCGCCTTGGAGCGCACTGGTCGTCTTCATTAAGAAGAAAGATGGGAGCTTGTGACTCTGTATTGACTATCGGGAGTTGAACAAGCTTACGGAGAAGAATAAGTATCCGATCCCAAGGATTGACGATCTATTTGATCAGTTGGTTGGGTATACAGTATATTCGAAATTAGATTTGAAATCTAGTTACTACATATTAAGGATAAGGGAAAGCAACATCCCAAAGATAGTGTTCAGCATGTTTTTTGGACATTATGAGTTCACGGTCATGTCATTTGGGTTGACCAATGCGCCATCCGTGTTTATGGATCTGATGAACAGGATGTTCAGAGAGCATCTGGATCGTTTCGTGATAGTATTTATCGACGATATCCTGGTGTCCTCGCAGTGTGAGGAGGATCACTACAAGCATCTGCACATGGTGTTGGAGACGTTGAGAAGAAATCAGTTGTATGCTAAGTTCTCCAAGTTTGAGTTCTGGCTATCCTCGGTAGCGTTCCTTGGTCATTTTGTTAGTGGAGAAGGGATAGCAGTGGATACAACGAAGATAGTGACGATACGGGAGTGGCCTGTACTAACTACAGTGGCGGAAGTCCGGAGCTTTCTGGGGCTTGCCGGCTACTACAGGCGATTCGTAGAGAACTTCTCGCGGATAGCGCTACCACTCACGACATTGATAAGGTAGGATCGAATGTTTGTGTGGTCGTTGGAGTGGGAGCAGGTTTTTGAAGAATTGAAGAGGCGGTTGACCACGACGCCTATCTTATGTTCGTCGAGTGGGACTGAAGGGTTAAAAATCTATAGTGATGCTTCGGGCAATGGTTTGGGCTGTGTTCTGCTACAACATGGGAGCATGATAGCCTATGGTTCACGATAATTGAAGGTTCATGAGCGGAATTATCCGGTCCATGACTTAGAGTTAGTAGCCGTGATATTTGCTATAAAGCTGTGGAGGCACTATCTATACAGTGTGAAGGTCGACATCTACACCAATCGTAAGAGCCTGAAGTACCTGTTGGATCAGAAGAACCTGAACATGAGGCAGCGGAGATGGATGGAGTTCCTAGGGGACTACACCTTCGAGATACATTATGTACCTGGGAAAGGAAATGCAGTGGCGGATGCATTGATTCGCAGGGTTCCAGCGCGAGCCCGCTGGTTGTTTGTACATGATGAGAGTTTGGTCCGTGAATTGGAGGCATTGAAGATAACTTGCATCGAAAAGCAGTCTAGTACCGAGGCGAAATTGTTTTGGAGAGAGGTGCAGTATGACCTAGCTGATACAGTTCGGAGGGCATTAGTTCAGGATAGCAACATGAAGCAGATCTTGGATGAATCTTTGGATAGATAAAATTCCCAATTTGTTATTAAGGATGGACTGCTAAGGAGGGACATTCGCCTATGCATTCCTAGTGCGGGTAATCTTCGGGAGGAGTTATTGTACGAGGCAGATCATACCAAGTACTCAATCCACCCGGGGAGCTCGAAGATGTATAGAGACATGAAGAAGTTGTTCTGGAGACCAGGATTAAAGATGGATGTAGCATATTATGTGGCCAAGTGCCTGACATGTGCCTTGGTAAAGGCGGAGTGTTAGAAGCCCGGAGGTTTCTTGAAGTCCCTACCTATCCCAGAGTGAAAATTCAACGACATTTCTATGGATTTTGTGCATGGTTTGCCAAAGTCACAGAGGGGAAACGACGCCATCTGTGTGGTCGTAGATAGATTGACAAAGGTGTCGCATTTCATTCTAAACAGGAAGGAAGATCCGGTGGAGAATTTTGCCAAACTCTATATGGATAATATTGTACGATTGCATAGTGTGCCCCGCAGTATTGTTAGTCACCGAGATGGACGCTTCACGTCGAATGACTGGAGGATGGTGCATAGTCTGTTGGGAACTAAGTTGAGTTTCAGCACAACCTTTCATCCGCATACCGATGGTCAGACCGAGAGGGTCAACCGGACGATGGAGGACATGCTTCATATGTGCGTATTGGATTTCGGAAAGAAGTGGGAAGATCACCTGTACATGGTGGAGTTTGTATATAACAACAGTTATCCGGTGAGTATTCGAATGGCGTCTTTCGAGGCCTTATATGGGAGAAAGTGTCGCACACCATTGTCTTGGTTGGAGACAGGTGAATCGAAGCTATACAAACGTCAAGTGGTAGAAGAGGCCACTTCAATGATACGTACAGTTCAGGAAAGGTTGAAGACCACTCAGGACAAGCTGGCAAAATACTATAATGCCAAGCACAGGAACATGGAGTTCGGTGTTGGCGACTGGGTGTATTTAAAAATCAAGACGTTCAAGGGAGTCTCGCGGGTTCCACTCTTGAAGAAGCTGAGTCCGAGATACCTTCGATCGTTTGAAATCCTAGAGCATTTTGGCGAAGCCGCGTATCGATTGAAGCTGTCAGTGGAGTTTAGTGGGCTACATGATGTGTTCCACGTATCGGTGTTGCGAAAGGCGGTGCAAGAGCCTTCGCAGGTCGTTGCGGTCGATCAAGTGCCAGTTGATTATGGGTTGAGGATGAAGGTCAAGCCAGTACGCATTGAATACTTGGAGGTTAAGCGACTCCGCAGTAGGAAATCCGAATGGTAAAGTCCGTTGGGATAACTGCGGTCGTGAGGAGCTTTCCTGGGAGCGAGAGTAGACTATGATGGAAGAATACCCCGAGTTATTCCACTCAGGTAACATTTAAATTTTTGTGTACCTTTACATAATTTCCGGACAAAATTCTTTAAGTGGTGGAGATTTGTAATGCCTCGAAAATCGTATCGAGCTGATCGTATCCAAGAGAATTTTTGGTGCCTGTATAGGGGTACACGGCCTAGGACACGGGCGTGTCGAAGGCCGTGTGGTTGTTTGTGTTGGCCGGCTGTGTCCAGAGAAGGACACGGCAGGAAACACGACAGCGTGACACGGGCGTGTCTAATGACACGGGCGTGTGCATACCTGTGTCACCACTCGTGTTCCCAAGAGTCGTGTCGGTTAGCGTGGCGGTTACTGGTGATATGACCCTAGTGCACGAGCGTGTCGGAAACTGACACGGGCATGTCAGGTTGAGACACGGGCGTATCTCGACCCGTGTCAGTTTCTGTGCTCGACGATCGTGCCTGGATCAATGCACACGGCCTGGGACACGTCCGTGTGCGAGGCCGTGTTCGGCCCAGATTTGTTGATTTTTGGGCGGATCTGAGCCGTTCATTTTCTTTAATTAAGATCCGACGGCCCAGATGTGTTCCTGCTCTGTTAAGCCGGGAATGGAGGCTTAACTCCTCATTTTCTCTTTACCATTCTCTTTCTAAGGAGTTGGAGAGAGGAGGAAGCAGAGGGAGGGTTCCGGCCGCCGACGGAGCATCAGAGCACCCTTTTGAGAACCGAGAGTGGATCCGCGGAGGAAGTTCCATTGCGAAGCCTTCTATCCGTATAGTTTTTTTCGTGGCACAGAAGCGTACTACAAGGGTAATGATTCTCTACTTGAGCATGTGAAGCTCCCTTTTTGCATAAGGAAACCCACTACCACGAGTGTGCGGTGAGTGTGCGGTGTTCCATGGGGTTGACAGGAATAGTCCCCCTTGTGTTGCATATATAGTCCGGAAGCAAGGTACAGACATAGGAATTGTGTGTGAAGCCTACCCGGACATGTTGGTCTGGATCGGTGATGTTGCATTTTATATGATTTGCCGGAGAAGACTCCGTGTTTTGTGTTTTCGGGTTTCTACACGGTAGATTACAGCAGGGATCCTTGGGGATTAACTCCAAGGCGCACCCCGAAATCTGAGCGGAAACGTAATTCTGCTAATTTGGCGGCCTGGGAGCCGGTCTTGTACATAACTGGGTTATGTGTTATTTGGATTGTTGCGGGATCGGAGATAAGCTTGGCTCGTGCGTACGTCTTAAGGTGAACTATGCGTTGTGAGCAACGGGCAAGTGGAATCGGACCCGGGCTATGTGGTTCGGTGCTAGAGACCCAAAGAGGGACTGGCCATTGGCATAGTCAGGAGCTGTGAGAGCCTACACCTGTAGCGTAGTATATTCGCACTTTTATTGTTTAGCTGGGCTAATGAATTGCAGGGAAGGGGCATCTTCGTCCCGTGTAAGGGGCGGGGTAATTATAATTTGGTCGGCTTTGGCTGACCCTTGCTTTGTTTGCCACCGTGCGGTGGAATGTTGCTTCCAGGTGTTGCGGAGCCGAGTGCTAAATAGCGGGCTGAAGCCCAAGTTGCTGAGCTGGCCCTCGAAGGCCAAAGTAAATAGCTGTATTTTGTTTTGTCATGTGTGGTCGGCCTACGAGCCGATGTATGGAAAACACTACTTTGTAAAGTGAAACCCTTATATGGCCATAAGTCCAATGCTTTCTTTGTATTGGTTATTTCATTCCTGTGGTAGTTGTGGACATTCATGTTAGTTGATATATCAATTATGGGTTCTTTATAACTGTTTAAAAGCTTCCACTAGAATGCTCTATGTAGGACGAGTACTTATAGTTGTATGGTTTTGGTATTCTTATGTAACCCTTCCGACTTTCCATGGTATATGGCATTGGGTTCCAGCTGGACCTTCTGTTATATGCCATACGACGGATGGGGGTGTTACAATTTCCCACCTTACACTCCCCTAGGTCACGACCGTGTACCAATTACACGGGTGTGTACCTAGGGCATCTAATCCAATTGGATTGAAGCAACGGTCCAAAGACTAGATCTAGAAAAATCCAACTTACACGCCTTAGGTCACGGCCGTGTAGAATCTACACGGGCGTGTACCAGGGCCATGTCCCACCAAGTTTCAAAGATGCGTCGCAACACAACATTTTTTCGATCCGCCGAACCTAGGTCAGGACCGTTTACCACCTACACGGGCATGCACCCTGTACTTGTCCTGCCAATACATATTTTTGGCGCCGTAACGCGACTTTCCCCACTACACATAAACGCAATAACTTACATGCCCCCTACATGGGTGTGTACCCCAACTCCCTCCGCAGTGCGACTTTTGCTGAGTCGTCATCATGTCGCAACATATATGCCCCGCCTACACGGGCGTGTACTTGGGCGTGTATGCCAACTTTGGAGCCAGTTGCTGTCCGGTGGAATTTCCTCAGCCGAAGTCAATAATGCTTACACGCCCCCCCCCCCCCCCCCCCGACATGAGTGTGTAAGGGGGGCGTGTACTTCCCAGAAAAATATCTATAAATACCAGCAAGCTCGAAGTGTTCCGGAACAGATTAGAGTAGATTAGATTAGATTGAGAGTAGTTTAGAAGCAGATTGGTTGAGTTTAGTTGAGAGTTTGTTTGTTGCTACTTGTTTTTCTTCATGTTTATGTTCTCATTTTCTCTCTTTTTCTCTCTCTCATTTAAAGTTATTTCTATGCAACTTTTATAATAAACTTGTAATGTCCTTTAATAGTGTGGAGTTGTACATAGCTAGTCTTTAATTTATGCAATTGTATTTTTAAGTTCAACTTGTAACTCCCTTTGCTTTAGTAATAAATGTTTCTCTCTTTCTCTTTCTTTCTTTATTTAATTTTTCATGAATTTTTACCACCTATCTCTCTCTTACCCTTCCACCATGAGTAATTAAATTCTCATTTATGCTGGATCGTGATGATCTGAGGAAGACTTGATAAAGTTATGATGCTTTGGCTTTCTTTCTCTTTTTAAAGTACAAGCCTTCGATTTACTCTTGATTAAATTTAGTGAAACTATATTATCAATATATAGTCTCCCCTTAGGTTTTCATTCTTAGCTAGCCGAGAGGCTGATAGTTTGAAATGATCACCCCAGAGTAAAGAGAGTTGCACACACCTCTCTTGAGAGAATTACGTAAATCTCCAGGATTAAAGTCAAATCCAATAGCGGGGTTCACCACTTAAGGCTAGATTTTGGCATTCGAATATGGGACGAGAGTTCGGTCAGATCTTTCTATACTCAGTTGGGCACTTCTTCAAGAGGAGCGTGTTAAAACTTCAGGAACCCCAACGGTCAAGTTGCCTTTTACTTTATTAATATTTAGTTTCTTATTTCATTTTGATTAGCTTATGCCGAAGTGATTCAAAATCGAGTACTAATTTTTTTATCCATCGTTTTAACCTTTTTTATAACATGCAATTTAGTGCTCCTTTAGTTAAGTAAAACAAACCATAAATCACTTGATAAGATAATAGTCATTCTTCAAAGTAGAAGTAATCAATCCAGCCTGGGAAATACGACCTTGATATTGAACTTAAATATCCTATACTAAAAACGATAAGGTACACTTGACTTTATCAGATATAGAATTGGAGAAGATTATCAACCTAAGTTCTATCTCCTTTCACACCCTCTTCTCCGCACATCAGCATAATTTCACAATCAATTTTTTGGCGTCGTTGTCCGGGACCTTAGTTTTGATATTTGAAATGAGGAAAGCTATTAATTTTATCATTTCTTTTTTATTATCTTTTTAATTTCCCTTTATCTCTCACCCAAATTTTATCATTCTCTTTATCTACCACCATTTCTCTTTTTAGTTTTCAATTTCAAATTCATTTTTATTAAGTGAATGTTGTTTTATTTTCGTTTTCAAAAAACAATGTTATCTCATTTGGCCGCCAAAGTTGCCGAGCTCCAAAATAAATTAAATCTTTTGGATGTCGCACGAAAGAGACAAATTTTTTATTATTATAGTGCTCCTCATCAAAGTGAGGCTTGTTATCTTTATTATTATTGTGAAAAATGAGTGAGGAAATAGACAAGAGGTAAATAAACTGCAAACTTTATTGCTCGAAAATGATAATTATTACATAGGTATGCCCCCTTATTTATAGAAAATAAGGGAGATGAGAGAATACTACAAACAATGTGGGACTAAATACAAGTCGGGCGGCTTCTATAATTTTACATGATCAAACCGCACACTATACAATGAATAACACGACACCTAGCAGCTACCAAGTAAACTGCCACAAAGCTAGAGAGACCGCTAGTTCAGGCCGCCAGACCGCAACTGCAGGTTGCCACTAGATCACAGTTGCGGCTAACCATCTGTCCACGGCTGCGGCTTCATCAAGTCCAATACGGCTAGCATCAACTCTACTGATGCGACATAACACCAAACCACTGCGGCATAACTCTAGACCATTGTTGCGACTTCCTGCCAGATCGCTGCTACGGCTTCCTGCCAGACCGCTACTGTGTCTTCCTGCCAAACCGCTGTTGCGCTTCCTGCTAGATCGCAGATGCGGCTAACACCTAGGTCTCTACTTCGACTATCCATCAGACCGCCAACTGAGGTTCACCAACTGACCGCTGAGCTAAACCGCTAGGAAACTGAGAGAGGCAGACCGCTATGGTTACACATAACATTGGCAGGTCTCCTCAAGCTCCGACACTCCCCCTCAAGCTGGAGAATATATATCCACCATGCCCAGCTTGCTACAATCCTCCTCAAAAGAAGTAACATGTTTGGTGAAGTAATCAACCAGTTCTCTCTCTGAGGTGAAAAACGGTATGTAGATCTGATTCTTCAAAATCTCATCTCTAATGAAATGACAATCCACCTCGATATGCTTTGTTCTCTCATGAAAGACTAGATTTCTTGAAATATATATAACTGCCTTATTGTCATAGAACATAGGTAGGGGATGATCATAAAACTCTTCCAAATCAAGTAAGAGTTTCTATAGCCACTTCAACTCATAAGCAGTCTAAGCCATGCTTCTATATTCATCTTCTACACTTGACCTGACAACTACAACATGTTTCTTGGTCTTCCAGCTGACTAGATTACCTCCAACAAAAGTGCAGAAATCAGATGTAGAAATCTTACCTTCCTTATCATCTGCGTAGCTAGCATTAGAATAATCTTCAAACTTCAAATGTCATCTTTTCTGAAACAAGAGCCCCTTTACAGGTGTACCTTTTACATACTCTAAAATCTTTAGAGCTGACTGCTGATGATATTCTCTGGGGGCTTGCATAAACTGGCTCACTTTCCCTACTGCATAACAAATATCTGTTCTTGTGACTGTCAAATAAATGAGTTTACCCACAAGACGCATGTATCCGGTAATATCTTCAAGAGCAGGATAATTTTCCTTCTAATATTTGACTTCCCCAACAGCCATAGGAGTCCGAGTAGGTTTAGTCTCAAGAAGGCCTATATCTTTCAAGAGATCTAACACATACTTCCGCTGCGAAAGAACAATAGAACCAGATTTCTGAGATATCACAATCCCCAGAAAGTACTTAGGATACCACATATCCTTGATAACAAAATATTATAGTAGATGTTTCTTTATCATGTCAATTCCTTTTCTATCATCCCCTGTAAGAAGAATGTCATCCACATAAACCGCAAGAATAACAAGACCAGCCTTGATTTTATGGATGAAATATGAATGATCTGCAACACTTCTAGAAAACCCAATCAGAGAAATAACTTCATTAAACTTGTCAAACCAGGCCCTGCGACTTTGCTTAAGACCGTAGATCGCCTTTCACAGTTTACATACCAGAGACTCCCCCTGAGCAACATACCTAAGAGGTTGATCCATATATACTATTTCTTGCAAATCACCATAAATAAAGGGATTCTTCACATCCAACTGAGACATCTCCCAGTCTTTGTTCATGGACACTAAAAAGAGCACACAGATTGTAGTAATCCGAGCAATCAGAGAGAAAGTATAAAAGAAGTCCACGTCGTAGGTTTGCGTAAACCCTTTGGTAACAAACCGGGATTTGTAACGATCAATAGTACTATCAACAAGAAATTTCATGACAAAGACCCAGCGACAGCCAACCACTTCAGCTCCTAGAGGGGTTGGAATAAGATTCCAAGTGCCTCGTTCAGTGAGAGTGTTCATCTCTTCATCCATTGCAGCTTTCCAATGAGGAATAACAAGAGCATCTCTATCGGAAGCTGGTATAAAATTTGTTGATAGAGCTAGAGCAAAGATCTAAGATGAAGGAGATAACCGATGTTGAACCAAAAACTTGATATCTTGGAGTTCACCCTTGGGAAGGGGTGAATTGAAAGATATAGTATACCTTTGATACCAATGAAAGAAGGGGATAGATCTGATTTAATCTAGAGGGGGGTTGAATAGAGTAATTACATCTTTTGGCTGTTTTTTAAATATATCAGAGTAAAGTAAGTGATACTATAGTAGTAACAGAAAATGTAAACTAAACTAAACTATCACAGGAAAGTAATCTAACACAGCAAAGCTAACCTATCACAGCCACAACAAGAATAACACAGAAAATAAACAACCAGATGACACAAGAATTTTATAGTGGTTCCCTAAACTGGTTACATCCACTCTTCTACCACCATGGTGGGAATCCACTCAAAGGTTTTTGATCAGGTGACTGCCACCACAAGATTTATTTCTAGGGAGATCTCACAACACTTTGAGCTTTTGATCAGGTGTCCAAAAACTAGGAATAGACTTTTGAAGGAAGTTAATAAACCCTTTATATAGGAGGTGAGAGGGGTGATGTTGTCTTCTCTTTTCTGTAATCAATAGAGAAGACTTACAGGATTGTTGTTGTCAAAAGCTCCTTCCAAAATCACTTGGATCCTTGCACAGGGGGTAGGTCCTCAGCATTGTCTTGAAATAATCCAGGGACTTCTGACTGGTTCAGAGTTTGTTGTCTTTGAAAGTTCCTGGAGTTGAAGTGGAAGACGACTCTTGATATTGGTTTGTTTTTCTTCTTCAGTCTTCAGTAAGAACAAGGAGAAAATAAAGTGTTTTCTGCACATAGAATAATTCTGAACGTTTTCGTGTTCTCTGTATTACTGCTTGTATCTCTTCCTTGTTTTTTTGATTGAAAAGAGAAAATCTATTTTTATATTCTCAGTCAAAATTCTCCTTTGAATTTTGAATTCCCAGCATTGATTACTGACTGCCTGGAGAATGAAATATGGCTGGAGAATATTGTCTTTAATGAGTTTCCTAACTGTCCCAATAGATTAAGCAAGTAATTAACCCTGATGAAGACAATAATTAATGCATCCAATAATGGTTATATTCAGGGGAATATATGCATAAATTACTCAGAGAATTACTGCTAAATAATATAGAAGATAAGGACAAAAAATAAGGAAAAACTCTAAGTCGGGCACTGGACAGAAATCGTTGAGCTCTAAACAGATTTCGTCGACCGGAGATCCAAGTTCGTCGAGCTGAAAAATCCTGTTCGTCGACCTGCGCTCAACGAACTTCATTCTGCGAATAACTTGCCAATTATGCGGTCCAAGTTCGTCGAGCAGAGAATATGTCTTCGTCGAGCTGAGTTCAGCAAAAATAATTTGAAAGAATATGTTGAAGCTGAACACCAGACTTCGTCGACCTGAGCTCGGATATCGTCGAGCTCAACTCAGAGAATTGATTCTGAGTTCGTCAATCTACGATCTACGATCGTTGAGCTGAGTTCGACGAACTTTGAACTTATATACTGAACTTTGATTTCTTCTAAGTCTTAAGTCTCCTGAAGTCTTCTGTTGGCTGGTCCATGAATGTTGAACCTAATGACTTAGCCTAAACTCTAAGACTCAAAGACATGACCCTGGCTATACAATGCGGGTCAAAAGACATCCTAATTAGTGAACCTAGCCCAAATCCAAACTTGGGATGCAACAATCTCCCCCTATTTGGGTGAGGTCACTAATAAAATAAAGGAAAACAATCACAAAGCAAAAATAATATATCTGGTAGAAAATTTAAAACATTTAGCAGATATGTACATAACAGTAGCTTTGTGACATGTATAATAAATAAAGTTCAGAGAATAAATACTAAACAAAATATCAGTTGTTCTTCTTTTGCTTTTCTCTATTATCTTTGTCAGTTTGCTTAGAGGGATGCCTGAATTTAATTTCTCTGTTGGGATTGGTTGCTTCTATTCTAGACATTGTCATGTCAGCAGCTCCAATTATATTGATAGAGGTAGCTCTTGGTACTACAGCCTCTGAATGTGAATTTATGTAATCATCTACATTGAAAAACTTATTAGCTTTATCATACCTTTTTAGTTCTTCTCTTCTATAGGATGACATGGTAGAATACTGAGAAGGATCTCTAACTTCAGCTTTGGCTTTGTGGATTATGGAGAGACCAACAAGTTATTGAAATCTGGCCATTCTTGCAGTGGTTTCTTGTTCAGGATCTACAAAAGGAATTGGTGGAGAATCTGGTCTTTTTGGACTGATATCTTTTTCAGCTTTTTCAATTTCTGATACTTTCTGTTGCATTTCTTACTTCTGATGTTCTCGCTGCTGTTTGCTGCTGCTAGAATGTCTGTACTGACTACTTCCTTGAAATTGAGATCTTGAAGATCTGCCATGTTGTCTTTGATAGGTCTGTGTATAGGAGGTAGATCTCTGAGAAATACTTCCTGAAGCACTCGCGGCAGGAGGAGGAGGTGGAGGACCTCTCCAATTCCTTTGGGAAGGAGGAGGAGAGTACCTTCTGCTCTTTTTCCTGGCTTTTTGCTCATTCTTGGATAGCCACATCCATGAGGGCATCCCTGGGTAAGGAGTGATATTCTGCAGTATGTACTAAGGATTATCATAGGTGTGATTTAGCTTGGGGGAAGCTTTAGGAACAACCTTTCTCTTCTTAACAACTTTCTTCTTAGCCTTAGAACTGTCAGATTCATCAGAATCATCATCATCATCATCATCATCTTCATCAGATGGTCCTTGAGGATTATTATATAAGGCATCAATGGCCTTCAAAATATCTTTAGAAATATGTTCCTCAACCTGAGGCTGTACTGGAAGTTCTGTTACTTCTGAAACTACTGTTTCAACAACACTTTCAAGAACAGTTAAACTTTCTTCTGCTATAGCCATAATAATTTAATCTAGATCTAGTAGGGGACTATCATCCATCTTATATGTAGGAGGGGAGATAGCCTTTGTAGGAGAAATTTCCTTGGGGGCTGAAACTGGTGTAAGAACATTCTCAATCATATGTTCTTCTGTGAATACTGGAGCTGCAAAACTGGCCTTGAGTTACTTAGCAACTACGGGACTTATTACATAAGTATAAAGGGCTATAGCCCTAGATTGATGATGAGAAAAACTAGGTAGAATATCTATGTAAACAAAACTGAATGAATATAGAAAAAAATCTAGATTAACTGTGAGATTTATAATATAATCACCAACAGTATTTATTTCTGCTATAATTGTGTCAGCCATCTCTATATCAGAATCTGTAAACAATTCAATTATTTCTTTTGAAGGGGCTGCTTCTGCTGAGTCCTCAAACATCTCAGAATCTATTGCTGCTGCTGCTACTGCACAGGAGGAACTGGAGCTTCTTCACAAAACATCTCCCACTAACTGGCTCTAGTGGGTCCTGAAGCCAGTCCTCTAGAAGAAGGGACAGAAGACATGGCAGAAATTCTGGAAGAGAGACGTGATGGAAGAAGAAAGAGGGGCAATAGAATTAGCTATAAGTTTCTCAAGAGTGGGAGAAATAAAAGCAAGAAGATCGTTTGCAATATCAGAAAAATTTAGATATAGGGATTCAGGAGCAGAGGAGGAGTAAGGAGTGTGATGTCCATTGTTTGAACACACAAAGAATGCGTTGGAGAAATCTGTATGGGTGTAGTCTAGAGCACTAGATGGAATGTTAGTGTGGATGACTGAAGGGATATAAACTAAAGGAATTGCAGTGGTAGAAGGGAGAACTGTGGTTGTGGATGAGGAGATGTGTTCCTGAATTGGAGAATTATGTGGAGATGGTTGAGGAGACAGTTAATTGAAAGAGGGTTGGGAGGTAGAAGGAATTTCAGATATATGAGTGTGAGGTGGAGAGTGAGGAGGTGGACATGGAGGTGGTGTAGTAGGTTCTGGAGAGGGAACTGGTGTTGGAACTGGTGTGAGTCGATGTTGTTGTTGAATTGGTGGAGTATGAGCTGGATAAGATGATGGTTGTTGTTGAGGAGGAGGTGAAGGAATTTTGATGGAAGGAAGGACATCTTCTGGAGGTGGAGGAGTGGCTGTCACTGCCCTGGTGCTCTCAGAAGTCCTGGAAGAGGAGAAAGCCTCGGATGGCTTTGAGATTTTCCTCTCCCATTTGCCAAAAAGTTCAGATGTAAGCCTTTTTGAGGCATTAATGAACATTGTCGAGGAGACTTGTAGTTCAGATGCCTTTTCTTGATGGAAGATTCCAGAATCCTCGCAAAGCACACTTCTTTCTTCGTATTTTTCTTCTTTATTAAATCAAACAGCAGTTTTCCCCAATTATCTGCTTTCTTATTGACCAGACATAACCAGAAATTGGTGCCTGATAATGTAATCATGGGCTGTGTGCTTGCCCAACAGAACCTTTCCGACAACATCAGCCAGAAATTAATACTAAGAAGATAAATATTTCTTAAGTAATTTATTTGGTTTTTCCCAGTATGACCCATTGTTATCAGCATGTTATCATATTCAGTGTTGTCCATCTCAATATCTTCATTACCATTCAGCAAACCGAAAATCTCTGATAATATGGTGGGGTTTAAAGAAATCTGATTATTGGATATAGTGTCGGTCATTGTATCTGCATCTGCAGTGATGGAAGTGAATACCAATTCTCTAATCTCTATCGCTGCGATCTTGATTCTATTGGTCATGAAGTTCTTCAGATTCTACTCCTCAAAGAGTTTCAGTATATCCAAAAAGATCAGGTCTGAATGTTGGAAGGATTCAAAATCTATATCGAATCTCATATCGAACTTCATCGCTGCTAGAGAGCTTGATGGAATCGTCATTGTTTGCCTGCAAAGGAAAAGAGAGAAATCAAGTGCAAAGGGAACAGAATACGCGGGACGGAGCTCGAAGAAAACCTAGATATATGGTTTTCTGAATATGAAGCAGCAGACTCTGTCCGATGAAAAATAAAAATTCTTCGATATACGTTCGACGAAATATTTTATTGAAAAAAGAGTTTGTCGATCTCAGTCAGAAGAAGGGAAAACGTTTCGTCGAGTTCAGTTCGAGGAAATTGTTCTGAAGCAATATTGTCGATCTACGTTCGACTAATAAGACTTCACACACAAAGAGTTCATCGATCTCAGGTCGATGAATTTCTCAAGAACTTTCCTCAGTTCGTCGATCTCTATTCGACGAACTATGGCAAATTCTTCGACCACGGAAAGAAAATTAAACTAATGCATCTCCATTGATCATACCTAGCTGATTCATAAAGAACAGATGTTTCTTCTCATCTAAGGGTTTGGTGAAGATATCTGCCTTTTGCAAATCTGTAGAGACAAAGGTGAGATTAACTTTCTTTTAGTCTACACACTCTCTAATGAAATGATGACGTACATCTATATGCTTAGTTCTACTATGATGCACTGGTGATGAATTGTAAATATACCTATTTTTATGTACATTACTTAAGTCGTTTTCATTTATTTTTGTCATTTTTACTTGTTTTTATTCAATAAAATGCTCCTATTTTTGTAAATATTTTACTAACTGTTTTTATTTATTTTTTTTAGGAAAAAAATAAAAATCTGCAAATAATTGCCAAGTCACGCCCGTGACTTATTGGTCACGCCCATGACCAGGCCGTGATTTGTCAAACCCATGGAATCAGCGAATTTTAAAGAGAAATTTCCGCTCGACCAATTCCGATCGACGATTTCAGCTCGACGAATTCTGATCGACGATTTCAGCTCGACTTTCTGTTCGACGATCGTCGACACCCCCCTACACGCCCAAAGTCACTCCCGTGACCTAGGGCGTGACTCATCTTAGCGCTCGACGATTCTCCAGCAGCTCGACAATTTTCAGCTCGACTTTTCGTTCGACGATTCTCCAGCAGCTCAACGATTTTTCAGCTCGACTTTCCGTTCGACGATCTCGCGCTCGACGATTCTCTAGTAGCTCGACAATTTCCGCTCGACAAACTCGTGCTCGACGATTCTCCAGCAGCTCAACGATTTCCGCTCGAAAAAATCGCGCTTGACGATTCTCAAGCAGCTCGACGATTTTTCAACTCGACACTTTCCGCTCGACGTTTGTCGAGTGTCGACACCAACTGACACGCCCTGAGTCACGCCCGTGACCTGGGGCTTGACCAACGCAAGACCGACACGTGTCCAGCCCGAAGTCCACTTTCCCGTCAAATCAACGGCCGCATTTTGTACAGTGCTGACACACCCCCCCCCCCTACACGCCCGTGTCAGGTTTGATTTTTTTCTCTATAAAAACCATCTTGCTTTAAGAGTTTCTGTTCCCCTTTTGGATCCATTTTGTATAGGGGAAATGCTACCTGGATGCTTCCAAAGTTTATGTAAGGGATATTTCTCCCCCTCTCCTTAGCTTTTATTTTCGTGTATTTGTAACTCGTCTTTTTATTTAATAAAATGTGTTCCATTTTCTTCTCTTATTTTGGCTTTGGAATGGATCTATGCGACTCTTCTCTTATGCAATCTTATTTATATTTGTTTTAACTTTGTTTTTTGTTCCTTTTTATACAGGTGTGTGTGTGTATGAGGCTTGTTTTCATGTTTTTATACTTAGGAAATTTTATTTAGTTTTGTTAACTTAGGATTTTTATAACTTTTTATGCATTCCTATAAATCGGTAAAAATGTTTTTAAAGTGTTTTCTTTTTTTTCACTAACCTAGATTTTCGTCTTTAGGTTGTTCAACTTTTTCGTACTTTTTACTTTATTTACACTTTTTTAGCGTTTTTGTCAAGTTATAGGAATGATTATATAGCCGTCTTAATTTTTCGTGCACTTAGATTTTTCATTTTAAACTTTTGCTCTTTTAAATTTTTCGTTCTCTTTTTACGCATTTCTACCACATTCTAGCGGTAGAAATGTATTTGTTTTAATTTTTCGGGCATTTTCATTTTGCGTTTATTTGCAAACCTTTTTGCCCGCTTTATTTTTATTTCAGATTTTTATGCATTTCTACCGCATTCTAGCGGTAGAAATGATGTTATTTTAATTTTTCGTCAACTTAGTTTTTCTTAATTTTTTGGCTCATATGTGTGTGCGCATTTATTTCTGCCTACTCGTTAAGAGTTAAATGGCGCAGTGCTTTTATTTCATTTCAGTAGAGTGTGTGGAGTGTGTTTACTTTTCCGTAGAGTGCGTGCGTGTGAGCATTTATTTAGTCCTACTCGTTTGAGTAGGACCCGCTTTCTTTCTCCCGCCCACGCATTTGCGCCGGGACTCGCATTTTACCGCTTTCATTTCAGTCCTACTCGTTTGAGTAGGACTTGCAATTTTCTGCTTTATTTTCCTGCTTTCATGTACTGCTTTCTTTTACCGCTTTATTTAATGCTTTATTTTCTGCTTTTCCCGCAAGCCGTCCCCATTCCGATGAGTTGCTAACTGTTCTTGGCCCTCAGTATTGAAGAGCATTGGGACAAATAAAATAGCTTAAAATAATTAAAGGTCTCATTTTTCTAATTAATTAAAGTACTTATAGTTTGCCTAGGGTTAACGACGCGTAGGACCACATATCGATGTGTGGGCCCTATTTCCGTTTTTCCTACGCTAGCCGAGAGGCCGTGGCTATGGACAGATCACCCCTTGGCAAAGAGAGTTCCGCACTAACCCTCGAGAGAGGAGGCACGCCAACTCTACCAGATTGGGTTCCCCACCCAATAGCGGGGTTCTTAGCGTAATGCAGGCATTAAGAGGAATCCTTCGTCGGACTAACGTTCGGTCGAATAGTCTTAGCGTTCAGGTGAGCAATAGTCCTAGAGATAAGTGAGCTCATTCTAGTGCAACCTCCACAGCCAAGTCTCCGCCTTAATTAATTAGAAATTTAGTATCTCTTTTTATTTAAAATATATTTTAGTTCTAATTCTATTCGGTGTCATCGAGCTAAGCTCTTCATCGGCTCCACCTTATTGTTTTCTTTTTATGCTTTCTTTTTCTGTCATTTTTTATTATATATAAAATACCCGACAAGTAATTATCGGTAAAATAATAGTCCCCTCCAGGGAAGAGTAGAAATAATCGAACCGACCCCAAGAACAATACGACCTTGATATTCCACCTGGAATATCCTGTACTACTCACGATAGGTGCACTTGCCTTCTTTCGTTAAAACTCGATCACATCTTTTTATATCCAAATAAATAAATACGCGCGCCCCGTTTTCTAAATAAAACCAATTCCGTTTTACTTAAATAAAACCGTCGGGTCACCGCGTGACTGTAATTATTTTTGGAGTTTTAACCTATCAAGTTTTTGACACCGTTGCCGGGGAATTTTTCATATCGTTATTTTGAACCCTGGAGTTCTATTAATTTTACCTATATATATATAAAAATGGTTAACCAACAAAATTTTTTTTTGTTTTTACTATTAATAATAATAATAATAATAATAACAAAAACAAAAAACTTACAAAATTATAAAACAAAAAAATTAAGAAACCTATAAAACTAAAAACATGAAAAACCTACAAAAACGAAAAAAAAAATCTAAAAACTGAAAAAAAAACAAAACTTAAAATTTTTTCATTATTTTTATGAAAAACAAACACTACAAAAGAAAAAATAAAAAAAAAACACTAACTAAAACTCTAAAAACTGAAAAACTCTTAAAAACCTAAAAAACAAAAAACGAACTCTACAAACCTCACAAAATCCAAAAAAAATAAAACAAAAAAAAACTTAAAAACCACAAAAAATATAACAAAAAAATCTATAACAAAGAATATATATCTATTTTGTTATTAAAAATGTATATATTTGGTTTTAACTTATTTTAACTTATTTTGTTTCATTTTTGCGTCGGCGCACTTTACTCTTTTGTGCGCGTTTGGAGTCCGCATTTCTGTCTGCGCACTATAGCTAACACGTTAGCTAATCGAGTCGCACACGCACTTGCCATCCCCTACCTCACGCAACCTTTTGGCTGAATGTGTCTTTTTTGTTATCTTTTTGTTTCTTTCTTGTTTTTTATTATCATAAAACTCAAAAAATCATAAAACAAAAAAATCACAAAAAAAACTTATAAAACAACAAAAAATTCAAAATTTTTTGTCCTTTTCATTGTAAATATTTTTTGTAAAAATCTCCCCCCTTCTTCTTATTTATAAAAACACGCATTTTGCCTCCCCGTGGCGTTCGACTCATCGAACCAACTACCCAAATAAGAGTCTGTTCGCGGGCCGCCTTCGAGTTTTTACTCTGTACATTATTTAAAAAACAAAAAAAAATTTAATTTCTCTCTTTCCCCACTATCTTCTTTGTAAAATAACACATCTTTCTCTCTTCTTTTTTGTAAATAACTTATAAAAATACACTAAAAACTCAAAAAATTTAGAAAAACCAAAAAGCGCATCAAAAAAGACCATAACTATAAAAATTCACAAAAAATACGATAATCATAAAAAATACAAAAAATATGATAAAAACTCTAAAAAATAAAAAAAATATATATATTTTGTTAATTATGTAACAAATCGAATATCTCAATTCTTAAATTTCATGCTATCCAAAAATTTTGTTTTGAGTTTATTTATATGTGAATTTGATTAATTCGTTGTTCACTACCCGTTTGTTAATTATTGATTGAAAAATTTAAATAGTCGGGGCTAAGTTTTAAAGAATTCATTATGCTTTGTTAAAAATAGCAAACTCATTTTAGACACTACTTCTAATTTTTCATTGATAGAAGCACGTGTATTGTGTTAGGAAATAACGACTATAGAATTCAATTATACTTACTTTTAGCTTTCTGAAAAATTGGAACGTATAATTTATTAAGATAGCTCTCAAACATTTTTAGGATTAAAAATCTAGTTTTCTTTTCTCCCCTTACTTATCATGTCTTACTTTGCACGATAATATATTTATCCTTAAAAAATCCTATGCCAATGAGAATAAGATTTCGTTCCGTAAACATAGGCACCCAATAATTTTTAAAAAAGATTATATGTTATGGAGTTAGATGATAAACTTCATTACTCCTACATATATACATTGGGTTAGTTTTATTCTTATGAAGTTGAATAGAAAAATCATATTAGGAAAATAAGATTTCATTTTCCTAATAATCCAAAAAAAATGGAGGTTGGAGAAAAAATTACCTCACCTCAAAATCAAAATCCACTTCATAAACCTACTACCCCCTTAGCCAATTACACGATTCTAGAATTAAGTTAAAAATCTATTTGAGAGCATAATTAGTAAATTGTATTATTTCCAGTAACACTCCTATAAGCTAGAGTTCATATAATTCGAAACTATTTTCGTTAATCTAACCAATACAAATATTGTCTTCTATTTGATTACATCAAGAAGTCTTTTGGCCAAAACTTTTGCACTATTTAAATCATCTATATAATTTTAGGACTTAACTCTTACACCCCGTATATTTATTTAGATCTCTCTTACAACTAATTAAGCGGTAGCTAAACTTAGGATTTCTTTTATTCCTTATAAGTTCATCTCCATCTTTTGCTCTAGAATAACAAAAGCTTAAGTATGAGGGTGTTTGATAAATTGTAAATATACCTATTTTTATGTACATTACTTAAGTCATTTTCATTTATTTTTGTCATTTTTACTTGTTTTTATTCAATAAAATGCTCCTATTTTTGTAAATATTTTACTAACTTATTTTATTTTATTTTTCAGGAAAAAAATAAAAATCTACAAAAAATTGGGAAGTCACGCCCGTGACTTATTAGTCACGCCCGTGACCAGGCCGTGATTCGTTAAACCCATGGAATCAGCGAATTTTAAAGAGAAATTTCGTGTCGACGATTTCAGCTCGACAAATTCTGATCGACGATTTCAGCTCGACTTTCCGTTCGACGATCATCGAAACCCCCCCTACATGCCCAGAGTCACGCCCGTGACCTAGGGCGTGACTCATCTTCACGCTCGACGATTCTCCAGCAGCTCGAAGATTTTTCAGCTCGACTTTCCGTTCGACGATTCTCCAGCAGCTCGATGATTTTTCAGCTCGACTTTCCGTTCGACGATCTCGCGCTCGACGATTCTCCAGCTGCTCGATGATTTTCGCTCGACAAACTCGCACTCGACGATTCTCCAGCAGCTCGACGATTTCCGCTCGACAAACTCGCGCTCGACGATTCTCCAGCAGCTCGACGATTTTTCAACTCGACACTTTCCGCTTGACGTTTGTCGAGTGTTGACACCAACCGACACGCCCAGAGTCATGTTCGTGACCTAGGGCGTGACCAACGTGAGACCGACACGTGTCCGCCCGAAGTCTACTTTCCCGTCAAATCGACGGTCGTATTTTGTACAGTGCTGACACGCCCCCCCTACACGCCCCGGGTAAGGGGGCATGTACTTCGATTTTTTTTTCTATAAATACCATCTTGCTGTAAGAGTTTCTGTTCCCCTTTTGGATCCATTTTGTATTGGTGAAATGCTGCCTGGATTCTTCCAAAGTTTATGTAAGGGATATTTCTCCCCCTCTCCTTAGATTTTATTTTCATATCTTTGTAACTCGTCTTTTTATTTAATAAAATGTGTTCTTTTTCTTCTCTTATTGTGCCTTTGGAATGGATCTATGGGACTCTTCTCTTAAGCAAACTTATTTATATTTGCTTTAACTTTGTTTTTCGTTCCTTTTTATACGGGTGTGTGTGTGTATGAGGCTTGTTTTCATTTTTTTATACATAGGAAATTTTATTTAGTTTTGTTAATGTTGGATTTTTATAACTTTTTATGCATTCCTATAAATCGGTAAAAATGTTTTTAAAGTGTTTTCTTTTTTTTCACTAACGTAGATTTTCGTCTTTATGTTGTTTAACTTTTTCGTTTTTTTACTTTATTTACACTTTTTTAGCATTTTTATCAATTTACAGGAATGATTATATAGCCGTCTTAATTTTTCGTGCACTTAAATTTTTCATTTTAAACTTTTGCTCTTTTAAATTTTTCGTTCTCTTTTTACGCATTTCTACCGCATTCTAGCGGTAGAAATGTATTTTTTTTTAATTTTCGGGCATTTTCATTTTGTGTTTATTTGCAAACCTTTTTGCCCTGTTTATTTTTATTTCAGCTTTTTATGCATTTCTACCGCATTCTAGCGGTAGAAATGATGTTATTTTAATTTTTCGTCAACTTAGTTTTTCTTAATTTTTTCGCTTATGTGTGTGTGTGCATTTATTTGCGCCTACTCGTTAAGAGTTAAATGGCGCAATGCTTTTATTTCATTTCAGTAGAGTGTGTGGAGTGTGTTTACTTTTCTGTAGAGTGCGTGCGTGTGAGCATTTATTTAGTCCTAATCGTTTGAGTAGGACCAGCTTTCTTTCTCACGCCCACGCATTTGCGCCGGGACTTGCAATTTTTTGCTTTATTTTCCTGCTTTCATTTACTGCTTTCTTTTACCGCTTTCTTAGCCCTCAGTATCGAAGAGCATTGGGACAAATAAAATAGCTTAAAATAATTAAATGTCTCATTTTTCTAATTAATTAAAGTACTTATGGTTTGCCCAGGGTTAACGACACGTATGACCACATATCGATGTATGGGCCCTATTTCCATTTTTCATACGCTAGCCAAGAGGCCGTGTGTATGGACAGATCACCCCTTGGCAAAGAGAGTTCTGCATTAACTCTCGAGAGAGGAGGCGCGCCAACTCTACCAGATTGGGTTCCCCACCCAATAGCGGGGTTCTTAGCGTAATGCGGGTGTTAAGAGTAATCCTTTGTCGGACTAACGTTCGGTCGAATAGTTTTAGCGTTCAGGTGAGCGATAGTCCTAGAGATAAGTGAGCTTATTCTAGTGGAACCTCCATAGCCAAGTTTCCGCCTTAATTAATTAGAAATTTCGGATCTCTTTTTATTTAAAGTATATTTTAGTTCTAATTCTATTCGGTGTCATTGAGCTAAGCTCTTCATCGGATCCACCTTATTGCTTTCTTTTTATGCTTTCTTTTTCTATCATTTTTTATTATATATAAAATACCCGACAAGTAATTATCGGTAAAATAATAGTCCCCTCCAGGGAAGAGTAAAAATATTCGAATCGACCCCGAGAACAATACGATCTTGATATTCCACCCAGAATATCCTGTACTACTCACAATAGGTGCACTTGCCTCCTTTCGTTAAAGCTCGATCACATCTTTTTATATCCAAATAAATAAATACGCGCGCCCCGTTTTCTAAACCACTTCCGCTTTATTTAAATAAAACCGCCTGGTCTCCACGTGACCGTAATTATTTTTGGAGTTTTAACCTATCAACTGGATTCTGTGCAATAGAAATTGCACTTGTATTGTCACAAACTAGAGTTGAATTATTTAAGTTGACACCATTATTTAGGAGTATGTTTTGAATCCACAACATCTGGGACCAACAACTACCAGCTGCAATATATTCAGCTTCTGCTGTTGAGGTGGACACAGATGTTTGTTTCTTGCAAAACCACGACACTAGCCTATCACCAAGGAACTGACATGTCCCTGATGTGCTCTTCTTATCTACTATATATCCAGCAAAGTCAGCATCATAGTATCCAATTAACTTAAACTCTGACTCAGTTGGATACCAGAGTCTTAAATTAGGGCAACTCTTTATATATCTAAAAATTCTTTTTAGGAAAAATAAGGTGAGACTCTTTAGGGTTCATCTGGAACCTAACACAAAAACAAGTAGCAAACATAATATCTGGTCTACTTACTGTAAGATATAACAGGGACCCAACAATCGCCATATATAATTTCTGATCTACAAGTTTCCCATGTTCATCAGAATCAATTACAGCATTGGTATTCATAGGTGTTTTCTTTACTAAAGCATCAGCCATACCAAACCTTTTAATCATCTCCTTAGCATATTTAGATTGGGATAAGAAGATGCCATCAGGTGTCTGCTTCACTTGGAGGCCAAGTAAGTAGGATCGCTCCCCCATGCTTCTTATTTCAAACTTTGAATGCATAAGGTTGGAGAACCTTTTGCAAAGTTTGGAATCTGTAGAGCCAAATATAATATCATCTACATATATTTTCACTAATAATATATTATCATGATGATGCTTAATAAATAAAGTCCCATCTACTATGCCTCTAGAAAACTTATATTCTAAGAGAAAGCTTGCTTAGGTTTCATACCAAGCTTTGGAGCTTGCTTTAGACCATAGAGAGCTTTATGCAATCTGAAAACATAAGAGTGATGAGTAGGAGAAATAAAACCTGCTGGTTGTTCTACATAGACCTCTTCTTTGAGTTCAACATTAATGAATACACTCTTGACATCCATCTGGTATACAGTGAACTTCTTGTAGGCTGCATATTCCAAGAATTACCTGATTGCTTCTAGCCTTGCAATAAGTGCAAATGTCTGGTCATAGTCTATGCCATCTTCTTTTCTATATCCTTGAGCAACTAGTCAGGCCTTATTCCTTATAATAAGACCTTGAGCATCAAGCTTGTTTCCAAACACCCATTTAGTTCCAATGATTGAATAGTCTTTGGGTCTTGGAACTAAATCCCAAACTATGCATCTCTTAAATTGGTTGAGTTTCCTCTTGGATTGCAATAATCTAGTGTGGATCTTGCTCAGCATCTTTAATGGATTGGGGCACTGTTTGAGATATGAAGCAGGCATGCATCATGTCCTTGTGGAGTTGATGTCTTATCTGCACACCAATTGAAATGTCTCCAATCACTTGAGATACTGTGTGATCTCTAAGTATGACAAATTCAGTCGGAGGAGTTGGTTGAGCAACAGCTTGTGGAGTTAATTCCTCTTGTGGAATTATAATAGTTTTTGGAGGAAGTTCAGCTACTTCCCAACTTTCTTCCTCACTCTCTTCTTCAACTTGTGGAGAAGGATGTGATGGAACCTCTTGGGTGAGGTTTAGATCATCCAATCTCTCACACAAGTGAGGTACCTGTAAGGTGTTATTGGTAGAAATTTCATTCTCCTTATAAAACATGTTAGACTCGTCAAATGAAATATGAATAGATTCCTGTATTTTCATGGTTGATTTATTATAAACCCTATAAGCCTTGCTTACTTGGGAATATCTAAGAAAAATTCCAATTTCAGACTTGCCTTCAAACTTTCTAATGTGTTTCTTATTATTATTGTGAATATAACATATGCAACCAAAAATTTTGAAATAATCAACTTTAGGTTTCTCTCCTTTAAGTATCTCATAAGGAGTCTTATTCTAAAGCTTGTGTATCAGACTTCTATTCAGTACATAGTTTGATGTGCTCACAACCCCTGCCCAAAAGGATAGGGGTAAATGAGCATCTGCAAGTAATGTGCCTGCAGATTCAATTAGGGTTCTATTTTTCTTTTCGGCAACCCCATTTTGTTGAGGTGTTCTAGGAGCTGAAAAACAGTGTCTGATACCATCCTTCTCACAGAACTCTTACATAAGAAGAGACTCACACTCAGTACCATGATCCCTTTTGATCAATGCAACTGGAGTAGAGTACTCACCGAGATCGACGATTTTGGGGCCCAAAAAATGACTACATTCATTCTCTGAGTGGAGTTCGACGACTATTGTACATATCACTCACAGACGCAGATTCATCTTTCTTAAAATTCTCATACTGGGAGATGAGGTTAGGTCTTCTTGTCACAACCCGCATCTCTTCAACGGGCACGTCGTATCAGAGTAAGAGGAAAAATGAGGTATGATGCCACGTCGTGCAGGGGATAACTGCACACGGTCAGGCAAACCTTTACACATACTATACTAGAGTAAAATCATCAGTTAGATGCAAGAAAACCGTTGAGTTTGATGGTCGTATCCCTCGGCATAGTAGAGCAAAATGTGGTTATACGCGGCGGAAAATAATTTACGTTAGTTGTAAGTTTTCCTATATGCACTTTAGATTTATTATACCATAGGAAATCGTCTGTTTTTTTACGTGGTTTGGAAATACGTCTTAGTTTACCAAAACATGTATGCATGACATAGAATAGTAGGTTTGTTTTAACTTTAAAATATCTAATGCAACCTAGCATAAATCCTTCCCAAGAGCAAGTAGACATCATCTCATCAAATGATTCATATTTGCAGTCTAGCATTCATATGTAGCAAGTAAAGAAAGCCACCAATGGGTGCCAACAAGCTGACACAAACCCATTGGGGTGGCTATATGTCTGTACAAGAAAGTAAAGAACTACCTCGCTAAGAAAGCTTCGCTAGCTCCAAGTAAACTCAACCAACAAAACCTAGCCGCTCAACCGGCTACAACCTGCACCTGAGGTATTCAAGAAAGAACACCTCAGCAATCATCAAAGCTACAATATAGAGCATTAAGTTCATAAAATGTGACGAAGGGGATTACCGACCCTGTAGCAATTTTTCATATAAAATGAGTGAAAAGAACAGGGTGGGAAACAAGTGTCAAACACTGCCAACCAAAAGTGTAAAACGCACCAAGTATGTGAAAGTCTCATCAAGTCCCGCTCAACCCGCAGGAGAAAAAGGCAACACATATATACCCATTCCATCATCTTGATAACAAGAAACAACTATACGAGTGAAACATAAGCAGCAGTTAAGTTCGATTCCGCAAGGGTCTTTTGGTGGCGGCCCTAAAGTGGAACGCACCAATAAAATCCAGCCCAAATCGGGGCCAAAACGGTGCTCTACACCACAAAACAAAACCCGGTGGCCACCAAGGCTGAAACCACACCACCCCTTATCGAATCCTCACACAAACGCTCCTGCAATGGTTCACAATTCGCCTCGCAAAACTCACCATAATCCAAGCTAAACCCGTTTCATTTCATCGTCCTCAAACTTGATAGAATTTGGGTCTCTACTTCACCATAAGCGAACCCCACAACAAAAAGCTCGCGAATCATATGAATAAAAAAGGTAACTAATAGAGAAATCCAAGGTAAAACATGACAAAATGAGATGAACAATAGGTAAGCATATAGACTGGGAAATTCTTGAAAGACAAGATTATTTATGCTTGTGAGTCCTAAACAAAAGTAAGAGTAACAAGGCTAACCTATTTAGACAAAAGTGAGGTGCAAAATAAGAAGAACAAACTAGTAAAATTGAAAGGGGAAAGCTAGGTAAACTTGCACAATCAAAAAAAACAAGAAAATATGATTGGCAAGGGAGAAGAACACCGCTTGCCTGAACCGAGACGACACTGCGACAGCTGCTCCTCTCTTTCCTTCCCTTGCCTTAGCTTTTCTCCCTTGCTTTCTCTTTGAGAATGAAGAAGATGGTGAAGAAAGGGATAAGTGAGGAGGAAAACTCTTGTCTCGGCCTTATTTCCTCCAGGACAGAGCTGGACTGTTTGATCGAGAATCAGAGAAACGAACGACACAAAAAAACTGGAAAAAATTGATTTTTGGCCCTGACACGCCCTGTGACACGCCCGTGTCACAGGCTGTGTCAATTAAGCGGTGGGCAACCGTCTCACCTGGAAACAGTACACGGCCTGGGACACGCCCGTGTCACAGGCCGTGTCACTGAACATGCCTATCTATACGGCCGTATCGTGACACAGCCCACAGCACCCGTCAAACAACCCGAGAAGGACACGGCTTGGAAGTACACGGCCTGGGACACGCCCGTGTCACAGGCCGTGTCATTGAATAAGCCTATCTACACGGCCGTGTCACACGGCCGTGACACAGCCCACAGCACCCATCAAACAACCCGAGAAAGACACGGCCTTAGGACACGCCCGTGTAACGCGTCGTGTTACCCCTACTCGACACTCGTCGAGCAAATTTCGTCGAGCGAAGTTCGTCGACTACGGGACACGCCCTGTGACACACCCGTGTCACAGGCTGTGTACACCTTCTCTCGACACTCGACACTCATCGAGTGAATTTCGTCGAGCAAAGTTCGTCGAGAGCGGGACACGCCCTGTGACACGCCCGTGTCACAGGCCGTGTACCCCTTCTCTCGATAATAGACACTCGTCGAGTGCACTTTGTCACCGAAATTCTTCGAACACCCGGGACATGCCCTGTGTCACGCCCGTGTCACTCGCCGTGTACCCCGACATGCCCTGGGACACGGCCGTGTCACCCAAATGCGCTCCATGTCCCCATGCTACAAGAAACTGCAGCCATAATTTTGGCACCTGAGGGGTAAAAACCAGCAAACACGCTTTTATCTACTCACTCCAAAATGCCATACAAAATGCCATACAATCAACCCGTTTTGAGCAACACGACTCAGGCTCGAGAAAGTTCATGCATTCACTAAGAGGCCTCACCGAGTCCCCAAAAATAGGCTCTGGCTTGCTGGGGAACCGTGCAACTAGGCTACAAAAACAGCCACTCGAAAGCCCGAGGGGAAAACCATCCTCAAACAACGGTCAGAGCCAACTCAACGCCCATCAAGCGTATGCAATCATACAACGAAAAAATTCGGGGCGTTACAGTCACTCCCCCTAACAAAAAGTTTCGCCTCAAAACTTTTCAATACTTCGTATATCAATTCAAGAAGGAATCAAACAAAAACATCAAGTCACATACTAGCGTAATTTATGGAAATAAATGAGGGTGAGCCGCCCTCATCGTTGACTCGAGCTCCCACGTCGCGCTTTCCACATTTTGATTTTTCCATAGCACCTTGACCATAGGAATCTTCTTTTTCCGCAACACGCGCTCTGGGGAGTCCAAAATACGGATGGGCATCTCTACATATGAAAGGTTCGGCGCCAACTGCGGCACAAAGTCCAAAACTTGCTTGTCATTCCGCACACACTTTCGAAGTTGGCTGACATGAAACACATCATGAACACTAGGAAAGTTCACGGGTAACTTGACTTTGTAAGCGGATGCATCAATCCGCGCAAGAATCTTGAAGGGACCCACAAATCTTGGTTCTAATTTGCGCTCTTTTCCAAACCTTTTAATTCCAACCATTGGGGAGACTTTCAGGAAGACGAAATCCCCTACAGCAAACTCAAACTCCGACCTTCGCCGGTTGGCGTACTTTTCATATCGCTCTTGGGCGATCCGGATCTTCTCCCGAATAAGTCGTACGACAACTTCAATGTCCTCGAGCGCCTCTGGGCCCAACAAAGGCCGCTCGCCAACCTCAGCCCAAAATAGGGGAGTCCGACATCGTCGCCCATATAAAGCTTCAAACGGAGCCATTTACAAGCTTTCTTGATAGCTGTTATTATATGCGAATTCCATAAGGCGCAAACGTTCATCCCATGCTCCGCCATACTCAAGAATGTAGCACCAAATCATATCTTCCACGATTTGGTTTACTCGTTCCGTTTGGCCATTCGTCTGAGGGTGGTAAGCAGTGGAATACCTCAAATCCGTCCCTAAACCCTCTTGTAGACTCTTCCAGAAACGAGAAGTAAATCGGGAATCCCGGTCTGAATTGATATTGACTGGAACACCATGCAGTCGGATGATCTCGTTCAAATATAGCTCCTCTATTGTCTTCATCGGGTAGTTGATCTTAAATGGTATGAAGTGAGCACACTTGGTCAACCTATCCACGATCACCCATACGAAGTCTTGTCATCGTGGAGATCTTGGTACGCCTGTAATAAAATCCATTGAAATGCTTTCCCACTTGCATGTTGGAATCTCCAATGGCATCAACTTGACACCAGGCCTCCCATGATCAGATTTCACCCGCCTGCAGGTATGACATTCAGATACAAATTGCGCTATATCTCTTTTCATTCCATACCACCAGACAATTTGTTTCAAATCACGGTACATTTTAGTTGAGCTTAGATGATAGGCCATACTTGAGCCATGTACTTCCCTACACACTATATCGCAAATGTCTCCAACTGCGGGGATACAAAATCGACCGCGATATTTTAACGTGCCTGCGGCATCAATAGCAAAATCTGGTAATTAACCTTTTTCAGTCCGAAGAAATACCTCCACTAGATTGTCGGCTGAAAGATTAAATAATTTACCTGTCTTCCGACTCAAAGCATCGGACACAACATTAGCTTTCCCAGGATGATACTGAATCTCCACATCATAATCAGCTACATATTCAACCATCGCCGTTGGCGCAGATTAAGTTCCTTTTGTGTGAAGACGTACTTCAAACTTTTATGATCCGTAAAGATTTTACACTGAGCGCCATAAAGTAAGTGTCTCCACAATTTCAATGCAAATATTACCACTGCGAACTCCAAATCATGCGTCGGGTAGTTCTTTTCATGACTTTTCAACTGTCGAGACCCATACGCAATCACCTTTTTGTCTTGCATTAAAACACATCCAAGTCCAACGTGCGACACATCCACAAAAACCTCATAATCTATCCCTTCTGTCGTTAATATCAACACAGGAGCGGTACATAACCTGTTCTTGAGTTCAAGGAATGATGCCTCACACTTGTCATTCCAATCAAACTCCACATTATTCTGGGTTAAGCGAGTCAAAGGTGCAGCTAAGGTAGCAAACCCTTCTACAAATCGGCGATAATAGCCGACCAATCCCAGGAAGCTCAGAATCTCCTTGGGTGTCTCTGGTCTCCTCCACTCCATGACTGCAGCAATCTTTTCGGGATCCACTGAAATTCCATGTTGATTAATAACATGACCCAGAAATGCAACCTGAGGTAACCAAAACTAGCATTTGCTTAGCTTGGCGAACAACCTTTGGTCTCGCAAAGTGGCCAATACCAATTGCAGATGTTGTTCATGCTCCTCAGCACTGCGGGAGTAAACAAGAACGTCGTCAATAAAAACCACCACAAACCTATCCAAGTAGTCCTTGAACACCCGGTTCATCATATCCATGAAGGCTGATGGTGCATTGGTCAAACCAAACGACATCACAAGAAATTCAAAATGACCATGTCTCGATCGAAACGCAGTCCGCAGAATATCAGACTCCTGAACCTTTAGCTGATGATAACCCGAGCGGAGATCAATCTTTGAAAATATTGAACTGCCATGCAGTTGATCAAACAAATCATCAATTCTTGGCAGTGGGTACTTGTTCTTAATTGTCATCTTGTTCAATTCCCGGTAATCGATGCACAACCGCATCGACCCATCTTTCTTCTTCACAAATAACACCGGTGCACCCCAAGGTGATGAACTTGGCCTGATAAACCCCTTTGCCAATAAGTCATCCAGCTGGGTATGCAACTCTGCTAGCTCATGCGAGGCCATTCTGTATGGCGCTTTCGCAATAGGCCGCGTACCCGGCTCCAAATCAATGACAAACTCAACATCACGATCAGGTGGAAGACCAGAAAGATCAGTAGTAAAAAGATCTAGAAATTCACGCACAACAGGAATCTCCTTCAAACGCGGCAAAACAGCACTAGTCCCCACAATTGAGACTAGACAAGCAAAACAGTCGGAAACAAACAACGTCCGAACACATACCGCCGAAATCCCTGGAGAATCCTGGCATGAATCACCATAAACACTTCCCAGCTGACCATTGTCCTTGATAAAATCCAAGTGCTTTCCTTTGCACTGGATGACGGCGTCATAGCGGGATAACCAGTCCATGCCCAAGATAACGTCAAAATCTTCCAAATCGATCACCTTGAAATCAGCCTTCACTAAGAAATCTCCCAACAAAATGGGACAATCAAGAAGACCCCAGTCTGCAACCACAGAAGCACCAGAAGGAAACCTCACCAAAAAGGCATTCCCCACTCGATCTGGTTTCAAATGATACCGATCCAGAAAGGTTCGAGCCACAAATGAATGTGTCGCGCCAGAATTGAAGAGAACACACGCCCAACGGTTCTTTACCTTAAAGTTTCCTATAAGGGGACATATGTTGCTAAGAACTACGAGTAAGAGTCATAAACAAAACGTGAACTAGAGGAAGGAATCGAACCTGAGATAACCTGAGGTGACATCTGAGCTTCCTCTGAAGAGATCAAATTTAACTTCCCCTTTCCTTTGTCCAAACGCGGAGGCGGAGGCAAAGCCTGGAGTGGCATTGGCTGCAGCACGGGCTGGTTTTGTGGGCACCTTGCCTTGAGATGTCCCTGTTTGCCACACTAAAAGCATACCTTATCTTTGACCCAGCAGCGGCCCACATCATGACCTCTTCCCCCACAACTTGTACACTCCAAGTATCTGGTTGGCGCAACCTGAATGGCGTGAACCTGCTCCTTCATTTGCATTCCCAATCGCTTGAAACATCTCTCAAAAGGGTGACCTGACCGGCCACAGAAGCTACATGTCTCCTTAGCCTTCTCTCTCCCAGCAACTTCTTGGGAGCTTTTCCCTTCCACTAGCTTTCTCTTGTCCTTCCTCATCCACTGACCTCTTTGTTTTGTAGTTTTTATAGCTTCCACCTTCAAAGTAGCCTCAACCACACTGGTGTAACTCGTCGCTCCATAATCGCTTGCGAACTTCTGAACATCGCTCCGGAGTCCGCCAAGAAATCTCTTCACTCGGTCAGCTTCCATAGTCACCAAGGTCGGAGCGAACCGACTTAGCTTGATAAACTCAATTTCATACTCACTAACTGTGAGTTTCCTCTGCTTCAGGTACAAAAAGTCATTCATCAGGCAGTCCCTTTGAACGGACGGCAGAAACTTGCGCCGTAACATTTCTTTGAAGGGTTCCCACGAACATCCCGCCACTAGGCTTTCCTTTTCTCGCAACCACCAATTTTTAGCCAACCCTTTTAGTTGATAGGTGGCAAGCATCACCTTTTGGTCCTCGGTAACGCCAGAATGGACAAACATCTCTTCCAACATGATCACCCAATCATCCAAGATCACAAAGTCCGCTTTTCCATCATAGGTAGGTGGTCCAAGTCGCTGAAACTGCGAGATAAAAGTCATCGCAGGAGGAACCACCACTGGGGGTATCAACGCCACGGAAGGAGTAGAAACAGCGGGGCCTCTGACAGGCTCTTGCACTCTTGGTGCCAGCTCAGACATCACTGATGACATAGCTTGGAGCTGGGACTGCACATCCTGCACTTTCCTTGTCAAAGCATCATTACTTTGTCGTAGACTATCCATCAGGGCATTATTCTGCGCGCACGAAGACGCCCCCTCAGATTGGGGAGTCTGCCTTGTCACTAGACGCTTCGACATCTTACAAACACGTTCACCCTCATCAAGCTCAAATCCAATACAAACAAACAACTACTATGTACAGACAATACATGTATAAATATGAACATCAACTGCTAACTTGCTCTGAGAGTTTGAGAATGATGTTATGCCTAGCCTACGAAAACTCACCGTCATCCCACTAACTGGTGCCTAAACGATGAATGCATGAATTTATTTGACCCAAAACCACGAGTGTACAGGTGTCATCATGTAAATCTTTAGCTTGGCACGTTGTGCTCATGCAATGTTATGTTATGCGTGATGTGCTATGCATGCTAGAAAAGGACTTAATGCATGCCATGAGCGGTCGTACGCATCACAATGCTATGCATCCCATACTACATAACATTGCATGCAACGAAGAAAATAAAACGTGCTAGTCGCATCCATGTGGTGAGGTTATGCATCCCATACTACATAACCCTCCCTTGTTGCCCCTATGGTGGATCCATATACAACCACATATTATGCATCCCATACTACATAATATGCCCCGTATACTTCTGTTCATGCCATGAGTGTAGTGTTCGTGCTTCGGCCAAGACGTACTGATGGCACCTTGGTGTGTGTAAAGGAAAGTTTGCCCAACCAATTGTCAAGCAAACCTCCCTCTGATACCAACTGTCACAACCCGCATCACTTCAATGGGCACGCCGTATCAGAGCAAGAGGAAAAACGGGTTATGATGCCACATCGTGCAGGGGATAACTGCACACGCTCAGACAAACCTTTACACTTACTAGACTAGAGTAAAATCATCAGTTAGATGCAAGAAAACTGTTGAGTTTGATGGCCGTATCCCTCGGCCTAGTAGAGCAAAATGTGGTTGTACGCGGCGGAAAATAATTTACGTTAGTTGTAAGTTTTCCTATAAGCACTCTAGATTTATTATACCATAGAAAATCGTCTGTTTTTTTACGTGGTTTGGAAATACGTCTTAGTTTACCAAAACATGTATGCATGACATAGAATAGTAGGTTTGTTTTAACTTTATAATATCTAATGCAACCTAGCATAAATCCTTCCCAAGAGCAAGTAGACATCATCTCATCCAAATGATTCATATTAGCAGTTTAGCATTCATATGTAGCAAGTAAAGAAAGCCACCAATGGGCGCCAACAAGCTGACACGAAACCATTGGGGCGTATGTATGTCTGTACAAGAAAGTAAAGAACTACCTCGCTAAGAAAGCTTGGCAAGCTCCAAGTAAACGCCACCAACAAAACCTAGCCGCTCAACCGGCTACAACCTGCACCTGAGGTATTCAAAAAGAACACCTCATCAATCATTAAAGCTACAATATAAATCATTAAGTTCATAAAATATGACGAAGGGGCTTACCGACCCCGTAGCAAGTTTTCATATAAAATGAATGAAAAGAACAGGGTGGGAAACACGTGTCAATTACTGCCAACCGAAAGTGTAAAACGCACCAAGTACTTGAAAGTCTCATCAAGTCCTGCTCAACCCGCAGGAGAAAAAGGCAACACATATATACCCATTCATCATCTTGATAACAAAAACAACTATACGAGTGAAACATAAGCAGCAGTTAAGTTCGATTCCGCAAGGGTGTTTTGGTGGCGGCCCTAAAGTGGAACGCACCAATAATAGCCAGCCCAAATCGGGGCCAAAACGGCGCTCTACACCACAAAACAAAACCCGGTGGCCACCAAGGCTGAAACTACACCACCCCTTACCGAATCCTCACACAAATGCTCCTGCCATGATTCACAATTCGCCTCGCAAAACTTACCATAATCCAAGCTAAACCCGTTTCATTTCATCGTCCTCACTCATGACTACAGATTGCCCAAGTTATGTCAAACTTGATAGAATTTGGGTCTCTACTTCACCATAAGAGAACCCCACAACAACAAGCTCGCGAATTATATGAACAAAAAAGGTAACTAATAGAGAAATCCAAGGTAAAACATGACAAAATGAGATGAACAATAGGTAAGCATATATACTGGGAAATTCTTGAAAGACAAGATTATTTATGCTTGTGAGTCCTAAACAAAAGTAAGAGTAACAATGCTAACCTATTTAGACAAAAGTGAGGTGCAAAACAAGAAGAACAAACTAGTAAAATTGAAAGGGGAAAACTATCTAAACTTGCACAATCAAAAAAAACAAGAAAATAAGATTGGCAAGGGTGAAGAACACTGCTTTCCAGAACCGAGACAACACCCCGATGGCTGCTCCTCTCTTTCCTTCCCTTGCCTTAGCTTTTCTCCATTGCTTTCTCTTTGAGAATGAAGAAGAAGGTGAAGAAAGGGATAAGTGAGGAGGAAAACTCTTGTCTCGGCCTTATTTCCTCCAGGACAGAGCTGGACTGTTTGATCCAGAATCAGAGAAATGAATGGCACAAAAAAACTGGAAAAATTGATTTTTTGCCGTGACACGCCCCGTGACACACCCGTGTCACAGGCTGTGTCACTTAAGCGGTGGGAAACCTTCTCACCTCGAAACAGTACATGGCCTGGGACACGCCCGTGTCACAGGCCATGTCACTGAACACGCCTATCTACACGGCCGTGTCACACGGCCGTGACACAGCCCACAGCACCCGTCAAACAACCTGAGAAGGACACGGCCTGGGGACACGCCCGTGTCCCAAGCCGTGTTACCCCTACTCGACACTCGTCGAGTGAATTTCGTCGAGCGAAGTTCGTCGGCCGCGGGACACGCCCTGTGACACGCCCGTGTCACAGGCCGTGTACCCGTTCTCTCGACACTCGACACTCATCGAGTGAATTTCGTCGAGCAAAGTTCGTCGAGAGCGGGACACGCCCTGTGACACGGCCGTGTCACAGGCCGTGTACCCCTTCTCTCGACACTCGACACTCGTCGAGTGAACTTTATCACCGAAATTCGTCGAACACCCGGGACACGCCCTGTGACACGCCCGTGTCACAGTCCGCGTACCCCGACACGCCCTGGGACACGGCCGTGTCCCAGGCCCTGTTACCCAAATGCGCTCCAGGTCCCCTTGCTACAAGAAACTACAGCCATAATTTTGGCACCTGAGGGGTAAAAACCATCAAACACGTTTTTATCTACTCACTCCAAAATGGCATACAAAATGCCATACAATCAACCCGTTTTGAGCAACACGACTCAGGCTCAAGAAAGTGCATGCATTCCCTAAGAGGCCTCACCGAGTCCCCAAAAATAGGCTCCGACTTGCTGGGGAACCTTGCAACTAGGCTACCAAAACAGCCACTTGAAAGACCGCGGGAAAACCATGCTCAAATAACAGTCAGAGCCAACGCAATGCCCATCAAGCGTATGCAATCATTCAACGAAAAAATCAAGGGCGTTACACTTCTGTCCTTTCTCTTATCTGCTAATACAACAACCATATGGTTGAGATATTCCCAGATAGCCTTGGCAGATATACACTCAGCCACTTTTTGAAATATATCATCTGACATAGTCTGTGCTAGGATGTTCATGGCCATTGCATCTGCTATTTTGTCCTTCTTCTGTGCATCTGTCCACTCAGGTCGTGGAACAACATGTGTTCTTGAAGTAGAGGTAGTAGAAGCTGTAGGTTGAGGGTGACCTGTCAAAATAGAATTAGATATGTCTTCATCAATAGAATTCATATAAAGCCTGATTCTTGTCTTCCAGATGGTAAACTAATTTAAGTTACAAACTGGAGGTCTGGTGCTTGCATAATCGTTGCTCTGTGCCATGTTGTGAACTAAATAGAAAAACTGGGGAAACAGAGATCAGATCTATTAAGGATCTTTTGATTTAAGTGTTAGCTTGTACAACCAAAGGAACACCCCTCTGATACCAATTGAAAGATATGGTATACCTTTGATACCAATGAAAGAAGGGGATACATCTGATTTAATCTAAACGGGAGGGGGTGAATAGAGTAATTAAATCTTTTGGCTGTTTTCAAATATATTAGAGTAAAGTAAGTGATATTATAGTAGTAACAGAAAATGTAAACTAAACTAAACTATCACAGGAAAGTAATCGAACATAGCAAAGTTAACCTATCACAGCCACAGTAAGAACAACACAGAAAATGAAAACCAGACGACACAAAACTTTTATAGTGGTTCCACAAACTGGGTACATGCAGTCTTCTACCACCCTGGTAGGAATCAACTAGCAGGTTTTTGATCAGGTGACTGCCACCACAAGATCTATTTCCAGGGAGATCTCACAACCCTTTGAGCTTTTGATCAGGTGCCCAAAAACCAAGAATAAACTTTTGAAGGGAATTAATAAACCATTTATACAGGAGGTGAGAGAGGTGATGTTGTCTTCTCTTTTCTCTAATCAACAGAGAAGATTTAGAGGATTGGTGTTGTCAAAAGCTCCTTCCAAAATTACTTGGAGCCTTGTACAGGGTGTAGGTCTTCAGCCTTGTCTTGAAATGATCCAGGGACTTCTGACTGATTCAGAGTTTGTTGTCCTTGAAAGTTCCTGGAGTTGAAGTTGAAGTAGACTCTTGATATTGGTTTGTTGTTCTTCTTCATTCTTCAGTAAGCACAAGGAGAAAACAAAGTGTTTGCTCACAGAGAATAATTATGAACGTTTCTGTGTTCTCTGTATGACTGCTTGTATCTCTTCCTTGCTTTTTTTTACTGAAAAGAGAAGATATCTTTTTATATTCTCAGTCAAAATTCTCCTTTGAATTTTGAATTCCCAGCATTGATTGTTGATTGCCCGGATAATGAAATACGGCTGGAGAATATAATCTTTAATGAGTTTCCAAACTGTCCCAATAAATTAAGCAAATAATTAACCCCGATGAAGACTATAATTAATTCTGCCAATAACGGCTATATTCGGGGGAATATATGCATTAATTACTAAGAGAATTACTGCTAAATAATATAGAAGATAAGGAGAGAAAATAAGGAAAAACTCTAAGTCGGGCACTGGATAGAAATCGTCGAGCTCTGAACAGATTTCGTCGACCGAAGATCCAAGTTCGTCGAGCTGAGAAATCTTGTTTGTCGACCTGCGCTTAGCGTACTGCATTCTGCGAATAACTTGCCAATTCTGCGGTCCAACTTCGTCGAGCAGAGAATCTGTCTTCATCGTGCTGAGTTCAGTGAAAATTACTGGAAAGAATATGTTGAAGCTGAACAATAGACTTCGTCGACCTGAGCTCGATTATCGTCGAGCTCAACTCAAAGAATTGATTCTGAGTTCGTCGATCTGCGATCGACGATCGTTGAGCTGAGTTTGACGAACATCGAACTTATATATTGAACTTTGAATTCTTCTAAGTCTTAAGTCTCCTGAAGTCTTCTGCTGGCTGGTCCATGAATGTTTAACCTAATGACTTAGCCTAAACTCTAAGACTTAAAGACATGACCCTGACTATACAATGTGGGTTAAAAGATATCCTAATTAGTGAACCTAGCCCAAATTCAAACTAGGGATCCAACATGATCGCACACCTACTTCTCTCCTTCAAGACAAATAAAAAAAGAAAAGGGAAGTGACCCAAGGGCTCATTGTGGAGGTCCCACAATGCACCTGAAAGATCTTAGAGCGTTTCCCCTCCTTAGACAAAGGCCGAGCTAAGGCTACCTCAAAAAACACAAGAAGATCTGAACACTGGTAAGCATACCTTATGAGGTGCCCCTTGGGTCCTATTTGTTGGATCCATAGTAAGATTTGGGCTAGGTTCACTAAGTTAGGATCATATGACCCACAATGTATAGCCAGGCTCATGGTTGTGTCCTAGAGTCTAGGCCAAGTCCTTAGAATCGACATCACATGGACCAGCTATCTACAAGACTGTCAGAGACTCAAGAATTAGAGTTTTTCTAAAGACCAAGTAAAATGAGTTCAACATTCGTTGAACTCAGGTCGAAGATAGTCGTGCTCAGCTCGACGATCTCAGAGTAAATTCTTTGAGCTGATCTCGATGAACTTGGTACTCAGGTCGACGAACTTTGGACACTATACTTCAACACTTCAAGATCAGAAAACATCTCTTTATTCTTAGTCCAGAGTCAGACTTTGGTCGACGAACTTGATTCTCAACTCGACAAACTGTGACCACAATAGCTAGAGTTATCCAGCAGCAGTTAAGTGGTCTTCAGCTCGACGAAACCAATTCTTAGGTCGACGAATTCTGGATATTTCACTGCAACACCTTCATCAAGAAACATCTGAAATTATTCTAAGTCCAGAAATATTTTGGTGAATTTCAGTCGACCAAACCAGATATCAGCTCGACGAACTCCATACACAGAAAAGGCAAAGTTTTTAGAGAATACAGTTCTGCTCTCTCCTCGACAATCTTGGAACTCAGCTCGACGAACAAAAGTCATCTGGTCGACTAACTCAACAACTCAGTTCGATGATTTCTGTTATCAGTTCGACAAATCCAGACTTAGTTATTTTCCATCCTTCGGTCCCCTTCTTACTGCAATAATTCCTGAGTAATTAATGCTCAAATATTCTCTGGAATATAACCGTTAGACAGAGCATTGATTAAGGTCTTCTCCAGGATTATTGCCTGTCGTTTTTCCATGGGACAGTTGGGGAAATAATTCAATGTCGTTTATTCTCAAGGCTGTCAGCATTGATTGCAGAGGATTTCAAAGATTCGAAAGACCATTTTTGACAGGAAATATAAAAGAGATTTTCTCTCTTCTTCCTACAAGAAAGATAGGCAGACAGACAGAACAAGATACACAATAAAGAGAGACGACATATACAGAAAATAGTCAGTCTGAAATAAGAGATTCATTGCTGTCTGTCAACATAGAATCTTAAAAAACAAGAAGCCATATTCCTAAAGATCATCAGCTATCAGAAGAAGAAGAACGCATAATCAAAATCAAGAGTCTTTTGTCTTCAACACTCCAAGATACTTCAAAGGACAACTACATCACTATCTGTCAAAGAAGTTCCTGAGTAGCTGCTGATCAAAGCTGTACCACTGAAGGCCTATCACCCTGCATCAAGGCTTCTTCTATCTGAACCATTCTATATCTCAGGGGGAGCCTGTGCTAAAGTCAAATATCCACAGGTCTTCTTAGTTGTATATTGAGAAAGAGAAGACACCACCATCTCTCACCACCCCACTGTATAAAGGGTTATAACTCCCTTCAAAAGTTATTCCTGGTTGCAAGTCACCTGATCAAAAGACTTGAGGATTGGTTTTTGAGCACCTGATCAAAAGCTCATTGGTGTTAGGCACCTGATCAAAAATCTGAGTGGATTCCTACCAGGGTGGTAGAAGAGTGGATGTACCCAAGTTTAGGGGAACCACTATAAATTCTTGTGTTGTCTGGATTGCTCTTTTCTTTTGTCTTTTGTGCTGTGACTGTTTGTTAGGATTGCTGTTTTAATTTTGTTCCTGCACTAGATTAAATTAGAAGAACATTTTATAAACCCTGAATCACCCCCCCCCCCCCGCTAGAGTATTCCTGATCTAATAGCTCACTTTCACTATTTATAGATTTCTAAAGTCGGCCAACAAATAGCCAACCTCTGCTATTTTGAACAGCTCTGTGCAGCCCAACTGGGTGTGCCAACAGCGTGACTCTACTGTTTTAATAAGCTATTTGCACCCCTGGCAAGGGCACCCATGTAATTTTTCCTTTGGGCCCCACTGGGCAGGTTCCAAGGACTTATAGGTCGGCTCGCCACAACTCTCCACCCCGATGGGGCATACGCGACCTGGCTCCCGCAGCTCGCCTTCCCTCTTTGGGCGAGCGTGAGCCAGGCCGCCACAGTCTGCCGACCCTTGCTCTGAGGCAGGCTGGAAGCCAGGTCACCTCTGGGAGGTTGGGCTGGGCACTTTAGAACTATTTATACAGAAGGACTTCCAAAGGAATTGAGTTTATCGAGGTTATTTCGACGAATTCGGGTTTTAAACTCCTGAGCTCCGTTCGACGAACGCTGAGCTCTGTTCGACGAATGATGAGATCCGTTAGACGAACGCCGATCTCAACTCAATATCAGTTCAGCGAAAGCCCAACTTGGTTCGACGAACTCCAGGCGGACGTGGGTTGGGTGGGCCAGCTCACGCAGCTCGCCCACCTAGCTTAAGGGAGACCGAGCTGGGCATTCTGAGTTCTCCCGAATGCTGTTCTACCGCGGAAAGGTCGGCTTGGTCCACTCGTCTGGTAGGTCACCTTGGTCCACTCATTTGTCCTGGAGGACCCACTCGTCGAACACAAGGTTGTACACAATCCCCGCTCTTTTTAATCTTGGCCAAGATAGGAAAGAATCATCCAACCCACGTGTTCGGTGAGTACTTTGCTGAGTTGGAAAGAATCTTTTGGTGGGTCCCACATTCATGCTATAAATATGCCATCAGGCCTTTGGAAAAATCCCGCCTCCTTTTAGCTTTCTCCGTGACCGCAGCTGAACGATGCCTGTGTCCGAGGAAATATGAGTTTTCCTTGTGGCCGCGAGGGAGAGGACTAGGGAGGAGGCTCTCGAGGCCACCCCATCAATGGCATGCGGATCGCTCGGCCCCCTCTTCAGGCTGGTGAAAGGGAAAATTATCAGGCGGTCTCCTTAAAATGACCTCTCGGTGTCCAGCTCGGCGGCCGTTGTCGAGGTCACCCATGAGGTAAGCACACCTCCCGCTTGATTCGCCACGTTGCCGCTGATTCCTTTTTCCGCAAGTGACGCCCCGCGAAGGCGGAGGCGACGGAGGGGAGCGAAGCCAATTTCTCTCACTAACAACCGAGCGGGTCACCAGCCCTTCGGGCCAGGGGCACGCCCCTCCGGAGGTTCCTCAATCGCCAATTCCGCCTGGACTGGGGAAGTCCTTCGTAGTTCTGGAAGGGGGGCTATTCCAGGGCCGGTTGTGCTCCTCTCGTCCATATGCTGATGCGGGTGATGTACTAACCCCCGATGAGCTTGGACTTGTGCCTGCTTATTACCGCTCGCTCCCTCTGACCTTTCCATTTGTAAGCTTTAACACGATCTCCTCCACTGATATCGACATGAGGAAGGGGAACTCGCCTCCCTTGATACAGATCACATTTCAGTGTATTTGGGCGACCCGACGAATGCAGACGGGATGAAGAAATCGGTGACGAGGTTGTTTCAGAAACACACACTACTGCTACAGGTGGTCTTTGATAGGGTCGACAAGGATATGGCCGCGGTGGAAGTGTGGTTTACCATTCTGGAGGGAGCAAGGCATCCAGCTGATGGGGATGGAGTTACATCTCTGGTGGTGCACATAATGCGGGTCGGCGAGTAGCTTAGGCACACCACAGAGCAAGTCAGCCTGGCTATGCGGGAGCTATTGGAGGTTCGCCAGTACCATTACCCTCACATGCCACTCTGATCTGGGATACGGAGGCAGGGAAAGTGGAAGTGGATCCAGTATTGAGCCACCTGCCCCTTCCCCGGTATTGATCGTCGGGCTAGGGTCACATCTACGTCCTTGCCCATCTCGCTTTGTAGGGCCATGAACTTCCCTCTTGGGACTTTTTAATCTTTGTAATTATTTGAGACTCTCTCGCCCGCAAATGGGCTTGATGTTTGTTGCACGTACTATCATTATGTTGCTGCTCAGTTTTCTCTAGGTGATTGTGGATGAAGCGTTCTTGCTCTCCTCCCCCTTCTTTAAGCGGACGCGAGATTATTGAACCAGCTCGGCCAGCCCGCCCACCAAGTCTAGGTGGGAGCGAGCTGGGTGTCCGTAGATAGTGAGCCCAAACGGCTCGCCTACTATTCTTGGCGGGTGCAAATCACGGCTCGCTCGTCTCTTGGGTGGATGCGGGTAAGCGTGGCTTGCTGCAGAACAGTCTTGCGTCATAGATGCGAGCTGGGAGGAACCCGCGATGGGCCCGGAAGTCAAAGCGTCAGGGCACATTTTGCTATCCGTACTTTTCCCGCCGGTGAGACATTTAGACGCCTTTTTTCTGTCTATAAAAAGACCCCGCCAGACCTCTCTCACCCACCGTATTTAAGACATCTTCTTTCATGCTCCCTGCAACTCCCAACTCGCCAGCTTTCTATGAGAATTAGTTTGTCCCGCCTAGCGAGTCTCCCACGAGATGGGTGGTGGCAGAGGTGATGGATATGGGCAAAGCAAGTGTGACTGGAACTTCTCTGAGCACAACTTCACCCATGTTGCCATTTCTGAAGGCGAGTTACTCGACATCATAGGCGACTACATACAACCAAGCTTCGTGGAGAGTAGACATGGGGAGGGGAAAAAGATCAACAACCTCTCAGGAGAGGACTCGCCATCCCCGTGGCACACTTCAAGGCGGGCTCCGGCTTCCCTTTGTAACACCATAAATTCCAGTGTTGGGAAAATTTGGGAGACATGGCGTAGGACACGGGCGTGTCCCAGGGCGTGTCCTGCTCGGGTGAGCAGTCGCCGAGTGTTCGACGAAAAATCAGTTCGATGAAGAATAAGGGCACACGCCCTCTGACACGGGCATGTCAGAGGCCGTGTCCTCTACAGGTCGACGAACTCCAGCACAACGAAATTAAGCCGGGGCATGTCTAGTGCTGTGTCCTTTTCTGGATGTGCCCAAGGCATTGAGGCCTAGTGTACACAGCCCACGACACGGGTGTGTCTTGGGTACATGGCATGTGGCACGGGCGTGTCACTGGCCGTGTCCCTATCGGGTTGAGATTAAATTTTGTACAACCTAATGTACACGGCCATAGACACGGGCGTGTCTGAAGGCATGTTAGGTGACACGGCCCGTGAGATGAGCGTGTCACATGGGCATGTACTGGACTGGATAAGTCAGTTGAGCACCGCTTGAGGTACACGGCCTGGGACACGGGCGTGTCACAGGCCGTGTCAGGAAAAAAATATGATTTTGTGGCAAAATCGTGGCTATCCATTTCTTCAGCTGTGATCCAATGGCTGAGGTGCCTCCCTGCTTCCTTAAGGCCGTGGATGAAAAGGAAATTCTCATTTGAGTTTTGGCCTTTATCTTTCTACATGTTATAGAGAGAGGAAGAAGGAGGAGGAGGAAGGAGAGCTGGCCACTAGTGGTGCTGCGGAGTTCCGAAGAGATATTTGAGGCCAGCGTTGCGGAGGAAAAGCCGTTGCAGTTCCTTCCAGCAAGCTAGGAGCTCATGGCACCGAAACGGTCTTCGAGGGTAACAAATTTTCTTCCTAGCCATGTGAAGGCTTCCTTTTGGCATGTGCATAATATTCCCCCACCAGAGGGTGGCTTGTTGTGGGACTCCTTTGGGTTGATTCATGGAATCCTCAATCATTTGGCATATAGATCCAGAAAAGGAGTACGGAATAGGCATGTTGTGTGAAGCCCATCTAGACAGGTTGGTATAGATTTGTGATGTTGCATATACGCACAGGAGAAGACTCTGTGATAAATTTGTCGTTTAGGAGTCGATGGGTTATACCTGTGAAGGAGAGTAGCAGGAAGTACTGGATTGGTAATCCAGGAAATACCCTTTGTAATACTTGATGTTCATCGGTGGTACCTATGAAGGGAGTAGCAAGAAGTACTAGGGTGGTAAGTCAGGAAAATACCCTTGACATTTGTGATAATTGTGGGGTTGTACCTGTGAAAGGGAGTAGCAGGAAGTACTGGTGTGCGCAGGAAAGACTCTCTGATGTTGTTATATGAATGTGTGTGATAGTAAGTACTGGTGTGCCCAGGAAAACACCCAGGCTTTATGCCAAATAGGTAAGGTGAAACCGACCCACGTCTTTGATTTAGCCTCGAGTACGCTGTACTCGGTGATGGCAAGGCAATTTGAGCAACGGGGGGTGGATGATCTGACCTGCATTATGTCCATCCAATGTGAGACCTGAAAGTGTGGTTTGTTGGAGCGCGTAGCGAGAGTCTTAGGCATGCGCGTCGTGATACAATGGGGGGTGTTAAAATTCAACAAACCGCAGACGCCCCCTTGGATACCCTGCTGAAAACTCAACAAACCGAAGGAGAATACGCCCACTTATATGTTGAAAGTTTACCCGGATCATGGAGTTAACAGTGGTTATCTCAACAAAGCAGTAACAACCAGCAACACATGCAGCACAAGCTTCTTTATTGATCAAGAGCAAACTTCTTTACAAGGCGAGACATACATGGCGAGACATGCTTCACCAAAACCCAACACCGGGAGAGCAGAGACAGTTACAAAGACAAGAACAAAAAACAAGTCGCGCGGACTCAAACAATCAAGCCGCCGACCTACTGCTGTGGAGTCCGCTCAGTCTGCCAGGTCGCCAGACCGCAACCCAAGCCGCGCGGACTCACCCTTACTCCAATGCTTAGCTCTTCACCGCCGGTCTGCACGCCGCCAGACCGCACAAGCTGCGCCACCGAATGGAACAGTCCGCCAGAAACCGGCAACTTCCTGAAACCCGAACCAAGTCGCCAAAGAGAAGACCGTCTGGCCGCTATCCGCGACCTGCTGTTTACCGCCTGTTGCTTAACCGCAGAGTCCGCACTGTCCCTGACCGCAATCAGAGCCAAGTCCTGGCTTTCCAGCGCTATCCGCACAACCTGCACAGCACAACCGGGTCAACTCTATCCGCGCGGACACAAAGTCCAGGCCGCAGCAACTTACGCGAGCTCAAATACTGTTCACTTACTTCGGTCTAGGTTCCGGTTGGTTCTGATGTGACATGGGTCCTATTTATAGGCACGACGATGAGTATGGTCACCGCCCTTCCCGATAGGATCACCGCCACAACCCGCAGCAAGAACTTATGTGTCCGCCAGCCCGCGGACACACATGCCAGTTCGCCGCCCTGTGCAGATAGCCAGTCCGCCCCAGCTTCTCCAAGGCCGGACTCCAATATCCAGTCCGCCTTGCCGCCAGAGACCAAGCCAGGACCACCACAGCCAGACTCCACAAAAGCCGTATCCGCCATTCTGCGGACAAGGCATCAGCCCGCAAAACCCGAGCCCGCAACCGCGCCATCAAGGCACCTGCCGGACTCAGCGGATACCCGGCTATCGTCCGCATATCCCAAGCCCATTACCTCATTGCCAAGGCACCTCCGGACTTAGCGGACACGCCAATCCAGTCCGCTAACAGCAGACTCCAGTCCGCAACTCCTGAGTCCATTGCCTCATCACAAGGCATCTCCGGACTCAGCGGACTCCAGCTCCAGTCTGCACGCTCCTGCACGGGCAATCCTCCAGTCCGCATATCCCCAAGCTAGCAAACAAGGCAAAGCACTTCTACTACGCTTGGCGGACTGAGAAACCAGCCCGCGCTCCACTGCACGATCTCCCCGGACTGAGCCACCTGGACTTGGTTCAATTCCCACCAAGTCCAGCCCACTGGCCGCAAGGGCCAGTCCGCACTTACTGGCGGACACTGGATCTAGCCCGCCATACCGGGCGACCTCCAGTTCCTGTCCGCGCTGACCGGCGGTCTCCGCGGCTTCCACTTGCCGCTTCACTAGAGCAAGACCAAGGCAACTGCCAAACCGGTCTGCCGAGCTCCAGTTCTTCAGTCCGCTTCAAGCCGGACTCCGCGGATAACATTCCTATCCGCCCGGTTACTTCCTGGGAGTAAACCGCCTGCTGAGCATAATTGGCCTGTCAGACCGCCGCTGCTGTCCGCGCAGTCCGCGCGAACAGACCGCCCAGGCCGCCACAGAGCAAACCGCCTGCAACATCCCTGCCGACCTAGCAGTCCGCCAACCCAGTCCGCGTAGTCCGCGCGGATAGGTTTCCCAAGCCTTCCATTCATCCACTTTCACTTCACAGAATTCAACACTCCCCCTTGAAGTGAGAAGTGGTGAATAACTCCAGCAGCTCCCGTAACCTTGCACCTGGTCCTTCCGATAGCATCTACGAAGAAATGTCCAAGACATAGTCCTCGCCCCGCATATCATGGACCATGAGGGAGCCCTCCAGCATCTCCCAAAAGGAGCCATGCTTCCCTCTGCCTTCTTTAGCTTCAACCTCCACTCATGCATCATAGGAGAATCACCAACTTCCTTGGATCCAGAAGCCCAAGCCTCGTTGCCTCTGAGAGAAGTCACCTCATCAGACTTGGTGATAACCACCTCCTTGATTCTAGTGGGGTCATCACAGCCAGAAGTCCCTTGCTCGACCTGAGGGCTAACAAGGAAACACGGGACCAAGTCCGCCGTGTTCCCTTCACTATATCGAGCTGGTGGCTTACTGATCCTCTTCGATCTCCGAAGAACCTGATCATGGCTAACCACCTCCGCTGCTTTTGAACCAGCTCCGTTCCCGGGCAAACCCGGAACAATGCTCCCTTTGTTCCCTGAACAAGACGCCTCCTTACTGGAACCAAGAGCACCTGGAGCAACGCTCCCCCTGCTACCTGAACCAGAAGACTTCCCTCTTGAACATGAACTGCCTGGAACATCGCTCCCCTTGCTTCCTGAACAGGAAGCCTCCGCCTTTGAGCCAGAAGGTCCTGGAGCATCGCTCCCCCTTCTTCCTGACTCTGACGCCTTTGCCCCGGAGCTAGAACAACCTGGAGCACCTGGTGACTCAGGCAACTCCACTTCCTTAGCAGCAGCCTCCTTCAGCCCACCGTCTGACCTGCTTATCTCTAGCTCCACATAAGAGCTACCCCAATACGGCGTCAACTCATCGAAAACAATGTCTCTCGACACTATGAGTTTCTTCGTCGCAGGATCCATACACCTCCAGCTTCTTCTCTGCTCATCATACCCTACAAAGACTAGCTTTGTTTTGAGAGCACCCGGAGAGTGTATATAGCAGGTAGATCCAAACACCCGAAGGTGCTTCACTGAGGGCTTCACTCCGAACATTAGCTCATAAGGAGTCTTCATTATGATCGGACTAAGAGGCATCCGGTTGATGACATGAGTAGCACATGCTATTCCCTCCGCCCAAAGAGCCTTCGGAACGCCTTTACTCCGAAGCCAACACTTGCAGGTCTCCGTTAACCAACGGATCATCTGAGCTGCAACACTACCCTGTTGTGAAGTATGTCCACAAGAAAGCTCCATCCGGATCCCTTGCTTCCTGCAAAAGCGTGAGAACTCGGTTGAGTCAAACTCACCACCGAAACCTGTCCTCAACACCTTGATCCTCCGGCCAAGCTGGCCTTCGACAAGCTTCTTGAACTCCACAAACAAGCGTACCATGCTGGACTTCGTCTTCATAAAGTATACCCAAGTATACCCAGAATAGTCATCAACCAAAATCAGCATGAACATGCTGCCTCCAAGACTGGCCGTGATGGTCGGTCCCACCAGAGCACAATGGACAACCGCCAATGGTGCATTACTCCTGGCTTGTGCTTTGTCGACCATGAAGCGATAGGCTCCACTTTCCTGACATCCCGCACACCCCCGACCATCGCCATAGGATGACAATCTAGGCAAGCCTCTTACGAGTCTTCTTTCCGCCATTGCTTTCAGCTTGTCCATCCCTACATGCCCCAGTCTTTCATGCCAGATAGCTGCACTATCATTGGCATCCAGCCGATCAGATCCAGAACTAGTTGAAGTCCCAACTACGTTCTTCTCCTTCCTCCCTACCTGAGCAACGTTCGCCGAGAGCAAGGTAACCTTGCACTCCTTCCGAAGATGACCTTGCTGCTTGCATTTATAGCACCGTGGTCCTTCCTTCCTCTTCCTATCACGCCTAGGAGTAACACTCCTTTCTTCCTGATATGAAGTAGAGGGACCATCATCAGCAGCAACCTCCTTCACCTTCTTCCTGAACAACCCATCAAGGGAAGTCCAAACCTCCGCAGCTGACCGACATCCACTGATGTGGTCCAAGAGCTCCGATGAGATCACCTGCTTGAGAATAGACTCCGCTTTCGCATTTGCCTCCTTCCAAGCTCTCATCGCCTCAGCATTGCCAGCAGTATCCTCTTGTCTTCCTGTTCCGCATACAACCTCCCAAAGGTCCTCGCCAAGAAGAAAGCTCTTCATACAGGACTTCCACCGTTCACAGTTCGCCTCTGTAAGAAGATCAATACCAAGACAGCTTGCATCCTCCACTGCCATGGTCCTACCACTGGTTTCCTCGACAGACGAGCAACTACTTCCATTGAGCACTGCTTGACCACTCCAACAACCAGGCTCTGATACCATGTTAAAATTCAACAAACCGCAGACGCCCCCTTGGATACCCTGCTGAAAACTCAACAAACCGAAGGAGAATACGCCCACTTATATGTTGAAAGTTTACCCGGATCGTGGAGTTAACAGTGGTTATCTCAACAAAGCAGTAACAACCAGCAACACATGCAGCACAAGCTTCTTTATTGATCAAGAGCAAACTTCTTTACAAGGCGAGACATACATGGCGAGACATGCTTCACCAAAACCCAACACCGGGAGAGCAGAGACAGTTACAAAGACAAGAACAAAAAACAAGTCGCGCGGACTCAAACAATCAAGCCGCCGACCTACTGCTGTGGAGTCCGCTCAGTCCGCCAGGTCGCCAGACCGCAACCCAAGCCGCGCGGACTCACCCTTACTCCAATGCTTAGCTCTTCACCGCCGGTCTGCACGCCGCCAGACCGCACAAGCTGTGCCACCGAATGGAACAGTCCGCCAGAAACCGGCGACTTCCTGAACCCCGAACCAAGTCGCCAAAGAGAAGACCGCCTGGCCGCTATCCGCGACCTGCTGTTTACCGCCTGTTGCTTAACCGCAGAGTCCGCACTGTCCCTGACCGCAATCAGAGCCAAGTCCTGGCTTTCCAGCGCTATCCGCACAACCTGCACAGCACAACCGGGTCAACTCTATCCGCGCGGACACAAAGTCCAGGCCGCAGCAACTTACGCGAGCTCAAATACTGTTCACTTACTTCGGTCTAGGTTCCGGTTGGTTCTGATGTGACATGGGTCCTATTTATAGGCACGACGATGAGTATGGTCACCTCCCTTCCCGATAGGATCACCGCCACAACCCGCAGCAAGAACTTATGTGTCCGCCAGCCCGCGGACACACATGCCAGTTCGCCGCCCTGTGCAGATAGCCAGTCCGCCCCAGCTTCTCCAAGGCCGGACTCCAATATCCAGTCCGCCTTGCCGCCAGAGACCAAGCCAGGACCACCACAGCCGGACTCCACAAAAGCCGTATCCGCCATTCTGCGGACAAGGCATCAGCCCGCAAAACCCGAGCCCGCAACCGCGCCATCAAGGCACCTGCCGGACTCAGCGGATACCCGGCTATCGTCCGCATATCCCAAGCCCATTACCTCATTGCCAAGGCACCTCCGGACTTAGCGGACACGCCAATCCAGTCCGCTAACAGCAGACTCCAGTCCGCAACTCCTGAGTCCATTGCCTCATCACAAGGCATCTCCGGACTCAGCGGACTCCAGCTCCAGTCCGCACGCTCCTGCACGGGCAATCCTCCAGTCCGCATATCCCCAAGCTAGCAAACAAGGCAAAGCACTTCTACTACGCTTGGCGGACTGAGAAACCAGCCCGCGCTCCACTGCGCGATCTCCCCGGACTGAGCCACCTGGACTTGGTTCAATTCCCACCAAGTCCAGCCCACTGGCCGCAAGGGCCAGTCCGCACTTACTGGCGGACACTGGATCTAGCCCGCCATACCGGGCGACCTCCAGTTCCTGTCCGCGCTGACCGGCGGTCTCCGCGGCTTCCACTTGCCGCTTCACTAGAGCAAGACCAAGGCAACTGCCAAACCGGTCTGCCGAGCTCCAGTTCTTCAGTCCGCTTCAAGCCGGACTCCGCGGATAACATTCCTATCCGCCCGGTTACTTCCTGGGAGTAAACCGCCTGCTGAGCATACACTGGCCTGTCAGACCGCCGCTGCTGTCCGCGCAGTCCGCGCGAACAGACCGCCCAGGCCGCCACAGAGCAAACCGCCTGCAACATCCCTGCCGACCTAGCAGTCCGCCAACCCAGTCCGCGTAGTCCGCGCGGATAGGTTTCCCAAGCCTTCCATTCATCCACTTTCACTTCACAGAATTCAACAGGGGGCTACAGGCCAATCCTGCTTCACTAAGACTATAATCTTCGGCTGCACGCCATGGAGAAAATGCTCAATGTTTTACCATTGGGTTGCGACCCTGATACAGTGGCGGGCAACTGGTTCGTCGGTACACCAATAATGTGCCCGGAGTGCAGGGATCGTCGGGCCACGTGGCTGACGGTTGTGATGGCATGTATTTGTATGAGAGTACAATATATGATATACATATTTGCCTGTGAAATGCTATACCTACAGGGAATGAATACCACGCCCCGGGATAGGGGTAGGGTCGTTATAATTTGGTCAACTGAATGCTCACCATTGCCTACTTGACATCGTTGGGTGGCTGTCCCTGTGCAGGTGCTGTAGAGCTAAGCGGGACGCATAAAGGCTGAAGTTCCTGCTGCTGCTGCTGCTACTGCTTGCCCTCGAATGTTAAATGACAATGATATGTTTGATTATACGTGGCCGGCCTGCGCGCCAATGTTTGAGGCCACTCTTGTGTAAAGCCCTGTAAGGACATAAGGCCAGCTGACTTTGTATTTGCTACAATTCCTATTTATATAAATTTTGAGCTTATGTATGGTGGATATTCCTGTGTGTGAGTTCATATTCGTGTTATAGGCTTTTGCTAGAATGCAATGAGTTAGGATGCGCAACTCTGGTATCACTACGTGACTTCCCCGCATGTTTTATGGTATATGTTGTGGGCCCCCGACCGGACCTTCTAGTATATACCTGTGAACGGATGGAGTCATTACATTTTTGGTATCAGCTGTCTCGGTCTTTCCCTTTCGAATTCGTGGTCGAATTCTTTTTTGCGGTGGCGAGCACGTGTCTATGCAAACCAAGTTAACAGTAATGAACTCTGGAATGTCCACCTTGGGAATGCAAATACATGTGTTTGAGGAACATGTGTGTTCAATTTTGTTGTTTTGCTTCTGTGTGGTCACTAATTTGAGTGTCTTGTTCACCTATAGGTGACACGGAGTGGTGCGAGTCAATCGGAGCCCCAATGTTCTCATGAAAGTACGACACCAGCTGAGGTGCCTACACCTCAGCCTTCTGCGGACACTATGTGATTAGTTGCTGAGGCATTGTTTGCCATGATCCAAGCACAGCCTATTAGGCAGGCGCAAGGGCAGGCCCAGCCGGCATTGGGGCCAGAATAGGTTGCGGCGAGGCCAGAACCTGTAGCGGCTGTGGATCCTCGAGCAGCTAAGAAGCAGTTAAACCAGTTTATGAGTTTCAACCAGCCTACGTTTATGGGCCTGGGATCCCCAACGCAGGCTGAGGACTGGTTATCGTGCGTCAAGCGGAATATGACGGCGATTGGACTGGAGGAACATCAAAAAGTCACCTTAGCCACCTTCTTGCTGGAAGGAGAGGCTCGTTTATGGTGGGATGAGATGGTACTACACCACTTATCGGGTCGACCGCTATCACAAGGGTTGATTGAGGAATTCTCACGCCTCTTCCTGGCAAAGCACCTCCCGGCGGCACGACATATTGCAATGGAGAATGAGTTCCAAAGGCTAACGCAAGCAGAAGGTAGTGTTGAAACGTACCTGCATGAATTCACGAGGTTGGAACGGTATGCGGGTTCGATCTTTGCGGATGAGCAGAGGAAGACAAATAGGTTCTATGAAGGACTGCAGGATGAGTTACGATTCCTGCACTCTAGTTCTATGAACCAAGCTTTCCAGGAGTTGGTCGACACCGCGTGCGCGCTGGAAATGGATATGAAGAGGGTCTATGGGAAGCGTGCCTTGGCTATGATACAGCCGGAATTCAAGGTGCCCTGACTAGCGAAGTCATTTTTCAAGAAGAGCTGGGGAAAGAGGTCCAAGTTGGCTGGACAAGACCCTTCTACCGTTGCATCGGGAGGAACGTCGGGGGCCACTTCAAAGTCGGAGACTCGTACATGCTTTAATTGTGGACGGGTGGGGCATATAGCCCGTGATTATCGGGTACCGCAAAAGAGTGAAAAGAAGGCGAGAGCGTCGTATGCGGAGAAAGGAAAGGCAGTCGTGGAGTTCTCTGCCTCGCAGGCGCATCCCCGAGTCTACAATCTTGGCCTGCAGGAGGCCATTAAGCAGAGTCATGTCGTCACAGGTACGAGTTAAGTTATGACATTGTTTTGCTTATTGCATGCTTTGTATTGCATATTTGTATGCTGCTTGGATGTGTGACATGATTGTCACAGGCTTTGTGATGATTCGAAACACGCTGGCGCGAGCACTATTTGATACGGGTGCTTCGTATTCTTTTCTATCTAACGATTTCATAGCGCGGCTTGGGATACCTAGTCGTTTGAAGATAGATAACGTCAGGGTGGTGTTGACGAATGGTTGTTTGATGCTCGCGGATTGAGCTTGCAATGTGGCGGTCCAAATAGGAAGTCGGGATTTCTGTTTGACTGCATCTGTATTGTCGATATCGGAATTCGACCTGATCTTTGGTATGGATTGGCTCGCGGAGCAGCATGCCTTGATTGATTGTAATGGCAAAGAGATCACGTTGGGCCAGAATACCGAGCAGGAGACTAAGTTCGCGGGGAAGCGAGGAGTGGGCGGGACGTTGATGTCTACACTCCAAGTAGTAAAGGCTGTTTGAAAGGGCGCGGAGTGCTACTTCACGCTGATTCAGGCTGTGGATCCTAAGGTCGGTGTGAGTGATGTTCTGGTGGTATCGGAATTTACAGATGTATTTCCCAAGGATCTCCCTAGGCTACCACCCCAGCGAGAGATTGACTTCACAATCGAGTTAGTGTTGGGTGCAAAACCTGTGGTGCGCTCGGCATATCGCATTGCGCCAAAGGAAATGGCAGAGTTGAAAGTCCAACTGCAGGAGTTGTTAGAGCAGGGTTATATTCGCCCAAGCATGTCACCTTGGAGCTCTCCAGTTCTGTTTGTGAAAAAGAAAGATGGTGGTTTGCGGTTATGTATTGACTACCATGAACTGAACAAGCTCACCGAGAAGAATAAGTATCCGATCCCACGGATTGATGAGTTGTTCGATCAGCTGGTGGGATCAACCGTCTACTCCAAGTTGGATTTGAAGTCTGGTTACTACCAGTTGAGGATTCGAGAAGGTGACATTCCCAAAATCGTATTTGGAACACGTTACGGGCACTATGAGTTCACAGTAATGCCGTTTGGGTTGTGCAATGCAACATCGGTGTTCATGGACTTGATGCACCGAACGTTCCGAGAGTACCTGGACATGTTTGTGATAGTATTCATTGATGATATTCTGGTCTACTCTCGATCTGAAGCCGATCATGAAACCCACTTGCGGTTGGTGTTGTAGACATTGAGGAAGAATCAGCACTATGCCAAGTTCTCAAAGTGCAAGTTTTGGCTATCGTCGGTGGCTTTTTTGGGCCATGTGGATAGCGGAGTGGGCAAAGCAGTGGATCCGGCGAAGATAAGGGTTATACACGAGTGGCTAGTGTTGTCTTCTGTGGCTGAAGTTAGGAGCTTCCTTGGACTAGCAGGCTACTATAGAAGATTTGTTGCAAACTTCTCGCGGATCGCTTTGCCTCTAACCACACTGATGAGAAAGGATCAGAAGTTCATTTGGGCGCTGGAGTGCGCACGAGCTTTTGAAGAGCTGAAGTGTCGGTTAACCACGGCGCCTGTGTTGACGTCACCATGTGGTACTGATGGATTTGAAATCTACAGTGATGCTGCAGGGAGCGGGTTAGGCTGCGTTCTTCTACAAAATGGGAAAGGATTCCTTATGGCTCGCCCCAGTTGAAGGTGCACGAGAGAAATTATCCCGTCCACGACTTAGAGTTGGCGGCGGTGATCTTTGCACTGAAATTGTGGAGGCATTATCTGTATGGCGTGAAAGTCGAAATCTATACAGATCACAAGAGTCTAAAGTATTTATTGGAGCAGAAGGACCTGAATATGTGACAATGAAGGTGGTTGGAGTTCCTTGGGGACTACACCTTTGCGAGTCATTATACTACTATAAAGGGAAATGTTGTCGCGGATGCCTTGAGTTGGAGAGCTCCGGCAAGAGCAAGCTGGTTACAGAGGCATGATGAACCTCTAATTCAGGAGTTGGAAGCGTTAGAGATTTCTTTTGTTGACAAGAATGCTACAGCAGATGCATGTTTGAACTGGACAGAGGTGTAGTGTGACCTTGCGGACAGGGTTCGACGAGCAATGGAGCTGGATGAGAATCTCCAACGCTATGCCAAGGATGGGCAAGAGGGCAAATTCTCCTGAAATGACGGTCTATTAAGGAAAGATGGCCGTTTATGCGTCCCGAGCTTGGGTAAATTGACGGAAGAGCTGATGCATGAAGCGCATTACACGAAGTACTCAATTCACCCTTGGAGCACAAATCTGTTTAGAGACATGAAGAAGCTGTTCTGGTGGCCAGGACTGAAGAAAGATATCGCTCATTATGTGGCCAAATGGCAAACTTGTACTACGGTGAAGGCAGAATGCCAGAAACCTAGCAGTTTCTTGAAGTCATTGCCGATTCCGAAGTGGAAGTTCGACGATATTTCCATGGATTTTGTGCACGGGTTGCCGAGATCCCAACGTGGAAATGATTCCATCTGAGAAATTGTCGATCGGCTGACGAAAGTGGCACACTTCCTTCCGAACAGGCAGGATGATTCAATTGAAAGTTTGGCGAAGCTTTATGTTGAGTAGATTGTGCGGCTACACTGTGTTCCTCGAAGCATCGTGAGTGATCGAGATTGGCGGTTCACATCAAATGATTGGAGGCTGGTTCATCAGCTGTTGGGCACGAAGTTAACATTCATTACGGCCTTTCATCCCCAAACAGATGGACAAACTGAAAGGACAAAAAGAACAATTGAGGATATGCTCCGGATGTGCGCCCTAGACTTTGGAAAGGGATGGGAACATCATCTCTACATGGTGGAGTTTTTCTACAATAACAGCTACCAAGCGAGCATCGGTATGGCACTGTATGAAGCTTTGTATGGACGGAAGTGCCGTACTCTGTTAGCTTGGGTAGAAACTGGCGACTCCAAGTTATATAGGCGTAATGACATCGAAGAAGCGAACTCGATGATATGCACTATTTGAGAAAGGCTACTGATAGCTCAGGATTGTCAAGCGAAATACTATAATGCCAAGCACCGAAATGTGGAATTCATAGTGGGTGATTGAATATACTTGAAGATCAAACCCTTCAAAGGCATGTCCCGGACTCGACGTTTGAAAAAGTTGAGCCCGCGGTATCTGGGTCCGTTTGAAGTGGTCGAGCGAGTTTGAGAGGCTGCATATCGGCCAACTCTTTCAGCAGACTTGAGTGGATTACATGATGTGTTTCACATCTCAGTGCTGCAAAAAACCATGAAGGATCCAGCTCAAGTGATCGAGAATGATCGTGTGTCGGTGGAGAATGGGATAACGACGAAGGTTAGGCCCATTCGGATCGAGGATCGTGCAGAGAAATAGTTGCGGAACAAGACGATCGGGATGGTCAAATTCCTATGCGACAATTGCGGCCATGAAGAACTCACATGAGAGCGAGAGCAGACCATGCGAGCTGAATTTCCCAAGCTCTTTGTGTAACTGTTATGCAGTGCGTGTCACATTGAATTGAACACTTATGGAATAAAATACGTCTATTTGAATTTCTTACTTTGTGAAAATTTCGGGGACGAAATTTTGTAAAGAGGGGAGGGTTGTAACACCCTAAATTCCAGAGTTGGAAAATTTGGGTGACACGGCCTGGTACACGGTCGTGTCCCAGGGCGTGTCCTGCTCGGGTGAGCAGTCGTCGACTGTTTGATGAAAAATCAGTTCGATAAAGAATGAGGTCACACGCCCTCTAACACGGGCATGCAGAGGCCATGTCCTCTGCAGGTCGACGAATTCCAGCCCGACGAAATTGAGCTGGGGCGGGTCTAGTGCCTTGTCCTTTTTTGGATGTGCCCAAGGCATTGAGGCCTAGTGTACACGGACCACAACACGGGTGTGTCTTGGGCACACGGCCTGTGACACGGCCGTGTCACTGGACGTGTCACTGGACGTGTCCCTGTCGGGTTGAGATTGAATTTTGTACAGCCTGATGTACACGGCCACACACAGGGGCATGTCTGAAGACGTGTCAGGTGACACGGCCCGTGATACGGGCGTTTCACATGGGCGTGTACTGGACTTCATAAGTCAGTTGAGCACCGCTTTAGGTACACGACCTGGGACATGGGCGTGTCACAGGCCGTGTCAGGCAAAAAATATTATTTTATGGCAAAATCGTTGCTGTCCATTTCTTCAACTGTGATCCAATGGCTGAGGTGCCTACCTGCTTCCTCAAGGCCGTTGATGAGAAGGAAATTCTCATTTGAGTTTTGGCCTTTATCTTTCTACAAGTTACAGAGAGAGGAAGATGGAGGGGGAGGATGGAGAACCGACCACCGGTGATGCTACGGAGTTCCGACGAGAGATCTGAGGCCAACGTTGCGGAGGAAAAGCCGTTGTAGTTCTTTCCAGCCATCTAGGAGCTCATTGCGCCAAAACGGTCTTTGAGGGTAACGACTTTTCTTCCTAGAAATGTGAAGGTTTCCTTTTTGGAATGTGCATAAGATTCCTCCACCAGAGGGTGGCTTGTTGTGGGAGTCCTTTGGGTTGATTCATGGAATCCCCAATCATTTGACATATAGATCCGAAAAAGGAGTACGAAATAGGCATGCTGTGTGAAGCCCATCTGGACAGGTTGGTCTGGATTGGTGTTGTTGCATATACGCACTGCAGAAGACTCTGTGATAAACGTGTAGTTTTGGAGTCGATGGGTTATACCTGTGAAGGGGAGTAGCAGGAAGTACTGGATTGGTAATCCAGGAAATACCTTTTGTAATACTTGATGTTCATCAGTGGTACCTGTGAAGGGGAGTAGCAGGAAGTACTGGCGTGATAAGTCAGGAAAATACCCTTGACATTTGTGATAATTTTGGGGTTTTACCTGTGAAAGGGAGTAGGAGGAAGTACTGGTGTGCCCAGGAATGACCCTCTGATGTTGTGATACGAATGGGTGTGATAGTAAGTACTGGTGTGCCCAGGAAAACACCCAGGCTTTATGCCAAACAGGTAAGGTGAAACTGACCCGCATCTTTGATTTAGCCGCGAGTACGCCATACTCGGTGATGGTAAGGTGATTTGAGCAACAGGCGGTGGATGATCTGACCTACATTATGTCCGTCCGAGATGAGACCTAAAAGTGTGGTCTGTTGGAGCGCATAGCGAGAGTCTTAGGCCTGCGCGTCGTGATACAATGGTGGGATACGGGCCAATCCCGGTTCACTAAGACTATAATCTCCGGTTGCACACCATGGAGAAAATGATCAATGTTTTACCATTGGGTTACGACCCTGATACGGTGGTGGGCAACTGGTTCGCCGTACACCAAGAGTGTTCCCTGAGTACACGGATCGTCGGGGCACGTGACTGACAGTTGTGATGGCATGTATGTGTGTGAGAGCATAATGTATGATATACATATTTGTCTATGAAATGCTATGCCTGCAGGGAAGGAATACCACCGCCCCGGAAAAGGGTGGGGTCATTATAATTTGGTCAACTGAATGCTGAACATTGCCTGTTTGCCACCGTTGGGTGGGTTGTCCCTGTACAGGTGCTGGAGAGACAAGCGGGACGCATAAAGGCTGAAGTTCCTACTGCTGCTGCTGCTACTGCTAGCCCTCGAAGGCTAAATGACAATGCAATGTTTCATTATACTTGGCCGGCCTGCGCGCCAATGTTTGAGGCCACTGTTGTGTAAAGCGCTGTAAGGCCTTAAGGCCAGTTGACTTTGTATTTGCTACGATTCCTGTTTATATAAATGTGGAGCTTATGTATGGTGGACATTCCTGTGTGTGAGTTCATCTTCGTGTTATAGGCTTCTGCTAGAATGTAATGAGTTAGGATGTGCAACTCTGGTATCACTACGTGACTTCCCCGCCTGTTTTTTGGTATATGCTGTGGGGCCCCGGCCGGACCTTCTGTATATACCTGTGAACGGATGGAGTCGTTACACCCATATGGCCGGAGGTTAGCCAAATAGTGAAATACTTCGGGGTCATCCTCAATTAGATGACCCCTAACTCCATAGTTGTGATGGTTGGGTTTGCGTGCTTTATGTGGGAAGAACGGATCGAGTTCAACCTCGCGGTCTTTCTCAAGCTGTTCTCCTTCCGGGTGAACAAGGACGGGACCGCCTACATTTCCAGTGGCCACATAAAGGTGTGGGAGACCGTCAACAAGAGCCATAACTGGCTGAAAAAATTTGTTTTTGTCAAGGGGGACTTCGACAACGTCCCTGTCTCACTGGTACAGCTCGACGGGGTGAGTTACCGCCCACTAGACTGGGAGGTCATGAAGCAGAGTTATGCGGGTTCTTCACAGGGAAGAACTTTGAAGTCGCATTCCTGCTCAGGAACCTGGACAACCTCGCCCCCGTCCCGCCCGAGGGAGGTAAGCTACTCGCTCTTCTCCTTTTTACTTCACTATGTTTCCCTGCTTTAACTTTCTTTCCCTGCAAGTGAGTGAGACATTCCCTTACACCCTCCTAATGAGAGTGCGTGACTCGCTTCCAGGAGCTCGCTCGCGCTGAGGCCACAACCATCGCGCATTGCGGGACCCCGGCCTCTATTCCCCCGAAGCGACCTAGCCGCGGATCGCTTCCTCCACCCACGCCGCCCAAGAAATCGAAGACCGCGAGCGGCGCACATCCCACAACTCGGGAGAAGTGGAAGGCACTGGTGGGCCAACCAGCTGGGTATCTCGCCCTCGCGGCCACCTCGGGTGGCAACTTCCCCAGCGGGGCAGCCGACACCGGCAGGCCGCAAGAAGAGACGCAGCCCACCGTGAAGCTGATGCTGAGGGGGCACCATAACTTTGGCTATGGTGAAAGGTACTTAGATGAGCTCGACATTCCCCTCCTCGAGTGGGATAGTGAGGCAAATCGGGCCATCATCTACACCCTGCTGCCGAGCTAGTTGGAGAAGGAAACCATCGACGGGGAGGCCTACATTTTTTCATTTGGCTGTTATGCATGGGAAGACACCGCCATCTATGGCTAGGAGGCCACGCTGGTGCTGGTTCATGAAAGCGTGCGGGCTTCGCTCCACATCTTGGAGCTGGCCCATATGGTCAGTCGGCGATGCACCCAGATAGAGAAGAACGCCCCCTCGCTCAAGAAGCTGGTGGATGAGAAGGAAGAGGCCTATCTCTCGCCCAGGTGGAGGTGGAGCGTTAGAGAGAAAGGGCGGATGCGACTGATGATGTCCTCGACACCTTGGAGAAAGAAAAGGAGGAGTTACAAGCGCGGGTGCGAGAGCTAGAAGCAGCGGCAGCTGCTCCGCCGCCCTCCAGCATCAGCTATCAGCTCGCGTACTACACTGAGTTCGAGCTGGAGGAGATGATGTAGAAGAATACTGCTTGTGCTGCAAAGTACACCCTCCAGACATTGCCGCGGTCGGACCTCATTAAGAGCAAGGACACGAGACTTTCTACTAGCGATGTGGTACCGACACTATTCCTTCCGGTAATAAAGCCGAGAGACAAGTCCTATCAGGCCCTCTAGGACTTGCCACCCGAGAGCTTGCCAAGCTGAATCCCCATGTCTCACCTCTATTGTATTTTTTGTTCTCAAATATAAGCGCGGGCTAAGCCCCAAACTTTTGTAACTCTTTTGAACGATCAATGAAATGTACTTATTCTGATGGAACGATGTTTTCTTCCTCCTTTTTCTTCATACTTGCGGCTTGAGCCAATTATCCTACTCGCTTCCTCTAAACACGCTCCAGGTTAGCTAGGTCACGCGGCCATTCCGCACTTAGCTCAGGAGATATAGGGGTCTTAGTTAGCCAATCCGCGAGTGGGGACCAACCTCCTTAGTCCAGATTATCCATGTTGTTTGCTTGATAGAGGTGGCGAGCCGACTTAGCTCACATCCGAGTTGTCGGGTTCCGTGCGAGCTGACCCTCATGCGACGCGGCCTGGGCTCTCATAGCCTTGGCCGTTTCTCGAGTGCTCGGTGATTATGTTGGGTCCCGAGGGATCGCCTCGCAGATCCACAGCCTTGGCTCGACACTTCCGGCTTGCCGACCTGGCGATCCCATTCCGTTAACTCTGCGATTTCTTCCTTCGACGTTCAGATGCCCGGGCCCTTGACTTCTGGCAGCATTTCGTTCATCAAGACCTGAAAATGTTTAGTTGTCTACCTAAATCACCTAGAGGGTGGTGAATAGGTGAGTTCTGTGTCTTTTTGCGGAATAAAAAATGTACGAGCGATGCACAGAAAATTAACAAGCAATCACAGAGGACACCAAAAATTATTGTGGTTCCCCAACCTTAGGTACATCCACTTTCCACATCACTGATCTAGCAAAACACTAGACTCGGTAACTTCACTATTCTCTCGGATTGAAAACAATCCTACAACTCAGAACAAAGTTCCTACAACTCGGAGTAAAATCACTCCTACAACCACTTGGAGAATAACTCCTAGAACTCGGAGAATAACTCCGACAATCTCGGAGTTAAACTCCTACAACAATAAAATGAATTTAAATTCTAATGACAAACTTGTCTTTCACAGATCTGGTTGAATCTCAGGTTCTTCCTTCTTGAAAAACTGAAAAGCCATATCAGAAAAGTTGAGGAAGAAATCTGAGAATCCTTCGATCTGAGAACTTAGATCACCACGATCAAGAGAAGATTTGGAGATATCAAAATCTTGATCGGTGAACTCCTTCTTGTCTGAATCTCTAGATCGAGAGAATAAGAGATGAAGAACAATCCTTGTCGGCGACGAAGCTTCTCGATTTAGAAAGTTGAAATTGATTCAAAAACTTGTATGATACTTCTTAGGGTTTGTCAATTCTAACAAGACCTTTTATAGACCTTTCATAAGGGTCTAAATTGCATTAAATGCACGCCACGTGGACCAACCAAGAGTTAATGAAATTTGAAATCGAATCCACCAGGTACTTAAGAAAATTCAGAAATCTATATTCCATTTCTCGAGAGGAAAATAAGTGTTCTCGAGAAGATATTTCTGTTTATCGAGAAGAGATATGAAGTTCTCAAGAAGAAATACTTAAGGAAAGTGTAAGAATGGAATTCTGGCATCTTGAGAATGAGGAGACTTACTCGAGAAAGATAAACTTCTGTTCTCGAGAAAAATTCTTTTGTTACTCGAGAACAAGGAAGTATCACGAGAAAAGATTTCTGTGTCTCGAGAAAAAATTTCTGGTTCTCAAGAACTATTCATGGCCATCTCGAGAAAATATTTCTGGTTCCCGATAACTATTTCTGGCCTTCTCGAGAAAAGTATCTGGCTTCTTGAGAAAAAGGCTTAGAAAAATTTAGAGTTTACATACAGGTAACTCGAGAAGGAGAGTCATGATCCACTCGAGTACGCATGGCTTTCTCGAGAACTGAACATGGCTTTCTCGAGAACATCTACTGCTACTCGAATACTTGACTGATCTTACTCGAGTACTAACTTTAATTTTACTCGAGGATAATAAGTCCTTCTCGAGAAAAACACATAAATGCTTTTTTTATATTCTGAAAAATGATTTTCTTCAAGAAATGCAGCAACCAGCTTTTCTCCCAAACCTTTAGTACTTGAAAATGAAGTGTATCCCAATAGAGAGGTTGCATATGATTCAACACCATGGATCATATAATGAGGGATTATATTGTATGGTCATGTGTTTGGTGACCCATTGTAAACTGACATTGCTCTACACTTGGCAATTATAACCTGCAAGCACTCAACTTGAAAAGACATCAAATACAAACTTAATTCATTTTAGTTCAAGGGTGACTTCATACAAATCTAGGTTATTGTGGATACAATATCCAACAATCTCCCCCTATTTGTAGAAGTCAGAACCCTCTACACTAAGGTTAATTACACCAAGATAAACAAGTAACATAACTAATTAGCAAAGAAAATGGAAGAAAAGTTATGCAATAAAAGATTTAGATGATCAAAATTTAAAGATGTATATATATAGAAATTGTCCAGGAAAGGTTCTATTCCACAAAATTTCTCATATATAAAACTTTTGATCATCTTCAATCACTTCTTAAACTGCTGTTGATGCTGCCTCTGATGCTTATCTTGTTGTCTCTGGAAATACATGAATGGCTTTGGAAAGTAGTTAGCTGGTCTGGGAGGATCAGTAGGGTCATCTCGACTATACTTCTTATCATGTATCCTTCTTAGTGTTATGGATTTATCATACTATATCCATTCAGAATGAGAGTAGTTTGTATCCTTGTTTCCATTGAAATTTACTACAAGTCTTAAAGTATCCAGAAGCATTTTCTGGCATGGGAGTGGGCCTAGCAGAAGCACCATCACCATATTTTCTTCTTTTAGGTATCTGTACTTCAGGAGGTATCTGTGGAGGTACATCAGCTTGTTCAGTGTTCCAGACTTGTGATTATGTTTCAGGAGGTGGAGCTTCATAGAGTTTTGGATGTGGAGAGAATGTAGGCCTATGAACATCCAGGCTGCGAGGACGAGCTGTTGTAGGAGCAATTGAGAAATCAGGGAAGATTAGATTGTGCATCCACACTGCAGTGTGATAGGTATAAAGCATTGGGCTCTTAATTTCTTGTTGCACTGATGTTTGAACCTCTTTAGGTTGTTTATCACATATATCTTGCATTTTTTGGACTTTCTTATCTCGCTGTTCTTTCACTTTATCCTCCCCCTTTCTAACTTCTATCGAGAGGGTGTCTATGACATCTTCCTTAAACTTTCCAACTTCTTCACATGTCTTGAAGTTGCATTCTTGAGATTTCTTTTCTAATTGAATCTGGTTATTAGCTAGAGTGACAGATTGTTCCATTATAGTACCAATAGTAGTAATGGTGTGGTCTATGGCTTTGCCTCCAATTTGCAAGAGTCGTTTGAACTCATCAGTGTTGCACTGGATTTCTGCAAATCCTCATCTCATTTCTTTTTCTAAGGCAGTTACTTTCTCTGTGATAGCTTGTATGGAGTTATCAAAGTCCTTTCTTTGTTCAGTCAGCATGACTTCAATCTTATTCAAGATATTATCTTCAGGGATAACTGTAGTCTGAGGAGGAGGTGGAGGTAAAACTGGAGCTGTTCAGGGGACTATTTCTTCAAGAAGCATTGTCAATGTAGAAGTCTGTTTTATTTTTGAAGTAGTTATTTCATCTTCAGCATCACCACCTAGGAAAGTTTGAATGTTGAAGTGTAGGCTTGAAAGAGTAGGTTCAGAAGCTTCATCGGGTACTTCTTCTTCAGTATCAGAAATAGAGACAACTTCTTCATCATCTTGCACATCCTTAAGAGGAGACTGGGGCTGAGATGGTGTTGGGTCATATGGATGTTCTGGTTGAGGAGATTTTTCTTGTGGAGATGGATGTTCTTCATGCAGAGGGGATAGAGGCTATTTGTAGGTGAGTTCCTCTATCATTTTGTCAATGTCTTCAGCTGTAGATAGTATTTGATAATATACCTGGGCATCTGTTAGAATTTCTGGATCACGCAAGTCTGTAGGAATAAATCCTGAGTTATCTTCCGGGGGAGAGGTGTCTTTTTCAGCAGCAGATGAACTTGTGTCTTCTTCTAGAACTCTATGTAGGCAGCAGGTGAAGTGGTGACTTGGGCTGGAGTATCTGTATGGACAGTGGCTGGAGTTGGAATTTGAGTAAGCTACACTTGCATAGGTGGAGCAGGCTCCCCCACATTAACTGGATCAGCTGTTTCAGTTATGTGGTGAGAGAGGGGATATGGAGTCCTGACTTCATCTTCATCTGTCTTTGGAGCTTGGTATGTGTTTCGAAGCTTGACCTCCCATTTCTAGATGGAGGTGATTGAGACCTTCTTCATGTGATGAAGGGCCATGCCCTTAGTCATGGAAAATACATCTGGCTTCAACTGATTCAGATAATGAGATAAAATTCTACCAAAGTTGCGGCTTTTGATACTTGTCTTGACCTTGTCAAAGATAATCATTCCCCATTGATACTTCTTTCTGTAGATAACAACGGACATCATGTCAAATTAGACAGGTGTGATGTAGCTAATGGAACTGCTGCGGCAGAGGAGGACTTTTCCAAGAATATCTGCAAGTAATTTGATCTCTGCATTCATATGTTGTCGTCAAACTGTGTGGGTGAATAGGGAAGGCCTCAGAAACTGTAAGCCTTGTAATAATCTGAGCTGTCTAGGTCATCTTCCATGCCAATCACTGACAGCTACAAAAACTGAGAAATAGAGGTTGAAGTCATTTTGATTTTGATTTCCCGAACCTTAGTTTTCAGAACTTTGCCATTCCACTTGATCTTGGCATGCTTGAAGAATCTCCACTTTCTCTGATTCTAGTGGAGATGAGTTCGCTGCTGATGCCTAACTTCAATGAGGAGTCCATTGATTAAAGAACAAAACGTCTACTGGCCGGCGAGATGAGGGTTGTTTGCGGCAGTGCGACGGAGACGGGGAAGGTGAAAGGTTTTTCTCGAGAGAGGGTTTTTGAACTTCGGGAATTGGAAATTTCTAGACTTAACCTATTTATATTTACCTTAAATCTACATGATTAATGAAATAAATAAGGCTAAAATACTTGGAGCAAGACGGTTGAAGTGCCTGTGTGCCAATATAAAAAATTAGAACTTGAGAGAGATTTTTCATCTGATTTCTCGGGTGAGATATCAGATCTCGAGAAGAAGAATTCTTTTTCTCGAGTAGAAGGTGTCTTGTTCTCGAGTAGAAGGTGTCTTGTTCTCGAGTAGAAGGTGTCTTGTTCTCGAGTAGAGCTATTCTTCCCGAGAAACAAGTCTAATGTTCTTGATAATTAATGATGTACTTGAGAAATGGAGTCGAGCCTTAGAGTTTCTTGATTTTTGATAAGTAACCTGACTCTGAACTTAGCTGTGTGGCCCTTATCTTCAGCATTCCTTGTTGAGCATGCCAAGTTCTATTTTGAAGAATGAGAACTTAGCCTCGTCCAGTGGCTTCGTGAATATGTCTACAAGCTTCCTGTCAGTTGGAATATACTAGAGATTGATATCTCCATGCTCTACATGCTCCCTGATGAAGTGGTACCGCAACTCTATGTGCTTTATCCGGCTGTGAGAGATTGGGTTATTGGCTATTACAATTGCATTGGAGGAGTCACAGAATAGAGGAATGTCCTTGACCTTCAAGTTGTAGTCTTTAAGTTGATTCTTGATCCAGAGTAATTATGTACAACAACTGCCGACAGAAATGTATTCTGACTCAACCATTGAGATTGCGACCCAATTTTGCTTCTGGCTGCTCCATGAGACTAGTCTCCTTCTAAGAAATTGTCAAGTCTCGGAAGTGCTCTTTTTATCATCTTTACTACCTGCAAAATCTCCATCTGAAAATCCAATTAGCTCGTTATCATTACTTCTTGGGTACCATAAGCCAAGATTCGGTGTGCCCTTAAGGTATCTCAAAATCCGCTTTGCAGTACTGTAATGAGATATCTTAGAGTTCACTTGATATATAATGCACCAACATGTTGAAAACATGTTGTATGGCCAACTAGCAATAAGGTAGAGCAAGGAAATAATGATGCTTCTGTAATTTGTTTCATCAAAGGGGTCCCATTTCTCATCCTTGTCGAGAGACATAAATGAACCCATTGGAGTCCTCATAGAGGTTACACTCTCCATTCCGAATTTCTTAATCAACTCTTTGGTGAACTTCGTGTGAGAGATGAAAATTCCATCTTCAGATTGTTTCATCTGAAGTCCTAAGAAATACTTCAGCTCTCCCATACTACTCATTTCAAACTTCCCATGCATAAGTTTGGAGAACTTCTTGCAAAGGTTGTCGTCAGTAGAGCCAAAAATGATGTCATCGATATAAATTTGCACCAGCAAAATCTTTCCTTTTACTTACCTAAGAAATAATGTCTTGTCTATCTTTTCCCTTGTGAACTTCTTCTCAAAAAGAAAGTTAGAAAGCATTTCGTACCAGGCTCGTGGATCTTGTTTCAAACCGTAAAGTGCTTTAAATAATAAATAAATAGAATTAGGTTGTTCAAGATCAACGAAACCTGAAGGTTGTTCCACATACACTTCTTCCTTTATGTCACCATTAAGGAAAGCTGACTTCATGTCCATTTGGTAGACAGTGAAGCCTTTGAGTACAGCATATGCTAGAAATAACCTGATTGCCTCGAGTATTTCCACTAGAGCATATATTAGATTGAAGTCGATCCCTTCTTCCTGTTTGTACCCTTTGGCGACGAGTCTGGCTTTGTTCTTGATTATCATTCCATCCTTGTCCTTCTTCTGCAAGACACACTTTGTTCTAATCATATTCTTTCCTTTGGGTCTTGGCACGAGCTTCCAGACTCGACAACATTTGAATTAATTTAGTTCTTATTCCATTGCCATTACCCAAGATGCGTCCTTGTTTTCTTACTCAAACTTCTTCGATTCAACCTGTGAGAGAAAACCCATATATAAATTCTCATTAGCTGTAACTCTACGAGTTCTGACACCATCACGGGGGGTCTCCTATGATTTGATCAATTCGGTGATCCTTCAAGTGTCTAAGCTCTAAATTCCTTGCATTTGGAGCTTCCTCTAGCACTGGAGTGACTTCATTAGCTTGAATGACATCTTCATCATGGTGATAAACCTCTCCAATTGGGGTTAAAGCGGTGATATTGATGAACTCTTGAACTTTTTCCTTAACTAACTCATCCAATCTTAATTCCTTTAGTCTTGAACATGCATCTACACCAAACACACTAGAAGAACAGCTATGTAGCAAGCTCATCTCATCAAATACAACATTAATAGATTTTTCTACGACCAGGGTTTTCTTGTTAAAAATCCTATATGCCTTACTATGGCCACTATATCCTACAAAAATACCTTTAAAAACTCTTTTCACTGAATTTTGTTGTGTGATACTACTCATTGTTAAGTACGAAGCATTTACTACCAATGATTCTAAAATATGATATAGTCAGTTTCCTGGCCTTTAGTAGTTCGTACGATGTTTTATCATGGTTCTTATTTATGAGTGCTCTATATTGCACGTAACACGCAGTATTGACGGCTTCAGCTCAGAAGTATTCTGGCAGTGAGACATCACTCAACATGGCTCTGCAGGCCTCTATGAGTGTTCTATTCCTTATCTCAGCGACTCTGTTCTGTTGAGGAGTATGAGGAGAGGAAAACTCATGAAAAATACTTAGGCTTTCACAGAATTCTGTCATGGCCCCAGATTTGAACTCTATTCCATTGTCACTTCTGATTTTGACAACTAAACAGTTGTATTCATTCTGGATCTTAAACTAATTGGTTTCAAGATACCTTAAACACCTAGGGGGGGGTGAATAGGTTCAATTCTTTTTATTCAGGCAGATAATGTAAATTACTTGTTAGACAGCCTTAGCAATATTTATCACAGCACAGTTCACAACACAGATTTAAAATACAACAGCAACACAGAAGACACACAGTTTTATAGTGGTTTCCAAATGATGGGTACATCCACTTTCCCCCTTCGCCTATCTAGCAGTGTACTAGATTCAGCCTAACTCCCTTCTTTCTTCTCAGATCCTCAGATCTTACAACTCAGAACCTTGAAAGGTCCCTATAGCTCAGACTTCAGCAAGTCCTACAACTCAGATTCTTCCAGAGAATCCTACCTCCGAGTGAGCCCACAATCCTACAACTCAGGCAATTAAGCCCTACCTCAGCTTTTTCCCAGGCCTACAACTCAGAGAAATGATTCCCCTAACTCAGGCACTCAGCCCTACCTCAGCCTTTATAAATTTAGACTTACAACTCAGAGAGTTAACACTCCTACACTCAGATCTATAGAAGATCCTACAGAGAAATTGATTAAAAATAAATAGAACCTTCACCCAGGTAGAGAGAGAAAAGGGTTGAAGGTTTCTTGGTCAGTTCTTGATAGATCTGACTGCTTTAGATCTAACCTGTCTTAGCTTCTTCAAATGTTCTTGAATTTGAACAAAGGTTGATCTTCTTAGAGATGATCTTCAATCAACTTCCTTCTTCTATTCAGATGTGGCTCTGCATTCTTCTGGCAGACTTGTTCATGATCTGCCCTTAGAGATTTGTTGATTTCTGGATGAAGACTTCTCTTCTTCTTAGTTGTTGGTTGTCTCTTCTTATTCATTGTCGTTTTTTGATACAATAGGTCTTTATATAGACACCATCTGAGGTTACCAGCTGATCCGATTCCTAACGACCTTCTGACAGCTCTGACAGATGTGACTGCTTTGTTGGTTGTGATAGCTGTCAAGTCTCCAGTCATGACATTTGTTACTTCATTGAACTTTAACTCAGCAGCAAAGTGTCAAGACAATTCTTCAAATGTGTCGACACAAATAGATCATGTGTCGACACAATCCTTGGTGATGTCGACACAGCTCACATAATGTCGACACAACTCTTCTTTTTCTTCTTGACACAGCTTCTGTGGAATGTGTCGACACAAGTCCTGTGTGTCGACACAACAGCTTCTAGTCTCGACAAAGTTGATGTCGACAGAATTTTGGAGTATGTCGACATAAGTACTGTGTGTCGACACAAGTGTTGTCGACAGAATTTTGGATTGTATCGACATAAGTCTGTCTTGTCGACATAGTTGTTGTCGATAGATTTTCTGTGTGTCGACACAAGTCCTGTGTGTCGACACAATCTTGCTCCTGGTGTCGACACAGCTCTTCTAATGTGTCGACACAATTTTTGTCAAGTGTCCACACTTGTACTTAGAAACTTTTTCTGCATTTCCTTAACCTGCACATTGAAACTTAACACAACATCAAATACACATTGATGAATATCATTGAGTTAGGTGAGGCTTCTCCAAATCTGGTACACATTTTCTAATGTACACAACAATCTCCCCCTATTTGGAGAATTCATAACCCTTAGTCAATGATATACATCACTTTATAATAAAACACAGATTATGATGTATAAAAGATTATTTAGTTAGGGTAACATATAGACAAAACCAGCATATTCTATCATCACAAAACATAATAAAATATAGTGAACATGAGTCAATGTTTTGTTGAAGTACAAGAAGTTTTTTAATAACAGATTACATAGATTTTAAAACACAAGATTACATAGTTCTAAAATCTAGTCAATCTATTCTAGGACTGATTAGGCTCCTTGATGATAATACATTTGCCAGATTGAATCCTTACTTGTACATTGGCTTTAGTGTCTTCAGCTGGCTTCTTTCCTTTAAGATCGTTTTTCTTAAGCTCTTCATTCTTGACCATTTGCCTTCCAAAATAATGATAAGGCTTTGGAAAGTATTTGCTTGGCTCCACAGAAGTAGCAGGTATCTTCCCAGCTTTGAGATCTCTTCTAAATTGATGTATGGCATCTTGCAGTTTCTAATTCTTGCTCCATTCTTGTTTAGAGTACCACTTGCCCCAATCCTGCATATTGTCTTTAACTACTTGTCAGGCAGTGAGAATAATGTTTCTGGAGGTGGGGCTCCATCTTTCAAAATCAGGCTTTAATTCAGCCTGCTCTCTAAACCTTTTCTTAGAAAGTTGAGCTTCTTGCTCTCTTTTCAAAGCAGCTTCAGACATCTCAACTTCTCAATAATCACATTCTGAACATCTTGTAGAGGACTGTACATTTATTGTACTGCAGAGTGAATGCCCTCAAAATCAGCAGGTGGATAAATAATTTGAGCTATTTCCTGCTGAACCCCTTCATTATGAGCATCTTGAATTCCTGACTCAGCAGTGTTATCATCATCACACAGGGGAGGATAACCAAGAGTTGCTCTGATAGCATTAGTTATCCATTTAGTATGTTCAGAGCCTGCATTGACTAACACTCTCTCCCCCTTTATGACTTCTCATTCAACATGGTCTCTTAGATCATCCTTTTGAAAACTTATCTGATTAGCTAGATAATTTGTGCCTTCTTTGTAGAATGATTTGAACTTCAGCAGCTGATCAGCAATTGCATTTTGGGAAGCTTGGATAGCAGTGCTAACGTCAGTCAAATTTGCTTTGAGTTGTTTATCAAACTCAGTATTTTCTTTAGCAAAGTTTGCAGTGAAAGCAGTTGTTGTATTCTTATGTTCTGTTACAATAACATTATGTGATTCTGTCAGATTGTCATTCATTCTAATTTGATTTTCCAAAACATGGCCTTGTTTCACTGCTATGTCATCTATTTGAGTTTTGGCTTCCACTTGTTGCTTTGCTAAATATACTACAACATTACCTCCCTTATGGATGCAATCTGTCATTTCCTTTTTATGTAGATTGACCTCAAATCTGATGGATTTAATATCTTGTGCCAACTAAAGTTGCAATTTTTTATTGCTCTCATCAACATATTTTTCTAGGGCTTGTCGTTGTTCATCTAACTTTACTTGTAGTTGCACCAGTACTGAACTGAAATCTACTGTTGGAGTTGGAGTTTTTGGGACAGTCTGTAAGGCTTTCTTATAGCCAGAGCTTCTTTTCCTTACCACCATAAGTGTTGATGCACGAAAACGGACAGGGAGTCGGGCACCACCAGCTAACGGTTCGAACACCGGGGAATAGGGAAGGGAAGGAGGAGACTGCCGACTAATCGGTTACTAGCGGTCGCGGCTAAAGGACCGGAAAAGGAGGGGGGCCGCTGGCAGCGGCAACAGCAGAGTTCGCCCGCCGCGGCTTAAATGCCACTCCTGCGGCGGGCTTTCCTTTACTTAAAAATGAGAAAGAGTTACAACGAGTAAAAGAGGAAGCCGGCCGGACTACAAGCCGCAATACACTAGACTTGAGACCGCAGCTCTTAACAGGCGAGCTCCTGGATCCCAGTCATGGTGTCTTGGGGAGTCCACCCTCCCCCTATTTATAGGCTCGGGGGCCCGCCCAAACGGGCAGGGCTAAAATTACCGGCTGCCCGGGGTACAGGAGAACCGGGCAGAGGTGAGGGGAAGCAAAAGAGAGAGAAAAAGGAAAGGAGGGAAGCCACGCGGCCTGGCGGATTCCTCCTGGCGAGCTGACGGCTGAGTCCTTGGGCCTTGTCGCTGAGCAGGGTCGGCGTTGGCAGCGGCCTGACATGGAGACCGCCCGACTTGGGAGGCTTGGCGGCTTGAACTGGCAGGCCGCCCGGTCTGGAAAGCTGAGCGGGCAGGTCGCGGATTCCGGGCTTATCATAATCCCCGCACATTTTTAAGTTTCCAAAAAAAAACTTCGAAAATGTAGAACTAAGCTGGAGACCGCGACTGCTTCATCATCGTCTATAAAATCCCCTGACCCTTGACATTCTTCAGGATTCCTGCGAAGCCACGGGTCGCTACTCGCCACTTGCGGTCAGAATTTTGCAAGCCGACGCGATTTCTCTAGCGATGGATGTGATGTCATCAATGCTAGCCCGCAACAAGAAACCGCCAGAAACGAAGCAGAGCCGGAGCGAGAACTCGAATGATTCTGCCCGTCAGACTGCCAAGAAGACTGGGAAGCCGGAGACATCAGCGGCTTCTGGAGCTGAAAAGAGGCCGACTGAGATCGTCGGCGGACCATCGCAGGCCGCAGTAGATCCCAAAGCGGTTTCGAAGGCTGCTCCACTGCAAACCGGGATTGCCAAATCCTTCGACCTGACTTTCTCTCCATCAGGAGAACCGCTTCTAAAAATCGGTGGGACGGAGGAGAAGAGTGTTGAATCTGGAAAACCGTCTGAATTGCAGGACAAAGTCGACGTCATCGTTGTGGACGACAACGAGCCGGAGAAGGCGCTGGAGACCGAACAGAGTTTGGGCGAACAGCGCAAGCGGACTGGAAAGGTGTTTGGCTCCCTGAAACGGCGGAAAGAAAGGAGCGAAACCCTTGAAGAAAGGATGAAGAGGAAGATGAGGAAGCTGCACGCCAGAAACCGGAACATTTCCGAGAAGACCGGCGCGGACAGTCTGCAACACAGGCCGCACGAGAAGGAGGTACCCGAGAACCCGGCTACACCGGATCACAAGCCGAGCGAACTGGAGAATACGCCCGCGGTTAGCGACTCGCTCAGCGAGCTCCTGAAGGGCATGGAGACCCTCCAGCGGCAAGACGCGCTGTTGTCGACACGAGCGGCCTCTGAGGAGGTTGACCGCCCGGACATCCAGGTTATTGGGGAGAAGCCTGGCGAACCGGCTTCCGCGGCTTCTGAAGGAGCCGAGAAACTGAAGCTCCGCGAGAAGATGGAGGAGATGAAGAAACTGATCGCCGAGAAGCCGGTGGCGACCACACATCCATTGTTGCAAGGTAAACACCGGGACGTTAGGCGAATTATTAAATTCTACAAGTCGCGGTCAAGGAAGAAGGGGGCGAATACAATATTAAATCCGCCGGCCAGCTTTTTCCTGACCACGGCTCAACTGAAAAGCCGAGCTAAGGAAACCGAGCGGCTATGGAAAGAAAAGCTGAAGAGGATAGATCCTGAGCGGCTCAGGCGGCCAGTGAGAAATCCATACCGCGGCCTCTGGAGGAGATAAACATCAAACCGGCGGTCTTATCCTACCGATTTCCTTACTAGAAGGTCGCAACAATCCGGCTGAACCTGACTGCGGTTTGTCTTCTGCAGGTGCACCGGAGACCGCGATGAAACCGGGCGACTTGACGTCGTTTTTGTCCATGCTGCCACCGCCTCCGCCTCCAAGTGTTCGCGAGAAGGAGATGGCCGACTTCCAGAAGGACGTCGGCACGCTGCAGGCGGCTTTGGACGCGGCCACTGAAGCCCTGCGGATTAAAGACGAACAGCAGCGGGTTGCCCAGGAGGCCGCGGAAAAAAGGATCCAAGAGCTGCAAACCACCCTGGAGCGAGAGACCGCAAGGTTGCAAACTGCGCTTGAGCAGGAGACCGCGAGGATGAAGACTGCGATGGAACAAGAGACTGCCAGGCTCCAGACCGCGATGAAGGAAGAGACCGCTAGGCTCCAGACCGCGAGGAAGGAAGAGACCGCCAGGCTCCAGACCGCGATGGAAACCGCTGAGGCGAAGATTGCAGAGATGCAGGTCGCCTTGGAGTAGGAAAGGGCGGAGAAGTACTTGCTGATGGCCGCGCGGCTGGAAGGAGACAGAGAAGAGATCCCTCATGCTGAAGGCGGCGAGAACCAAGACCTGCCGGCGGAGACCGGCGGAGAACAGCGGCCTGCACTACCAACTCCTGCAGAGTTGCCGGGTACTAGCCGCCCGGCCTCTGGCGAAAGTTCGCATCCGCCGGTGGCCACGGCGCCTAACCAGGTCGCAGTTCCAAGCGGTCTGGGGGTCCAGGCGATCCCCATGATACCGTTTGCGAGAGTAGAGCGCGACGCTGCGCGAGTTCATCGGTCTCTGCATGCGCTTCACAATCTGGTTAGCCAGGTGTACGTTGCGATTGTGCAGACCGGTGAACAGGTCACGCACATAGGAAGAGACAGGCCGGAAGACGACAAACGATCCTGAGCGACTTGAGAGATTTAAGCCGCGCGGACATTCGTACATTATGTTGTAATATATATTTTTTTCTCAGGATGTTGGACAATTTGATTGCTGTAAACTGTTGTATTTTATTATGCTGCGAACTGAATGCGGCTTATGCAGTTTGAATTTATAATCCACATGTCTGCTGCTTTGTTCTGAGAAATTTAAAGATTAGGATAGTAGCCGCGCGGTCTGGCGAACAGAACGCCGGCTTGAATACTTGATATCCACATGATTCGCCATAGAATTTTTCTAAGTGCAGGGAAATAGCCATGCGGACTGATGTGCTAAACGGCGGCTTGTTCACTAAGCTGATTTGCACTTCCAGCGGACTCAGGCCGCGCGGCGTGACGACTGGCCGCGATTTGACGTTGGGCACTGTAGCTTCACGGATTTTCTATAAATAGAGCAGATCCCGTAGATTTCATCACAAATCAAGAAAGATGCGGGCTAAGTCCAAGTCGTTGCGGTCTGACAAGGCCACTGCGGTTAGGACAGACGCGGCCTCCGCTTTCCACTCAGCTGACCACAAAGAATGCCGGCTTACAAAAGCCGAGATGGATGACTTTGTCGAGAAACACATGCAAGGAAGTCCGCTGATCGTGCGGCTTCCCCGACAGGATGAGCGGATCAACTCCTCCAATGCAAATCAGATCGCGGTCCCCATCGACCACTTCGACTGCGGCTTCAGCTTCCCGGTCCTGCTAGAGGTCGTAGCGGTCTTCGACCACTACGGAGTTGTGCCCGGACAACTTCCCCCAAACTCGATAGCCGCCATCTACAGCTTCATCTCCTACCTCAGGTCGGAAAGAGTCTGCTTCACTATAAGGCTCTTCAGAGAATGCTTCTCGGTGCGGTCTATCCCGAACTCCGGGACCAAGATCTTCCGGGGGCACCTCTACTTCGGCTGCAGAGGGCTGAAGATAGTCAACTTGGCCAACAAGATCGCGAACTGGCCGAAGCGGTTTCTCATATTCGAGGGAAACCTGGGGTTGCTGCCAATCGACCCCCAAATCCGCGAAGAAGCCGCCTTCGGCAGCAGCGGCTTGGACGGCATGGAGAAGGAGATCTACGACTTCTTCAAAGGCGAGCGGCTTGATGTAAACCACTACATCTCGCTGTTGCCGTCGCTAGTAGGAGTCGAAGCGGAAGACAGTAAGTGCTAAGCCGGCCGACCTGAATTCTTAGTCGTGCGGCCTGAAAACTAACTTTGCCTTTATCTTTGCAGCTGCTGTGGCGGTCCCGCTGAACAAGCCGCAAACTCCTGGCGGCTTTGACTCTCACTCAATGAGAGAAGAGAGCGAGGCGTGCCAAGCCGGCGCGCGTTGCGGAGGAGGAGGAGTCGGACTCCTCTGGAGAGTTCATTCTGCAAGGAACCGACAGCAGCTTGAAGGATGTCCACGGCGATCCGGCCTTGCGGTGGAGTCCGGACGGCAAGTCGGTGACGATCTCCACCGCCCTCCTCTACTGGGGAGCAGAAGAAGTAAGCCGCCACGCGAGTGCGGTTGGCGGCGCGCTGTATGACAAGCGCAACTTGAAGGCCATGCGGCGAGTTCCACCTGACGACCTGCCGCGGCTAGCCGCACAAGTCGGCGCGAGGAGCTTCGTAGCAAGTCACTTCATGGGGCTTGCCTACAAGCAACTGATGAAGGAGAACAGCGGCCTGAAGACACAGTTAGGCGAACAACAAGAAGAGAACAAGCGACTTAAGGAAAAGGAAGCGGTAAGTCATTACCAATACTCGTGCGGTTAGCGTTATATAACCGCGCGACCTTACCTTTACTTTTGCTTTGCAGGAAATGTACAACCCCGCCAACCCCATCTTCCAAGACCAAGTCTTCCCCCAACTCGTCCAAGGGATCGATGGAGCGCTTAACCGCCTCCGGGACCTTGGCGGCTTGGCCAGCGGCTTCATCGACTTTACATGCGCCGACATCTACCCCTCCCTGAAGGAGCAGGTGGCCGACGTCTATAGGTCGATCAAGGGGAAGGCCAAGGTCGGGGAAGAAGTCGGCGAGGTGGTCGGAGACGTGGTGGAAGAGGTCGGCCAGGAAAGCCGGAGTCCACGCACATCGCCTCAGTCCGGCGGCCAAGAATCGGAGACCGCGCGGCCAGACTCAACAACTTCTAGCGGTTCAGCGAGCTCCGCAACTAGCAGCGGGTACTCTTTATCATCTGTCGATATTGGCTATGGCAGTGATTTGGACCCTCCTGCGACTAAGAAGCTCAAACCGGGCGATTAGAAAATTATAACTTGTTTTTGTATTTTGAACTTTTTTGAAATCGGCGGTATTGTTTTTGTAACCGCGCGATTAAGACTCTGTAATACTTAATGAAATGGAAATGAAGGCATTTTACCTTTCTCTTTGTTATATTTCACTTTTCTTACTTGACTAAGTCCGCGCGGGCTCAGTTTAGCTTCCGATTTAGAATATAAGTATGTAAACCGGCTGAGTTTGCGCTGCGACTTCAACAAAGCTATCCGCAAGAGAGAGATATTTCCCTGCAGTTTATACCGGAGTGCACGTCAACAATAAGCCGAGCGGCTAACAATGTAAACCGCAATTTTCCTTGAAGAATTATTCAACGTTATCTGCTAGAAGAGCTAAATTGCCGCGGCTTGCTCATACATAAACCGTGACCGCTAAGCCGCGCGGCCACTTGTCGCAGTCGGCAGACATCCATAACATTGAAATATTAGATTGCGGCTAGGGCGAACTCTGAAACGAATTGCCCATTTGATTAAAGGAACAAGAATAGAGAAACAAGCTTCGGCTTCTGATAATACAGGCCGATATAGGCATATGGAAGCCGGGAATTTTTGTGACGACAGTTCGCTGATTAGCTATTATAATTAATACCATAAGCCGGCAGATCAAAGCCAGGAATTAAGTGCCAGACGCAGGTCGGGCGACTTCCTTTCCATATGAATAACAAACCGGCAACTGATATATTTGTGCCAAATAAGATACTGAATAGCGGATAGGCGGACGTAAGTCGGCCGAGTTCCCAAATATATTAATGATAATCCGGCAGGTAGGCAATTAACTTAAGCCGGAATATGAAACCGGGCGGCCTGTATAATACAACCTGTGCAGGCCGCTTAATAAAACCGCGAGATAGCGGATAGGCACGTGTTGTCCTGCAAAAATAGGTGAAGACAGGCACTTATGTGTCAATGTGGGCAGGTGCGTGTGGCATTGCTTTCCACACAAAGAACACATAAGCGGGATTGAAATTCTTAATATCCACGACCAATGTCAAGCGGGACAAGTACGCAACGTCTGCGACTGAAGTCAAGCAGGACAAGTACGCAATGTCTGCGACGAATGTCAAGCGGGACAAGTACGTAATGCCTATCTGTGACTGAAGTCATGCGTGACAGGTACGCAATGTCTGCGACTGAAGGCCAAGTGGAAAACCCACTACACATCTGCGACTGAAGTCAAGCGGGATGTGGAGGGCTTAAGAATTCGAAGGGGGCTCTTGCCCCTACATGCATGCATATTGGCATAAAGAGTAAAGCTAAAAATAAGCTTCAAATGAAAAAGTAACATTTGCATGATGTTAAGGAAGTGATAAAGGATATATATCTGTAGCTTTATCATGCCTTATTAATACCGATTGCGAAGGAGATGTTATGTATTATTCTGAACATAAGCACTTTTCATTATAGAAAGAGAGAGGAATCACTGCTTGAATTATTGAGCGAGAAATGAAAGATTGCCTTAGAGAGTTACTAAATAACATATTCTTGCAACTTTCCAGCTCTTACAAGTTGATTAGCCAATTCCCTGAGAGCTATGCAATCTTCTGCTAGATGACCAATATCTTTATGATACTTGCAAAAAAGTTACTCGTGCCGATACTTGATTTTGGATTTCATACGCCGAGGCTTCTTGAACTCAGGCATTCCCTGAATGATTATCAAAAGATCTTCCATAGGAATTTTAAACTTAACATATTTACCTGAACCTTTTTCATACTTTGGAGTTTTATCCTGGAGAATATAAGGAGACTTGCAATATTCAACTTGCAAAACATCTTGTGAGAAAATAGATTGCTGTTGACCAGAAGTCCCTTGAGATTGTTTAGCCATTTGATTCAGAAACGAAACATAACCTTTATTTGCCTCTTCGCCCATTATGAATGTATTAACTATATCAATAAGATCTCCGTAGCTTTTTGGATACTTTGTGGTGAGCTTGAATTTCAATGGGCCTTCTTGAAGTGCATTTATGAAAGCATACAAGTAATAGTCTTGATGGACGCTACAAATATCTAAAACCTCCTTTTGAAACCGATCAACAAAATCTGGATTAGACTCGTCAATTCCTTGCTTGATTCGGAAGAGAGCTCCAACATCTCTTTTCCGCTTCCTGTAAATAGCGAATCTAGAAATAAATTGACTTCGAAGATCCTTAAAGCTGGTTACTGATCGAGGTGGGAGGCTATAAAACCATTCTCTTGCAACATTGCCAAAAGATATAACGAAGAGTTTGCATTTTACTCCATTTGACACTTTTCTCAGTGAAATAGCTGATTCAAAAGCTTGCAAATGAGAAAACGGATCATCACATCCAGAATACTCCGGGAGACGCGGTACTCTAAAGTTATCGGAGACAGTATCCCACCGAATACGATTAATGAATGGAGAAGGGGCCTCTTCTTCGTCCTCACAAAGAGGTTCATTTGCAACAGATTCTAGTCCACGCTCAACACTGTTTGCAAAAATTTCTTTATGAGGGTCCACAACCTCACTATTAAAATACGAGCAATCCTGCACTTCTGAGAGATCTGTAGTCACTGAGATGCGGCTTGATTTATCATGACCCTTTGTAGGATTCATCCTGAAAAGAAAGAATAGCCGAACTTTTTCAAGAGACCGCAGAACTGCGGCGGCTTAATGTGGCGGCTAGACGATACTGCAAACCGATAAGAAGACCGACTGAAAAGAGAGCGGATAGAAAGCCAGGTTCTACAGCACTGGAGGTGGGCTGAAAACCTTAGCCGGCGAAGTCGCGGCTTGCTCGACAGGCCGCCGAACTCTAGAGGATAGAGCGGTCTAATTAGCTAGACCGCTGATTTCATCGATTAGTCGAGATCTGAAGGTCGCGTGTTAACTGTTGATGCACGAAAACGGACAGGGAGTCGGGCACCACCAGCTAACGGTTCGAACACCGCGGAATAGGGAAGGGAAGGAGGAGACTGCCGACTAATCGGTTACTAGCGGTCGCGGCTAAAGGACCGGAAAAGGAGGGGGGCCGCTGGCAGCGGCAACAGCAGAGTTCGCCCGCCGCGGCTTAAATGCCACTCCTGCGGCGGGCTTTCCTTTACTTAAAAATGAGAAAGAGTTACAACGAGTAAAAGAGGAAGCCGGCCGGACTACAAGCCGCAATACACTAGACTTGAGACCGCAGCTCTTAACAGGCGAGCTCCTGGATCCCAGTCATGGTGTCTTGGGGAGTGCACCCTCCCCCTATTTATAGGCTCGGGGGCCCGCCCAAACGGGCAGGGCTAAAATTACCGGCTGCCCGGGGTACAGGAGAACCGGGCAGAGGTGAGGGGAAGCAAAAGAGAGAGAAAAAGAAAAGGAGGGAAGCCGCGCGACCTGGCGGATTCCTCCTGGCGAGCTGACGGCTGAGTCCTTGGGCCTTGTCGCTGAGCAGGGTCGGCGTTGGCAGAGGCCTGACATGGAGACCGCCCGGCTTGGGAGGCTTGGCGGCTTGAACTGGCAGGCCGCCCGGTCTGGAAAGCTGTGCGGGCAGGTCGCGGATTCCGGGCTTATCAATAAGCTTTCTCTTCTTTGCCCTAGAGGCTTCTTCATCTTCTGAGGACTCAAATGAGCATGCTATGTCCATTGCATCTTTTGGACTAGATGTTATAATGGGGATCTGTTGCTCAGTCCTTAGCAGCTCCCCCTCAGTTCTTGCATTTAATAAATCAGGAAAAAGTTCTTCTAAAGTAACTTCTTGTTGCATTCGTTCTAGAGGTATAACTGTCTCTTTAGCAGATGGTTCTCCTTCAAATTCCAAAGGTTCTTCCCTGGTAATGATATTTCCAGGTATATTATCTTTATTATTCTGTTCAACAGCATTCATATGAACATTCAGAGTATCATTTTCAGTATTTGTAGCTGCTTGATTCATATCCAGTAGTACCTAAAGTATAGATTGTGTAGTTGCTTCACTGTTTAGTGCAGCTGTGTGGACAGGTGGCTGTTGCTCATGAGCTCCCCCTGAGCGTAAAGCCTCTTGTTGAGCTGAAACTGGAGAAAGCTTATTGGCTCCCCCTTGATTAAGCTCTTCCTGGACTTGAGCCAGTTGGATGTTGATTGCAGGAATCTGCTTCCCATGCACCTGACTATCAGTCTCAGTTTCTTGAGTAGGATATTTGTTAGTCCTTTCAGCTCCTTCTTCATCTGAGATGAAAACAACCATTTCTTCTGAATCACTGGAAGATTTAGTGGTCTTAGAAGCTATTTTTTCTTTTTTTGAATCCGCCGTGATTGTTTCTGAGGGGTAGAAACATCTTTGGTCAGAACTCTAAACCATCTTGATAGTATTCTCAAATCCAATCTTCTCATATGATTGATCTTAGATCCTGCAATCTGATTCATTACTTCAGGAATATTCTCAGCCAGATATAAACTTAGGATTCTACCCAGATTGAGTTTCTTAAGACTTTCTTTAATTTTGTCAAAAATAACAGCAGACCAATTTATTTTCACCTTGAATATAATTTTCGTCATCAAATTGAACATGTAGGCTGAAGTCCTATCATGTCCCCCTGACTTGCATAGAACAACTTTCCCAATAATTTCAGAATGAAATTTACCGGGGGAATTTATCCCCTTCCTATTCATTGAGGATCCAATCTTGGTTGTGGGATCTATTCCACACCATTGGAGTGCTTCTCTTGTCATGGAAGATGTTATTTCATCTTCTTCTTTAACCCAGGGTAGCTAAAATATTTTACTTAAACTCTTCTGAGTAAGTTTGACCTTGGTTCCTTGAACATATGACTTAATTTTTACCCCCTTTGAATCCAGAGATGCCGTCGTGTAGAATTCAAGAACTTCCTTTTTCCATATCCTTGTAGGTTTTGAGACCAAATACTCCAATCCATTTTCTGTGATTAGGGTAATCACAGCTTTGATTTCTCTAGCTCCACTCACAAATGCATCGCAAACTAGTTCAAAGACCTCGTTAATGTTTTCTTCCAGCTTTGGCGCCATTAGGGATGAGAGAGATTTGAAGAGAAGAGAGGTGAAGGTCTGTCGACACAAAGGTTTGGTCTCGAGAATTTGGAGAGCGTAGTCGACAGGGTTTTACTTCCACCTATTTATATGTTTCTAAACAAAGAAGGGGTTGAAATACTCTTATTGTGTCGACACTGTTGGGATTGTGTCGACACAGACTATGAAAGTCTCGACAGAGGATTTTTTTGTAATACTATGTGTCGACACCATTTGCGATGTGTCGACACAGACAACCTTAAGAGTATACAATAAATTCTGCATGTCGACACTGACGACTGTATGTGTCGACACCAATATCTAAGTGTCAGGAGAGCTATGTGTCGACACTAAATTCTAAGTGTCGACACAATCTTCTTGATGCGTCGACAGAATTTTCCTTATGTGTCGACACAGATGTCTTTATGTTTGGACACAAATTTACTTAGACAAATTTGTCATTCTTATTTTAAGTTCAGCATGCCTAATTCAATTTTAAAATAATTGAATTTAGTTTCATCCAGTGGTTTGGTGAACATGTCAACAATTTGAAAATTAGTATTGACAAATTCTAAACATATATCTTCTTTTTCAACATGATCTCTAAGGACATGAAATCTTATTTCTATGTGCTTAGTTCTGCTATGAGAAACAAGATTTCTAACAATAGAAATGGCACTAGTAGAATCACAAAATAATGGAGTTCTACTTACCTGGATGCCATAATATTCAAGTTGATGTTGTATCCATAACAGCTGAGCACAACAACTGCTTGTATCAACATATTCAAATTCAGCAGTGGAAATAGCCATACTTGTCTGCTTTTTGCTGCTCTATGACACCAATCATCCACCTAAAAACTGACATGTACCAGTTGTACTTTTCCTGTCTTCTTTGCATCCTGCAAAGTCTGCATCTGAATACCTAGTTAGTAGAAAATCTCTATTATTAGGGTACCAAAGGCCAAGATTTGGTGTTCCCTTAAGATATCTCAAAATACTTTTGACTGCAGTATAATGAGATTCTTTAGGGCAGACTTGATACCTAGCACAGACACATGCAACATACATGATGTCTGGTCTACTAGCAGTTAAGTATAAAAGGGAGCCAATTATCCCTCTATACAAAGACTCATCTACAGGTTTCCGTGCATCATCTTTGCCTATAGGCATGCTTGACCCCATTGGAGTTCTCATGGTGGAGGCTGACTCCATACCATATTTCTTAATCAACTCCTTGGTGAACTTATACTAGTATATGGACAAGCCATCATCAGTCTGTCTAACTTGGAGTCCCAAGAAGAATTTCAGCTCACCCATGCTGCTCATCTCAAACTTCCCATGCATAAGTTTAGCAAACTTTCTACAAAGGTTGTTTTCTGTTGATCCAAAGATAATGTAATCAACAAATATCTAGACTAGGATCATCTTGTCTTTTGATTCCCTAAGAAATAGAGTTTTGTCTATTTTCCCCCTTGAGAATTTGTTCTCAATGATGAATGTAGACAATGTTTCATACCAAGCCCTAGGGGCTTGTTTCAAACCATATACTGCTTTCTTAAGCCTATACACATAATTAGGATAGAGTGGATCGACAAAACCTGGGGGTTGTTCAACATAGACTTCCTTTTTAAGTTACCATTCAGAAATGTTGACTTTACATCCATCTGAAAAACTTTGAACCCTTGATAAGCTGCAAAGGCAAGGAACAACCTTATTGCTTCCAACCTTGTTACTGGGGCAAATGTCTGGTCAAAATCTATTCCTTCTTCCTGTCTGTATCCCTTTTCCACCAGTCTTGCTTTGTTCTTAACTATAATGCCACTTTCATCAAGTTTGTTCCTGTAGATCCACTTAGTCCCTATGACATTGTCCCAATGACATTGTGATTCTTTGGTTTAGGAACCAACTTCCAGACTTTGCATCTTTTGAATTGATTAAGCTCTTCCTGCATGGCATCAATCCAATTTGTATCTTGTATGGCTTCTTCAAATTTCTTGGGTTCCATCTGGGATAGGAAACTTGAGCAAAGGACTGTGTTCATGTTCTTGCTCCTTGTCTGAACACCATGACTTGGATCACCAATAATTTGGTGTACTGGATGATCTTTTTGATGTCTTATTGCTGGAGGCAATCTATCTACACATTTATTTTCTTCAATAATCTCACCATGATGTACTTCATTGTCCTCTTCATCAGCTTGTGGTTCTTGTACTCCTACTGGACAGCATCCATCATTTTCTTCATCCTGCCTTGCTGGTTGGTCTTCACTAATGGTTAGCTTGTACATCTTTTCCTTCAGACCTGTAGTGCTACAAGAAATACTAGACAGCTCACCATTTATTAGTTTAGTTTCATCAAAAACTACATGTACAGACTCTTCTACAACTTGAGTAGTCAAGTTGTAGACTCTGTATGCCCTACTGCTGTTGTTGTACCCAACAAATATCCCTTCTTGGGATTTGGCTGCAAACTTAGTTAAATAGTCCTTGCCATTATTAAGAACAAAACACTTGCCACCAAAGATCCTAAAATATGATATGTTTGGTTTTCTGCCTTTCATAATCTCATAGGGTGTCTTTTTGTGGCTTTTAGTGATGGATGCTCTATTGAGAACATGACATGCAGTGTTTACTGTCTCAGCCCAGAAATATTCCGAGAGAGAAGTGTCACTTAGTAGTATTCTACCATTCTCAATAAGAGTCATATTCTTTCTTTCAGTAATACCATTCTGCTGATGAGTTCTTGGTGTGGAGAACTTTTGATGAATCTCTAGTTCTTCACAAAACCTTGTCATGCATTCAGACTGAAATTCAGTTAAATGATCACTTCTAATTTTGACCACTGAATTGTTAAGTTCATTCTGAATTTGCCTAACAAATTTATGGAAAACAGTTGGGGTTTCAGATTTCTGCCTCAGGAAGAAAACCCATGTAAATCTAAAATAGTCATCCACAACCACAAATTTGTAGACTTTCATACCTAGACTATGAACTGGCATATGACCAAATAGATCCATATACATCCACTGTCCAAGTACTATATTGGGATATGGCCACTTGGACTCACCTGCATCAAATAAAATTACTTAACCTTAGAACCCCAATAATTATTTGGTTCTAGGTTCAGGTTAGACTGAAACTTGACTTGCTTGCCTGCAGCCTTTCTGACAGGTAAGCTGGCATTCTTCCTGACAGTAGTGTTGTGCCAATAATCAATAGCATAATGGCCCACTTTTCTACAACACCAGCACTCATATCTATTGTATCTTCTTTTAGGTACAGTCTTAAGAGCATTGCTGTCAGCAGACCTTAAAACTGTAGGTACAGTGGTCCTTTTCTTGAGTGTTAGGGCTGATGCATCAAACATTGATGATTCCTGAAGATTATAATGTGTTTGTACATTGGCTGCCCAATTGGCACTGACACACTTGTCATTCATATTTCCAGGCTTACTATGACCATGTGTAATGTCATGATCATACATGTTAGTAGGCTGCATCACTTTCCTGAAAGTAATAGGGGGTTGAAGGCTAGTGGTTGAACTGGGGCTTTGCCTTTTTCTTTAGAATTAGCTGCCCTAGTTCTTCCCTTGAAGCCTACCGTCTTACCCTTTTGGAGAGTGAAGTCATCAATCAAGTATAAAACTGACTTTGGCTTTGAGAATTTAGCCACAAGTTCCCTCTCTTTTTGAAGTCTGACTTCCAGACTTTTGGTTTGATCATTTTTGAATGTAATGATACCCATCTGAATAAAAGTTATATTTTTCAGTTTGGCAATTTCATTCAACTTCAAGTCCAGCATTTTTGCTGAATCTGACGCAGCCAATTTAAGAGATGCAATTTCCTCATCTTGGTTTTTGACAAGATTTCTGCTTCTCTTAAGTGCTTGCAACAGATCACCATACTCATCAATAAGTTGATGAACATCCCCTTCAGATTCAGAACCATCCTCATCTCTTGATGCAGATGCTTCTGAGTCTGATCCAGTATAATAATTTGAAACTGAAGAAAGGTTGTTTACCTTACTGGGACCAGGCTGATCCTGGCACTGATCTTCCTCAGTCAAAGCCATTAGTCCTTTACAATGATGATCTTCAACCCCATTTATTTAGTCCAGCAATTACAAGAACTCAGATTCTACTAAATCCTCTTTAATATTGAACAATCCTATATAAGCTTCAGCTTCAGCTTCAGTCTCTTCTCCTATTTCTGATGATGATGAGTCAATCCAACTCTTCTACTTCTTTGCAACAAAGGATCTCTCCTTCTTGTCCTTATTTTGTTGCTTATTTTTATCTTTAGATTCCTTTTTTTATCAGGACAATCAGCTATGACATGTCCTGGTCTGTCATCCTTAGATGTTTTCTTCTTCTTGTAATAGTCATCCCTGGAGAAGGATGAAGATGGCTTTGTTCTCCATTTCTTCTTCTTCATGAACCTTTGAAACTGCCTTGTGAAGGCAACAAAGTCTTCATCAGATTTGTGACAGTCTGAAGTGTTGATGTCAGAATTTTCAAATTCAACTTCAGCCATTCTCTTGGGAGGAGAAGATGACTTTCTCCTGCCCTTTCTTGTGGCTTCAGCCTTAAAAGCAACTGACTTCTCTATGTATTCAGACTTATTACTTTTCTCCTTATCCTTTCTAGAAGTGAGCTGCATCTCATAGGATAATAGTTTTCCAAATAAGGTTGGTGGAGGTGTATCTGCAAGCCTGGCTACCTCTCTGATGGCACATATTTTAGTATCTCAATCCTTGGTTAAAGATCTGAGAAACTTGTCATTTAATTCATAAGTGCTAAAGACTCGTCCATAAGTCATTAGCTCATTAACAATTCTAAATAATTTCTTATAGCATTCAGCTATGATGTCTATCTTAGCTTGTCTAAAACTTTCATACTCTTGATTTAACATAGACTTCCTATCCTCTCTCACTTCTTATGTTCCCTCCATGTTGACAATCACGGTGTCCCACATCTCCTTGGAGGTTTTGCAATGGAACATATTCTGGAATGTAGAGTCATTTACGACACTCACAATTATGTTATGTGCCCTCTTGTCTAAGGTTTCTAGAATGATCTCTTCCTTAGTCATTTCTGAATAACTCTTTGGAGTCTTGAGGTTAGCATCAAGAACTGATATGTTCATAGGAATAAATGGCCCTTCTAGCACTATAATATAAATTCTTGGATCAGATGCTTCCATGAACAACCTCACCCTTTCTTTCCATATGCCAAAATTTTCTTTCCTACAGATAGGAAGTTTCATAGATCCAAATTCTTTCTGATTCTCAATTGAACTCATTCTGTCTAACTGATAACTGCCTTATAGATTAACTCAGACTGTTAAGTCTAATCTTAAGTAACCTCGCTCTAATACTACTTGAAAGAATTGGTTTTAAGATACCTTAAACACCTAGAGGGGGGGGGGGGGTGAATAGGTTCAATTCTTTTTATTCAGGTAGATAATGTAAATTACTTGTTAGATAGCCTTAACAATATTTATCACAGTACAGTTCACAGCATAGATTTAAAACACAACAGCAACACAAAAGACACACAGTTTTATAGTGGTTCCCCAAGTGATGGGTACATCCACTTTCCCCCTTCGCCTATCTAGCAGTGTAATAGATTCGGCCTAACTCCCTTTTTTTTCTCAGATCCTCAGATCTTACAACTCAAAATCTTGAAAGGTCCCTACAGCTCAGACTTCAGCAAGTCCTACAAATCAGATTCTTCCAGAGAACAGTACCTCAGAGTGAGTCTGATGAGTCCACATTTTACACTGATTTTTGGACTCATCTAGGCTAGTTTTATCGTCTTAGCACTACACTTGAGAGCCTTTATTGTTTATTTGTGCTTATGTACCTATTTCACGATTAAGTGCACTGTAGGCCCGTTTCTGTGTGCTTTCTGTGTTTCTAATTTGTTGTTATTCTTTAGCCCTATCTCGGGGATGTGGTGTGCACGTTCTGATGGCCTATCTACCCCTTCTGCTGGTACAGGGGTCGTGTGCGTGCTTCGGAACCGCTCGGGAGACACCGACGTTGCAGGAATACTGCGCACGACCACTGGACTTATTGCACACGACCACTGGTCGTGCGCCACCGATCGTGCGCATTACATCCCCTTTTTCCTAATCCTGTCTCGGTAATCGTAAGAGCACTGGTCGTAGTGCGCACGACCACTGGTTGTGTGCCACTGCTCGTGTGCATATTGCTGATGCTTCTTGTCCAGGTTGCAGGTTTATTTGGAAAAGTCGCACGATCATCGACCTACAGTGCGCACGACCACTGGTCGTGCGCCACTGATCGTGCGCAATGCTTCTGCTGCCTCTGTATTTAAGACCCTGATCCGCGATTTAGGTCAACGCCTGTCATTTGCTGCGATCGGAGAGTGCTCGGGAATCTCCATTTCACTTCTCCAGCTGCTCCATCACTTCCACCTTCATCGGGAAGCCATTGCCAACTACTCCGAAGCTTTTCAACACTCCGGCAAAGCCCTCAGCCATTGATGACTTCAACTCCAAGCTTTCCTGCAGAGTTGGTGAAGTAGATAACCTAGAGAATGGACTTAAAGGCCTTCGAGGTGACAGCTCGTTGGTACCGGAAGCCTCCTTGGACTGAGCCCGAAAGCGGATTGACAACTCGCTACTCCGGCCACGACCCGGGGTGAATCTTCACTCTCTTTTGGTTTACTCCTCTTCCCCTTCCTCTGTGGTATGAATATTTTGAGCAGTGTAATGAACATTTCCATGCATGAACATCAATTTTATTTTATAGCTAATGGAATGTTAGTATTTTCTTCTGCTTGTGAGTATTGTCTGTGAATGTGCCTCGCTCACCCCACATCCACTCCATTCCCGTGTCTTATCCGATTGCACTCCACACAAGAACACTGCAATCCATTAGCTTCCCTTCCACTCGCCCAACTAAAGTTCGGCATCGCGGCCGATAAACCCACTCCACATTGCGAAGCGGTGCCTTCGACCCGCATAGCTTTTACTAGTTCAGTAGATCAAACATCCACATTCTCTCAAGTCCTCTATTTCCTTTTTGTTCTATTTATAACTCTCATAACGATATTCTCGGAACTGTTGCCGTTCTACGCTAATTGCATTCCTTAAGAGACCGACACTTGGTGATTTATTCCCAAAACTTTATTACTTGTGCGACCGGTGCGCTTGCCGATTTACACGCATCAAGTTTTTGGCGCCGTTGCCGGGGAATGCAACTGTAGAGCGACTTCAGATGACTTCAAATATTGTTATAAGAGTTAGTATTGTTTTGTTTTGACTGCTGTTTCCTTCTAGTGTGTAGTGTTTGCCACAGTGAATGCAAGGCCGAGCTACAAGAGATGTTGTCTCCTATGACCCAGAGATCGAACGCACTCTCCTAGCAAGAAGACGCACCGCAGCCATCATTTTTGCCCCAATGGGAGACCAGCTGAATATTGATGCAGGCAACCGAGTTGGAGGGATACCTCATGTCGACAGAAATGATGACGAAAATGAAGTGAATCCTCCCCAGGTCCGCACCATGAGGGATTATACTACACCTACTGTCGGGAGCATATACCCCGGTTTCGGACCTGCTATCACCAATCCACAGTTCGAGATTAAACCAGCTATTCTGAATATCATTCGGAACAATGCTCAGTTCTCCAGAATGGCCACTGAAGACGCCCATCTTCACCTTACAGAATTCTTCGAAATCTGCGCCACGTTCCGCTATGCTGGAATCCCAGACAAAACAGTCAAGCTCCGCCTCTTCCCTTTTTCATTAAGGGACAAAGCCAAGACATGGCTTCACTCCCTCCCACCTGGAACATCCCCCACCTGGGAGGCTTTGACCACAAAATTCCTAGCTAAGTTCCATCCGGTGGATCGGATTGTGAGCATGAGGCGCGCAATAGCCAACTTCCGGCAAGCCGATCAAGAAAGTTTAGCCGAAGTTTGGGAGCATTTTAACGAGTTGCTGAGGAAGTTCCCCAATCATGGATTCCAAATGTGGAACCTCGTCGAAAGTTTCTACTTCGCTATTGATCCCCACCATCGAGCCATGATCAATGTTGCCTCCGGAGGAACCATCATGAATCTTGCTCCAGATAATGCTCTGAATGTCTTACAAGACACCGCCACCCACAGTGCTTATTGGACCGCTGGAAGAAACCTCCCACGAAGCACCAGTGGAGTGTTTGCCTTGGATATCCCCAAGCCTGCTCCTGCCGCCCCAGTTATGGCAATCTCATGTCAAGGTTGCGGAAGCACCGATCACCACAGCTTCGAATGCTTAGGAGTTGAGGTACCTGACGAATCTTTGTTTCTGAATGAGATCGTTAATTTTGTTGCCAATCAAAACAGGGGAGTGCCTTATGGGAATACTTACAACCCGGGGGTGAGAAATCACCCCAACTTTTCTTGGAATCCTAACGCATCTGGCCAAAGATGGCAACCGAGGAAGCATCAAAACGATGCGTATGCTTCCGGCAGCCAACCGCGGCCGCCTTAACCGAATTATTCCCAAGGGCCCCCCGTCGTTAAGAAAAATTCTTTGTAAGAGATGTTCGAGAAGTTCGTTGAGATTTCCCAAACCAACATGAAAAATCAGGCCGCCTCGATGCACAAACTGGAGGCATAATTGGGCCAATTGGCTCAAGTGGTTTCCGAGCGCACCCAAGGCACCTTACCGAGCAACACCAAAAAGAACCCCCATGAACAGGGAAACCGCCTTGGGGAGGACACTTCGGGAAACCGCAGCGAACTTGTCGTTAATTGTAAAATCAATAACATCGAAACTCCAGCATTATGCGATTTCGGGGCGTCCAACAACATACTCACTTTGCAAGATGTTGCGAAGATGCACTTACAAGTTGACATTGAAAATCGGAAATCGCTTATCTTAGCTAATGGCAATTTGGTTGACACGGAGGGCGGTGTTCGGGGCGTTGCAATCGAGGTTAACGACACAAGTATCACCACTGACTTCCAGGTTTTGGGACCACAGGACAATAACTCCATTCCTATATTAGGAGTCCCATTCCTAACAGCCAGTGGCGCATCCCTCGATTTTTCCAAAGGCCGTGTCACTTGGCCAAACGAAGAGTCCACCCTCGATAACACATCCATACATTCTTCTTCCATCCAAAATAACAATTCTCTGAGTGTCACAGATATCAAGCTGGATTTAGGTCTCCCCGCATTGGAAGCACATCTGGAGGAGACGCCAAAGAAAGGACTCCCTCAGGAAGTCGATGAGAAACAAGAGCTACTGGTCCACGGAGGGATCAATTATACCAAAGCCACGGCTACCGTTCTACTGCTAGCCAACTCTGTTGTTGAGCATGGCGAACCAAGTTTTATTCGGGAGAAATCCCTGGACACTAATTTGTATAATTCTGTTAAGCGATCTGTAGCTTGGGCAGATCCGGTTGCTGTCACAGTGCCGGATAGGCCGCGACAGACCACGACACCAGGAAACCCTACAGCCTACCTCCATTGGAAGTCTCCCACGGTGGAGAAACTGAAAGAGGCCAAGCATTTGCGCGGAGAGCGCTATGCTGCCTTCCGGCGCACAAAAGAGTGCACTTACAGTAATGGGACAATGCCTACCCCGAATGCAAAAAGACACTCTGTTGTTCTCTCGCATCCCACCGGGGAGACATACCATAAATCTGCTTATAGCTGATTGCACCACCCTCATTCCTCTTTCCATCAGCTTTCTCGCTACTTGTTGAATGCTGGTTGCTCTACTTTTAATGCTATTTCCTTTTGCTACTGCCAAGAACTCTCTATTTGAACTGCTAATACAGGTATTTGGTCCACCTTAAGGACGGTAAACAAAAGGGCTTTTGGGAGACAACCCAAGTTGGACCGTTTGGTCCTATGCTGTGTTTTGATTTCTTTTTATATATTCATATATTCCTGTTTCCATATTTTTTTTGGATGGCATCCTTTAATCGCAGGTGCGGGAATATTTGAGGCGCGGCAACTTGGCCGCACTTGGACATCTCATTGCACGACTGGTATGCTCAATTTTGAGCATAGGTACTTCCTACACTAGCTATTTATCAAATATGACTTGCTGATTTTTACTAGTTGTTGACTTTAAGTCTGGGGGGAAATAGCATGCCTGTGGTCACTTCACCACACTTTCTGTTGCATACCAGTTTCTTGTTTACTTATTTCTTGCTTTATGTTGCACACACTGCATCACCCACACGAGTGCGCTCTTACCCACGCACACAACCGAGTCAAAGTTATTGCTTTTGTGTAAACTTTAAAATAGTGGTACTGGCTTAGGATTTCAGGATTGAGTAGTTCGAAACTCATGCAGTGCTTCTAATCAAATACTCATGGTTTGTGTAGAGTTAGGATAGAATTAATTTTTCTTTATGCTCATAGATTTTTTTTTTCTGCACACGTAAATATTGTTTGTACTGCTCAAAATATGAATCTGGGATAATCGAACGATAATGTAGGAATGTGTGTAGCCACCACTAGACTCGTATTGCTCGAGTTGGGAGGAAGGATCATCTTTCTCGGTGGCTAAGAACTTGCCCTAACTACTCTCGAAGAATTGGTGCACGGTTAGTCAAGCGTGAGCATGACGTAGGCCTTCATTTTGGCTAGTTTGAGCCTTGTTTAGCCTTTCCTACCTGTTAACCGTTGCATGCCAAATTTGTGCCTACCCTTCCTTTGATCCAGCTCCACTCACTTTCACCAAGGCCTGAAGCTATACCCACCATCGCAATCAAATGCTTGAGATGATTTGTATTTACTGTTTTGCCGAGGTTGTGATAAGTGGACATTGTTTTTGGGGGTGCTGAATTAATTCACGTTTTTATTGCTCCGTTTGGGGATTGCTAGCGCAGAAAAGAAAACAAAAATTTACGAAAATAAAAAGCTGATTCGCGCAAAAGAGAGAAAAATATGAAAGAATTGCTTTGAGATTTCGATCGCCATCCTCTTTACTGATATTGGTCGGGTTCAGCCGTGTTCACACCCGGATTTCAAGATAAGTCTGGGGGCGTGTGCCCTATTCATTTCTCAGTGGCTGTTTTGGTTTGGGTTGTTTTCGCTCGCTTTGGTTGCATAAAGCATTCATGTTTATCTTTGACTACCAAGCCGTCGCCTAAGCCCCATTTCCTCCTACAATTCCTACTGATTCACGCTTGAGTCTAACCCGCACCGTGGAGAGAGTGTGAACGTGCAAGCGTATGGTCCCCGACATTGGTGGATTCCTTTGGAGGTGATCATGAGTCCCGAACTTTGGCAATGCTCACCTTAGTGGCCTGCCTACTTTCTTCCAACACACGATCGCAAGATTCTCCATAATTCTAATTTTTAGCAATTACAATATTTATTTACGTCTGTTGAATAGTTTAAACTACGTTGTATAATTAAAAAGTTTTTCTATTATATCTTCTATACCCATGATATATTTGATTTCTTGGCTTACTTCTTTTTGAAATTTTTGAGCCAGTTAGCTATCTTCTAGTCCACGGAGTAATGATTTGCTCGGGACGTGCAAATGGTTAAGTCTGCAGGTGTGATGAGTCCATATTTTACACTGAGTATTGGACTCATCTGGGCTAGTTTTATCGTCTTAGCACTACACTTGAGAGCCTTTATTGCTTATTTGTGCTTATGTACCTATTTCACGAATAAGTGTACTGTAGGCCCGTTTCTGTGTGCTTTCTGTGTTTCTATTTTGTTGTTATTCTTTAGCCCTATCTCGGTGATGTGGTGTGCACGTTCTGGTGGACTATCCGCCCCTTCTGCTGGTACAGGGGTCGTGTGCGTGCTCCGGAACCGCTCGGGAGACACCGACGTTACAGGAATACTGCGCACGACCACTGGACTTATTGCGCACGACCACTGGACTTATTGCGCACGACCACTGGTCGTGCGCCACCGATCGTGCGCATTACATCCCCTTTTTCCTAATCCTGTCTTGGTAATCGCACGAGCACTGGCTGTAGTACGCACGACCACTGGTCGTGCTCCACTGCTCGTGCGCATATTGCTGATGCTACTTGTCCAGGTTGCAGGTTTATTTGGAAAAGTCACACGATCATTGACCTACAGTGCGCACGACCACTGATCGTGCGCACTACTTCTGTTGCCTCTGTATTTAAGGCACTGCTCCATGATTTAGGTCAATGCCTGGCATTTGATGCGATCGGAGAGTGCACGGGAATCGCCATTTCACTTCTTCAGCTGCTCCATCACTTCCACCTTCGTCGGGAAGCCATTGCCAACTACTCCGAAGCTTTTCAACTCTCTAGCGAAGCCCTCGGCCATTGATGACTTCAACTCCAAGCTTTCCTGCAGAGTTGGTGAAGTATATAACCTAGAGAACGGACTTAAAGGCCTTCGAGGTGACAACTCGTTGGTACCGGTAGCCTCCTTGGACTGAGCCCGGAAGCAGATTGACAACATGCTACTCCGGCCACGACCCGCGGTGGATCTTCACTCTCTTTTGGTTTACTCCTCTTCCTCTTCCTCTGTGGTATGAATGTTTTGAGCAGTGTAATGAACATTTCCATCCATGAACATCAAGTTTATTTTATAGCTAATGGAATGTTAGTATTTTCTTCTGCTTGTGAGTATTATCTGTGAATTTGCCTCGCTCACCCCAAATCCACTCCATTCCCATGTCTTATCTGATTGCACTCCACACAAGAACACTGCAATCCAATAGCTTCCCTTCCACTCGCCCAACTGAAGTTCGGCATCGCAGCCGATAAACCCACTCCACCTTGCGAAGCAGTGCCTTCGACCCGCAGAGCTTTTACTTGTTCAGTAGATCAAACATCCACATTCTCTCAAGTCCTCTATTTCCTTTTTGTTCTATTTATAACTCTCATAACGATATTCTCGGTACTGTTGCCGTTCTATGCTAATTGCATTCCTCAAGAGACCGACACTCAGGGATTTATTCCCAAAACTTTATTACTTGTGCGACCGGTGCGCTTGCCGATTTACACGCATTAGAGTCCACAATCCTACAACTCAGGCAATTAAGCCCTACCTCAGCCTTTTCCAAGGCCTACAACTCAGAGAAATGATTCCCTTACCTCAGGAACTCAGCCCTACCTCAGCCTTTATAAATTTAGGCTTACAACTCAGAGAGTTAACTCTCCTACACTCAAATCTATAGAAGATCCTACAGAGAAAATGATTAAAAACAAATAGAACCCTCACCCAGGTAGAGAGAGAAAGTGGTTGAAGGCTTCTTGGTCAGTTCTTGCTAGATCTGACTGCTTTAGATCTAACCTATCTTAGCTTCTTCAAAGCTTCTTGAATTTGAACAAAGTAAGGTTGATCTTCTTGGAGATGATCTACAATCAGCTTCCTTCTTCTATTCATATGTGGCTCTGAATTCTTCTGGCAGACTTGCTCAGGATCTGCCCTTAGAGACTTGTTGATTTCTGGATGAAGAATTCTCTTCTTCTTAATTGTTGGTTGTCTCTTCTTATTCATTACCGTTTGTTGATAGAATAGGTCTTTATATGGACCCCATCTGAGGTTACCGACTGATCCTGTTCCTAACGGCCTTCTGACAAATCTGACAGATGTAACTGCTTTGTTGGTTGTGACAGCTGTCAAGTCTCCAGTCATGACATCAGATACTTCATTGAACTTTAACTCAGCAGTAAAGTGTCGAGACAATTCTTCAAATGTGTCGACACAAATAGATCATGTTTCGACACAAGTCCTGTGTGTCGACACAACAGCTTCTAGACTCGACAAAGTTGATGTCGACAGAATTCTGGAGTATGTCGACACAAGTCCTGTGTGTCGACACAAGTGTTGTCGACAGAATTCTGAAATATGTCGACATAAGTCCGTCTTGTCGACACAGTTATTGTCGACAGATTTTCTGTGTGTCAACACAAGTCCTGTGTGTCGACACAATCTGGCTCCTGGTGTCGACACAGCTCTTCCCAAGTGTCGACACAATTTTTGTCAAGTGTCGACACATGTACTTAGAAACCTTTTATGCATTTCATTAACCTGCACATTGAAACTCAATACAACATCAAATACACATTGATGAATATCATTGAGTTAGGTGAGGATTCTCCAAATCTGGTACACATTTTCCATTGTACCCAACAGATCTGCCTAGAAAAATTAGTGCTAATATCAAAAGTGTCTGACTTGTGTTTTAAAAAGAACACCCATGCAAAATGAGAGTAGTCATCTACAATAACCAGTGTATAATCCTTACCTCCAAAACTTCTAACTTGAAGGGGACCAAACAAGTCCAAATGAAGTGCGTGTAAACACCTGTTAGAATTTGTTCCAATAATACTTTTAAAGGTAGCTCTTATTTTCTTGCCTTTTATGCATGCGTGACAAGGTCGATCTTTAACGCACTTAACGTTGGGTGCATCACATACTAAATTAAGAGAAAATAATTTATTAATAGTTTGTAATTTATATGTGCTAATCTCTTGTGCCATTGGACACCAACCGACACACTATCTTTTGTCAAAAAACACACTGGTGTATAAGAGTCTATGCAAATAAAATTCAAAAAATATATATTTCTACTATGAGTGCCTGATAGAATCATTTCTAAGTCATCAACCGATTTTATCAAGCACTTATTTGCATGAAACTATACTATGTATCTTTTATCACAGAGCTGTCTTATGCTTATAAGATTATGTTCTAATACTTCAACATATGCCACGTCTGAGAAGGATACACTACCATTAGTAATCATACCATAGCCTTTTGTGATTCCCCAGTCAGAACCTCCAAAGATAACCTTGGCTCGTTCTCAACTGGAGAGTACTTTTGAAGAAGGCTTCTAGTCCCGGTCATGTTCCGAGAGCATCCATTGTCCAAATACCAGATAGGCATTTTGTTGGCCTTTTGACATACCTGCATTAACAAATCAGTTTGCCTTAGGAACCTAAACTCGTTTGGGTCCTTGGTTCCTAGTTAGCACACTCCGCCTGTGAGTGTTAACATTGTGAGTTCCGTCTCACATTATTAACTAGAGTAGTTTTAAATCCTCTGGGATTAAACCAGCAATCTACGGTAAAGTGACCAACTTTTCCACAACATCAACAGTCAAACCTGTTGTCCCTTTTGCATGTCTCCTGCTTGACCTTTTGAACGTATAGTCTTGCAAGGGAGGCTGATATTCTGGTAGAAGTCTCATGATGATGGCATTCACAAGTCTTTTTCACCTCCTTATCCTTGGGTACAACTGGCTTGGCCTTTGGTTCCTTCTTCATATTATGTCCATGAACATATGGACCAAAGTGCTTCATTTGTATCTCCTCATAAGGGCCTTGAAGACACTTTCACCAATATTTTAGGGATGAGTCCATCCTTTGTATCATGACTTAGATTCTACATAAGTAGGCCTGGCAAAATGACCATATGATCAATAAAAATCAAACTCGTTTGTTGGGAAGATGTCCTTCTTAAACGACGTTTGATCTAGATGAGCTTTCCCCTTTTCCTTAGCTAAAGATTACTTGGCAGCCTTATTCTTTCGTTGAGCTTAATTTCTCCTAGAATATTTACTAGGAGCAGCCTGATGGCTAAGCCAGCTACTTTCGCCTGAGCGGAGAATTCAGCAACAAATGGAATAACTGTCTTTGGCTTGGAGAAACTTTCAACAAGTTTCTTTTCAGCTGTAAGTTGTTCTTCCAATTTCTTAATGATTTTCTCTTTCAGGTAAAGGTGCTCAAGAGCTTTGTTGTATTCCTCGATTGCAGCATGGAAATCCTCTCTGTGAGAGTTAGTCTTTGCGACTTCCTCTCTCAGGGTGCTCTCCTCAGCCTTGAGAGACTTGATCTCCTTGGCCTGAGTTCTAGCGACTCTTCAACAATTATCATAGGATTTGATTAATTCCTTGTATTGAATCATGAGTTTAGACTTATCATCAGAAGAGCATTCCTCATGATCATGGTCTGAAGCATCAGATTCTGTGAGCGGGGTGTCAGAGTTTACCTTCCTAGTGTACTAGGGTTCTTCTTCCTTTTCTGTCTGTGCCATCAGCCCGAAGTAGGCTTCCACTTCCTCACTTGACTCAGATGAGTTAGATTCACTGAGAGTCTTGGCATTCTTGGCTAATAAGCTTTTTTCAGATTTCTTTTTACCATACGAGGACTTCTTTTCTTCTCTTCTACCACCCTTTATCTTCTTGTGCGGGCAATATGCCATTACGTGCCCTGGATTATTACAACAATAACAAACGATGTCAGATGAAATGTGTTTGTTCGGTTTATAGTTATACCTGTCATGGATACTTGAGTCTTTCTTATGACGATCACCATCGTGACTTGATCTTTTGGAGGAAAAGTCTTTGCCTTTCCATTTCTTCTTCTTACTTAGGAACTACTTGAACTGTCTAAAGAGTAGGAAGAACTCTCCATTTGATAGTTCTGAGCCCGAGGTGCTCGGCTTTGAGTCTTCTTCTTCACTTTCATCCTGTGCAGGAGCAGGTGATGCATATTTAACCTTCCTTGAGCTGTCTGCTTTTAATGCGACAGACTTCTCCTTTGATGAGGATCTGCTTCCCTCTTCTTCAGCTTTTCTTGTATTTAGCTAAAGCTCATATGACATCAGCTTGCCGAATAGGTTCTGAGGATCAGTCTCAGCTAGCTTTCTGATGAGTTTGATTTATATAGGGTTTTTCGGACTCATTTGTGCTTATTATCATGCATGTGCACTACTATTTTAATAGGAAAGGTAGTATATTTGATTAGGTCTTCACTTAGCCATGGTTGCAGTTTTTCGGCCCATTTTGGTTTGCGAATTGCATTGGGATGTCGGGGGTAAGTACTGAGGTACTATCCGTGCGGATTTGGTTATTTTATGTTGTATATTGGTGTTGGGAGCTTTTGCTTCAGCTATGGTTTTTGCTGTGCAAGTGGTCAGTTTTGCCCGAAATTAGGAATTCTGACTTGCGGAAAACACATGGTCTTGCGTTTCCTTAGCGCATGCTTTCTACCAAATCGTGCATTTTCTACAGGTTTCTCTGGAGGATTGACCAACCTGTGCGATTTCTTCATGCATGGTTTCTTCTGAACCTTACGTGAATGAGACACACGATTTTCATGTAGCTATCTAGTTTTATAGCACTCTGTGGTTAATCGTGCGATTTGTTCATGCACTCACAGAAGTGCACATGCGCGAGTAAAACACACGGTTCCACTTGCTTGCCGGTAATTTCAGATCTCTGTGGTTACCTATGAGTTTTCCTTCACGCATCGGCAGCAGCGTCCGTGTGTGAGTAAAACACACGGGTCAACTAATCTTCCTCCGCAAGCTTTGTCCTGGAAGTTAATATCGCAAAATTAACGCTGGTTAACGCTGGGTCGTGAGCCAAACCGTGCGTGGCCTTTTTTCTGCAATACTCGTATATATACTCAGGAGTTGACTGGAGCAGGAATGATTCCACCATTTCCGCTCCTTTGAGCGAGAAAATCTTCCTCCAGCCATTTTTCCTCTCTCCTCCTTGGAGAGCTCGTCCGGCCACTGTTATTCCTCTAGCTCGTCCGGCCACTGTTATTCCTCCAAACTTCACGGCAAACAAAGATCTTCCACTGTTTTCTTCTTCTCCATCTCAAGAGGAGCATTTGGAGCTCCTTCTCGCTTCCATTGGAGAGCTTTCCGGTGACTACCAGCCATCACGGATCGTGAAGAAGACGGGGAAAAAACCTTTGAAGTAGGTGACAGCAATTCAAGCTTCCTTGAACGTCAACAACCGACCGAGCCCGGGCGAAGACCTACAACCTTCGACTCCAGCCGAGAATCATTGCTAGCCTTAATGCGTTGGGTTGTAAATCTCCACTTTACTCTCATTTGAATGTTGTTTCTATGCTTTGGATGTTAGCTAAACTTGATAGTAACTCTTAACAATGTTCATGATGGTTTACTATTGCAAATGTTGTGGTAGTCCATAGTTTGGCTTTACTTCCTTTGCTTGCTTTGGGTTGTTGCTTGGTGATGCACCGCACTAACGTGTGTTAGGGGCTAGCTTGGCGAGGTGCTGTTTTCGACCATTAACGGTTACTACCACACACCCTAATACTCATCAGAGTATTCCACCATTGCGAAGCGGTGAAGGCGACCCGCGTAATTAATTTTAGTTATTCTAAAACAGAAACTCAACCACCAAACCTTTGTGGCATTTGCAATCACTTTCCAACGAGGAAGATCACACTCCCAATCTGCACTCCTTAAGTGATTCGATACTTGGAGGATAAATCCTCCAGATTATTACTTGATGACGATCGGTGCACTTTCCGAGATTGCATCAAGTTTTTTCGCGCCATTGTCGGGGAGTGCAACAGTTGTGTGTATTTTTCTATTGGAAAAGTTGTTGCAAGTGTTTTTTGCATTTTGATCGGTTTTGTGTGTTTTTTGACAGATCCAAACCCTATGGGTAGAGGTGAAGATCTTGGTGTTGATCTTGAAACCGCACAAGTGAGGCGAGACCGTCGGCGTGCTGCTGCTACTGAAGGAAGAGAAAGAATGGAAGATTTAGGTCAAGGAGGAAATGGACTCGATGAACAGGTTGGTGAGGACAAGGAGGAGGTACGACCCTGCTTTAGGACAATGCGCGACTTCACGACCCCTACCGCGGGAAGTGTTTACCCTGGTTTCGGCCCAACCATCGTGAACCACCACTTTGAGATAAAGCCTGCCATCCTCAACATGATCCGCAATAACACACAGTTTTCGAGCCTGCCAAGTGAGGATCCGTAGCTCCATCTGGCGGAATTCTTGGAGATCTATGGAACCTGCCGCTATGCCGGCATTACAGGTGACATGGTGAAGCTAATGTTGTTCCCATTTTTGCTAAGGGACAAGGCGAAAACCTGGATCCACACTATTACTCCCGTGACTGTGACTACATGGGAGGCTCTTTGCTCGAAGTTTTTAGCCAAATTCCACCCGGTGGACAAAATTGTGAACGCCCAAAGGGAGATAGTCACCTTCCGACAGCTGGACCATGAATCATTATCTGAGGCCTCAGAGAGATTTGCTGATCTGCCACGTCAATGCCCCCAACACGGCTGTGAGCCGTGGAATTTGGTTGAAATATTTTATTTTGTTATTGAGCCTAATTACAGGGCCATGATCGATACGGCGGCTGGAGGCACTATCCTGAACCTGTCTCCCGACGAGGCTTTGCAGCTCCTTCGTGACACCGCTTCTCATAGCACTATTGTACTGCTGGAAGAAACGCACCTTGGGGTGCGAGAAATTTGTTCGAGGGAAATGCGGTGCAACCACAAGTTGAGGCGAGCCATCCTACTATGGATGGAATGATGTTGCTGATTAGATAGACCCCTCCTCTAGCTCTGGTGATGGCTATTTCGTGCCAGGGTTTTGGAAACCCCGACCATTATACATATGAGTGCCCAGCTGGAGAAGCTTTTGTTGATCACTTAGGTATATCTGTTGATGAGAGTGTGAACTTTATAAATAATCAGAACCGCGCTACTCCTTATAACAATGCTTACAACATGAATGAGAGAAATCATCCGAATTTCTCCCGTAACCAAAATGCTCCCGGTCAAAGGTGGCAGGGAGGCCACCATCAGTTTGATGCTCAAGCTTCTAATCAACAGCAGTGACCGCCGCAATTGGGTTACAATTAGAACGCGCAGGGAACACGAAAGAGTGTGTTAGAAGAGATGATGGAGAAATTCGTGGAGATGGCTCAATCCAACATGGAAACTCCGACCTCCTCGATGAGAAACATGGTGAATCAGCTGGGGCAACTTGTCCTTGTGTTCCCCCGAGTGACACGGAAAAAAATCCCCGTGAGCAAGGGAAGTGTGTTGGGGAGACGAATGAGTGTATTAAAAATGAAGTGGCCATGAAGTGTGAAATAAATGAGATAAAGATGGTGGACCTATGTGATTCTAGATCTTCTTGCAACATTCCTTCTTTGTAATATGTTGAAAACTTTAATTTAAATGTTGAGACAAATGTCCGGAAATCACTCGTGCTAGCCGATGGGTCGGTAGTGAAGACCGACGACGAGATAAATGTGGTGGTAGTGATATTGAACGGGGCTGTGATGGTCACTAATTTCCAGGTGCTGTGACGAATGGGGAATGTTTCAAAACCAATCTTTGGGGTCCCCTTCCTGAAAGCTAGTGGGGTGACGTTGCAGTTTAACATGAGCGGCATCACCTTGGCATCCAAGTTTGATTCACCTTTAACGCCGTCTCATCCTCCTATGATTCTGAATGAACCCGGAAAACTACATGATTTGAATGTTGTGTTATGTGACAGTTTGCCTAGTGTTGTTGAGACAAGTGTGTTGTGGAAAGGGGAAGACAGGGCGGTGAAAGTAGCAGAAATGCTGAAGATAGCTGAAGGGGAAATAAAAGCGAAGTTGCTTGGAGTGCACCAAGTTGCGGATGAGAAAGATAGTTAGCGGAGTGAAAGGCACGTTGTTAAGACTAAGGAGCGGAGCACGGATGTTGAAAGCGTGCAAAAATTAGAATCAAAAGCTTATATTGAGGCAAATGATTTGTGTAAAACTGTATATCAGGTTACATGGGCTGATCTATCACCCGCCGCGGGTGAGGAAAGGATGCCTCTGGACGGAAAAGCTAGAGCCACCTCTGAATTTGATGGAGTGGTTGTACCACCATGGCGATCTCCATCCGTGGAATTGCAAAAAAAGAACTGTGAATCAGCAACGCGCTGGATGTTTCCCTCCAGCACGAGAAGGAAGAGGCGAGGGGCTGGGGAGATTCGTCTTCCCTGTGCCCTAAAGCTTATGCTTCTCCCTCGTCTCGCGTGTTAGGGTGGATCTATCACAAGTCAGCGATTAGCTGAGATGTGAAGGATCTACGCCCCCCCCCCTTTGCTAGTATAATTTTTGCTTAATGTTGTGTGTGAATTTTAAGACTTAATCATTGCGTACTGCCCTTATGGTCTTGAACTATACATGAAACTGCTAATACAGGTATTTGATCCATCTTAAGGACGGTAAAGAAAAGTGGGTCCTAGGATACAACCCATTATTTTGTTTTTTTTGCATATTCTTTAATATGGATTGTTGTGCTTGGAGGTATTTTCTTTTGCAGGTGGAGTTCATTTGGGCCATGGACTTTCAACAGAAATTAATGTCAATCTTCTGGTATGCTCATTTCTGAGCATTGGGTAACCCCTTCTCCTTACTTGCTTTTTAATTTCATGACCACATTGTGGTGTTAGGATGTTTAGGCTAAGTCTGGTGTGGATAGTTATGCGGGGTACTCACGCACGTGGATTAAACCATTGTCATACTAGAAGAATATATTCATTTGCTGTCTTTGATTATTTGTATTGCATACCACTGCACCAGACTTGAGCTCATGCTTTAACAGAGGCACGTCATGAGTTTTATCGTCACTAGGGTGCGATTTGGAAAATTTTGGCGCTGGCCTAGGATTGCGAGGCAGAGTAAAATGTTGTCTCCATGAGTGATCCTAATCGAGTGCTCACATCTCATTTAGGATTACTTGTAGAATTAGATTCTTTTTATGCTCATAGCGTATTTTATTTTGATTGGCGTAAATATTATTAATTATACTCGTTTACTTTGAATCCGGTGTGAATCAAATGGTAGCGTAGGGATGTGTGTCGACATCTCTAGCCTTGTATTGATCGAGTCGGGAGGAAGGATTATCTTTCTCGGTGGCTAAGAACTTGCCCTTACCTAATCTCGAAACATGGGTACATGGTTAGTCAAGTGCACGCGTGATGTAGGTCGTCACTTTGTTCTAGTTTGAGCCTTGAACCATTCCTGACGTCTATCCGTTGCTATCCCCGTTGAGGCTTTCCATTCCTTTGACATCCCATCACCTTGCTACCAAAGCTGTATAGCCTTTCCTAGTTGCACACCCAAATATGGTCGCTCGGTTGGTTTGTTTTATTGTAGTTTTGTATCCGTTATGTGTGGCTGTTATGTTGGAGCTTTGTGCCGCTTGTGGTGTTGCCGTATTTTCGACTCGTTTTGATTATTTGGTTAAATAAAAAGAAACAAAATAACTGAAATGAAATGGAAATGAAAATTCCCAATGTGAAAAAAAAGAAAAAAGAAAAAAAAAACTTTTTTGTAGAGTTGTGGTTTTATGGTTGTGAAATTTTGTTATATTGTGTTCGTTATGGGCATGCACGCACCGTTAAAAGTCCAAGTTTGGGGTGCATTGCACGTGTTTGTCGATGTTGTAGGTGTGAGTGTTTTCAGGCGGTCTCATTTTCGGTGTGCGTATCAGTCATGTTTATCTTTGTATACCCCGTCTTCACCTAAGCTTCCATTATACTCCAAGTCCTGCGGATTCGCGGTTGAGTCAAACTAGTACCGTGGAGAGATTGTGAATGGGAGAGCATATGGTCATCGACTTTGGTTGATTCCTTTGAAGGTTATCCTGATCCCTTGCTTTGACAATGCTCAACTCAGTGTTTGCCTTCATTCGCCTTGTGCGTGACCGAATGGTTCCCCTCAATTCTATAGTAGAGTAGTAATAATATTTTGATACGCCTTTACAAATATATAGGCTAAGAGTGCAAAAATAAGAAATTCCTTCTACGGTATTCCTATGTGCGTGAGCATGCGTTTTCCCATGGTACTCTGCTACACAGTTATAGGCCAGTTATGCTATTTTTCTCATCCGTGTTAGGAATGATTTGCTCGGGACTAGCAAATGTTAAAGTTTGGTGGTGTGATGATTCCAATTTATATAGGGTTTTTCGGACTCATGTGGTCCTATTATCATGCATGTGCACTACTATTTTAGTAGGAAAAGTTATATATTTGATTTGGGCTTCACTTAGACATTGTTGCACTGTTCTGGCCCATTTTGGTTTGCGAATTACAACGGGATGTTGGGGGTAAGTACTAGGGTACTCTCTGTATGATTTGGTTATTTTATGTTGTATATTGGTGCTAGGAGTTTTTGCTCCAGTTATGGTTTTTGCTGTGCAGGTGGTCAGTATTACCCCAAATTAGCAATTCTGACTTGTGGAAAACGCACGGTCGTGCATTTCCTTAGCGCACGATATCTACCAAATCGTGCATTTTCTGCATGTTTCTCTGGAGGATTGACCAACATGTGCGATTTCTTCATGCATGGTTTCATCTAAACCGTTCGTGAAGGAGGCACACGGTTTTCCTATTTCTGTCTAGTTTTATAGTGCTCTGTGGTTAACCGTGCGATTTGTTCATGCACCGACAGAATTACCCATGTGCGAGTAAAATGCACGGTTCCACCTGCTTGACGAGAATTTCAGTGCTCTGTGGTTACCTGTGTGTTTTCCTTCACGCACGAGCAGAAGCTTCCGTGCGTGAGTAAAATGCACGGGTCAACTCATCTTCCTTCGCAAGCTTTATCCTGGAAGTTAATATCGCACGGTTAACGCACGGTCGTGCGCTAAACCGTGCGTGACCATTTTTCTAACCTACTCGTATTTAAGCTCAGGAGTTGACTGAAGCGGAAATGATTCCGCCATTTCTGCTCCTCCGAGCGTGAAAATCTTCCTCCAGCCATTTTTCCTCTCTCCTCCTTGGAGAGCACGTCTGTCCACCGTTCTTCCTCCAAACTTCACCGCAAGAAAAGATCTTCGTTGTTTTCTTCATCTCCATCTCAAGAGGAGCATTTGGAGCTCCTTCTTGCTGCCATTGGAGCGCTTTCTGGTGACTACCAGCCTTCACAGATCGTGAAGAAGAACAATATCATCGTTACTCTCATTTGGATGTTTTTTATGCCTTGGATGTTAGCAATTCTGCCATTTTTGCTCCTCCGAGCTGGAAAATCTTCCTCCAGCCGTTTTTCCTCTCTCCTCCGTGGAGAGCACGTATGTCCACCGTTCTTCCTCCAAACTTCACCGCAAGCAAAGATCTTCCGTTGTTTTCTTCATATCCATCTCAAGAGGAGCATTTGGAGCTCCTTCTTGCTTCCATTGGAGAGCTTTCTGGTGACTACCAGCCTTCACGGATCGTGAAGAAGAAGAATATCCTTGTTTCTCTCATTTGGATGTTTTTTTATGCTTTGATGTTAGCAAAACTTGCTAGGAACTCTTAACAATGTACATGATGGTTTACTATTGCAAATGTTGTGGTAGTCCATAGTTTGGCTTTACATCCTTTTCTTGCTTTGGGTTTTTGCTTGGTGATGCACCGCACTAACATGTGTTAGGGGCTGGCTTGGAGAGGAGGTGTTTTTGACCCTCAATGTTTACGACCACACGCCCTAATACTCATCAGAGTATTCCACCATTGCGAAGCGGTGAAGGAGACCCGGATAATTAATTTTAGTTAATCTAAAATAAAAACTCAACTCCCAAACCTTTGTGGCGTTTGGAATTACTTTCCAATGAGGAAGATCACACTCCCAATATGCACTACTCGAGAGATTCAATACTCGGAGGATAACTCCCCAGTTTATTACTTGATGATGATTGGCGCACTTGCCGAGATTGCATCTCTTTCCAAACTCCCTTATAGCACTTATTTTGTTGTCCCATTCCTTTGTTAAGGATCTTAGGAACTTATCATTTAAATCTCTATCGGTGATGACTCGGCCATAGTTCCTTAGGATGTTGACGATCTTGAAGAAATTTTCAAAAGTATCTGCTATGTTGTCTTTGGGGCCTTGCCTGAAGGTCACATACTTCTGGTTCAAAAGGGATCTTCTATCATCCCTCACTTCTTCGGTGCCTTCCATCAACACGATTTATGACTGCAACATTTTCTTTGGCAGATTTGCAGTGAATCATATTTTGTAGCATAGAATCATCGATGCACTTGCGATGATATTTTTGGCATTCTTGTCTAGAGAGACAAGTGCAATCTCATCCTTATCTAGATCCATCCGCTTCTTTGGTACTTGCTTTGTGGGATAAATAATGAAGGCCGTCTTAGGAATGTAGGGGCCTTCTTCCACTATCATGAAGATCCTAGGATCCACTACTTCCATGAAGAAATTCAACCTTTCTTTCAACTTGGGGAAGTTTGCCTTAGTGCATATGGGAAGCTTAGCAAAATGCTTGACTCTGTCCATGCTTGTATACTCTAAAGACAACTAGGGGTAGATCTGTTCAAGGTGTTAACCTTTTGATGAACAACCTCCCTCTAATACCAATTGAAAATGTTTAGTTGTCTACCTAAATCACCTAGAGGGGGGTGAACAGGTGAGTTCTGCGTCTTTTTGCGGAATAAAAATTGTACGAGCGGCACAGAAAATTAAAAAGCAATCACAGATGACACCAAAAATTATAGTGGTTCCCCAACCTTCGGTACATCCAATTTTGTTGGGCATGGTATCCACAATAACCCAAATTTGTTTGAAGTTAACATTGAACTAAGATGATTTAAGTTTGTATTTGATGTCTTTTCAACTTGAGTGCTTGCAGGTTAAAATTGGCAAGTGTGGACCCATGGTTGTTTACAATGGATCACCAAACACGGGGCCATACAATGTAATCCCTCATTGTGTGATCCATGGTGTTGACTCATGTGTAACCTCTCTATTGGGGCACACTTAATTTTCAAGTACTAAAACTTAATTCATCTTAGTTCAAGGATGTACCCAAGGTTGGGGAACCACTATAATTTTTGGTGTCATCGGCAATTGCTCTTTTATTTTATGTGCATCGCTCGTACAAATTTTTAATCCGCAAAAAGATGCAGACCTCACCTATTCACTCCTCTCTAGGTGATTTAGGTAGACAACTGAAATATTTTCAATTAGTATCAGAGGGAGGTTGTTCATCAAAAAGGTTAACACCTTGAATAGATCTACCCCTAGTTATCTCAAGAGGTTACAAGCATGGATAGAGCCAAGGATTTTGCTAAGCTTCCCTTATGCATGAAGACTAACTTTCCCACGTGGAAAGAAAGAATAAAATTCTTCATGGAAGCTGTGGATCCAAGGATTTTTATGATAGTGCAAGAAGGACCCTATGTTCCAATAACAGTCTTCACCATTGACCCAATAAAGCATGTTCCAAAGAAGCGTATGGATCTTGACAAAGGTGAGATTGCACTTGTCTCGTTAGACAAGAAAGCCAAGAATATCATCGCAAGTACAATCAATGATTCTATGTTTCAGAATCTGATTCACTGCCAATCCGCAAAGGAAATGTGGCAATCTCTCATCATCCTGGTGGAAGGTACTAAAGAGGTAAGGGATGACAGAAGATCACTACTAAATCAGGAATATGAAGCATTCAGACAAGGTCCCAAGGATTATATTGCTCATACTTTTGAAAACTTCTTCAAGATTGTCACCGACCTAAGATTCTATGGTCGAATCTTAACTAATGGAGAACTAAATGACAAATTTCTGAGATCCATGTCTAAGGAATGGGACAACAAAGTCTGTGCAATCAGGAGTTTAGTAAGCTGGCAGAGACTGAACCTCACAATCTCTTTGGAAAGCTTATGTCATATGAGGTCCAAATAAATTCAAGAAAAGATGAAGAAGATAAAAGCCGGTCTTCATCCAAGGAGAAGTCTGTCGCTCTAAAGGTAGACATCTCGAGGATGTCAAAAGTTGTTTCTCTTGCCCCCGCACAGGAGGAGAGTGAAGAAGAAGCTTCAGAGCCAAGTACCTCAGGCTCAGAGCTATCTAAAGGAGAGTTTTCTCTTCTTTCAAGGCAGTTCAAGAAGTCCTTGAACAAGAAGAAACTGTGGAGAGGCAAAGATGCATCGTCCAGAAGATCACATTATGATGGTGATCGTCACAAGAAAGACTCAAGTAGTCAAGACCGGTATCACACAAAATCGAACAAATATATTTCTTTTAACATTGTTTGTTATTGTTGCAATAAGCTAGGACACATCATAGTTGATTGCCCTCACAAGAAGAAGGAGGGTGGAAGATGAGAGGAGAAGAAATCTTCTTATAATAAGAAGAAAACTAAAAGAAGCCTGGTAGCCAAGAAGACCAAGACTCTTAGTGACTCTGATTTATCTGAGTCAAGTGAGGAACAGGAAGCCTATTTTGTGTTGATGACACAGACAGTTGAGGAAGAAGATCCCCAGCACACTGGTAAGGTAAACTCTCACACCCGTCACTTGGAATCAGATGCTTCTGACCATGATCATGAGGACTGTTCGTCTGATGATGAATCTGAACTCATGACTCAATACAGAGAGTTAATCAAGTCTTACAACAAATGTCGAAGAGTTGTTAAAACTCAGGCCAAGGAGATTAAATCTCTCAAAGCTAAAGAGAGCACTCTGAGAGAGGAAGTCGCAATGACGGACTCACTCAGAGAGGAATTCAATGCTGCCATTGAAGAATATAATAAAGCTCTCTAGCACCTAAATCTGAAGGAGAAAATCAACAAGGATTTGGAAGAACAAGTTGTATCTGAAAAGAAACTTGTTGAAAGTTTCTCCAATCACAAGAAGTCCTTCCGTTTGTTACTGAATTCTCTGCTCAGGCCAATGGTGCTGGCTTAGGCCATGCGGATGCTCCTAGTAAATCTTCTGGGAGAAATAAGGCTCAACGAAAAACTAAGGCTGCCAAGAAAGCTCTAGCGAAGAAGAAGGTGAAAGCTCCTCAAGACCAAACTTCGTTTAAAAAGGTTATCTTTCCAACTAATGAGTTTGATCGTGATTAATCCTACGATCACTTTGCCATGCCTACTTATATAGATCCCAAGTCTCGGTACCAAGGATGGACCCTTCCCCAAAACTTTGGTGAAAGTGTCTTCAAGGCACCTTATGAGGTGATCACTATTCAGAGCTACGACCCTTATAGTCATGGTCATAACGTCAAGAAAGCTCCAAAGTTAAACCCGTTATGGAAAAGCCTGTTAAGGAGAAGAAGTCATGTGAGTGATATCTCCACGAAGCTTCAAACCTCCAAGTTTGTTTCCCCTGCTAGACCACACTCTCAAAAGGTCACGTAGGAGAACTTTAGGCAAATATACAACAAGTTTGACTGTTGGTGCTGCGACAAAGTTGGTCACATTGTTATAGATTGCTGGTTTCACCCCAGATATTATGTAATTCCTAAGTTAATAATATGAGAAATACCACTCATAATATTAACATAAGTAGCGGGAGTATGCTAACTAGAGACTAAGGACCCAGATGAGTTTGGGTTCCTAAGTCAAACTGACTTGTGAATGTAGGTATGTCCAAAGGCCACCAAAAATCCTATTTAGTATTTGGACAGTGGATTCTCTCGGCATATGACCGGGACTAGAAGCCTATCCAGAATTATTCTCCAGTCATGAACGGGCCGAAGGTCATCATCGGTGGTTCTAACAGAGGAAGTACAAAAGGCTGCGGTATGATAACTAATGGTAGTGTATCTTTCTCAGATGTGGCTTATGTTGAAGGATTGGAACAAAATCATATAAGCATATGCTAGCTATATGATAAAGAATACATAGTAGAATTTCATGCAGACAAGTGCTTGACAAAATCAGTAGATAACTTGGAAACGATTCTATCAGGCACTCATAGTAGAAATATATTTTGTTTGAATTTTATTTGCATAGACTCTTCTACGCCATTGTGTTTTTTGGCAAAAGATAGTGCGTCTCTTGATGACCAATGACACAAGAGATTAGCACATATAATTTACAAAACTATTAATAAATTATTTTCTCTCAATTTAGTACGTTATGCCCTTAATGTTAAGTGTGTTAAAGATAGAACTTATCACGCATGTGTAAAAGGCAAGCAAACAAGGGGTACCTTTAACAGCATTATTGGCAAAGATTCTAATAGGTGTCTACACCTACTTCAAATGGACTTGTTTGGTCCAATGCAAATTAGAAGTTTGGGAGGTAAGGATTATATATTGGTTATTGTTGATGATTACTCTCGCTTTGTGTGGGTGTTCTTTCTAAAACACAAATCAGATACTTTTGACATATTACTAATTTTATCAGGCAAGTTCAGAATGAACACAGTTGCTCCGTTGTCAAAATTAGAAGTGACAATGGAACAGTGTTCAAGTCTGCGTCCATGACAGAATTCTGTGAAATTCTTGGTATATTTCATGAGTTTTCCTCTCCTCGTACTCCTCAAAAGAACAGAGTTGCTGAGAGAAGGAATAGAACGCTAATCGATGCCTGCAGAACCATGTTGAATGATGCCTCACTACCGCAATATTTTTGTGCTGAAGCCGTCAACACTACATGCCACGTGCAAGATCGAGCACTCATAAACAAGAACCATAATACGACACCTTACGAACTACTAAAGGGCTGGATATCGAATATTTAATATTTTAGAGTCTTTGGTTGTAAATGCTTCGTCCTTAATAATGCGAAGTATCACACAACTAAATTCAGTGAGAAGAGTTTTGAAGGTATTTTCATAGGTTATCGTAGCCCTAGTAAGGAATATAGGATTTTTAATAAGAAAACCCTAGTTGTAAAAGAATTTATCAATGTTGTATTTGATGAGACGAGCTTGCTGCAAGGTAGCTTTTCTAGTGTGTTTATTGAAGATGCAAGTTCAAGACTAAAGGAATTAAACTTGGATGAGGCAACTGAAGAAAAAGCTCAAAAGTTCATCAAGATCACAACTACAACCCCAATTGGAGAAGTTGATCACCATGATAAATATATCATCCAAGTTGATGAAGTCACTATAGTGGTAGTGGAAGCTCTAGATGCAAGAACTCTAGAGCTCAGACACTTGAAGGATCACCCACTTGATCAAATCATAAGAGACCCCCGTGATGGTGTTAGAACTCATAGAGGTACAACTAATGAAAATCTATATTTAAGTTTTCTCTCACAGGTTGAACCGAAGAAGTTTGAGGAAGCAAACTCAGACCTATCTTGAGTAATGGAAATGGAAAAAAAACCGAATCAATTCAAGCGTTGCCAAATCTGGAAGCTTGTTCCAAGAACCAAAGGTAAGAACGTTACCGAAACAAAGCGGGTCTACAGGAACAAGATGGACGAAGATGGAACAATCATAAAGAACAAGGTCAGACTCCTCGCCAAGGGATACAGATAAGGAGAAGGAATCGACATCGATCAGACATATGCTTCATTATCAAGGCTGGAGGTAATCAAGTTGTTCCTAGCATATGCTGCACTAAAGGGCTTCACTGTCTATCAGATGGATTTGAAGTCGGCCTTCCATAATGGTGACATAAAGGAAGAAGTGTATGTGGAACAACCTCCGGATTTCGTTGATTTTAACCATCCTGAGCACATTTATCTCTTAATTAAAGCTATATATGTCTTGAAACAAGCTACTCGAGCTTGGTATGAGATACTGTCTAACTTTCTTTTTGAGAACAAGTTCACAAGAAGAAAGATAGATAAAACATTATTTCTTAAGGAAATAAAAGGCAGGATTTTGCTAGTGCAAATCTATGTCGATGACATCATATTTGGCTCTACTGACGACAACCTTTGCAAAAAGTTTTCCAAACTTATGCAAGAGAAGTTCGAAATGAGAAGTATGCGAGAGCTGAAGTATTTATTAGGACTTTAGGTGAAACAATCTGACGATGGAATTTTCATCTATCAGACGAAATTCACCAAGGAGTTAATTAAGAAATTCGGAATGGAGAACGCAACCTCTATGAGGACCCCAATGGGTTCAGCTATATCTCTAGACCAGAATGAGAAATGGAAACCTTTTGATGAAACCAAGTACAAAAGCATAATTGGATTCTTGCTCTATCTTACTTCTAGTAGACCGGACATAATGTTTTCAACATGTGTGTGCTAGATTTTAAGTGAACTCTAAGGAATCTCACTACGTTGTTGCAAATCGGATTTTGTGAAACTTTAAAGGTACACCAAATTTTGGCTTATGGTACCCAAGAAGTAATGATAGCCAACTGATAGGTTTTTCAGATGCAGATTTTGCAGGAAGCAAAGATGACAGGAAAAGCACTTCCGGGACATGTCAATTCCAAGGAAGAAGACTCATTTCATAGAGCAACAAGAAGAAAAATTGTGTCGCAATTTCAATTGCCTTGTCAGAATATATTTCTGTCGGCAGTTGTTACGACAATTACTGTGGATCAAAAATCAACGTGAAGAGTATAATATGAAGTTCAAGAATATTCCAATGTTTTGCGACTCCTCATGTGCAATTGCAATAGCCAACAAACCAGTCTTTCACAGCCGAACAAAGCACATAGATTTGTGGTACCATTTTATCAGGGAGCATGTGGAGCATGGAAATATCAATCTCCAATATATTTCAACTGACAGGCAGGTTTCAGACATCTTCATGAAGCCACTGGACGATGTCAAGTTCTCGTTCTTCAAAATAGAACTTGGAATGCTCAACAAAGAATTCTGAAGAAAAGTGCCACACAATAAAGTTCATAATCGAGTTACTTTTCAAAAATCAAGAAAACTTAAAGTCTGGACATCATTTCTCGAGTACATCATTTATACTCGAGAACAATTGACATACTTTTCGGGAAAAATAGCTTTACTTGAGATCAAGACAACTTCTACTCGAGAATGAGACATCTTCTACTCGAGAACAAGAGAGCTTCTACTCGAGTAATAACTTTCTTATTCTCGAGAACTATTTTCTCACTCGAGAAATTAGATGGAAAATCGTTATCAAGTCAAATTTTTGAAATTCGCACCTGTGCAAATTCAGCCTCCTTACTCCAGGTAATTTAGCATTAGTTATTTCATTAATCATTAAGATTTAGGGTAAATATATACATAGATTGTCCAGGAGAAGTCTATTCCCGAAATTCAAAACCCCACTCTCGAGAAAAACTCTTCAACTTCTCTGTCTCCACCGAACTGCCACAAAAAACCCTACTTCTCCTTTCACCGGCCAGTAGACGTTTCATTCATCAAATCAATGTCCTCCTCATCCAAGTTAGGCATCGGTAGCGAACTCATCTCCACCGAAATCGGCAACATTTCTAACGATTTCAGAAACGTTCTCAACTTACTCGACACCGCTGGCTTATCTTTCATTCTAGAACACCATTGCCGAGTTTTAGTTTCTGATGTAGAGGAATTTTACGAACATTCCAAGATCAAGCGCAATGGGAAACTGCTGAAATCTAAGTTTTGTGATTTCAAAATCAAGATGACTTCTAACTCAGTTTCATAATTTTTGTGGCTACCAGTTATTGACATGGAAGACGACCTAATAAGGTCAGACTATGAAAGAGCTTATGGATTGTGGACTTCCTGACTCTACCGTTACCATCCACTGATAGCATATGAATGCAGAAAGCAAATTACTTGCAGATATCCTTAGAAAAGTCCTCCTCTGCAGGAGCAGTTCTAGCAGCTACATCACTACAGAGTTCTTCGATATGATGACTGTTGTGATATGCAGAAAGAATTTCCAATGGGGCATGATGATCTTTGACAAAATCAATGGAAGTATAAAAAGCCCCAACTATGGTAGAATTTTATCTCCTTATTTGGATTAGATGAAGCCAGATGCGTTTTCCATGGCTAAGGGCATGGACTTGCATTACATGAAGAAAGTCTCCATCTCCTCCATCCAAAGATGGGAGATAAAGCTTCAAAAATCTGACCAAACACCAAGAACAGAAGTAGATGAAGTCTGCACTCCATCTCCCCCTTCTCATCAAATAACTGATCCAGTTATTGAGGGGGAGCCTGCTCCATCTGTCCAAGTTCAGCCTACTCGAATTCCAACTCCTGCTCTAGTCTATACAGAAACTCCAGCCCATGTCTCCACTTCACCTGCTGTTGCAGTACATAATGTTCTAGAAGATGACACAACTCCATCTACTACTGCAAAAGACACCCATATCCATGCAGATAACTCAGAATTCATTACTGTAGATTTACCTGATTCAGAAATTCTAACAGATGCCCAAGTGAATGAAGAAATTCTGTCTATAGATGATGATATTAACAAAATGATAAAGGAACTCACTCCAAAAGAGCCTCTATCCCCTCTAACTGAAAAACATCCTTCTCCACCTGAAAAGCCTGCTCATCCAAAACATCCATCAAAACTAAAACCATCTCCAAAGCCCCAGTCTCCTATTCAGGGGGATAAAGATGAAAATACAGTTTTTTTCTTTCCGATACTGAATAAGAAATACTTGCTGAAGAAGCTGAACCACCCCTCAGAAGCCTAGACTTCTCCCTCCCTACTATTATTGATGAGGAAGGAGACACCATGCTTCACACCACCAGAGGCCAGAGCTCAGTAATCATTGAAGAAATGGTTCCCAAGACCGCTCCTATACTACCAAATCCACCTCCTCCAGCTGAAGCAATTACTGCAGATACCCTACTGGGTAAGATTGAGTTTATGCTAGCACAGCAAAGAACATATTTTGATGACTCTCTTAATGTTGTCACTGACAAAATGACTGCTCTAGAAAAAGAGACGAGCAGAGTGTTAAATTTTCTCAAGGTGGTCAGAAAGATAGCCCAAACGCCAAATGAATATCTTCAGAACTACCCAGTTCACACCTTGAACCAGTGGAAACCCAGGGAGCAGGCTCAACACACCAAGCACATGGAAGAACAAGCAGATCTTATATTCTTTACACTTCTTTACAATGCGAGGTATACGTAGCGAGACATGATTTCGCTAGTATAAATAGCTGACAACAAAAAGCACCAAAAAAACAAGCCGGGCGGACAGAACCGGAGTCCGCCGAGACCGCCCAGGTCGCTGAGGTCGCTGAGTCCGCTGAGATCGCCCCAACTTAAAATGCAATCCGCCAAATAGTCGCGGAGTCCGCCGAAGCCGCGACACACCGTTATTCGCCTCCTTCTGATGAACTGAGGAACAGATCGCCTACCCGCCTGAGACCGGCGGACAGGTTATTGAAGCTGGCAAAGTTGAAATATAGCTGATAAGCCGCAGAGCGACCTCCTGCTAAATTCGCAAAGACCGCACAACTTCAAAGTACTTGACCGAAGTCACAGCCAAACTCCTGGCTCCTTGAAGCTACCCGCGTGACCTACACACAGCACACAGTTAACTCTGAATCAATCCGCGCGGACAGAAAAACTGAGACCGCAGCACCTCGCCGAACCCAACTTACTGTTCACTCAGTTTCTGTAGACCTGCCATGGGGGTCCTATTTATAGGCGAGGTGAGGAGTGTGGTCACCGCCCTAGAGATAGAGACACCACCCCAGCCCGCGCGATTGCAAAACACCGTCCGCTGAGTCCGTAAGAACTTAGCCGGATACCAAGGAATAAACCGCCAGGAGTAAGGCAACTTTTGCGAACCCTCATCAGTCCGCCCAAGCTATGCGGACAAGGCATCAGCCCTCAAAGCCTTCAACCACTGCAGGACAGTAACCCCCTTTAATGGCTGTCCGCACAAACCCGAGGCAGTCTGCAAGACTCAAGCCTCAATCCACCACAAGACCACGACCAAAGGCAGATAGCAACAGTCCGCCCGGTCAACAACAGACTAGGCGGATACTGCGGACACCATGGTCTTGGCACAGAGTGTGACCAAGCCCAAAACCATCAAAGGCCAATGCGAGCATGGCGGACATAAACACCTGTCCGCCAAACACCCTGGCACACAGACTGCTAGCAGTCTGCAAGATACTCGCACACCTGCCCAACGCAGCAACCATCTCCCGGACTCCACACACCAGTCCGCCAACGACCTCCACAACAAGCACCTGCTGTATCACCAGAGCTCGACAAGGCCTCAACCAAGCTCTAAGCCCAGTCCGCAACAGCCCATACCGCAGACACACTAGTCCGCAAGCTTCCCGCGGACATGAGCCAAACCGCCAATCAGCACAAGCTTGCACCACGGCCACTGAGCAAAGCACCAGTCCGCAATCCTCTATCCGCTCAGGTCGCTCCTTGGCTAAACCAATCATCCAACGCCATATCCGCAGATAACAGGCCGCATAGTCCGCGGACTTCACCCATACAACCTGCTCAGAAGAACAGTCGGCTTCCACTAGACTTTGCACTAGGACGCACACAGCAGTCCGCCCAGTCTGCCTAATCCGCCAACGCTGTCTGCCCAGGCTGCCCGGCCTGTCCCGTCAACCACTTCCACTTCACAAATTTCAACACTCCCCCTTTAAGTGGGAAGTGATGTCCAAGCCCAGCAAGCTGCGTGTAAGACCCCTTCCTCCCCCCTTACCAAGGAGGCTACCGGGTCTTATGCCCAGAACTGTCGTCTTACGGTGGCACTTACGCACGGGTTAGTCGACACCACAACACGCTGATCCTGCCGGCTAGTACGATCATTTAACCTGTAGGCCAATATGAGAAGAAAGAGTAAAGCAGTATATAAATCCACTAGTCAACAAGTCACATAGTACAATCATATAAATGAAATGAAAAGTACACCAATATAGTGCACAGAAGAGTACAAAAGAAAGAGTAATAAGGGCTTATGCCCGGTACATCAAATCAACTCTCTCTCACAAATAAAAACGGAAGCTACGCTAATATATCAGAACTCGTCCCACCTGAGGACGTACAGTAGTGGTAGTAGCCTGCTGAAGCGGTATCTGCTCCTCAAGTCCTGCCTCCTCGACGTGCTGGTGCTCCATCTCCACGGGCTCCAAAAAATAGTTTGGTCACCGACCATTAGTCAAAAAGACTAAGACGTTTCCTCCGCACCTCGCCCCGCAGCTCCTAGGCACCGAGCGGGAGGATGAAGCGGAGGACAATAAGGGGTAGCAAAAGTGGAAGCAGGTGACAGAATCTAACTAGCAGTTGTAATAAGTAATAATGATCTACTCTAGCAGTTCTAAGTATAGTACAAGTAAGTAAGAGCAGTACAGTAAAGGAAGTAAGACAGTAGTAAAAGCAAGTAAATCAACTATTCTACCACTATACTATCATCACAAAAGTACCATAACTTATATAAATGCCCATATAAATATATAAGTTAGGATTTCCAGGAATTTTAACTTATCATATAATAGAGCCCATACTAATTTATATGATAAGGATCTATGAAGCGTATGACCTAATATGAATGAATGTTATGATGCAATTTTATGCACATGCAAGTACAACTCACACACAACGACTCTTTGATCACAGACCTTTAGTTTCCACTTTTTGAGAGCTAGCGTCACTCTCGGGTACCACCGCTGTGGCTACGGCAGCAGCGGAGCGGGCGTCTCCGCTTCTAGGCCGGTATGCACACTACCAAGCCTTAGACCCCTCTCATACGGCTCTATACACGTCCAAGGTGCACTCTAGAGTCTCGCGTACGTACTTTGCTGACAACCCGTCAGTCTTGTTGGGTCAGATGTGCGTTATCGGGGGTCATCCTACAGACCGCAGTGTAAAACAACCCACTGGCCCCTCTAACCCTCACAACCGCTTGGTGCACCGTACTGCCATCGGTGTGACGAACGGCCAGTACCGCATGCCCCGCCACTATATTTATGCACATGCAAGTATTTCATTCCGAGCCTTCCGCTCGCAGGACCAAACCCGTCCTGAAAACCCTCAAACCCAACCCGGGTGAGAACGCACATTAGTGCCTTTATTCCAACTACCTCAAACCCTAAACGGGTGAGCATATATCATGAATCTCTCCAAACCTACACGGGCGAGAAGGTACAATAATGTCCTAACCTATCAGACTACTCTTGTCTACGGGTTATTATACTTAGAGATTTAAGGTTACTCCCCGGACTGCCCCCGGTATTCCCTGTGAAGGGCTCTCAAGGGGCACTAGGAACTGTGTTGGGATTATGCCCAGTGTTCCCTTTCGTAAGGATATTTATTTTAGTTGATGGCTACCCATGTTTCGCCCCAGCTCTCTTTTTTGCTCTGAAACAACCCTAGTGACTTAAGATCTTACCGGGAAACCGACGGTCTTCCGTCGACCCCCACTCCAGTTGCTACCTAAAGACTTGCACTTTTGACCCCATCACTAAGACCATACTACCCACCAGGGATCATTCATGTTGCACTCTCTTATTTCTTTCGATAATCAATCCCCTGGATACCCCTAAGGCAAGACCTATTTATGTTATATGCAGACCATGTCCTATTATTACCCTAAAATGGAATCTTCCAAACCTTAAGGCATCTTGCCCCTAAATATTTATCCTAGGGTGGTGTGGGCTAAGGGAACTACCCTATGAATTCTCATAATTTTCCTTGGCTAAATAGTCCTTTAATTAAATCTTTTAAATTAATTACAAGGTCACTTTACACATGAAGTAATATGATTTAACATCCAATGACCTATGTAATTTTTCTTGAGTTGTATAATGATAAAATATTACTGTCTACAGAGTTTCATAATTTTCCTTGGACTATTTATATCAATTCCTTATTTAATTCCAAATTCACATAATTTCCATTTTCCAAATGAAGTATAGGTAATATGTAATCCACAATTCCAGGAAAATTACAGAACATATAACACATTAATTTATGACTATTGGCAGAGTTTCATCAACTTTGATTGTGTAATGGCCTATCAATTTCCATTCTTACATATTTACCAAAAATGCCATTATATTAATTTAAAAACTATAAATACACCCATTAATTCTGAAAACTTTATGCAAGACTAATAATACAATTTACAGCAGTAGAAATATTTCCAAATTTTTCTGAGGTGCATATCCATCAATTCAAGAATAAATGAAATAAGGGTAAAATGGGCATTTTAAGATATTTTGTTCCAAAAGCTCTTCAAACAGAAGGATCAAATTTTTCCTAAGTCAAATGTAACCTTATCTATATCTTAGCAAAGTTTGAGGATTTGTGCTTGAGGAAAACCTATTTTCCAAATTTATTTTCAAAAGAGCTACATTTAAAATAAATTCCAATAAATTTGATTTTTGATTCCAAAAATCCCATAATTAATTTGAGGGGTGAAATTTACCCTAATGAACCACTGTAAACAAATCCAAGATTTTTGCATGCCTTCAATAGGCTGAATACACAATATTTGAACTATTGCTATTAGCACACCAAGGCAAAATATGAACTAACACATGCAAGTGGATTTTCCAACATGCAGTGATCCAAAGGTGATAACATTTTTATCATGCACCAAGGATGTACCCAATGACCTACCTCCAAAAGTTGGGGTCATGAGGAGTCATATAACTGCATAAATTGCATTTATTTACATTTTGACATTTTGACCAAAACTATAGGAGAAATTGTTTCAAAAATTCCTAACTTTTGGCAGGGGCTAGGTATGCCCTAATCATGCATGCACCCAAAATTTGGGGCCATGGTGATTGCTGGTTTGACTTGGGCATCCAATTGAATTTCTGCCCTAGTCTAGGTCCAGTCCTAGGAGAAATGCCCTACAGGACTGTACACTACACCAAATCACAACTTTAAGGTGGCAAATTAAAGGTAAGACAGTCAGCTACATATTTCAATTAGGGTCTAGCTTCTGGAAATGCCCTTAAGAGGCCTAAAAATAACATTCAAAATGACTGTATTTATGTGACAGAATTTATACAATGCATCACATTTAAATTAAATCATATTAATAGATTTGCACAAATCTTAAAGCGAAACCGACGGGATCCGTTCATCTTCTCCAATGGATCAAGGGCCGAGATTCAGTTTTCCTGGGTGATGTTTGCTGGCGGTTTCCGGCCAGCTGAGCCACCACCACCGCCGGCGGATGTCGCCACCACCTTCGCTAAGGTGGGGGCTAGCGTTTCCCGGCGGTGGGGCCGCCGGAGTTGGCTCCTCCGGTGAACCCGAGCAAGAAGATAAAGCCCGGATTTTCTCATTTTCCTCTCATGGCATCAGGCTCGATTGAGCCCGATATCTCCCTAAATGGATCTAGAAATCTAGTACAGGTAGAGGTGAGGTGAAACGAACCAGGATTGGGGCTTTGCGGCGGGTCAGGCGGCGGTTTGCCATGGTGGTGGTGCGTCGGCGAGCTCCACCCCGAAAGCTTGATTCTCCACCGTTCTCCATGTTCCAGCACTCGAATTCCACTCCTTTCTACCTCCTGAAGCTATTGGCGTGGTCTGTTTGGGCTGAGTTTGGCTGTTTATGGAGATATAACCTATGTGAGCTCGGTTTGAGCTTTGGTTGCTCCGCCCCTGCTGCCAAGTGGCTCTCAGCCCCTATTTTCTGCTGGAATGGAGTGAGGAGGTCGTCCAGCTAGTTTTGGGCAGAGGAAATCAGCTGAAAGGGTGGCCATGTGGCCACCATTCCCTTTCATCCCCATTTTTCTCTCCTCTTTCTCTCAAAATCCCAATTCTACCCCCTTACATGCATTCTCTCTCCTGATTTAGAGGGGTAGGACTAGTATAATTCACTTGGGATGGCCATGGGACAAATTTGGTGGGCTTGGTCCAATGGAGGATGGCTTGGTCTTCATTTCACTCTTTTAGGTCAAATAGTTGACTATGTTGACTTTGAGTTGACTTGGTCAACCATGGTGGGTGGGCTGACCCCATTTGATGGAAATGGGTCTAGTGGCACCACCCAACTTGGGTTGGGTCAAGGGGGTGCCCTACTTAGGCTAATTGGGTTTATGAGTGTGGGTTTGACCAAATTAAGCCCAAGGTTGACTTTGGTCAGTTGGGGTCAAAGTGTTGACCTAGTGACATGCCCTAGGGTCCACTTAGATTGTTTTTAGGGTTAGGGCAATGTGGTGGGGTCATAGTGTGGCTAGGGTCCCCACTTAGGCTGGTTTGACCTAGTTTGACTATGGTCCTATAGTGGGCCCCACATGGCTACCACCCACTACCTAGGGTCAAACATAGTTGATCTCCTTAAATCTCACCCCATGCCTAACCCAATCTAAGTTGAGGGGTCCAGAAGTAACATGGGATGTTACAAATTCCAATAAACAAGAAAATAATTTCGTCCCAGAAATTTAAGTTCGGGTCTACGGTGTTCTACTTGCAAGAATTTTTAAGAAACTTTAAAACATAACTTGAAAGTACCTGATGCGAATAGCTCCGGGTGTTGCTCCAGCATCAGATCCCTCGGCTCCCAGGTGTGCTCCTCCCGTCCATGGTTGGACCACAGCACCTTCACAAGAGGGACCTTCTTCTTCTGCAACACTCGGATGGATGTATCGTCAATCCGGATCGGCTCCAATCTAACTGATCTGTCAGGCTCTACCGGTCCGGCTGTGGTAGTAATGTGCTGCTCCGGCCGAAGGAGAGCTCTTCATAAGGAAGAGACATGGAAGACATCATATAATGCACCCAACTCCGGTGGCAGCTGCAGTCGGAAGCCAAGGGGCCGATCCGCTCCAGGATCAGGTATGGCCCCATGTATCGTGGATTGAGCTTCTTGTAACTCCGGACCCGAGAGACACTGTGTACTGGACGTATCTTCAAGAATACTCTGTCTCCAACCTGGAACTCCACCTTCCGGTGCCGAGCATCACAATACTTTGACTGCCTGCTCTGGGCCTCTAGTAGCCGATCCCTGATCAGTCGAATCTGAACCTCAGTATCCTCTATATAATCCGATCCAAGAGCCCTGGTATCCACATCCTGAACCCATCATAGCGGTGTCCGACATCTCCTCCCATAAAGTGCCTCATATGGAGCCATCCTGATGCTAGCCTGGTGGCTGTTATTGTACGAGAACTCAATCAGTGGCAGCAGCCTCTCCCAAGGCTTCCCCGTATCCAATATGCATAGTCTGAGCGGGTCCTCCATGGTCCGGATGGTCCGCTCAGTCTATCCGTCGGTCTGCGGATGGAAGGCGGTACTAAAAGTAAGCCGAGATCCCAAGTAAGAATGCACAGCCCTCCACTCGCTCGAAGTGAACCGACCATCACGGTCCGAAACAATCGTCCTGGGAATGCCATGATATCTGACGAACTGCTCCACAAATAATCTCACCAGAACTGCAACTGGGGCATCCTTCCGAACTAGAATAAATCGCGCTACCTTGGTCAGTCTATCCACTATGACCCATATAGAATCATGCCCAGAGTTGGAGCGAGGCAATCCGTGTACAAAGTCCATAGCAATGTCCTCGAACTTCCATTCTGGAACTGGCAGTGGCTGTAGTAAACCTCCCAGGCTCTTGCATTCTGCTTTCACACGCTGGCACGTCTCGCAATGGGTCACAAAATCCGGGATCTCCCTCTTCATCCCGGGCCAATACATAGACCTCCTCAAATCTGCCCACATCTTGGTGATGCCGGGGTGCACTGAATATCTGGAGCAATGAGCCTCTCTGAGTATGTCATCCCGGATACTGCCTCCTGCTGGTATGTAGATGTGCCCACAGAATCAAAGAAGATCATCCTGTAGCGCGTCGTCCTCAACCTTGCCCCTCTCCAGGGCACTAAAGATCGGCTGTAACGCAGCATCCAGCCTCTGATGTGTTCGGATGCGCTCCTGTATATCATCGTCACTGATCATTGAGCTCAAATACTCTCGATACACTACTGGCTCGGTCTCAGATACCATGGTAATGTGCCTGTCCTCCATCATCTGTAGCAGCTCTATAGACATCAACCGGGGCTCCGGTCCAGAAGTGCCGGCCCTCCTGCTCAAAGCATCTGCTACCGTTTTCGCTTTTCCCGGATGGTAGTGGATCTTGTAATCATAATCACAGAGGAATTCCAGCCATCTCCTTTGTCTCAGGTTTAAGTCCTTCTGTGTATCGATATATTTAAGATTCTTGTGATCTGAAAAGATGTCACAATGAATCCCATATAAGTAATGCCTCCATATCTTTAGGGCGAATACCACAGCCCCGAGCTCTAGGTCATGTACTAGATAGTTATGCTCATGCTTCTTCAACTGTCTTGAAGCATAAGCAATAACATGTCCATGCTGCATCAGGACTGCACCCATCCCCTGATAGGAGGCATCCATGTAGATCTGGAATCCTTCGCTCCTGGATGGAAGCGCAAGAATGGGGGATGAGATGAGTCGGTCCTTCAGCTCCTGAAATACTGTCTCGCACCGCTCTGACCAAACAAAATCTGCGTCCTTCTTCGTCAAGGACGTGAGGGGGAGTGCTATCCTCGAGAACCCCTCCACGAACTTGCGATAATACCCTGCTAGTCCCAAGAAACTGCGGATGTCAGAAGCGGTCTTCGGTCGTGGCCAATCCCTCACTGTCTCTATCTTGGCTGGGTCCACTGCTAATCCAGCCCCACTGATCGTGTGTCCCAGGAAAGCCACCTCCTGCAGCCAGAATTGGCACTTTGAAAATTTTGCGTACATCTGGGACTCCCTCAGCCTCTGCAAGACCTGTGCCAGGTGCTCCGTATGCTCCTCCTGAGTCCGAGAATATATAAGAATGTCGTCGATGAATACAATCACGAAGCGGTCTAAGAAGGGCTCGAATACATGGTTCATTAGACTCATGAATGCGGCAGGGGCATTCGTGAGCCCAAAAGGCATCACCGTGAACTCGTATAATCCATAGCGTGAGCTGAATGCCGTCTTCGGTATGTCCTCTTCCCTGATACGGAGCTGGTAGTAGCCGGATCGCAAATCTAGCTTGGAGAACCAGAAGGCTCCCTGCAGCTGGTCAAATAACTCATCTATCCGAGGCAGAGGATAGGTATTGCGGACCGTTAACCGGTTCAGCTCCCGGTAATCTATGCATAGTCGCAATGACCCATCCTTCTTCTTCACAAAGAGAACTGGCACTCCCCACGGCGATGAACTGGGCCGCACAAATCCTGACTCGATTAGCACCTGTAGTTGAGTCCTGAACTCTGCTAACTCCCTGGGATCCATCCTGTAGGGTGCCCGGGACACCGGCCTCTCTCCCGGTATTAGCTAAATCCTGAAATCCAAGTCTCTAGCAGGTGGTAGCCCGGGCAATTTCTCTGGGAATACATCGGAGAAATCCCGGAGCACCAGAATATCTGAAATAGTCATCTCTGCTCCCACCATCTCGAAGCAGATAAGATAAACTTCTTCTCCCTGCTCGTGGGCCTTCACAGCCTGTACAGAAGATAACAATAGGTGGCAGATAGGCTAAATACCTTCAACGATAACATGAGAGTCGCCATGCCTTAGCGTGATCCTCCTGGACGGACAATCTATCTGAGCATGGTTCTGATGCAACCATGTTATGCCCAAGATCAAGTCGAAGTCCTGCAGCTTTAGAATAGTTGCTGGCTCCTCAAAAGCCTTGCCGCTAATCTCGGCCTCCATATCATAATGTGCAGTGGTCCGCAGCTCTGACCCATCGGGTAGACGCACCCTCATCTCTAGTCCAGGAAACCTCTCCACGCCTTCGAGTCCGTCGATGAAGGCCTCGGATACGAACGAGTGCGAAGCACCCGTATCGAAGAGAGTGTAAGCGGGATTGCCGCTGATCATAACTATTCCTGAGGTTTGTTTACGTTAAAATTAACTGTTATCCTATAGTTCCAAGTACTATATATAATTGAAAATTCAAGAATTTTAATAATTAACTTTAAGTACCTGTGATAACCTCCTCGGGGTTTCTCTGCTCTGTGAGGTCCAAGGCGTATATCTGCTCCTGCTCGCATCTCCTGTCGTGATATCCCCGGCCTCGGCCTCGTCCTCGGCCTCGTCCTCTGTCCTGCTGTACTGGGGCCACTGGAGGTGGAGGAGGAGGAGGAGGATGGAATCGATGCGGGCACTCCGACCTAATGTGCCCGGGCTGGCGGCATCCGTAACAAACTACCTGTCGGTGGCCTCGGTCATCCTGTCTCCTCGGATCATGCATCTGTAGAGGTGGGGGAGCCAATGCTGGAGGTGGCCCCTGCTCATGCCTGAAGTTGGAACGACGACGTCCCCCACCCTTCTTGTATCCGATAGTCCTGCCTCTCTGAGAGCCCCTGCTGCTCTCTCCTGATATCGACCCATCAAATGGTCTCTTCCCTCCGGCTTGCACCATCAGCTGATCAGCCTCTAGCTTCTTTGCCATCTCGATGATCTGCCTAGATGTGCCATGAGAAATGAACAGCAAGACCTGCCTCAAATCGTCCCTGAGGCCCCGGTAGAACCTCTTGGCATACCTCCTATCATCGGTATCCTGAATCCCTGCGAACCTGGCCAAATGAGAGAACTCTCTCTGATACTCGATCACCGATCTAGTCCCCTGCCTGAGGTTCAAAAACCTCTCCTCCAAGGCATCTCTGTCCGTAGCAGAGACGAAGTTCTCCAGAAATACATCGCCAAACTCCTCCCATGATATCTCTGACAGCTCAAAGTCTGCATATGTAGACTCCCGTACTGATTTCCACCATCTCTTCGCATGAGCCTCCAGTGCAGAGGTGGCTAGAGGTACTGCCTCGCCGACCGGGCAGCTGATGCCTGCTAAGATCTCGTGTATGGCCTCCAGCCATCTTCCGTCTTTACTGCATCCTCTGTCCCACGGTACGTCGGTGGGGACAGGCTCTTGAATGCACTCAGCCAGCTCGACCCCGGATTTGGCTGTGGAGCCGGGACTTGCTGGAATCTAAAGGCATCCAGAATCGCCGTCAAGGTCTGACCCATCTCCGTATGTAGGAATGGAGTGACAGCTGGAGGGAGAGGAGCCACATTTTGTGGCGCGGTGACCTGTGGAGGTTGCATAAAGGTAAGGTTAAAACAGAACTGGCCTAACTCATTGTACTTTGTGGACCATTTATGTGACTTTTGCACATGGGCACACCACTGCTTCCGCTGCATAGTTTGTCCGCAAACTAATGCTCGGGCGGGGGTGGTCCCATGTTGTGGAGTTCTTTCTCATATGATCGTTGTTCAAATGATACCAGTTTGTAAGACCCCTTCCTCCCCCCGTACCAAGGAGGCTACCGGGTCTTATTCCCAGAACCGCCGTCTTACGGTGGCACTAACGCACGGGTTAGTCGACACCGCAACACGCCGATCCTGCTGGCTAGTACGATCATTTAACATGTAGGCCAATATGAGAAGAAAGAGTAAAGCAGTATATAAATCCACTAGTCCACAAGTCACATAGTATAATCATATAAATGAAATGAAAAGTACACCAATATAGTCGACAGAAGAGTACAAAAGAAAGAGTAATAAGGGCTTATGCCCGGTACATCAAATCAACTCTCTTACTCACAAATAAAAACGGAAGCTATGCTAATACATCAGAACTCGTCCCACCTGAGGACGCACAGTAGTGGTAGTAGCCTGCTGAAGCGGTATGTGCTCCTCAAGTCCTTCCTCCTCGACGAGCTGGTGCTCCATCTCCACGGGCTCCTAAAAACAGTTTGGTCACCGACCATTAGTCAAAAAGACTAAGTCGTTTCCTCCACATCTCGCCCCGCAGCTCCTAGGCACAGAGCGGGAGGACGAAGCGGAGGACAATAAGGGGTAGCAAAAGTGGAAGCAGGTGACAGAATCTAACTAGCAGTTGTAATAAGTAATAATGATCTACTCTAGCAGTTCTAAGTATAGTACAAGTAAGTAAGAGCAGTACAGAAAAGGAAGTAAGACAGCAGTAAAAGCAAGTAAATCAACTATTCTACCACTATACTATCATCACAAAAGTACCCTAACTTATATAACTGCCCATACAAATATATAAGTTAGGATTTCCCGGAATTTTAACTTATCATATAAAATAGCCCATACTAATTTATATGATAAGGATCTATGAAGCGTATGACGTAATATGAATGAATGTTATGATGCAATTTTATGAACAGGCAAGTGCAACTCACACACAACGACTCTGTGATCACAGACCTTTAGTTCCCACTTTTTGAGAGCTAGCATCACTCTCGGGTACCACCGCTGTGGCTACGGCAGCAGCGGAGCGGGCGTCTCCGCTTGTAGGCCGGTATGCACACTACCAAGCCTTAGACCCCACTCATACGCCTCTGTACACATCCAAGGTTCACTCTAGAGTCTCGCGTACGTACTTTGCTGACAACCCGTCAGTCTTGTTGGGTCGGATGTGTGTTATCGGGGGTCGTCCTCCAGACCGCAGTGTAAAACAACCCACTGGCCCCTCTAACCCTCACAACCGCCTGGTGCACCGTGCTGCCATCGGTGTGACGAACGGCCAGTACCGCATGCCCCGCCACTATATTTATGCACATGCAAGTATTTCATTCCGAGCCTTCCGCTCGCAGGACCAAACCCGTCCTGAAAACCCTCAAACCCATCCCGGGTGAGAACGCACATTAGTGCCTTTATTCCAACTCCCTCAAACACTAAACGGGTGAGCATATATCATGAATCTCTCCAACCCTACACGGGCGAGAAGGTACAACAATATCCTAACCTATTAGACTACTCTTGTTTACGGGTTATTATACTTAGAGATTTAAGGTTACTCCCAGGACTGCCCCCGGTATTCCCTGTGAAGGGCTCTTAAGGGGCACTAGGAACTGTGTTGGGATTACGCCTAGCGTTCCCTTTCGCAAGAATATTTATTTTAGTTGATGGCTACCCATGTTTCACCCCAGCTCTCTTTGTTGCTCTGAAACAACCCTAGTGACTTAAGATGTTACCGGGAAACCGACGGTCTTCCGTCGACCCCCACTCCAATTGCTACCTAAAGACTTGCACTTTTGACCCCATCACTAAGACCATACTACCCAGCAGGGATCATTCATGTTGCACTCTCTTATTTCTTCCGATAATCAATCCCCTGGTAACCCCTAAGGCAAGACCTATTTATGTTATATGCAGACCATGTCCTATTATTACCCTAAAAATGGAATCTTCCAAACCTTAAGGCATCTTGCCCCTAAATATTTATCCTATGGTGGTATGGGTTAAGGGAACTACCCTATGAATTATCATAATTTTCCTTGGCTAAATAATCCTTTAATTAAATCTTTTAAATTAATTACTAGGTCACTTTACACATGAAGTAGTATGATTTAACATCCACTGACCTAGGTAATTTTTTCTGAGTTGTATAATGATAAAATATTACTGTCTACAGAGTTTCATAATTTTCCTTGGATTTGTATATCAATTCCTTATTTAATTCCAAATTCACATAATTTCCATTTTCCAAATGAAGTATAGGTAATATGTAATCCACAATTCCAGGAAAATTACAGAACATATAAAACATTAATTTATGACTATTCGAAGAGTTTCATAAACTTTGATTGTGTAATGGCCTATCAATTTTCATTCTTACATATTTACCAAAAATGCCATTTTATTAATTTAAAAACTATCAATACACCCATTAATTCTGAAAAATTTATGCAAGACTAATAATACAATTTTACAGCACTATAAATATTTCCAAATTTTTCTGAGGTGCATATCCATCAATTCAAGAATAAATGAAATAAGGGTAAAATGTGCATTTTAAGATATTTTGTTCCAAAAGCTCTTCAAACAGAAGGATCAAATTTTTCCTAAGTCAAATGTAACATTATCTATATCTTGGCAAAGTTTGAGGATTTGTGCTTGAGGAAAACCTATTTTCCAAATTTATTTTCAAAAGAGCTACAGTTAAAATAAATTCCAATAAATGGTATTTTTGATTCCAAAAATCCCATAATTAATTTGAGGGGTGCAATTTACCCTAATTAACAACTGTAAACAAATCCAAGATTTTTGCATGCCTCCATTAGGCTGAATACACAATATTTGAACTATTGCTATTAGCACACCAAGGCAAAATATGAACTAACACATGCAACTGGATTCTCCAACATGCAGTGATCCAAAGGTGCTGAAATTTTTATCATGCACCAAGGATGTCCCCAATGACCTACCTCCAACATTTGGGGTCATGAGGAGTCATATAACTCCATAAATTGCATTTATTTACATTTTGCCATTTTGACCAAAACTATAGGAAACAATGTTTCCAAAATTTCTACATTTTGGCAGGGGCTAGGTATTCCCTAATCATGCATGTACCCAAAATTTGGGGCCATGGTGATTGCTGGTTTGACTTGGGCATCCAATTGAATTTCTACCCTAGTCTAGGACCAGTCCTAGGAGAAATGCCCTACAGGACTTTACACTACACCAAATCACAACTTTAAGGTGGCAAATTAAAGATAAGACAGTCAGATACATTTTTCATTTAGGGACTAGTTTCTGGAAATGCCTCTAAGAGGCCTAAACATAACATGCAAAATGACTGTATTTATGTGACAGAATTTATACTATGCATCACATTTAAATTAAATCATATTAATAGATTTGCACGAATCTTAAAGCGAAACCGACGGGATCCGTTCATCTTCTCCAATGGATCAAGGGCCGAGATTCAGTTTTCCTGGGTGATGTTTGCTGGCGGTTTCCGGCCAGCTGAGCCACCACCTTCGCTAAGGTGGGGGCTAGCGTTTCCCGGCGGTGGGGCCGCCGGAGTTGTCTCCTCCGGCGAACCCGAGCAAGAAGAAAAAGCCCAGATTTTCTCATTTTCCTCTCATGGCATCGGGCTCGATTGAGCATGATATCTCCCTAAATGGATCTAGAAATCTAGTACAGGTAGAGGTGAGGTGAAACGAATCTGGATTGGGGCTTGGCTGCGGGTTAGGCGGCGGTTTGCCATGGTGGTGGTGCGCCGACGAGCTCCACCGCGAAAGCTTGATTCTCCACCATTCTCCATGTTCCAGCACTCGAATTCCACTCCTTTCTACCTCCTGAAGCTATTTGTGTGGTCTGTTTGGGCTGAGTTTGGCTGTTTATGGAGATATCACCTATGTGAGCTCGGTTTGAGCTTTGGTTGCTCCGCCCCTGCAGCCAAGTAGCTCTCAGCCCCTATTTTCTGCTGGAATGGAGTGAGGAGGTCGGCCAGCTGGTTTTGGGCAGAGGAAATCAGCTGAAAGGGTGGACATGTGGCCACCATTCCCTTTCATCCTCATTTCTCTCTCCTCTTTCTCTCAAAATCCCAATTCTACCCCCTTGCATGCATTCTCTCTCCTGATTTAGAGGGGTAGGACTGGTCTTATTCACTTGGGTTGGCCATGGGCCAAATTTGGTGGGCTTGGTCCAATGGAGGATGGCTTGGTCTTCATTTCACTCTTTTAGGTCAAATACTTGACTATGTTGACTTTGAGTTAACTTGGTCAACCATGGTGGGTGGGCTGACCCCATTTGATGGAAATGGGTCTAGTGGCACCACCCAACTTGGGTTGGGTCAAGGGGGTGCCCTACTTAGGCTAATTGGGCTTATGAGTGTGGGTTTGACCAAATTAAGCCCAAGGTTGACTTTGGTCAATTGGGGTCAAAGTGTTGACCTAGTGACATGCCCTAGGGTCCACTTACATTGTTTTTAGGGTTAGGGAAATGTGGTGGGGTCATAGTGTGGCTAGGGTCCCCACTTAGGCTAGTTTGACCTAGTTTGACTATGGTCCTATAGTGGGCTCCACCTGGCTACCACCCACTACCTAGGGTCAAACATAGTTGATCTCCTTAAATCTCACCCCATGCCTAACCCAATCTAAGTTGAGGGGTCCAGAAGTAACATGGGATGTTACACTGCGCAAGCGCTCAAAGGGCCCCTTCGACAGTGGCTTCGTGAAGTTCTCAGCAAGATTATCTTCACTCTGAACATGCCAGACCAGTAGAGATCCTTCCAACACCTTCTACCTGATGAAATGGTGATCAATCTATATATGCTTGGTCCTGGCATGACATAATAGATTGTTAACCAGTTTGAGAGCACTCTCATTGTCACCCCGGAGTAAAGTCGTCCCTTGCACTTCTTCATGAACATCCTCTATAAGCCTCCTCAAGCAGATGGCTTCCCGAGAAGCCAAGGCGGAAGCCTTATACTCTGTCTCCGTAGTTGAGACGGACACCGAGTCCTTCTTCTTGCTACACCACGAGATGCTAGCTGAACCGCAAGTGAACACATAACCTGAAGTAGACCTCTGATCATCTGAATCACCGTCATAGTCAGCATCCGTGTACCCAAGCAATGCAAACTCCGAGTCCCTTCCATAGAGGAGTCCTATGTCAGAAGTCACCTTGACATACTTCAGAATACCCTTCGCTGCCACTAGATGAGATTTCCCTGGTTCAGCCATAAACCGACTTACTCGGCCAACAGCATAAGCAATGTTCGGCCTTGTAATCGTCAGGTAAATCAAACTCCCAACAAGAGCCCTGAACACCAAGGGATCATGAAGAACCCTTCCCTCATCTCGTCGAAGCTTCAGACCAGGTTCCAGTGGAGTAGAGCACTTCTTCCCTTCGCCCATGCCGAACCGCTTCACAATGCGATCTGCATACCCTTTCTAGCAAATGAGAATCCCGCACTCCTTCCTCTCTGCTTCAAGACCGAGAAAGTGATGCAGCTCTCCCAAGTCTTTCATCTCGAAGCGTATAGCAAGATCAGCCCTGAGCCTTGCTACTTTCCCCTCCGAATTCCCTGTGATGATCATGTCATCCACATACAGCATGACCAAGACTTGTAGCTCCCCCTTCTTCTTGACGAACAAGCTTGAATCCGAGTTGGAATCAAGGTATCCACAGAATTGCAAGTACTCTGCAATCTTCTCATACCAAGCTATAGGAGCTTGCTTCAACCCATAAAGAGCTTTCCTGAGTTTGCAGACATAGTCCGGATGATCTTCAGAAACGAAACCAAGCGGCTGATCCATGAAGATGTCCTTGTCAATCTCTCCGTAAAGAACAACATTCTTAACATCGAGTTGCCACAACCTCCATCCCTTCCTAGCAGTCAAGGCGATTACCACTCTAACTGAAGTCATCTTCGCAACCGGACTAAACGTCTCCTCATAGTCTTCTCCATACTGCTGTGAGAATCCTCTAGTGACCAGGCGAGCCTTGAACCTATCAATGCTCCCATCAGCCTTCTTCTTCAACTTATACACCCACTTGCAAGTAACCGGAGTAATGTCATCAACCTTGGGCACAAGGTCCCAGGTTTCAATCTTCTTCAGAGCATCAATCTCTTCTTTCATGGAACCTTCCCACTCCTTCACTCCAGTGGCCTCGTTGAAGGTTGCAGGCTTTCACTCATCCAGAGGACCTGCAAAGAAGCAGGAGATAAAGCTCACTACATTCCCATCACAGTACCGAGCCGGTGGCATAACAACCCTCTTCGATCTCCGAAGGGTGGGCTCCTTGCTCACTGTTTTCGTTGCTTCTTCGGACTCAACTCCTACTTGGGGCAAGCATTGAGCAGTGCTCCCCTTGCCTCCTAAGCCAGAAGGCTCAGCCTCGGAGTTAGAAGCAACAGGAGCTGCTGGTGAAACAGCAAGCTCCTCTTCCAAGCCTTCAGCAGCCACGACCGGTGCTTCATCAACCTTGCTACTTCCGGTTAGCTCAACTGAGCCACCTCCATATAACGTCAGCTCGTCAAAGACAACTTCTCTTGACACCACGAACTTCTTCATCGCAGGGTCCATGCATTTCCATCCCTTCTTCCGCTCATCGTAGCCAACAAAGACAATCTTCCTTGCCTTCGCATCCAGCTTAGTCCATGAAGCATCAGGGACATGCACGTAGCAAGTCGAACCGAACACCCTAAGGTGTCCCACACTAGGCTTCTCCTTCAACAACAGCTCAAAAGGATTCTTCATGTTGATAGGGCTGAGCGGCATCCGGTTGATGACATAAACAACACAAGACATCCCCTCCACCCAAAAGGACCTTGGGATATCTTTCGCATGAAGCCAGCATTTGCAGATCTCCGTCAGATGACGGATCTTCCGGTCCGCTACCCCATTTTGTTGTGGAGTGTGAGCACAAGTAAGCTCTCGTTGGATCCCGTGCTTCATGCAGAAGTTAGAAAACTCGGAGAGATGAACTCACCACCTTGTCCGTTCTAAGATTCTTGATTCGCAAGCCAAGCCGGCCTTCTACCAACTCCTTAAACTCCACAAACAAACAAAAGGCTTCTGACTTCTCCTTTAAGAAGTACACCCAAGTATACCTTGAGTAGTCATCAACCAAGACAAGCACGTATCTGCTTCCACCAAGGCTGGCAGTAACCGTTGGTCCCATCAAGTCGCCGTGAATGCACTCCAATGGTTGCTTGCTCGTTGTTTGTGACTTATCAAACGGAAGGCGATGTGCCTTACCGTATTGACATCCCGCGCAAACATGTCCATCACCAAAGGAGGACAACTTAGGCAACCCTTTCACCATACTTTTACTAGCCAGCGCCTTCAACTTGTCCATGCCTACATGCCCCAGCCTCTCATGCCAGATAGCAGCGCTATCGTTGGCCCTCATCCTATCAACATAAGAATTTGTGGCAAGAACAAACAAGTTCTTCACCCTCCTTCCAACATGAGCAACATCAGCCTTCACTGCTGATACGTTGCGAAGGAACCTCACGTCTGTTGGCCCAAACAGAACGTGATACCCAATGTCCACCGTATTGGTCACCGAGAAGAGGTTCTTCTTCATGCCCGGCACGTGATACACACTCCTTAACGTGAGTGGCCCCTGATCACTACCCAAAGACACGACCCCCTCTTTCTCTACTGCATAAACAGTATTATCAGCAGTGATAATAGCTTCATTACCTGAGTAGGCTTGCATGGAGGTGAACTTCGACTTGTCTCCGGTGAGGTGATGACCACACCCGGAGTCCACGATCCACTCGCCGTTGAAGTCCTCAGCAGACAAGGCACGGACACAAGTGCCCGTCATGAAAGCTCCGCCCCATTCTGCTTCTTCACTTCTCGAGCAAGCTTCCTCCTTTCCCGCAGCACGCCTAGGCTGTAGTTTGACCTTGCAGTCCCGCTTGAAGTGCCCTCGCTGATGACACCGGTAGCACTTCAAATTCTTCTTCCAGTCCTTAGGAGCATTGCTCCTCTCCGACTAATATGAAGTTGAAGCCTCCTTCTCACAAGCGACCTGCACCTTCTTCTTCTTCTTATTCCCTTCCCATCCTTTCTTCTTGCCTGAGAAGAGAGCTTCGCTGCCTTCCTGATTAAGATTAACTCCAGCCATCTGCCTTGCCAAGCTCTCCTCCAATGCAAGCAGATTCTCCAGGTCCAGCAAAGACGGCTGAGTAGCCCACCCTTGAACAGATGTCACAAAGGCCACATACTCCTTCCGCAAGCCGCGGATAATGTACCTTTTCATCTTAACCTCAGAGATAGGCTCATCAGGATCCAGTGCCGACAGCTCAGCACACAAGATCTTCATCTTTAAGAAGTACTTCGAGATGGAAAGGTCTCCCTGAGTTGATCTAGCCAACTCATTCTCCAGAAACTGAAGCCGTGCCACATTCTTCCTATTGAACAACTCATCAATGGTTGTCCAAATATCAGCAGCCGACTCACATCCAATGATGTGATCAAACAGTTCTGGTGACATGGCCCTCTTGAGGATAAACTCCGCCTTAGCATTTTTTTTCCTCCAGAGCCTAACCTGCTCAGCAGTACCGAACGCAGCAGTCCCTTCCTGTCTGATGTCACTACCGACGACTTCCCACAGCTCCTCGCCTAGAATATAACTCCATGCATGACTTCCACTTCTTGAAGTTAGTCGGCTTTAAGAGTTCAATGCCAAGACCCCTTGCAAAGCTCCCTTCCATTGCAATACCTGCTTGGATAAGCCTTCAGAAGCACAGAGCACCAACACAGGTTGATCACCACTCAAACACAGAGCACAATACTGGTTGACGACCGCTCAAGCAACTGAACCTCCCTCTGAAACAATGTTAAATTTTCTCAAGGTGGTCAGCAAGATATCCCAAACGCCAAATGAATATCTTCGGAACTACCCAGTTCACACCTTGAACCAGCGGAAACCCAGGGAGCAGGCTTAACACACCAATCACATGGAAGAACAAGCAGATCTTATATTCATTACAGTTCTTTATAATGCGAGGTATACGTAGCGAGACACGATTTCGCTAGTATAAATAGATGACAACAGAAAGCACCAAAAAAACAAGCCGGGAGGACAGCACCGGAGTCCGCCGAGACCGCCGAGGTCGCCGAGTCCTCTGAGATCGTCCGAACTTAAACTGCAATCCGTCGAATAGCCGCGGAGTCCGCCGAAGCCGCGAGGCCGCACGGACACACCGTTATTCACCTCCTGCTGATGAACTGAGGAACAGACCGCCTACCCGCCTGAGACCGGCGGACAGGTTATTGAAGCTGGCAAAGTTGAAACAGAGCTGACAAGCCGCAGAGCGACCTTCTGCTGAATCCGCATAGACCGCACAACTTCCAAGTACTTGACCGAAGTCACAGCCAAACTCCGGGATCCTTGAAGCTACCCGCGTGACCTGCACACAGCACACAGTTAACTCTGAATCAATCCGCGTGGACAAAAAAACTGAGACCGCAGCATCTCGCCAAACCCAACTTACTGTTCACTCAGTTTCTGTAGACCTGCCAGGGGGGTCCTATTTATAGGCGAGGTGAGGAGTGTGGTCACCGCCCTAGAGATAGAGACACCGCCCCAGCCCGCGCGATAGCAAAACACCGTCCGCTGAGTCCGCAAGGACTTAGCCGGATATCAAGGAATAAACCGCCAGGAGCAAGGCAACTTTGGCGAACCCTCATCAGTCCGCCCAAGCTATGCGGACAAGGCATCAGCCCGCAAACCCTCCAACCACTGCAGGACAGCAACCCCCTTCAATGGCTGTCCGCACAAACTCGAGGCAGTCCGCAAGACTCAAGCCTCAATCCGCCACAAGTCTACGACCAAAGGCAGATAGCAACAGTCCTCCCGGTCAACAACGGACTAGGCGGATACTGCGGGCACCATGGTCTTGGCACAGAGTGTGACCAAGCCCAAAACCATCAAAGGCCAATGCGAGCATGGTAGACATAAACACCCGTCCGCTAAACACCCTAGCACACAGACCGCCAGCAGTCCGCAAGCTACTCGCACACCTGCCCAACGCAGCAGCCATCTCCCGGACTCCACACACCAGTCCGCCAACGACCTCCACAACAAGCACCTGCTGTATCACCAGAGCTCGAGAAGGCTTCAACCAAGCTCTAAGCCCAGTCCGCAACAGCCCATACCACGGACACACTAGTCCGCAAGCTTCCCGCGGACATGTGCCAAACCGCCAATCAGCACAAGCTTGCACCACGGCCACTGAGCAAAGCACCAGTCCGCAAGCCTCTATCCGCTTAGGCCGCTCCTTGGCTAAACCAATCAGCCAACGCCATATCCGCAGATAACAGGCCGCATAGTCCGCGGACTTCACCCAAACAACCTACTCAGAAGAACAGTCGGCTTCCACTAGACTTTCCACCAGGATGCACACAGCAGTCCGCCCAGTCCGCCTAGTCCGCCAATGCTGTCCGCCCAGGCTGCCCGGCCTATCCCGTCAACCACTTCCACTTCACAAATTTCAACGCAGAGGATTTGCTGAAATACAACATAATACTGATTCTCTCAAACACCTGTTCCAAATAGGTGGGAAAGCCGTAGACCATACAATCACTAGTATTGGTCATGTCATGGACAAATCAGTCACTCTAGAAAATAATGAAATTCAATTAAAAAAGAATGTTGAAAGTCACGACTTCATGATATGTGAAGAAGTTGGAAGGTTCAAAGAGGATGTTATAAGTACCCTATCTGTAAAAGTCAGAAAGGGTGAGGATAAAGTCAAAGAACAACCAAAGAAGCAAGTACAAGCAATGAAAGATAAATGGGACGATCAAATGAAAGAACTTCAAGCATCGGTGCTAAAGGAAGTTAAGAGCACAAAGCTTTATACATATGATACTGTAGTATGGACGCATAATCAGATTTTCTCTGACGTCTCAATTAATCCCTTTGCACCCACTCCTGCCAACCTGGATGTAAATAGACCAACATTCTCTCTAGGCCCTGAACATTTTGATGCTCCACCTCCTGACACATATGATGAAGTATTGGATTCTGAACAAGCTAATATGCCTCCTCAAGTAACTCCTGAGATACAGAAATCTAAAAGAAGAAAGTATGGTGATGGTGCCTCTGCTAGCAGGTCCACTCCCATGCCAGAGCATGCTGAAAGAGAATTTACTGAGGTCTGGAGCGCTACATCAAAATCCATTATTCTTGATTCTTTAAGAATTTTTACAGAATTCAATGGACACAAGGATGATTACTACTCTCATATTGAATGGATGCAATATGAAAAATCCATGACTCTCACAAGACTACATGATAGAAACTATAGTAGAGATAATCCAACTGCTCCTCCCAGAACAGCCAAGTATTTTCCAAAGCCATACATGTATTTCCAAAGACAAGAAGACAAACTTCAGAAGTAGCAATGATATACAAATTTGAAAGCGGAGAAGGGGGTATGCGTGGAGAAGACAAAGTTAAGGAATGAGAAGGTGAAAGTGTGATTGTGAGATGTTCTCTGATTCTATATTCGATGAAGGCAAGTGAACCTTATCACATATATTATAGGATATTTAAGTTCAATATCAAGGTCATATTACCCGGGGCGATTTGAGTATTTCTACTTCAAGGAGTTACTATTATCTTATCAAACAAAAGTTGTTGTGGGTTTGCTTACTAAATTAGAGAAGTGAAGAAGTTTTACTTGCAAATTAGAGAAAGGATAAATGATGATTAAGCGGTAGTGCTCGATCGAGAATCACCTCGGATTAAGTTGATCAAACGTGCAATAATAAACTTTAAATTAATAAGGCAAGATATCTTGACCATGGAGGTTCTTAATGCACGAACATGCTTCTATCGAAGTCATGCCCATCTGAGTTTAGGAAGGTCTGACCGAACTCTCACCCAAATCAGAGGCCTAAAGCTCGCTTTACGCTGTGAACCCCGCTATTGGATTCCACTCCAATCCAGGAGATTTAACGTCTACCACTCTCGAGGGATGCATGTAACTCTCTTCACTCTTGAGTGTTCACTCCAAACTACGAGCATCTCGGCTATCAAAGAGTGGAAACAAAGATGGAAAATATACATCGATAATACATCTCAAAACACGATTAATCAAGAGTGAATCATGATATAAGACTCATAAAGAAAAAGGAAAATAAGAGCATCACAACTTAATCAACTCGAACCTCAGATCATCATGATCGAGTACATGGAGGATTAGTTATTCATGGTGAAATGGAGAAAGAGAGTAAGTAGAAATGCTTGAAGAAAACAATGAAAAGGGCAAACTTTTTATTAACACTAAAAGAGAAATACAACTTGAAAAAAAAGGTTACAGGTGATGGAAATGAAAATATATACGAGCAATAACATTTAGATATTAAGAAATTACAACAACTAATACAAAAAGAGTAAACTAAGATAGATTAAAAAGCTTGAAATGAGAAGGGAGAGGAGAAACATAGAAAATTGGAAGAGAAATACAAGAAAACTAACGGGCAGAACCTCCCCTCTCACTCCAAAACTGCCTCCTGAAACCTTGGAGAAGGGCTCAATTTATAGAATTTTTTCGGGTTGGTTCACTCCCCCCTAACACGCCCGGGTCGGGCGTGTACCTGGGGTGTAACACATTCAGTGCACCTTTTTAGGCTGAAATTGAATGTTGGAGGTGACGTGCATTGTAGTTGAGTTACACGCCCATATGTCACGCCCTAGCAGGGCGTGTTCGGGGGGGTGGGGGTGGGGGTGAGGGGGGCATGACACATTCGGTGTGACGGTGGAGCGGGAAAAAGAACGTGCTGTGGCGATTCCTCGGGACTTGGGGACACGCCTCTGGAACACGCTCGTGTAGTGGTGACATGGGCGTGACAGAGGGGGTGTACACTGAGTTTCCAAGAAATGGAGTTTCGCACCGGTAGCTTAATTCCTCTGGGTTACATGCCCTAGGTACACGCCCTGGTAGGGCGTTGTCTTGGGGCGTGTAATAGCAAAATTCGGTTGAAAGTCGTGAAAACCTGCAAAAAGCAGAAAACGCATTAGTGACAATAAAATTTACAAAAGGGGGTCAATATAAGCACTTGAAAGACATGATTTGTGCTTTAAAAACCCGAAAATACCCTAATATTGTTGACTGCAAAACGTACTAACAAATTCCCCCAAGCTTAAGCATTGCTTGTCCCCAAGCAAAGATATAAAAACTAGCTAATCATAAAAAGTGACTAATTCAAAAAGTTTTAATCATGCTTACACAAGTACTATGCGAAATTCCAAGTAGGGAGATGATGAATTGTAAATATGACTATTTTGATATACATTAAAAAAATGGTTTTACTTTATTTTTGTTATTTTTACTTCATTTTCTGTAATACATTGCTCCTATTTTGTAAATATTTTCTAACTTCGTTTATTTTTGATTTTCTGATAAATTTGTAGAAATTTGCCAAAATTGGTCAGTACACGCCCGTGTTCCTTGGGACACGCCCGTGACCAGGGCGTGACACGTCAACAACCAGTGATTCAGCCAATTTTTTAAGAGAAAAGCCTGACACGCCGAGCCACACACCCGTGTCAATCCGACACGGGGCGTGACCAAGCCCGTGTCCATCCCGATCGATGATTTCAACTCGACGTTCGTCGAATCCAGAGGGACACGCCCGTGTCCGATGAGCGCCACGCCCGTGTCAGCCCGACACGCCCCGTGCCGAAGCCCGTGACCATCTCTCAATAATTTTCGCTCGACGTTTGTCGAGTGTCGACTCAACCCGACACGCCCACCGCCACGCCCGTGACCTGGGTCGTGACTTTCTCCACCTCGCCCGACAAACTGCCGCCGGCGAATCCCGAAGTCAACAATGCCTTTAATCGCCGAATGACACGCACACCATCACGCCTGTGACCAGGGGCGTGACCGCCGCATTTTCGGCTGCAAAGTCAAATCACCGTAAAATCTGTCACTTCACCGAAATCTACTGTTTAATAGTGCTGACATGCCCACCGACACACCCGTGTCGGAGGGCGTGTACTTGTAAAGTTTTGCCTATAAAAAGGCATCTGCTGTATGAGTTCAGGGTTCCAAATTTTTGAACCGTTTTGATGCTAAGGGCTGCCATTTGGAGCTAGTTTTGGGGCTATGTAAGGATCTTTCCCCCTCCTCCTCAAGTTGTTTTAAGCATTGTAATCAACCTTTTTTGTTAATAAAATCCTTTCTTTTCATCCTTTTAATGCTTTAAAAAATCTCTGAAGGCCTCCTTTTCATCAATCCTAAGTACTTTTAATTTCATTTTCATATGCGTGTGTGTGTATGAGCATAAAATTGCTAACTCTACTTTATGTTTTAAAATGGAAAAAATAATTTCTTTTACTATCATAACAACAAAATTTATAGTCGTTATTATAGCCGATTTCATTCTCAAACTCTTAAAAATTGGTTAGACTTAGGATTTTTATGCTTTAAAATTCGTTCTTATAAACTTGTAAAACGATAAAAAGTGATTTTCATTACTCCTAACTTAGATTTTCTTTTCCTTTTTTTTGTTACAAACCTTCTGCACTTTTTTAGTTTTCTTCACTTTTTAAACCATTTCACAAGCCTATAAGAATGAATAATGCGTTATTATAATTTTTCAAGAACTTAGAATTTTTGCAATTACAAAAAAAAATATTTTCGCCCGAACAATTTTTATTTTCACTTTTTATGCATTTCTATCAAAATCTAACGGTAAAAATGTAAACGTTTTAATTTTTCGGGCACTTGTCTTTCTCACTTTAATTTGAAAACTTTTTGCTCAAACATTTTTATTTTGCCTTTTTATGCATTTCTACTGCATTTCATCGGTACAAATGCAGTCATTTTAGTCTTTCAATAACTCTGTTTTTCTTATTTTTAGCACGAGTGTGTGCGTGTATGAGATATTTTTCAGCTCCTAAGTTAATTTATGTAAGTGTTTGTGTGTGTGTGTTTATTTATGTTGAGTGCGTGAGTAGTTACTTTCAAGTAGAGTGCGTGTGTTGTTTTTATTTTTCCGCCTACTCATTTGAGTTAATTGGCTGGATTTTATTCAAGTAGAGTGCGTGTGTTGTTTTTATTTTTTTCGCCCACTCATTTGAGTTAAATGGCTGGATTTTATTCAAGCAAGTGTTTGTAGCTTTTATTTTTCCGCCTACTCACTTGAGTTAAATGGCTGGACTGTATTTTCAGTCCTACTCTTTTGAGTAGGACTTGTAATTTTCATTCTTTATTTTTCCACCTACTCACTTGAGTTAAATGACTGGATTTGATTTTCCGCCTACTCGCTAGGAGTTAAATGGTTGGACTTTATTTTGATGTAAATATTTAAGAAAGCCCTGTAATCGTATTTATTTTCTCCTACTCGTTTGAGTAGGACTCGCTTTCATTTCAGTCCTACTCGTTTGAGTAGGACTTGCAATTTTCAGCTTTTATTTTTCACCCCCACTCCTTTGAGTGGGACCTGCAAATTTCAATTATGCAATTTTCACTTATGTGTAACTTAGTTTTATTTTTGTCTCTTGTTATATGGTTGAATGAGTGCGGGTGTATTTAATTGTAATAAATTTTCTAATGTTAGGGTATTTTACTTTTCTTCTTATTTTTTTTATAACCTTTCAGCGAATAGTTTAGAACGCTCGCATAACCAAACATATAAGCTATCCCCATTCCGATGAGTGGCTAATTGCTTTTAGCCCTCGGTATCGAAGCGCTTTGGGATATAAAATGTTTTAAATAACCAAATGTCTAATTTTTCGATTTAATTAAAAAACTTAAGGTTTACCCCGGGTTAACGGCGCGTAGAACCACATATCGATGTGTGGGCTCTATTTCCGTTATCCATACGCTAGCTAGCCGAGAGGCCGTGCATATGGATAGATCACCCCTGGTTAAATAGAGTTCCGCACTAACCCTCGAGAGAGGAGACACGCTAACTCTACCGGATTGGGTTCCCCACCCAATAGCGGGTTTCTTAGCGTACTGTGGGCATTAAGGGGAATCCTTCGTCGGACGAGAGCCCGGTCGAATAGCCTTAATGTCCAGGTGAGCGATATTCCTAGAGATATGTGAGCTCATTATTTTGAACCTCCACGGCCAAGTTTCCGCTTTAATTAAATTGAAACTTTAGATATCTAGTTATTCTAATCTATTTTTAATCCTAACGTAATTCGATACCTGGAGTTATCTCTTCATCGACTATTTTCTTAAATCTATTTTCGTTCATATTTTAATTAAAACCCTCACCTACTATTTCGGTAAAATAATAGTGTTTTCGGAGCAGTAGGGGTAATCAACCCATTCCCGTGAATAATACGACCTCGGTATTCTCCCGAATATCGAGTACTACTTGCGATAGGTGCACTTGCCTTATCTAGCAGGCCCGCGGCGTTCGACTCACCGAACCAACCACAGTAAGAGTCTGTTCGCGGGCCAATCAAGTTTTTGGCGCCGTTGCTGGGGACCTTTTGAGTTGTTATTCCGAATCCGAAGTTTATTACTTTTACCTTTATTTCAGAAACTAAAAAAAATCTTGAAAACTTTTCTTCAAAATCCAATCCAAAAAAAGAAGTTAATTTTCTACTTTCTATTTTAGGGTGTATGACCGGTGGACAGCCTTCGAAGTCCGAAAATTTGGATTTCGATCCTGAGATCGAACGGTCGCTTGCGCGTATTCGGTCTCAACGCCGAAATCCCTCTTTGGATCCCAAAGAATCCATCGTAGAACCCTCTGCCGTTGCTATGGCCCACCCCAATCCGAACGCGGTCGTCGAGCGTACAATGTCATATTATGCCCGACCTAATTTGGACGATACTGGGTAAAGTATTGTTCGCCAGATGGTGGCGAACAATAATTTTGAGATCAAATCGAGCGTTATCCAAATGATCCAAAATGCCGTGCAGTTCGACGGACAGCCGGATGAGGACCCGGACGTTCATTTGTCTAGTTTTTTGGAGATTTACGATACTTTTAAGATCAATGGCGTCACTGATGACGCCATTCGTTTGCGCATTTTCCATTCTCCCTCAGATCCAAATCTAAGGCGTGGTTGAATTCCCTCCCACGAGGATGTATCACCATATGGGCCGACCTTGCAGAACGATTCTTAACGAAGTATTTTCCGCCCGCCAAAACTGCAAAGTTGCGGGTGGACATTTCTTCGTTTGTGCAGAACGATTCTGAGTCTCTTTTTGAGACATGGGAGCGCTTTAAGGAATTCCTCCGCAAGTGTCCGCACCACGCGCTGCCTGCGTGGTTGCAGGTCCAAATGTTCTACAATGGGCTTAATTATCAGACGCGTCAAATGATTGACGCGGCTGCCGGGGGAACCTTGAATAATAAGACCCCCGAGGCTGCCCAATCTCTTATTGAAGAGATGGCTATGAACGCCTACCAATGGAACGTCCCGCGGGGACGTCCCAAGCAGGCGGCCGGCCTCTTTGAAGTGGTTGCCACTTCCCACTTAGCCCTTCAAGTTGAAAGGTTGACGAAGCAGGTGGCGGAGATGTCTGCTGCCTCCACCACTACTCCTTGGGTGATTCCCCGTAATGCCGGTGTAGCAAATGAATTCGTAGACTACGTGGGAAATGCTGGGCGACCTTCCTTCAACCCCAATAACAACCCTTATAGCAATAACTATAATCCGGGTTGGAGGAACCACCCCAACTTCTCATGGAGCAATGTGAATAATGCGCAGCGCCCCCCCAATTCTTTCGCGCCCGGATTTCTGCCGCCTCCCCCTCTTCCAAAACACTCCCCCATGGAGGACAATTTTTCTAAATAAATAGCTTCCAACGAGTCAAATATCCGGAACATCACCGGATCACTAAAAAACATAGAACTCCAGGTTGGACAGCTAGCGCGAATGATGTCCGAGCGCGCGCTCGGGGCACTGCCGGGAAACACGGAGCACAATCCGCGGGAAAATATCAATGCTATAACCCTCCGTAACGGAAAGGAGGTGATCGATCCAAAACGGACCGATCCTCAGGTACATATTTCACCTCCGACCCCTCTTCCCCTTCTTCGATTACGCCGCCTTTACAAATTTTAAATGAAAAAATTATTAAAACGCCCTTGCCATATCCGCACAAGCTCGATCGTGAGCGTAAGGACGCGCAATATGAAAAATTTATTTTATTATTAAAACAAATTCATATTAATGTTCCGTTCTGCGAGGCAATCTCTCAGATGCCTAAATATGTGAAATACTTAAAACAACTTCTTTCCAATAAACAAAAATTAGAAAATATTTCGCCTATTTCTCTTAATGCTGACTGCTCAGCGGCTCTTACTAGTAAATTGCCGCTAAAAAGAAATGACCCGGGACGGTTCTCCATCCCGTTCCTTTTTGGCAATATATTAGTAAAATACGCTCTTGCAGATTTAGGCGCGAGCATTAATTTGTTGCCGTTCTCGCTCTTTCAAAAATTAGGTTGGGCACTCCGGCCCCTACTAAAATGCGAATCCAACTAGCGGATCGCTCGGTTAAGTTTCCCGTCGGGGTAGTGGAGGACATACTTGTCCGAGTTGATAAGTTTATCTTTCCGGTAGACTTCGTCATCTTGGACATCGAGGAGGACACCGATGTACCAAATATTCTCGGTCGCCATTTTCTTGCTACCTCTCGCGCATTAATTGATGTCAGTAATGGTCGTCTCCTCCTTCGGGTAGGAGATGATGAAGTTACTTTATCTATTAATCCCTCCATAGGAGACTCGTCATCGAGCGATGACTATTGTTATAATTTAGACACATATCTCGGAGATTGTTCTTCGCCTATTTTTGAGTCTACTTTTTTAAATGACGATCTTTATGCGCTCGAAAATTTTAACTGCGATGAGGATACCTCTATAGACTTGCCTTTCAAACCAATTATAAGTGTGTGTGTGTGTGTGTGTGTGTTTATTTATGTCGAGTGCGTGAGTAGTTACTTTCAAGTAGAGTGCGTGTGTTGTTTTTATTTTTCCGCATACTCATTTGAGTTAATTGGCTGGATTTTATTCAAGTAGAGTGTGTGTGTTATTTTTATTTTTTCCGCCTACTCATTTAAGTTAAATGGCTGGATTTTCTTCAAGCAAGTGTTTGTAGCTTTTATTTTTCCGCCTGCTCACTTGAGTTAAATGGCTGGACTGTATTTCCAGTCCTACTCGTTTGAGTAGGACTTGTAATTTTCATTCTTTATTTTTCCGCCTACTCACTTGAGTTAAAAGGCTGGATTTGATTTTCTGCCTACTCGCTAGGAGTTAAATGGTCGGACTTTATTTTGATGTAAATATTTAAGAAAGCCTTGTAATCGCATTTATTTTCTCCTACTTGTTTTAGTAGGACTCGCTTTCATTTCAGTCCTACTCGTTTGAGTAGGACTTGCAATTTTCAGCTTTTATTTTCCACCCCGACTCATTTGAGTGGGACCTGCAAATTTCAATTATGCAATTTTCTCTTATGTGTAACTTTGTTTTATTTCTGTCTCTTGTTATATGTTTGAATGAGTGAGGATGTGTTTAATTGTAATAACTTTTCTAATGTTAGGGTATTTTACTTTTCTTCTTATTTTCTTTATAACCTTTCAGCGAATAGTTTAGAACGCTCGCATAACCAAACTTTTAAGCTACCCCCATTCTGATGAGTGGCTAATTGCTTTTAGCCCTCGGTATCGAAGAGCTTTGGGATATAAAATGTTTTAAATAAACAAATGTCTAATTTTTCGATTTAATTAAAAAACATAAGGTTTACCCCGGGTTAACGACGCGTAGAACAACATATCAATGTGTGGGCTCTATTTCCGTTATCCATACGCTAGCTAGCCGAGAGGCCGTGCGTATGGACAGATCACCCCTGGGTAAATAGAGTTCCGCACTAACCCTCGAGAGAGGAGGCGCGCTAACTCTACCGGATTGGGTTCCCCACCAAATAGCGGGGTTCTTAGCGTACTGCGGGCATTAAGGGGAATCCTTCATCGGATGAGAGCCCGGTCGAATAGCCTTAATGTCTAGGTGAGCGAAATTCCTAGAGATAGGTGAGCTCATTATTTTGAACCTCCACGGCCAAGTTTCCGCTTTAATTAAATTGAAACTTTAGATATCTAGTTATTCAAATCTATTTTTAATCCTAACGTAATTCGATACCGGGAGTTATCTCTTCATCGACTATTTTATTAAATCTATTTTCGTTCCTATTTTAATTAAAACCCTCACCTACTATTTCGGTAAAATAATAGTGTTTTCGGAGCAATAGGGGTAATCAACCCGTTCCCGGGAATAATACGTCCTCGGTATTCTCCCGAATATCGAGTACTACTTGCGATAGGTGCACTTCCCTTATCTAGCAAGCCCGCGACGATCGACTCACCGAACCAACCATAGTAAGAGTCTGTTCGCGGGCCTATTAGGTGAATGTGAAATGTGAATCTAAAACAATTATTTAGGTATGGTTTAACTTTTATAAACTTTACTTAATGAGAATAAATCATCCAAAATTTTGACGAAATTTCTTAAATAGATTTAAGCAAAGCAGCGAAAATAAAAAAAATGCATTGAGTTGTTACTAGATCCAAGAAATGCATTACAATTATATCAATTAAATAATAAAATCTAAGTTTAAATCCAAAACTAATGTTGATTTATTTTTCTTCTTTTCTTAGTTATTAAATAAAATTCAAAAGGCATGAATCAAAAGGACTTAATAGGACAGAAGCGTTTGGTTTAGGATTATGATTAGGAGTGGAATTGAAAGATAAACAGGGAGGCTTAAAAGCATACTAAACCAAAACAAAGAGTTTCAAAAAAAATATCATTTTAAACAAAATATTTTTCTTTCTTTTTTTCTTTTCCATTTTTTTATTTTTCAAAACAAAGGCAATAAATATTTTTATTTTCATTTTGAATTGGCCAAACAAAAACAAACATTTCTTTTGAGCACACTTTTTTAAAAAACTTATCCAAAAATATCACAAAATAACCTATCATAATCATGAAAATTCTTTATGAAACTCAAAAAGGCTAGTGTGATTAGATAGGTTGGAAATTTTGGCTTTGGTGAAAATGATATGAAAAGAGGAGCTATCAAATGAAATTGGAAAAAAGACTCAAAAGCAGCTAACTAGTGGTGAATGTTTTTAGGTTTGGCAGGAAAGCTCAAACGAAAACAAAAATGACCTAAATCATTTTCACTCGTTTAAATTTATTTAAAACATAGATTTGAAAATTTTCAAAAAGCAAGTCCTAGACAATAAAAGAAGATTGATGAAATTATATTGAAAATAGAAATAATAGGTCACTTGGATCGTTCACATCTACTACGCTATTCAAAAGTTGACCTTTCAAAAATTATCTAAAAATGAAAAGGAAAATAGTGGATGATGATTTTTTGAGAAAGTAAAGAAAATAAAGAACGAAAAAACATAATAAAAATGCGAGTTTTATAACAATATTTCACCTTAACATGCTACCGTGAATTAGAAATACAACATGCCCAACATTTTACTTGTGAAACATAATTTAAAAAACGATTAGAAAAATTATAATTAATTAAGAAGTTTATATCAGATTTTGAGAAAAATAAAACAAAAACAAGGGGTACTATTGAAATACCAAAATGTCTAAACTATTAAAGTAAAAAAAACAAAAAGCATATTTTTTTTAATTTGAAAAATATTCACAAAAACCAAAAAAATCAAAAATAGCAAAAAGAAGGAGGAATTCCTCCCCCAAGCTTAAAATGGACATTGTCCTCAATGGAGAAGGAGGTTAGAGAGAGAAAATTAAAATGCAGAATTGAAAACAGGATTGAAAAACAAGTACTTTCCCAGATATATTTTGCTACGAAAGCAGAGTGATACCGCTCCCCCATGCTTGCGCTCTGGATCTTATTGACATGTCTTCTTTGCACTTTGTGATGGATTTAGTAGCATTGGCTATGGTGATCGCAAAAGCTTCAACTTGTGGAGTCTTTCAAGGCAAAAAGTGTAAAATGAAGAAAACAAAAAAATGATTTGGGTTGCCTCCGAAGAGCGCCCTTTGTTTATAAAGGTCGTTTGAGCTCGACCAAAAGAATATTGTCCAGCAATAAGAAGTCTTAAATTATTATTATTACAGTCCAAATGAAGGAGAAAAGAAATAGTTCAAGAGTTTGAAAACATTAATTTCTCCATCGCAGTGGGAAGTAAATCGTTAGTCAAATAGAGTTTTAATCGCTGACCGTTTACCTTGAATTCACCCTTATCCGGGTGCAAAATGAGAACCGTCCCATACACCCAAGCCTCCTTAACAATAAAGGGGTCGGACCATCGCGATTTTAATTTACTTGGAAAGAGGCGAAGTCGAGAGTTATAAAGAAGGACGAGATCGCCCAGCGAAAAAGATTTAGGAAATTTAATATTTTTGTCATGGTAAAACTTTGTTTGCTCTTTGTAAAGCCTATTGCTCTCGTAAGCATTCACCTGCAATTCGTCGAGTTCATTGAGCTAAAATTTACGGTGTTCGGTGGTCAGGGTGGGACCTAGATTTAATGTTTTGAGAGCCCAAAACGCACGGTGCTCTAACTCAACTGGAAGGTGGCAAGCCTTACCATAAACCAATCGATACGGCGTGCAGCCTATGGCTTTCTTATATGCCATTCGATAGGCCCATAGGGCATCATCTAATTTTAGTGCCCAATCCTTCCTATTTAAAGATACGGTTTTCTCTAAAATACGTTTCAATTCTCAATTAACAACCTCGACTTGACCGCTCGTCTGGGTTGATAGGCGGTGGAAAGTTTGTGCGTTACTCCATATTTTGCCAAAATTTTGACGAACTGGCTATTGCAGAAAAGGGTTCCCCTATCACTAACTATAGCGCGCGGCATGCCAAATCGAGAGAATAATTTTTTTAGAAATTTTACTACGACTCGTGCATCGTTGGTGGGGAGAGATTGTGCTTCCGTCCACCTTGATACATAGTCGACAGCTACGAGAATGTATTTATTTTGAAAAGATGGAGGGCGGGGGCCAATGAAGTCGATGCCCCAAAGATCAAAGATTTCACATTCGAGGAAAATTTTTTGAGGCATCTCGTCCCTTCGTGAGATATTGCCCGCCCGCTGGCAACTGTCGCAAGTGCTCACCAGGGTGTGAGCATCTTTGAATAGCATGGGCCAATAAAAACCCGACTCCAGTGCCTTTCTAGTGGTGCGGTTCGCTTGATAATGACCACCCGTTGGTCCCTTGTGGCAATGCTCCAATATTTGCACTCCTTCCTCACTCGAAACACAACGCCACACTACCTGATCCGTACAGACTCTGAATAAGAAAGGGTCTTCCCAAAAGTAATTCTTTATGTCAGAAAAGCATTTCTTCTTCTTATGACTTGAGAATTCCTTTGGCAAGACCCAAGCCACTAAATAATTGGCAAAGTCGGTGAATCAGGGCACGGGATAATCTTTTGAATTTTTTAGAGCGAGGAGGTGCTCTTCAGGGAATTTATCGTTAATGTCGGCTTCCAATAATGTTTCGCTGGCGGGGTTTTCTAAACGCGATAAATTGTCGGCCGCCAAATTTCCGGCCCCCTTTTTGTCCCGGATTTCTAAATCAAACTCCTGCAAGAGGAGGATCCATCGCAAAAGGCGGGGCTTGGCATACGATTTGCTTAATAAAAATGAAGGGTTGAGTGATCCGTGAAGACGAATACCTTTGAGAGGGTGATATAAGACCGAAACTTATCGAAGGCAAAAACAATCGCAAGGAGCTCTTTCTCGGTGGTGGTGTAGTTAGCCTGTGCAGACGTGAGTGTTTTGCTTGCATAATAAATTGGGTGGAAAAATTTATCCACTCGTTGGCCCAAGACTGCGCCTACCGCAGTATCACTAGCATCACACATGATTTTGAAAGGAAGCGACCAATCCAGAGCAACTAAAAGTGGGGAGTTTACAAATTTTTCTTTTATTAAATTGAAAGAAAGTAGACAATCGTTGTTAATGATGAAAGGTGACTCTTTCTTGAGAAGATGGGTTATCGGTTTCGTAATTTTGGAAAACTTTTGTATAAAACGCCGATAAAACCTCGCGTGCCCAAGAAAACTACGAATGGCTTTAATATTCGTTGGAGGGGGGAGTTTTTCAATAACTTCGATCTTGGCCCGTTCGACCTCGATCCCCTTGCCTGAAATCTTATGGCCGAGGACCAATCCCTCTCGGACTATAAAGTGGCATTTGTCCCAGTTGAGGGCTAAATTAGTTTCTTCACAACAAATCAACACGTGCTAGAGATTTTTTAAACAATTTGCAAAAGAACTACCAAACACCGAGAAGTCATCCATGAATACCTCCATCACTTTTTCTACCAAACTTATCGAATATCGCCAGCATACATCGCTGAAATGTAGTCGGCGCATTACATAAACCAAATGGCATCCTTCTGTAAGCGAAGGTGCCAAAGGGACAAGTAAAGGTAGTCTTCTCTTGGTCTTCAGGTGAAATCGAGATTTGAAAGTACCTCGAGAGACCGTCGAGAAAGCAGTAGAAGGAGTGACCGGAAAGACGTTCTAAAATTTGGTCTATAAAGGGGAGCGGGAAGTTATCTTTTTGGGTGGCATAATTGAGTTTGCGGTAATCAGTGCACATCCGCCAATCCGTAACAGTACGGGTTGGAATTAATTCATTATTTTAATTGGCCTCTACCGTGAATCCGCCTTTCTTTGGCATGACTTGCACTGGGCTCACCAAAGTACTATGGAGATGGGGTAGATAATTCCCGTATCTAGAAGTTTAATAACCTCAGCCTTCACGACGTCCTTCATGTTTGGATTTAAACGTCGGTGGGGCTGGATAGTACTACGAGAATTATTATCTAGGAAAATCTTGTGTGTGCATAATGATTGGTTAATCCCCTTAATGTCAGATAACGGCCACGCAATTGCGTGGCGGTGATTTTGTAAAACTAGAGTCAACGCAGAAATTTCTAAGTTGCTCAGATCCGAGTAGATAATAACTGGTAACTTAGAGTCATTTTCGAGCAAGAGATACTGCAGATGAGGGTGGAGTTTCTTAAGCTCCAAGAAGGGTGGTTCCTCGTAAGAGGTTTTGAATTTTATGGTGTCCATGGGAAGCGATTCGGGGAGGGTGGTGCGAGAGACTTCTTCTAAGCAGAAGAGCTCAGTGATAAGAGATACATCAACTGATGAATAAACTAATTCAAAAGGTGCAAAAATTCATTTTCGAAGAATTCCTCTAGATAAAAGCAAGAATCATCGTGCTCTATGGTGTTACGCATTGAGGGATTAATGCTGAAAGTGATTTCATCATCTCCAACCCGAAGGAGGAGATTTCCTTCACTATCATCAATAATAGCACGGGAGGTGGCAAGGAAGGGGCCGCCGAATATCAGGGATACATCGGCATCCTCTTCGATGTCTAGGATGAAAAATCCACCGAAAAGATGAATTTGTCCACCTTTACCAAGACACCCTCCACAATCCATATCGGATATTTCACAGAACGATCAGCTAGCTGAATGCTTTTATGAGTGGGGTTCGGAGATCCAATAACACATGTTTGACCAACGAATTACCGAATAGGCAGTGGATGGAGAACCTTCCTGGGTCATTCACTTTGCGGGGTAATTTGTTGAGCACAACTGTGGAGCATTCTGCATTTATGGAAATATGCGAAATATCCTCGAGCTTTTTCTTATTTGATAGGAGCTCCTTGAGATATTTCGCGTATTTTGGCATTTGAGAGATAGCCTCGCAGAACGACACGTTTATATGAATTTGTTTTAGAATTTCTAAAACTTTTTGGTAACTTTCTTCGGCGTGTTCATTTTTAAGTTTAGACGGATACGGTAAATTTGAGCTAAACGCATGCAGCGTAGGCATAGTAGGCAAATTTGAAGCTAAAATAACAGGAGGAGAAGGAGGAGAATGGAGAGGTACCATGGGTTCGCTTGGTATAACAACTTGTTTTCCACTGCGGAGGGTATTGGAGTTTGCACTTTCTCTTGGATTTTGCTCGGTATTGCCTGGAAGAGCTTCTTGTTGCTGCTCAGAGATTATCTTGGCTAGCTGTCCCACTTGGTTTTCCAGGTTTTTGATGGACACGACAATATTCCTGATATTCGTTTCATTTGTAGCAACGTATTTGGCAAAGACTCTTCAAGTGAAGAGGGCTTTGCCTGTTGCGGTTGGAAACCAGGTGGATTTAAATTTAAGAGGGGGGGGGGTATAGATTGAATGTTGGGTTATTATTATGAGGGTGGTTATGGGGTCGTTGAGCATTTCCTTGGTTGCTCATGAAAAATTCGGATGGCTCCTATAACCCGCATTGTAAGTCTTATTGTATGGTCCGTTGTTCGGGTTATAGGAGGGCCGAGGAGCATTTCCCATGAAGTCAACCTGCTCTTCTATAAAATAAGAATTATTATAATTATTAAACCAAGGAGGAGTGGCGGAGGAAGCAGTCATCTCTGCCACTTGATTTGTTAACTGCTCAACTTGGAGGTAGCATCAATTTCAAAGACTCCCGCTGGTCTGTTAGCCCTCACGCGCGGCGCATTCCATTGATATGAATTCATAGCCATTTCCTCAAAAAGCTCCTAAGCGGCCTCTGGGGTTTTGTTATTTAGAGTTCCCCCAGCGGTCGCGTCGATCATTTGCCTTGTTAAGGAATTTAAGCCGTTATAAAATATTTGCACTTGTTGCCAATTTGGAAGCGCGTTGTGTGGCCACCTTTGTAATAGCTCCATGAAGCGCTCCCACATATCATAGAGAGTATCCGAGTCTATTTGCATGAAGGATGCAATATCCGTGCACAATTTGCGGTCTTTGCAGGCGGGAAGTACTTGGTAAGAAATTTCCCCTCCATCTCGGCCCACATAGTGATGGACCCTTTAGGAATAGAGCTCAGCCATTGCTTGGCCTTTGACCGCAAAGAGAAAGGCAAGAGAGATAATCGAATGGCATCATCTGAGACTCCGTACACATATTGCACTGTTTTACTATTTACAATACTGTTTTTCTTATTATAGAATTGTACGCTTGCCTTACTTTTATAGCCCTATAGTTGGTACAATATACCAGCTAGAATAGGCCCACTGTCATCTGCTTTGTTCCACTCTTCTTTGTTACCGACTGTTGCACCATTTGGATGATGCTGGACTTGATCTCAAAGTTATTGTTTGCCACTGTGGGGCGGACAATACTTAATTATGTACCCTCCAGGTTCGGCCACGCATAATAGGACATAGTCCTTTGCTGGGCCTCATTTGGGTTGGGCGGATTAAAATCCATTGTTTTTGTGGCAGTGTCCCCAATCAACACTTCGATGCCTAAATGCAATTCCTGGTCACGAGAATTGAGGCGACACAAAGCGGTCTGCTCTATCTCAGGGTCAAAAGGAATAATCGAAGAGCTTTCTCGGATCATACACTTAAAAAGAAAGAAAGGTGGGGGAGAGATAAAGAGAAAAACTTATAAGAAAGCGAGAGAAGAAAAAAAGAAAAATGATAAAATTAATATCTATCCTCTTTTCAAAATATCAAAACATACTTCCCCGACAACAACGCCAAAAACTTAATATAAAAATTTGAAAGCGGAGAAGGTGGTATGCGTGGAGAAGACAAAGTTAAGGACAAAGAAGGTGAAAGTGTGATTGTGAGATGTTCTCCGATTCTATATTTTATGAAGGCAAGTGAACCTTATTGCATATATTATAGGATATTTAAGTTCAATATCAAGGTCGAATTACCCGGGGCGATTTGAGTATTTCTACTTCAAGGAGTTACTATTATCTTATCAAACAAAAGTTATTGTGGGTTTGCTTACTAAATTAGAGAAGTGAGGAAGTTTTACTTGCAAATTAGAGAAAGGCTAAACGATGATTAAGCGGTAGTACTCGATCAATAATCACCTCGGCTTAAGTTGATCAAATGTGCAATAATAAACTTGAAATTAATAAGGCAAGTGATCTTGACCGTGGAGGTTCTTAAAGCACGAACATGCTTCTCTCGAAGTCATGCCCATCTGAGTTTAGGAAGGTATGATCGAACTATCATCCGAATCGGAGGCCTAAAGCTCGCTTTACGCTGTGAACCCCACTATTGGATTCCACTCCAATCCAAGAGATTTAACGTCTACCTCTATCGAGGGATGCGTGTAACTCTCTTCACTCTTGAGTGTTCAATCCAAACTACGATACTCTCGGCTATCAAAGAGTGGAAACAAAGATGGAAAACATACATCGATAATACATCTCCAAACACGATTAATCAAGAGTGAATCAAGATATAGGCCTTACAAAGAAAAAGGAAAATTAGGGCATCATAACTTAATCAACTCGAATCTCGGATCATCATGATTGAGTACAAGGAGGATTAGTTACTCATGGTGAAATGAAGAAAGAGAGATGATTATAAATGCGTTACGAAAACAATGAAAAGGGCAAACTTTTTATTAACACTGAAAGAGAACTACAACTTGAAAAATAAAAAATTACAGGTACTGGAAATGAAAATCTCTGCGAGCATTAACATTTATATATTAAGCAATTACAACAACTAATACAAAACGAGTAAACTAAGCTAGATTAAAAAGCTTGAAATGAGGAGGGAGAGGAGAAACATAGAAAATTGCAAGAGAAATACAAGAAACCTAAACGACAGAACCTCCCCTCTCACTCAAAACCTGCCTCCTGAACACTTGGAGAAGGGCTCAATATATAGAATTTTTTCGGGTTGGGTCATGCCCCCATGACACGCCCGGGTTGTGCGTGTACCTGGGGCATGACACATTCGGTGCAGCGTTTTGGGCTGAAATGGAATGCTGGAGGTGACGGGCGTTGTATTTGATTTACACGCCCATATGTCACGCCCTAGCAGGGCGTGTCCGAGGTGCATGACACATTCGGTCTGACGGTGGAGTGGGAAAAAGAACATGCTGCGGCGATTCCTCGGGACCTGTGGACATGCCTATGGAACATGCCCGTGTAGGGGTGATACGGGCGTGATAGAGGGCGTGTACACTGTGTTTCCAAGAAATGCAGTTTCAGACCGGTAGCTTCATTCCTCTGGTTACACGCCTTAGGTACACGCCCTGGTAGGGCGTGAACTTGGGGTGTGTAACAACAAAATTCGGCTGAAAGCCGTGAAAACCTGCAAAAAGCAGAAAACACATTAGTGACAATAATATTTATAAAATGGGGTCAATATAAGTACTTGCAAGACATGATTTGTGCTTTAAAAACCCGAAAATACACTAATATTATTGACTGCAAAACGGACTATCAAATTCCCCCAAGCTTAAGCTTTGCTTGTCCCCAAGCAAAGATATAAAAACTAGCTAATCATAAAAAGTGACTAATTCAAAAAGTTTTAATCGTGCTTACACAAGTACTTTGCGAAATTCCAAGTAGGGAGAATGTGAAACGTGAATCTAAAACAATTATTTAGGTATGGTTTAACTTTTATAAACTTTACTTAACGAAAATAAATCATCTAAAATTTTGACGAAATTCTTTAAATAGATTTAAGCAAAGCAACGAAAATGAAAAAAACGCATTGAGTTGTAACTAGATCCAAGCAACGCATTATAATTATATCAATTAAACAACAAAAATCTAAGTTTAAATCCAAAACTAATACTGATTTACTTTTCTTCTTTTCTCAGTTATTAAATAAAATTCAAAAGGCGTGAATCAAAAGGACTTAATAGGATCGAAGCATTTTGTTTAGGAATATGATTAGAATTGAATTCAAAGATAAACAGGGAGGCTTAAAATCACACTAAACCAAAACAAAGAGTTTCAAAAAAAATTTCATTTTAAACAAAATATTTTTCTTTCTTTTTTTCTTTTCCATTTTTTTTCTTTTTCAAAACAAATGCCTTAAATATTTTTATTTTCATTTTGAATTGGCCAAACAAAAACAAACATTTCTTCTGAGCATACCTTTTTCAAAAACTTCTCCAAAAATATCACAATATAACCTATTATAATCATGAAAATTCTTTATGAAACTCAAAAAGACTAGTGTGATTAGATAGGTTGGAAATTTTGGCTTTGTTGAAAATGATATGAAAAGAGGAGATATCAAATGAATTGGAAAAAAAGCTCAAAAGTGACTAACTAGTTGTGAAAGATTTTAGGTTTGGCAGGAAAGCTCAAAACGAAAACAAAACAGCCTAAATTATTTCAACTCTTTTAAATTTGTTTAAAACATAAATTTGAAAATTTTCAAAAAACAAGTGCTAGATAATAAAAGAAGATTGATGAAATTATATTGAAAATAGAAATAATAGGTGACTTGGATCGTTCACATTACTACGCTATTCAAAAGTTGACCTTTCAAAAATTATCTAAAAATGAAAAGAAAAATAGTGGATGATAAATTTTTGAGAAAGTAAAGAAAATAAAGAACGAAAAACCATAATAGAAATGCGAGTTTTAGAAAAATATTTCACCTTAACATGCTACCGTGAATTAGAAACACGGCATGACCAACATTTTACTTGTGAAACATAATTAAAAAAATGATTATAAAAATTATAATTAATTAAGAAGTTTATATCAGATTTTGAGAAAAACAAAACAAAAACAAGGGGTACTATTGAAATACCAAAATGTCTAAACTATTAAAGTAAACAAAAACATATATTTTTTTTAAATTTTGAAATATTCTCTTTTTAAGGGGGATTTTTGAAAAATATTCACAAAAGCAAAAACAAATATATTCACAAATAGCAAAAAGAAGGAGGAAGTCCTCCCCCAAGCTTAAAATGGACATTGTCCTCAATGGAGAAGGAGGTTAGAGAGAGAGAGAGAAAATTAAATTATAGAATTGAAAATAGGATTGAAAAACAGGTACTTCCCCGAATTTATTTGCGGCGAAAGTTGACTGATGCCGCTCCCCCATGCTTGCGCTCTGGATCGTATTGACATGTCTTCTTTGGACTTTGTGATGGATTTAGCAGCATTGGCGGTGGTGATCGCAGAAGCTTCAACTTGTGGAGCCGTCCGGGGCAAAAAGTGTAAAATGAAGAAAACAGAGAAATGATTAGGATTGCCTCCCGAGAGCGCTTTGTTTATAAAGGTCGTTTGAGCTCGACCAAAAGAATATTGTCCAGTAATAAGAAGTCTTAAATTATTATTATTACAGTCCAAATGAAGGAGAAAAGAAATAGTTCAAGAGTTTGATAACATTAATTTCTCCGTCGCAGTGGGATGTAAATCATTTGGCAAATAGAGTTTTAATCGCTGACCATTTACCTTGAATTCACCCTTATTCGGGTGTGAAATGAGAACTGTCCCATACGGCCAATCCTCCTTAACAATAAAGGGGCCGGACCATCGCGATTTTAATTTACCTGGAAAGAGGCGAAGTCGAGAGTTATAAAGAAGGACGAGATCGCCCAGCAAAAAAGATTTAGGAAATTTAATATTTTTGTCGTGGTAAATCTTTGTTCGCTCTTTGTAAAGCCTATTACTATCGTAAGCATTCACCCGCCATTCGTCGAGTTCATTGAGCTGAAATTTATGATGTCCGACAGTCAGGGTGGGGTCTAGATTTAATGTTTTGAGGGCACAAAATGCACAGTGCTCTAACTCAACTGGAAGGTGGCCAACCTTACCATAAACCAATCGATACGGCGTGCAACCGATGGCTGTCTTATATGTCGTTAGATAGGCCCATAGGGTATCATTTAGTTTTAGTGCCCAATCCTTCCTGTTTAAACATATGGTTTTCTCTATAATACATTTCAATTCTCGATTAACAATCTCGACTTGATCGCTCGTCTGGGGGTGATAGACAGTGGAACGTTTGTGCGTTACTCCATATTTTGCCAAAATTTTGGCGAACTGGTTATTGCAGAAATGGGTTCCCCTATCACTAACTATAGCACGCGGCGTGCCAAATCGAGAGAACAATTTTTTTAGAAATTTTACTACAACTCGTGCATCGTTGGTGGGGAGTGCTTGCGCTTCCGTCCACCTTGATACATAGTCGACAGCTACGAGAATGTATTTATTTTGATAAGACGGAGGGAGGGGGCCAATGAAGTCGATGCCTCAAAGATCGAAGATTTCACATTCGAGGAAAATATTTTGAGGCATCTCGTCCCTTCATGATATATTGCCCGCCCGCTGGCAATTATCGCAAGTGCTCACCAGGGTGTGAGCATCTTTGAATAGCATGGGCCAATCAAAACCCGCCTCCAGTGCCTTTTTAGTGGTGCGGTTCGCTTGATAATGACCACCCATTGGCCCCTCGTGGCAATGCTCCAATATTTGCACTCCTTCCTCACTCGAAACACAACGCCGCACTACCTGATCCGCACAGACTCTGAATAAGAAAGGGTCTTCCCAAAAGTAATTCTTTAAGTCAAAAAAGAATTTCTTCTTCTTCTGACTTGAGAATTCCTTTGTCAAGACCCAAGCCACTAAATAATTGGCAAAGTCGGCGAACCAGGGCACAGGATAATCTTTTGATTTTTGTAGAGCCAGGAGGCGCTCTTTAGGGAATTTATCGTTAATGTAGGCTTCCACTAATGTTTCGCTGGGGGGGGGGTTCTAAACGCGATAAATGATCGACCGCCAAAGTTTCGGCCCCCTCTTTGTCCCAGATTTCTAAATCAAACTCCTGCAAGAGGAGGATCCATCGCAAAAGGCGGGGCTTGGCATCCGCTTTGCTTAATAAAAAATGAAGGGCTGAGTGATCCGTGAAGACGATTACCTTTGAGAGGGTGATATAAGACCTAAACTTATCGAAGGCAAAAACAATCGCTAGGAGCTCTTTCTCGGTGGTGGTGTAGTTAGCCTGTGCAGACGTCAGTGTCTTGCTTGCATAATAAATCGGGTAGAAAAATTTATCCACCCGTTGGCCCAAGATCGCGCTTACCGCAGTATCACTAGCATCGCACATGATATCGAAAGGAAGCGACCAATCCGGAGCAACTAAAATTGGGGAGTTTACTAATTTTTCTTTTATTAAATTGAAAGCAAGAAGACAATCATTGTTAAAGATGAAAGGTGACTCTTTCGCGAGAAGATGGATTATCAGTTTTGTAATTTTGGAAAACTTTTGTATAAAATGCCGATAAAACCCCGCGTGCCCAAGAAAACAACGAATGGCTTTAATATTCGTTGGAGGGGGAGTTTTTCAATAACTTCGATCTTGGCCCAGTCGACCTTGATCCCCTTGCTTGAAATCTTATGGCCGAGGACCAATCCCTCTTGGACCATAAAGTGGCATTTCTCCCAGTTGAGGGCTAAGTTAGTTAACTCACAACGAATCAACATGCGCTCTAGATTTTTTAAACAATTCACAAAAGAACTACCAAATACCGAGAAGTCGTCCATGAATACCTCCATCACTTCTTCTACTAACTCGTCAAATATCGTCAGCATACATCGCTGAAATGTAGCTTGCGCGTTACATAAACCAAATGGTATCCTTCTGTAAGCGAAGGTGCCAAAGGGACAAGTAAAGGTAGTCTTCTCTTGCTCTTCAGGTGAAATCGGGATTTGAAAGTACCCCGAGAGACCATCGAGAAAGAGTAGAAGGAGTGACCGGAAAGACGTTCTAAAATTTGGTCGATAAAGGGGAGCGGGAAGTGGTCTTTTTGAGTGGCATCATTGAGTTTGCGGTAATCAATTCTCAGTGATAAGGGATTCATCAACTGATGAAGAAACTAATTCAAAAGGTGCATCAAATTCATTTTCGAAGAATTCCTCTAGATAAAAGCAGGAATCATGGTGCTCTAGGGTGTTACGTATTGAGGGATTAATGCTGAAAGTGATTTCATCATCTCCAACCTGAAAGAGGAGCTTTCCATCACTAACATCAATAATAGCACGGGAGGTGGCAAGGAAGGGGCGGTCGAGTATCAGGGGTACATCGACATCCTCTTCAATGTCTAGGATGACAAAATCCACCAGAAAGATGAATTTGTCCACCTTTACCAAGACATCCTCCACAATCCCTATCAGATATTTCACAGAACGATTGACTAGCTGAATGCTCATACGAGTGGGGTTCGGAGATCCGAGACCTAATTTCTTAAAAAGGGAAAAATGCATGAGATTTATGCTTGCTCCCAAGTCCGCCAACGCATATTTGACAAATGAATTGCCAAATAGGCACGAGATGGAGAACCTTCCCGGGTCATTCACTTTGCGGGGTAATTTGTTGAGCACAACTGCGGAGCATTCAGCATTTAAGGAAATATGCGAAATATCCTCGAGCTTTTTCTTATTTGATAGGATCTCCTTGGGATATTTCACGTATTTCGGTATTTGAGAGATAGCCTTGCTGAACGACACGTTTATATGAATTTGTTTTAGAATTTCTAAAAATATTTTGTAACTTTCTTCGGCGCATTCATTTTTAAGTTTCGACGGATACAGTAAATTTGAGCTAGACTCATGCGGCACAGGCGTAGTAGGCAAATTTGAAGCTAAAATAACAGGAGGAGGAGGAGGAGGAGAATGGAGAGGTACCATGGGTTCGCTTGGTATAACAACTTATTTTCCACTGTGGAGGGTAATGGAGTTTGCACTTTCTCTTGGATTTTGCACGGTATTGCCTGGCAGAGCTCCTTATTGTCTCTCGGAGATTATCTTGGCTAGCTATCCCACTTGGTTTTCCATGTTTTTGGTTGACCCGGCAATATTCCTGATATTCGTTTCATTTGTAACAACGTATTTGGCAAAGACCTCTTCAAGTGAAGAGGGCTTTGCCTGTTGCGGTTGGAAACCAGGTGGATTTAAATTTAAGGGGGGAGCTAGATTGAATGTTGGGTTATGATTATGAGGGGGGTTATGGGGGCATTGAGCATTTCCTTGCTTGCTCCATGAGAAATTCGGATGACTCCTATAACCCGCATTGTAAGTGTTATTGTACGGTGCGTTGTTCGGGTTATAGGAGGGCCGAGGAGCATTTCCCATGAAGTCAACCTGCTCTTCTATAAAAGCAGAATTATTATAAATATTAAACCAAGGAGGAGTGGTGTAGGAAGCAGTCATCTCCGCCACTTGCTTTGTTAACCGCTCAACTTGGAGGGCAAGATTCGAGGTAGCGTAAATTTCAAAGACTCCCGCTGGTTTGTTAGCCCGTATGCGGGGCGCATTCCATTGATATGAATTCATACCCATTTCTTCAAAAAGTTCCTGAGCGGCCTCCAGGGTTTTGTTATTTAGCATTCCCCCAGCGGCCGCGTCGATCATTTGCCTTGTTAAGGAATTTAAGCCGTTATAAAATATTTGCACTTGTTGCCAATTTGGAAGCGCGTGGTGTGGGCACCATCGAAATAGCTCCTTATAGCGCTCCCACGTATCGTAGAGAGTCTCCGAGTCTATTTGCATGAAGGATGTAATATCCGTATGCAATTTAGCAGTCTTCGCAGGCGGGAAGTACATGGTAAGAAATTTCCCAGCCATCTCGGCCCACATAGTGATGCACCCTCTAGGAAGAGAGCTCAGCCACTGCTTGGCCTTTGACCGCAAAGATAAAGGGAAGAGACGTAATCGAATGGCGTCATCTGAGACTCCATTGATTTTAAAAGTATCTCATATTTCGAGAAAGTTTGAGATGTGGCAATTTGGATCCTCGTCCGGTAGACCATCGAAGGTTACCGACTGCTGCACCATTTGGATGATGTTGGACTTGATCTCAATGTTATTATTATCCACTATGGGGCAGACAATACTTGATTGTGTACACTCCAGGTTCGGCCGTGCATTATAGGACATAGTCCTTTGTCGGGCCTCATTTGGGTTGGGCGGATTAAGATCCATTGTTTCTGTGGCAGTGTCCCCGATCAACTCTTCGATGCCTAAATACGATTCCTGGTCACGATAACGGAGGCGATGCAAAGCAGTGCGCTCTATCTCAGGGTCAAAAGGAATAATCGAAGAGCTTTCTCGGTTCATACACTTAAAAAGAAAGAAAGGTGGGGGAGAGATAAAGAGAAAAACTAATAAGAGAGCGAGAGAAGAAAAATAGAAAAATGATAAAATTAATAGCTATCCTCTTTTCAAAATATCAAAACATACTTCCCCGGCAACGTCGCCAAAAACTTGAAATAAAAATTTGAAAGCGGAGAAGGGGGTATGCGTGGAGAAGACAAAGTTAAGGAAGGAGAAGGTGAAAGTGTGATTGTGAGATGTTCTCCAATTCTATATTCGATGAAGGCAAGTGAATCTTATTGCATATATTATAGGATATTTAAGTTCAATATCAAGGTTGTATTACCCGGGGTGATTCGAGTATTTCTACTTCAAGGAGTTACTATTATCTTATCAAACAATAGTTGTTGTGGGTTTGCTTACTAAATTAGAGAAGTGAGGAAGTTTTACTTGCAAATTAGAGAAAGGCTAAACGATGATTTAGCGGTAGTACTCGATCGAGAATCACTTCAGCTTAAGTTGATCAAACGTGTAGTAATAAACTTTAAATTAATAAGGCCAGAAATCTTGACCATGGAGGTTCTTAAAGCACGAACATGCTTCTCTCAAAGTAATGCCCATCTGAGTTTAGGAAGGTCTGACCGAACTCTCATCCGAATCGGAGGCCTAAAGCTCGCTTTACGTTGTGAACCCCGCTATTGGATTCCACTCCAATCCAGGAGATTTAACATCTACCTCTCTCGAGGGATGCGTGTAACTCTCTTCACTCTTGAGTGTTCACCCCAAACTTCGAGCCTCTCGGCTATCAAAGAGTGGAAACAAAGATGGAAAACATACATCGATAATACATCTCCAAACACGATCAATCAAGAGTGAGTCAAGATATAAACCTTACAAAGAAAAAGGAAAATTAGAGCATCATATCTTAATCAACTCGAACCTCGGAACATCATGATCGATTACAAGGAGGATTAGTTACTCATGGTGAAATGGAGAAAGAGAGATGAGTAGAAATGCGTTCAGAAAACAATGAAAAGGGCAAACTTTTTATTAACACTGAAAGAGAACTACAACTTGAAAAATAAAAGATTACAGGTGCTGGAAATGAAAATCTATGCGAGCATTAACATTTAGATATTAAGCAATTACAACAACTAATACAAAAAGAGTAAACTAAGCTCGATTAAAAAGCTTGAAATGAGGAGGGAGAGGAGAAACATAGAAAATTGCAAGAGAAATACATGAAAACTAAAGTGCAGAACATCCCCTCTCACTCCAAAACTGCCACCTAAACCCTTGGAGAAGCACTCAATTTATAGAATTTTTTCGGGTTGGGTCACGCCCCCCAGACACACCCGGGTCGGGCGTGTACCTGGGGCGTGACACATTCAGTGCGACTTTTTGGGCTGAAATTGAATGCGGGAGGTGACGAGCGTTGTAGTTGAGTTACACGCCCATATGTCACGCCCTAACAGGGCGTGTCCGGGGGGCGTGACACATTCGGTGTGACGGTGCAGCGGGAAAAAGAACGTGCTATGGAGATTCCTCGGGACCTGGGGACACGCCTCTGGAACACGCCCGTGTATTGTTGACACAAGCAGGACAGAGGGCGTGTACACTGATTTTCCAAGAAATTAAGTTTCGGACCGGTAGCTTCATTCCACTGGGTTACACGCCCTAGGTACACGCCGAGGTAGGGGGTGACCTTGGGGCGTGTAATAGCAAAATTCGGCTGAAAGCCGTGAAAACCTACAAAAAACAGAAACACATTAGTGACAATAATATTTACAAAAGGGGGTCAATATTGTAAGACCCCCCTACCAGATCCCAAAACACGGCACGAAGGGGGTCTTATGCCCAGAACATCCGCCTTGCGATAGCCTTAGTACACGGGCTAACCTGTACCACAAGATGCATATTCTGCCGGCTACAACCAATATCAATAATTATGCCAACCCAACCAAAATATAATATCAAGAGAAATCAAATCCACACCAAGTATATATATCCAAAGTACATCAAAATAGAGAAGCTAAAACATGCTTCTACAATATATCAGAGTACAACTAATAAATGCCCAAAAGGGCTACATCAGAGTCGCCCAACACTCACATCAGTAACTGACGGTAGCGACGGTACCGTCCCTTCAGGCCCTATCGTCCTAGCTTGGCTGTCCTGCTGCAAAGTCTGCGGCTGCTCTACCTGCGGGGAGACCTCCTAAAAAGGAAGACGTAGTAACCGTTAGTCGAAAACACTAAGTAGCTTCACATCCGCTCCCCCGGCGACTCCTCGGCACTGGGCGGAGAAAAGACCAAGGTACAAAGTATAATAAATAGTATAACAGGTACAAGCAGGTGGTAATGGTAAATAAGATTAATAGCATTTTATTCTAGCAGTTCTACATAAACAATAACAAACCATCAAGTATAAGTAACTACAGCAGGAAAGTAACTTAAGTTATAAGGATGCTCATACAAGCTTATAAGTTAAGGATCGGTTTACATAAAGTAACTAATCGTATAGGTGTAACAACCACATCCGTTCACATAGTATATACTAGAAGGTCCGGCCGGGGTCCCACAGCATAGACAACAAAACAGGCGGTGCAGTTATGATGTGATACCAGAGTAGCGCAGCGCACCCTAACACATTGCATTCTAGCGAAAGCCTATAACACTACACTTGAACGCCACACCTGAATGCCCAACACATAAAACCTCCACATTTTATACATGATAGGAATGTCTTACGCATACAAGTAGTTGGCCTTATGGCCTTATAGGGCTTTCAAAACAATGGCCTCAAACATTGGCACGCAGGCCGACCACATCAAAAGAAAACATAACATTTACATTTCTTTTAGCCTTCGAGGGCTAGTAACGGCAGTAGCAAATGCAGCAGGGACTTCAGCCCTTACGCATCCCGCTCGGCTCTCTAGCACCTGCACAGGGACATTCCACCCAACGGTGGCAAACAGAGGCAATGGTCAGCATTCAGCAGACCAAATTATAACGACCCTACCCCTTTCCCGAGGCAGTGGTATCCTTCCCTCCAAGCATAGCATTTCACACGCATATATATATCTCACACATGTGCTTTTACGAACATATTCCATCACAGCCTTCAGCCACCCAGCCCGACGATCCATGCACTCAAGGCACATTCTTGGTGTACCAGCGAACCAGTTGCCCACCACCGCATCAGGGTTGCAACCCAACGGAAAATCACTTGAGCATTTACTCCATGGAATGCAGCCGAAGTTTTCTAGTCTTAGTGAACTGGGATTGGCCCATAGCCCCCCATTGTATCACGACGCGCAGGCCTAAGACTCTTGCTATGCACTCCAACAGACCGCACTTTCAGGTCTCACGTCGGAAGGACATAACGCAGGTCAGATCCTCCACCCCCCGTTGCTCAAATCTCCTTGCCATCACCGAGCACAATGTACTCGCAGATAAAGAAAAGGCGTCGGTCGGTTTCACCGATCCTGTTCTGGCATTCAAGCCTGGGTGTTTTCCTGGGCGCAGCAGTACTTACCATTACACCCATTTTGTATCACACATCAGTGGATCTTTCGTTAGCACACCAGTACTTTCTGCTATTCTCTTCACAGGTATGACACCGCAAAGATCACCAATGTCAGGGGTCTTTCCTGGCTACCATGCCAGTACTTCCTGTTACTTCATTTCACAGGTACCACCTATGAACATTCAGCATTACAAAGGGCTTTTCCTGGACTTATAGTCCAGTACTTCCTGCTACTTCCTTCACAGGTAGAACCAAACAGCACAATCAGCACAAGCATGATACGGGTATTGTCTTAGACTACCACTCCAATACTTCCTGCTACTTCATTTCACAGGTCCAACCCGTCGACTCCTAAACTACGCGTTTATCACAGAGTCTTCTCCGGTTCGTATACAACATCACCAATCCATACCACCTGTCCAGATGGGCTTCACACAACATGCCTATTTCGTACTCAATTTTCGGATCTATATGCCAATCAACTAGGGATTCCATGAATCAACCCAAAGACTCCCACAATAAACCACCCTCTGGTGGGGGAATCATATGCATATGCCAAAAAGAAAGCCTTCACATGGCTAGGAAGAAAGGTCGTTACCCTCGAAGATCGCTTCGATGCCATGAGCTCCTAACTGGCTAGGAAGAACCGCAACAGCTTTTCCTCCACAACGCCGGCCTCAGATCTCTCGTCGGAAAACCACAGCACCACCAGTGACCAGCCCCTTCCCTCCTCCTCCTTCTTCCTCTCCCTTTATCTCTCTAGGATTTAGAAAGATGAAAGCCAACAATGAATTGAGTTCTTTCATCTCAATCCACGGCCTTAAGGAAGAAGGGAGGCATCTCAGCCCTTGGATCCCAGTTGAAGGAACGGACGGCCACGATTTTGCCACAAAAGCATAATTGTTGCCTGACACGGCTTGTGTGTCACAGGCCGTGTTCCCAAAGTGATGCTCAACCGACTTATCTAGTCCAGTACACGGCCATGTGATACGCCCGTGTCCCGGGCCGTGTCACCTGACACGGCTTCAGACATGCTCGTGTCTGTGGCCGTGTCCACCAGGCTGCAGAACATCGAAATCAACCCGAGACTCACACGTCCTGTGACACGCCCGTGTCCCAGGCCGTGGGCCCATATACAGCACCAGACACACCCCAGCTCACACAGAGTTCGTCGACCACGCTGACATGCCCTGTGACACGCCCATGTCACAGGCCGTGTCCTAAGCACTTGAACATTGTCGACCAAATTTTGTCGACCACTCGTCGACTGTTCACCCAGGAAGGACACGCCCTGGGACATACCCGTGTCCCAGGCAGTGTCACCAAATTTTTCCAATTTATAGATTTTAGGGTGTTAGAATCCTCCCCTCCTTACAAAAATATCGTCCCCGAAATTTGCACTAAGTAAGGAACTCAAACAAAAGGATTTTCATACCACAATAGTTTCAATACCAGTTGATACACACTGCATAACCGTTACACAAAAAGTTCGGGAAACTCAGCTCGCATGGTCTGCTCTCGCTCCCATGTAAGCTCCTCACGGCCGCAATTGTCCCACCAGACTTTAACCATCCCGGCCGTCTTGTTCTGTAACTGTTTTTTGGCTCGATCCTCGATCTGAATGGGCCTAACCTTCGTCGTTAACCCATACTCCACTAGCACTTGATCATCCCTGATCATCTGAGCTGGATCTTTCACGGCGTTTCGCAGCACCGAGACGTGAAACATATCATGCAATCCACCCAAGTCTACCGAAAGAGCAAGCCGATATGCGGCTTCTCCAACTCGCTCGACCACTTCAAATGGACCACAGTATCTTGGACTTAACGTTTTAAGACGTCGAATCTTGGATACGCCTTTGAAGGGTTTGACCTTCAAGTATACCCAAGAGCCTACCGCGAACTCCACATTCCGGTACTTGGCGTTGTAGTATTTTGCTTGTCGATCTTGAGCGATCAATAGTCGTTCCCGAATAGTGCGTATTGTCTAGTTTCTTTCATCGACTTTATTACGCTTATAAACTCTGGCTTCGCTTGCTTCTACCCAAGCTAAAGGAGTATGACACTTCCGTCCATACAGAGCCTCATACGGTGCCATGCCGATGCTCGCATGGTAGCTGTTGTTGTAGGTAAACTCCACAATGTAGATATGATCTTCCCATCTCCTTCCAAAATCTACGGCTCACATCCGAAGCATGTCCTCCATCGTTCTGTTGGTTCGCTCAGTTTGACCATCCGTCTGGGGATGAAAGGCCGTGCTGAATGTCAACTTCGTGCCCAATAGTTGATGAACAAGCCTCCAATCATTAGACGTGAACCGCCCATCTCGATCACTTATGATGCTCCAAGGAACACCGTGTAGCCGCACAATTTGGTCAACATACAACTTTGCCAAAGTTTCCACCGAATCATCCTGTATGTTCGGTAGGAAATGTTCCACTTTTGTCAGCCGGTCAACAATCACCCAGATGGAATCATTGCCGCGCTGAGATCTCGGCAATCCATGCACGAAATCCATGGAAATATCGTCGAACTTCCATTCTGGAATCGGCAACGACTTCAAGTAACCGCCCGGTTTCTGGTATTCCGCCTTCACCATAGCACATGTTTGACATTTGGCCACATAAAGAGCAACATCTTTCTTGAGCCGTGGCCACTAGAACAGCTTTTTCATATCTCTGAACATATTCGTGCTCCCATGGTGAATTGAGTACTTCATATAATGCGCTTCATACATCAGTTCTTCCCTCAATTTACCCAAATTCGGGACACACAAATGATACTCTTTCCGCAAAAGACCGTCATCCGAGGAGAATTTGCCCTCTGGCCCCTCTTTAACATAGCGTAAGAGATCTTCATCTAATCTCGTTGCCCGTCGAATCCGGTCTGCAAGGTCACACTGTACCTCCGTCAAGTTTAGACATGCATCGGCAATAGTATTCTTGTCAATACACGAGATCTCCAATGCTTCCAACTCCTGGATGAGACGTTCATCATGCCTCTGCAACCAGCTCGCCCTTACCAGAGCTCTCCAACTCAAGACATCTGCGACTACGTTTCCCTTCCCAGGAGTATAATGAATCTCAAATGTGTATTCCCTGAGGAACTCCAACCACCTTAGTTGTCGCATATTCAGGTCCTTCTGCTCCAATAGGTACTTTAGGCTCTTATGATCTGTATAGATCTCCACCTTCACTCCATAAAGATAGTGTCGCCACAGTTTTAGTGCAAAGATCACTGCCGCCAATTCTAAGTCATGGATGGGATAGTTTCGTTTGTGCACCTTCAGCTGGCGTGAGCCATAAGCGATTACCATTCCATTTTGCAGAAGAACGCAGCCTAAGCCGCTCCCTGAGGCATCACTGTAGATTACACACCCATTAGTACCACATGGCGATGACAACACAGGCGCCGTGGTCAACCGAATCTTCAGCTCTACAAAAGCTCGCCCGCACTCTGGCATCCAAACGAACTTCTGATCTTTTCTCGTTAGTATGGTTAGCGGCAAAGCGATCCGCGAGAAATTTACAACAAATCTTCGATAGTAGCCCGCTTGTCCAAGGAAGCTCCTAACTTCGGTCATTGAAGACAACACCGTCCACTCCTGTATGGTCTTTATCTTTGTTGGATCCACTGCTATGCCTGCTCAACTCACCACATGGCCCAGGAAAGCCACTGACGCTAGTCATAACTCACACTTCGAGAACTTAGCATAGAGCTGATTCTGCCTCAAGGTATTCAATACCAATCACAAGTGCTTCTCATACTCGGCTTCCAATCACGAGTAGACCAGGATATCATCAATGAACACTATCACGAATAGATCCATGTATTCTCTGAATATTCGGTGCATCAAGTCCATAAATACCGAGGGCGCATTGCACAGCCCAAACGACACTACCATGAACTCATAATGCCCATACCATGTCCCAAATACGGTTTTGGGAATGTCACCGTCCCGGATTCTCAACTGGTAGTACCCAGACTTCAAGTCCAACTTCGAGTAGATGGATGATCCCATGAGCTGATCGAACAACTCATCAATCCACGGAATCAGATATTTATTCTTCTCTGTCAGCTTATTCAGTTCGCGGTAATCAATACATAACCGCAAGCCACCGTGTTTCTTTTTCACAAAAAGCATAGGGGCGCTCCAAGGAGACATGCTTGGATGTATATACCCCTGCTCCAGCAATTCCTAAAGTTGGACTTTCAACTCCGCCATTTCCTTTGGCGCGATGCGATATGGCGAGCGGACCACAGGTTTCGCACCTGACACCAACTCGATCGTGAAGTCAATCTCTCGCTGGGGCTGTAGCCCAGGGAGATCCTTGGGAAACACATCTGTAAACTCCGACATGATCGGAACATCGCACACACTGGCCTTAGGCTCCACAACCTAAATCAACGCGAAGTATAACTCCACACCTTTCCGAACAGCTTTGACAACTTGGAGTGCAGACATCAACGTCCCGCCAACTCCTCGCATACCCGCGAACCACATCTCCTGCTCGGTATTCTGGCCCAACGTGATTTCTTTAGACTGCCAATCAATCAAGGCATGCTGCTCCGCAATCCAATCCATACCAAATATCACGTCGAATTCCAATATCGGCAATACAGATGCAGTCAAGCAGAAATCCCGACTTCGTATTTGCACCGCCACATCGCAAGCTTGGTTTGCTAGCATCAAACAACCATTCGGCAACACCACTCTGGCGCTATCTGTCTTTACATGACTAGGTATCCCAAGCCGCGCACTGAACTCCCTAGACAGAAAAGAGTGCAACGCACCCGTATCAAACAGTGCTCACGCCAGCGTGTTCCGAATCGTCACAAAACCTGTGACCATCATGTCACACATACAAACCGCATACACATATGCAATAAACCAAGCATACAAGCAATACAATGCGCAATACTTAACTCATACCTATGACAACGTCACTCTACTTGATGGCCTCCTGCAGGACAAGATTGTAGACCCGGGGCTGCGCCTGCGATGTAGAGGATTCCAACACTACCTTGCCCTTTTCCACATATGACGCTCCAGCCTTCTTTTCATTCTTTGGCGGCAACCGATAATCCTGGGCTATATGCCCCACCCATACACAATTGAAGCACGTACAAGTATCCGGCTTTGAATTGGTCCCTGACGTTGCTCCCGATGCAACCGAAGAAGGAGCTTGTCCCGCCGTCTTGGGCCTCTTGCCCCATTTCTTCTTATAAAATGACATCGTCGGTCGGGGCACTTTAAACTCCAGTTGTGTCACAGCCAATGCCCTCTTCCCCTGCACCATTTTCATATCTTTTTCCAGCACGCAGGCAATGTCAACTAACGCCTGGAAGCCTTAGTTCACGGAACTAGAAAGCAGGAATCTCAACTCATCCCGCAGTCCTTCATAGAACCTATTCGTCTTCCTCTGCTCATCAGCAAATATCGAACCGCATACCTCCCCAAGCGTGTAAACTCATACAGGTAAGCTTCCACACTGCCTTCTCCTCGCGTTAGCCTTTGGAATTCATTCTCCATGTCTATACGCTGTGGCGCCGGGAGGTGCTTCGCCAGGAAGAGCCGAGATAATTCCTCCATCGACACTTGTGTTAATGGTCTACCTGCCAACTGGTGTAGCTCCATTTCATCCCACCACAAACGAGCCTCTCCTTCTAGAAAGAAGGAGGCTAAGGTGACTTTCTGATGCTCCTATGTTCCAATCGCCATCATAATCCTCTTGACACGCAACAACCAGTCTTCAGCCTGCTTAGGAGATCCCACTCCCGAGAACATAGGCGGGTGAAAACTCATGAACTGCTTTAACTGTTTCTTAGCTACTCGAGGATTCACAGACAGTACAGGTTCTATCCTTGCCGCCACCTATTCTGACCTCAATGCCAGCTGCGCCTGCCATTGTGTCTGCCCAAGCGGTTGTGCTTGCATCATGGCAAATACAGCCTCAACAACTAATCATACAGTTTCCGCAGAAGGCGGAGGTGTCGGCACCTCGGTTGGTGTTGTACTTTCATCAGACTGGTGGGGCTCTGATTGCCCCGCACCACTCCGCGTCACCGAAAGGTGGACAACACACACATTAATGACCATACACAAGCAAGATAAAAAAGTTAGGAACACACACATTCCTGAAACACATGTATTTGCATTCCTACCATGGACATTCAGGAGTTCAATCGTGTTAACTTGGTGTGCACAGACACGTGCTCGCCACCCCACAAAAGAAGTTAACCACGACGTCGAGAGGGAAAGGCCAAGACATCTTTGATACCAAAAATGTAACAACCCAATCAGTTCACATAGTATATACTAGAAGGTCCAGCCAGGGCCCCACAGCATAGACCACAAAATAGGCGGTGCAGTTACGATGTGATACCAGAGTAGCGCAACGCACCCTAACACATTGCATTCTAGTGGAAGCCTATAACACTATACTTGAACTCCACACCTGAATGTCCAACACATAAAATCTCCACATTTTATACATGATAGGAATGTCTTACACATACAAGTAGTTAGCCTTATAGCCTTACAGGGCTTTCAAGACAATGGCCTCAAACATTGGCACGCAGGCCGGCCACATCAAAAGAAAACATAACATTTCCATTTCTTTTAGCCTTCGATGGCTAGCAACAGCATCAGCAAATGCAGCAAGGACTTCAGCCCTTACGCATCCCGCTCGGCTCTCCAGCACCTGCACAGGGACATTCCACCTAACGGTGGCAAAAAGAGGTAATGGTCAGCATTGAGCTGACCAAATTATAACGACCCTACCCATTTCCCGGGGCAGTGGTAATCTTCCCTGCAAGCATAGCATTTCACACGCATATATATATCTCACACATGTGCTTTTATGCACACATTCCATCACAACCGTCAGCCGCCCGGCCCGACGATCGGTGCACTCAAGGCACATTCTTGGTGTACCGGTGAACCAGTAGCCCACCACCGTATCAGGCTCGCAACCCAATGACAAATCACTTGAGCATTTACTCCATGGCGTGCAGCAGGAGTTTTCTAGTCTTAGTGAACCGGGATTAGCCCGTAGCCCCCCATTGTATCACGGTGCACAGGCCTAAGAATCCTGCTATGTGCTCCAACAGACCGCACTTTCAGGTCTCACGTCGGACGGACATAACGCAGGTCGGATCCTCCACCCCCCCGTTGCTCAAATTGCCTTGCCATCACCGAGCACAACGTACTCGCGGCTAAAGAAAAGGAGCGGGTCGGTTTCACCGATCCTGTTCTGGCATTCAAGCCTGGGTGTTTTCCCGGGCGCACCAGTACTTTCCATTACACCCATTTTGTATCACACATCAGCGTGCCTTTCCTGGTCACACCAGTACTTCCTGCTATTCTCTTCACAGGTCTGACACCGCAAAGATCACCAATGTCAGGAATCTTTCCTAGCTAACATGCCAGTACTTCCTGTCACTCCATTTCACAGGTACCACCTACGAACATTCATCATTACAAAGGGAATTTCCTGGACTTCCAAACCAATACTTCCTGCTACTTCTTTCACAGGTAGAACCCAATAGCACAAGCAGCACAAGCAAGATACGAGTATTTTTCTGGACTACCACTCCAGTACTTCCTGCTACTTCCCTTCACAGGTCCAACCCATCGACTCCTAAACTATGCGTTTATCACGGAGTCTTCTCTGGTTCGTATGCAACAACAACAATCCAGACCAACCTGTCTATATGGGCTTCACACAGCATGCATATTCCGTACTCAATTTTCGGATCTATATGCCAATCAACTGGGATTCCATGAATCAACCCAAAGACTCCCACAATAAACCACATTCTGGTAGGGGAATCATATGCATATGCCAAAAAGGAGGCCTTCACATGGCTAGGAAGAAAGGTTGTTACCCTCAAAGATCGCTTCGGTGCCATGTGTAACGCCCCCGATTTTTCTGTGTTTTGTTTGATTTTGGATTGGCGTTACGATGACGCATGTCTGGCCCTTCGCCGTTGTAGAGCGCGGTCCTAGCTCTGTAGGTTCCTTGTGTAGCCTGGTTGTAGCCAGTTGGCAAGTTTTCCCCAGCTAGCCGGAGTCTGTTTTGGTGACTCGGTTGGGCCTCTTAGGGAAATGCTTGCGTTTTGGCTTTGGGAGGTGTTAGCCCGAGTGTTCGATCGTCGGATGTTGTTTTCGACCTCGCCGTTGTTTTCGTGGCTTGGTTGTTTAGCTACGGTGTGAGTTTTGGTCGAAATCCGAGATCGTTTGCCTTCGCGTCGTTTCGGCGTTGTTTTGTTAACTGCATGTTTGTAATGTTTGCTGTGCTGTGCGTGGTCTGTTGTGGCTGAGCTTGTAGGCTGGTGCCTTGTCTCTTGTTTGCTAGGTGTTAGCAGGTTTCTTTTCTGTGTAAGTTTGGGTGACACGGCCTGGGTCACGCCCGTGACCCAGGGCGTGTCGTGCTCGGGCAGAGCTCCCGTTTCTCCGGTCGACGAATTTTTGGTCGACGGGGTTTTTTGTAGGAACACGGCCGTGACACGGGCGTGTCACGGGCGTGTCCCCCTTCGGTTCGTCGAGCTGCGCTCGATGGTCGTCAGGCGGTGTTTAGTGAGAACACGGCCCTGTCACGGGCGTGTCGTGTCGAACACAGGCGTGACATTGGGGCGTGTCTCTCTGTTCGACGATCGGCGCTCCACGATCGTCGGGCGGTGTTCGAGTTGGTACACGGCCTGTGACACATGAGTGTCACAGGGCGTGTCCCTTGCTTCGTCGAGCGGAGATCGACTTTGGTCGAGTGGGTAGGTGCGTAAGTACACGCCCCGTGACACGGGCGTGTCGGGCTGTGTCACGGGCGTGTCTGGGGGGCGTGTCCCGTGTTTTCGTCGAGCAGCGATCGACGTTCGTCGAGTGTGTGAGTACACGCCCCGTGACACGGGCATGTCGGGCCGTGTCACGGGCGTGTCTTGGGCGTGTTCCGTACTTTTTTCCTGAAATCATCTTTTGTTGCCGTGAACTGCTTTTCCTCCTCATTTTCAACGTTCCCGAGTCTGGAGAGCTTCCAGCGGTAGGGTTTTGAGAGGAGGTGGTGGTTGTTTTGGCCGGCGATTTCGGGAGGGTTAGAGCCCGTTCTTCTCGTGTGATAGCGGATTCGGCTTGCTCTCGGCTAGATCTTCCCTTCCATGTAAGTTTTTCTTGATTTAGGGTTCGATTCCAGGAATTTCTAAATATCTGATTTCTTTCTTCCCTCAAGTTTCAGCTTTGGTCTTCTAGGTGGCCGATCTTGCCGCCGGAGCCAAGCCGTGGTGCGGCTGTTGTTTGTTTTTCCGAAGAGGTAGAGGCAAGTGGCCCCTTGCCCTTGCCAAATTTATTTCTAACCCTTGATCTTTTTCATTTCTTCTGCAAAGCTCTGTTCTCCTTGTTTTTCCTCCCTAGGGCAGCATGTTGAATTATTTCATCAAGCTTTTAATCAAGTGCTGATTCTTCATTTCTTTTTTCTGGAATTTTAATCAATGTTCTCTTTTGTCGGAGGTTTAGTGTCCAGTGGGTAGCTAGAGTTAGGGTGAGGTGGTTGTTAGTTACAGTTTAGGGTTAGTTGCGGTAGCTCCGTGTAGTTAGGACGGAACGGTGGGTTGGGATTAAATCTCCAACTCTCTGTTTTTCGCGCATGAGATGGCTTAAGCTGCGATTTTAGCAAGACTTACGTTTACCCTAAGTGGAAAGTGCTGACAGCGTCGAGTGAGCCGAGCTCACTCAACGCCGTCACCTAGCTTAGGACTTGCGGCTAAGTATTTTTAGGCGTCAGGTGTGTGGAGTTTACTCAACGCTGCGTCGAGTGGGCTCGACATTTCTGTCTTGCGTTCATGTGTACCTTAGGATTGTTAGTGTGACTTTTCCCTTCCTTTAGGGGGTGGTATTGGGTGTTCGGCAAATTTTTGCATGCCGACTCTTGGGTTGTGGCAGGTGGTGGAGTTTTAGTCGCCTCTCGAGGGGTGGATTTTGACGTGGAGAGCTGTGGCCACCGCCTGTTTGCCCTGGTTTGGGTTGGTGTGTGGGACCCTAAAGCTGCCACTGGCGACCCCTTAGCCCTTTTTGTTGGATCTGATTTTGGTTATGTATTCAGATCCATGTTTTTGACCACTGCCACTTACCCACGTATTAGGAATGTTAGACTCTTTTGTTGAGCTTGTTGTTTTTATTGCTCGCACTTGGTGTGCTTTGATGTACTTTAGACAGTGCTCTTTTCTTACTGTCATGCTCTTTCTTTTGCCTATAGCAGCTTGTTGTCGGGTTGGTAAACCCTTCTTTTTGCTCTTAACTCTAATGCTTTATTTACACTTTTGATTATTTCCTTGCTGAGGTGTTCTTTTCTTGAATGCCTCAGGTCCAGGTTGTAGCCGGTTCAGCGGCTAGTTCTTTTGGAGGGGCTGGTTTGTGGCCTCTTGGGTAGCGGAGACAGCTGATCCCGATTCTGTGATGTAGTTCTTTACTTTTCTGTATAGACATACATACTCACCAGTGGGTTCGTGTCAGGTTGTTGGCGCCCACTGGTGGCTTCATGCGATGCTGGATATGAACTTAAACTGCTGTTTTTTTTTGCCAATTAGTGGTTGTTTACTTGCTTCTGGGAAGGATTTTTGCTAGGTTGCATGTTAGATATTTTAAACCCTAAAAGCATTATTATATGTATATCATGCATAGCATAATTATAAAACAAAGTCACTATATTTCCTTAGCGTAAAAAGACTACTTTTTATATCTATTATATTCACTTTAGAGTCGTGCTTACCATGAGTTGTCCCTCGGGGACACTCGCTCACTAGGGTGTCAACTTAATTGAACCAAACTATTTTCTGCTGCGTATACTTATACTTTTAATTGTGGACTAGCTGATCCACCGTGCCGAGGGATACGGCCAATAAACATAACTGCTTTCCTTTCATAATTAATCAACGATTTTCCTTAAAATTTAAGGTGTGGAGTTTTGCCTGAGCGTGTGCAGTTATCCCCTGCACGACGTGGCATCACGGCACGCATTTTCTCTAGCTCTGATACGATTTTATCGTTGAGAAAATGCGGGTTGTGACAGTTGGTATCAGAGGGAGGTTGCTTGACAAATGGTCGGGCAACCTTTCCCTTGTTTGCATTTGTGGTTAGCGTCATACCATACACACACCGATATATCATCAGCACGTCTTGGCTAAAGCACGAACACTACACTCATGAGCATAAAGAAGTATACGGGGCATATTATGTAGTATGGGATGCATAATATGTGTTTGTATATGGATCCACCATAGGAGGCAACATGTGAGGGTTATGTAGTATGGGATGCATAACCTCACCACATGAATGCGTCTAGCACGTTTTCTTTTTTCGTTGCATGGGAATGTTATGTAGTATGGGATGCATAACATTTTCATGTGTACGCCGCCCATGGCATGCATTAAGGCCCTTTTTTTAGAATGCATAGCACATCATGCATAACATAACATTTCATAAGCACAACGTGTTAAGCTAAAGATTTGCAAGATGACATATGTACACACATGGTTTTGAGTCAAAAAGAATACAAATACATGCATTCATGGTTTAGGCACATGAGTTAGTATGATGGTGGTGAACCATCTTAGGTTAAGCATAACATCATCATGATAAAATAACTCCTAGAGCAAGTTTTGCGGTTGAAGTTCATATTTAAGTGTGTTTGTCTGTACCGAGTAGTTTTGTTCTAGCTGTTGGGCTAAGTATCGTCTAAAGCTTGTGCAATTATAGGATGGCGAGACGTCCTACAACGAGGTCGACCCCCCAATCCGAGGGTGAGACGTCAGGAGCGCAGAGCGAGGCGTTGGTAGAAAACCTGCGGCAGAGTAACGAGACCCTATCGAGGCAGGTGGTGGCTATGCAGGCTCAGATTCAGTCCCTAGTGGCAGTGGTGGCGGGACAGGCCCCGAGAGTTCCGGACCCCGCTGAGGGGGTAGCTGTTCCTGCCCCTCCTGCTCCTCCCGTGCCTTTGGTTGTTGTGCCCCCGGAGATGGCGTTTATATCCCAGTTTCAGCGACTGAGACCCCCTACTTATGATGGGCAAGCAGATTTCATGATTTTGGATGACTGGCTGATTACTATTGAGGAGATGTTCTCTTATTCGGAGATTTCGGATGATCAGAGAGTGATGCTCGCTGCCTACCAGCTCAAGGGCTTAGCAAAGAATTGGTGGTTGAGGGAGAAAGAGAGCTTGGTGGCATGATGCTCTTGGGAGTTATTTAAAGGGATGCTGTTGAGTAAGTTTTTGCCTTCAGTCGAGAGGGACCGGTTGATGAATGACTTTCTCCATTTGAAGCAGAGGAAACTCACGGTCAGTGAGTATGAGATTGAGTTTAGTAAATTGAGTCGGTTTTCTCCTGGTCTGGTGAGTGTTGAAGCAGACCGAGTTAAGCGATTTCTGGGTGGACTGAGAAGTGACATTCAGCAGTTAGCGAATGCCTACGGTGCAGTCAGTTATGCCAGCGTGGTCGAAGCTGCCTTGAGGGTTGAGGCCATTGAGAATGCCAAGAATAGAGGTCAGCAGTTGTGGAAGGATAAGCGAAAGTCCGGTGGAGGGAAGAGCCCTCAGGAACCCGATGCGGTCTCAAGAAAGAAGAGCAAGGAGGTTTGTAGTTTCTGTGGCCGACCAGGCCACCCCTTTGAGAAGTGTTTCAAAAGGTTTGGAGCGCAGAAGAAGGAACAGGTGCACGCAATTCAGGGTGCTCCCAGAGGAGACTTGGTGTGTGCCTTGTGTGGAAGGAAGGGGCATGAGGCTGCCCGTTGCTGGTCGAGAGATAAAGTCTGTTTTTAGTGTGGGCAGAAGGGTCATCTCAAGACAAAGTGCCCACATTCCCAGCCTATTCTGCAGCTAGTACCCCTCCAGGCTTTGCCACCGCCTCAGCAATTGGATAGAGGAAAGGGGAAGCTGAATGTGCTTTCGGCAGACGAAGCACAGACTTCGACCCAGGTTATCTCAGGTTTGACTTATCCTCAGTCGTTTCGTTATGATCCCTTTATGGTTGTAGTTTTCGTTTTAGCGTTTGTTTCCTTAGATGCGTGCGCTATTTGTAGGACGATTTAAGGTAAAGAACCGCTGGGCGCGCGTTCTCTTCGATTCAGGCGCTACCCACTCGTTTGTGGCTAGAGCCTTCGTGGAGCGGTTCAGTTTGGGCCTAGATCGTGTTGGTGGTGCCTTTTGCGTTAAGTTCCCCTCTGGTGACTCTGTGGTTACGGACCTGGGTGTCCTTGATTGTCCGATTTTGTTGGGGGATTTTCTAGCCAAGGCAGATCTGAAGGTGATTGACCTGGAGGACTTCGATGTTTTCTTGGGCATGGACTGGTTATCAAGGTACGATGCTGTGATCCAGTGCAAGGGTAAGCGCTTGGACTTCGTCAAGGACAACGGTCAGCCAGGGAGCGTTTATGGGTATTCTCTCCAGGAGTCTCCAGTCATTTCTGCGGTGCGTGCTCGGAAGTTGCTTGATTCTGGTTGTTCTGCCTGTGTGGTCTCTCTGGTAGGGGCTGTTGTTAGAGTGCCGTGTTTGCAAGAGATCCCTGTGGTGTGTGACTTCTCCGATGTGTTTCCTGATGATCTTCCCGGTCTTCCACCCGATCGAGATGTCGAGTTTGCTATAGATTTGGAGCCAGGCACGCGTCCTATTGCCAAGGTGCCGTACTGGATGGCCCCGCGAGAGCTGGAAGAGTTGCGAATTCAGCTGGATGAGATGTTGGCAAAAGGGTTCATTAGGCCGAGTTCTTCACCATGGGGTGCTCCAGTGCTGTTCGTTAAAAAGAAGGATGGGTCGATGAGGCTATGCATCGACTATAGAGAACTGAACAAGGTTACTATTAAGAACAGGTACCCTTTGCCTCGAATTGACGATCTGTTTGACCAACTGCGTGGTAGTGCCGTGTTTTCCAAGATAGATCTTCGATCGGGCTATCACCAGTTGAGGATTCGGGAGTCAGATGTTCCGCGGACGGCGTTCCGCTCTCGTCATGGGCATTTTGAGTTTTTAGTTATGTCATTTGGTTTGACTAATGCGCCCTCAGCTTTTATGGATCTGATGAACAGAGTTTTCAAGGACTTCCTGGATAAGTTTGTGATTGTCTTTATCGACGATGTTTTGGTGTATTCCAAAGATGCGGAGGAGCATGATCGGCATTTGTGACTGGTCTTGGCGACTCTTAGAGACCATAAGCTATACGCCAAGCTGAACAAGTGCGAATTTTGGTTGCCTCAAGTTTCTTTTCTCGGCCACGTGGTGAATAAGGAGGGAATATCGGTGGACCCAGAAAAGATCGCTGCTGTTATGGAATGGGCGAGGCCTGTTACTCCCAAAGAGATCAGAAGCTTCTTGGGCTTGGCTGGATATTATAGGAGATTCGTAGAAGGATTCTCTACTTTGTCTGCGCCGTTGACCAGGTTGACGCAAAAGAATGCCGCCTTCATATGGGATAGCAAGTGTGAGGAGGCTTTTGAGGAATTAAAAAGAAGGTTATGTTCAGCTCCAGTTTTGTCTTTGCCTACTGAAGATAGTGAGTATGTTATATATGTGGACGCGTCGCACGTCGGACTGGGCTGCGTTTTGATGTAGGGCGGGAAGGTGATTGCGTACGGGTCGAGGCAGCTAAAGACTCATGAGAGGAATTACCCTACGCATGACCTGGAGTTTGCAGCCGTGATCTATTTGTTGAAATTGTGGAGGCATTTGCTGTATGGCGCGCAGTGCAAGATTTTCACGGATCATAAGAGTTTGAAGTATGTCTTCACTCAGAAAGAGTTGAATCTGCGCCAGCGGCGGTGGTTGGAGTACGTGGCCGACTATGATGTTGAAATCCAGTATCATCCGGGTAAGGCGAATGTGGTGGCCGATGCCCTAAGTCGGAAGTCAGGAAAGATTTTCAATCTCTCCGCCGAGCGTCTTGTGGAAGAGTTTCTTTTGATGGACATTTCTGTGGGAAGCTGCGATTCGCAGAGTAGCTTGGCAGTGGCAGAACCTTCGTGGATTGCGTTTACGCGACTGCATCAGAAAGATGATCCCGATCTTTTGCATTTGTACCTTCGAGCTGAAAAAGGTGAATTACCAGATTTCTCTATAGATGATGCGGGTACCTTGAAGTATCGTGGCAGGTTTTGCATTCCCGCAGTTGGAGATATCCGGAATATGGTGTGCAGAGAAGCCCACGGATCTAGTGTTGCCTACCATCCAGGGTCTACCAAAATGTACCATGATTTAAAGCAGATTGCCTGGTGGTATGGGATGAAGAAGGACATAGCCAGATTTGTTTCTGAGTGCTTCACTTGCAGGCGTGTGAAGGCCGACCATGGAAGGCCTGGTGGCAAGCTAACTCCCTTAGAGATTCCGATGTGGAAGTGGGAGAGTATCTCGATGGATTTCATCACAGGCTTACCGAGATCTCCTAAAGGGCATGATTCAGTTTGGGTGATCGTAGACAGATTGACGAAGAGTGCTCACTTCGTACCATTTAAGATCGATTATCCGATGAGGAAGATAGCCGAGCTGTATTTGGATGAGGTTATTAGATTACATGGTGTACCCGTGAGTATCATATCAGATCGAGACTCCAGGTTTACGTCTCGTTTTTGGAAGAGCCTTCAAGAAGGGTTGGGTACAAATTTGAGATATTCCACAGCTTATCATCCGCGGACCAATGGTCAGACGGAGCGAGTAAATCAGATTGTGGAAGATATGATCCGATGCTATATTCTGGACCACGGAGGAGCGTGGGATGAGCGCTTGCGGCTTATGGAATTTGCATATAATAACAGTTATCAAGAAAGCTTGCAAATGTCTCCTTTTGAAGCTTTATATGGGAGGCGCTGCAGGACTCCCGTGTTTTGGGCTGAGGTTGGCGAGAGGCCTTTGTTGGGTCCAGAAGCACTCGAGGAGATGGAAATTGTTGTGAAGCTTATACGGGAAAATCTTCAGATAGCCCAGAAGAGGTATGAGAAAAATGCCAATCGGCGTAGATCGGATTTGGAATTTTTGGTGGGGGACTCGGTGTTCTTAAAGGTCTCCCCGTTGATCGGAGTCAAGCGTTTTGGCAAGAACAGGAAGTTGGACCCGAGGTTCGTGGGGCCGTTTCCGATTGTTGAGCGGATTGGGATATCAGCTTATAGGCTGGCGTTGCCCGCAAATTTCCCTGGCGTGCATAATGTCTTCCACGTCAGTCAGCTGTGGAAATGTGTATCGAATGGCAGGCAGGTTTTGGATTATGTGCCTCAGTTGGAGCCGAATCTTTCTTATGTGGAGGTGCCTGTCCGCATTCTGGATTCTCAGGTTCGTGCGCTGCGGAAGAAGTCTATTCCGATGGTTAAAGTTTTATGGAGAAATCAGGATGTAGAAAGCGCGACTTGGGAGTTGGAGTCGGCTATGAGGGAGGCTTACCCACATCTGTTTCCCTGAGCTTGTGCCTGGTATGTTTTGTTTTATTTATGATTATATAGCCCTTTCCTGGCTCTTTCTCTCTCCTTCTTCATAGGAGTGTTGTGAGTAAAGTTTCGAGGCGAAACTTTCTTTTAGGGGGAGTGGCTGTAACGCCCCCGGTTTTTCTGTGTTTTGTTTGATTTTGGATTGGCGTTACGATGACGCATGTCCGGCCCTTCGCCGTTGTAGAGCGCGGTCCTAGCTCTGTAGGTTCCTTGTGTAGCCTGGTTGTAGCCAGTTGGCAAGTTTTCCCCAGCTAGCCGGAGTCTGTTTTGGTGACTCGGTTGGGCCTCTTAGGAAAATGCTTGCGTTTTGGCTTCGGGAGGTGTTAGCCCGAGTGTTCGATCGTCGGATGTTGTTTTCGACCTCGCCGTTGTTTTCGTGGCTTGGTTGTTTAGCTACGGTGCGAGTTTTGGTCGAAATACGAGATCGTTTTCCTTCGCGTCGTTTCGGCGTTGTTTTGTTAACTGCATGTTGGTAATGTTTGCTGTGCTGTGCGTGGTCTGTTGTGGCTGAGCTTGTAGGCTGGTGCCTTGTCTCTTGTTTGCTAGGTGTTAGCAGGTTTCTTTTCTGTGTAAGTTTGGGTGACACGGCCTGGGTCACGCCCGTGACCCAGGGCGTGTCGTGCTCGGGCAGAGCTCCCGTTTCTCCGGTCGACGAATTTTTGGTCGACGGGGTTTTTTGTAGGAACACGGCCGTGACACGGGCGTGTCACGGGCGTGTCCCCCTTCGGTTCATCGAGCTGCGCTCGATGGTCGTCAGGCGGTGTTTAGTGAGAACACGGCCCTGTCACGGGCATGTCGTGTCGAACACGGGCGTGACATTGGGGCGTATCTCTCTGTTCGACGATCGGCGCTCCACGATCGTCGGGCGGTGTTCGAGTTGGTACACGGCCTGTGACACGGGCATGTCACAGGGCGTGTCCCTTGCTTCATCGAGCGGAGATCGACTTTGGTCGAGTGGGTAGGTGCGTAAGTACACGCCCCGTGACACGGGCGTGTCGGGCTGTGTCACGGGCGTGTCTGGGGGGCGTGTCCCGTGTTTTCGTCGAGCGGCGATCGACGTTCGTCACGTGTGTGAGTACACGCCCCGTGACACGGGCGTGTCGGGCCGTGTCACGGGCGTGTCGGGCCGTGTCACGGGCGTGTCTTGGGCGTGTTCCGTACTTTTTTCCTGAAATCATCTTTTGTTGCCGTGAACTTCTTTTCCTCCTCATTTTCATCGTTCCCGAGTCTGGAGAGCTTCCAGCAGTAGGGTTTTGAGAGGAGGCGGTGGTTGTTTTGGCCGGCGATTTCGGGAGGGTTAGAGCCCGTTCTTCTCGTGTGATAGCGGATTCGGCTTGCTCTCGGCTAGATCTTCCCTTCTATGTAAGTTTTTCTTTATTTAGGGTTCGATTCCAGGAATTTCTAAATATCTGATTTCTTTCTTCCCTCAAGTTTCAGCTTTGGTCTTCTAGGTGGCCGATCTTGCCGCCGGAGCCAAGCCGTGGTGCGGCTGTTGTTTGTTTTTCCGAAGAGATAGAGGCAAGTGGCCCCTTGCCCTTGCCAAATTTATTTCTAACCCTTGATCTTTTTCATTTCTTCTGCAAAGCTCTGTTCTCCTTGTTTTTCTTCCCTAGGGCAGCAGGTTGAATTATTTCATCAAGCTTTTAATCAAGTGCTGATTCTTCATTTCTTTTTTCTGGAATTTTAATCAATGTTCTCTTTTGTCGGAGGTTTAGTGTCCAGTGGGTAGCTAGAGTTAGGGTGAGGTGGTTGTTAGTTACAGTTTAGGGTTAGTTGCGGTAGCTCCGTGTAGTTAGGACGGAACGGTGGGTTGGGATTAAATCTCCAACTCTCTGTTTTTCGCGCATGAGATGGCTTAAGCTGCGATTTTAGCAAGACTTACGTTTACCCTAAGTGGAAAGCGCTGACAGCGTCGAGTGAGCCGAGCTCACTCAACGCCGTCACCTAGCTTAGGACTTGCGGCTAAGTATTTTTAGGCGTCAGGTGAGTGGAGTTTACTCAACGCTGCGTCGAGTGGGCTCGACATTTCTGTCTTGCGTTCATGTGTACCTTAGGATTGTTAGTGTGACTTTTCCCTTCCTTTAGGGGGTGGTATTGGGTGTTCGACAAATTTTTGCTTGCCGACTCTTGGGTTGTGGCAGGTGTTGGAGTTTTAGTGGCCTCTCGAGGGGTGGATTTTGACGTGGAGAGCTGTGGCCACCGCCTGTTTGCCCTGGTTTGGGTTGGTGTGTGGGACCCTAAAGCTGCCACTGGCGACCCCTTAGCCCTTTTTGTTGGATCTAATTTTGGTTATGTATTCAGATCCATGTTTTTGACCACTGCCACTTACCCACGTATTAGGAATGTTAGACTCTTTTGTTGAGCTTGTTGTTTTTATTGCTCGCACTTGGTGTGCTTTGCTGTGCTTTAGACAGTGCTCTTTTCTTACTGTCATGCTCTTTCTTTTGCCTATAGCAGCTTGTTGTCGGGTTGATAAACCCTTCTTTTTGCTCTTAACTCTAATGCTTTATTTACACTTTTGATTATTTCCTTGCTGAGGTGTTCTTTTCTTGAATGCCTCAGGTCCAGGTTGTAGCCGGTTCAGCGGCTAGTTCTTTTGGAGGGGCTGGTTTGTGGCCTCTTGGGTAGCGGAGACAGCTGATCCCGATTCTGTGAGGTAGTTCTTTACTTTTCTGTATAGACATACATACTCACCAGTGGGTTCGTGTCAGGTTGTTAGCGCCCACTGGTGGCTTCTTGCGATGCTGGGTATGAACTTAAACTGCTGTTTTTTTTGCCTATTAGTGGTTTTTTACTTGCTTCTGGGAAGGATTTTTGCTAGGTTGCATGTTAGATATTTTAAACCCTAAAAGCATTATTATATGTATATCATGCATAGCATAATTATAAAACAAAGTCACTATATTTCCTTAGCGTAAAAAGACTACTTTTTATATCTATTATATTCACTTTAGAGTCGTGCTTACCATGAGTTGTCCCTCGGGGACACTCATGCTCACTAGGGTGTCAACTTAATTGAACAAAACTATTTTCTGCTACGTATACTTATACTTTTAATTGTGGACTAGCTGATCCACCGTGCCGAGGGATACGGCCAATCAACATAACTGCTTTCCTTTCATAATTAATCAACGATTTTCCTTAAAATTTAAGGTGTGGAGTTTTGCCTGAGCGTGTGCAGTTATCCCCTGCACGACGTGGCATCACGGCACGCGTTTTCTCTAGCTCTAATACGATTTTATCGTTGAGAAAATGCGGGTTGTGACACCATGAGCTCCTAACTGGCTAGGAAGAATCGCAACAGCTTTTCCTCTGCAATGCCGGCCTCGGATCTCTCGTCGGAACACCGCAGCAACACCAGTGACCAGCCCCTTCCCACCTCATCCTTCTTCCTCTCCCTTTCTCTATCAAGGATTTATAAAGATGAAAGCAAACTATGAAATGAGTTCTTTCATCTCAATCCACGACCTTAAGGAAGCAGGGAGGCAGCTCAGCCCTTGGATCCCAGCTGAAGGAACGGACGACCACGATTTTGCCACAAAAGCATAATTGTTGCCTGACACAGACTGTGACACGCCCGTGTCACGGGCCGTGTTCCTAAAGCGGTCCTCAACCGACTTATCTAGTCCAGTACACGCCCGTGTGACACGCCCGTGTCCCGGGCTGTGTCAACTTGACACGGCTTCAGACATTCCCGTGTCTGTGGCCGTGTCCACCAAGCTGCAAAAAATCGAAATCAACCTGAGACTAACACGGCCTGTGACACGCCCATGTCCTAGGCCGCGTGCCCATACACGGCACCAGACACGCCGCAACTCACGCTGAGTTCTTCGACCACACTGACACGCCCTGTGACACGCCCATATCATAGGCCGTTTCCTAAGCACTCGATGATCGTCGACCAAATTTTGTCGACCACTCGTCGACTGTTCACCCAGGAAGGACACGCCCTGGGACACGCCCGTGTCCCAGGCCGTGTCACCCAATTTTTCCAATTTCTGGATTTTTGGGTGTTACAATAGGTGTGCCCATACAAACTTATACGATGAGGATCTTGTTGTGCAATGTTAAGAAATGGTATGTATGCTATGAAATGACTCACCCATGATCACACACATGCAACCGCTATACCGACATAGACTAGTATTTCCCACTATTCGAGCAGCTAGCTAACCTCTCAGGCATCAACCGTCGTGGCCAGGCGGTGACAGTAGAGCGGGCATATCTACTACTAGGTGGGTATCCACACTAATTCACCTAGGCCTCTGTACGCCTCAATTCTAAGAACACAACAGCGGAGCCCATGCATACTATGGCCCGACGGGGGTCTCGGGTAGGTGCGTACCGAGAACACATCACCGAACTGGACTTATGTGACCCGGAAGGGTCCTCAGAAGAAAGAACAAGGACACAGCCCAACCGTTCACTTGGCACGAAAGGAGCTCTGAGACATGAACACCGTGGATCAAGCCCAACCGCCCAAAGTCTAACTGCCAACTCCCGTCGGTGTGAAAATCGGCGAGCCCGTAGACCTGCCACACTATCATTAACCCAGGATTACGAAACTGCGTGTCGACTCACACTGCATGTAATTCCACATCACCGTGGCATGGAAGGAGCCTCGGAGAAAGCACAAGGACCAAGCCCAACCATCCACTAGGCATGGAAGGAGCCCCGGGAAATGAGCACCGAGGACCAAGCCCAACCGGCCGAATTTAACTCATCTCATTGCACTCCCAACTAGTGACGGTCAACACCGCACTTACATCCCTTCACAATGCTACCCGTAGGGAGACGACACTGTAAGCATTGAACACTAAATTCATTCCGTTACACGTGGCCATAAGTTATCATCCTACCTTTCATCCCAAATGATTCAACATGTTATTATCATGATGCGCATTTATAATAGTCTACCAATTTCTATCAAATTGTTTCGTTTAGATATTCTTCGCTTCACAAATCAATTATGTGGAATCCAACTAATAAACATCATCATTCATAGGACTAAGATGGTTAACATAAAAGATTTCAACAGCCTCAAGTTAATTTGCAACATTATCTCTACCGAGTCCAAATCCAATATTATTCCAAACCCAGAATTCAAGTAAATGATCAATCTGGACAGCAGTTTCGACCGGAGATTCTTGAAGCTACATGAATCTGGTGAAGGCGTGTAACCCATCGATGGAAAGGTCTTTCCATGGGCTGCAAATTTTATGTTCAGAGCACAACCCAGATTCAATAGTATCATACTTGAAATCAGCCTTGAAGTCCGCTACGTACATAACATAATTTCTGCATGCAGGATTTATCGGACGTCATATCTGTTCAGACTTTCCCGTGGCTACATACTTCGCCTGAAGTCGTGCAACAACTCATTGGAAAGGACTTTTTGATTACTTCAACTTTTGTGTTTAGTCGACAGCCCAGATCCGGCCATATCACATATGAAAATGGCCAAGAAGTTTGTTGCGCGCAGAACACAGATTCTGCACGCATCTTAAAGAGGAATGAACGACATCGGTTCATCTTCCTCCTCAAGTCGGTCTTCCAAAATCACACGAGAAGTTCCTCCTCCCTTATTCACCATCATGAGGCCATGATTCTTCACGAAACCATCCCCCATCTTCACATAGAAGGTTGGAGAGGTTGAAGACACAACTAGCCTTAGAGCACAAACCCTAGAATGGCCTCTTCCTAGAGAAATCACCATCTCACTCGTCTAGACTCTTTTGAGTAGACATCTCACCTAGATATCTACAGATCTAGCACCAATGGAGAGGGGAGGAATCTCACCTCATTTCCGACATTTCCACTATTTCCGGCCATGGATCTTGTGACTCTTCTCGGCGGCATCTTCTCTTTCACGGCGGCGGCTGATCTTCTTCTCCAAGACTTGCTCCAGCAATTTTCCATCTCTACAAAAGTTTCTCTCAGGAAAAATGGCTGGAATGAGGAGTGAAAACAGCTAGGGTTTTCACAACCCTTATATATGAAAAGTGACACGGGTAGGGACACGCCCGTGTCCTTACCCATGTCCTGCTTCGGGCGAAGCGTCAACGACGGTTTTAGTGTCGGTTCAACACTCGACACGGGTAGGGACACTCCCGTGTCCAGACATGTGTCCACATGACACTGCCGTGTTCCCTGATAGTATCCTTCTCTGGATACATCTCGACAAACTCGACTCGACACACAGACACACGGGTAGGGACATGCCCGTGTCTCTACCCGTGTCATACATTTCGTCGATCTCGACACACTTCGTCGATCTAGACACGCTTTGTCGAGTTCAACTCGACACATACACACACACGAGTAGGGACACGCCCGTGTCTCTACACGTGTCATACATTTTGTCGATCTCGACACACTTTGTCGATCTCGACACGCTTTGTCGATCTCGACACGCTTCGTCGAGGTCAACTCGACACACATACACGGGTAGGGACACGCCCGTTTCTCTACACGTGTCATACATTTCGTCGATCTCGATACGCTTCGTCGAGGTCAACTCGACACACACACGGGTAGGGACACGACTATGTCGCTACCCGTATCATTTCACACGGGTAGTGATACAGCCGTGTCACTACCTGTGTCCTTATCTGGACACACTCGAGTCGTCAACTCGAGAGCTGGTCTCTCCCACACGGGTAGGGACACTCTCGTGTCTCTACCCGTGTCCTATGCTCGACTGATTTCTCCTCCTATTTACAAGTGCAGCCCAGTTACCAGCACACCCTTGAACCCAAGTCAGCTCTCCTGACCCAAAAACGCACACGAGGGGACTAGTGCGAATCAGGACGTTACAAATCCTATAAACAAAATAAAAGATTTCGTCCCCGAAATCAGGCTAGGGCTGTGGGGGTAAAAACATAACATAACATAAAATATGCTTTTAAACAAAATTACCTTGAGCAAACATCTCTGGGTAGCGTTTTTACATCAAGTCCACCGGCTCCCATGTATACTCCTCCTTCCCATGATTAGACCATAGCACCTTTACCAAAGGAACACTCTTGCGGCGCAATATTCTTGTCTCGTTGTCTATGATCTGCACTAGCTCCAGTCTCATAGACCTATCAGTCGCCACTACACCATCAGTATTAGGGATATATTGATCCGACCGCAACAACGCCTTTGGAAGCGACGACACATGGAACACGTCGTGGATATTCTCTAACTCTGGCGGTAACTCCAACCGATAGGCCAACAGGCCAATCCTTTCCAATATAGTGTATGGCCCAATGTACCTTGGGCTGAGGTTTTTCACACCACGCACCCGTGATACTCCATGCATTGGCCGAATCTTCAGAAATGCTTTATCACCCACTAGAAATTCCACCGTCCGGTGATTTGCATTGTAATACTTTGCCTGCCGACTTTGAGCCTCCAACATGCGATCCCGTATCAGTCTAACCACAACATCTGTATCTTCAATATACTCAATTCCTAAAGCCTTTGGGTCTTCATCTTGCACCCAAGATAAGGGGGTTTTGCACCTTCTTCTGTAAAGGGCTTCATGGGGCACCATGCCGATACTCCCCTGGTGGCTGTTGTTGTAGGATAACTCTACTAGTGGTAAGAGCCTTTCCCATGGCTCTCCTCTATCCAAAACACGTAATATCAGTAGATCCTCCTGTGCTCTGATGGTCCTCTCAGACTGCCCATCCGTCTGAGGATGAAACGCGGTGCTAAATGTAAGGCGCGAACCCAAATACGCCTGCACCGTATTCCACTCCCTTGAGTTGAAACAACCATCCTAGTCAGATACGATTGTCTTAGGCATGCCATGATACCGTACGAACTGCTCCACAAAGAGGCGTACCAAGACATCCACGTGAGCCTTTTTCTTAATGGTGATAAATTGGGCTACTTTTGGCAGTCGATCAACGGTCACCCACACCGAATCATTCCCTGAGCGTGAGCGAGGTAACCCATGGACAAAGTTCATGGCGATATCCTCAAACTTCCACTCGGGGATGGACAACAATTGTAACAAACCACCGGTACTCTTGCATTCCTCCTTCGCCCTTTGACAAGCTTCGCAATGTGTAACAAAATATTGGACATCTTTCTTCATTCCCGGCCAACACATGGTCTTCCGTAGGCTGGCGTACATCTTGGCAATACCCGGGTGCACTGAATAGTGAGAGCAATATACCTCTCTCAAGATATCCTCCCGGAATTTACCGCCCTTGGGTATGTAGAGCCGGCCGCGGAAATAAACGAGGTCGTCTTTTAGTGTATACTCATCAGTAGTCCCCTCCTCGATTGACTTGATTGTCGGGGCCAGAGCCGCATCCCTTCCTTGCTCCGCCCGGATTCGGTCCCGGATATCACAAACTATGCTCATGGTTGCCAAGTACTCTGTATACTCTGCTGAAGGAGCCTTATATACCAAAGTAATATCCATCTCTTCAATCATCCGAGCCAACTCCATACTCATCAACCGAGACTCTGGGCTCGAGTCCGGTACCTTTCTGCTCAATGCATCGGCCATCGAGTTCGCCTTTCCGGGATGGTAATTCAAAGTGAACTCATAATTGCACAGAAACTCTAACCATCGCCATTGTCTCAGGTTAAATTCCTTCTGTTTGTGAACATACTTTAAGTTTTTATGGTCTGAAAAGATCTCGCAGCGGACGCCGTATAGATAGTGCCTCCAAACTCTCAAGGCAAACACCACTGCTCCCAATTCCAAATCATGAACATGGTAATTGATTTCATGCTTATTCAATTGTCTTGAAGTATAGGCAATCACGTGTCTGTGCTGCATCAACACAGCTCCCATCCCTTGATATGACGCGTCGATGTAGACTTGAAATCCTTCCTTCCCAGATGGAAGTGATAGGATTGGGGCGGAGGTAAGTCTATCCTTCAGCTCTTGGAACGCCGCTTCGTACTGGGGTGTCCACTCAAATGTCACACCTTTCTTTATCAAGGAAGTAAGAGGGAGGGAAATCTTTGAGAACCCTTTTACGAACGTGCGGTAATACCCGGAAAGTCCAAGGAAGCTCCTCACATCGGCCACCGACTTCAAGGGCGACCACTCCTTCACGGCATGCACCTTGGCCATATCCACCGCTAGTCCTGCTCCACTGATCAGATGCCCCAAGAAAGCAACCTCTTTAAGCCAGACTTCGCACTTGCTGAACTTAGCGAACAAGGCGTGCTCTTTTAATTTCTTCAATACCAAGGTCAGGTGCTCAATATGCTCCTTTTCCTTCTTTGAGTAGACCAGGATGTCGTCGATGAAAACAATGATGAAGATGTACAAATAAGGTACAAACACCTTGTTAATCAGGCTCATGAATGTCGAAGGGGCATTTGTGAGCCCAAACAGCATTATAGTGAACTCGTACAGTCCATATCTTGAACTAAAGGTCGTTTTATGGATGTCCTCCTCTTGTATCCTCAACTAATAATATCCCGAGCGCAAATCTAACTTAGAAAACCAATACGCTCCCACCAGTTGATCCAACAACCTGTCGATACGGGGTAGTGGATAGTTGTTCCGCACCGTCAGACGATTGAGTTCCCGATAGTTTGTGCATATCCGCAAGGTTCTGTCCTTCGTTTTGATGAATAATATAGGGGTTCCCCAAGGTGACGAGCTGGGGCGAACGAACCCTGACTCCACAAGTTCTTGCAGTTGAACTCTAAACTCTGCGAGTTCCTTCGGGGCCTTTCGGTAAGGGTCCTTGGATATAGGCTTGGCACACGATATTAAATTAATTTGAAAATCAACTTCTCTATGCGGGGATAATCCTGGCAGTGTCTCAGGAAATACCTCGGTGAAGTCCCGCACTACCCGTACATCTTTCATATCCAACTCCATCTCCTTCAACTCGAAACAGACCATGAAGACTTCATCCCCCTTCATATGGGCTTTTACAGCCTGAACTGAAGATAACAACATACGTGGTGCGAAGCTAAAACCTTGGAAGATGACATCGGAGTGTCCATGCCTAAAGTAGATTCGTTTCTCTGCACAGTGAATCCTTGCAAAGTGCCAGTCCAATCACGTCATGCTCAAAATGATGTCAAACTCCGACATTCTCAAGACCGTGGCAGGCATATCAAAGGCCTTTCCCACAATGAATATCTCTATCTCGCACTTAGCGGTTGCGGTCATCTCAAAGCTGTCCGGGAGGCGTACTCATCGAGCTATCCCAGCAAAGTATTGTACACCTTCCATGTCTTTAATGAAGTCCTCAGACACAAAAGAGTGTGAGGCACCGGTATCGAACAACGTATAGGCCGTCTTCCCGCCGACTACCACGGTGCCTAAGTTCCAATAACCAAAACTCAACAGTAGGTGTCTAGTTAGTTTTAAGCAAGTTAAGTTACTCAAAGAAAATGTGAAAGCTAACTACAACATACCTGCAATCACATCCTGGGGATTCCGTTCTTGCGCCATGTCCAGAGTGTATACTTGATCCCGGGTAGGATCGGGGTTTCCTCTTCGCAGTCCTCATCCTCGACCACGCATATAATCACGCCCCTGTGGAGCTACCGGAGGGGGAGCAGGAGGGACATTCCCAAACAACCGCGGGCAGAAATGTCGAATGTGGCCCGGCTGGTTGCATTGAAAGCACGCCAGCCCACGACGCCCCTCAGGTTGCTGAAATTGTTGAGGCTGTGGTGGTGGTGGTAACGAGGGCGGCTGCGGAATCGGGTGCTCCACTCTAAAATCTCGGTGGAAACGTCCTCCACCTCTTTGATGTCCTTGATGAGTCCAAATATTACACTGATATTTGGACTTATCTTGGCTAGTTTTATCATCTTAGCACTGCACTTGCGAGCTATAACTGCATATATTTTCTTATTTGCCTATTTTATGATTAAGTGCACTTTAGGCCCGTTATCTGTGTGCTTTAGATATTTCTGTATTTCCGTTTGTTTTACTTGTTCTCTCACCTGTCTTAAGAATGTGGTGTGCACTTTTGGTGGCCTATCTACCTCTTCTACTGGTGCATGGGTCGTCTGCGTGCTCCGGAACCGCTCGGGAGACCCCGACGATACAGGAACACTGCGCACGATCACTGAACTCACTGCACACGACCAGTGGTCGTGCGCCACTGATCGTGTGCATTACATTCTCCTTTTCCCCAGTTCTCTCTTGACGATCGTACGATTATTGGACCTATTGTGCACGACCATTGGTCGTGCGCTGGTGATCGTGCGCTCTGTCCTCTTCTTATTCCTAGTTATGCCCGGGTAATCGCACGAGCACTGTACATTGTGCGCACGACCACTGGTCGTGCGCCACTGCTCGTGCGCTTTTACCTCTTGCTTTCTGCAGTTCTGTCTTAGCCAATCACATGATCAGTGGATTTAGTGCGCACGACCACCGATTGTGCGGCACTGATTGTGCCCATATTTGCTGATGTTTTTGTCCAAGTTGCAGGTTTAATTGGAAATTGTGCACGATCATCGACCGACTTTCCTCACGACAACTGGTGGTGCGCCACTAATCGTGCACTCTTCTTATTCTGCCTCTGTATTTAAGGGCCTGCTCCATGATTTAGGGCAACACTGGTCATTTCTACGATCGGAGAGTGCACGGGAAGTGCCGTTCTACTTCTCCAGCAGCTCCATCCACCTCCACCTTCATCGGGAGTCCGTAGCCGGTGATTTTGAAGCTTTCCAAACCCTCCGGCGAAGCTCCCGGTCATTGATGACCTCAACTCCAAGCTTTCCACCGGAGTTGCAGAAGAAGATGACCTAGAGAACGGACTCAAAGGCCTTCGAGGTGACAACTCGCTGGTACCGGAAGCCTCCACGGACTGAGCTAGGAAGCAAGTTGACAACACACTATTCCGGCCACGACCTGCGGTGGACCTTCACCCTCTAGTGGTTTACTCCTCTTCCCCTTCCTCCATTGTATGGAATGATTTGATATTGTAATGAACTACATTTTCTACTCTATATCTAAGTTGATGTTTGTAGTTTTCATTTGCTTTTGAGTTGTGTGTTGTGAATGCGCCTCGCCGACTCCACATCCACTCCATACCCTTGTTTCACCCGATTGCACTCCGCACAAGAACAATTTCATCCATTTGCTTTTCGTCCACTCGCCCAACCGAAGTTCGACATCGCGGCCGATACACTCACCTCACCTTGCGAAGTGGTGCCTTCGACCCGCATAGCCTTAATTAGTTTATTAGATCAAGAAACCACAATCTCACAAGCCCCCTTTTTAATCTTTTCTAAGTATAACCCTCATAACGATATTTTCTGAACTGTCGCCGTTCTATGCTAATTGGATTCCTCAAGAGACCGACACTCGGGGATTTATTCCCAAATTTTCTAACATGTGTGACCGGTGCGCTTGCGGATTTCCACACATCAAGTTTTTGGCGCTATTGCCGGGGAATGCAACTATAGAGTGACTCAGGATGACTGAAAATATTGTTATAAGAGTTAGTGTTTTTGACTGCTGTTTCCTTGTGTAGTTTGCCGCAGTGAATGCAGGGTCGAGCCACAAGAGATCTAGTAGCCTACTAACCCCTCTTCATTCAAGCCACTTTCAATGACTACTATTCAGCAGCAGACTTATAAAGCAAGCCTTACCAACCTCACATACCGAGCAGAAACGGGAAATAATAGTTTCGAGATCTCGCCTGACCTTATCGAATACATCATCGAAAACTACCAATTCAGCAGAGACAGAAATGTAGATGCATTATGCCACGTGCAGAGGTTCTTAGAAATTTACAACACTTCTATGCCAAACGCTGCCAAAAGCGAGCAGCAGAGGATCCGACTCTTCTCCTTCTCCCTAAAAGACGAAGCAAAGCGATGGTATCAAGATATCCGAAAGGGAATATCCTCATCCTGAAAACAACTCGAAGGGAAATTCTTGGCCAAATTCCGACAACAAATGCTAGCAATAGACAATTACAAGGAGCTCATCACCTTCACCCAAAGAAATGAAGAGACCTTGTTCGATACATGGGAGCGTTTCCAGTCCCTGCGAAGGTGTTAAAAGTAGCGAAAAGAAAAGAACAAACAGATAGACTTTTGAATAATTGAAATTTTATTATCCAAAAAAGGTATCTATTACAAAGGTATGCCCTCCTTTATATAGAATGGAGGAGAGATGAGAGAATACAAATAAGAGATGTGGGACTATAATTTACAGGACTAAGCGGACTATACAAAACAAACCGCACAAGCCGCGCAATTAGACAGCAGGGCAAACTGCACGGCTACCACCAGAGAGGAAGAGAGACTGCCAGGGTAGACCGCCAGACCGCCCGGTCTCCAAGCCGGCTGAGACAAACCGCTAGACCGCGCGGTCTTCAACCCGCCAAGACAAACCGCCAGACCGCCCGGTCACCAACTTCAACACTCCCCCTCAAGCTGGAGCATATATATCGATCATGCCCAGCTTGTCGCAGATGTGGAAAAAGGAAGCGGACACCGGCTTGGTGAAGACATCTGCCAACTCGTTGTCGGAAGTGACAAATGGAGTGCAAATCTGTTTCTTCAATATTTCTTCCCGAATAAAATGACAGTCGACTTCTATGTGTTTTGTCCTCTCATGAAAGACCGGATTTTTGGAAATGTGTATCGCGGCCTTATTGTCACAGAACATAGGAAGAGGATAGTTGTAAACCTCTCCTAAGTCAAGCATGAGAGCCCGCAACCACTTCAACTCACATGTAGTCGATGCCATGCTGCGATATTCCGCCTCTGCACTAGACCTGGAAACGACAGACTATTTCTTGCTCTTCCAACTCACAAGATTGCCTCCAACAAATGTGCAGAAACCTGAAGTCGATTTGCGGTCTCCTTTGTCATCCGCATAGCTTGAATCAGAGTACGCTTCAACCCTAAGGTGACCATTTTTCTGAAATAGGAGTCCTTTCCCTAGAGCAGCTTTAATATACTCTAATATCCTCAGAGCAGATTGTAGATGACACTCCCTCGGAGCTTGCATGAACTGGCTCACCTTGCCAATAGCATAAGAGATGTCGGGTCTGGTTACCGTGAGATATATGAGCTTGCCCACCAGATGCCGGTATCTCGTAGGATCAGAGAGAAGAGGTGAGTCATCTGTCCAAGTTTTGTCTTCTCCAACAGCCATAGGACAACGTGCAGGTTTAGTACCAGTCAGTCCTGCCTCCTTTAAAAGATCAAGAGCATACTTCCGTTGTGAAAGGACCATGGAGTTGGGCTTTCTAGAGATTTCAATCCCCAGAAAGTATTTCGGGGATCCCATATCCTTTGTGACCAGATGTTGACGAAGGTGTTTCTTGGTCATCAATATCCCATCCTGGTCATCGCCAGTAAGAAGAATGTCATCAACATAAACCGCAAGAACAACAAGACCAGAGGCGGTTTTCCGAACAAACAAGGAGTGATCTGCTGAGCTTCTTGTAAAACCAATGGCCACAACAATGCCACTGAACTTTTCAAACCAGGCACGAGGACTATGCTTGAGGCCATAGATAGCCTTCTTTAGCCGGCATACCCGTGTCTCCCCCTGAGCAACATACCCAGGAGGTTGCTCCATGTAAACATCCTCCTGTAGATCACCATAGAGGAAGGCATTCTTAACATCTAGCTGCGAGATGGGCCAATCCCTGTTGACAGCCACAGAGAGAAGAACCCGAATAGTGCTGAGACGAGCCACGGGAGAGAAAGTGTCAAAGTAATCAATCCCATAAGTTTGGGTAAAACCCTTGGCAACTAGGCGAGCCTTATAACGATCCACACTGCCATCCGGGAGAAACTTCACCACGAAGACCCAGCGACAGCCAACAACATCTGTGATGAAAGGAGGAGGAACAAGGGTCCAGGTACCCCGTTCAGTGAGAGTAGCAATCTACTCGTCAATGGCAACTTTCCAATGAGGAATAGTAAGGGCCTCCTGGTAGCAACGGGGGGTGCCAGTGGCCGAGATAGCCAGTGCAAAAGCTCGGAGAGCAGGGGTAAGACGATCATAGGAAACAACTGCAACAAGCGGGTGTTGGGTACAGGCCCGAACCCCTTTGGAAGAGCAATCGGGAGATCCAGGTCAGCAGGTGCCTTAGTATCCGGAGTATCCGTGGTGGAGAGAGCTGGCCCGGGAGTAGAGAGAGATGGCAGCGCAGTGGAGGGAGAAAGCGGAGTAGAGGGTGGAGATGATGAGGATGGGGAAGACGGTGGAGTGGGTGGAGAGGGCGGAACAGCAGTGGGAGCAGAGGGAAGGGATGGGTTGGTATGAGAAGTAGGATCAGGAGGAGTAGAAGAGGAAGCGGGAGAGAAGTAAGAGGCATTGGCAAAGAAGGTGACATCCGCAGAGACAAATTGCTTTCGGGTAACAGGGTCAAAGCAGCAATATCCTTTCTGAGTGGGAGAGTAGCCCAGAAAGACACATTTGGTGGCACGTGGTGAGAGTTTGTCACGGGTGGCAGCGGGAGAGTGCACAAAAGCGGTGCACCCAAAGATGTGTAGAGGAAGAGGAAAGGGATCCTTGTCTGGATAAAGAATGGAGAAGGGGGTAGCACCGTGGAGAACTGTGGAGGGAAGGCGATTGATCAGATAGCAGGAGAGGAGGACAGCATATCCCCAATAGTAGCGAGGAACATGCATTTGAGTCATCATAGTGCGAGCGACATCAAGGAGGTGACGGTTTTTGCGTTCCGCCACCCCATTTTGTTGGGAGGTGTAGACACAACTTGTTTGACGAATAACACCATGGTGAATACAAAAGGAGGAGAAGTCGTGGCTAAGATACTTCTTAGCATTGTCAGAACGAAGGAGTTTAATAGACGTATCAAACTGAGTCTTAACCATAGAATAAAAGGAGGTCCAAACAGAGAACAGCTCGGAGTGATCTTTGAGAAGATATACCCACGTACATCGAGAGAAATCATCAATGAAGGTGACAAAATAGGAACTACCCCGACCGATTGTGAGGTTAGGAGCGGGACCCCATATGTCAGAGTGAACGAGGTCGAACGGACGGGAAGAGCCCCGACTTTGCGTTGGGGGGAAGGATGAGCGGTGATGTTTGCCAAGTTGACATGCATCACAGTTTAGGGGAGGATGATGAGGAGGGAGGTGCGGCAAGAGCTGGCGGAGAATTCGGGGAGGAGCATGTCCAAGGTGAAGATGCCATTGGAGAAGATCTGTAGAGGAGGAGGAGAAGGCGGATAGAGCAGAAACGTTGTCGAGGAAGTAGAGGCCACCACTTTCAGTCCCGGTAGCAATCGTCCATTGGGAGTCCGGATCCTGAAAAGTACAAGAGCTAGGGGTGAATATGACAGAACACCGTAGTTGCTTGCATAAAGAAGTAACCGATAATAAGTTGCACGGAAACTTGGGCACATAGAGGGTATCAGCCAAGCAGAGAGATGGAGTGACTTGAACCATGCCCGTCCCATGGACCGGGGAGGGAGATCCCTCAGCAACAATGACCGGGGGCAACTGAGCATGTGTGTCAAGAAGAGAGAAACATTGAGGATTGCCTGTCATATGATTGGTTGCACCAGAGTCGATGAGCCATCTTCCGCGAGTAACAACATGAGCACTACCAGAAGAGGTGACCACGGAGGCGGACAGGCTGGAGGAGGGGAAAGCCATGGAGGCAAGAGAGGAGCAAGCCGCGACGATAAGAACAAGCCGCGGGAAGAGAAAAGAGCACCAAGCCGGGCGAACAGAAATAGGTCGGGCGGCTAGGAAGGCCGCTACCAAGAAGCAGAGCAAAGTAGAGGGAAAGAAGTCGAACGGCTTGAAAAAGTCGGGCGAACAGAGGAGAACAGGTCGCACGGCAAAAGATGAGGCCGGCGCGACTAGCAAGCAGGAGCGGGTAGAAGGGAACAACAAGTAGAGCGCGAACAGCAGCGGCTAGCAAGAGGTCAAAGTCACAGCGGGGAAGAGGTCGCGCGGACTGAAAAGGCCGAGCGAACAGAAGAGAGGAGAAGAGCAGGTGACCGCGACCAAGATGCGGGTGAGAAAGGAACAACCCGCACGGTCAGGCAGATCACAGCAGCAAACCGCGAGTATAGGGGCAAGCGGATATGGGGAAAGCAGAAGCGGACAGGGAGACGAAGTCCGCAGCGGGTAGACAGAAGCCGCAAAGACTAGGAAGTCGGAGAGGCAAGAAAAAGCAAGTAGCGCGGCTACAAGGAAACAGGTCGCTGCGAAATAGCAGTAGGAGAAGAGAACCAAGAAGCAAGCCGCACGAACAGGGCAGCGGACAGAAACAAGCCGCTCGAACAGGGTGGCGGACAGAAGAGAAGGCAAGCCGCGAGAGAGGTCGCGGATAGCGGAAAACAAGCCGCTAGAAGCAGAGAGCGCACAGAATCAGGAGGAAATGACCGTGTCCTCTGATACCATGTTAAAAGTAGCGAAAAGAAAAGAACAAACGGATAGACTTTTGAATAATTGAAATTTTATTATCCAAAAAAGGTATCTATTACAAAGGTATGCCCTCCTTTATATAGAATGGAGGAGAGATGAGAGAATACAAATAAGAGATGTGAGACTATAATTTACAGGACTAAGCGGACTATATAAAACAAACCGCACAAGCCGCGCGGTTAGACAGCAGGGCAAACCGCACGGCTACCACCAGAGAGGAAGAGAGACTGCCAGGGTAGACCGCCAGACCGCCCGGTCTCCAAGCCGGCTGAGACAAACCGCCAGACCGCGCGGTCTTCAACCCGCCAAGACAAACCGCCAGACCGCCCGGTCGCCAACTTCAACAGAAGGGAATGATGCAGAGTGGAAATGTCAGACATTCTCCTAATCCAAACTTTCTACTTCAGCATCTCAGACAGATTCCGGCCATTACTCGACGTCACAGCCGACAGAACTCTGTTTAGCAAATCCAATGAGCACGCCTGGGAAGTAATAGACAACATTGCCCAAACTAGTAGGCATTGGAAGAACTCTCCGCCTTCTCCCGACCTTCCGGTAGAGATAAATTCAGTAGTCTCTGATGAATCCACCGACCGCAATCACTCGTCAAAGACAGAGAAATTTTTCGCTAATGCGTGCAAAATGATGGAGATGTTCAACGACCAAGCCACCATCATTCAGCGCCTACAAACCGCCATAGGGATTCTCACAGAAATGTTATTATGTTCAGTCGATCAGAAACAAGAAACGGTATATACAATGAGATTGAGAAGCGGAAAAAGCCTAGAGAGGGCCTCGCCTCCTGATCCTCCCGCACAATCACACCACGAGCTCAAAAGAATCATCGAAAAATCCATCCATTCCAATAGAAAAGAGTGGGCCAAGAAGGTCGACAATGCCTTATGGGCGTACAGAACCTCCTTCAAAACCCCTATCGGTATGACCCCTTTTCAACTAGTCTATGGAAAAGCTAGCCACTTGTCGGTCGATCTAGAACACAAAGCTCTATGGGCAACCAAATTACTAAACATGGACATCGAAGCAGCACCAGATAAGCGCTGCTCTCAACTGAACGAACTAGAGTTGCTCCAGAATTTCGCATACGAAAATGCGCGAATATACAAAGAAAAAACAAAAAAATGGCACGACTGTCACATCATCCCAAAAGAATTCCAACCAGGAGACCAAGTCCTGATGTACAATTCCCGTCTCCGCTTATTTCCAGGAAAGCTAAAATTGCGGTGGAGCGAACCTTTCACAGTGATCGGAGTCTCCCCCTTTGGCGCCATTGAAATAGCCGGGAAAAGCGGAGACAATTTCAAAGTCAATGGGCACCGACTAAAATTATATGATGGCGTCGCAACCACCGGCGAATCTCAAAGCCTGCAGCTTGCCAACCCCAAGCAAAGCGATAGCGACACTCCTTGATCGACAATGGCAGTAGCGACGAATGAGGACCACCCCTCCACTCCGCAGCTACCCCTGCACGTTATTCACCAAATTTTGTATCTAAAGAACATATTTGAGCTTTTATATTTTTTTTCCTCAAACTGCAAAGAACTCTTTATTATAACTGCTAATACAAGTATTTGGTCCACCTTAAGGATGGTAAACAAAAGAGCTTTCGGGAGACAACCCATGTTGGACCATTTGGTCCTGTGCTGTGTTTTGAGCTCTTTTTATATATATATATATGTCCATCTTTTGTTTTGCGTACGTATTTAAATCGCAGCTGCAGGAATTTTTGAGGCGCAGCAACTTGGCCGCACTTGCATATCTCGTCGCACGACTGGTACGCTCAATTTTGAGCATTGGTACTTCTTCCCCTAGCCCTTTATTTTTATTTACATGTTTTACTTTTTTGTATTGTCATATCCTAGTCTGGGGGTGGAGTTGCCTGTGATCACTACACAACGCAGTTTATTGCATACTAGTCTGCATTTATGTATTTCATGATCACTAATTGCACACACTGAATCACCCACATGAGTGCGCACTTAACCATGCGCGCGGCTCAAGGCAAATGTATTACTTTTGTGTAAACTCTAAAAAGTGGTGCTAACTTAGGTTTTTGGGATATAGTTGTTAGAAACTCATGCAGTGCTCCTAATCGTGTACTCATGATTTGCATAGAAATAGTATAGGATTACTTTTTCTTCATGCACGTAGACTTAAATTTAGTCTGCAAAACTAAATTTTGTTTGTGCTACTTAAAATTGTAGAATCTGGAGTAATCGAACGGTAGTGTAGAGATAAGTGTAGCCGTCACTAGACTCGTATTGCTCGAGTCGGGGGGAAGGATCGTCTTTTTTGGGGACTGAGAACTTGCCCCAAGCTACTCTCAAGCATTGGTGCCCGGTTAGTCGAGTGTGAACGTGAGGTAGGCCATCATTTTGGCTAGTTTGAGCCTTTTTGTACCTAGTCCTAGCAGCTGACCCTTGCAATCCAAATTTACGCCTACCCTTCTTTGGTTTTAGCTCCACCTATATTCACCAGAGCATAAAAGCCAACCCTTTTGTCGCAACCAAAACCTTGAGCTTGATCTATTTCAAAATTTTGATATGTTGTGATATTTGTGATTCATGTGATGTGGAGATGAATTCATGAATTGCTAATTTTTAGATTTGGGGATTGCTGAATGAAAAATAAGAAAAATGAAAAAGAAAACGATGAATAAAAAAGAAAAAAATTTAAAATTATTACAAGGAGAATTGCAATCCCCATCTTGTGTGTTAGTTTTTGGTCGGGATTGGCCATGTGCATACCCGGTTTTCAAGCCAAGTCTGGGGGTGTGTCACACATGCATTTCTTAGTGGTTGTTTGGGTTTAGCTCTTGTTCGCTCTCTTTGGTTGTGTGTAGCCTCCTTATTTATCATTGACTACCACACATTAGCCTTAGCCCCATTCAAACCTACAAGTCCTGATGATTCACATTTGAGTCTACTTAGCATCGTGGAGAGAGTGTGAAAGGGCAAGCTTAGGGTTCCCAACATTGATGGATTTCTTTGGAGGTGATCACGAGCCCCGGTCGTGGGCAATGCTCACCTTAGTGGTCTATCTACTTTCTCCGTACAGATGACCGAACGATTATCCAGAATTCTAATTTTAAGTAGACAGAATATTTATATAGTTCTGTCGAATAATTTAAGCTCCATAGTATAATTAAAAAGTTTTTCTATTCTATTTTCTATGTGAATGATGTATTTAATTTCTCTTCCTACTTTATTTTGAAGTTTTTAAGCCAGCTAGCTATTTTTATAGTCCACGGAGTAATGGTTTGTGCGGGTAGCGCAAATGGGTAAGTCTGGGGGTGTGATGAGTCCAAATATTACACTGATTTTTGTACTCATCTGGGCCAGTTTTATCGTCTTAGCAGTGCACTTGAGAGTTATAACTGCTTATATTTGCTTATTTGCATATTTTATGATTAAGTGCACTTTAGGCCCGTTTTCTGTGTGCTTTAGATGTTTCTGTATTTCCGTTTGTTTTACTTGTTCTCTCACCGTGTCTTGAGAATGTGGTGTGCACTTTTGGTGGCCTATCTGCCTCTTCTGATGGTGCATGGGTCGTGTGCGTGCTACAGAATCGCTCGGGAGACCCCGACGATACAGGAACACTATAAACAATCACTGGACTCACTGCGCACGACCACTGGTCGTGCACCACTGATCGTGCGCATTACATTCTCCTTTTCCCCAGTTTTGTCTTGACGATCGCACAATCACTGGACCTATTGCGCACTACCATTGGTCGTGCGCTGGAGATCGTGCACTCTGTCCTCTTCTTATTCCTAATTCTGCCCGGGTAATCGCACGAGCACTTGCCATAGTGCACACGACCACTGGTCATGCGCCACTGCTCGTGCGCTTTTACCTCTTGCTTTTTGCGGTTCTGTCTTAGCCAATCGCACGATTAGTGGATTCAGTGCACACGACCACCAGTCGTGCGCCACTGATCGTGCGCATATCTGCTGATGTTTCTGTTCAAGTTGTAGGTTTAATTGGAAATTGCGCACGATCATAGACGGATAGTGTGCACGACCACTGGTCGTGCTCCACTAATCGTGCGCTCTGCTTATTTTGCCTCCGTATTTAAGGACCTGCTCTGCGATTTAGGGCAACGCTGGTCATTTCTGCGATCGAAGAGTGCACGGGATGTGTCGTTCTACTTCTCTAGCTGCTCCATCCACCTCCACCTTCATCGGGAGTCCATAGCCGGTGATTCCGAAGCTTTCCAAACCCTCCGACGAAGCTCCCGGCCATTAATGACCTCAAATCCAAGCTTTCCACCGGAGTTGGAGAAGAAGATGACCTAGAGAACGGACTAAAAGGCCTTCGAGGTGACAACTCGTTAGTACCGAAAGCCTCCTCAGACTGAGCCTGGAAGCGGATTGATAACATGCTATTCCGACCACGACCTGCGGTGGACCTTCACCCTCTAGTGGTTTACTCCTCTTCCCCTTCCTCCGTTGTATGGAATGATTTAATATTGTAAAGAACTACATTTTCTACTCTATATCTAAGTGGATGTTTGTAATTTTCATTTGCTTTTGAGTTGTTTGTTGTGAATGCGTCTCGCCCACTCCACATCCACTACATACCCTTGTTTCACCCGTTTGCACTCCGCATAAGAACACTTCCGTCCATTAGCTTTCCGTCCACTCGCCCAACCGAAGTTCGGCATCGCGGGCGATACACTCACCTCACCTTGCGAAGTGGTGCCTTCGACCCGCATAGCCTTAATTAGTTTATTAGATCAAGAAACCACAATCTCACATGCCTCCTTTTTAATCTTTTCTAAGTATAACCCTCATAACGATATTTTTTGGACTGTCTCCGCTCTATGCTAATTGCATTCCTCAAGATAAAGACACTCGGGGATTTATTCCCAAATTTTATTACTTGTGCGACCAGTGCGCTTGCCGATTTCCACGCATCAGTCCTCTTCCTCCTCTAAAGTCCTGCCTTCTTCTGTTGCTTAGGCCAGCTTCTATCACGCCCTCCGCAGGTCTCTTACCACTACTCAAGTGATCCGCCTCCAATTTCTTCACCATGTCAATAATATTCGCCAAGCTAGTGTCTGCTATAAACAAAAGGGCCTGCCTTAGGGGATCTCATAGCCCTTTGTAGAAACGCTTGGCGTATCCTCTATCATTCAAATCATAAGAATCCGCGAACCTCGCGAGGTGCTGAAACTCTCGCTGATATTCCGTAACTGATTTTGATCCTTGCTTCAGCATAAGAAACCTCTCTTCGAGTTCGTTTCGAGCGGATGTGGGAATGAAGTGCTCCAAGAAGACATACGAGAGCTCGCTCCAACTTATCTCTGTATAGACCCGGCCTTGGAAGCTGGAGCCCTTGAGGGACTTCGACCACCTCTTAGCATGTAGTTCCAAGATGGACACCGCCAACATCATAGCTATATTTGCTGGGCAATGGATCCCCGCCAACAACTCCTGCACTGTGTCATGTCATTCTTCCGTGCGTATGGCCGACTCCGTCCCGAGGTAGGAGGGAGGGGAGAGGGCCCAAAAGGTGCTCAACCAGTTAGAGCCCGGAGCCTGTTGTTGCACCGGAGGCTGCTGCGCCCGAAAGGCATCCAGGATGGAAGTGAGCGTCTGCCCCAACTCAGATTGTTGGAACTGAGTAGGTATGGAAGGGGCAGGAGTGCCGCCCATCGGCTCAGTGTGCACTAGAATCTACACGTAAAACACAAATGTATGGTCAGGTTGGCTAATCTTAAGGTCAAAGTTGGACAAACTTAGTGTGAATTACATATGTCCACACCACTGCTTCCGCTAAGTCAGGTTGTCCCCAAACTGACTAATCGAACGGGGGTGGTACCATTGTTGAATGACTTCTTTAGTTCAGGATCGTGGCAATCTGATACCATTTGTAAGACCCCCCTCCCAGATCCCAAAACACGGCACGAAGGGGGTCTTATGCCCAGAACAGTCGCCTTGCGGTAGCATTAGCACACGGGCTAACCTATACCACAAGACGCCTATTTTGCCGGCTACAACCAATATCAATAATTATGCCAATCCAACCAAAATATAATATCAAGAGAAGTCAAATCCACACCAAGTATATATGTCCAAAGTATATCAAAATAGAGAAGTTAAAACATGCTTCTACAATATATCAGAGTACAACTAATAAACACTCAAAAGGGCTACATCAGAGTCGCCCACACTCACATCAGTAACTGACGGTAACGATGGTACCGTCCCTTTAGGCCCCGTCGTCTTGGCCTGGCTGTCCTGCTCCAAAGTCTGCGACTGCTCTACCTGCGGGGAGACCTCCTAAAAAGGAAGACGTAGCAACCGTTAGTCGAAAAGACTAAGTGGCTTCACATCCGCTCCCCCGGCGTCTCCTCGGCACCGGGGGGAGAAAAGAGCAAGGGTACAAAGAATAATAAATAGTATAACAGGTACAAGCAGGTGGTAATGGTACAATAAAATTAATAGCATTTTATTCTAGCAGTTCTACATAAACAATAACAAACCATCAAGTACAAGTAACTATAGCAGGAAAGTAACTTAACTTTCAAGGTTGCCCATACAAGCTTATAAGTTAAGGATTGGTTTACATAAAGTAACTCATCGTATAGGAGTGCCCATACAAACTTATACGATGAGAATCTTGTTGTGCAATCTTATGAAATGGTATGTATGTTATGAAATGACTCACCCATGATCACACACATGCAACCGCTATGCCGACATAGACTAGTAGTTCCCACTATTCGAGCTGGTAGCTAACCTCTCAGGCATCAACCGCTGTGGCCAGGCGGTGACAGTAGAGCGGGCATCTCTACTACTAGGTTGGTACCCACACTACTTCACCTAGGCCTCCGTATGCCTCAACGCTAAGAACACAATAGCGGAGCTCATGCGTACTATGGCCTAGTGGGGGTCTCGGGTAGGTGTGCACCGAGAACACAGCCCCGAACTGGCCTTGTGTGACCCGGAAGGGGCCTCGGAAGAAAGCACGAGTACACAACCCAACCGTTCACTTGGCACAGATGGAGCCCCGGGACATGAACACCGAGGACCAAGCCCAACCGCCCAAAGTCTAACTGCCAACTCCCGTCAGTGTGATGATCGGCGAGCCCGTAGACCTGCCACACTATCCTTAACCCAGGATTACGACACCGCGTATCGACTCACACCGCATGCAATTCCACATCACCGTGGCATGGAAGGAGCCTCGGAGGAAATACGAGGACGAAGCCCAACCATCCACTAGGCACGGAAGGAGCCCCGGGAAATGAGCACCAAGCACTAAGCCCGACCGACCGACTTTGACTCATTTCATTGCACTCCCAACTAGTGACGGTCAACACCGCACTTACATCCCTTCACAATGCTACCCGTAGGGAGACGACACTCTAAGCATTGGACACTAAATTCACTCTATTACAAGTGGCCATAAGTTATCATCCTACCTTTCATCCCAAATGATTCAACATGTTATTATCTCTATGCGCATTTATAATAGTCTATCAATTTCTATCAAATCGTTTCGTTTAGATATGCTTCGCTTCACAAATCAATTATGTGGAATCCAACTAATAAACATCATCATTCATTGGACTAAGATGGTTAACATATAAGTGTTCGACAACCTCAAGTTAATTTGCAACATTATCTCTACCGAGTCCAAATCCAATATTATTCCAAACCCAGAATTTAAGTACATGATAAATCTGGACAGCAGCTTCGACCGGAGATTCCCGAAGCTACAGGAATCAGGTGAAGGTGTATAACAAATAGATGGAAAGGTATTTCCATGGGCTACAACTTTTATGTTCAGACCACAACACAGATTCAATAGTATCATACTTGAAATCGGTCATGAAGTCCGTTGCGTACAGAACACAATTTCTACATGCAGGATTTATCGGACGTCATATTTGTTCAGACTTTCCCATGGTTACAGACTTCGCCTGAAGTCGTGCAACCACTCGTTGGAAAGGTCTTTTTAAGTAATTAAACTTTCGTGTTTAGTGGACAGCCCAGATCTGGCATATCACATGTAAAAATGGCCATGAAGATTGTTGCGCGCAGAACACAGATTCTGCATGCATCTTAAAGAGGAATGAACGACATCAGTTCATCTTACTCCTCAAGTCGGTCTTCGAAAATCACACCAGAAGTTCCTCCTCCCTTATTCATACTCATGAGGCCATGATTCTTCATGAAACCATCCCCCATCTTCACATAGAAGGTTGGAGAGGTTGAAGACACAACTAGCCTTAGAGCGCAAGCCCTAGAACGGCCTCTTCCGAGAGAAATCACCATCTCACTAGTCTAGACTCTTTGAGTCGACATCTCACCTAGATTTCTACAGGTCTATCACCAAGGGAGAGGGGAGGAAGCTCATCTCATTTCCGGCGTTTCCACTATTTCCGGCCATGGATCTTGTGACTCTTCTCGGCGACATTTTCTATTTTACGGCGGCGGGGGATCTTCTTCTCCAAGACTTGCTCCAGCAGTTTTCCCTCTCTACAGAAGTTTCTCTCAGGAAAAATGGCTGGAATGAGGAGTGAAAACGGCTAAGGTTTTCACAATCCTTATATATAAAAAGTGACATGGGTAGGGACACACCCGTGTCCTTACCTATGTCTTGCTTCGGGCGAAGCGTCAACGATGGTTTTAGTGTCGGTTCAGCACTCGACATGGCTAGGGACACGCCCGTGTCCAGACCCGTGTCCAGATGACACGGCCGTGTTCCCTGGCCGTGTCCTTCTCTGGATACATCTCGACGAACTCGACTCAACACATAGACACACGGGTAGGGACACTCCCGTGTCTCTACCCGTGTCATACATTTCGTCGATCTCGACACACTTCGTCGATCTCGACACGCTTCGTCGAGTTTAACTCGACACATACACACACACGGGTAGGGACACGCCCGCGTCTCTACCCGTGTCATACATTTCGTCGATCTCGACACACTTCGTCGATCTAGACACGCTTCGTCGAGGTCAACTCGACACACACACACACACACACGGGTAGGGACACGCCCGTGTATCTACCCATGTCATATATTTCGTCGATCTCGAAACACTTTGTCGAGGTCAACTCGACACACACACGGGTAGGGACACGCCCGTGTCTCTACCGATGTCATTTCACAGGGGTAGTGACATGCCCGTGTCACTACCCGTGTCCTTCTCTGGGCACACTCGAGTCGTTGACTCGAGAGCTGGCCTCTCCCACATGGGTAGGGACATGCCCATGTCTCTACCTGTGTCCTATGATGTAACATCCTGAATCGCACTAGGCCCCTCGTGTGTGTTTTTGAGTCAGTGGAGCTAACTTCGGTTCAGGGGGAGTGCTGACAATTGGGCAGCACATGTGAGTAGGAGGAGAAATTAGTCAAGCATAGGACACGGGTAGGAACACGGGTGAGTCCCTACACATGTGGGAGTGGCCAGCTCTCGAGCCGATGACTCAAGTATGTCCAGAGAAGGACACAGGTAGTGACACGGGTATATCACAACCCGTGTGAAGCGGCACGGCTAGAGACACGGGCGTATCCCTACCCGTGTGTGTGTCGAGTTGGACTCGACGAAGTGTGTCGAGATCGACGAAGTGTGTCGAGAGCGACGTGGTAAGCAGGGGTACACGACCTTTGACACGGGCGTGTCACAGGCCGTGTCCCGCTATATCGAGAGGTCGACAATCTGCTCTCGACAAAGTGTCGAGTGGGTTACACGCCCTGGGTCACGGGCGTGACTGGATCGACACGGGAAGAGACACGGGCATGTCACTACCCATGTGTGTCGAGTTGAACTCGACAGAGAGTGTCGAGATCGATGAAGCGTGTCGATATCGACGAAATGTATGACACGAGTAGAGACACGGGCGTGTCCCTACCTATATGATGGTGTGTCGAGTTGAGTTTGTCGAGATGTATCGAGAGAAGGACATGACCAGGGAACACGGCCGTGTCATATGGACACAGGTCGGGACACGGGCCTATCCCTACCCGTGTCGAGTATTGAATCGACACAAAAACCGTCGTTGACGCTTCGCCGAAGCAGGAAACGGGTAAGGACACGGGCGTGTCCCTACCCATGTCACTTTTCATATATAAGGGGAAATGAAAACCATAGCTGTTTTCATGCTCATTTCATCCCCTATTTTCTGAGAGAAACTCCTGTTGGGAGAAGGAGTTGTTGTAGCTAATTCTAGAGGAGGAGATCCGCCGCCTCCGTGAAGGAGAAGATGCCACCGAGAAGAGTTACATGATCCATGGCCGGAAATAGTGGAAACACCGGAAATGAGGTGAGCTTCCTACCCTCTCCCTTGGTGCTAGATCTTTAGTTATTTTCTCAGGAGAGATATCGACTCAATAGAGTCTTGATGGAGAGAAGGAGTTTTCTATGGATGGCCATGCTAGGACATGTGTTCTAGGTTTTAGATCTCTTCAACCTCCCCTTTATTCTATGTGATGAGGGGTGGATGGTTTCGTGAGGAGAAGTGGCCTCTTGAGGGTGAATAAGGGAGGAGGAATTTCTGGAGTGATTTGGGAAGATCGACTTGAGGAGGAAGATGAACTGATGCCGTTCATTCCTCTTTAAGTTGCGTGCAGAATCTGTGTTCTGCACGCAGCGAGCTCCTTAGCCATTGTCATGTAGTATATGTCCAGATCTGGGCTTTCGACTAAACACGAAAGTTGAAGCCCTTGAAAGTACCTTTCTAACGAATGGTTGCACGACTTCAGGAGAAGTCTGTAGCCACAGGAAAGCTGGAACAAAAATGATGTCTGATAAAACCTGCATGCAGAAATTGTGTTCTGTGCGCAGTGGACTTTGAAGCCAATTTCGAATAGGATACATTCAAATCTGGGTTGTGGTCTGAATATGAAAGTTGTAACACATGGAAAGACCTTTCAATTGAGTGGTTACACGTCTTCACCGGATTCTTGTAGCTTCAGGAATCTCCGGTTGAATTTGCTATCCAGATTTATTCTGCACTTAAATTCTGGGGTTTTATATAATATGGATTTGGATTCGGTGGAATCGATGTTGCAAATTAACTCGAGATTTTGGTGAACTATTTTATGTTAACCACCATAGCACTATGAATGATGAAGTTTACTAATTGGATTTCGTATAACTGAATTGCGAAGCAAACTTACTTAAACGAAATGACTTGTTAGAAATTGGTAGACTATTATATATGCGCATTATGTTATATTTTGTTGAAATCATTTGGAATGACATATAGAAGGAAAAACTATGGTCATGAGTATGTTTGATGGTTGGAATGAAATTTAGTAGTCCAATACGTAGAGCGTAGTCACCCTGTGGGTAGAATTGTGAAAGGATGTAAGTGCGGTGTTGACCGTCACTAATTGGGTTACTGTTGAGATGAGGTATAGATGGATGGTTGGGCTGTGTCCTCGTGCCTACTTCCGAGGCCCCTCCCATGCAATGGTGATGTGGAATTTGCATGCGGTGTGAGTCAACACGCAGTGTCGTAATCCTAGGTTAAGGATAGTGTGGCAGGTCTACGGACTCGCCGATCGTCACACCGACAGGAGTTGGCAGTTAGACTTTGGGCAGTTGGGTTGTGTCCTCGGTGTTCATCTCCCGGGGCCCCTTTCGTGCCAAGTGAACGGTTGGGCTGTGTCCTCATGCCTTCTTCCGAGGCCCCTTCCAGGTCACAACAGGCTAGTTCGGGTTGTGTTCTCGGTGCACATCTCCCCGAGACCCCGCTGGGCCATAGTATGCTTGGGCTCCGCTGTTGTGTTCTTAGCGTTGAGGCGTACGGAGTCCTAGTTGAAGTAGTGTGGACACCCGCCTAGTAGTAGAGATGCCCGCTCTACTGTCACCGCCTGGCCACGGCGGTTGATTCCTGAGAGGTTAGCTACCTGCTCGAATAGTGGGAACTACTAGTCTATGTCAACATAGCAATTGCCTGTGTCTAATCATGGGTGAGTCATTGCATATCATACATACCATTTCATAACATTGCACAACAAGATCCTCATCGTATAAGTTTGTATGGGCACTCCTATACGATGAGTTTCTTTATGTAAACCGATCCTTAACTTATAATCTTGTATGAGCATCCTTATAAGTTAAGTTACTTACCTGCGGTAGTTACTTATATTTGTTGAATTACTAATTGCTCAAGTAGAACTGCTACTTTATGACATTGTTATTCATGTACTATTACCACCTATTTGTACCTGTTTTACTACTTGTATATATTACCCTCGTCCCTTTTTCTCTGCCCGGTGCCGAGGAGTCGCCGGGGGAGCGGATGTGAAGTCACTTAGTCTTTTCGACTAACGGTTGCTACCTCTTCCTTTTTAGGAGGTCACCCCGCAGGTAGAGCAGCCGCAGACTATGCAGCAGGACAACCAGGCCAGGACGACAGGGCCTGAAGGGACGATGTCATTGTTACAGTCAGTTATAGATGTGAGTATTGTGAGACCATGATGTAGCCCGTATGGACAATTTTATAGCTGTAGTCTGATATTGTAGAAGCATGTTTTAGCTTCTCTTATTTGTTGTATTTGGATTATATACTCAGTGTGGATTTGACTTCTCTCTTTTATATTATGGTTGGGTTGGCATGTTTATATTGATATTGGTTATAGCCGGCGAAATAGGCGTCTTGTGGTACAGGTTGGCATGTGTGCTAATGCTACCATAAGGCGGCTGTTCTGGGCATAAGACGCCATTCGTGCCGTATTTTGCGATCCGGGAGGGGGGTCTTACAAATGGTATCAGTTTGCCACGATCCTCAACTAAAGAAGTCATTCGACAATGGTGCCACCCCCGCTCGATTAGTCCGTTTGGGGACAAACTGACTTAGCGGAAGCAGTGGTGTGCCCATATGTAATTCACACTAAGTTCCAACAATCTGAGTTGGGGTAGACGCTCACCGCCATCCTCGATGCTTTTAGAGCGCAGCAGCCTCCGGTGCAACAACAGGCCCCGGGCTCTAATTGGTTGAGCACCTTTCGGCCCTCTCCCCTCCCGCCTACCTCGGGACGGAGTCGGCCGTACGTATGGAGGAATGGCTTGACATGGTGCAGGAGTTGCTGGCGGGGATCCGTTGCCCAGCCAACATGGCTGTGATGTTGGCAGTGTCCGTCTTGGAACTACATGCTAAGAGGTGGTGGAAGTCCCTTATGGGCTCCACCTTCCAAGGCCGGGTCTATACAGAGATAAGTTGGAGCGAGTTCTCGGATGTCTTCTTGGAGCACTTCATTCCCACATCCGCTCGAAATGAACTCGAAGAGAGGTTTCTAATACTGAAGCAAGGATCAAAATCAGTAACGGAATATCATCGAGAGTTTCAGCACATCGCGAGGTTCGCGGCTTCTTATGATTCGGATGATAGAGGTTACGCCAAGCGTTTCTACAAGGGGCTGCGAGATCCCCTAAGGCAGGCCCTTTTGTTTATAGCGGACGCTATCTTGGCGAAGATTATCGACATGGCGAAGAGATAGGAGGCGGATCACTTGAGTAGTGGTAAGAGACCTGCGGAGGGCGTGATGGAAGCTGGCCTAAGCAATAGAAGAAGGCGGGACCTTAGAGGAGGAAGAGGACATCAAAGAGATGGAGGTCATTTCCACCGAGATTTTAGAGTGGAGCATCCGGTCCCGCAGCCACCCGTGTTTCCTCCACCGCCTCAGCCTCAACAATTTCAGCAACCTAAGGGGCGTCGTGGGTTGGTGTGGTTTGAATGCAACCAGCCGGGCCACATTTGACGTTTCTGCCCGCGATTGTTTGGGAATGTCCCTCCTGTCTCCCTCTGGCAGCTCCGTGGGGGCGGGGTTACATGCGTGGTCGAGGACGAGGACCGCGAGGACGAAACCCCGGCCCTGCTCAGGATCAAGTTTACGCACTGGACATGGCGCAAGAACGGAATCCTCAACATGTGATTGCAGGTATGATTTAATTGATTAACATGTTTTCATTGTCTAACTTAAAGTTGCTTAAGACATAAGAGACACCTAGCAATAAGTTTTGGTTATTGGTACTTAGGCACCATGATAGTTGGTGGGAACACGACCTATACGTTGTTCGATACCGTTGCCTCACACTCCTTTGTGTCTGAGGACTTCATTAAGGACATGGAGGGCGTATAATACTTTACAGATATAGCCTGACGAGTGCACCTACCAGACGGCTCGGAGATGATTGCAACCGCTAAGTGCGAGTTCGAGATATTTATTGAAGGAAAGTCCTTTGATACACCTGCCACGATCTTGAGAATGCCAGAGTTTGACATCATTTTGGGCTTGGCGTGGTTGGACTGGCACTTTGCAAGGATTGACTGTGCAGAGAAACGAATCTACTTGAGGCATGGAGACACCGACGTCATTTTTCAAGGTATTAGCTTCGCACCTCGTATGATGTTATCTTTCATTCAGGTTGTAAAAGCCCATATGAAGGGGGATGAAGTCTTCATGATCTGGTTCGAGTTGAAGGAGATAGCATTGGATATAAAAGACGTACGGGTAATGTGATACTTCCCCGAGGTATTTCTTGAGAAACTGCCAGGATTACCCCCACACAAAGTGGTCGACATCCAGATTAATCTAGTACCGGGTGCCAAGCACGTATCCAAGGCCCCTTACCGAATGGCCCCGAAGGAACTCGCGGAGTTTAGTGTTCAACTGCAAGAACTGGTGGAGTCAGGGTTCATTCCCCCCAGTTCGTCACCCTGGGGAGCCCCTGTATTGTTCGTAAAGAAGAAGGATGGAACCCTGTATTTGTGCATAGACTATCGGGAACTCAATCGGCTGACGGTGCGGAACACTTATCCTCTACCTCAGATCGACGAGTTGTTCGATCAACTAGTGGGAGCGCATTGGTTTTCTAAGCTGGACAGGCTCTCAGGGAATTATCAGTTGAGAATACAAGAAGATGACATCCAGAAAACGGCCTTTAGTTCAAGATATGGGTTGTACGAGTTCACTGTAATGTCGTTTGGGCTCACAAATGTCCCTTCGGCTTTCATGAGCCTGATGAACAAGTTATTTGAACCGTATTTGGACATCTTTGTCATTATTTTCATCAATGACATCTTAGTATACTCAAAGACGGAGGAGGAGCATATTAAGCACCTGAATTTGGTATTGAAGAAATTAAATGAGCATGTCTTGTTCCTCAAGTTCAGCAAGTGCGAATTCTGGCTCAAGGAGCTTGCTTTATTGGGTCACATGATCAGTGGAGCTGGATGATTGTCTCTGAGATATCTGCAAGGAGAAAATACCAAACTAACAATTCATCAAGGCAAGTATACCTATCGAAATGCAGCTAGGGGACACAAGTGTCGTATTGAAATCCGGGAACAGTTGAGTAAGCTTACTCACGCGAAATCTATTATTTTATCGACGGAAAAATTAAGTTTTTGAGAAGAAAGCTGAACGTGCTAAAGGAAGAGAACTACTTGCAATGAAAGAGAGCTATTTGCATGAAAAGTTAAAGAGAGCTAAAAGAGCGATTAACTTAAACTTAGTAACGATGAAGGGGAAAATGCACTCGATCAGAAATCACCTCGGCAAGAGTGATTAGAAAAATACGATAAATAAACCTAAGCTAATTAGGGTAAAGGTCCTTGACCGTGGAGGTTCCATGAATATTGACACGCTTCTCTCGAAGGCCGTGCCTAACTGAGTTTAGGAAGGTCCGACCGACTTTCGCCTAAATCGGAGGCCTAAAACTTGCTTTATGCGGTGAACCCCTCTAATGGATTTTACTCCAATCCGGGAGATTTGAACATCTGCCTCTCTCGAGGGGTGCGAACAACTCTCTTTACTCTTGAGTGCTCATTTCAAACTTTCGGCCTCTCGGCTAGCCCAGAATGAAAGCAAGGTGGAGAGTATATATCGATGATATACCTCCAACACGTGATAAATCAAGAGTAATTCAAAGCTAAACCCTAAACAGAAAAGGTAAGATTCAAAGCATCATAACCTAATCACTCGAACCTCGGATCATTAAGATCGAGTACATGGAGGATTAGTTAATCATGGTGAGGAGGAAGAGGGGGGATGAGTAGAAGAAGAATAATGAAAACGTAGCAGAAACGTAAAAGAAAACAACACTTTTTATTAATAGAAACAGGGATCTTACAACATGAAAACCAGCGATTACAAGTGCATGGAAAGGTAAACTACACTATCATTAACATTATACTACAGAACGAAGCTAGGAACTACTACAGGGAAAGCATAAAGCTACAGCTAAGAACTAAAAATGGAAAGATATGCTTAAAAAGTTCAGAAATACAAAGGACAGAACCTCCCCTCTCAAAGCAAAAGGTGTCCCTAAACACCTGGTGCTGGGCTCTATTTATAGAATTTTTCGGTTCGGGTCACGCCCCCTTTCACGCCCTGGTCGGGCGTGACCCTGGGGCGTGACACATTCGGCGCGACTTTTTCGGGCAGGAATTGAATTCTGACGGAGTTGTTGCGGTACACGCCCACAAGTCATGCCCTGGCAGGGCGTGTAACTGGGGCGTGTGGTTTGCGGCGTGACTTTGTTGAGCTGAAATTGAATGCTGGAGGTGACGGGCGGAATTGCTGAAGTACACGCCCATATGTCACGCCCGGGTCAGGCGTGACCCTAGGGCGTGACACTTTCGGTGCGACGGTGGAGCGGGAAAAACGAGCGCGCTGCTGCGATTCCTCGGAACCTGGGGACACGCCTCTAGTACACGCCCGTGTCGGGTGTGACACGGGCGTGACCGAGGGCGTGTACACTAAGTTTCCACGGAATGCAGTTTCGGACCAATTGCTTCATTCCTCTGGGTTACACGCCCTAGGTACACGCCCTGGTAGGGCGTGACCTTTGGGCGTGTCACAGCAAACTTCGGCTGAAAGCCGTGAAAACCTACAAAAAGCAGAAAAAATGCATTAGCGACAAAAATATATACAAAGGGGAATCAAAACAAGTACTTTACAAGACATGATTGGCTTTAAACCCCCGAAAATATCCTAATAAAATTGACTGCAAACGTATTATCAAATTCCCCCAAGCTTAAGTTTTGCTTGTCCCCAAGCAAAGATATAAAGACAAGCTAATCATAAAAAGTGACTAATTCAAAAAGTTTTAATCATACTCACACAAGTACTATGCGAAATTCTAGGTAGGGAGAATGTAAAACGTAAATCTAAAACAATTATTTAGGTATGGTTTAACTTTTATAAACTTTACTTAATAAAAATAAATCATCCAGAATTTTGACGAAATTCTTTAAATAGATTTGAGCAAGGCAATGAAAATGAAAAGAACGTATTGAGTTATTACTAGATCCAAGCAACGCATTATAATTATATCAATTAAATAACAAAAATCTAAGTTTAAATCCAAAACTAAAACTGACTTACTTTTCTTCTTTTCTTAGTTGTTAAATAAAATTAAAAAAAAGGGCGTGAATCAAAAGGACTTAATAGGACCGAAACGTTTGGTTTAGGAATATGAATAGGAGTGGAATTCAAATATAAACATGGAGGCTTAAAAATCACACTAAACCAAAGCAACGAGTTTTTTAAAAAAATAAATTTATTTTAAACAAAATATGTATAAACAAATTTATTTTTTTCTCTTTATGATTATTTATCTCTTTTTTTTTATTCTTTTCATTCATTTTTTTCTCTTTTTTTTATTGCTTTTGAGTACACTTTTTTCAACAATTTCTCCAAAGATAACACAAAATTTCCTATCAAAAAAAATTAGCGTGATTAGATAGGTAGGAATTTGGGCTTTGGTGAAAATGAAATGCTGTGTGGAGTTATCAAATGAATTTGGAAAAAAGGCTCAAAAGCGGCTAACTAGTGGTAAAAGAGATTAGGTTGGCAAAAAAGCTCAAACGTAAACAAAAATGGCCTAAATCATTTTCACGCTTTTTTTTTTAAATTTATTTAAAACATAGAGTCGATAAATTTCAAAAAGCAAGTTCGAGATAATAAAAGAAGATTGATGAAATTATCTTGAAAATAGAAATAATATGTGACTTGGATCGTTCATATCTACTACGTTATTCTAAATTTGTTCTTACAAAAATTATCTAAAGACGAAAAGGAAAATAGTGGATGATAAATTTTTAGAGAAAGTAAAGAAAATAAAGAACGAAAAATCATAATAGAAATGCATGTTTTAGAGAAATATTTTACCTTAACATGCTACCGTGAATTAGAAACACAGCATGGCCAACATTTTACTTGTGAAATATGATTAAAAAAAATGATTAGAAAAATTATAATTAACTACGTTGTTTATAAAGCAATTTGACAAAAACAAAACATAAACATGGGGTACTTATTGAAATACCAAGATGCAGCTATATAATAAATTTTTTTTGGATGTTTTGGATATTTACAAAACAAAAAGAAGGAGGAAGTCCTCCCCCAAGCTTAAAATCTACATTGTCCTCAATGGAGAAGGAGGTTGGAGAACGAGAGAAAAGTAAAGTACAGAAAGGAAAGACAGAATTGAAAAACAGGTACTTCCCCGATTTTATTTTGCAGGGAAAGCTGAGTGATGCCGCTCCACCATGCCTGTGCTGTGGATCTGCATGAAACGTCGTCCGGTGGACTTTGTCATGGAAGCAGAACCGTTGGAGCAGGCGATCGCAGAAGTTTCAGCTTGCCGGAGCCATTCGGGGCAAAAAGTGAAAAATAAAGAAAACAGAAAAAGATAACTTGGGTTGCCTCCCAAGAGCGCCCTTTGTTTAAAGCGTCGTTTGAGCTCGACGCATCAAAATAAGATTGTCCCAAATATTGTTTAGCAACAAAGTTCAAATAAAGTTCAAAGTTGAGGAGAAAAATAAAGTTCAGATTAATCAAATGTCAGGACCGGAAAGATAGAGTGAACAGGGTTGAGACTGACATCATCACAGAAATACAGTTTAAGACGCTGACCATTCACTTTTAAAGTACCCTTATCAGGGCGAGAAATTAAAACAGTACCATAAGAAAAGACTTCTAAAACAGTAAAAGGCCCAGACCAACGTGATTTTAATTTACCCGGGAATAAACGTAAACGAGAATTATAAAGAAGCACTTGGTCGCCCGGCTTAAAGATTTTTGGGTGCCTAAGGTGTCGATCGTGCAAACGTTTTGTCCGCTCTTTATAAAGTCTGTTATTTTCATACGCGTAAGAGCGCCACTCGTCGAGTTCGTTAAGTTGAAATTTTCTAAAATCGTCGACAGAGTGGGGATCGAAGTTTAAAAATCGTAAGGCCCAAAAGGCGCGGTGTTTTAACTCTACGGGTAAATGACACAATTTTCCATAAACCAACCGATATGGCGTACATCCGAGGGCGGTTTTGTACGCTGTTCGGTAGGCCCATAGAGCATCGTCTAATTTGGCTGACTAGTCTTTTCTAGATGTTGAAACAGTCTTTTCTAAAATTCTTTTTATTTCCCTATTGACTACTTCGACTTGTCTGTTAGTTTGGGGGTGGTAGGCAGTGGAAAGCTTATGAGTAACGCCATATTTAGTTAGGATTTTTGAAAATTGTGCGTTACAGAAATGGGAACCCCTATCACTAACGATAGCGCACGGCGTACCGAATCGAGAAAATAATTTTTTGAGGAAATTAACTACGACTCGGGCGTCATTCGTAGGAAGAGCTTGGGCTTCGGCCCAACGTGAAACATAATCAATGGCAACTAAAATATACTTATTCCCGAAGCTAGAAGGAAAAGCGCCGACAAAATCAATCCCCCAGAAGTCGAAAACTTCGCACTCTAGGAAATAATTTTATGGCATTTCATTTTTATTCGAAATATTACCCGACCGTTGGCAACTATCACACCTACTCACAAAGGCATGCGCGTCTTTAAACAGGGTAGGCCAGTAAAAACCTGCGCTTAACACTTTGTGAGCGGTGCAAGCAGCTTGATAGTGCCCACCTGTCGGTCATTCATGCAAATGTTTAATAATATCTAATCCTTCATCAAAGGAAACACACCTCCTGATCACTTGGTCTGCACAGACTTTAAAAAGATGCGGGTCCTCCCAAAAATAGTTTTTCAGCTCAGAAAAGAATTTCTTCTTTTGCTGAGATGAAAACTCTTTTGGGAGCACACGGGCCACTAGATAGTTGGCGATGCGGGCAAACCAAGGAGAAGTAGATGTGTTAATTATGAAAAGCTTCTCATCAGGGAAATAGTAATGAAAAGAATTTTCGTCTAATTGTTCTATAAACGGGTTGTCTAGGCGCGAAAGGTGGTCGGCGGCCAAGTTCTCGGCACCTCGCTTATCACGGATCTCTAAGTCAAACTCCTGGAGGAGTAAGACCCAGCGAATCAAGCGAGGCTTGGCATCCGTTTCAGAGAGAAGATATTTGAGGGCCGAGTGGTCCGTAAAAACAATAATTTTCGAAAGAGTAATATAAGTGCGAAATTTGTCAAAAGCGAATACTACAGCTAATAGCTCCTTCTCGGTTGTGGTGTAATTTTCCTGTGCAGATGTGAGTGTTTTACTAGCATAATAAATGGGGTGCAAGTTTTTGGAAATACATTGACCTAGTACGGCTCCCACCGCATAACTACTCGCATCACACATTATTTCAAATGGAAGATCCCACACCGGAGCTATCATGATTGGCGCATTAACTAATTTTTCTTTTATTAAATTGAAGGCAGCTAGACAGAGGTCATCAAAGATGAATGGGGCGTCTTTTTCTAAGAGATGGGTAAGGGGCTTGGTGATTTTGGAAAAGTCCTTTATGAAGCGGCGGTAGAAACCCGCATGACCCAGGAAACTTCTTATGGATTTTATGTTCGTAGGTGGCGGCAGTTTCTCGATAACTTCTATTTTCGCAACGTCTACTTCAATACCCCTTTCAGAAATTTTATGTCCCAAAACTAACCCTTCCCTCACCATAAAATGACATTTTTCACAATTTAGGGCGAGGTTAGTTTCTTCGCATCACTCTAAGACTTTTTCAAGGTTCTCTAAGCAACTATCGAAGGAATTCCCGAACACGGAGAAATCATCCATGAAAACTTCCATAATGCTCTCTACGTACTTGTCAAAGATGGCGAGCATACATCGTTGGAATGTAGCTGGCGCATTGCACAATCCAAACGGCATTCTTCGGTAGGCGAAGGTGCCGAAGGGACAAGTAAACGTAGTTTTATCCTGGTCCTCGGGGGAGATGGGGATTTGAAGATACCCCGAGAGGCCATCGAGAAAACAATAAAAGCTATGTCCGGAAAGTCGTTCTAAAATCTGATCAATGAACGGCAAGGGGAAGTGATCCTTGAGGGTGGCGTCATTCAACTTACGGTAATCTATACACATTCGCCATCCGGTCACCGTCCGAGTCGGGATTAATTCATTATTTTCATTACTTACGACCGTTATCCCTCCCTTCTTTGGTACTACATGTACTGGGCTAACCCACTTACTGTCGGATATAGGATAGATAATTCCTGCGTCTAACAATTTCATAACCTCGCCCTTAACTACGTCTTTCATGTTTGGGTTTATACGACGCTGAGGTTGTCTAGAGTTACGAGAATTATCTTCCATTAAGATTTTATGAGTGCAGAAAGATGGGCTTATGCCCTTGATATCAGATATCTGCCAAGCAATAGCTTGGCGATGCTTTTGTAAAATTGAAAGAAGTTTATTCTTTTGTGCATCCGTGAGGTAGGCCGAAACTATGACAGGCAGCTTGAAGTCCTTTTCTAAGAAAGCGTATTGAAGGTGCTCTGGTAGTTCTTTTAGTTCTAAGGTAGGGGGTCATCATACGAGGTTTTGGAAATTTGTTATTTTTCAAAAACTATGTCCTCGTACACTTTTTTATGTGTAAAATTAAAAGGGGTGTTGCTAGCGGCCATGGCGGCTTCGTGCAGCGATTCAGTTGGAAAAGTAGAAGAGGAACAGAAATCAAAAAATTCTTTGTCAAAATCAGAGGGGCGGGTGGAGGATTCTTCACTTACGTGTAAAGATTCAGTTGGAAGAGGAGAAGAGGAACAAAAATTGGAAAATTCTTTTTCAAAATCAGAGGTGGGAGAGAAGGATTCTTCACTTATGGTATCCATGAAAAAACAGGAGTCGTCATTAGCTTGTGTGTTCTTCATCGAGGGGGTGATAGAGAAAGTTACCTCATCGTCGCCCACTCGAAGGAAGAGCTTACCATTGCTTACATCAATAATAGCTCGGGAGGTGGCAAGGAAGGGTTGGCCAAGGATCATGGGAACCTCGACGTCTTCTTCGATGTCTAAAATGACAAAGTCCACCGGGAAGATGAACTTGTCAACTTTGACTAGGACGTCCTCCACTATTCCTAACGGGTATTTGACTGACCTGTCGGCTAGCTGGATACTCATGCGTGTGGGGTTGAGACTACCAATTCCTAACTTTTTAAACAACGAGAGGGGCATAAGATTAATACTCGCACCTAACTCGGCTAAAGCGTGTTTGACAAAGAGATCACCAAAGACACACAGGATAGAGAAACTACCCGGGTCACTGATTTTCTTCGGTAATCCGTTTGTCAAAACCGCCGAGCACGCGGCATTTAACGTGACATGAGAAAGGTTCTCTAACTTCTTCTTGTTGGTTAGGAGGTCCTTAAGGTATTTTGCGTACTTAGGCATCTGGGATATGGATTCGTGGAAAGGCAGATTTATGTGGATTTGTTTAAACATTTCTAAAAAACGGGTGTATTGATCATCCTGTCATTGTTTATTAAGTTCGGAAGGGTATGGCGGGGATGGATAGTTTTTAAAGGTGGGTGGTGGAGTGAGTTGTTGTTCTAAAATATGAGTGATACTTTCTTCGGCAGAGGGTGGAGTTTTTAAAACGGGAACGGAGCTTTGATTTTTTAAAGCGGAAGCGGAGATTGCCTCGGGCTCTTCACTTATCATACCGGGAACTTTCTTCCCACTCCGAAGAGTTATAGCTTTCGCTTGCTCTCTCGGGTTGGGCTCGGTATTGGAAGGAAGAGACCCTACGGGTCGCTCAGAAATCATTTTAGCGAGCTGTCCGACCTGATTTTCTAAATTTTTAACACTTCCGGTTAAGGTCCTAATCGTAGCATCATTAGCATTCATGTATTTTGAAAACACTTCCTCCAAATTTGGAGGTTTTGGAAAACTTTGAGGAGGTGGTGGTGGTGCAGAAAAATCACTTTGCTGTGGTGGCCGCACAGCATTCGATGGATTGCTCCACGAAAAATTCGGATGATTGCTTAACGCAGGATTATAACTATTCGGAAAATTAAAACCAGGAGGATGATAATTCGCAGCAGAAAAATTATTAAAAGCAGTTCTAGGCATATTATTTACATAATCCAAATGTTCGGCGGGAGGAGTTGCAGATTCCCATACCTGAGGGGCGGAGGCAGCAGTCATCTCCGTAATGTTTTTGCTTAATATTTCAACTTGCAGTGCGAGTTGGGAGACGTTGTCCACTTCAAAGAGACCTGCAGGTTTGTTTGGGTGGGACCTAGGCACATTCCACTGGTAAGTGTTCATGGCCATGTCTTCAAACAGCTCAAGAGCTGCTTCCGGGGTCTTATGGTTTAAAGTACCGCCAGAAGCTGCGTCTATCATTTGCTTCGTGCTTTGATTTAGCCCATTATAAAACGTCTGTACCTGCAACCATACAGGCAGAGCGTGATGTGGGCATCGTCTAAATAATTCTTTAAATCTTTCTCAGGTTTCGTAAAGGGTCTCTGAGTCTATTTGTCCAAAGGCAGAATGTCATTCCTAAGTTTAGCAGTTTTAGCAGGCGGAAAATACTTGGCCAAAAATTTTTCAGTTAATTGCGTCCAAGTAGTTATGCTATTTTTAGGAAGGGTGTTCAGCCACTGCTTAGCCTTAATTCTAAGAGAGAAAGGAAATAATCATAGCCTAATAGCATCATTTGTGACACCATTTATCTTGAAGGTGTCACAAATCTCAAGAAAGCTGGCTATATGTGCGTTCGGGTCTTCATCTTGAAGCCCGTCAAATTGCACATACTGCTGCACCATTTGAATTATGCTAGGCTTCAGTTCGAAATTATTATTATTTATTGCAGGGCGAACTATACTAGTTTCTGTACCCTCGAGATTTTGTCGTGCATAATAGGACATAGGCCTATGCACGGCTTCCTCTACGTTGGGTTCTGCCATTCTTAAGGTAGAAAATGACTCGGAATCCTCAACCGGCACTTGGGTAGTAGAGCCTTGAAATCGCGATCTTCTCCGAAGAGTACGCTCAATTTCGTGGTCCAGGTCCAAAGTAACCGACGGACTACCGCGGGTCATACACTAGAAGAAGAGAGGAGAAGCAAGACTAAAAAGTAAAAGAGCTAATGAACTTGGAAAAAAATTTTTTTGAAATAGATTTTTTTTATGTTTTAACTCCCGAACTTCCCAAGGGCTACCCGGTGAAGGGTTCGCAAGGTACTAGACAAGATAGTGGCATTTAGAGCCACTTTGCCCTTTTCGAGAGAGTTAGGTGGTGTAGAAAATTTTGTGATGTGGGTTTTTATTAAGAATGCGGTAATTAAAATCCAGCCATTTAACTCCGAGTGAGTAGCCGGAAAGTAAAAGCTACACTCACGCACTCGACAGAAAATTAAAACACACCCACTCTACAGAAAGTAACAAACTCTACTGAAATAAAGCCTGCCAATTAACTCAAGTGAGTAGGCGGAAAAATAAAATATGCACACTTGCTTGAATGAAATCCAGCCAATTAACTCAAGTGAGTAGGCGGAAAAATTAAAACGACGCACACTTGCTTGAAATAAATCCAGCCAATTAACTCAAGTGTGTAGGCGGAAAAATTAAAAATACACACACTTAACAAAATCCAGCCATTTAACTCAAGTGAGTAGGCGGAAAAAATATAAGAAGGAGGCTGAGAAAGAGAAGTGATAAAATTAATATATTCGCGTTTTCAATTTATCAACGAGCGTTGCTTCCCCGGCAACGGCGCCAAAAACTTGATTGTCTCTGAGATATCTGCAAGGAGAAAATACCAAACTAACAATTCATCAAGGCAAGTATACCTATCGAAATGCAGCTAGGGGACACAAGTGTCGTATTGAAATCCGGGAACAGTTGAGTAAGCTTACTCACGCGAAATCTATTATTTTATCGACGGAAAAATTAAGTTTTTGAGAAGAAAGCTGAACGTGCTAAAGGAAGAGAACTACTTGCAATGAAAGAGAGCTATTTGCATGAAAAGTTAAAGAGAGCTAAAAGAGCGATTAACTTAAACTTAGTAACGATGAAGGGGAAAATGCACTCGATCAGAAATCACCTCGGCAAGAGTGGTTAGAAAAATACGATAAATAAACCTAAGCTAATTAGGGTAAAGGTCCTTGACCGTGGAGGTTCCATGAATATTGACACGCTTCTCTCGAAGGCCGTGCCTAACTGAGTTTAGGAAGGTCCGACCGACTTTCGCCTAAATCGGAGGCCTAAAACTCGCTTTATGCGGTGAACCCCTCTAATGGATTTTACTCCAATCTGGGAGATTTGAACGTCTGCCTCTCTCGAGGGGTGCGAACAACTCCCTTTACTCTTGAGTGCTCATTTCAAACTTTCGGCCTCTCGGCTAGCCAAGAATGAAAGCAAGGTGGAGAGTATATATCGATGATATACCTCCAACACGTGATAAATCAAGAGTAATTCAAAGCTAAACCCTAAACAGAAAAGGTAAGATTCAAAGCATCATAACCTAATCACTCGAACCTCGGATCATTAAGATCGAGTACATGGAGGATTAGTTAATCATGGTGAGGAGGAAGAGGGGGGATGAGTAGAAGAAGAATAATGAAAACGGAGCAGAAACGTAAAAGAAAACAACACTTTTTATTAATAGAAACAGGGATCTTACAACATGAAAACCAGCGATTACAAGTGCATGGAAAGGTAAACTACACTATCATTAACATTATACTACAGAACGAAGCTAGGAACTACTACAGGGAAAGCATAAAGCTACAGCTAAGAACTAAAAATGGAAAGACATGCTTAAAAAGTTCAGAAATACAAAGGACAGAACCTCCCCTCTCAAAGCAAAAGGTGTCCCTAAACCCCTGGAGTTGGGCTCTATTTATAGAATTTTTCGGGTCGGGTCACGCCCCCCTGTCACGCCCTGGTCGGGCGTGACCTTGGTGCGTGACACATTCGGCGCGACTTGTTCGGGCAGGAATTGAATTCTGACGGAGTTGTTGCGGTACACGCCCACAAGTCACGCCCTGGCAGGGCGTGTACCTGGGGCGTGTTGTTTGCGGCGTGACTTTGTTGAGCTGAAATTGAATGCTGGAGGTGACGGGCGGAATTGCTGAAGTACACGCCCATATGTCACGCCCGGGTCAGGTGTGACCCTGGGGCGTGACACTTTCGGTCCGACGGTGGAGCGGGAAAAACGAGCGCGCTGCGGCGATTCCTCGGAACCTGGGGACACGCCTCTAGTACACGCCCGTGTCGGGTGTGACATGGGCGTGACCGAGGGCGTGTACACTAAGTTTCCATGGAATGCAGTTTCAGACCAATTGCTTCATTCCTCTAGGTTACACGCCCTAGGTACACGCCCTGGTAGGGCGTGACCTTGGGGCGTGTCACAGCAAACTTCGGCTGAAAGCCGTGAAAACCTGCAAAAAGCAGAAAAAATGCATTAGCGACAAAAATATATACAAATGGGAATCAAAACAAGTACTTTACAAGACATGATTGGCTTTAAAACCCCGAAAATATCCTAATAAAATTGACTGCAAACGTATTATCACTGGGCTAGCGATAGATCCGGCCAAGGTGCATGCCGTGAAGGAGTGGTCTCCCTTGAAGTCGGCAGCCGATGTGCGGAGCTTCCTTGGACTTGCCGGGTACTACAACAAGATCGTGAAAGGGTTCTTCAAGATTGACCTCCCTCTTACTTCATTGGCGAAGAAAGTGTGCCATTTGAGTGGACACCCCAATGTGAAGCGGAGTTCCAGGAGCTGAAGAATATACTTACCTCCGCCCCCATCCTTGCACTTTTGTCTGGGAAGGAAGGATTTCAAGTTTACATTGACGCATCATATCAAGGGATGGGAGCGATATTGATGCAGTACGGACACGTGATTGCTTATGCTTCAAGACAACTGAAGAAGCATGAAGTCAATTACCCGGTTCATGATTTGGAGTTGGGAGCGGTGATGTTCGCCTTGAAGGTTTGGAGGTATTATCTAAATGGGGTCCACTGCGAGATCTTTTCAGACAACAAAAACTTGAAGTACGTTCACACTCAGTAGGAGTTGAACTTGAGACAACGACGGTGTTTAGAATTTCTGTGTCTATGAGTTCACCATGAACTACCACCCCGGAAAGGCGAACTCGGTGGCCGATACATTGAGTAGAAAGGTACCAGGTTCTAGCCCAGAGTCTCGGTTGATGAGTATGGACTTGGCTCGGATGATTGAGGAGATGGATATTATATTGATATTTAAGGATCATTCGACAGAGTATACGGAATACTTGACAAGCATGAGCATAGTTTGTGATATCCGGGACTGAATCAGAGTGGAGCAAGGAACGGATGAGGCTCTGGGCCCGACAATCAAGTCAATCGAAGATGGGACTATGGATGAGTATACGCTAAGATACGACATCGTTTATTTTCGTGGTCGGCTCAACATTCCCAGGGGCAGTAAAATCCGGGAGGATATCTTGAGAGAGCCTCATTCCTCTCAATATTCAGTGCACCCGGGTATTGCTAAGATGTATGCCGGTTTGCGGAAGACCATGTGTTGGCCGGGAATGATGAAGGATGTCCGATATTTTGTTACACATTGCGAAGCTTGCCAAAGGGTGAAGGCAGAATGCAAGAGTCCCGGTGGTTTGCTACAATCGTTGCCCATCCCCTAGTGGAAGTTTGAGGATATCTCCATGGACTTTGTCCATGGGTTACCTCGCTCACGCTCCGGGAATGATTCGGTGTGGGTGATAGTTGATCGCCTGACGAAAGTAGCCCGGTTTATCCAAATGAAGAAAGAAGCTCATGTGGATGTCTTAGTAGGCCTTTTTGTGGAGCAATTCGTACGGTATCATGGCGTGCCTAAGAAGATCGTGTCTGACCGTGATGGTCGGTTTACCTCCAAGGAGTGGAAAGCGGTTCTGGCATATTTGGGTTTGCGCCTCACCTTTAGCACCGCGTTTCATCCTCAGACGGACGGGCAATCTGAAAGGACCATCCGGACATTCGATGACTTTTTAAGATTATGTTTTTTGGATAGAGGAGAGCCGTGGGAAAGGCTCTTACCGTTGGTAGAATTCTCCTACAACAACAACAACCACCAAGCTAGTATCGGCATGGCTCCTCATGAAGCTCTTTATGGAAGGAGGTGTAGAACCCCCTTGTCTTGGGTGCAAGATAAACACCCAAAGGCTTTGGGAATTGAGTATATTGATGATACGGATGCGGTGGTTAGACTGATATGGGATTGCATGTTGTAGGCTCAAAGTCGGCAGGCAAAGTATTATAATGCAAGACACCAGATGGTGTAATTTCAAGTGGGTGATAAGGTGTTCTTGAAAATCCGACCGGTGCATGGAGTGTCATGTGTGCGTGGTGTGAAAATGCTCAGCCCAAGGTATGTTGGGACTTTTACTATATTGGAGAGGATTGGCCTGTTAGTCTATCGGTTGGAGTTACCGCCCGAGCTAGAGAACCTCCACGACTTGTTCCATGTGTCGTCGCTTCGGAAGGCGATGTTGCGGCCCGATCAATACACCCCCACAACTGTTGGTGTTGTGGTGTCTGATAGGTCTATGCGACTAGAGCCGGTGCGGGATCGTAGATAACAAGACAAGAATGTTGCGCCGAAAAAGTGTTCCCTTGGTGAAGGTGCTATGGTCTAATCATGGGAAGGAGGAATACACATGGGAGCCAATGGATTTGATGCTGAAACGCTATCCGGAGTTGTTTGCTCAAGGTAATCTTATTTAAAAGAATATTATATTTTCTGTTATGATTTTCTCCCCATAGCCTAAGCCTGATTTCAGGGATGAAATCTTTTATTTTGTTTATAGGATTTGTAACGTCCCGAATCGCACTAGGGCTCGCGTGCGTGTTTTTGAGTCAGGGGAGCTGACTTGGGTTCAGGGGGAGTGCTGATAATTGGGCAGCACATGTGATTAGCAGAAGAAATCAGTCAAGTATAGGATACAGGTAGGAACACGGGCGTGTCCCTACCCGTGTGGGAGTGGCCAGCTCTCGAGTCGATGACTCGAGTATGTCCAGAGAAGGACACGGGTAGTGACACGGGCGTGTCACTACCTGTGTGAAGCGGCATGGGTAGAGACACGGGCGTGTCCCTACCCGTGTGTGTGTCAAGTTGGACTCGATGAAGTGTGTCGAGATTAACGAAGTGTGTCGACATCGACGTGGCAAGCAAGAGTACACGGCCTGTGATACGGGCATGTCACAGGGCGTGTCCCGCTATGTTGAGAGGTCAAAAATCTGCTCTCGACAAAGTGTCGAGTGGGTTACACGCCCTGGGTCACGGGCGTGACTGGACCGACACAGGTAGAGACACGGGCGTGTCACTACCCGTGTGTGTCGAGTTGAACTCGAAAGTGAGTGTCATGATCAACGAAGCATGTCGAGATCGACGAAATGTATGACCCGGGATGGTCATCACTACAAAACACTGATCCTACCGGACAAATTGATCACCATCGACAGAATGTATAATGAATGAAAGTGTAAGCATCCAAGTCCACAATAGAAAGAAGAAATCACATGACAAATAAATAGTCCACATCGCGAGAAAGTGAATATGGGCTTAAGCCCGGTACATGATAACCTCACTACAATCCTCTCATAAGAGTAAAACTACTAATACTCGGCTCCACTCATGGATCCGAATTCCTGTCCACCCGAGCTACACTGGCCCATCTCCATCTGCACCGTACCTGGCTGGTGCTGCTTCTCCTGCGGCTATTCCCTGTCTCCCATCCGGAGCACCTAAAATATGGTGGTCAAACGACCGTCAGTCAAACTAGACTCAGTCAACAATCCCCCACCTCTCTACTCGCGGCTCCTAGGCACCGGGCGGAAAGAAGCAAAAAGGAGGACCAAAAGCAGGGTGTAGTCAAGCAGGTGACATCTACCCCAAGGAATAAAATAATAAGCTATGTACAATGTTTAAGTTTTGAAGTGTTAATTTGTGTGAACATTTTCCTTCTGCATATTGTGCCGAATCTATAGGTGCTTAGCTACTGAGTGAGACATTACATATTAGTGTACGTTGACTATGCCTCTTAGTATATGTGAGGATTTAAATAGGGAAATGACGACACTCTATTCACACATCCCTAGACGGAGCACTCATGTAGGAATGCTTTGCTTACATGAAATAACTCATGACATTGTATCTTAAAATGCTAGAACTACCTTGACTAATCAATGTCACGATACATATGTACTTTTACAAAGATTATAATGTTGGGCAAAATCTCTAGTGCTATGAACTTATGTATACAAGTTAAAGTGTATCCATCTATGTGGATAGATTTCGATTGACTCGGGGCTCCTTTGATCTCATAAAAAATTATATAATAAATGATAGCTTAAAGCAAACTCAGAAGAAAAATATGCAAGCTATCAAAGGTCACATCAAGGACCCCCCCCCCCCCCCCCCCAAGCACTAATCACTCCTCCTGATAAGTCTTTTTGAGCATTGTAAGGATGAGCACTGTAACACCCCCTATCCGTCGCATACCATATAACAGTAGGTCCGGCCGGGGCCCGACGCCATATACCACAGACAGACCGGGTGGTTACTCAATGGAAACATCCAATAGATAACAACATCCTACACAGAGCATTCTAGCGGAAGCAATTAAAATTGTTGTATTAATAAAGAACCCAACACTAGCATGAATGTCCACTACAAAGCCAACAGAAATGAAGTGCAAATACACAAGTACTGGTCTTATGGCCTTACAATTGTTGCCTGCTACTGCTACTGGAACTGTGATGTTGTCTGCAGTAGGAAGGTTTGGAATGAGAGGATGTAGACTTTTGAGCATGAGCAACACTTCCTGATGATCGTGTTGCTGCAGGAGGAGGACCTCTCCTGAATTTAGGAGGTAAAGAGTATCTCCTGCTCTTCTTCCTAGCTTTCAGTTCATTTTTGGAATATCTCATCCATTTGGGGGTGTCTGGAGTGAGAGTTAATATTATGCAGGATATAATAGGGAGTATCAGCAGATGGGTTAGGCTTTGGAGCAGCCTTTGGAGGAGCAGTCTTCTTCTTTGCTTTTCTTTTCTTAGAATTTGTATCCTTAGAGTCATCTGATTCATCATTATCATCATCAGAAGAATTAGCTGGATTATCATAGAGAGTATTTATTTGCTTCAGCATTTCATCAAAAGAAACGAAGAAACCTTTGGCTGTAAGTCTTCAGCCTGAGGCTGTTCAGTTAGAGCTTCTGGAACTTCTTGAACCTGAGAGCTGGTGACCTCTGGTTCCATATCAGCAAATAAAAAATCATCAAGATTTGGCATTGGCTATTCACACCAGCCAAATGATGGTGGTGAGAATGCCTGTGGCTCTGAGACAGTTATAGGCACTATAATATTATCAAAAACTGTAAGACTTGTCCTAAGATGCTCCAAAACATCAGGAATTATTGGAGTTGAGTAACATACTATAGCTTTAGACACATCTGAATCAATAACTGGAACAGCTAGTATAGAAATGCTATGAAGTCTATCAAAAGAATGAAGTAATGAAAGAATGTCCACTGAGGGAGTTATGGTGAAAACATCAGCAGTATTTATTTCTTTAGTAAATACTGGCTCTTCTGCTGAACAAAACATCTCTATATCATCATTTGTTTCAATAAGCTTTGCATTTGGAACATCTGCTGTTGTTGCTGCAACTTCTTCACAGAGCATCTCCCGCTGCCTGATTTCAGAGAGCCCTAAAGTCAGGCCGCTTGAAGAAGGGACATCAGAGATGGAGGCAAGGTGTGTAGAGAGATGAGAGATAGTGGTAGCAAGAGGTGCAATGGCCTCATTTATGAGTGTTCTTAGAGTTGGACAGATAAGCTCCAAAATGGTGGAAATGGGTGAAAAATCCATGTGCATAAACTCAGGTTGTGTCTGAGTAGATACAGATGGATAGATGGAGGAAGAGGGAGGAATGAAATCTGGCATGACTTCATCATGAGATTTAGGAGATGGAGATGGAGATGGTAACAGATCAAAAGTGGAAAATGATAGAGAAGATGGAGGAGGTGGTATGTCATGAAGGTGAGGTGGAGATGGAGAATACTCCGGTATGTGTACTGGAGATTGAGGAAGTGGGGAATGAGGGAGTGATGGTGAGGCAGTAGGGGTTTGAGAAGAAATGGATGGTTGTTGGAGGCGAGTTTATGAGGGAACTGTGGAATGTGGTGGAGATGGTGTATCCACTTGAATAGGATTGGGTGCTTGTGGTGGAGATGGTGGCGGTGTTGGTGAGACTTGAGGAATGGAGGTAGGTGGCGTTTCAGTAATGATGGGGGATGGTTGTTGATTTTCTGGACTGATGGAAGTGGAAGGGAGTTCTTCAAGATCAATGGATTGATGTTGATGAGGAGGAGAGGGAGGAGGAGCAGGAGTTTCTTCAAGAGATGGAGAAGTGGTTGTATCAGCCCTGGTGCTCTCAAAAGTAATTTTGGAAGAGGCTCTGGAGGGCTTGGGGATGGTCATCTCCCATCTTCCAAATAAGGAAAAGGAAAGCCTTTTTGAGGCATTAATAAAAATATTATGGAAGACCATTAGCTCTAGAGCCTTTGCCTGAAGGAAGATTCCTAGAATCCTCACAAAACTAACATCTTTCTTACAAATCTTTTTCTTAATCAAATCAAAAATAATTTGTCCCCAGTTTATAGATTTCTTATTAACCAGAGCACACATCAGATTGAACTGGTGCCTGGTAATGTGGTCATGTGTAGATTTTTTGGCTATCAACACTTTGCCTACTACATCTGCCAGAAATATATATTCTATAGATAAGTTTTTATTTAGAAGGTGGTTAGGGTTTCCTGCAGTATGTCCTAACCTTTCTAGCACATCAGCAAACTCACTGATAGATAACTCGATTTCATCATCTCCATTAACAAAACCAAAAACCTCAGTCAAAATATCTGGAGTTAAAATAACTTGGTTACCGGAGATGGAGCCAACGATGACTGTGGTATCCTGAATCTATGCAGTAAGCAACCATTCCTTGATATTTGAAACTGGAAGTTTTATTCTTATTGTCATGAAGTATTTCAGATTATGAGGTTCAAGTAACTGAAGAATATCCTAGAATATAAGATCTGAGTGACTGAAAGATTCGATGTCAAAACCGGCGTCAAATTTCATGCTAGTGAGGAGGGTTGGAGAAATCGCCATGACTCTGCAAAAAGAAACAAAAGATCAAGTGCAAGAGAATTGGAAACCGTGAGATTGAGTTCAATGAAAACCATTATTATAAGTTTTCAGAAGGAGAAACGGCGAACTCCGTCCTGCGAAAAAGAAAAGCTTTATGCTTAGGTCAACGAAAAAATATCATGAAGAAATGATATCATCGTTCTCAGTTTGAAGCGGGGGAAAATAGATCGTCAATCTCCGTTTGACGAAATATTTTCTGAATCAAGATCGTTGATCTCAGTTCGACGAAAATGACTTCACAGAGATATTTCGTCGATTTCAGGTCGACGAAAATTCTCAAGAAGAGTTCACAGATGGTCGTTCTCCGTTCGATAAAATGTGATCAATTCTTCGACCTTGGACAGAAATAAAATTAAACTTCTCCATTAATCATACTTAGCTGATTCATAAGGAACAGACGTTTGTTCTCATCTAATGGTTTAGTGAAGATGTCTGCTCTTTGCAAATCAGTAGAGATAAAGACAAGATTAGCTTTCTTTTTGTCCATACAATCTCTAATGAAATGATGTCTAATCTCTATATGCTGAGTTCTACTATGCAGTACTGGATTTTGTGCAATAGAAATTTCTCTGGTATTGTCACAAAATATAGTTGAATAATTTAGGTTGAGACCAAAATCTAGGAGTTGGTTTTGAAACCACAATATTTTTGAACAACAACTGCAAGTTGTAATGTATTTCGCTTCTGCAGTTGAAGTTGACAGAGATGTCTGCTCCTTACAAAACCAAGACACAAGCCTATCTCTAAGGAATTGGCATGTTCCTGATGTGCTTTTTTTGTCCACTCTGCATCCAGCATAGTCAGAATCTGAGAATCCAGTTAAGTTAAATTCTGACTCTGTTGGATACCGAATTCCTAGATTAGGACATCCCTTTATATATCTCAAATTGTTTTTAAGGAAAATAAGGTGAGATTCTTTAGGGATCACCTGGAACCTAGCACAAAGGCATGTAGCAAACATAATATCTGGCCTACTAGCTGTGAGATACAACAAGGACCCAACAATAGCCATATATGTTTTCTGATCAACTGGCTTGCCCTGTTCATCAGAATCAATCACAGTATTGGAGGCCATTGGTATTTTCATACCAGAGGCATCAGACATTCCAAATCTTTTAACTAGCTCCTTAGCATATTTTGATTGGGATATGAAAATGTCATCTGAGGATTGCTTCACTTGGATACCAAGGAAGTTAGAAAGCTCACTCATGCTACTCATTTCAAACTTGGAATGCATCAGGTCAGAAAACCTTTTGCATAGTTTGGAATCAGTATAGCCAAAAATGATGTCATCTACATATATTTGCACAAACAATATTTTATCTTTATTATGCTTAATGAACAAGGTTTAATCTACAATGCCCACAGTGAACATATGCTCTAAAAGAAAGCAAGATAGGGTCTCATACCAAGATCTTGGATTTTGCTTTAAACCATAGAGAGTTTTATGTAGTTTGAAAGCAAAAGACGGATGAGTTAGGGAGATAAAACCTGGTGGTTGATCTACATATACTTCCTCTTTGATTTCAACATTTAAGAAGGCACTCTTGACATTCATCTGGTAGACCATGAACTTTTTATAGGCTGCATAAGCAAGAAATATCCTGATAGCTTCTAGTCTTGCAATAGGTTCAAAGGCCTGATTATAGTCAATTTCGTCTTACTATCTATATCCTTGTGCTACCAGCCTTGCTTTGTTCCTTATAATAGCTCCTTGTGCATCCAATTTGTTTTTAAATACTCATTTATTTCCAATGACTGGGTAGCCTTTGGGTCTTCGAACTAAATCCCAAACTCTGCATCTCTCAAATTAATTGAGTTCCTCTTGCATTACAATAATACAGTGTGGATCTTGCTTGCATCTTTTATGGATTGGGGCTCAAGTTGAGATATGAAGCAAGCATGCTTCAAATCTTGGTCGAGTTGATGCCTTGATTGCACACCAACTGATATATATCCAATCACTTGAGATATAGGGTGATCTCTAAGTGTGGCAAGTTCAGTAGGAGTATTTGGTTTAGCAACTACATTAGGAATTAATCCCTCTTGTAGAATTGTATGAGCTGTTGTAGGTTCAGTAATTATTTCAATGATTTCTTCTTCACTGTCTTCATCAACTTGATGAGAAAGATGTGATATAACCTCTTGGGTGAGGTTTAAGTCATCCAATATCTCACTCAGTTGGGGTACCTGCAATAAATCTCTGGTAGAAGAATCCTTCTCCTTGTAAAACATGTTAGCTTCATCAAATGTTACATATACAGATTCTTCCATTTTTAAAGTTGATTTATTGAAAACTCTATAGGCCATGCTGACTTGGGAATAGCCAAGAAAAATTCCCTCTGCAGCTTTGGCTTCAAACTTTTTAAGATGTTTTTTGTTATTATTATGAATATAACATCCACAGCCAAAAATTCTAAAGTAATTTATTTTAGGTTGCTTCCTTTTGAGTAGTTCACAGGGAGTCTTGTCCTTAAGCTTATGTATTAAACTTCCATTCAGGACATAATTTGCTATGCTTACAACCTCTGCACAAAAGGATAGGGGCAAGAAAGCATCTGCAAGTAATGTCCCTACAGATTCAATCAGAGTTCTATTTTTCCTTTCTGCTACCCCATTTTATTGAGTAGTTCTAGGAGCAGAGAAGAAATGCCTGATACCTTCCATCTCACAGAATTATAGCATAGGAAGAGATTCAAGCTCAGTACCATGATCACTTCTGATTAATGCAACTGGAGTATAAAACTCAATCTTTATGCTCTTAAGAAATTCTGTAAGAACTTTAAAGTTATGCAACTTAATTGTCCTGAAGAACGCCCAATTTAACCTAGAGATGTCACCTACAATAAATAAGGTATAAGATTTCCCTCCCAAGCTATGTACAACAATGTGTCCAAATAGATCCATATGTAGCAGGTACAGAATCCTGGGTGAATCACTCTTATTAATACATTTAAAGCTATTTTTTGTTTGCTTGCCTAATTGACAAGCCTTGAAAAGGCTTTCCTTCTTGTAGGGGCAAGAAGGCAATCCTCTAACAAGGCTATCCCTAGAGAGTTTAGTAATATTTTTAAGATTAACATATCCTAATCTTTTATGCCATAATTCAGTATTATTACTGATTTGATTAAATAAGCAAATTTCTGACCTAGCAGATTTGAAGTTTATTGCATAGATTTTTCCGTGCCTAAGACCAGTTAAGACAGTTTTATTTTCTACAGAATATATAATGCAAGAAGAATGGTTAAAGGATACCTGATAACCTTAATCACATAATTGGCTTATGGATATCGGGTTATGTTTTAAACCACTCACATATGCTACTTTGTTGAAAGTGACAGTTCCAATCTTGGAAATCCCATAGCCTTCTATCTTTCCATAGTTGGAGTCACCAAATATCACCTTTGGACCAAGCTTGGACTTGTAATTTGTTAAATTATCCATACTGCCTGTCATGTGCTTTCAACATCCACTATCTAGGTACCACTATTCCTCTGTGGTAGGATAGCCTTTCACCTGTAAAATAATAAAATTCGGTGTTCTTGACCCAGGTAACCTTGGGTACTTGATTATTTACAAATTTAAAACTAGAAATGTAAGAAAAATCAGGTTGGTCTTTGTATCTAAAGGGGTGAAATCTTCTTGGTGGAATTATCCATTAAGTAAAAGGATTTACAAGTTTTGGTTTCTGAAATTTATTTTGATTAAAATTAAATTTTCTGTTTTCAAAGTTTGAGTTCGACGAATTTAGTTGAGTTCGTCAAGCTAAGGTTGACAAAAAGTATTGATGTCATCGATCTCGGTTGAGAGAATGATAATACTCATTTTCTGCATTCCACAATCGTCGATCTCTGTTCGACGAAACATATTGATTTTGTCGAGCACCCTATCTTGATTAATCATACCCAAACTCTGGGTTCAGAGTTCGTCGATCATCGTTCGATGCAAAAAACTGATTTCGTCGATCTGAGTTCGACAAATTTTGTTGAAAAGTATTTTTATGTGAATTTTTATTTTTCTTTGATTGATTTTTCTATGAGATTTTTGTTGATTTATTGATAACCTATATAATTTTCTCTTTACCCTAAGCAGAAATAAATTTGATGGGGAAGATAATATATTTTTTTTAAGAATGGGTGGCTGACTAGATGATGCTCCTAAACCTAGTTTAGTATTGAGCCTAGCATTAACTGTGCTAGTGATGTCCATTAATTTTATACGTCTCTCATTAAGGCATTCTTCAAATTTTTTAGCCTCACTTAGTTCAGTTTTTAATGAGATGATTTGTGCAGAAGCTACATCTAGTTCATCTTTTAATTTAATGTTTTCAAAAAACAAGTTATCATATTCAGTTATCTTATCTCTGAGAAGTTTGATTTCCTTCGGAGATTTAATTAGGCCTTTACATAATAATTTAGATTCAGTTTTTTAAAAGTTCAGAAGTAAAATCAAAGGAGGACATTACCTGATCATCTTTAGACTCAAAATCTTCAGCTTCTGGTTCTTCAACATCAGATGGATTGCTTGATACATTGATAGCAATCAAACAAATCTCTTTTGCTTTAGCTTCTTCCACATATTCACCTGTGCTGGAAGATGAAGGTTCTTTTTCTGTCGCACTCCAGGTCTCAGCAACAAACCATTTTTCCTTCTTCTTATGCTTGATGGAAGAGGGCTTGCGGTAGTTTTTTCGGGAGTCCTTGTCTCTTATTCTCTCTATCTTCAGTATCTCTGGACACTTAGGAAGAATGTGTCCAGACTTTTTGCAACCAAAGCAGACAATCTCCTTGGTAGAAGTTTTGTCAAATCTTGGTCTGTCATCTTGTCTGGATGAATATTTTATGAAATCTTTCCTAGCCATTTTGTAGAATCTTTTGGCTAACAGACTCATCAACTCTTCATTTACTGGTAGAGTTTCAGATTCTTCAGATGCCTTAAAGACAATGTTTTGCTCTTTCCTTTCAAATGAGGTGGTCTTCTGCAAGGCTGGTTCTCGTGTCTTTATGAGCTCCTCATATGACTTGAGCTTGCCTAACAAGGATTCAGTAGAAATTTCATTTAGGCTTCTGGCCTCCTTGATTGGCCAGATCATAGAATACCATGAGCTAGAGAAGCATATTAGGATTTTATCATTTATCTCAGTCAATGCGATATTTTTATCCAAGTTCTTCAACTCATTCATAATTAGGCTGAGTCTATTGTACATGTCAGCCACTGAATCTTATTCTTCTTCCCTGAGGTTCTCATACTGCGAAATGAGATGAGATCTTCTATCTTTTCTTTCATCAGCAGAGCCAACAACCATTTCATTTAGGGAATCCCAGATCTCTTTGGCTGAAGTGCATTCAGCAACTTTTTGAAAAATATCATCAGACATAGTCTGAGCTAAGATGTTCATGGTTTTAGCATCAACCATCTTCAACTTCTTCTGAGCATCTATCCACTCAGGTGGTGGAACTGCTGAGGTAGTTGGTTATGTTGTTGCAGAAGGAGTAGGGGTACCTGTTAAAATAGAATTGTAGATATCTTCATCAATTGAATTCATGTACAATCTGATCCTTACCTTTTAAAGAGAAAACTTGTTAAGGTTGCACATTGGAGGTCTGGTGCTTGAGTATTCTTTATTCTGTGCAATGTAATGAGAGAGACACTAGAGATATTAAGATCTATCAAAGGAACCTTTGTTTCAGGTATTAGCCTGTGAAACCAGACAACCTTACCCACTGATACCAATTGAAAGTGAGGGATACATCTGTCTAAACTCTAGAGAGGGGGGGGGGGGGTGAATAGAGTATTTGAAAACTTGATTAGATTTTATTACGGAATTAAAATAAGTGATAGCTATATGTATAGAGAGAAAAAATAAAAACAAAAGCAATCACATCACATTGAAATAAAAAATAAAGCAATCCAGACGACACAAAGATTTTATAGTGGTTCCCCAAAACTGGGTACATCCACTCTTCTACCACACTGGTAGGAATCCGCGACAGGTTTTTGATCAGGTGCCCTGCCACCACAGGTTTTTGATGAGGTGCCCGGTCACCACAATATCAATTTTAAGGGAGATCTCACAACCCTTTGAGATTTTGATCAGGTGCCCCAAAACCAATCCAAGTCTTTTGATTAGAAGACTTGATAACCAATAGGATTTGATTTTGTCAAAGCTCCCCCTGAGATGAAGAATGGTTCAGAAAGATGAGAGCTTTGCACAGGGTGTAGGCCTTCAATTTGAGAAGATCTTTAGAAGTTTTCTGGACTGATATTGAATAGTTGTCCCTTGAAAAGCTCTAAAGCTTATGGTGAAGAGCTCTGTAAGAATCTGTATATCTCTGTATGTATCTGTGTAAATTCCCTATGTGATGGCTCTGTATCTATTTTTCTCTTCTTAAAACTGTCCTTCTATATTTCTTTCAAAAAATAACATCTGAATTTGAATTCTATACTTGAATGACTGCAAAAATCTGGGAGTTGAACGACTAGTAATTGTCTTTAATTGTTTCCTCAACTGTCCCAACAAATTAGGCAAATAATTACTCTGTGAATACCATAATTAATGTTGTCTTGAAACAGCTATTTTGTTGAGAATATGAAGAGTTAATTATTAGAGCATTTATAGGCATAATAATAAATTCTGAAATCATACTGTCATAGTCAATACTGGAAAATTGCAGGGAAAATAGTCGAACAGAACCCGTGAAAATGTAGTTGAACTAAATCTATTTTGTCGACCAAAGATCCAATTTTGTCGAGCTAAAACCACTCTTTCGTCGAGCTGAGGTCCAAGTTCTCTGAATAGAGAATTCACATATAATTTGAGCTCCAAGTTCGTCGAATTGAGATAGTCATTTCGTCGTGCTAAACTTCTATGAAGAAATTGGAATTCGTCGATCTCAGCAAAGATTTCATTGAACTCAGCTCAAATAGGAAGACTGAGTTCGTCGAGCTTAGCTATGATTTCATCGAACTCAGCTTAGAGAAATAACTGAGTTTGTCGAGCTCTGATCGATGAAGTCGATCTTAATTCATAAATCTCTGAATGACTTTCTTAGCTCTTAGAAAACTGCTTTCATAGGGGTCTTCTGTCTACTAAAGGTGAAAACCAATCATTCTAGGTTTGATGTCTTAACCTAGACTCTGACAAAAACCTATGACCCTAGACTATACAATGTGGGTCAATCTAAGAAATCCTAATAGTGAACCTAGCCCAAATCAACCCTAAAATAGGTTGGGTTCCAACAAGGAGGGAAATCATATATAATGTGATGTATTGCGAGACCTTCTAGCGGGTAAAGGTAGATTGCAAGAGCCCAGTAGGGTTACTACATTCATTACTAATATTAAAGTGGAAGTTTGAGGATATAGCTATCAATTTTGTGCACAGATTGCCTCGCTCCCACTGTGGGCATGACTCTATATGGGTCATTATCGATAGACTGACCAAGGTAGCCCAGTTTATACCGATCAGGATGGACAGCTTAGTTGCTATTTTGGTGAGGTTGTTTGTGGAGCAGTTCGTCAGATACCACAGCGTCCCCAAGACGATTGTCTTGGATCGTGATAGTCGGTTCACTACTAGGGAGTGGAGAGCGGTGCATGTGCACTTGGGTTCTCAGCTTACTTTTAACACCGCTTTCCATCCTCAGGATGATGGACAGACAGAGCGGACCAAACAGACTATGGAGGATCTGTTGCGTTTGTGTATACTGGATACGGGGAAACCTTAGGAGAGACAGTTGCCCCTGATTGATTCCTCCTATAATAACAGTCACCAAGCGAGCATTGGTGTGGCACCATATGAGGCTCTATACGATATAAAGTGTCGGACAATACTATCTTGGGTCCAGGATGAGGAACCCAAGGCACTCGGGTTAGACTATATTGAGGATACATATGCTGAGATATGGTTGATCAGGGATCAAATGATGGAGGCACAAAGTAGGCAGGCCAAGTACTATGATACGCGACATTAGAAGGTGGAGTTCTAAGTGGGGGATAGGGTGCTCTTGAAGATACATTCGGTGCATGGTGTCTCGCGGGTGCGGAGGCACAAGAAGCTCAACCCACGATTTATGGGACCATACTTGATCCTGGAGCGGATCGGTCCTTTGGCTTACAGGCTGGAGCTGCCGCTAGTGTTAAGGACTTTGCAGGACATCTTCCATGTCTCTTTGCTTTGGAGAGCTCTCCTTCAGCTAGAGAAGCATATTACTACTACAGCAGTCCCGGTAGAACCTGATAGATCAATCTATTTAGAGTCAGTCCGGATCGATGATACATCGACACGAGTACTGTAGAAGAAGGTTCCATTGGTCAAGGTGTTGTGGTCCAACCACGGATGGAAGGATCACAACTGGGAGCCAATGGACCTGATGCATGAATAGAACACAGCATTTTTTGTCTCATATACCCTTTAATTATGTTTAAAGTTCTTAAAATTATAGTGCATAGAAATCTCGTCGACCCAAACATGAATTTCGGGGATAAAATTATTTTTTTTGCTTATTGGGATTTGTAACATCCCATTTCGTGCTAGACCCCTCGCACACATTTTTAGTCAAGAGAATTTACTCAGGCTCGACAAGCGCTGAATAAGTCGAGTGAACACGATGCCACCCGACGAATTTAACATAGAAAATACTCCGGAAACTTTATGCGTCGAGTAATCTCGACTCCATTCGAAAAGGCGTCGAGTGATCTTGATGAATTTAACTTAGAAATACTCAGAAAACATTAGGCGTCTTGTGATCTCGACACCATTCAAAAAAGTGTTGATTAAACTCGACGCCACTTAATACGGCGTTGAGTGGTCTCACGCCACACGCCTTTTTACTTAAACGCTGCAGGATGATGTTGGAATTGAGTGGTCTCAAGGCCACTCAACGCATCGTTGAGTGGTCACAATACCACTCAATGCTTTTGGACAGTGCTATTTTTCGGTATAAGCTTTAAATTACTTTGTCCGGCATGAACCGGGTTCAGGATAAAACGGTGATGGGACACTACAACAAATCTATGTAATAGATTGATCTTCTTAAGAATATTTACTTTTAAACAAAAATTGATCGTCAATTATAATGGTGACACATGGCAGTATGGGGGGGAGAATCATTCTCAATGACGGCGGGCCATACCCAGCTATGCCCAGCCACTCCTCTTAAGTCAAAGCCTTAAAATCAACCAACCTCACCTCCATTCAACCCCACCGTCACCTTCAGCGAGCCCTAAGGAGCAGAGGGTTTTTAGGAGAAATCAGCAAACGGGCTACCTTACCGGAGCAAGGGTCGGCCGTGGAGCACCACCACCAAACCCACCGTAAAGCTCTTCTAAGGGTCTGTTTCTCCTCCCCTCCCTCTGTGCTAGCTGTTTATCTCTTTTAGGAGAGATATCAGGCTCAAATGAGTCTGATGCCATGTGAGAGGACAGTATCCGAGAAACAAACTTCCAGGAGATTGGGCACTAGATCCATCATCACTACTCAAAGATCTACAATAAGAGGACCTTAGTGGTTGAAGAATCAGCTCATGTTTTTGGCTGTCCATGTTATTTTTCTAGGTCCGATATTCATGAGCCTTTTTCAAACTTGTGTTTTCTTGGTCTCTCGGTAGAATTCAGTGCCTCCTCTCTCGAGGGTTAGTGCGGAACTCTCTTCACCCAAGGGTGATTGGTCCATATACATGGCCTCTCGGCTAGCTAGTGTATGGATAACAAAAATACAGCACACACATCGATATGTGGTTCTACGCGTCGTATACCCGGGGTAAAACATAAGTAAATTTAATTAAAGAGATAAGAGGACCTTTAATTATTTAAAGCGATTTTATCTGCCACAATGATCTTCGATACTGAGGGCTAACTGTGATAAGCCACTCATCGGAATGGGGACGAATATTGAAAAGATTGAATATTTCAAATACTAGTCATACTCAAACGAGTAGGCTGGAAATTAAAGCAGTAAAGAAAGCAGTAAAATTGCAAGTACTACTAAAACTAGTAGGAGGGAAATGAAAACTGTAAAATGACAAGTCCTACTCAAACGAGTAGGCGGGAAATGAAAGCTATAAAAAAAGCAGTAAAGTGCAAGTACTACTCAAATGAGTAGGTGGGAAATGAAAGCATTAAAATATCAAGTCCTACTCGAACAAGTAGGTGGGAAATTAAAGCTGTAAATTGCGAGTCGTACTCAAACGAGTAGGCAGTAAATTAAAGCAGTTAAAGCTAACTCATAAACGCACACACTCTACATGAAGGAAAAAATGACAATAAAAACCTAATTCATACACTCATGCATATATACAAAAAGTGAAAAATGAAGTGATCAGAAAATTAAAACAACTATATTTCTAGTGTTAAAACTTGATGAAAATGCATAAAAAGAGAAAATAAAAGTTAAAGAAGGGAAAAGATTTTCAAATAAAAACAAAAACAAAGTGTTTAAAAAATTAAAGCGATTATAAATCCATTCTTATAACTTCAAAAAAGTGTTTAGAAAGTGGAAATAAAATTAAAAAGAACATAAAGTTTTACAAACTAAAAAGGAAAATCTAAGTTAAAGAGAAATAAAAAAACACTTTAAAAACTCTTTTATAAACTTATAATAATGAATACAAAGTGATTTGAAAAGCACAAAAGCTAAAAAGTCTAAGTAAAACAAAGAAGAAAAGCATAAAATCAACAAATTATTCCCATACACACACACACACACACATATTGAAAAGAAAATCAAAAGACAAAAAGATCACTTAATGAGGGGCACTCAGATGTATTCCAATACATTGTAAAGAGAGAAAATCTACAAATTTTATTAAGTTTAAAAGGAGTTACAAAGAAAGCTAATACAAAAACTAAAAGGAGTGTAAGAAAATTCTCCTTACATTGCATGAAAATCACCTAAGCAACCCCTATCCAAAGCAAAATGGTTCAAAAAAGGGAAATATTGGACCTTACAGCAAATATCTATTTATATGAAAAAAACTGAAGTACACGCCCTGGTCACGGGCGTGTTGGGTGGGGGGGGGCATATCGGTATTAGCGATGAGGTCAAGGCGAAAATCTATTGGCGGTTGACTTCGGGGCTTTCCACGTGGAGGTCACGGGCATGTTCCTGCGGTCACGGGCGCATGTATCATGGCCCTGACTGGCAAAACGTCGAATCCTTTCCTTGCTGGCCGCGTCTTGTTGGGAAAATTGAGGCAATCACGGGCGTGCTCCGAATGACACGAGCGTGTCCAGGAAGATTTATCTAGCAAAGGAGTCGAGCCCTTTCCTCACTGGCAATGACTTCTCTGGAATATGTGGGGTGGTCACGGGCGTGACCAAATCGACACGGGCATGCCGGACAAATCGTCGAATGTCGATCATCGAACTGGAGCCATTGAGTGTCGAGTGGCATGATATGGGCATGTCATACTCGATACGGGCATGCCTAGGGAGTTAAGTGTCGACTTGCAGGAGGCGTTGAGTGTTGAATGGCGTTGAGTCGAGTTGACTGGCATTGAGTGTTGACTGACGTTAAGTGTTGACTGCTTTGAATGTTCACAGGCATTGTGTATTGACTTGCGTTGAGTTGAGTTGACTGGACCTTTGTCGAGTTCGACGAACGTCAAGTTAGCACGCATGATATGGGTGTGTCAGACTGAACACAGGCGTGTAAGACGGGACACATGCATGACTTGACTTTGGCATTACAGGAGGCAACTTTCTACTGGAGTCAAAGTGACATGCCCAGGTCACGGGCTTGACAAGGATGTTACGGGCTTGTATATTGGTTTTTTCAACTTTTTCTATAAAATTTCATAAAACAAAATTAAGGCTAAGTTAAAGGAGTATATACAAAAAATGAACATTTTATTAAACAAAAATAACCAAAAATAATGAAAATAAACTGAAACGACCTAAATAAAGTACGTGAAAATACAAATATTTATAACTCATCGAATACCCACATACTTAAGCTTTTGTTATTACAGAGCAAAAGTTGGAGATATACTTATAAGGAATTAAAAGAAATCCGAAATTTAGCTTCCGCTTAAATTAATATAAAGAGAGATCAAAATAATTATCAGGAGTATAAGAGTTAAGTCCTAAATTATGACAAAAATTTAAATAGAGGAAGGTTCCGGCTATAAAAGACTTCTCGATATAATCAAATAGAAAGCAAAATTTGCATTTGTCACGTTAACAAAAATAGACTGGAATTATAGGAATTAATGCAATTTAAAAATTATGCTCTCAAAAAGATTTTAATTTAATTCTTGAAACATTTGAATATGGCTGAGGGGGTTGTTTTGGTTTATGAAGAGGGCTTTGATTTTAGAGATGAGTTATATTTTTTTGCTCAAACCTCAATTAAAATTTTTTGAATGAATGTGGATGTTTAGGAAAACAAAATCTTATTTTCCATAACATATAATTTTTTTTGAATAACTTCATATAACCCAATGTATTTGTATAAGACTAATGAATTTTTTTTCTCTTACTCCATAACATATAATTTTTTAAAATATTGGTTGCCTATGTTTACGAAATGAAATCTTATTCCCATTAACATAGGTTCTTTTAAGGATCAAAAATAATCATGCCAGGTAAGACATGAAAAAATAGGGAGATAGGTTTTTTCAAAAAGAAAACTGGAATTTAATAAAAAACAATTTGAGAGCAACTTTGATAAATTGAACGTTTCTGCATTTCAAAAAAAATATGGAGTAAACCTAATAGAATTCCGACGTTGTTATTTTCAAACAAAATACACGTGCAACTATTTAGATAAATTAGAAGTAGTGTTAAAAATAAGTCCCTTATCTAAATAAAAAAAAAGCATAAGAAATTTTTTAAAACTTAACCCCAAATATTTAAATCAATCAATCTCTAATTAATAAACGAATAGTAAATGAAGAATTACTAAAATTCACTTATAAATAAACTCGAAACAAAATTTTTCGAAAGCAAGGAGGTTAAGAATGGTTTATTCGATTTATTTGTTTCATATTAATTTTTTTTTTGATTTTTTTTAGAGTTATGATCTTTTTTATAGTTTTAGGGTTATTCTCTTTTTTTTTTGAAATTTTTTGTGTTATGATCTTTATTTTCATTTACGAACATACTTACAAGAAGAGGAAGACAAATTATTTTAAAAGATGGCAGAGAAAGGTAGATGAGAAAGAGAATATTTACAAAAATATTGGTAAAGTAAACTTTTTTGGAAATTTCGTTTCATAATTTTTTTGATTTTTGATGATGGATACCCAAAAATAATTTTTTTTTAAAGTTTTCATTTTTAAAAATTTTTTTGTTTTATTTTCTTTTTTTGTTTTTTTTTGTTTTTAAAGAGGTGCAGAAAATAGAAGTGCAGAAAATGAATGTATGGAAAATAGGAAAACACCCTCATACTTAATTACAACATTGTCCCCAATATTGCAGTGTAAGTGTGAGGAACAATAAGAAATAAAATGAATTATTAAATAAAGAGGAAGGGGTAGGAACTTCCCTGGAACGTGTTCGGGTTGGGGGGGGGGGGTTAGAAACCCTGTATTATTAAGAAATAAGAAAAAAGAACAATTCTGCTTATATGGAATTTATTTGTTGGCGCGGGGGTTTTATTTCTATTATTCGTCTTATTTATCTATTTACTAACTTGACCTCGCCATATGTGTTCGGGTTGTAGGGGTGGTAAGTGTGTGTGTGTGATTCGTAATTAGCTAACATCTTATCTATATGAGCGCAATAGAAATGCATTCCCCTATCGCGTAGAATAATGTGAGGCGGGCCGAAGCTAGAAAATATATATATAATTTTTAATAATAATAATAATAACTTTTTTTAAAGGTTAAATTTTTTTTGGTTTTCGAAAAAAAATAAAAAGTCAAAATAAAATATAAATGGTAATTTTTGTGTTTTTTTAAAGTAAAAAAATGGTTTTATTTGAAATGAAAATAAAAAAGGTTAAAGCAAAAAAAATTTCTCTTTTTTGGGTTGTTCTTTAGTTTTTTAGATATTTTTTAGGGTTTTTAGTTTTTTTGGTTTTTTAGTTAGTTTTTTTTTGAGATTTTTTTAAGAAACAGCAGCATTTCAATTTTTTATAGATCAATATAATATATACGAAATAATAAAAAAAGGAAAAAGTAATCGGCTCCAGAAGTTCAAAATAACACAGAATTGCCCGGCAACGCCACCAAAAACATGATGGTTAGTGGACAAATCACCAGAAACAACGCCAAAAACTTGATGGTTAATGGACCGATCCCCGGCAACTATGCCAAAAACTTGATGGTTAAAACTTGTGGCGCCCCGGGCCATATTTATTTATTTGATGGTTTATTTATTTGTTTTGGATGGATGGGGTGCGCAGATATATTTGACATAAAAGTTGAAATCGAGTTTTAACAAAATTAGGCAAGTTCACCTATCACATGTAGTACATGATATTCTGGTGGGGAATATCGAGGTCATATTGTTCTCCGGGATGTGTTGATTATTTCTAATCTTTTGTGGATGGACTATTACTTTATCGAAAATAAATTGTGTGGTGATTAACGATATAACACAGTTATATAAAAATATAAAATATACTTGAAAAAGCCGATGAAGAAATAACGCATCGGTACCAAATCATATTTGAACTAAAATAACTTTTAATAACCAAAGATCCTAAATTTCAAATTAATTAAGGCGGCGACTTAGCCGTGGAGGTTCCATAAAAATGAGCTCACCTATCTCAAGGACAATCGCTCACCTAAACATTAAGACTATTCGACCGAGCTCTCATTCGACGAAGGATTCCTCTCAATGCCCGCATTACGTTAAAAACCCCGCTATTGGATGGGGAACCCAGACCGATAGAATTTCGCACCTCCTCTCTCGAGGGTTAGTGCGGAACTCCCATACCCAAGGGTGATCGGTCCATACACACTACCACTCGGGTAGCTAGCTTATGAATAATAGAAATAGAACCCACACATCGATATGTGGTTCTATGTGTCGTATACACGGGGTAAACCTTAAGTAATTTTAATTAATCAGAAAAAGAGGACCTTTAATTATTTAAAGTGATTTTATCTGTCCCAGTGTTGTTCTATACTGAGGGCTAAGAGCGATTAGCCACTCATCGGAATGAGGACGGCTATTGAAAAGATTACATAATTGAAAATACAAGTTCTACTCAAATGAGTAGGCTGGAAATTAAAGCAGTAAGGAAAGCCTTAAAATTGCAAGTCCTACTCAAACGAGTAGGTGGGAAATGAAAGCTATAAAATGACAAGTCCTACACAAATGAGTAGGAGGGAAATGAAAGCTGTAAAGAAAGAAGAAAAGTGCAAGTCCTATTCAAACGAGCAGGCAAGAAATGAAAGCATTAAAATGACAAGTCCTATTCAAACGTGTAGGCGGAAAATTAAAGCTGTAAATTGAGAGTCCTACTCAACTGTGTAGGCGGGAAATTAAAGCAGTAAAAGCTAACTCATAAATGCACACACTTTACTTGAAGGAAAAAATGACAATAAAAACCTAGCTCATACACTCACGCACATATACAAAAAAAGAGAAAAACGAAGTGATTGGAAAATTAAAACAACTATATTTCTATAGTTAGAACTTGATGAAAATGCATAGAAAGAAAAAATAAAAGTTAAAGAAGAAAAAAGATTTTCAAATAAAAGCAAAATTAAAGTGTTCAAAATATTAAAATGATTATGAATCTGTTGATGCACAAAAACACAGAGGGGTCAAGCACCACCAGCTAACGGTTCGAACACCGGGGGATAGGGAGACTGCGTGTAGTAATATACTAAGCGGATGAGGGTAGGAAGAAGACAGGGCCGTGAACCACGGCAACAACAGACTTCGCCCGTCGCGGCCTGGATGCCTCTCTTGCGACGGGCTTTCCTTTGATTGAAGAAGGATTGGGTTACAAGTGAAAGGAAAAGATTGACAAGAGCAGAGCGAGGGGGAGTCCGCAAGGCACAGGATTCGAGTCCGCAGCCTGTAACAAGTAGGCTCCTGCGTCCGAGTCAGCGTGCCTTGGGTGTACCACCTCCCCCCTATTTATAGGATAGGGGGCCTGCCAAAACGGGCAGTACTAAAATAACCGGCTGCCCGGGGTACAGGAGAACCGGGCAGCGGTGACGGGAAGCAAAAAGAAAGAACATGCCAGTCCGTGCAGAAGGGGCGGAATGGGCTCGCGGACTAGAGCCTCCACTGCTGCTGGGCGCGCCCGCTGGAGGGCGGTGGCCTGGGCGGACGAGACACTGCGTCCGCCCCTATAGAGAACCTGACCCCAAGCGCTGGCGGACTGAGCGGACAGGTCCTTGCGTCCGCTGATAGGGTACCATGTCCAATTGGTAATATTGCCGGACTGGGCGGACTGACAAATCGCGTCCGCGCCTGCTGAAAGGGGGGCTTTGGAGTCTTGTAGTATGTTGCGGACTGAGGGGTTAACATAATCCCCGCACATTTTTAAGTTTCCAGAAAACTTCGAAAATGTTTTCTTAACCGCCGAGTCCGCAAGCCTCGAAAACGCCGCCAACGCTATAAATATCCCTGGAGGGCCTGGAACTGTTGAGAATCTCGATCGACACGGGGCTCTACTCACCACTTGCGGTCTCTACTTTCCAGTCCGGCATGGCTAGGCTTGGAGCTTTCTTCTCTAGTCTCACTGCAAAGGGCGACCCCGCACTATCGACGCCTATGAAGACCAAGAAGATTGTAAAGAGGTCGACAAGAAAAGATCTTGTCCGCCCCACAGGAGAGAGTTCCCAGAGCCAGAAGCCTGCGGAGAAAGCAGTCCGCCAGGCCGATGTATCTGCTCGCGGGGATGCCGCAGTCGACGCCGAACCACTGAGAAGTGAGAAGATGGTGACCTTGTCGGACTCGGCCCCTTCTCAAAAAACCGCAACCTCGGCGGACACTGCTGGCGAACACCTTGGGGCTGACGTATCTTCTCCCCATGCCCAGGTGCCTATTGTTAACCTGGATGAAGATGATAGGTGGACTGAGGAAGAGGACGATGCGCCCTCAAAGGCATTGTCTGCTGTGAATCCTGAACCTGTCCGCGAAAACCAGCCCGATTTAGGGGGGTCCGCCGCGGATTCTTCTGAGAAGATTGCTAAGAGGAAGAAGAGGAAGAGGGACGGTGCGACCGTCACCGAGCGGGTTGAGAATAAGCTGCACACAATGAAGGAGAAAAACGTCTCCAAGCGGACTGGGGAAGAGGACTTACAATACAGGCCGCGCGACAAAGAAGTTCCAGATAGTGATCTGGTTACTTCGGAGGCCCAAATCCATGGAGATAATTCCCTCTCAACGGTCAGTCTATCCACAGATGAGATAATTGATTCCATAGACGTCGATCGACTTGATTTAATCAACGAATCCTTGCTGGTTGTACTGCAGCAATCTGAGGCGGCCACTGGGAATAAGGGTGACGAACTCCCTTCCTTGTCCGCTGCGGAGGAAGAGGAGAGAGAGAGACTGAAAGAGAAGATAGAGGAGCAGAAGAAACAAATCGTTGCTCATGTTGCTGCGGTGGGGGCGGCCTCGAAGCAGGTCTCGACGGATAAAGCCGCTGAGGATCTGCGGATTGCTGCGGAGCTGATGCGATCAGGTAAACTTCAACCGGCGCCTAAATACTTTCAGCGTAAGTGGCTTTACAGGTCGCCGCCGCGGACGTCAAGACCAATCAGAATCATCACCGAGACAGACGATATTGTGGTTTCAACAAGTTCGGCTGCTGAGAAGAGAGCGAAGGTTCATCGTGAATGGAGGAAGCGGTTAAGCGCCTTTGACCCAGAGCGGGTAAGGCGGCCAATCTTCTTCGATAGTCGGCAACTCGCTGCTGCTATGTCTAAAAGTGATCTTTCATCCTTTCTTTGCGTCCGCCGCGAGCTGCGTTTGAATGTGGAGTTGACTTTGTTTGTTGCAGGTAGAAGGTCGCCGCCGGGCTCCATCGAGAGTGGCGAGTTCGTGGCAACGCCGAATACCGGTGGTGACGCGGTCTCGCCTGTAGAATCCGCGAGGGATGAGCCGCCCAGCCTGAATATGATCAAAGAGTTAGAGAGGAAATTCCAGGCTGAAATGCAAGGTGTCAAAGTAGAGTTAGAGAAAGCAGAGGAGCGCGAGAGGGCGTCCACGGCGCGTGAGAAAGCGTCCGTGGAATGCGAGAAGGCCCTAAAAGACCAGATCGCCAGCATCTCGCGGGCACTGGAGAGGTCTGAAAGTGAGAAGAAGAGGCTCGCGGATGACGTCCGATTCTACAAGGGCAAGCACTTGGCGTCAGTGCGTGAAGGAAAGGAGAAGCGGACTGCTGAGGTCGCTGAGCAGAGGCCGCGAGGGCCAGATCGCGCTGCTCTGGAGATCGCTGCACCGGCAGGTGTCCAACAGCCCGCGGATGAGGAGCAGAAGCCGGCAGCGGAGCCGATGGTGCCTCTCAGTCGGGTAGATCGGGAGGCCGCTCACATGCACCGGACCATAAACGTCATTCATCATCATATCTGCCGTGTGTACAGCGAAATTCTCCAGATAAGCGATCAAGCGGCTCATCTATGCAGAGACAGGGAAGAAAGGCCCGCGCGGACCGACAACAGGGACCGCTGAGTCTGCAATGCCTTGAGCTTTTATTTGCTTAATTGTATAATTATTTGGATAATTATGCTTCAAGCAATGCTGTGTTGTAAAATGAACTTTATTTGATCTGTGCGGACTCAGATTTATATATCCACAAATTATGTAGCTTAATCCTTGTGATGTGGCGAATTGCGCGGACTAATGTTGTGTCCGCTTCTCGATATTTAACCTGTAGGTGGCAATACTGCGAACTAAGCGGATTGAAAATGTATCCGCTCCTTGTGACCTGCCGGGAGAAAAAGCGCGATCTGAGCGGACAACAAATCGTGCCAGCCACAACTTTTCGCTTTGAATTTTCCTTGGCATGTGAATCTGTGTTTGTATCCACGTTATTGCTTGGCTGTTTTAACTTTTTGCGGACTGTGCGGATTGGAATTGCGAGCTCTACGGCCTGGTCAAAAAGGTGTCAGACTCTTTAGCTATAAATAGGGCCTTCTTCTTTCTCTTATGCAGGAAACAGCTGAAGTACAAGGAACCCTGCGGCCTGCAAAATGGTGTCCGCGCGGACTGATGCTGCTGTCGCCTTCCATTCTGCGGACCACCGGAAATGCACATTGACAGAGGCTGACTTGGACGCCTTTGTCGAAAATAAGATGGCGAACTCGAACATCCTCGTCCGCCTTCCCGCCCATCAAGAAAGATTGAACTTCTCAACCGCGACCCAGATCGCCATTCCTGCGGACCATTTCGACAGCGGATTCAAGTTTCCGCTTCTATGGGAACTCGCTGCGATCTTCGAGCACTGTGGAATGGTGCCTGGCCAGCTTGCGCCGAATACACTCGTTGCGATCTGCAGCTTTGTCTCTTACTTGCGATCTGAAAAGATTGCTTTCTCAATGAATATCTTCCGAAAGATATTCTCTGTCCGCTCTATCACCGCTTCCGGAGGCCGCCCCTACAGGGGGGTCTTATACTTCTACTGTAGGGGAATGAAGGTTGTGGGTCTTCCCAACAAGATCCACAATTGGACCTCTAGGTTCCTGATTTTTGAGGGCGACCTAGGGTTCGCGCACACCTATCCGCAGGTGCGCGCGGACTCCGCCTTCAAAAGTGTGCAACTGGATGATCTAGAGTCTGCCATTGTCGAGTTCCTGGCCAATGCTAGGCTCGACATCGAGCACTATATTCCGCTGCTAGCGAGCTTAGCAGACGTCATTCCCGAAGAGAGTAAGTAGCTTCCGAACTCAGCTTTTTCATCCGCCGCGACCTTGGTGTTTAACCCATTTGTTTTTGCAGCGACCTTGGCGGTGCCCGCTAACTTGCCGCAGACGCCCAGCGGCTTCGTCCCTACAAAGAAAGAAAGAAAGAAGTAGTCGCCAGAAAGAGGAAGGAGGAAGGGGATCCCGCAGCGGATTACTCTTACTCAGAAAGCTTCTCCATGAGTGGCTTCGGCATCAGCCAGAAGGACCTCAGGGGGAACCGTATGGTCCACTGGCACAGCAAGAACAAAAACGTCCACTTATCCACCGCGCTTCCTTCGTGGAAGAGTCCGCGGATAACACACCACGCCCATATCGCGATCTCCGCGCTTTACGGAAAGCGCAACCTGAGCGACCTCAAGAAGGTGCCCGCCGCCGACCTCCCTCTGCTAGCCTCACAGGCTTCTGCGAACAGCGCGGTGACAAACCACTATGTTGAAACTCTGGCCAGAGACCTGTTGAGGCAGAACGAACAACTTCAAAAGGATAATAAAGCACTAAAGGAAAGGAATGCGCGGCTGGGAAAAAGGGTTGCTCAGCAAAGAGAGGAGCTGGGGGTGAGTTGAATTCGCAGCGGCCTTAATTTTCCATCCGCCGCGGTCTGTCTGACATTTGCTTTTTGTTTTGCGCAGGTCGCCTATGACTTGGAAAACAACAACTTCCAGTCTGCCATGCTCCCTTTCGTAAAGGAGACCGTCGAGGTCGCTATTGAGCGACTTGTCCGCGACAGCTTCATAAAGGAGGGAGTGGATGGCGTCCCTTTTTTGGAGATCTTCCCTGAGCTGGCTCCGCAGGTTGCGGCGATGGAGAGGGCTAAAAAAGGCAAAGATGTTATTGAGGAAGAAGGCGAAGAAGAAGAAGACGAAGAAGACGAAGGGCAAGGCGAAGAGCCAAGCATCAAGGAAACCGCGGACAACACTGCCTCAAACCAGCGAGTAGAGGAACTGTCCGCGGAGTCCGACACTTCTGCATCTTCCTCTGCTACCGGGAGCTCGCATAGCAGGTCTGCCTCGAGTACAGGATCGGATAGCAGCGGGAGCGGCTCCGGGGGCTACTCTCCAGAAGTTGACATTGTTGGTGACAGCCCTGCACCTCCAGAGGAGAAACAAAGGACTACAGATTGATCAGTGTATTTTTATCTTTTTTGGTTTTTTGTAAAAGTGGCGGACGCAAGATTGCAGTCCGCCGAACATATAGAATGATGTAAACAATTTTTGATGGATATTTTTGGCACGTGTGCTTTCTGCAATTTTCTCTTTCCACGCTCACCGCACCGACACTTAGCAGTCCGCACGTCACGCTGATAAGTTTGAGCTTTTTATCTTACTGATTAAAGAATATTATTGTCCGTCAGAATAAGAAAAAATTGTCAGGCGGACTCTGTTGAGTTTCAATTGCAGTCCGCACGACACATCATTTATAACAAACTTTTGCTCATGAGAGAATCCAACTTATTAACCCATTCAACATTCGCCTTAAAAAATGAAGAATAGCCAGCTGATAACAATGTCAAGTGGTACTTCGTTTTCTAGTAGAGTCCGCATTTCTCTTTATTAACTTATCAAATTGTAATGTATGAAAACCATTCGGCGGGCTGAGCGAATACGGAAAACCAACCCGCTCATTATAGAAATGATTATGGATAATGGTTTCAAGAAAATTGTCGGACTGAGCGGATACAGAAAACCACTCCGCCAAAGATAGAATCTATAAAATCCCAAGGAAACTGGCGGACTGCGCGGATAGATAAGACCAGTCCGCCAAGATAGAAATAACCCATAGCGATAAAGAAAACCAATCTGCTCATAATATAAGAAATGATTTATAGCTTGCGACCAGGCGGGCAGGTGAGCCAGAGCGGCATACTTTCCTCACCGGGCTGCATGCTATAAAATCAACCCAAGCTGGCGGACTGAGCGGACTCAGAAAACCAATCCGCTCACCATAGAAGAAATGACCTATAGCTTGCGACCAGGTGGGCAGGTGAGCCGGAGCGGCATACTTTCCTCACCGGGCTACAAGCTATAAAATCAACCCAACAGGCGGACTGAGCGGATAGAGAAAACCAATCCGCCCTTAATAGAAGAAATGACCTATACCTTGCGACCAGGTGGGCAGGTGAGCCGGAGCGGCATACTTTTCTCACCGGGTTTCAAGCTATAAGGTCAACCCAAATAGGCGGACTGAGCGGATAGAGAAAACCAGTCCGCACATAATTCCCTGCGAAGAGCAAAAATGCTCATTTGGCGGAACGGTTCCCTGCCCTCTTGCCTGGAGTAGAGTCTAAGCTGTGGGTCTACTGCAGGCACTGCTTGAGGGTACCATGGAGTGTTCGAGGGTTACAAGCTAAGATGACCTGCGGGCAGGTGAGCCAGAACGGCATACTTTCCTCACGCGATCATCAAAGTTGTAACGATATCCTTATGACGGCATGGTAGAGCTTTTCCCCACCCAGCCCTCCATAATGCCGAGGTGGGGTCAGGTACTTGCCGGGATCCGAAGTCCAGAATCCAACCGCGCTAGAGCCTGCAAGCTCCCACTACACGGTGCGAAATCTCCTCGCAACACGTGGTCTTTGTGGTGTTACGCTAATGACAAAGGCTCTAGGGGAGGTTTTGCTGAACTCGGCGATGTCTCCTGGTATCAGGGAGCCGTTATAGGTCTTTGGGAGAGAGAGAGAACACTAGAAAAAGCTGTCAGTATGGATCCTTCGATTAATAAAATATATTTGCAAAGCAAACATAAGAAAGAAGAAAGAGAGTTCAGGCTCAGAACCATTTTTAAAATCTTTCTTAGCGTTTCATCTGTTATGATTACATAAACAAAACACTTGAAGAAGCGTTAGCAGGCAGTTTCTATTCATAATAACTCTTGAAGAAGATACACAAAGTAGAGAGGAGTTTCAAGAATAGAACCGTTTGAGATCATCCCCGCTCCAGGTGTGTGGTATATCCTCTCCTTCATATGTCTGCAAGCGGTAAGCGCCGCTCTTTAATGCTTCTTTGATAACAAAAGGGCCGGCCCAATTTGGATTAAGCTTCCCAACCGAACCAGCTCTTGCAGCAGCATCAATCTTCTTTAAAACGAGATCTCCCACTTGGAAGTGCTTGATCATCACGTTTTGATCAAAGTAGCGGGCCATCCTCCTTTTGACCTCTTCCTGTCTTATGGCTGCTTGATCTCTGATGGCCTCGACGTGTTCCAAGCTGAACCTCATCTCTTCATTGTTCAACTCAAGCCAGTCCTCAACGCCTCCTCTTGCAAGCAGAACTCTGGGTGACGGGACTTCAAACTCAACTGGTATAAGTGCCTCTGAGCCATGAGAAAGCTTGAATGGAGTCTCCCCAGTTGCGGATGATGGCGTTGTCCTAAGGGACCAGAGGACAGATGGAAGCTGATCAGCCCAGCTACCCTTGAGATTCTGCACTTTCTTTTTGAGCAAATGGAGGATCTGCTTGTTGGCTGCTTCTACTTGGCCGTTGCTTCTGGGATGATGAACTGATGCAAACCGCAGCTCTGTTCCGATCTGCTTGCAAAAATCTATCATCTCGGAGTTGTTGAATTGCAGCCCATTATCAGTGATTATAGCCATTGGAATTCCATGCCGACAGACAATCTCTCCACAAATGAAGTTTCTGACGACCTGAGTAGTTGTCTTGGCCAATGCCTTGGCTTCGATCCACTTGCTGAAGTAGTCGATCATTACGATGATGAAACGCCGCTGACTGCTCGCCATGGGAAAAGGACCGAGGAGGTCCATCCCCCAAACTGCGAAGGGCCATGGAGTTACAATCGATCTGAGGGACTGAGCTGCTTGGTGCTGAAGTGGAGCAAACTTCTGGCACTGAACACACCTTCTGGCATAGATCTCAGAGTCTCTCTTCATAGTGGGCCAGAAATATCCTTGCCGCAGGATTCGTTTTTCAAGAGTTCTTGCTCCCGAGTGGCTTCCACACTCTCCTGAATGAATCTCTTGCAAAACAGTGAAAGCTTCTTCTTCTGAAACACACTGGGCCATGGTAGAGTGGAAAGTTTTTCTGTAGAGGACTCCCGCCACTAGTAAGTAATGAGCTGCTTTTATTCTGAACTTTTTCTTATCTCTGACTGTATGGTGATAATCTCTTGTTGACAGATAAAGGATGAACGGGTCCATCCAAGAGGCACGTTGGTCTACTTGCATCAGATCTCCTTCCATCACTGCCGGGCGGAAGAGCTCGGAAGTTGTCCCTCCTGAAAGTATCCCATGCTTGGAAAGAAAATCGGCCTCCTCATTTTCTGTTCTGGGGATGTGCTTGATAGTAAAACTCTTGAACCTACCAACTTCTATCTTCACAAGAGCTAGGTATTTCTTCAAGATCGGCTCTCTCGTTTCGAAGTTACCGAGGACTTGTGACGCCTTCACAAGAGAATCAGTTTTGATGTGAACATGATCGATTCCGAGTTCTCTTGCAAGTCTCAAGCCTGCTAGCAAAGATTCATATTCGGCCTAATTATTGGTTACTGGAAAGTAAAATTTGATGGCCTGCTCCAATTTGACCCCGTTTGGATTGATGAGAACCACTCCTGCTCCAGAAGAACTCCTGCTTGAGGGACCATCAACATAGATGGTCCAAGCCAAAGGTGACCTTTCTGCATGATCAGAACTGGACTATGGCATGTCGATTAGAAAATCTGCTAGGACCTGAGCTTTAATGACTGTCTTGGGCACATAAGAGATTTCAAATTCACTCAACTCTATCGCCCACTTAGCTAGTCTGCCGGAATGTTCTGGTTTTTCCAACACACCCTTCAAAAGCTGATCGGTGAAAACTTGAATTGAATGTGCCTGGAAGTACGGACGAAGCCTGCGAGATGACATGACCAGTGCCAAGGCTAACTTCTCCAAAATTGGATACCGCGTCTCAGCACTCTTCAGAATATGGCTAACATAGTAAACTGGGAATTGCTTTCTGCTCTCTTCCCGGAGAAGAACGGATCTGACGGCCTCAGGGCCAACCCCTAGGTACAAGAAAAGAATCTCTCCTGGCCGAGGACTCTGAAGCAGGGGTGCTGAGGTCAATTGCATCTTCAACTGCTCAAAAGCTTTGGAGCATTCTTCCGTCCACTCAAACTTGGAGGCTCCTCGGAGAGTTTTGAAGAATGGAGCACTCCTATCTCCAACCCGAGAGAGAAATCTCGCAAGGCCCGCCAGCCTCCCACCTAACTGATGAACTTCTTTAGGTGAACGAGGGGTAGGCATATCAAGGATGGCTTTTACTTTATCAGGATTGGGGGCAAGTCCTTCCGGAGTAAGGAGATGACCAAGAAACTTACCCTTACTCGCCCCAAACATACATTTCAAAGGATTGAGCTTCATTTTATACCTACGCAGAGTACCGAACGTCTCTGCTAGGTCTCGTAAGTGCAGCGAAAATGATTTACTCTTAATCAAGAGATCGTCTACATACACTTCTAGGTTCCTCCCCTTCTGATGGTTAAACACACGGTCCATCATCCGTTGGTAGGTTGCACCGGCATTCTTAAGCCCAAAGGGCATCACAAGGTAGCAATAACAACCATCATTAGTTATGAACGACGTGTGAGGAACGTCGTGCTTATGCATTCTTATCTGGTGATAACCAGAAAACGCATCTAAAAAACTCATGTAAGAGTACCCTACCGCGGAATCAACTAAAGAATCTATCCGAGGCAAGGAGTAGCAATCTTTAGGGCATGCTTTATTAAGTTTGGTGAAATCTACACACATTCGCCACTTTCCTCCTGGTTTCTTAACCATTACAACATTAGAAATCCAGGTAGGATATTGAATTTCTTTAATAAAATTCGCTTTGAGGAGCTTTGCGACCTCCTCCCTTATTGGTTCAGCAAGCTTTGTAGCCATGTCCCTCTTCTTTTGTTGTACGGGCTTGCAGCCGGGATCAATGTTCAAGTGATGGCAAGCAACATCAGGATCCACTCCTGGCATGTCCTCCGCTGACCAGGCGAAGACATCCAGGTTGCTCAGCAAGCAGGAAATCAACTCAGCCTTTTGATCTTCAGGTAGCTCCGAGTTGATGGAGAGCTTCATCTCCTCCCCCTCAGCAATGGGGACTCCTTGCGTCACCTGGGCAGGTTCCAAGTGAGCACCTTCATCAGCAGCGGTTTCTGAACTGAGGGACGCTTCTGCAGCTTCTGTTGGAGCAAGGGAAGGGCTGGCTTCAACCATGTTGACAGTACGGACGTAGCACCACCTTGCTCTTCTTGGGTCACTCCTGACCCGGCACATCCTTCCATCGGCAAACAACTTGATGGCAAGGTGGTAAGTGGAAACCACCGCTTGATACTTGTTTAACAGGGGCCTGCCAAAGATGGCATGGTAGCTGCTGGGGGCGTCAACCACTATGAATTGTATCTGCTTAGTTGCCCCTCCAAGCTTCACGGGCAAGATGACGCTGCCCTCTACTTCCTTTCTCTCTCCCGAGAAACCATAGAGTGGCCCCTCAGTGGAAAGCAGAGGCTTTCCGGTCCTCAGGGCCTCAAAGGTAGACTTGAAAAGGAGGTTGACCGAGCTGCCTGTGTCAACAAGAATCCTATTCACTGTGAAGTCCCCCACTACAGCCTTGATTACAACTGCATCATCAAATGGATTGGCTGTTTGAGGTAGATCTTCTGGACCAAAGGTGACGACTTCTCTTGGAGGAGCAACGGAAGAAGAGGCCACCTCTTCCTGGGTGATCCTTGAAATTGACGATTTCCCGGTGGACTCGGTCCCGACTCCACCATGGATGAAGAAGAGGCGTCCCAGGACCCCTTCATCATCTACATCGAAACACTCCACCGGGACGTTGATCGGCCCCATATGGCCTTCGTCCTCTACATCCACACATTCTTGGTATGCCTCAGCTACCTCTTTGCCCTTTGAGGTGGATGGCTTCGAAGAGGAAGGAGAATCCTTCTTGGCCAGGTCAATCTTGCCCTCGGCAAGAAACTTCTCTATCAGCGCACGAAGGGCCTTGCAGTCCTCAGTCAGATGGCCCTTTTCTTTGTGGAACTGGCAATATTGTGTGTTATTTCTTGGCTTCCACATTTTCTGAGGCTCTTGCCTCTTTTCTTCTGATCTTCTTTGCAAGATCTGGATGACTTCGTCAAGGTCCAGATCTGCGGCGTCCTCCATGGGGCTTTCATCAAATTGGCCCGGAGCAGGCAAGGCTGCTTGTTGGATGGGAAGAGCTTGCAATGGAACGGCGGGAGTGGCGGCCAACGGCAGTCTCTGCTCACGAAACTGTTGATGGCCTTGGAAAGGTTTCTTGTTGCGGAAGTTTCTGCCCCTTTGAGACGGAGGCTGGAAGTCTGGGCGAGGGGGCTTGCCACGAGAGGAAGAAGCGGTCTCATCCCTTCCTTCAGCCTTAGCTGTCAGGGATGAGACATAAGTTGGATTTGCATTTTCTCCTTCTATGAAACTGTTGACCATGGTGATCAACTCCTGATAAGTCTCAGGTGCCTTGGTTGTTGCTTTAAACTTCAGAGGGCCCTCCCGGAGGCCATGAATCAAGGCGACCTTATAATAATCGGGGTTTACATTCCTGACCCCTTGGATCTCTCTTTGAAAGCGATCAACGAATCGCGCCACCGATTCATTATCCCTTTGCTTTATTTCAAATAGGGCAGCTGGCCCATTCTTCCTCTTCCTTGAGGTAGCAAACCTCAGTAATAACTGGCTACGAAGCTCTGCAAAAGAAGAGATTGTGCCCGAAGGCAGCTCGTAGAACCACTCTCTCGCTTGTCCTTCGAGAGTGGTAACCAGCAGTTTACACTTAATTGCATCCGAGAGGCATCTCAAAGCAACTGCCCCCTCAAATGCTTGGAGGTGAGAAACTGGATCTGTCGCTCCTGAATAGAATGGGATGCGAAGCTCCCGGAAGTTGCTCGGGGCCGATTCCCATCAGATTCGGTCGACAAAGGGAGACGGGATTTCGAACTCTGTGGGGTAGAATGGGCGGACTGGAGCCGGGGAGTCCGCGGGCTCGGCGGACTGGCGGTCAGCAAAATGGAGATGGCGGGCTGGAGTGCCCCTGGCAGCTTCTCTGAAGAAATCTCTGAAAGCGAACTGCTCCTCCTGAGGACGCAGAGGGGCAGCGGACTGAGCAGGGTTCCGAGGAGTTGCTGACGACTGCCGAAGCGGAGTTCGGCGAGCTGGGGTCTGGCGGACTGGCGAATTTGCTGGGTCCGCTGCGGCCTGAGGAGCAAGCCGCTGGGCAAGCGCGTGCAGAGCTTGGCTGATTGCGTCGAGACGCTGGTCAGTCTGTTGGCGGGACTGCTCGGCCTCAAGGTGAGCTTGTTCAATCGCGTCCCAAAGAGAGTCCTCTGAAGAGCTGGAGCGGTTTGAGGAGCGGGCTCTGCGGTCTGACATTTCCGTCCGCTGATTTCAAAACACTACTCGGATCTGAAGGTCGCGTGTTAACTGTTGATGCACGAAAACACAGAGGGGTCAAGCACCACCAGCTAACGGTTCGAACACCGGGGGATAGGGAGACTGCAAGTAGTAATCTACTAAGCGGATGAGGGTAGGAAGAAGAGCAGGGCCGTGAACCACGGCAACAACAGACTTCGCCCATCGCGGCCTAAATGCTTCTCTTGTGACGGGCTTTCCTTTGATTGAAGAAGGATTGGGTTACAAGTGAAAGGAAAAGATTGACAAGAGCAGAGCTAGGGGGAGTCCGCAAGGCACAGGATTCGAGTCCGCAGCCTGTAACAAGTAGGCTCCTGGGTCCGAGTCAGCATGCCTTGGGTGTACCACCTCCCCCCTATTTATAGGATAGGGGGCCTGCCCAAACGGGCAGTGCTAAAATAACCGGCTGCCCGGGGTACAGGAGAACCGGGCAGCGGTGACGGGAAGCAAAAAGAAAGAACACGCCAGTCCGCGCAGAAGGGGCGGACTGGGCTCGCGGACTAGAGCCTCCACTGCTATTGGGCGCGCCCGCTGGAGGGCGGCGGCCTGGGCGGACGAGACACTGCGTCCGCCACTGTAGAGAACCTGACCCCAAGCGCTGGCGGACTGAGCGGACAGGTCCTTGCGTCCGCTGATAGGGTATCATGTTCAATTGGTAATATTGCCGGACTAGGCAGACTGACAAATCGCATCCGCGCCTGCTGAAAGGGGGGATTTGGAGTCTTGTAGTATGTTGCGGACTGAGGGGTTAACAGTAAGGTCCATGGGTTCCCTTTTTTGAACAATTTGCTTATGGTAGGGGATGCTTAGGTGATTTTCCATGCAATGTAAGTAGAATTTTCTCCCTCACTCTTTAGTTTTTTGCTTTAGCTTTCTTTGTAACTCCTTTTTAACTTAATAAAATTTGTAGATTTTCTCTCTTTACATTGTATTGGAATGCATCTGAGTGCCCCTCCTTAAGTGATTTTTTTGTCTTTTCATTTTCTGAGTGCCCCTCCTTAATTTGCTTTTCTGATTTTATGCTTTTATTCTTTATTTTACTTAGTTTTTTTAGCTTTTATGCTTTTCAAAACACTTTGTATTCATTCGTATACGTTTATAAAAGTGTTTTTAAAGTGTTTTTATTTCTCTATAACTTAGATTTTCCTTTTTAATTTGTAAAACATTATGTTCTTTTTAATTTTATTTCAACTTTCTAAACACTTTTTTGAGGTTATAAGAATGGATTCTGTTAACCCCTCAGTCCACAACATACTACAAGACTCCAAAGCCCCCCTTTCAGCAGGCGCGGACGCGATTTGTCAGTCCGCCCAGTCGGGCAATATTACCAATTGGACATGGTACCCTATCAGCGGACGCAAGGACCTGTCCGCTTAGTCCGCCAGCGCTTGGGGTCAGGTTCTCTACAGCGGTGGATGAAGTGTCTCATCCGCCCAGGCCGCCGCCCTCCAGCGGGCGCGCCCAGCAGCAGTGGAGGCTCTAGTCCGCGAGCCCAGTCCGCCCCTTCTGCGCGGACTGGCGTGTTCTTTCTTTTTGCTTCCCGTCACCGCTGCCCGGTTCTCCTGTACCTCGGGCAGCCGGTTATTTTAGCACTGCCCGTTTGGGCAGGCCCCCTATCCTATAAATAGGGGGGAGGTGGTACACACATGGCACGCTGACTCGAACCCAGGAGCCTACTTGTTACAGGCTGCAGACTCGAATCCTGTGCCTTGCGGACTCCCCCTCGCTCTGCTCTTGTCAATCTTTTCCTTTCACTTGTAACCCAATCCTTCTTCAATCAAAGTAAAGCCCGTCACAAGAGAGGCATTCAGGCTGCGACGGGCGAAGTCTGTTGTTGCCGTGGTTCACGGCCCTGCTCTTCTTCCTACCCTCATCCGCTTAGTAGATTACTACTCGCAGTCTCCCTATCCCCCGATGTTCGAACCGTTAGCTGGTGGTGCTTGACCCCTCTGTGTTTTCGTGCATCAACACTTACATTGCATGGAAAATCACCTAAGCATTCCTGCGGTCACCTTCGTGTAGCATGGGCGTGACTAGTAGAGCGTCGAATCCTTGCCTCGCTGGCAGCATCTTGTCTGGAAAATTGAGGCAATCACGGGCATGCGCCGAATGACATGAGAGTGTCCTGGAAGGTTTATTTTGCGAAGAAGTCGAGTCCTTGCCTCGCTGGCGATGTCTTATCTGGAACAGCTGGGGTGGTCATGGGCATGACCAAATCGACACGGGCGTGTTAGATAAATCGTCGAACATCGATCGTCGATCTGGAGGCATTGAGCGTCGAGTGGTGGACACGAGCGTGTCGGACTAGACACTAGCGTGTCTTGGGCGTTGAGTGTCGACTTGTAGGAGGTGTTGAGTGTTGACTGGCATTGAGTCGAGTTAACTGGCGTTGAGTCGAGTTGACTGGCATTGAGTGTTGAATGGCATTGATTGTTGACTGGTGTTGAGTGTTGACTGGAATTGAGTGTTTACTGGCGTTCAGTCGAGTTGACAGTCATTGAATCGTGTTCAACGAACGTCGAGTCAACTGGCGTGACATGGGTGTGTTGGACTTAATACGGGCATGTCAGACGGGACACAGGCGTGACTTGACTTTGGAATTGCAGGCGGCATCTTTCTACTGGAATCAAAGTGACACGCCAAGGTTACAGGCGTGACAAGGAGGTCACGAGAATGTACTTTAGTTTTTCAACTTTATCTGTAAAATTTCAGAAAACAAAATTAAGGCTAAGTTCGAGGAGTATATATAAAAAAAGAACATTTTAATGAACAAAAATAACTAAAAATTATGAAAATAAACTGAAATGACCTAAATAAAGCACGCAAAAATATGAATATTTACAACCCATCAAGAAGACTGAAGCTTGACAGATAATGAGTTCATCAAACAGCTAACTTGAACATGCAAAAAACTGAAAGCTCTGCTTGTTCTTCTTTATAAGTATCTTAACTGACCACATTATAGCAGAAGAAATTTCTACCACTATCTTGAATGAACTTTTAGATCAGCTGGATAGACTTCAAGCTTCAAGCTTGACAGAAATGGAGAGGAAGATGAAGTTCAACCACCTATAGTTGATAGCAACAACTTGCTTTAACGGAAGAAGATGTACAGTAGAGTGCTGGCGCTATTTGTCGTGTTCTGTAGCTTTTCCCGCAACTAATTTAAACTCTTTTGACTTTTGTTGACTATGGTTGACGTCATCAGTTATGGACTTAGCCAATTTCTCAGATCCACTACATATAAGCCCCCATCCTGGAACACAAGACACGGTCGAGGGGAGTCTTATGCCCAAAATTGCCGCCTTGCGGTAGCACTAGCACACAAGTTAACCTATACTACAAGACGTCTATCCTGTCGGATAAACATATCATTCATTCCAACCCATCATAAAGAATAAATTGAAGTCAAATGCAAGCTAGTATATACGTCCAAATGATACATCAAATAAAAGAAGAAATTAAAGCTTATATAATGTCAGAGTATAAGATCCCATAAGGATACAATATGAATCTCTCGCAGACTCACATCAGTCACTAATGTCAATGAGGACACCGTCACATCAGGCCCTATCGCCATGGCCTTGCTGTCCACCTGCTTAACGTGCTGCTTCTCTATCTGCGGGGTTTCCTTCTAAAAAGGAAGATGTAGCAAACGTTCGTCAAAAGTCTATGTGGCTATCACACCCGCTCCACCGGTGAATCCTCGGCACCGGGCGGCGAAAGGATCAATGGTACAATATAATTATATAAACAGTAGTACAAACATGTGGTATAGAATCGATCAACATCAGAGTATATCAGTATTTAAAATAAATGAGTATGTAAGTGTACTTTCATAGTTCTATCATCAGCATCATTAAATAGTGTAAATCTACGAAAATAAATAACTTAACTTATATGAAAGCCCATAAAGACATATAAGTTAAGGATCGGCTCAGCAGTAAAGTAACTCATCGTATAAGAGTGTCTATTTAAACTTATATGATAAGGATCTTGTGTATGTAATTAAATGTAATGATATGAATTCAATGCACTGACTCACCCATGATCATGAACATGCAATTGTTATGTCAACACAAACTTGTAGTTCCAACTTTTCGAGTAGGTAGCTAACCTCTCAGGCGCCAACCGTCGGTGCTAGACGGTGACAATGAAACAGGCTTTCCACTACTAGGCAGAAATCCACACTACCAAGCCTAGGCCCCCGTACGGTTCAACGCTAAGATCACACCACAAAGCTTACATGCGTACTACGGATCAGAGGGGTATCGTGTAACAGTTAAGACATGTCCACGTGTCACCACCCAATTGGATTTCTAAACGATGGCGTCCTCGAGAAGCCGAACGATTGGGCTACAGTACGGCGGTAACTTCCTACCACGCGGCGGTAGCTCTCGTAAACTGAATTCTTGGAGGAATCAGGACTGTCCACTGGTTTTATTTGGAGATCCGACGGCTGGTGCATGCCTCTACGGGTATATAGCCGGGAGTTTTGTTTTCCCAAATTATTTCTTCATTGGCACTCTCTTTCTAAGTACTAGATGTAACGCCCCAAAAATTGTATCGAGCTGGTCGTGTGCAAGAGTATTTTTTTGGTGTCCGTATAGGGGTACACGTCCTAGTACACGGGCATGTCCAAGGCCATGTGGTTCTTTGTGTTGGCCGGCTGTGTCCAGAGAAGGACACGACAGGAAACACAACAGCGTAACATGAGAGTGTCCAACTATACGGGCGTGTGCATACCCGTATCACCACCCGTGTTCCCAAGAGTCGTGTCGGTTGGCGTGGCAGTTACTGGTGACACGGCCCTAGTGCATGGACCTGTCAGAAACTGACACGGGCGTGTCGAAAATCGACCCGCCCGTGTCAGGTTGAGACACGGGCGTGTCTCGAGACACGGGCGTGTCTCAACCCGTGTCAGTTTCTGTGCTCGACGATCGTGCCTGGATCGAGGCACACGGCCTGCGACACGATCATGTGCGAGGCCGTGTTCGGCCTAGATTTTTTGATTTTTGGGCGGATCTGAGCCGTTCATTTTCTTTAATTAAGATCCAACGACACAGATGTGTTCCTGCTCTGTTAAAGACGGTAATGGAGGTTTAACTCCTCATTTGCTCTTTACCATTCTCTTTCTAAGGAGTTGGAGAGTGGACGAAGGAGAGGGAGTATTCCGGCCGCCGGCAGAGTATCAGAGCACCGTTTTGAGAATAGAGAGTGGATCCGCGGAGGAAATTCCATTGTGAAGCCTTCTATCCGTATAGTATTTTCCATGGCTCAGAAGCGTAGTATAAGGGTAACGATTCTCTACTTGAGCATGTGAAGCTCTCCTTCTTTTGCATAAGGAAACCCGCTCCCGCGAGTGTGGGTGAGTGTGTAGTGTTCCTTGGGGTTGACAGGAATAGTCCCCCTTATGTTGCCTATAGAGTCCGAAAGGGAAGTTTGGACATAGGCATTGTGTGTGAAGCCTACCCAGACATGTTGGTCTGGATCGGTGATGTTGCATTTTGTATGATTTGCCGGAGAAGACTCCGTGTTTTGTGTTTTCGGGTTTCTATACAGTATATTGTAGCAGGGATCCTTGGGGATTAACTCTAAGGCGCACCCGAAAATCTGAGCGGAAACATAATTCTGCTAATTTGGCAGCCTGGGAGCCGGCCTTGTACATTACTCGGTTATGTGTTGTTTGGATTGTTGCGGGATCCGAGAGAAGCTTGGCTCATGCGTACGTCTTAAGGTGAACTGCGCGTTGTGTGCAACGGGCAAGTGGAATCGGACCCGGGCTATGTGGTTCGGTGCAAGAGATCCAAAGAGGTACTGGCCGTTAGCATAGTCGAGAGCCTTAGACAGTGGTCAGAAAGGGAAAAATGCACACGTTGTTGCAATCCCGGGGATGGTGGTGAAGCCACCGAATTAACCGGATTCACCAATAATGTGCCCTGAGTGCACATGTTGTTTCCGCCGTGAGCGCCTACACCTGTGGCGTAGTATATTCGCATTTTTATTGTTTAGCTGGGCTAATGAAATGCAGGGAAGGAGCACCGTCGTCCCGAGTAAGGGGCGGGGTCGTTATAATTTGATCGGCTTTGGCTGACCGTTGCTTTGTTTGCCACAGTGCGGTGGAATGTTGCTTACAGTTGCTGCAGAGCCGAGTGCTAAATGGCGGGCTGAAGCCCAAGTTGCTGAGCTGTCCCTCGAAGGCCAAAGCGAATAGCTTCATTTTGTTTTGTCATGTGTGGCCGGCCTGCGAGCCGATGTATGGAAAACACTACTTTGTTAAGTGAAACTCTTGTAAGGCCATAAGGCCAAGTCCTTTCAGTGTAGTGGTTATTTCATTCCTGTGGTAGTTATAGAAATTCATGTTTATTGATATATCAATTATGTGTTCTTTATAACTATTTAAAAGCTTCTGCTAGATTGCTCTGTGTAGGACGAGTAGTTATAGTTGTATGGTTTTTGTATTCCTATGTTACCCTTCCTACTGTCCTTGGTATATAGCGTCGGGTTCCAGCTGGACCTTCTGTTATATGTCATACGATAGATGGGGGTGTTACAATTTGGTATCAGACTTTTTGGTTCCAATCAACTTGAATGAATTCGTGGACGAATTCTTTTAAGAGGTGGTGAGCACATGTGTGCGTCATCGTTATAACATCAAAAATAACCCTTGAATGTCCACTTAGGAATGAAAAATGCTCTTGTTTTGAGGAATCTGAGTGTTCCAATGGTTGTTTTTAGCAATCTATTTGTCGTCTAATCAAGTGTCTTTGCTGTTATAGGCGGCTAGGAGCGGTGCTGGGCAATCGGAACGCCCGTAATCGGCAGAAAGTAGTGCACCGAGAGACGTGCCTACAACACCTCCTTCAACGGAAACCGTCAGATTGGTTGCTGAAGCAGTCTTTGCTATGATTAATGCCCAACCTGCAGAGCAAATGAACCAAGTACCACATGTTAATGAGCAAGAACCGATTAGGGTGGCAGAGCAGGGAGTGGTAGAGCGCGCGGCAGTTGATCAGGTAGCACCAAGGAGAGCTATAGAGAAGCAGCTCAAGCATGTAATGAGCTTTAATCCTCCGAGGTTCGACGGGGTTGGAACTCCAACTCAAGCTGAGGATTGGCTCTCTACGATAAAGAGGGTCTTGACAGCCACAAAAACTGTTGAGTGGCAGAAGACCACCATAGCGACCTTCCTTTTATCGGGAGAGGCGAGGTTGTGGTTAGAGAAGTTGGAGGTTCATCTCTTAGTGGGAAGACAACTTGCGGATGTGCCTATGGAGGAATTCTCAAGGTTGTTCTTGGCCAAATATCTACCCTCTGCTCAGAAGCTTGATATTGAGAATCAGTACCTTGGTCTGACTCAGGGAGGCAAAAACGTGTATGAGTATCTCCACGCGTTTACGCGGTTGGGTTTTTATGCTGGTTCTATGTTTACTGAAGAGGAGCGAAAGACCAACCAATTCTATGAGGGTCTACGTGGCGACCTACAGCTTCTCCTTGCTGGGCCTAAGGCGCAGGGCTTCCTAGCCTTGGTCAATTGGCTCGGTCATTGGAAAAGGTCGTGAAGAAAGTGCAAGAGAATAATGATTCACGGGAAAATAAGTCAGAGTTTCCGCAGATGAAACAAGAAGCCGAAGACTTCGAACTCAGCCCCTTCGTCTGGTGCAGCGGGGGGAACCACATGTCGAGTCCTAAGAGCGTGTTATAACTGCGAAAAGATGGGCAATTTTGCTCGTGAGTGTTGGAGCAGACGTGCAAAGTCAGAGAGGAAGCCTGGAGCAACCTACGAAGAAAAAGGGAAGGCGGTGGAGTCAACCACGTCCCACCATGCTCCAGCCCAGCCTAGAGTTTATTACCTTGGTCTGCAAGAGGCCATAAAACAAGATGATGTGGTGACAGGTATGAGTTAAATTATAGTAGTTTAACTTTATCTAGTTTTTACCTTTTTATATGTTAGCTTACATTTGTTTATGCTAGGCTTCGTGTTGATTTTTGATTGTCCGGCGAGAGCCCTGTTTGATACGGGAGCTTCACATTCCTTCTTGTCCGAACGATTCGTATCGTGCATTAGAGTCCCTTCCTCGATGGCTAAAGACAAGTTGGATGTGTTGTTGCCTAATGGTTGCTAAATGCGCGCACATAGAGTCTGTGTGGTTAAGATTTGGATTGGGCATCAGGAGTTTGACTTGCAAGCGTCGGTACTACCGTAAATGGAGTTTGACATAATTTTCGGTATGGACTGGATCTCGGAGCAGCGAGCATGTATTGATTGCAACCTGAAAGAGGTTAAGTTGGGACTGGATACTGATCGGAATACTACGTTCGCGGGCATGAACGGGTCGGGTAAGGTATTGATGTCGGACATACAGGTTATCAAAGCAGTCCGGTCTGGGGCAAAACTGTTTGTCACATTAGTGAAGATTTCAATGCCTAAGCCAAGTTTGAGCAGTATTCCAGTTGTGTCTGAATATCCTGATGTTTTTCCGGAAGATCTCCTAGGAGCCCCTCCTCAGTAGGAGATTGATTTTACTATTGAGCTGGTGCTGGGTGCCAAACCGGTGTCACGCTCTCCGTATCGGATAACGCCAAGAGAGATGGCGGAGTTGAAGGTGCAACTGCAAGAGTTGTTGGAGCAAGGGTATATGCGTCCAAGTTCGTCGCCTTGGAGCACACCAATCCTCTTCGTTAAGAAGAAAGATGGGAGCTTGCGACTCTGTATCGAATATCAGGAGTTGAACAGGCTTACGGAGAAGAATAATTATCCGATCCCAAGGATTGACGATCTATTTGATCAGTTGGTTGGGTCTATAGTATATTCGAAATTAGATCTGAAATCTGGTTACTACCAATTAAGGATAAGGGAGAGAGACATCCCAAAGACAGCATTCAGCATGCGGTTTGGGCATTACGAGTTTACGGACATGCCGTTTTTGTTGACCAATGCGTCATCCGTGTTTATGGATCTGATGAACAGGACGTTCAGAGAGTATCTGGATCGTTTCATGATAGTATTTATCGATGATATTCTTGTGTACTCGCAGTGTGAGGAAGATCACTACATGCATCTGCACATGGTGTTGGAGACGTTGAGAAGAAATCAGTTGTATGCTAGGTTCTCCAAGTGTGTGTTCTTGCTATCCTTGGTAGCATTCCTTGGTCATGTTGTTAGTGGTGAAGGGATAGCAGTGGATCTGGCAAAGATAGTGGCGATACGGGAGCGGCCTCTACTGACTACAGTGGCGGAAGTCCGGAGCTTTCTCGCGGGCGCTGGAGAGGTCTGAAAGGGAGAAGAAGAGGATCGCGGATGACGTCCGATTCTACAAGGGCAAGCACTTGGCATCAGTGCGTGAAGGAAAGGAGAAGCAGACTGCTGAGGTCGCTGAGCAGAGGCTGCGAGCGCCAGATCGCGCTGCTCCGGAGATCGCTGCACCGGCAGGTGTCCAATAGCCCGCGGATGAGGAGCAGAGGCCGGCAGCGGAGCCGATGGTGCCTCTCAGCCGGGTAGATCGGGAGGCCGCTCACATGCACCGGACCATAAACGTCATTCATCATCATCTCTGCCGTGTGTACAGCGAAATTCTCCAAATAAGCGATCAAGCGGCTCATCTATGCAGAGACAGGGCAGAAAGGCCCGCGCGGACCGACAACAGGGACCGCTGAGTCCGCAATGCCTTGAGCTTTTATTTGCTTAATTGTATAATTATTTGGATAATTGTGCTTCAAGCAATGCTGTGTTGTAAAATGAACTTTATTTGATCTGTGCGGACTCAGATTTATATATCCGCAAATTATGTAGCTTAATCCTTGTGATGTGGCGAATTGCGCGGACTAATGTTGTGTCCGCTTCTCGATATTTAACCTGCAGGTGGCAATACTGCGAACTAAGCGGATTGAAAATGTATCCGCTCCTTGTGACCTGCCGGGAGAAAAAGCGCGATCTGAGCGGACAACAAATCGTGTCGGCCACAACGTTTTGCTTTGAATTTTTCTTGGCATGTGAATCTGTGTTTGTATCCGCGTTATTGCTTGGTTGTTTTAACTTTTTACGGACTGTGCGGATCGGAATTGCAAGCTCTGCGGCCTGGTCAAAAAGGTGTCAGACTCTTTAGCTATAAATAGGGCCTTCTGCTTTCTCTAATGCAGGAAACAGCTGAAGTACAAGGAGCCCTGCGGCCTGCAAAATGGTGTCCGCGCGGACTGATGCTGCTGTCGCCTTCCATTCCGCGGACCACCGGAATTGCACATTGACAGAGGCCGACTTGGACGCCTTTGTCGAAAAGAAGATGGCGAACTCGAACATCCTCGTCCGCCTTCCCGCCCATCAAGAAAGATTGAACTTCTCAACCGCGACCCAGATCGCCATTCCTGTGTACCATTTCGACAGCGGATTCAAGTTTCCGCTTCTATGGGAACTCGCTTCGATCTTCGAGCACTATGGAATGGTGCCTGGCCAGCTTGCGCCGAATACACTCGCTGCGATCTGCAGCTTTGTCTCTTACTTGCGATCTGAAAAGATTGCTTTCTCAATGAATATCTTCCGAAAGATATTCTCTGTCCGCTCTATCACCGCTTCCGGAGGCCGCCCCTACAAGGGGGTCATATACTTCTACTACAAGGGAATGAAGGTTGTGGGTCTTCCCAACAAGATCCACAATTGGACCTCTAGGTTCCTGATTTTTGAGGGCGACCTAGGGTTCGCGCACACCTATCCGCAGGTGCGCGCGGACTCCGCCTTCAAAAGTGTGCAACTGGATGATCTAAAGTCCGCCATTGTCGAGTTCTTGGCCAATGCTAGGCTCGACATCGAGCATTATATTCCGCTGCTGGCGAGCTTAGCGGACGTCATGCCCGAAGAGAGTAAGTAGCTTCCGAACTCAGCTTTTTCATCCGTCGCGACCTTGGTGTTTAACCCATTTGTTTTTGCAGCGACCTTGGCGGTGCCCGCTAACTTGCCGCAGACGCCCAGCGGCTTCGTACCTACACAGAAAGAAAAGAAAGAAGCAGTCGCCAGAAAGAGGAAGGAGGAAGGGGATCCCGCAGCGGATTACTCTTCCTCAGAAAGCTTCTCCATGAGTGGCTTCGGCATTAGCCAGAAGGACCTCAGGGGGAACCCTATGGTCCACTAGCACAGCAAGAACAAAAACGTCCGCTTATCCACCGCGCTTCCTTCGTGGAAGAGTCCGCGGATAACACGCCACGCCCATATCGCGATCTCCGCGCTTTATGGAAAGCCCAACCTGAGCGACCTCAAGAAGGTGCCCGCCGCCGACATCCCTCTGCTAGCCTCACAGGATTCTGCGAACAGCGCGGTGACAAACCACTATGTTGCCACTCTGGCCAGAGACCTGTTGAGGCAGAACGAACAACTTCAAAAGGATAATAAAGCGCTAAAGGAAAGGAATGTGCGGCTGGGAAAAAGGGCTGCTCAGCAAAGAGAGGAGCTGGGGGTGAGTTGAATTCACAGCGGCCTTAAGTTTCCATCCGCCGCGGTCTGTCTGACGTTTGCTTTTTGTTTTGCGCAGGTCGCCTATGACTTGGAAAACAACAACTTCCAGTCTGCCATGCTCCCTTTCGTAAAGGAGACCGTCGAGGTCGCTATTGAGCGACTTGTCCGCGACGGCTTCATAAAGGAGGGAGTGGATGGCGTCCCTTTTTTGGAGATCTTCCCTGAGCTGGCTCCGGAGGTCGCGGCGATGGAGAGGGCTAAAAAAGGCAAAGATGTTATTGAGGAAGAAGGAGAAGAAGAAGAAGAAGAAGAAGACGATGGAGGGCAAGGCGAAGAACCAAGCGTCAAGGAAACAGCGGACAACGCTGCCTCAAGCCAGCGAGTAGAGGAACTGTCCGCGGAGTCCGACACTTTTGCATCTTCCTCTGCTACCGGGAGCTCGCATAGCGGGTCCGCCTCGAGTACAGGATCGGATAGCAGCGGGAGCGGCTCCGGGGGCTACTCTCCAGAAGTTGACATTGTTGGTGACAGCCCTGCACCTCCAGAGAAGAAACAAAGGACTACAGATTGATCAGTGTATTTTTATCTTTTTTGGTTTTTTGTAAAAGTGGCGGACGCAAGATTGCAGTCCGTCGAACATATAGAATGATGTAAACAATTTTTGATGAAATAGAAAAAGGATATTTTTGGCACGTGTGCTTTCTGCAATGTTCTCTTTCCACGCTCACCGCACCGACACTTAGCAGTCCGCACGTCACGCTGATAAGTTTGAGATTTTTATCTTGCTGATTAAAGAATATTATTGTCCGTCGGAATAAGAAAAAATTGTCAGGCGGACTCTGTTGTGTTTCAATTGCAGTCCGCACGACACATCATTTATAACGAACTTTTGCTCATGAGAGAATCCAACTTATTAACCCATTCAACATTCGCCTTAAAAAATGAAGAATAGCCAGCTGATAACAAGTCAAGTGGTACTTCGTTTTCTATTAGAGTCCGCATTTCTCTTTATTAACTTATCAAATTGTAATGTATGTAAACCATTCGGCGGGCGGAGCGAATACGGAAAACCAACCCGCTCATTATAGAAATGATTATGGATAATGGTTTCAAGAAAATTGTTGGACTGAGTGGATACAGAAAACCACTCCGCCAAAGATAGAATCTATAAAATCCCAAGGAAACTGGCGGACTGCGCGGATAGATAAGACCAGTCCGCCAAGATAGAAATGACCCATAGCGATAAAGAAAACCAATCCGCTCATAATACAAGAAATGATTTATAGCTTGCGACCAGGCGGGCAAGTGAGCCAGAGCGGCATACTTTCCTCACCGGGCTGCATGCTATAAAATCAACCCAAGCTGGCGGACTGAGCGGACTCAGAAAATCAATCCGCTCACCATAGAAGAAATGAGCGGATAGAGAAAACCAATCTGCCCTTAATAGAAGAAATGACCTATAGCTTGCGACCAGGTGGGCAGGTGAGCCAGAGCGGCATACTTTCCTCACCGGGTTTCAAGCTATAAGGTCAACCCAAATAGGCAGACTGAGCGGATAGAGAAAACCAGTCCGCACATAATTCCCTGCGAAGAGCAAAAATGCTCATTTGGCGGAACCGTTCCCTGCCCTCTTCCCTGGAGTACAGTCTAAGCTGTGGGTCTCCTGCAGGCACTGCTTGAGGGTACCATGGAGTGTTCGAGGGTTACAAGCTAAGATGACCCGCGGGCAGGTGAGCCGGAACGGCATACTTTCCTTATGCGATCATCGAAGTTGTAACGATATCCTTATGACGGCATGGTTGAGCTTTTCCCCACCCAGCCCTCCATAATGCCGAGGTGGGGTCAGGTACTTGCCGGGATCCGAAGTCCAGAATCCAACCGCGCTAGAGCCTGCAAGCTCCCACTACACGGTGCGAAATCTCCTCGCAACACGTGGTATTTGTGGTGTTACGCTAATGACAACGGCTCTAGGGGAGGTTTTGCTGAACTCGGCGATGTCTCCTGGTATCAGGGAACCGTTATAGGTCTTTGGGAGAGAGAGAGAACACTAGAAAAAGGTGTCAGTATGGATCCTTCGATTAATAAAATATATTTGCAAAGCAAACATAAGAAAGAAGAAAGAGAGTTTAGGCGCAGAACCGTTTTTAAAATCTTTCTTAGCGTTTCATCTGTTATGATTACATAAACAAAACACTTGAAGAAGCGTTAGCAGGCAGTTTCTATTCATAATAACTCTTGAAGAAGATACACAAAGTAGAGAGGAGTTTCAAGAATAGAACCGTTTGAGATCATCCCCGCTCCAGGTGTGTGGTATATCCTCTCCTTCATATGTCTGCAAGCGGTAAGCGCCGCTCTTTAATGCTTCTTTGATAACAAAAGGGCCGCCCAATTTGGATTAAGCTTCCCAACCGAACCAGCTCTTGCAGCAGCATCAATCTTCTTTAGAATGAGATCTCCCACTTGGAAGTGCTTGATCATCACGTTTTGATCAAAGTAGCGGGCCATCCACCTTTTGACCTCTTCCTGTCTTATGGCTGCTTGATCTCTGATGGCCTCGACGTGTTCTAAGATGAACCTCATCTCTTCATTGTTCAACTCAAGCCAGTCCTCAACGCCTCCTCTTGCAAGCAGAACTCTGGGTGACGGGACTTCAAACTCAACTTGTATAAGTGCCTCTGAGCCATGAGAAAGCTTGAATGGAGTCTCCCTAGTTGCGTATGATGGCGTTGTCCTAAGGGACCAGAGGACTGATGGAAGCTGATCAGCCAAGCTGCCCTTGAGATTCTGCACTTTCTTTTTGAGCAAATTGAGGATCTGCTTGTTGGCTGCTTCTACTTGGCCGTTGCTTATGGGATGATGAACTAATGCAAACCGCAGCTCTGTTCCGATCTGCTTGCAAAAATCTATCATCTCGGAGTTATTAAATTGCGGCCCATTATCAGTGATTATAGCCATTGGAATTCCATGCCGACAGATAATCTCTCCCCAAATGAAGTTTCTCACGACCTGAGTAGTTGTCTTGGCCAATGCCTTGGCTTCGATCCACTTGCTGAAGTAGTAGATCATTACGATGATGAAATGCCGCTGACTGCTCGCCATGGGAAAAGGACCGAGGAGGTCCATCCCCCAAACTACGAAGTGCCATGGAGTTGCAATCGATCTGAGGGACTGAGCTGCTTGGTGCTGAAGTGGAGCAAACTTCTGGCACTGAACACACCTTCTGGCGTAGATCTCAGAGTCTCTCTTCATAGTGGGCCAGAAATATCCTTGCCGCAGGATTCGTTTTTCAAGAGTTCTTGCTCCCGAGTTGCTTCCACACTCTCCTGAATGAATCTCTTGCAAAACATTGAAATCTTCTTCTTCTGAAACACACCGGGCCATAGTAGAGAGGAAAGTTTTTCTGTAGAGGACTCCCGCCACTAGTAAGTAATGAGATGCTTTTATTCTGAACTTTTTCTTATCTCTCACTGTATGGTGATAATCTCCTGTTGACAGATAAAGGATGAACGGGTCCATCCAAGAGGCACGTTGGTCTACTTGCATCAGATCTCCTTCCATCACTGCCGGGCGGAAGAGCTCGGAAGTTGTCCCTCCTGAAAGCATCCCATGCTTGGAAAGAAAATCGGCCTCCTCATTTTCTGTTCTGGGGATGTGCCCGATAGTAAAACTCTTGAACCTACCAACTTCTATCTTCACAAGAGCTAGGTATTTATTCAAGATCGGCTCTCTCGTTTCGAAGTTACCGAGGACTTGTGACGCCATCACCAGAGAATCGGTTTTGATGTGAACATGATCGATTCCGAGTTCTCTTGCAAGTCTCAAGCCTGCTAGCAAAGATTCATATTCGGCCTGATTATTGGTTACTGGAAAGTAAAATTTGATGGCCTGCTCCAATTTGACCCCGTTTGGATTGATGAGAACCACTCCTGCTCCAGAAGAACTCCTTCTTGAGGCACAATCAACATAGATGGTCCAAGCCAAAGGTGAACTTTCTGCCTGATCAGAACTGGACTCTGGCATGTCGATTAGAAAATCTGCTAGGACCTGTGCTTTAATGGCTGTCTTGGGCACATAAGAGATTTCAAATTCACTCAACTCTATCGCCCACTTAGCTAGTCTGTCGGAATGTTCTGGTTTTTCCAACACACCCTTCAAAGGCTGATCGGTGACAACTTGAATTGAATGTGCCTGGAAGTACGGACGAAGCCTGCGAGCTGACATGACCAGTGCCAAGGCTAACTTCTCCAAAATTGGATACCGCGTCTCAGCACTCTTCAGAATATGGCTAACATAGTAAACTGGGAATTGCTTTCTGCTCTCTTCCCGGAGAAGAATGGAGCTAACGGCCTCATGGCCAACCCCTAGGTACAAGAAAAGAATCTCTCCTGGCCGAGGACTCTGAAGCAGGGGTGCTGAGGTCAATTGCATCTTCAACTGCTCAAAAGCTTTGTAGCATTCTTCCGTCCACTCAAACTTGGAGGCTCCTCGGAGAGTTTTGAAGAATGGAGCACTCCTATCTCCAACACGAGAGAGAAATCTCGCAAGGCCCGCCAGCCTCCCCCCTAACTGCTGAACTTCTTTAGGTGAACGAGGGGTAGGCATATCAAGGATGGCTTATACTTTATCAGGATTGGGGGCAAGTCCTTCCGGAGTAAGGAGATGACCAAGAAACTTTCCCTTACTCGCCCCAAATGTACATTTCAAAGGATTGAGCTTCATTTTATACCTACGCAGAGTACAAAACGTCTCTGCTAGGTCTCGTAAGTGCAGCGAAAACGATTTACTCTTAATCAAGAGATCGTCTACATACACTTCTAGGTTCCTCCCCTTCTGATGGTTAAACACACGGTCCATCATCCGTTGGTAGGTTGCACCGGCATTCTTAAGCCCAAAGGGCATCACAAGGTATCAATAACAACCATCATTAGTTATGAACGACGTGTGAGGAACGTCGGGCTTATGCATTCTTATCTGGTGATAACCAGAAAATGCATCTAAAAAACTCATGTAAGAGTACCCTACCGCGGAATCAACTAAACAATCTATCCGAGACAAGGGGTAGCAATCTTTAGGGCATGCTTTATTAAGTTTGGTGAAATCTACACACATTCGCCACTTTCCTCCTGGTTTCTTAACCATTACAACATTAGAAATCCAGGTAGGATATTGAATTTCTTTAATAAAATTCGCTTTGAGGAGCTTTGCGACCTCCTCCCTTATTGGTTCAGCAAGCTTTATAGCCATGTCCCTCTTCTTTTGTTGTACGGGCTTGCAGCCGGGATCAACGTTCAAGTGATGGCAAGCAACATCAGGATTCACTCCTGGCATGTCCTCCGCTGACCAGGCGAAGACATCCAGGTTGCTCAGCAAGCAGGAAATCAACTCAGCCTTTTGATCTTCTGGTAGCTCCGAGTTGATGGAGAGCTTCCTCTCCTCCGCCTCAGCAATGGGGACTCCTTGCGTCACCTGGGCAGGTTCCAGGTGAGCACCTTCATCAGCAGCGGTTTCTGAACTGAGGGAGGCTTCTGTAGCTTCTGTTGGAGCAAGGGAAGGGCTGGCTTCAACCATGTTGACAGTACGGACGTAGCACTCCCTTGCTCTTCTTGGGTCACTCCTGACCCGGCACATCCTTCCATCGGCAAAGAACTTGATGACAAGGTGGTAAGTGGAAACCACCGCTTGATACTTGTTTAACAGGGGCCTGCCGAAGATGGCATGGTAGCTGCTGGGGGCGTCAACCACTATGAATTGTATCTGCTTAGTTTCCCCTCCAAGCTTCACAGGCAAGATGACGCTGCCCTCTACTTCCTTTCTCTCTCCCAAGAAACCATAGAGTTGCCCCTCAGTGGAAAGCAGAGGCTTTCCGGTCCTCAGGGCCTCAAAGGTAGACTTGAACAGGAGGTTGACCGAGCTGCCTGTTTCAACAAGAATCCTATCCACTGTGAAGTCCCCCACTACAGCCTTGATTTCAACTGCATCATCAAATAGATTGGCTGTTTGAGGTAGATCTTCTGGACCAAAGGTGACGACTTCTCTTGGAGGAGCAACGGAAGAAGAGGCCACCTCTGCCTGGGTGATCCTTGAAATTGACGATTTCTGGGTGGACTCGGTCCCGGCTCCACCATGGATGAAGAAGAGGCGTCCCAGGACCCCTTCATCATCTGCATCGAAGCACTCCACCAGGACATTGATCGGCCCCAGACGGCCTTCGTCCTCTACATCCACACATTCTTGGTATGCCTCAGCTACCTCTTTGCCCTTTGAGGTGGATGGCTTCGAAGAGGAAGGAGAATCCTTCTTGGCCAGGTCAATCTTGCCCTCGGCAAGCAACTTCTCTATCAGCGCACGAAGGGCCTTGCAGTCCTCAGTCAGATCGCCCTTTTCCTTGTGGAACTGGCAATATTGTGTGTTATTTCTTGGCTTCCACATTTTCTGAGGCTCTTGCCTCTTTTCTTCTGATCTTCTTTGCAAGATCTGGATGACTTCGTCAAGGTCCAGATCTGCGGCGTCCTCCATGGGGCTTTCATCAAATTGGCCCGGAGCAGTCAAGGCTGCTTGTTGGATGGGAAGTGCTTGCAATGGAACCGCGGGAGTGGCGGCCAACGACAGTCTGTGCTCACGAAACTGTTGATGGCCTTGGAAAGGTTTCTTGTTGCGGAAGTTTCTGCCCCTTTGAGACGGAGGCTGGAAGTCTGGGCGAGGGGGCTTGCCACGAGAGGAAGAAGCGGAGTCATACCTTCCTTCAGCCTTAGCTGTCAGAGATGAGACATAAGTTGGATTTGCATTTTCTCCTTCTATGAAACGGTTGACCATGGCGATCAACTCCTGATAAGTCTCAGGTGCCTTGGTTGTTGCTTTAAACTTCAGAGGGCCCTCCCGGAGGCCATTGATCAAGGCGACCTTATAATAATCGGGGTTTACATTCCTGACCCCTTGGATCTCTCTTTGAAAGCGATCAACGAATCGCGCCACCGATTCATTATCCCTTTGCTTTATTTCAAATAGGGCAGCTGGCCCATTCTTCCTCTTCCTTGAGGTAGCAAACCTCAGTAGTAACTAGCTACGAAGCTCTGCAAAAGAAGAGATTGTGCCCGAAGGCAGCTCGTAGAACCACTCTCTCGCTTGTCCTTCGAGAGTGGTAACCAGTAGTTTACACTTAATTGCATCCGAGAGGCATCTCAAAGTAACTACCCCCTCAAATGCTTGGAGGTGAGAAACTGGATCTGTCTCTCCTGAATAGAATGGGATGCGAGGCTCCCTGAAGTTGCTCGGGGATGATTCCCATCGGATTCGGTCGACAAAGGGAGACGGGGTTTCGAACTCTGTGGGGTAGAATGGGCGGACTGGAGCCGGGGAGTCCGCGGGCTCGGCGGACTGGCGGTTAGCAAAATGGAGCTGGCGGGCTGGAGTTCCCCTGGCAACTTCTCTGAAGAAATCTCTGAAAGCGAACTGCTCCTCCTGAGGACGCAGAGGGGCAGCGGACTGAGCAGGGTTCCGAGGAGTTGCTGACGACTGCCGAAGCGGAGTTCGGCGAGCTGGGGTTTGGCGGACTGGCGAATCTGCTGGGTCCGCTGCGGCCTGAGGACCAAGCCGCTGGGGAAGCGCGAGCAGAGCTTGGCTCATTGCGTCGAGATGCTGGTCAGTCTGCTGGCGGGACTGCTCGGCCTCCAGGCGAGCTTGTTCAATCGAGTCCCAAAGAGAGTCCTCTGAAGAGCTGGAGCGGTCTGAGGAGCGGGCTCTGCGGTCTGACATTTTCGTCCGCTGATTTCAAAAAAACTACTCGGATCTGAAGGTCGCGTGTTAACTATTGATGCACGAAAACACAGAGGGGTCAAGCACCACCAGCTAACGGTTTGAACACCAAGGGATAGGGAGACTGCGAGTAGTAATCTACTAAGAGGATGAGGGTAGGAAGAAGAGCAGGGCCATGAACCACGGCAACAACAGACTTCGCCCGTCGCGGCCTGAATGCCTCTCTTGCGACGGGCTTTCCTTTGATTAAAGAAGGATTGGGTTACAAGTGAATGGAAAAGATTGACAAGAGCAGAGCGAGGGGGAGTCCGCAAGGCACAGGATTCGAGTCCGCAGCCTGTAACAAGTAGGCTCCTGGGTCCGAGTCAGCGTGCCTTGGGTGTACCACATCCCCCCTATTTATAGGATAGGGGTCCTGCCCAAACGGGCAGTGCTAAAATAACCGGCTGCCTGGGGTACAGGAGAACCGGGCAGCAGTGACGGGAAGCAAAAAGAAAGAACACGCTAGTCCACGCAGAAGGGGCGGACTGGGCTCGCGGACTAGAGGCTCCACTGCTGCTGGGCCCGCCCGCTGGAGGGCGACGGCCTGGGCAGACGAGACACTGCGTACGCCGCTGTAGAGAACCTGACCCCAAGCGCTGGCGGACTGAGCGGACAGGTCCTTGCGTCCGCTGATAGGGTACCAAGTCCAATTGGTAATATTGCCGGACTGGGCGGACTGACAAATCGCGTCCGCGCCTGCTGAAAGGGGGGCTTTGGAGTCTTGTAGTATGTTGCGGACTGAGGGGATAACAGTAAGGTCCATGGGTTCCATTTTTTTGAACAATTTGCTTATGGTAGGGGATGCTTAGGTGATTTTCCATGCAATGTAAGTAGAATTTTCTCCTCTCACTCTTTAGTTTTTTGCTTTAGCTTTCTTTGTAACTCCTTTTTAACTTAATAAAATTTGTAGATTTTCTCTCTTTACATTGTATTGGAATGCATCTGAGTGCCCCTCCTTAAGTGATTTTTTTGTCTTTTCATTTTCTTTTCGATAAGGGGGTGTATGTGTAGGAGAATAATTTTCTGATTTTATGCTTTTATTCTTTACTTTACTTAGTTTTTTTAGCTTTTATGCTTTTCAAAACACTTTGTATTCATTCGTATACGTTTATAAAAGTGTTTTTAAAGTGTTTTTATTTCTCTATAACTTAGATTTTCCTTTTTAATTTGTAAAACATTATGTTCTTTTTAATTTTATTTCAACTTTCTAAATACTTTTTTGAAGTTATAAGAATGGATTCTGTTAACCCCTCAGTCCGCAACATACTACAAGACTCCAAAGCCCCCCTTTCAGCAGGCGCGGACGCGATTTGTCAGTCCGCCCAGTCCGGCAATATTACCAATTGGACATGGTACCCTATCAGCGGACGCAAGGACCTGTCCGCTCAGTCCGCCAGCGCTTGGGGTCAGGTTCTCTACAGCGGCGGACGCAGTGTCTCGTCCGCCCAGGCCGCCGCCCTCCAGCGGGCGCGCCCAGCAGCAGTGGAGGCTCTAGTCCGCGAGCCCAGTCCGCCCCTTCTGCACGGACTGGCGTGTTCTTTCTTTTTGCTTCCCGTCACCGCTGCCCGGTTCTCCTGTACCCCGGGCAGCCGGTTATTTTAGCACTGCCCGTTTGGGCAGGCCCCCTATCCTATAAATAAGGGGGAGGTGGTACACCCAAGGCACGCTGACTCGGACCCAAGAGCCTACTTGTTACAGGCTGTGGACTCGAATCCTGTGACTTGCGGACTCCCCCTCGCTCTGCTCTTGTCAATCTTTTCCTTTCACTTGTAACCCAATCCTTCTTCAATCAAAGGAAAGCCCGTCGCAAGAGAGGCATTCAGGCCGCGGCGGGCGAAGTCTGTTGTTGCCGTGGTTCACGGCCCTGCTCTTCTTCCTACCCTCATCCGCTTAGAAGATTACTACTCGCAGTCTCCCTATCCCCCGGTGTTCGAACCGTTAGCTGGTGGAGCTTGACCCCTCTGTGTTTTCGTGCATCAACACTTACATTGCATGGAAAATCACCTAAGCATTCCTGCGGTCACCTTCGTGTAGCATGGGCGTGACTAGTAGAGCGTCGAATCCTTGCCTCGCTGGCAGCATCTTGTCTGGAAAATTGAGGCAGTCACGGGCATGCGCCGAATGACATGGGCGTGTCCTGGAAGGTTTATCTGGCGAAGAAGTCGAGTCCTTGCCTCGCTGGCGACGTCTTATCTGGAACGACTGGGGTGGTCATGGGCATGACCAAATCGATACGGGCGTGTTAGATAAATCGTCGAACATCGATCGTCGATCTGGAGGCATTGAGCGTCGAGTGGTGGACAAGAGTGTGTCGGACTAGACACTAGCGTGTCTTGGGCGTTGAGTGTCGACTTGTAGGAGGTGTTGAGTGTTGACTGGCATTGAGTCGAGTTAACTGGCGTTGAGTCGAGTTGACTGGCATTGAGTGTTGAATGGCATTGATTGTTGACTGGTGTTGAGTGTTGACTGGAATTGAGTGTTTACTGGCGTTCAGTCGAGTTGACAGTCATTAAATCGTGTTCAACGAACGTCGAGTCAACTGGCGTGACATGGGTGTGTTGGACTGAATACGGGCATGTCAGACGGGACACAGGCGTGACTTGACTTTGGAATTGCAGGCGGCATCTTTCTACTGGAATCAAAGTGACACGCCAAGGTTACAGGCGTGACAAGGAGGACACGAGAATGTACTTTAGTTTTTCAACTTTATCTGTAAAATTTCAGAAAACAAAATTAAGGCTAAGTTCGAGGAGTATATACAAAAAAAGAACATTTTAATGAACAAAAATAACTAAAAATTATGAAAATAAACTGAAATGACCTAAATAAAGCACGCAAAAATATGAATATTTACAACTCATCAAGAAGACTGAAGCTTGACATATAATGAGTTCATCAAACAGCTAACTTGAACATGCAAAAAACTGAAAGCTCTGCTTGTTCTTCTTTATAAGTATCTTAACTGACCACATTATAGCAGAAGAAATTTCTACCACTATCTTGAATGAACTTTTAGATCAGCTGGATAGACTTCAAGCTTCAAGCTTGACAGAAATGGAGAGGAAGATGAAGTTCAACCACCTATAGTTGATAGCAACAACTTGCTTTAACGGAAGAAGATGTACAGTAGAGTGCTGGCGCTATTTGTCGTGTTCTGTAGCTTTTCCCGCAACTAATTTAAACTCTTTTGACTTTTGTTGACTATGGCTGACGTCATCAGTTTTGAACTTAGCCAATTTCTCAGATCCACTACATATAAGCCCCCATCCTGGAACACAAGACACGGTCGAGGGGAGTCTTATGCCCAAAATTGCCGCCTTGCGGTAGCACTAGCACACAACTTAACCTTTACTACAAGACGTCTATCCTGTCGGATAAACATATCATTCATTCCAACCCATCATAAAGAATAAATTGAAGTCAAATGTAAGCTAGTATATACGTCCAAATGATACATCAAATAAAAGAAGCAACTAAAGCTTATATAATGTCAGAGTATAAGATCCCATAAGGATACAATATGAATCTCTCGCAGACTCACATCAGTCACTAACGTCAATGAGGACACCGTCACATCAGGCCCTATCGCCATGGCCTTGCTGTCCACCTGCGTAACGTGCTGCTTCTCTATCTGCGGGGTTTCCTTCTAAAAAGGAAGATGTAGCAAACGTTCGTCAAAAGACTAAGTGGCTATCACACCCGCACCACCGGTGAATCCTCGGCACCGGGCGGCGAAAGGATCAATGGTACAATATAATTATATAAACAGTAGTACAAACATGTGGTATAGAATCGATCAACATCAGAGTATATCAGTATTTACAATAAATGAGTATGTAAGTGTACTTTAATAGTTCTATCATCAGCATCATTAAATAGTGTAAATCTACGAAAATAAATAACTTAACTTATATGAAAGCCCATAAAGACATATAAGTTAAGGATCGGCTCAGCAGTAAAGTAACGCATCGTATAAGAGTGTCTATTTAAACTTATATGATAAGGATCTTGTGTATGTAATTAAATGTAATGATATGAATTCAATGCAATGACTCACCCATGATCACGAACATGCAATTGTTATGTCAACACAAACTTGTAGTTCCAACTTTTCGAGCAGGTAGCTAACCTCTCAGGCGCCAACCGCCGGTGCTAGACGGTGACAATGAAACAGGCTTTCCACTACTAGGCAGAAATCCACACTACCAAGCCTAGGCCCCCGTATGGTTCAACGCTAAGATCACACCACAAAGCTTACATGCGTACTACGGATTAGAGGGGTATCGTGTAGATGTGTACCAAGAACGTATCCATACGGTGGCCGGACGATTTATTTGTTAGAGCTCTCGGGTTGTTCCTGCGTGGCGTTAACCCTACTGCAGGCGGTAGCGTAGTTTTGTTGTTTCTGAGCGGCGATAGTTTTCTACTGCGTGGTGGTAGCGTAGCAGTTAAGACATGTCCACGTGTCACCACCCAATTGGATTTCTAAACAATGGCGTCCTCGAGAAGCCGAACGATTGGGCTACCGTACGGCGGTAACTTCCTACCACGCGGCGGTAGCTCTCGTAAACTGAATTCTTGGAGGAATCAGGACTGTCCACTGGTTTTATTTGGAGATCCAACGGCTAGTGCGTGCCTCTACGGGTATATAGCCGGGAGTTATGTTTTCCCAAATTATTTCTTCATTGGCACTCTCTTTTTAAGTACTAGATGTAACGCCCCAAAAATTGTATCGAGCTGGTCGTGTGCAAGAGTATTTTTTTGGTGTCTGTATAGGGGTACACGTCCTAGTACATGGGCATGTCCAAGGCCGTGTGGTTCTTTGTGTTGGCCAGCTGTGTCTAGAGAAGGACACGACAGGAAACACAGCAGTGTAACATGAGAGTGTCCAACTATACGGGCATGTGCATACCCGTATCACCACCCGTGTTCCCAAGAGTTGTGTCGGTTGGCGTGGCAGTTACTGGTGACACGGCCCTAGTGCACGGGCCTGTCAGAAACTGACACGGGCGTGTCGAAAACCGACCCGCCCGTGTCATGTTGAGACACGGGCGTGTCTTGAGACACGGGCGTGTCTCGACCCGTGTCAGTTTCTGTGCTCGACGATCGTGCCTGGATCGAGGCACACGGCCTGCGACACGATCATGTGGGAGGCCGTGTTCGGCACAGATTTTTTGATTTTTGGGCGGATCTGAACCGTTTGTTTTCTTTAATTAAGATCCAACAGCCCAGATGTGTTCCTGCTCTGTTAAAGACTGTAATGGAGGTTTAACTCCTCATTTGCTCTTTACAATTCTCTTTCTAAGGAGTTGGAGAGTGGACGAAGGAGAGGGAGTATTCCGGCCTCCGGCAGTGTATCAGAGCACCGTTTTGAGAATAGAGAGTGGATCCGCGGAGGAAATTCCATTGTGAAGCCTTCTATCCGTATAGTTTTTTCCATGGCTCAGAAGCGTAGTATAAGGGTAACGATTCTCTACTTGAGCATGTGAAGCTCTCCTTCTTTTGCATAAGGAAACCCGCTCCCGCGAGTGTGGGTGAGTGTGCAGTGTTCCTTGGTGTTGACAGGAATAGTCCCCCTTATGTTGCCTATAGTGTCCGAAAGGGAAGTTTGGACATAGGCATTATGTGTGAAGCCTACCCAGACATGTTGGTCTGGATCGGTGATGTTGCATTTTGTATGATTTACCGGAGAAGACTCCGTGTTTTGTGCTTTCGGGTTTCTACACAGTATATTGTAGCAGGGATCCTTGGGGATTAACTCTAAGGCGCACCCGGAAATCTGAGCGGAAACATAATTCTGCTAATTTGGCAGCCTGGGAGCCGGCCTTGTACATAACTGGGTTATGTGTTGTTTGGATTGTTGCGGGATCCGAGAGAAGCTTGGCTCATGCGTACGTCTTAAGGTGAACTGTGCGTTGTGTGCAACGGGCAAGTGGAATCGGACCCGGGCTATGTGGTTCGGTGCAAGAGACCCAAAGAGGTACTGGCCGTCAGCATAGTCGAGATCCTTAGACAGTGGTCAGAAAGGCAAAAATGCACACGTTGTTGCAATCCCGGGGATGGTGGTGAAGCCACCGAATTAACCAGATTCACCAATAATGTGCCCTGAGTGCACATGTTGTTTCGGCCGTGATAGTCTACACCTGTGGCGTAGTATATTCGCATTTTTATTGTTTAGCTGGGCTAATGAAATGCAGGGAAGGAGCACCGCCGTCCCGAGTAAGGGGCGGGGTCGTTATAATTTGATCGGCTTTGGCTGACCGTTGCTTTGTTTGCCACCGTGCGGTGGAATGTTGCTTGCAGTTGCTGCAGAGCCGAGTGCTAAATAGCGGGTTGAAGCCCAAGTTGCTGAGCTGTCCCTCGAAGGCCAAAGCGAATAGCTGCATTTTGTTTTGTCATGTGTGGCCGGCCTGCGAGCCGATGTATGGAAAACACTACTTTGTTTAGTGAAACTCTTGTAAGGCCATAAGGCCAAGTCCTTTCAGTGTAGTGGTTATTTCATTCCTGTTGTAGTTATGGAAATTCATGTTTATTGATATATCAATTATGTGTTCTTTATAACTATTTAAAAGCTTCTGCTAGATTGCTCTGTGTAGGACGAGTAGTTATAGTTGTATGGTTTTTGTATTCTTATGTTACCCTTCCTACTGTCCTTGGTATATAGCGTCCGGTTCCAGCTGGACCTTCTGTTATATGTCATACGATAGATGAGGGTGTTACAATTTGGTATCAGACTTTTTGGTTCCAATCAACTTGAATGAATTCATGGACGAATTTTTTTAAGAGGTGGTGAGCACATGTGTGCGTCATCGTTATAACATCAAAAATAACCCTTGAATGTCCACTTAGTAATGAAAAATGCTCTTATTTTGAGGAATCTGAGTGTTCCAATGGTTGTTTTTAGCAATCTATTTGTCATCTAATCAAGTGTCTTTGCTGTTATAGGCGGCTAGGAGCGGTGCTGGGTAATTGGAACGCCCGTAATCGGCAGAAAGTAGTGCACCGAGAGACATGCCTACAACAACTCCTTCAACGGAAACCGTCAGATTGGTTGCTGAAGCAGTCTTTGCTATGATTAATGCCCAACCTGCAGAGCAAATGAACCAAGTACCACATGTTAATGAGCAAGAACCGATTAGGGCGGCAGAGCTGGGAGTGGTAGAGCGCGCGGCAGTTGATCAGGTAGCACCAAAGAGAGCTATAGAGAAGCAGCTCAAGCATGTAATGAGCTTTAATCCTCCGAGGTTCGACGTGGTTGGAACTCCAACTCAAGCTGAGGATTGGCTCTCTACGATAAAGAGGGTCTTGACAGCAACAAAAATTGTTGAGTGGCAGAAGACCACCATAGCGACCTTCCTTTTATCGGGAGAGGAGAGGTTGTGGTTAGACAAGTTGGATGTTCATCTCTTAGTGGGAAGGCAACTTGCGGATGTGCCTATGGAGGAATTCTCAAGGTTGTTCTTTGCCAAATATCTACCCTCTGCTTAGAAGCTTGAGATGGAGAATCAGTACCTTGGTCTGACTCAGGGAGGCAGAAACGTGTATGAGTATCTCCACGAGTTTACGCGGTTGGGTTTTTATGCTGGTTCTATGTTTACTGAAGAGGAGCGAAAGACCAACCGATTCTATGAGGGTCTACGTGGCGACCTACAGCTTCTCCTTGCTGGGCCTAAGGCGCAGGGCTTCCTAGCCTTGGTCAATTCGGCTCGGTCATTGGAAAAGGTCGTGAAGAAAGTGCAAGAGAAGAATGATCCACGGGAAAATATGTCAGAGTTTCCGCAGATGAAACAGGAAGCCGAAGACTTCGAACTCAGCCCCTTCGTCTGGTGCGGCGGGGGGAGCCATAAGTCGAGTCCTAAGAGCGTGTTATAACTGCGAAAAGATGGGGAATTTTGCTCGTGAGTGTTGGAGCAGACGTGCAAAGTCAGAGAGGAAGCCTGGAGCAACGTATGAAGAAAAAGGGAAGGCGGTGGAGTCAACCACGTCCCACCATGCTCCAGCCCAGCCTAGAGTTTATAACCTTGGTCTGCAAGAGGCCATAAAACAAGATGATGTGGTGACAGGTATGAGTTAAATTATAGTAGTTTAACTTTATGTAGTTGTTACCTTTTTATATGTTAGCTTACATTTGTTTCTGCTAGGCTTCGTGTTGATTTTTGATTGTCCGGCGAGAGCCCTGTTTGATACGGGAGCTTCACATTCCTTCTTGTCCGAACGATTCGTATCGTGCATTGGAGTTGTAACACCTCCCCTGTAATGGACGTATAATATGGGTCCGGCCGGGGCCCCACAACATACGAACGCCACAGCTTTAGCATTAAAAGTTGATATAGCTACCCAAACTCAAAACACTTGCACAACACAGCGGAAAACCAAGCACAACTAGAAGTTATCCACTAACAAAAAGAGTACACAAATGGCCTTACGACCTTACATCAAATGTCCAAAAGGGTAAACAGTACAATCAAACATGAATGTGCTCAGCACTCCTAGTCTACCTCGGCATGCAAGCCGGACAAAATAGTCTCAAACATACATCATCAAAAGTAGTGCTACAAAAGAGAAAACACTTCATGGGCTTAGGCCTTTTTGGCCGGCGTGCTAGCTCCTGCGTGCGATCCTTGCCCTGTAAAAATTATTAGTAACGTGGGTCAGCAAAGGCTGACCTCAAACTGTGTAACAACACATCTCCTCCCGGCCGCCCCTAACGGACCCCGGGGAACCCTCCAACCTGCAAGTCAGCACTTCATATGCAATATAAATTTCTATAAATAGAAATACATTAAAACAGGCTTGGATGTCTCAATCAACAAACATGTTCTCTACTGGTTGAGCATATAAATAAAGGGCCTACTATGCAACATGAATGCAACACCCGGGCTTCACCCAAGGTACCCTACACCGTATGCATCTAGCACAACATCACATCAGTTGGGTACTCACACTTCCCCAATTGGCATAAAGCCGCAAACATTGAGGGAGACACAACTCCCTCGCACGGCGCACAGGCCGCCACATGGAATTCTTGCCAAGGCCCCACCCGCTTGTGGGCTTAGCCCCGGGCTTGCCGGCAAGCTCTCACGTCTCATGTCAGGATTCCAACAACCACAGACTGACCGATTCTAAGAAGCCTTGCTGGACCCCACCCGCTCATGGCCTCTTTGCCCGGGCTTGCCCCAAGCTTGGCATTCTCGTCAGTCTCACAGAAGGGGACTAGTCTCGCCGGGACACTCTCCACACATGACGCACGTGTCACGGGATAGCCAGCCGACCACGGAGACATAGCCACGCCTTGGCACAACACAACCAAGACTAAACACATCGTAATCCCTCTTTGTACCGCAGCGTTCCCGCGCACCAAGGAAAACATCTCCAACTCGTGCGGAGCTAACCTTGTCCACCAAGGAAACCATCTCCATTCTCATTTGGAGCTAACCTTGTCAAGGAAACCATCTACCACCACGAGGAGCTAACCTTGTCCGGGTTCGACTACATGTACTCTTTTCAAGCAAACGGGACAATCACCACCACAACACAAACGACATCTTGCCGCATCGGAAACCTCTACGAATCCCTAAGTTCGTATGCAACATCACCGTGTCGGACTAACGGTCGCGACTACGGCTTCACCCACCATGCCTAATCCACTAGCGAAGCGGATCTCTAATGCAAAATATGCCGGGGACGGACTCAATCGACCCGGAAGTTCCTCTTGAAACTTGGCAAGCCAAAACCCCTCTCATTTGAGAGTTTGGTGCCCAAAAATTAGAGAAAAGAAAACTAGATGATGCTAAAACGTGCATCCTAAAGACCGAGAGGAGAGATGTCGTTACCTTCCGACTCCTCTTCCTTGCCATGGCAAACTAGCCGGATGGAAAACTTCGCAGCGGTCTAAGCTCCACGGATCCGGACTCGGCTCGCGATTCGGAGCTCCGACACCCTTCCTACAGCCCAAGAGTTCTTCTTCTTCCTCCTTGCTCTAGGTTTTCTCAAGATCTTAGAAAGAGAGAACTTGGAAACGAATGAGGGTTTCCAACCCTGAATTCGGTCTTAACTCCCCAGGAGATGGCCTGAACTGTTAGATCCCAAAACCAGAAAAAGACTGGCTGCGATTCGCCTGGAAAATAAAAGATCTGGGCCGAACACGGCCTGGCACACGACCGTGTCCAGGGCCGTGTGCCTCATTCGCCGTCTCAAATCGACGCGCCTGGAATCAGACACGGGCATCCGACACGCCCGTGTTCAATCCGACACGCCCGTGTCCCCAGTGACACGGCCGTGTGGCCTGCCGTGTAGCTCCAACGACACGGCCCCAACACCAACCCGAGAGGTGACACGGCCTGGGACACGCCCGTGTCCCAAGCCGTGTGCCCCAGTCTCGACACACTGTCGAGCAAAAGTGTCGACACATGGGCCGAGTGTCGACACGGCCTCGACACGCCCTGCGACACGCCCGTGTCGCAGGCCGTGTGCCCCACTCTCGACACTCTGTCGAGCACAAAGTGTCGACACTTGGGCCGAGTGTCGACACGGCCTCGACACGCCCTGCGACACGCCCGTGTCGCAGGCCGTGTGCCTCACTCTCGACACTTTGTCGAACACAAAGTGTCGACACTTGGGCCGAGTGTCGACATGGCCTCGACACGCCCTGCGACACGCCCGTGTCGCAGGCCGTGTGCCTCCTGCCAGAACCCAAAAATTTCCAGAACAGCAGACTGAACCTCTTGCAAAAACTGGGGTGTTACAACTCTCCCCCACTTAACTGAATTTCGTCCCGAAATTACAAAACAAAAGGGTACAAAACTTAAATTGTACCTGACACGAAGAGTTCTGGATAATCTTCCAGCATGGCCTGTTCTCGCTCCCACGAGAACTCCTCACGACCGCAGTTGTCCCAACGAACTTTCACAAGTTTAACTTCTTTATTCCGCAACTGCCGAATATCCGAATCTTCTATAGCGATTGGAAGGACTCGCGTCCTCAAGTCTTCCTCAATCGGCACCGATGCCGGCTCAATCACCACGCTAGACTCCACCAAGGCTTTCCTCAATACGGAGACGTGGAAGACGTCATGTAATCCACTCAAATCTGCGGACAATGCCAACCGATAAGCTGCTTCTCCTATCCGCTCAACAATTTCAAAAGGCCCCAAAAACCTTGGACTCAACTTCTTGAGTCGGCGAATCCGCGAGACGCCTTTGAACGGCTTGACCTTCAGATAAACCCAATCACCAACTGCAAATTCTAACTTCCGGTGACGAGCATTAAAATATTTCGCTTGCCTGTCTTGTGCCACCTTCATACGCTCTTGGATGGTCCGTACCATCTCACAAGCGTCAACTACCGCATCCTTTCCCAGAAGTTTGGTGTCTCCCGCCTCTGCCCAAGACATTGGCGTTCGACACCGCCTCCCATACAAAGCTTCGTATGGCGCCATCTTTATACTAGCTTGAAAACTGTTGTTGTACGCAAATTCTACCATGAAGAGGTGATCCTCCCACCTCTTGCCAAAATCAAGAACGCACATCCTCAACATATCCTCCATAGTACGGTTCGTTCTCTCCGTTTGCCCATCAGTTTGAGGATGGAACGCCGTACTAAACTTTAGCTTCGTGCCCAAGTTCTTCTGAACCAGTCTCCAGTCCTTGGACGTAAACCGTCCATCGCGATCACTGACTATGCTCTTAGGAATTCCGTGCAGTCGCACAATGTTGCGAACATACAACTCCACCAGCTTCTCCACGCTGTCCTCTTTCCGGTTCGGGATGAAGTGAGCCACCTTGGTTAGGCGATCCACGATCACCCAAATAGCATCATTCCCATGCTGCGATCTAGGCAAACCATGCACAAAGTCCATGGAGATGTCCTCAAATTTCCATTCAGGAATTGGAAGGGGCTTCAGGAACCCGCCCGGTTTCTGACATTCGGCCTTCACCAAGGCACATGTTTGGCAATGACTCACATACAAAGCCACATCTCGCTTCAACCCCGGCCACCAAAAGGATTTCTTCATATCCAAGTACATTTTTGTACTGCCTGGGTGAATGGAGTACTTTGAGAAGTGAGCCTCAAACATCAACTCCTCACGGAGATTGCCAAACTGCGGTACACAAACCCTTCCATCCTTTCTCAAGATTCCCCCGATCATCTCCCAGGTGCTGCTCTCGCCCATTTGAGCCTCCAACACAAAAGGTTGAAACTCCACATCTAATCGAGTCGCTTCCCGAATACGATCGGACAAGTCGTTTTGCACTTCAATCCAGTTCAACCGAGCCACGCTAGACTCGCCTCTCGCAACACATTCCAATCCAAGGGACTCCCATTCCCGTACCAACCGCTCATCATGAGCTTCGATCCAATTTCCTAGCCCCGAGTACTTTCTACTCAACGCATCAGCCACCACATTGGCTTTACCCGGCGTGTACTGAATCGCCACTTCGTAGTCTCCAAGAAACTCAACCCATCTGCGTTGCCGCATATTCAAGTCCTTTTGATCTAAGAGATACTTCAGGCTTTTATGGTCCGTGAAGATCTCCACTCTTGCGCCATAAACATAATGCCGCCAAATTTTCAGCGCGAAGATTACCGCCGCCAACTCCAAGTCATGGACGGGGTAATTCCTCTCATGAGGTTTCAGCTGTCTAGACCCAAAGGCTATCACCTTCCCATGTTGCACCAAAACGCAACCCAAACCGCATCCCGATGCGTCACTGAAAATTTGAAATCCATCTGTCCCTTGCGGTAAACTCAAGATCGGAGCCATCATAAGCCTCTCCTTTAGTGCCTCGAATGCTTGACCGCACTCTTGGGTCCACACAAATTTATGGTCTTTGCGAGTGAGAGAGGTGAGGGGTAGAGCTATCTTCGAGAAATTCTCCACGAATCTCCTATAATACCCGGCTAGTCCAAGAAAACTTCGGACTTCCGCCACGGTTCTCAACACCGGCCAATCTCTGATGGCCTCCACCTTCGCTGGATCCACTGCCACCCCATCACCACTAATCACGTGGCCCAAAAATGCCACCTTCTCTAACCAGAACTCGCATTTGGAGAATTTTGCATACAACTCATTCTCCCTCAACACTTGCAAAACTATCCTCAAGTGGGTCTCATGCTCCACTTCCGATTTGGAATACACCAAAATGTCATCAATGAAAACAACCACAAAAGAATCCAAGTATTCCCGGAATACCCGATTCATCAGATCCATGAACACCGATGGTGCGTTCGTCAGCCCGAACGGCATCACCGTAAACTCAAAGTGTCCATACCTTGTCCCAAAAGCAGTTTTGGGTATGTCCTCATCCCGAATTCGTAGCTGATAGTAGCCTGACTTCAAGTCCAACTTCGAATATACCATCGACCCCACCAATTGGTCAAATAAATCATCTATCCGAGGAATCGGATACTTATTCTTGACGGTCAACTTATTAAGCTCTCGGTAGTCTATGCACAGGCGCATGCTACCGTCTTTCTTCTTCACAAACAACACCGGTGCGCTCCACGGTGAAGAACTGGGTCTAATATACCCTTGCTCCAACAGTTCCTGTAACTGTACTTTAAGTTCCGCCAACTCCTTTGGTGCCATCCTAAAGGGAGGACGCGACACCGGTCTAGCCTCCGGCACTAGCTCGATCGAAAAGTCGATCTCCCGCCGAGGAGGCGCTCCAGGAAGTTCATCCGGAAACACATCCTTGAACTCTGCCACCACAGGCACTTCCTCAAAAGACAGTTGGGAGAGACGAACCTCCAGTAACGCTACAAGCGCTACGCCACCCTGGTTAACCGCCCGCACCAACTGCATGGCCGATATCAGGGAACAGGCCACTCCACCAAGGCCCTCAAACTTGACTTCTGTTTGCCCTTTACTCCTTAAGGTCACCACCTTAGAAAGGCAGTCAATACTGGCGCGCTGCTCTGCAAGCCAGTCCATACCCAAAATGACATCGAACTCTACTAATGGTAACACTGCCGCTTCCAGAGCGAAGACAACTCCGTCTAGCTCCCAACAAATGCGCCCTTTAGCCTCGGTGGTCATAGATGACCCATTGGGCATGCGCACTTTCAGCTCTGCTCCCGACGAGAAAGACTCAACTCCTATTCTCCGGATGAAGCTCTCCCCAAGAAAGGAGTGCGATGCTCCTGTATCAAACAATACCCTAGCGGGGTATCCGGAAACTAACACGAAGCCTACAACATAGACATTACACAAAAGTCTAAAAGGATGAAGCACAAAATTTAAACTTAAATTCTCTTCATACCTGTCACCACATCCGTCTGGCGGATCGCTTCTTGCTGTCCAAGGTTGTAGGCCCTTGGTTGCACCGGTTGGAACCGAGAAGCGCTCGACTCCGCCATCTTTCCTTTCTCTGCAGCACTGGGGCCCGAGCGCACCGACTGCTCCTGCTTTGACTCTTGCCCCGCTCCCCCTTGCTGACAAGCACGGGCTATGTGCCCAACCTTCCCGCAGTTGTAGCACGTCGGCGGTCCCCTAGAGTGGGAACCCCCAGGCGTCCAGTTGCTCCTCTCACCAGATCTGGAAGTGGAAGGCTTCTTCCTCCACCTACTCCCATCAGACTTTCCATGAGATTGGGAAGGCTTCCCTTCCCCTTGCTTGGGAGTAAAACCCTTAGGGCGTTGGGTTCGCTCCAAATCATTCTCCAAACTCCTGGAGGCTTCAACTAACTCATTAAATCCCGCCCTCTTCATGGAGATGAGGGGCTGCCTCAGATTCTCCCTCAAACCTTGGTAGAAGAGGTTATCCCTCTCTACATCATCAGCCATTGTCGTTCCCGCATAACGACCCAAACGGGTGAAATCTTGCACGTACTCGTCCACCGTCTTTTCTCGCTGCATTAGATGCAAAAACTGTCTGTGCAGGGCCAACCGAGTTGAAACGGGGATATACCTCTTAAGAAAAGCGTCCCCGAACTCTTCCACTGACGGGGTGCGTCCCGGAAACTGGCGGCCGCTATGGCTCACCCACCACAACTTGGCGTCTCCTTCCAACATGAACGCCGCATACTCAGCTTTCTTTTCCTCTGGCGTCTCTGCCGCCCTTAACAGTTCTTGAATGCGAACCCACCAGTCTTCCGCATCCGTTGGCGTTCCGACACCCTTGAAAGACGGGGGATGGAAACTCAGGAAATACTTCATGTGTCGGTCTCCATGTCCAACAACTACTCTCTCCGCCAAAGGCTCCACTCGCCTGGCTTCTGTTCCTGGCACGGCCGTTGCCGTATCTGGTGTGGCAGGGGCTGCCACCTGAGCCGCTGCTGCAGCCTGAGCTGCCACCATCGCTTCTGCAAGCATGCGGCAGAAGTCGGCCGGGTCTACACCCGTGCCCAAAAGACCTGGAGCAGTAGCACTGCTCGCCGAGAGATCATCCCTTGCTCTTGAAGTGCCCGCCTCGTTGCTTGCACTCTTCAGGAAGACAAGAAATAAGGGATTAGTCTCCAATCTCAAGACTAAAACATAAGGACACTCATGGTCCCGCGTTACTCTTATGTGGATAACTTCTCTACGCACTGACCTTGAATCTAACCTCGCTTTGATACCAAATTGTAACACCTCCCCTGTAATGGACGTATAATATGGGTCCGGCCGGGGCCCCACAACATACGAACGCCACAGCTTTAGCATTAAAAGTTGATATAGCTACCCAAACTCAAAACACTTGCACAACACAGCGGAAAACCAAGCACAACTAGAAGTTATCCACTAACAAAAAGAGTACACAAATGGCCTTACGACCTTACATCAAATGTCCAAAAGGGTAAACAGTACAATCAAACATGAATGTGCTCAGCACTCCTAGTCTACCTCGGCATGCAAGCCGGACAAAATAGTCTCAAACATACATCATCAAAAGTAGTGCTACAAAAGAGAAAACACTTCATGGGCTTAGGCCTTTTTGGCCGGCGTGCTAGCTCCTGCGTGCGATCCTTGCCCTGTAAAAATTATTAGTAACGTGGGTCAGCAAAGGCTGACCTCAAACTGTGTAACAACACATCTCCTCCCGGCCGCCCCTAACGGACCCCGGGGAACCCTCCAACCTGCAAGTCAGCACTTCATATGCAATATAAATTTCTATAAATAGAAATACATTAAAACAGGCTTGGATGTCTCAATCAACAAACATGTTCTCTACTGGTTGAGCATATAAATAAAGGGCCTACTATGCAACATGAATGCAACACCCGGGCTTCACCCAAGGTACCCTACACCGTATGCATCTAGCATAACATCACATCAGTTGGGTACTCACACTTCCCCAATTGGCATAAAGCCGCAAACATTGAGGGAGACACAACTCCCTCGCACGGCGCACAGGCCGCCACATGGAATTCTTGCCAAGGCCCCACCCGCTTGTGGGCTTAGCCCCGGGCTTACCGGCAAGCTCTCACGTCTCATGTCAGGATTCCAACAACCACAGACTGACCGATTCTAAGAAGCCTTGCTGGACCCCACCCGCTCATGGCCTCTTTGCCCGGGCTTGCCCCAAGCTTGGCATTCTCGTCAGTCTCACAGAAGGGGACTAGTCTCGCCGGGACACTCTCCACACATGACGCACGTGTCACGGGATAGCCAGCCGACCACGGAGACATAGCCACGCCTTGGCACAACACAACCAAGACTAAACACATCGTAATCCCTCTTTGTACCGCAGCGTTCCCGCGCACCAAGGAAAACATCTCCAACTCGTGCGGAGCTAACCTTGTCCACCAAGGAAACCATCTCCATTCTCATTTGGAGCTAACCTTGTCAAGGAAACCATCTACCACCACGAGGAGCTAACCTTGTCCGGGTTCGACTACATGTACTCTTTTCAAGCAAACGGGACAATCACCACCACAACACAAACGACATCTTGCCGCATCGGAAACCTCTACGAATCCCTAAGTTCGTATGCAACATCACCGTGTCGGACTAACGGTCGCGACTACGGCTTCACCCACCATGCCTAATCCACTAGCGAAGCGGATCTCTAATGCAAAATATGCCGGGGACGGACTCAATCGACCCGGAAGTTCCTCTTGAAACTTGGCAAGCCAAAACCCCTCTCATTTGAGAGTTTGGTGCCCAAAAATTAGAGAAAAGAAAACTAGATGATGCTAAAACGTGCATCCTAAAGACCGAGAGGAGAGATGTCGTTACCTTCCGACTCCTCTTCCTTGCCATGGCAAACTAGCCGGATGGAAAACTTCGCAGCGGTCTAAGCTCCACGGATCCGGACTCGGCTCGCGATTCGGAGCTCCGACACCCTTCCTACAGCCCAAGAGTTCTTCTTCTTCCTCCTTGCTCTAGGTTTTCTCAAGATCTTAGAAAGAGAGAACTTGGAAACGAATGAGGGTTTCCAACCCTGAATTCGGTCTTAACTCCCCAGGAGATGGCCTGAACTGTTAGATCCCAAAACCAGAAAAAGACTGGCTGCGATTCGCCTGGAAAATAAAAGATCTGGGCCGAACACGGCCTGGCACACGCCCGTGTCCAGGGCCGTGTGCCTCATTCGCCGTCTTAAATCGACGCGCCTGGAATCAGACACGGGCATCCGACACGCCCGTGTTCAATCCGACACGCCCGTGTCCCCAGTGACACGGCCGTGTGGCCTGCCGTGTAGCTCCAACGACACGGCCCCAACACCAACCCGAGAGGTGACACGGCCTGGGACACGCCCGTGTCCCAAGCCGTGTGCCCCAGTCTCGACACACTGTCGAGCAAAAGTGTCGACACATGGGCCGAGTGTCGACACGGCCTCGACACGCCCTGCGACACGCCCGTGTCACAGGCCGTGTGCCCCACTCTCGACACTCTGTCGAGCACAAAGTGTCGACACTTGGGCCGAGTGTCGACACGGCCTCGACACGCCCTGCGACACGCCCGTGTCGCAGGCCGTGTGCCTCACTCTCGACACTTTGTCGAACACAAAGTGTCGACACTTGGGCCGAGTGTCGACACGGCCTCGACACGCCCTGCGACACGCCCGTGTCGCAGGCCGTGTGCCTCCTGCCAGAACCCAAAAATTTCCAGAACAGCAGACTGAACCTCTTGCAAAAACTGGGGTGTTACAGGAGTCCCTTCCTCGATGGCTAAAGACAAGTTGGATGTGTTGTTGCCTAATGGGTGCTAAATGCGCGCGCATAGAGTCTGTGTGGTTAAGATTTGGATTGGGCATCAGGAGTTTGACTTGCAAGCGTCGGTACTACCGTAAATGGAGTTTGACATAATTTTCGGTATGGACTGGATCTCGGAGCAGCGAGCATGTATTGATTGCAACCTGAAAGAGGTTAAGTTGGGACTGGATACTGATCGGAATACTACGTTCGCGGGCATGAACGGGTCGGGTAAGGTTTTGATGTCGGACATACAGGTTATCAAAGCAGTCCGGTCTGGGGCAAACCTGTTTGTCACATTAGTGAAGACTTCAATGCCTAAGCCAAGTTTGAGCAGTATTCCAGTTGTGTCTGAATATCCTGATGTTTTTCCGCAAGATCTCCTAGGAGCCCCTCCTCAGTAGGAGATTGATTTTACTATTGAGCTGGTGCTGGTTGCCAAACCGGTGTCACGCTCTCCGTATCGGATAGCGCCAAGAGAGATGGCGGAGTTGAAGGTGCAACTGTAAGAGTTGTTGGAGCAAGGGTATATGCATCCAAGTTCGTCTCTTTGGAGCACACCAGTCCTCTTCGTTAAGAAGAAAGATGGGAGCTTGCGACTCTGTATTGAATATCAGGAGCTGAACAGGCTTACGGAGAAGAATAATTATCCGATCCCAAGGATTGACAATCTATTTGATCAGTTGGTTGGGTCTATAGTATATTCGAAATTAGATCTGAAATCTGGTTACTACCAATTAAGGATAAGGGAGAGAGACATCCCAAAGACAGCGTTCAGCATGCAGTTTGGGCATTACGAGTTTACAGACATGCCGTTTTTGTTGACCAATGCGTCATCCGTGTTTATGGATCTGATGAACAGGACGTTCAGAGAGTATCTGGATCGTTTCGTGATAGTATTTATCGATGATATTCTGGTGTACTCGTAGTGTGAGGAAGATCACTAAATGCATCTGCACATGGTGTTGGAGACGTTGAGAAGAAATTAGTTGTATGCTAGGTTCTCCAAGTGTGTGTTCTGGCTATCCTTGGTAGCATTCCTTGGTCATGTTGTTAGTGGTGAAGGGATAGCAGTTGATCTGGCGAAGATAGTGGCGATACGGGAGCGGCCTCTACTGACTACAGTGGCGGAAGTCCGGAGCTTTCTGGGGCTTGCCGGCTACTACATGCGGTTTGTAGAGAACTTCTCACAGATAGCGGTACCACTCACGACATTGACAAGGAAGGATCAAAAGTTTGTGTGGTCGTTGGAGTGCGAGCAGGCTTTTGAAGAATTGAAGAGGTGGTTGACCACGACGCCTATCTTATGTTCGCCGAGTGGGACTAAAGGGTTAGAAATCTATAATGATGCTTTGGGCAATGGTTTAGGCTGTGTTCTGCTACAGCATGGGAGCCTGAAGGTTCATGAGAGCGTGAATGTTTAGCCTATGGTTCACGAAAATTGAAGGTTCATGAGCGGAATTATCCGGTCTATGACTTAGAGTTAGCGGTCGTGATATTTGCTCTAAAGCTGTGGAGGAACTTTCTATACGTTGTGAAGGTCGACATCTACACCGATCATAAGAGCCTGAAGTACCTATTGGATCAGAAGGACCTGAACATGAGGTAGTGGAGGTGGTTGGAATTCCTGGGGGACTACACCTTCGGGATACATTATGTGCCTGAGAAAGGAAATGCAGTGGCGTATGCATTGAGTCGCAGGGTTCCTGTGTGAGCCAGCTGTTTGTTGGTACATGATGAGAGTTTGTTCCATGAATTGGAGGCATTGGAGATAACTTGCATCGACAAGCAGTCTTGTGTCGAGGTGAAATTGTTTTGGACAGAGGTGCAGTATGACCTAGCTGATAGAGTTTGGCGGGCATTGGTTCAGGATAAAAGCATGAAGCTGATCTTGGATGAATCTTTGGATGGGTCAAATTCCCAATTTGCTGTTGAGGATGGACTGCTAAGGAGGCACGGTCGTCTATGCGTTCCTAGTGCGAGTAATCTTCGGGAGGAGTTGTTGTACGAGGTATATCATACCAAGTACTCAATCCACCCGGGAGCTCGAAGGTGTATAGAGACATGAATAAGTTGTTCTGATGGCCAGGATTGAAGAAGGATGTAGCAGTTTATGTGGCCAAGTGCCATACGTGTGCCTTGGTAAAGGCGGAGTGTCAGAAGCTCGGAGGTTTCTTGAAGTCCCTACCTATCCCGGAGTGAAAATTCGACAACATTTCTTTGGATTTTGTGCACGGTTTGTCAAAGTCACAGAGGGGAAACGACGTCATTTGGGTGGTCGTAGGTAGACTGACAAAGGTGTCGCATTTCATTCCAAACAGGAAGGAAGATCCGGTGGAGAAGTTAGCCAAACTCTATGTGGATAATATTGTACGATTGCATGGTGTGCCCCGTAGTGTAGTTAGTGACCGAGATTGACGCTTCACGTCGAACGACTAGAGGCTGGTGCATAGTCTGTTGGGAACTAAGTTGAGTTTAAGCACAGCCTTTCATCCGCAGACGGATGGTCAAACTGAGAGGGTCAACCGGATGATAGAGGACATGCTCTGTTTGTGCGTCTTGGATTTCGGAAAGTAATGGGAAGATCACCTGTACATGGTGTAGTTTGCATATAACAACAGTTATCAGGCGAGTATTGGAATGACACCTTTCGAGGCCTTGTATGGGAAAAAGTGTCGCATGCTGTTGTCTTTGTTGGAGAAAGGCGAATCGAAGCTATACAAACGTCAAGCGGTAGAATATGCCACTTCAATGATACGTACAGTTCAGTAAAGGTTGAAGATCGCTAAGGACAGGCAGACAAAATACTATAACTCTAAGCATAGGAACGTGGAGTTCGGTGTTGGCGACTGGCTGTATTTGAAAATCAAGTCGTTCAAGGGTGTCTCGCGGGTTCGACACTTGAAGAAGCTGAGTCCGAGATACCTTCGACCGTTTGAAATCCTAGAGCATGTTGGCGAGGCCGCGTACCGATTGAAGCTGTCAGTGGAGTTGAGTGGTCAACATGATGTGTTCCACATATCAGTGTTGCGGAAGGCTGTGCAAGAGCCTTCTCAAGTCATTGCGGTCGATCAAGTGCCGGTTGATTACGGGTTGACGATGAAGGTCAAGCAAGTATGCATTGAAGACTTGGAGGTTAAGCGACTCTGCAATAAGTAAATTCGAATGGTTAAAGTCTGTTGGGATAACTGCGGACGTGAGGAGATTTCTTGGGAGCGAGAGCAGACTATGATGGAAGAATACCCCGAGTTATTCCACTCAGCTAACATTTAGATCTTTGTGTACCTTTACATAATTTCGGGACAAAATTCTTTAAGTGGGCAAGATTTATAACGCCCCTAAAATTGTATCGAGCTGGTCGTGTCCAAGAGTATTTTTTTGGTGCCTGTATAGGGTTACACAGCCTAGGATACGGGCATGTCCAAGGCCGTGTGGTTCTTTCTGTTGGTCGGCTGTGTCCAGATAAGGACACGACAAGAAACATGGCAGCGTGACACGGTCGTGTCCAACGATACTGGAGTGTGCATACCAGTGTCACCACCTATGTTGCCAAGAGTCGTGTCGGTTGGCGTGGCGGTTACTGGTGACACGGCCCTAGTACACGAGCGTGTCAGGTTGAGACACGGGCGTGTCTCGACCCGTGTCAGTTTCTGTGCTCGACGATCGTGCCTGGATTGAGGCACACGACCTGGGACAAGGCCGTGTGTGAGGCCGTGTTCGGCCCAGATTTGTTGATTTTTGGGCGGATCTGAGCCGTTCGTTTTCTTTAATTAAGATCCAACGTCCCAGATGTGTTCCTGCTCTGTTAAGGTTGGGAATGGAGGTTTAACTCCTCATTTGCTCTTTACCTTTCTCTTTCTAAGGAGTTGGAGAGTGGAGGAAGGAGAGGGAGGATTCTGGCCGCCGGCAGAGCATCAGAGCACCGTTTTGAGAACCGAGAGCGTATCCGTGGAGGAAATTCCATTGCAAAGCCTTCTATCCGTATAGTTTTTCCATGGCGTAGAAGCGTACTACAAGGGTAACGATTCTCTACTTGTGCATGTGAAGCTCTCCTTATTTTGCATAAGGAAACCCTCTCCCGTAATTGTGCGGTGTTCCTTGGGGTTGACAGGAATAGACCCCCTTGTGCTGCATATAGAGTCCGGAAGCGAAGTACAGAAATAGGCATTGTATGTGAAGGATACCCAGACATGTTGGTCTGGATCGGTGATGTTGCATTTTGTATGATTTGCCGGAGAAGAATCAGTGTTTTGTGTTTTCGGGTTTCTACACAGTAGATTGCAGCAGGGATCCTTGGGGATTAACTCCAAGGCGCACCCGAAAATCTGAGCGGAAACGTATTTCAGCTAATTTGGCGGCCTGGGAGCCAGCCTTGTACAAAACTGGATTATGTGTTGTTTGGATTGTTGCGGGATCCGAGAGAAGCTTGGCTCGTGCGTACGTCTTAAGGTGAACTACGCGTTGTGTGCAATGGGCAAGTGGAATCGGACCCGGGCTATGTTGTTCGGTGCGAGAGACCCAAAGAGGGACTGGCCATTGGCATAGTCGGGAGCCTTAGACAGTGGTCAGAAAGACAAAAATGATCACGTTGTTGCCATTCGGGTATGGTGGTGAACCCACGTAATTGACCGAATTCACCGATAATGTGCCCTGAGTGCACGGGGTGTTTGGGCCGTGAGAGCCTACACATGTGGCGTACTATATTCGCATATTTATTGTTTAGCTGGGCTATGAAATACAGGGAAGGAGCACTGCCGTCCCGAGTAAGGGGCGGGGTCGTTATAATTTGGTCGGCTTTGGCTGACCGTTGCTTTGTTTGCCACCATGCGGTGGAATGTTGCTTGCAGGCTCTACGGAGCCGTGTGCTAAATAGAGGGCTGAAGCCCAAGTTGCTGAGCTGTCCCTCGAAGGCCAAAGAGAATAGTTGTATTTTGTTTTGTCATGTGTGGCCGGCCTACAAGCCGATGTATGGAAAACACTACTTTGTTATGTGAAACTCTTATAAGGCCAAGTTCTTTCAGTGTAGTTGTTATTTCATTCATGTGGTAGTTGTGGACATTCATGTTTGTTGATATATCAATTATGGGTTCTTTATAACTGTTTAAAAGCTTCCGCTAGAATGCTCTGTGTAGGACGAGTAGTTAAAGTTGTATGGTTTTGGTATTCTAATGTAACCCTTCTGACTGTCCATGGTATATGGCGTCGGCTTCCAGCTGGACCTTCTGTTACATTGCATACGACGGATGGGGGTGTTACACTAGAGAGAAGGCAGAGTGATGAAGGAAGAAGAAGGGAGAGATCCCACCGCCATAGCAGTTCAGAAGCTCTGATTTGCAAGCCGAGTCCGGATTTATGGTGGCAAGGTTGTTGCGGTCGCGTCCATCCATCTAGATCTTGGGCATGACAACGAAGAAATCTCAAAGGGTAATGATTCTCTACTTGGACATGTGAAGTCATCTTCCTTTTGCATAGGAAAACCTCTCCCGCGAGTGTGCGGTGAGCGTGAGGTATTTCTTCGGGTAGATATGGATTATCCCCATAGTTTTGCATATACAGTTCGGAATCAAAGTACGGACATTGGCATGGTGTGTGAAGCCCATTCGGACGGGTTAGTCTAGATTGGTGATGTTTTCAATATGCATGAATTGCCCGAGAAGACTCCATGTTGTATGTTTTCAGGTTTTTACGCAGTAGGTTACAGCAAGGAACTTTGGGGACTAACCCCAAGGAGCACCCGAAAAACTGGGTAGCAACGTATTTCTGCCAGGCACCGCGCGGTAGAAGTGTTACCGCCAGCGGTAGCTCTGTGAAAGAGTTGTTGTGAGGCATGTCTTGCGGAGACTTGGGGGCCAGTGTGTGGCGCTGCGTGCTATGGAGCCTAGCTTGGTAGCCTGAGAGCCAAACTTTTGCATAATCGGGTTATGTATTGTTGTATGATCGATACGATGAGCCTAGAGGAAGCTTGGTCCACGCCGATGACTTAAATAACATGACGGTGTGAGCAACGGGTTGAGTGGAACCGTACCCGCTGTATGTGATTCAGTTAAAGAGACCTAAGGTATGTGCCACTTACCGTTGGCATAGAGGGCGAGTCTTAGTCTTCGGCCGAAAAGAGTCAAATGCTCATGATGGTTGTCGTCGTGGGCGTGATGGTGAAGCCTCAGCTTGGACCGGATTCACCGAGAATGTGCCTTGAGAGCACGGGCTTTGTGGACGATCGTGCCTACGCTTGTGCTGAAGTGTTCTAAAATTGTACTTTCATTTATATGTTGGATTTTGCTAATACAATTGCAGGGAAGGAGCACCGCCGCCCCGAGTAAGGGGTGGGATCGTTATAATTTGGTCAGCTTTAGCTGACTGTTGCTTTGTTTTGGCACCGTGCGGTGGATTGTTCTTATTCAGGAACATGTGAGCCTAGCGACAAATAGTGGGCTGAAGCCCTTATTGTTGTGCTGGCCCTTGAAGGCCAAGGCAAAGTGTTTCTATTTTAATACTATCATGTATGGCCGGCCTGCGAGCCGATGTATGTAAAACACTTTAATTCAAGTTGAATGTTGTAAGGCCAAAAGGTCAAGTATTTTGTGTATGTTATTTCATTCCTGTTGTGGCTATAGTGGACATTCAGGTTATGTTTATGTGTTCTTCTAACTTACCTAAAAACTTCCGCTAGAATGCTCTGTGTTAGGTTTTGATAATATTTCATAGTAATTTGGTATTAATATGTAAATCAGCTAACTGTTTGTGCAATATGGCGCGGGGACCCTACCGGACATTCTGTTATATCTCATGTGATGAATGTGGGTGTTACACCGGCGAACCGCGTGAAGAGCCTGCTTGGTACAATACCGATTTAGTGAATCTGCCTCTGCTGCTGGATGAGTAGTCCACCACCTTCTAGCGTACTGAAGTTGAGTCCGCGATGTGCTGTCAGGCTTGACGGAGAGCCTGCCTACTGCTGGGAGGAGAAGCAAGTTTACCACCCTTAGGCGGACTGAGTCTGAGTATGCAACCTGTTGGCGGATAGACGGCAGGTCGCCGATACCGCTTGCGGAGCAGGCTGACAGAAGGGTCAGGTCGCACCTGCTACTGGGCAACCTGGAGGGTTCACATATTGGTTTTTCCAGAGTACAATCTGCCTTTCGTTGGGCAGACAGAGGAGTAGTTCGCCTCTGCTAGGAGGACACAGACCTTGAAACTTCCTATGTCGAACATAGACGGGCAGGTTGTTCCTGCTACTGGGCAGACACGGTGAGCTAAAGCTTACCTCCATTAATCAGATGGGACTCTGCGGACAGGGAGGATTCCTAGAATACATGTCTGCAGTTACTGCACGTAGGTCTGAGTCCACTGCCTAGCTGGGCAGTCCGCACCTGTTGGAATAGGGAGAACTACTGTAACATCCCATTTCCAACTAGACCCCTAGGTGTGGTTTTGTCCATGGCTAGGTCATGACAAACCCTAGGAAGCCAGGAATGGGCCAAGAGGTAGGAGACAAAGTGGGGAAACTCATCATCGTCTGCCAATAGTAGAACTCTGAGCAATGGTTTAGGATGACCATGGGCTACACCTTGACCTCAAGACCCTACCACAACACCCCCTAATACCTTGGGAGGCCCTTTAGAGCCATAAGGACCCAATGGGGTCAACCAAAGAGGCTCAGTTGACCAAGGTCAACCATAGCCCTTAAGGGGTCAAACTAGCTTACTTAGGGTCAATTGACCTACTTCTAGCCTAGAGGACCCCACCTATGCCCTCCTAACCCTAAAGTGAGATCAATGGGTCACTAAGGACACATTGGGGCCAGCCCTAGAGGCCAGGTTGACCCAAGTCAACTCAAGCTCCTAATCTGGTCAAAGTACCCTTATTAAGGGTATGTGACCTCCAAAGTGTAGGGTAACCCTACATAACCCTACCTAGACCTTAGGGGAAGCCAATAGGTCACCAAGGACCCATAGGGGTCAACCCAATTGGTCATGTTGACCCAAGTCAACTCTAGCCTTAAAATGGTCAAAGTGCCCTTACCAAGGGACATGTGACCACCAAGATGCCCAACCAACCCTATTCAAGTAATCCTAGATCTTAAGGGAGTCCAATGGGCCACTAAAAACCCAATGGGGTCAACCCAGATGGTCAAATTAGCCCAGGTCAACCCTAATTTAAGTCAAGTCAAACCTAGTCCAAAAGGGCTAACCCAAGCCCAAGCCACTTCTTCCTTAGGCTAACCCCATTTCCATGTTCATCATAACCAAGTGGGCTGCATTTAGCTTGAGGGGTTGACCAGTCAACCAGGGGTGACTAGGAGAGAGAAAGGAGCTCCCTCCATGTTAATGGTGGAGAGAGAAGATGGGGGAGAGGAAGGGGAGAGTGGAAAACCGGCCAAGGAGATCAACAGCCACCATTTATGGCTGCAATCAACTCCTCTAGGGAAGAGGAGTTGATTCCAGCCGTTTCCCGGCCACCAAGAGGAAGATTCAGCCCCCCCCCCCCCCCCCCACTCAACCCGAGCCAAGCCTTCAAGGGCATTAATGGCCATTGGTGTTTGGCCTCTCCCCTCCCCCAACTGATGATTTATACACCATCAGTGACATGAGAGGATCCCTTCCCATCGTTTACCTTAGGAATTCAGGCAACTTGACTGCACTGTTGCAGAAATCCGGCCGGCGGCACCACCACCATGGCAACCCGAAGATCGACTCGCATTCAGGCCGCCAGGAAGGTCCTCCTCCACTCCTTCTCTCATGTATAGATCATATCAATCAATAGGTCCACGGTTCGGGCTCAATTGAGCCCGATCCAATTCGGCATTTAAATGGATTTTCCAAAGAAATCCACTTGTCGGGTCCGCCGGAAAACGGCCCTCCGGCGGCCAAGCCGCCGCCTGGCGACGGCCACGACCTCAACGGAGGTAGTGGTGGCGGTGGCCGGCCGGGGAGGTGGCCGGGTCGCCGGCGGCAGCGTCCGGAAAGTACTCCAGGCGGGATCAATCTGGACCATCGGCTGGAGGAAGGAGATGACTGGATGCCGTCTATCCATGCGCCAAGATTCGTGCAAGGGATGCATTAAACTATAGGCTTCATATATTCTCATTTGATTTCTGTCACACCTTATATAATTAATGTATTTAATATTTAAAATTGGTTAGAGGCTCTGTATGAGGAAATGATAACCATAGGATTTGTAGCCCCTTGGGTCTACTTTATTTTAAAATTGGTTTGGACCAATATGGGTGCCTTGTCTGACCAAGGCACCCATTTTGGTGGGGCCTACACATATGGCTAGGCAGAACTTCAATTGGATTCTCACGCTTTATCTTTGATCCAAATGAGCTGAAATTTTGGAAAGGAGTCAATCTAGACCATATCTAGGAGTACACCAAAAATGGGAATTTTTGGGGACAATATTTCTATAGTTTTGGAAATTATTTAATTTCATATGATAATTTAATTAGGTGGTCTAATGACCTCCAAACCATCCCAAATTTTGGTGAGTGGTCCCTGGGCTCATGTTATGTATCTGTATAAAGTTTCACCTAATTTGGAAGTGTTTTGAATAGGTATTGACCCAACCCTAACTTTACCTTAATAAGGGTATTTTGGTCAAAAAGTGCACTTTTGATTTTGAGTGACCAAATCACCTCAACAGAGGCTGAAATTTGGGCCACTGACTTGGTATGGCACTTAGCACCTCCCCATGGAATGTGGGGTAGAGTGGAATTGATTTGCCCTAAGTTCCCAGGCCAAACCCTAAGGAAGGACCTTTGTGCCTTGTGAAGGGCATGAGCCCTAAACACCTTCGATGAACATCAAATTTTGTATAGAGGGTCCTAGGGTATATAAAACAATCTGGTAAAAATGTTAAATAATTTTGAAAAGGGTAGGGTCCACAAAACCCTAACCCTAGCTTAGGACCTAAAACTTGTAGTGTTAGTTGAGGTTAGCTAAACATCTTGAAATTTTACCAAATTTGGGTAGTGAGGGAATAAGGATATTTTGAGCCTCTGGTAATTTATTTGGGAAGTTTTGATCAATATTTGTAGCACTTCATTTGTAACCAATAGGATTGCCCTAATTAATAATTTGGCTATTGTGATCTCACTGCCTATTGAAAGGGCATGAAACATTGGAAGAGGTAGTTTTAGACCTTACTGATCATGTATGATTTTTGATAGAATTTTTGGATACCTATTTAGGGCATCTACTTCACAAGTGCATTACTTCAGTTACATACTAAATAATTCTTACAAGAGCTCAATACTTGATGACAAACTATGAAACTTGATACATAGTGTTCCTAGTTCATTATTATCATGTGGGAATTTTTGTGGAAGTTTTTGATGGATAATTAGTATACTTTGTTCATTAACCCATAAAATTGAAATTTCATGAGAAAATCAAGTATAGCCTTATTATTAAATGATAAATTATGAAACTTTTTCTAGGGTATTTGTAGGCCAGCATAATCATCCCCGAATTTGCTCTGAATTTTTGGAGGTATTATTGCTGTAAAATCTTTTAAAATGACTTTTATGAGATATCTTTGAAATTACATTTAAGGGCCTAAACCTTCCTGAAAAATTTGAAGGCTTAGAGTTGATTATGCATTTTGTAATTAACATAATTTTTTTGGAATATTATCCTGTCTGAAATTGGTACTTCATGTTCAAACTTGGGTTTTTTGGATACTAGAATAAATAAATAAATTATCAGACAAATTAGGAAAATTATGAATTTCTGTATTTATGCTACAAATGTCATTGTAGCCCTCTAATAATTATAATAGGGGTACTGGATGAGTATTTCATGTACTTCCCTTTTTACGGGTCATGTAGCTTAAGTGGTCTGCATATAGCAAAACTGCAGGAAATCATTTTGGATATGAATTAGAGCACGTGTGATGGGTCTTGATGGTTTTCCGGAAGGATAAGTAGAATGGGTTGCATCTATGGAAGATAAGTGAGTAGGGTGTGGTTTTGTCTAGGGTTTAGAGGCGTTCGGGTCTGACGAAAGATCGTACTACCCAAGGAGAGTTGGAGTCAAATCACCCTAGGATTAGCATATCGGAACATGAGGAAGTAAAGGGTAAGGGAATCAACCAATAACAAAATAAGTACCTTGCGAAAGGGAATGCTGGGCGTAATCCCAACACAGATCCTAGTGCCCCTTGAGAGCCCTTCACACGGAATACCGGGGGCAGTCCTGGGTTAACGTAAACTGTTTTAACAAGCTGGAAAGAGTCACTTAGTAATTAGGGTTGCACATTTCACAAACACTGATGGCACCGGAAGTTAGCTGGGAGCTTCGGCTCGGATGGTTAAAAGACGGATTTTGGGTCCGGGGAGCTTCGGCTCGATTGTTTGAGTCGGACGTGTTGGTCCGGGGAGCTTCTGCTCGGGTTTGATTACGCTAAATTTGCATGTGCATAAAAGGAAGTAAAAAATAAGGTGGTGGGTATTCGGTATTGGAGGGTCGATGCACCGACTCCAATACGTTGACTCGACAATTGTGGTTAGCACTTCGCCAACAGAAGTCTGGTGCGACAGCCGGCAAGAGTACGCAGGAGTCCGCTTCGTGCACCAAGCGTTGAGGCGTACGATAGGTCTGACCGGTAGTTCTTTACTGGTTTAGAGGTGGGCGAGGCCCAACCCACCGCTTCCGTCTGCCACTACGGAGGTATCCTGGGAGGTTACAGCTCCAAAAAGGGGGAACTAAAGGTCTGTGTGCACAGAGTCGGGTGTGTGTGTTGCACTTGCATGATCCATCATTACCCACTTGCATGTCATAGCATAATCGTTTCCTTTAACCTTGACACCTAAAGTATAAGTGGAATGGGACGCTTATACTTTAGGACCTACAAAATGACCCCTTGGTCTATAAGCTTGTGTGGTCAAGTTTATAAATTAAGATTAATTTTGGATATATATATTTACTGCTGTTTGATAACCGACACCCCAACGTATAAATTGGTATGAGACTTTTTATACGATGGGAGCCTTGCTGAAGACCCCTTGGCTTATGTTTTTTCACATAAGTAAAGGTTACTTTTCATATTTCAGCTTATTGTCTTTACATGCTATAGAATTTGCTAGTATAGGACCGCTGTCATCTGCTTTTGATATTCTCCACCTTTAAGTCCTCCCCTTTCTTCCTCTCTGCTCGGTGCCTAGGAGCCGTGGGGGAAGGGGCGGGGGATGATAGGACTTAGTCTTTTAGACCAACGGTTTTCGAACCGCATCATTTAGGGGATCGTGGAGACCAGCATGGAGGAGCAGCCCCAGAGACCGGTGCGCTTGGAGGTGGGGCAGTCTAGCTCTGGAGTTCATACAGCCGGGACCGTGAGTCTCGACCTTGAGTAGTTTTTCTGCTTTTGCTTCCGCATGAGTGATTTTGTAGTGAGGATATGATGTACCGGGCATAAACCCGTATTTTGCTACTCTGATGTTTTATTCTGTGGACACTCCCTTCGTGGAGTTATATTTATTATGACATGTGATTCTCTGTGGACTGTTAGTTTCCATTTACTTCATTATGCTACTTTTCTGTGATCGAATTGGCCGGCAGAATCGGCGCTTTGTGGTGATGACCCTTCAGGTTGTGAAGGAGTCACCGCAAAACGGCGGTTCTGGGCCTAAGACCCCGGTGTCGAAAGAGAAAAAAAGGGGGTCTTACAACTACTGTACGGTTAGATAAACTAACCGCGCGGCCTGCGGGGACAGGCTGTGTGAACAAGACATAGCTGTTGCACGACCTAGGTGGACACACAGAGGAGACCACCCTAGCCGCGCGGCCCGAGCGTATAGAGAAGTCTATCTGCCCAACCCAAAAGGAACACTGAGATAGGTCGCAACCTCCCGGGGGAACTTGGAGCAGTTCACGACTTGCGAGCTAGCTACCTTAGGAGAGGATCGCTGATTACTGTGTAGACATAATCCCCGCACTTTTTAAGTTTATGGGAAACTTCAAAAAAGTAGAGGTAACCCCTTAAATCGCAATCCGCTCCTCAGAAATATAGTAGAAAAGATAAGGGACAGGAAGAGATAGAACCTGATGTATCTTCTTAGGAAGGTCCGAAAATACTAATTTCTCTCCTGCGAAGGAAAAGTTATTATAAGTGAAGAAAAGTACACCCTGTGTGTGCCTGAATTGTTCTAACAAAGTGAAGAAGACTTGTGTATGCCTTTTACTGAGATCTGCAAAACAAAGGTAGGAGGGGTATAGTAAAATAATAACTTGCATGTATCGAAAGTGAACTTACAAACACCTGTTAATCTCTGCAAGAAGAAGAGGAAGGGGCGGATATGAAAGAATAATAACTTGTAAGTACCTTAGTGGAACTTGCAAACATCTGCTAATCTCTGAAAAAAGATGTGTAAGAAGCAGATATGATAGAAAAATAACTTGCAATTACCTGAAGGGAACATGCAAACATCTGTTAATCTCTATAAAAAGAAAAGTAAGAAGCAGATATGAAAGAAAAATAACTTGCAAGTACCTAAAGGGAACTTGCAAACATCTGCTAATCTTTGTAAAAAGAAGAGTAAGAAACAGATATGAAAGAAAAATAACTTACAAGTACATGTGAGGAATTTGTAAACATCTGCTAAAATGTGCAAGAAGAAGTGTAAGAAGCAGATATAAATGAAAATAACTTGCAGGTACCTGAGGGGAACACGCCACATCTGCTAATCTATGCAAAAAGAAGAGTAAGAAACAAATATGAAATAAAAATAACTTGCAAGTACCTGAGAGAAACTTGCATACATCTGCTAATCTCTGCAAAAAGAAGAGTAAGAAGCAGATATGAAACAAAAATAACTTGCAAGTATTTGAGGGGGACTTGCAAATATCTTCTTATCTCTGCAAAAGAAGTGTAAGAAGCAGATATAAAAAAATAACTTGCAAGTACATGAAGGGAACTTGCAAATATTGATGCATTAAGGAAGATATAATTGAATAGTAGGAGGAATATCCAACAAACCCAGCTACTAACCGAAAAATAAACTGAGCAGAATCAAGTTGGGATCAAGCCACAACAATAATTTTCCTGAGTGGTCAGATATGATTCCTCAATATGAAATCCAGATAGACTAGATGAAAACACTTTGATTAGACTTCAATCGTAAGGTTTGTCGATAAATATAACCTGATTCTTTGATTGAATAATCGGTGCCAAGAATATTAATAAGCATGGTAGAGGCACTATTAATCACCATATGGAGGAATTTTATATAAGCATAGTATATAAAATGAGTATGAACATGAAATATGATGCCACAAATCCTTCGGATAGGTCGGATTTAACCTGTTAACTTGAAAGATGACAGTTCACAAAAGAGGAGAAAATGCAGACGAACCACGCTCCCTTGGAAGGGAACTAAAAGGAAAAATAGAATCCTAAGAAGGAACGACGGACGCGCTGCTCTCATACATTAGGATACAAGCATCGACGATCAGTTAGGACAGGTGCGCCAAGTGGTATATAGCATTGCTCGCCCTAAAGGATCAACGGTGTTGGGGGTCCCCTTAAGGCAGGGCTTGAGAGTACTTTGGAGTGTTCGACAATCACAACATGAGATGATCACAGAGACAAGGCTACTCCCGGGGGCCATTGCTTGCCAAACAGCAATCATCTTAGCTGTAATGTATCCCTAATAGAGCATAGTAGAGCTAACACACTGGGACCTCCCTTGATGCATGCTGTATGTAAATACCGTCTAGGATATGAAGCCTTGATGTCCACCTGCATAGATTGAACGGCTCCCACTACACAAATGCGAACACTCCCCTCTATATGTGGTCATCGTGGTGTTACACCAGAAACCAATGTCACAACCCACATTTTCTCAACATTTAAGTTATATTAGGGTAAGAGAAAATACACGTCTTGATGCCACGACATGCAGGGGATAACTGCAGACGCCCAGGCAAGACTCCAAACTCTACAAGTTAAATGAAATCCATAAGTTATTAAGTAAAAAATAGTTTAAATTTATATGGTCGTATCCCTCGGCACAGTGGATCAACTAGTCCTCGAGTAAGAGTATAGTTATATGCTGCGAAAATATTTTAATTATGTTGGATTAACATCCTACACGAGCATAAACATCCCTGAAGGACAACTTGAAGTATGGAAGACTCTATATTTATTATAAGTATAGAAATAGTTTTTATGTTAGTTAGAAAGTAGCATTATAGGTTTAGAAAGGTGGCATGTATGAAGTACTAATAGTAAATGCTTTTTGTAAGTTAAAATACAGAAAGTTATTTAATTGAAGGTTAGAAATCACCTAGAGGGGTGGGGGGTGAATAGGTCTTTGAAATTTATAGCTTCTTTTGTGTTTTCTTACTACTCTATCTAGAACTTGTCCTTTTGTCCTGCAATAAGAAAGTAAAACAAACACACATAGCAAGCACACAAGTATTTATAGTGGTTCCCCAATTGGATACATCGACTTTTCCTCCCACCTTTCCAACTAACTTGTTGGACAAGGGACAAACTCTAGCACTATGCTCTTTAGAGCTTACACTTCAGGCCCACATACTTAATCTCAGTATACAACAGCACACCTATACTCAGTACCCCTCTAGGTACCTATCTCAGATCCACACTATGATCCTACCATAGAGAGATAAACTCTCCAGCCTCAGGGTATAAAGCCTTCAAGCAACTCAGATCCACTTGGATCCTACCATAGAGAGATAAACTCTCCAGCCTCAGGTTATTAAGCCTTGCAGTAGCTCAGATCCGCGTGGATCCTACCACAGAGAGATAAACCCTCGAGCCGCAGGCTATTTAAGCCTTCCGGCAGCTCAGATCCACTTTGAACCGACGATAGAGAGATAAACTCTCCAGCCACAGGCTATTAAGAATTCCAGCAGCTCAGATCCATTTGGATCCTACCACAGAGAGATAAACTCTCCAACCTCAGGCTATTAAGCATTCCGGCAACTAAGATCCTACTTGGATACTACCACATAGAGATAAACTCCCCAGCCTCAGGCTATTAAGCCTTCCAACAACTTAGATGTAGGAAACCTGAATTGTACTGTAAAATAGTTACAAGTTTCGAGAAGAAAAAGAAACAAAAATAACTCTGAGATTAAATCCTTGAGTTTGCTCTGTTGTACTGAGAAGATATCAGTCCAGCTAACTTGATGTAGATGGGATGAGTCTTCTTCTATAGCTATCTTCTCTCTTGATGCACATGTGAGCAGCTATCTGCTATTGAGTGGATCAACCAGCTTGCTTTGTTCTTGAGAAAACCAACTTGATGAGCAGGAAGTGCTCCAGTTATCTTCTTCTTGCCTTTTTTGCTATCTTGGCTGGACTTCAGCTTTCAATCTTGATCTGAATAAATGTCTAGCCTCCTCTTACTTTTTCTTTTTCTTCTTTTAGCGTTTGATGAGCAGGTATTGGTTAACCCTAACCCTTTATTGTGTCCCCTTTTATATGCGTTGATTTGAATCAACGACAACATAGTATGTGGGCCCATCAAGGATTGTTGAGCACCAACTCCATCAGAAAGGGACAAAACAACTTTTGACGCTGTAGCAGCTCTCACGTAACAGCTTTCTGCAGAGTTGACTTTGATGACATCAGCAGTGGTCATCAACATCTGGACTTAGAAAATTTCCTGAATCTCGTCAACCATTGAGTGATGTTGAGATAATCAATTCCATCAGCCTTAACTCTCAGCGCTTCTGGACTTAGAAAATTTCCTGGCTTTGTCTCGGCGGTTTTGTGTCAGTGGTCTCAGCGGTCTCAGCAGTTTTCCATTATTAACTGAGACAAGCCTTTATCTCGGCGCTGTCCTCTTATCTTTTGTCTCAGCGGTTTCTTTCTTTAATTGTCTCAGGGGATTTATCTCAGCGGTCTCAGCGGTTTTTTATTTATCAGCTGAGACATTCTTTATTTCAGTGCTTTCCTCTTCATTGGAAGTGTTGAGTAAACCCGCTTCACTCAACGCTTCTGGACTTAGAAAAATTCCAGCTAATGTAATTCTCAACTATTTACCTTTTGACTGTCTCAGTGCTTCCTGCTTTATTTAGAAGCATTGAGTGAACTTGCTTCACTCAACGCTTCTGGGCTTAGAAAGTTTCCAGCTCACTTTGTCTATGCTGCCTCAGCTGTCTCAATGTCATCTTCTCAGCTGTCTCAACTGTCTCAACGCCATCCTCTCAGCTGTCTCAACTATCTTAGCAGTCTCAATGCCTTCTTCTCAAAGGACTCAGCGCTTATTCCTTAGACAGATTTTCTGGCTTTAACATGATAAGCTTTGAGCTCAGTTCGACGGACCGCAACCAGAGCTCTATGAGCTTGATATTCTCAGTACTCTCAGTATTTTTGCCTTAGCCGATTTTTCTCTTGCATCAGCTTGACAAGCATTGGGCTGAGCTCGATGATCTGTAACTTGAGCTCGACGAACGTCGATCTATGTTCGACGAATTTAGTATCCTAATTTCTTAAGATTATGCTGAGTTTAGCTCGACGATCAGTCAACAGATTTCGACGAACTTTGAGCTGAGTTTGACAAAATTTGAGTTTACTGCTCAACTCATTTTTCTTTACTTGTCTAATCATGGACTACCTGCATTCATGAACTAAAGAATACAACAAATACAGTTTGCCCCTTATCATGAATATTGATTCTTCTTCAAATCCTAAATAACATTGTAGGGCACAATGCCCAACAATCTCCCTCTATTTGAAGAAGGCAGAACACATATCCATGCTAAGATGCATCAACATAAGAAATATCAAAATAGATCTGATGAACATATTGTTATGACCACTAGCCATCTCAGTACTGGAAAACTCCCCCTAAATGAGATGACTTAACACTATGATTGTGAGTTCTGAATTATCAATTATTGACAGCGTAATAATATGATTAAGGTATATCTAATCATTGAGTTAGAAAGATAACAATAGTAAATTAAGAAATCTGTCAAGAAATAGCATATTTACCAACCACGGATATACAAGTGAGAATTTTAAGTACATTAGACACAACAATGAATTGAGGGCCAAATCATATTAATTTCATTGATATAGTTTTGAAATTTTTATATTGTTGGTATACATTACAAGGCAAGATGTGATAATTTAAACAATCCTAAGCTAGCAGCATTCTAACAGCTGTTCCTTGATGAACTTGCACCAGCATCCATGGTTGCAGCAGTCTTCTTCAAGGTTTAATCTTTTTCCTTCTGCCTCTTGAAGTAGAGGAATGGCTTTGGGATGTATCTTGAAGGCATTCTCTTAGTATTGCTTCTCCTTACCAGATTTTCTTTAAATACTCTTTCTCTTAACGAATTTCTTTCCAGATGTTTTAACCTTTCCTCTGAGGGATAAACACTATCAATGTTCTTTAGAATTTGTCCATGGCTGATCCAAGCATTTATGATGATATACTCAGAGGCATAACTTAGTTGTTCATAATCAGGATCATTTCTATTTTCAGCTCTTCTCTTGGCCATGAACTCTTCAGTCATCTGAATCCCTTCCCATTTTCTTCTGGCAACAAGTTATGCATCCTGTGCAAGTCTAGCATGAGCTGGGAAGTCTAAAGTCTCTGGCCTTTGTTTATCCAGTAGAGGCAGATGCAGTGCAACCCTAGTGCCTTGAATTACTTTGAAAGCATGATCTTCAATGAGTCCTGCAGTCTTAGCATGGCTGCTCTCCCCCTTTTTGCCTTCTTCAGATATAGTCTTTTGCAGTAATGTGGTGGTAGCTTCAGTTTGATGTAATAACTACTGAAGTATTCTCTCATTGTCATTAAGGAGCTCATTTTTCATTAGCATTGCCTGCTCCATAGAGTGGAAAGCTGCATTGGTCACATCCTGATTTATATGATCTGCTGGACACTTGATTAGTTCATCACTTGCACTCACAAAATTTTTGATATATCCAATGTCAATTGCAGAGAATTACTGGCTTGTTTCTATGGACTTCATGAGGGTAGTCAGCTTTATGCCAGCAGTTCCAGCCATGTCAAACCATGTAGTGACCTGTTTATTTAGGTGAGAGGTTTCTTCTTTGCATTCCTTGACTTCACTTAATAGCTCATCCCTCAGCTTGGCAACAAAGTGGTCAACATACTCCTTGAGGGTTGTTGTCTGAGCATCCATCATTGCTTTGATTTAGTTCAGGAATCCCTCATTGGAGATGGGGGTAGGTGAGGTATGGCTCATGGTAGGAGGTGTAAAAATCTGAGTAGGGATCTGAGAAGGCTCCCCCTTAGCTACAACATCTATATTGGAAGGTATTTCCTTAGCTAAAGTTGTAGTAGTATTATAAGTCAAGAGGGAATGAGTTTTACCTGTAGTAGGTGCAGACACAACTATCTTATTGATAACTTGATCCAAGTTCGTCACATCCAACTGTTAATGCTCCCCCTCAGACTGAGCATTTTTCTCTAGGCTGGACTTATCAAGATAAGTGTCTAATGTATAAAGAGTCTCCTAGTTATCTTCTACAGCTGGCATATCATCAACTGCTACAGCTTCATCAGTATTATTCTTGTCTGCCCCATCCTTTTCAACATTACCTTCCTCAGCAACATTCTTAGAGATTTCTCCTGACTTAGAGCTGGCATAGATTTTATCAAAATGCATAGCAACATCTTGAAGTTGAATGTTTATAGAAGATTAACGGAGGGATAAGTCAACCAGCATACCAACATCAGCTGGAGAGGATGAATCAAGTACTGGTTCAAGGATGGAAGGTCTTTCTTCCTCAGAGGGTTTCTTCCTTGTGCCGTTGGAGGATTCTGTTATTCCTATAGGTTGGCCCATAGGTAGGACTCTAGAGAATCTATCCAAAATTTTTATGTCCATTTTTTTAGGTACTGAATCTTCACCCCCTATTCCTGTGTGAAAGAATCAGGATAGTTGTTCAATAGGTACAAGGAAATGATTCTGCCCATATTTGGATAGGATATGTAGTCTACTATTCTCTGATATATGAGAGAGGTCCATGAGGTCTTTTTATTTAGTATAATTCTGGTCATGACTACAAACATGAACCTGGAGATGGTGTCATGTGATCCAGGTTTGCAGTTGAGGGCTTTCCCTACAATGTTTGCTAGCAATTTCCCTCTTTAATTGAAGAATTTCATTTTTAGAGACCCAAATTTGGCCTCAGAGTATCCACACCATAAGAGAGCACTATCTTTGTCCGTGTCGGCGAGCTCTTCTTCCTTGCAAGGGTTGACGGAGGGGAAATGAAGTGCTTTTCCTAACCTCTTAGGGTTTACATTACTTTTGATGTCTTCAATCTTAGACCTGAGAGAGTTTTGAGATGGGGACATCTTAACGTTTGAGAAGAATTCCACAACCTCATTTTTAAGAATAGTGGAGTGTTCGGAAAGGGTGTATTCTAGGCTAGCAACCTCAATCATCCTTAATAAGCCTTAATATCAGGAGTGGCATGATTGAATATATCCATCACTATTTTGTATCCATCCTGAAGCTCCTTGATGAATTTGGCGCCATTGAAACAGAGCGGCAAGATGCTGAGTCGGTTTCAATCTCGACGGCTAGAGTTCAGGCTTTGGAGAGTGAAGTGGTTTTTCGTTTCTTGCCGACTTTATATATTTAATAAGTGGATTTAATTAATTTAAATAAGTTTTTCATTTGACTATTAAGTTTAGTATTTTCGACTTTATGGAATGCCCGACAATTATGCTTTTACTATATCACATAGCTTTTCTTTTAATAGTTCCAAGCATGTTTAATTTTTGGTTTTCTTAATTGGTTGGTTGTACATTTTTCTTGATTTAGTCCAAACTTTGTCAAGATAAATAGAGGGGGGGGGGCTAACATGTTAATGGGTCTAACAAGTTAATGGGCCAGTTCTACTGTCACCCAATTTATGCACTGTTTTGCCCTAAGGCTTGCTAATAAGTTACTTGTGTTTTTTAAGTAAATTACAAATAACTCTTGCAAAGCAAAATCTTGAAAGAATTAACATTGTAGTTGATTGAATCACTGTTTTACTATTTGCTTGATTGGATTCATCTTTGAGCACAATTAACAAAACTCAATCAAATGGCAAGAAAAATCTCTATAAGAGAGAGAGAGAGACATACTTTGAGTCTTATTTCCTCTAGCTTTTGAGGATCACTTACTTGATAGCCTCAACCTTGATTTGTTGCCTTTTCTGGTGCATATTCCTAGAGCACCTATCCTATCCCAGAGATTTGCCTGGAACACTCACTGTCCAAATACTAAGTCTTAAGTGGATAGGTACTTGGACTATCCTGCAAAATAGAGTTCATTTACCCCCAGGCACCCAATGATAATTGGGTCCTAGGTTCTTAATAGCATCATAAAACCTATGCCCAACTCTCTTCCTGGGCTGAGCACCCAACTGTCACTAGTCACATTCAGGTTATGTCAGCAGTCAATGGCATAGTGATCCACTTTCCCACAGCACCAACATTTATGAATGTTGTATCTTCTCTTTAGGACAACATAGAATTGCTGTGCATGAGAGAAGTGAGCAGTACCAGACTTTGTTGGATGAGCATTGCATGAGGCTGCCCCTTTCTTTTTGAGTGAAGGTGTTGTGGTTCTAAATACAGCTGGTCCAGTAGGGGCAAGTTGTATTTTTGGAGCCTGCCATCTGGTGGACTCACTCATTTCTTTAGATAGAGGATACTTAGATCCAAATCTAAAGGCTTTCTCCTAAACCTTGTGGCTAGAGTGATAGTGTCACTCTTTCTTGGATCATGTGCCTTCACCCCACTGGTGGAGCACACATTTAATTGACCCTTCTGGTGTAGTGCAAACTTGACAGTTTTAGAAGGTGTATTGGCCTTCTGAAACACTATCTTCTTATTAGGGCAATCAGATTTAACGTGGTGATTGATGTGATCAATACCTAGCTTCTTAGGTACTTGGCAAGTTGCAGCTTTTGGCAACTGACCCTGTGACTGAGAAGGGCTAATCACAATCCCCAACCTCTCTGAGAACTTTTGTTCCAGATATCTGATGTGCTTCTTCTTTTCTTCTAGAAGCATGGTCTAACACTCAAGATTTTTCTTGAGCTCAGACATCTCATGACGTTTATTATAAAACTCAATAGATTTATTATTATAGAGAGTTTTATAAGGCCTAAAGACCTCTAATTCCTTGGCTTGACTCTTGACAAGTAATCTGCTCTCCTTTAGACAAATAGGAGTAGTCCAAACTTGTCAATCAATTGATTGACATCAGTCACAGATTCATAGCATTCTTCATCACAAGATGAAGATGCACCAGTATTTGGACTAGTTTCAAAGTCAGAGAAAGATATAGTATTTGAGAGAGATTGTACCTTGATTGATTTTTAATCTTCCTGACCTCTCTCTTCTGCGGACATTGCCATCAACCCATGGTATCCATAGATTTATTCATCCTCCTAATTGTCACAATCTGAGAGTGACAGAGGGGCCCTGATTCCTATCCTCGCAGCAGGATATTCCACTTCTTCTTCTGGATTTGCTGCAACTGATATCAGCCCTAAGTTGGCTTCTTCCTCTTTATCTTCAGAATCTGAAGATGAAGAATCTGTCCAACTTCTCTCTATCTTGGTCACAAAGGACTTTTTCTTCTTCTTATTGTTTTCAGACTCTGAGCCACTGTTAGAAAGACTGACTTTCCCAGTCCTTTCCATATAGTCAGTGAGAGAATCCCACATCTCTTTGGCTGAATTGCAGTGGACCACTCTCATGAGGGTTGAGTCATCCATGAAACTCACCATGATGTGTTGTGCCCTCTTATCCATAGATACAAGGTTGATTTCTCCTTCAAACATCTATGCATAACTCTTTGGAGTCTGGATGCTTGCATCTGAAGTTGAGAGCTGCATGGGGATGAAAGGACCTTCATGAACTATTGCAAGCACCCTAGGATTAGTGGCTACCATGATATGCTTGACCCTTTCTTTCCAAGTCTTAAAGTTCTCCTTGTTACAGACTTGAAGCTCCATTCCTTGTGGTTCTCTTTTGAACCTACAAGTGTAACCCTTTTAGCTAACCTTGGAGGTATTCTCAGATTGTTAAATCCTTTTTGAGTAACCTCCCTCTGATATCACTTGAAAGTTATTTATTTGAAGGTTAGTTAATCACCTAGAGGGGGGGTGAATAGGTCTTTGTAATTTATAGCTTTTTTGTTGTTTTCTTACTACTCTATCTAGAGCTTGTTCTTATGTCCTGTAATAAGAAAGTAAAACAAACACACACAGTAAGCACACAAGTATTTATAGTGCTTCTACATTTGGGTACATCCACTTTCCCTCACACCTTTCCAACTTACTTGTTGGACAAGGCACAAACTCCAGCAATATGCTCTTTAGAGCTTACACCTCAGTCCCATAGCCTTACTCTCAGTGTACAGCAGCACACCTACACTCAGTACCCCTCCAGGTACTTACCTTAGATCCATACTTGGATCCTACCACAGAGAGATAAACTCTTCAGCCTCAGGCTATTAAGACATCCAGTAACCCAGATCCACTTGGATCCTACCACATAGAGATAAGCTATCCAGCCTCAGGCTATTAAGCGTTGCAGTAGCTCAGATCCACTTGGATCCTACCACAGAGAGATAAACTCTCTGACCTCAGGCAATTTAAGCATTTCAGTAGTACAGATCTACTAGGATCCTACCACAGAGAGATAAATTCTCCAGCTTCAGGCTATTAAGCCTTCCAGCATCTCAGACGTAACGCCTCCATTTGTCATATGGAATATAACGGTGGGTCTGGCCGAGGCCCCACGCCATATTTCATAGACAAATGGCGGAATTACGTATGAATATCAAAATCATGTTCTACTCGCATCCTAACTTAGAGCATTCTAGCGGAACATTTTAAGTTGTAAGAGCTCATCACAACGAATGTCCACTAAATATAAAAACCATACAGTTATATATATCACCAGGAATGTATACAAATACACACGCTCGTGGCGTTAAGGCCTTGCAAGATGCTCTTTATAAAATATACAGCTTCATACATCGGCACGCAGGACGGCCACACATGAAATCCAAGAATTCTTCGCACGGCCTTCAAGGGACTTTAAGCAGCAATGGCTTCATTCCGCTCAATTCAATTCAACCTGTTAGCACCTGCAATTAGACATCCACCCCAAGAGCGGTAAAAAAAGCAACGGTCAGCATTAGCTGAACAATTATAACGACCCTACCCCTTACCCGGTGCAGTGGTTCCTTCCCTGTATGCACTGCACTCATAATATCTTTCAATCACAACAAGTGCTCTCAGGCACAACAATATCACAAACGTAGACCTCTGCCAGACGCTCCTTACACTCAGGGCACATTATTGGTGTACCGGATATGCCAGTTGCCCACCATTGAGCAGAGGTTTTTAAAATGTTGGGTAGCCGGTCCTAGTCGACCAGCACGGATGCTGGCGACATTCCTCCCATCCCACTCCGAGGTGCTAACCTCAGAGCAAACTTGAGCATTTCCAATTCAGATCGACCCACCATTGTGGTGCAGCAAGTCGGGTCTGCCTCACGTCCTCCCAAGCCTTGCCACCAATCGATCTCCCAAAACAACCAGGGGCAGGTTAGCCTTTTCCCGTGCTCAAACCGTCAGTAGCGCACCACTTGATGTGGGTCGGCTTTCCCTCCTGATTAGCCGCAGCTTTCCGCTCTCTCACAGCAAATAGCGCTCACACCACAAGGAGCTTACGCAAAGCATCCAAGATCAGAATACAGTTCACGCAGAGCTTACAACAAAAGGAGCTTACACTCATAATTCACACGCATCCATACGACACACAGAGTCTTCTCCGGTTCACACATAATCATAACCAATCCAGACTAACCATCTGGATGGGCTTCACACAGCATGCCTATACCGTACTACACACTTCCGGCTCTAGATGCAGACTTAACTTGGAATCACTTACACTTTCCACCTCTTGGTGGAGGATCCCATACGTATGCATAAAGAAATGACTTCGCTTGTCTAAGAAGGAGATCGTTACCCTTAACGATCGCTTTGGAGCCATGAGATCTAGCCGGATGGAAATCACCGCCACGGCCTTGCCTCCACGAATCCATACTCGGCTCATAATTCAGCACGCTGAAGCTTCTCCAGCAACCGTCTCCCTTCTCCGCTTCCTTCCTTGCTCTCTCTCTTCTCTCCACTTCTTTGAGAAGGCGAAATGGCTAAACATGAATGAGATTATCCCTTCATTCTCGGCCTTATAATAGAAGGGAAGGGCTAGGACCCTTGGATCCAAGGTGAGGGAAATGAACGGCCGCGATTTGCCCTCAAATCTATATTTTTGGGCTGACATGCCCTGTGACATGCCCGTGTCATAGGCCGTGTCCCTTAAGCAATGCACGAACCGCCTTATCCAGAATCGGACACAGCCATGTGACATGCCCATGTCACATGGCTGACACGCCCGTGTCACACAGTACACGCCTGTGTGGCATGGCATGTCCCACAAGCAGTACACCACAATGCAACATGAGCGGGACACGGCCGTGGGACACGCCCGTGTCCCAGGCCGTGTACCCCAAGACACACCCATGTCCACCAGCACACACATCCCTGGCTGATCTAGAGAAGGACACGCCCTGTGACATGCCCGTGTCACTGGCCGTGTACTCAACTTGCCTCGTCGCTCGACGATCGTCGAGCGCAGTTCATCGACCAGAAGAGGACACACCCTCTGAAATGCCCGTGTCGCAGGGCGTGTTCCCTCTCGAGAACTTCTCAAGTGCATTTCATCGAGCACTCGAGTTGCTGCTCAACCCGAGCATGACACGCCCTGGGACATGCCCGTGTTCCAGGTCGTGTCTCCCAACCTGAACACAAATTGGGATTTGGTGTGTTACAACCCTCCCCTCCTTACAAAAAATTTCATCCCAAAATTTCGCTCAACTATAGATATCAACACAACCACGTCGTTCCTTAACAAAATGACCCGGGTTAGAGCTCAGAGGCCGCACCTTGTCTCTCCCCACAGCTTCGCAAAAAACAAGTCATTGCAGCTTGTCTTGTCCTAGGCCATGTTCCCTGTCTCGACACATCGTCGAGTGAAAATGTCGACTTCCCGGGTCGATTATCGACACGAGCTCGCATGCCCTGAGACACGCCCGTGTCTCAGGACGTGTTTGCTGCTCGACGATCGTCGACTCCAAAATTCGTCGACCTCTCGGCCAAATCATCGACTCGAGCCTGACACGCTCTGGGACACGCCCGTGTCCCAGGCTGTGTGCCCCCTGCCAAATACCAAATTTTGCCCAAAATGCCTCTCGTCGCTCTTTTGAGTTGCGGGGCGTTACAACTCTCCCCCTCTTAAAAGAATTTCGCTCACGAAATTACATAAAGGAAAGATAAGCATAAAACTTAAACGGTACCTGAGCAAAACAACTCCGGGTACACCTCAAGCATAGTCTGCTCTCGCTCCCAAGAGAGCTCCTCCCGAACATAATTGTCCCAACGGACCTTGACCATCCTGATATCTTTATTGAGTAGTCGCTTGACTTCCGAGTCCTCAATACGTACGGGATTGACCTTCGTCGTCAACCCACTATCAACCGACACTTGATCGACCGCGATCACTTGCGTTGGCTCTTGAACTGCCTTCCGTAGCACCGATATATGGAATACATCCTGTAGACCACTAAGCTCCAATGACAGCTTCAACCGGTACGCTGCTTCACCAGTCCGCTCCAGAACCTCAAACGGTCTCAGGTACCTCGGGCTTAGCTTCTTCAAGCGCCGCACTCGCGAGGCACCCTTGAACGGCTTGATCTTCAAGTACACCCAATCGCCAACAGCGAACTCCATATTCCTGTGCTTGGCATTCTAGTACTTAGCCTGGCGGTCCTGAGTGATTAGCAACCTCTCCCGAATGTTTCTCAACAGAGAAGTAGCATCCTCCACCTCTAGATGCTTGTACTACTTTGACTCGCCTGTTTCCAACCATGACAACGACGTGGGACATCTTCTACCATAAAGGGACTCGAAGGGCGCCATTTGTATGCTTGTCTGGTAGCTATTGTTGTACGTGAACGCCACCAAGTACAAGTGGTCCTCCCACTGCTTTCCAAAATCCAGGACGCACATGCGAAGCATGTCTTTCATTGTCCTATTGACCCTCTCGGTCTGCGCATCCGTTTGCGGATGAAAGGCTGTGCTAAACCTCAGCTTTGTTGCCAACATTTGCTGCACCAGCCTCCAATCATTGGACGTGAAACGCCCATCTCGGTCACTCACGATGCTGCAGGGCACACCATGAAGCCGCATAATATTATCTACATACAACTTTGCCAATTTCTCAACCGGGTTATCCTTCCTATGCGTAATGAAATGCGACACCTTCGTTAGATGATCTACGACCACCCAAATGGAGTCGTTCCCCTTTTGCGACCTTGACAACCCGTGCACAAAGTCTATAGTAATGTCGTCGAACTTCCACTCCGGAATAGGCAAGGATTTCAAGAATCTTCCCGGCTTTTGGCATTTCGCCTTCACCAAGGCGCAAGTTTGACACTTCGCCACGTAGAGCGCCACATCCTTTTTCAGTCCTGGCCACCAGAACAATTTCTTAACATCGCGGTACATCTTCATGCTCCCCGGGTGAATTGAGTACTGGTATGATGCGCCTCGTACAACAATTCCACCCGCAAATTGCCCACGCTTGGGACGCATAGACGACCGTCTTTCCAAAGTAATCTGTCCTCCACAACAAATTGGGAATTTGACCCATCTAGAACCTCTATCATGAGTTGCTTCATGTGGACATCCATATCCAACGCCTGCCGAATCCGATCAGCCAGGTCATATTGGACTTTATTCCAATTCAATAATGCTTCAGCACTTGATTGCTTGTCTACGCAAGAGATCTCCAACGCCTCTAACTCCCGAACCAACCGCTCGTCATGGACCGATAGCTAATTGGCTTGAGCTGGGGCCCGGCGACTAAACGCGTCCGCAACCGCATTGCCTTTACCAGACACGTAGTGGATCTTGAATGTATAGTCCCCCAGGAACTCCATCCACCTACGCTGCGGCATGTTCGTATCTTTATGATCCAGTAAATATTTCAGGCTCTTGTGATCGGTGTAGATATCAATCTTCACACCGTACAAATAATGTCTCCATAGCTTCAATGCAAAAATCACGGCCGCTAACTCCAAGTCATGGACAGGATAGTTCCTCTCGTGCACTTTCAGCTATCCCGAGCCATACGCTATAACCCTTCCATGCTGTAACAGCACACAACCCAAGCCATTGTCTGAAGCATCGCTATAAATCTCAAAACCTGCGGTCCCACATGACGAACTAAGAACTAGCGACGCGTTCAACCGACACTTCAACTCCTCAAAGCTCACGCGCACTGCGATGTCCAAACAAACTTCTGCTCCTTCCTCGTCAAAGTAGTGAGAGGTAATGCTATCCGCGAGAAGTTCTCTACGAAGCGCCTATAATAGCCGACAAGCCCCAAAAAGCTCCGGACTTCCGCTACCATATAAAGCTCATGCCACTCTCGTATCGCAACGATCTTCGCCGGATCCACTGCAATACCCTCTCCACTCACTATATGACCGAGGAATGCCACTGAGGACAACCAAAACTCGCATTTCGAGAACTTGGCATACAATTGATTCCTCCTCAGCGTCTCCAAAACCAAATGAATATGCCTGAGGTGATCTTCCTCACTCTGCGAGTACACCAAAATATCGTCGATGAAGACGATCACAAAATCGTCAAGTACTCCCTGAAGGTCCTGTTCATCAAATCCATGAACACCGACGACGCATTAGTCAGCCCAAACGGCATGACCGTAAATTCTTAATGCTCGTATCTTATACTGAATGCTATCTTAGGGATATCACTCTCCCTTATCCTCAGCTGATAGTAACCATACTTGAGATCCAACTTAGAGTACACCGTCGACCCGACCAACTGATCAAAAAGATCATCGATCCTTGGGATTGGGTACTTGTTCTTTTCCATTAGCTCATTTAACTCCCGATAATCAATACAATGTCTTAAGTTCTCGTCCTTCTTCTTTACAAATAGGACCGGTGCGCTCCAAGGCGACGAACTTGGACGCACAAACCCTTGCTCCAACAAATCTTGAAGTTTCACCTTCAGCTCCGCCATTTCCTTAGACACTAGCCGATACAGAGATCGTGACACAGGCTTCGCACCTGGCGCTAGCTTAATTGTGAAATCTATCTCCCATTGAGGCGAGTCTCCCGGAAGATCGGCGGGGAACACATCAGGGTACTCAGCTACCACTAAAATACTATCCAACGTAGGCTTCGGCTTTGCAACCTCCAATAGTGTAAAGAACAGCTCTGCACCAGCACGAACCGCCTTCACCACCTAAAGAGCAGACATCAACGTCTTGCTCGACCCTTTCAAGCCCGTAAAAGTCATCTCACGACTTGCTCCCAACTTGACTTCCTTGTGACTGCAATCAATATAGGCTTGCTGCTCCGAGAGCCAGTCCATGCCAAATATAACGTCAAACTCCACCAACGGTAGTAACGATGCTTGCAGATCGAACTCTTGATTCCCAATACGAATATTAACACCGCAGATTTTATCCACGTACATCGAACACCCATTCAGTAACAACACATCCAACTTGTCCTTCGCCATCGAAAAAGATACTCTGATGCACGATATGAATCCTTCGGACAAGGAGTGTGAAGCTCCCGTATCAAAGAGTGCTCTCACCGGAAAACCACAAATCAAAACAAATCCTAAACAAGCAATGGTAGGTAACATACGCAAAACAAGTATTTAAAGAAATTTAACTTGTTACAAATTAAACCGTACCTGTCACCACATCCGCTTGTTTGATGGCCTCCTGTTGGCCAAAATTACAAACCCTTGGTTGAGCCATTGCATACTGGGACGCTGTTGACTCCACTGCCTTGCCCTTCTCTTCATAAGTCGCTCCCGACTTCATCTCGGAGTTGGGACGTCCGCTCCAACAGTCACGTGCAAAGTGCCTCGGCTTCCCACAAGTAAAACATGTACTCGGGGTCCGACCCGTAGTTGCCCCAGAAGCACCGGAAGATGGAGCTGGACCCGAAGTCCTAGCCTTCTTAAAGAACTTACGCTACCCAGACTTTGAGTTAGCCGGCACATTGAACTCAGACTTCTTATCACCCAATCTTTTCTTCGCTTGAACATTCTTCATGTCCTTCTCCAAGGACCCGGCCGTGTTGACCAAGGTCAAGAAACCCTGCGTCATAAGTCCCGAGATTAGTAGCCTCAAGTCATCTCTCAGACCATCATAGAATCGGTTTGTCTTGTGCTCCTCATCAGCGATGGTGGAGCTAGCATACCGACCCAACCGAGTGAATTCATGGAGATACTCATCCACGCTACTCTCTCCTTGTACCAACCTCTGGAACTCATTCTCCAAAGCTATCCTCTGAGCCGAAGGGAGGTGGTACCTAGCCAAGAACAGTCTTGAGAACTCCTCCATCGAGACGTCTGTAAGTTGCCTTCTACTCAATAGATCCAGCACCAAACCCTCCCACCACAGACTAGCGTCTCCATCCAACAGGAACGTAGCTATAGTGGTCATCTGCCACTCCTCCGTCTCCGTCGCTGCCAAGACTCAGTCTTCCCAAGTTCCAAACCCCGAGAATACCAGAGGATTAAAGCTCATGACATGTTTGCGTTGTCTCTCGGTTGCCCTCCTCGGCACCAATGGCTCCACTACTGCCTGCTCCACTCTTCTCGACTCAACCTCTGCAAGAGCTACCTGCTCCATCACAGGAGCGGGCTGATGCATTTGCCTTGCAGGCTGCGCATTGATCATGGCAAACACTGCTTCGGCAACCAATCGTATGGTTTCAGCCGATGGAGGTGTTGTAGGAGCGTCATTTGGTGCACTACTAGCCTCAGAAACTCGGCGTTCTGACGACCCAACACAGCTTCTAGTCACCTGTAGTGGTACAAAACACCGTTAAGTGACCATACAAAATTGCAAACAGTAATTATAGGAACACGCAAATTCCTCAAACACATGTATTTTCATTCCTAAGTGGACATTCATGGGTTCTTTTGGTGTTATAATGATGACGCACACACAGGTACTCACCACCCCTTAAAAAGAATTCTGCCACAAATTCAGTTTAAGCCTGACCGAAACTAGTAGTCTGATACCGAATTGTAACACCCCTATCCATCGCATACCATATAGCAGTAGGTCCGGCCAGGGCCCAACGCCATATACCACAGATAGACCGGGTGGTTACTCAATGGAAACCATCCAACTGATAACAACGTCCTACACAGAGCATTCTAGCAGAAGCAATTAAAATTATTGCATTAATAAAGAACCCAACACTAGCATGAATGTCCACTATAAATCCAACAGGAATGAAGGACAAATACACAAGTACTGGCTTTATAGCCTTACCATTGTTTTGCTCAAATTACATGTTTTCCAAACCTCGGCACGCAGGCCGGCCATACATGAATAAAAGAAAACACTCAAAATTAGGCCATCGAGGGCCGTCTCAGCAACTTGGGCTTTAGCCCGCAATTTACCACTCAGCTCTGCATCACCTGCAAGCACAATCCACCACAACGGTGGCAAACAAAAGCAACGGTCAGCTATGCTGACCAAATTATAACGATCCCGCCCCCGAACGCGGGGCGGCGATGCTCCTTCCCTACACTTTATTAGCATAACCAAGCAGTAATGTAACAACACTACATCACAGGCGCAATCACGCACGACCACATGCCCCGTGCTCTCAGGGCACATTCTCGATGATCACGGTCAAAGTTTGCTGACTCACCACCGCCCCCAGGACGACAATATCTTGTGAGCAACTGGTCTTTTTGGCCACTGCCTAAGACCCTCCATCTATGCCAACAGTAAGTGTCAAGTAACTTTAGGTCTCTTTAACCGAACGACATAGATCGGGTACGGTTTCGCCTGACCCATTGCTCACATAGCAACGTCAATTAAGTCGTTTGCGCGGGTCAAGCTTCCCCGAGTCCTGTATCTCCCATACAATCACATAACCCAGTTATGTTCAGGTTGGCTCCCAAGCCACCATGTTGGCAGAACCACGCATCTGCCCAGTTTTTCGGGTGCACCTCGGAGTTAATCCCCAAGGCTCCCTGTTGCAATCTACCACGTAGAAATCCCGAAAAACAAACATTCGCACAGAGTCTTCTCCGGCCATTTATGCAATACAACATCACTGATCCAGACCAACTTGTCCAGGTAGGCTTCACACATCATACATATATCTGTTCTAGATTACAAACTCTACATGTACACAATGGGGACTATTCACGTCTACACGAAGGAACGCCTCAAACTCACCGCAAACTCGCGAGACCGAGCTTCACTATTCAAAAGAAGTAGAGCTTCACATGCTCAAGTAGAGAATCGTTACCCTAGCGTTCTTCCTTGGCTCCATGGAAATGTAAGCGGATGAAAAGCACCGCACTCTCCTTGCCTCCATAGATCGGAAGTCGATTCGCGATTTGGAGCTCCAAAGCTCCGCCGGTGACCGGATCTAGGCTTCTTCTTCCTCCTTTGCTCTCCCCTCTCTCTAGACTTAGAAAGAGAACCACTCAAGTGAAATGAGGGTTTTAAAGGCCCAATCCCGGGTATATCCCAGTAGGAACAACCCCCAACCATCGGATCCCAAAATAAGGAAACGAACGGCTACGATCCGTAGCTGAAATGTAAAACCTAGGCTGAACACGGCCTGCGACACGCCCGTATCCAGGGCCGTGTACCTCATTCGCCGTCAAAATTAACGCGTCTCGAAAAACAGACGGGCATCTGACACGCCCGTATTCGACCTGACACGCCCATGTCAGCCAGTACACGGCCTTGTTCCCTGGCGTCTTCCCCATCCATACAGGACCAACACTAACTCGAGACTAACACGGGTCTTGGAAACGCCCGTGTCCTATTTTACATGCCCGTGTCAAACCCGAACACGCCTGGGCTCCAGGCCATGTTCACTGTCTCGAGACTTCGTCGAGCGCAGTTTGTCGACCACCCGACACGGCCTTGGGCACGCCCGTGTCCTAGGCCGTGTTCCCTATCTCGACACATCATCGAGCGAAACTATCGACTTCCTAGGCTGATTGTCGACACGATCTTGACACGCCCTGAGACACGCCCGTGTCTCAGGCCGTGTTCGCTGCTCGACAATTGTCGACTCCAAAAGTAATCGACCTCTCGGCCAAATCATCGACTCGAGCCTGACACGCCCTAGGACACGCACATGTCCCATGTCGTGTGCCCCCTGCCAAATACCAAATTTGGGCCAAAAGCCTCCCATCGCTCTTTTGAGCTTCGGGGCGTTACAAGCATCTTGGCTCAAAGAGTCATTTTGATCTTGTGCATAGACTCTTCCTTAGGCTTAGTTCCCTTCGTTCTAGTCTTAGTAAGACGTAGATTGGTATGTGACGTGATTGTTCACGCTATTTCTTTTGCGTTAAGCATTTTATAGGATCGAGATAAAACATTTAAAAAATGATACTTCTACTTAGTGTTTTCTCTATGTCGATGCTACACGTACACACTTCATTACCCTCTCTAACGCTTCCATGCATAAGAGTTGGATATAAATTGCACTATATGTTCTTAACACATATGTACTAGCATACGATTTATACTTGTGATGCTTACAATGTTTTCATGTGATCCACTCTATCACTCTCGAAGTATTGTAGTCTTACTTGTTATGTGGCTAGTTTAATCTATGTTGTGCACTCCATATACATTCTGAAATGAAATTTACTTTATGTCTGCGTTATCTGCTCATTTTGTTTACCCATGGGCTACATATTCTCTGATTTGCATTTCTGGAGTCACCCGTATGATTCTACCTTCTTGTTGTCCTGTTTATGTGTGTTGTTTACTGTATTTATAACGCTTATCATATTCTGATTATTTCATCCTGCATGTATGGTTGGTTGTGCACTCCCCTTTGGATACTATCAAAGGGGGAAAAGAGATTGTTCATGAGAATTGTTCATTCGTATGATCTCATGTAGGGGGAGTTTCTTTCTATGCGTGCACATAGATAGGGGGAGCGCGTACAACACATAGATAGGGGGAGCGTGTAGAACACGTAGGTAGGGGGAGTGTGTGTGTAAGGGAGCTATATAGAAAACCTGAAACATGAAAATTACTCTACTATCATGCACTATATTATTTCTCATGAACGAGATTTGATATTATCAAAAGGGGTAGCTTATTGGAACCGATGTTTCACATTGTCTATGTTTGAGAATATCAAATCCCAGGTTGTATTTGACCACCTCTTGTGTTGATAGAGTGTGCAGGTTGACAAGTTCAAGCAAAGAAGAAGAACTCTCCTATGGATGCTAACGCCGAGCGGTAATAGTTGCCATCGGGACGGTACCCGTGAATTAATTTGACAAGGAGCTCGGGAAATTACCACGCCGCGCTAGTACTAACGCACACGCTAGAATAAGGAATTATTTTGGCCAACCTCTCGGGAAACTACCGCCAAGCGCTAGATCTTGCCGCGCCGCGCTAACCTCTAGACGAATATTAAAAGGACTTCTCAAAAAATAGAACTACCGTTGGCGATAGTTCTTACCGCACCACACTAGTCTTTTGACGAATGTCATGAAGGATTTGTCGAGAAATCAACCTACCACCAGTCTACAGTTCTTACAGCGCTTCACTAGCCATTTTAAAAAGGATTCATCGTATTAATGACCTTCTGCGTGGCAGTACCTTATACCGCGTGGCGCTAGCTATTTGAAGGAGAAAGATTCATTTGAAATATTATTCCAGATTTGGATGAAAGCTGACACAACAAGCGCGCAAACCTAATGCCGGGCGCTAGTCTTACTGTCGGTGGTAGCCTATTTTCTGCCTGGATAGAAGAGAAAGAAAGGATGGGAGTTCGTGCATTATAGAGTTTCGCCGCTCTTTCTTATGCTCCATTCCACAAGTCTCCGTCGAAGAAGAAGACAGCCGTCTCCCTCCCGTTCATAAATGAAGGACTCCGGCGATCCAAGATCTACATCGAATACGAAGAGCCGACCGGTCGGTAGAAAATGAAGATCTCAAGCACCGGTCGCGGATCGCTCTACGAAGAAGCCTTCAAGAGGGAAAACTTCAACCATTAAATTTTCTACATCCTTTTATTTGTAATCTTTTCTTTTCTGAATCTCGTGGTGAGGGAAATTGACCGGAAGGTCATCAAAATCCGGGAAGGGTTTTGTGACAAATAGACTTGGAGGTTCGTTTCCGAGGAGGATTAAGTGAGAAATCATCCCAGGGAAGGGACATCTAGATCAAGCGAATATAGTGGGGCTCTAAGACCCTTCCTTGTGTGGAGATGAAGAGCCGGCTTGAAGACCTTTCTCGGAGAGAAGGGGAAAGATCCAACCGGTCCGTGGAGTGGATCGGTATAGAAACCAAAAGTGTTTTTATTACTCATCGCCTTTGATCTCCGGCGTCACGGAGATCACACTTTTGTAATCATCTAGAACAATTGATATTCTAATTCATGCAATGAAATTTATGCTTCTGAGTTGATTAATTCTGTGATTATTCTGGCGTTGAAAAGTACGTGTTTGTGTTGTGGGGTTTGCTCAAGCGCAACTGCCCAGGAAAATGAGTTACAAATCTTACCGCTTAGCGTTAGATACCTAATGCCTGCAGTAGGTTCCAGAACTCGATTTTCTAGACCCTAATAATTTTAAATTGCAAATAACGCTACATACTATATTTACCCCCCCCCCCCCCCACTCTAAGGTTGGCCACAAGATCCAACATACTTGCAGGGCCTGTCTCGTGGAGACCATGGGGCTACTAGGTAATCTGTGAGTCTAGGTGTCTAACTATGGCTATGAGTGCGCCATTGTGTGTCATTTGCGGGATCTAGACCTGGGGACCAAGTGGGCGGCATCTGAAGCCGAGAGCTTGAAGAACCCAGCAAAAGAAGGATAGTGAGCCGAACGAGATAGGGGAGGCTGGCCCACATCTTGTCGTTCGCCATGATGGCTGTGACCGTCGGCGTTGGCATAGCGATTTGAGCATCGGGTTGTAGATGAACTGTACCTGCATTATGTCATTCGGGCTAGATTTCCTAAAGTAACTAGCTTTCGCCGTTGGTATAATAAGAGTCTTAGGCCCCGTGCCGGAAAGACTAGAATCCTAAAGAATACCATCAAGTCTGGGACTGTAGATGGTGGTGGGACCCGGGAAGTCCGGTACACCGATAATGTGCCCTGAGTGCACAAAACGTTTGGTAGTTGATGCAGACATTTGTGATATTGAATGGTGCTTAAGTTGTACATTCTTGTGATATATATATATAGTTGGTTTCTATGCATGCAGGAAAGGATTACCGTTGCCTCGGGTATTAGGTAGGGTCATTATAAAATTGCCAGCTAAGGATTACCGTTGCCTTATTTGCCACCCTTGTGGTGGATTGTCCCCATGTAGGTGCTGGAGAGCTGAGCGGGATATAGCGAGTTGCATCCCTTTTATGCTATGCCGGCCCCCGAAGGACAAGCAAAGGCTTTTTTATGTTTTCATGTGTGTATAGCCTGCACGCCGATGTCTATAAACCACACTTTTGAAACATAATTGTAAGGCCTTAAGGCCGTGACTTTTTTGTATGCTGTAAATATTCCTGAGTTATATATATATATATATATATATATATATATATATATATATATATATATATATATATATATATATATATATATATATATATATATATATATATATATATATATATGTATGTATATGGTGGACATTTGCATGTATTGATTTTAAGTTAACCCTTGAAGCTTCCACTAGACTACTCTGAGTTAGGATTCAATTGGTATTTTGATATTAACATGTAACTCCGCCGACTATCGATGGAATATGGCGTGGGATCCCTACCGGAACCTCTGTTATATTTCTTGTGACGGATGGAGGTGTCATAGGCCCGAATTGTAATATGCTAAGATTAGCTCCCCAGTCTGAGGGTGAGTCTTCGGGTGCGCATAGTGAAGCGATGATAGAGGAATTGCATCCAAGCAATGAGCTTTATTGAGACAGATGGTTGCAATGCAATTGCAAATGCAGGCATTGTTGACCGCCACCTTAGGGTAGCGGCCTAGTGCGCAGGCCCCTGTGGTGGATCAGGTTGTGGCGGCCCCCCTGCAACCTTAGTGCCTCCTGTTTTGTTGCCTCCAAAGTTGAATTTCATCTCGCATTTCCAGATCTTAGGAACCCCAACTTATGATTTGACAGCTGATTTCATGGCATTAGATGACTGGATCATTTATATTGAGGAGATGCTTTTCTACTCGGGAATTTCTAAAGACCAAAAGTTAATGGTCGTCGTGTACCAACTGAAAGGCCATGTTAATGGTTGGCGGATCAGAGATAAGGAAAACCATATAGATGGATGCTCTTGGGACAGGTTTAAGGGAATGTTGTTGAAGAAGTTCATGCTGATGGTGGAGCGGTGTAACGTTTTATTTCAGGCTAGACCCCTCGCACGCATTTTGAGTCACGATATTTGACTCGGGGTCGGGGTGCACCGGATTTGACAAGTAAAATTCGTCAAATATCATCACGGAAATCCGACAAATTCGTCAAGTATGACTTGCGTACTTTCGTTGAGGCCAGTACTATTCCACGAATATCATCACATAAGACTCGACACACTCGACGCATGAAGAGAGATGGACTTGGAAATTTCAGCTAAGGACAATTCATCGAGTATGACTTGGGTACTTTCGTTGAGACCAGTGCTATTCATCGAATATCGTCACATAACACTCAACGGGCACGACAAGTGACTTGGAAGAATTCGACGGGATAAACTTTGGAAAATTCTGTTAAGTGAAATTCGTCGGATATCGTCGAGGATATCTGATGAATTAGTCGAGTGTGACTTAAATAATTCGTCGAGACTATTTGGAGGGTTAACTGATTCATCGAGTATATAAGATGAATTGGACTTGGAAGATTTTCGATTTGAAGGGTTGATAAGAATTCGTCGAATAATGTTGAGCCGATCCGTCGATATAACAACAGTAATTCCGACGATTCATCGTGTATGAATAGGGATACTCGACGAGTTTACCTTAGACGGTTTTGCAGCCCGGGCGAAATTCGTTGTCTTGTACATACGGGCTGAACCGAATTTCGGGATGAGTGTTTATAGCTTCCTGGGACCGGTCTTTTCAAAAGGACTTAATTTAAGTAATAATGGGTGGTCCAATGAGGAGGCGACACATGGCAACATGACTTAACCCTAATGAGATCTTATAAAAAGGAAGAAATGAGAAACCCTAGTCATCAGTTACATTTATTGCTGAGACGATCTTCGTACTGAATCTGACAGAAATAAAGAGAGAATAAGTCGCCGGAGTCGGATTTTGTGGTGGCCGAACTTCCTTTCAAAAAGAACGATACTAACGAGGAAGAATGATGTCGTTCATTTTGCTTTAAGATGCATGCTAAAATCTATTTTCTTGGTGCATCGAACTTCGAGGCTATTTTCGGGTGTTATATGGCCAGATCTAGGTCTTGGGCTGAACATAAAAGTTGTATTCATCAGAAATACCTTTCCAACGGATGGTTAGCCATTTTCATAGGATCTTTGTAGCTCCGGGAATGTCTAGCCGAATTCGATGCATGGTAACAACTTATGTGCAAGATGCTTTCGGGTTAGTGTATAACCGAGTTTGGACAAGGTAGAATAAATGTATCAAGAAAATGTTGAGGTTTGGATGTGCCTAGTTATATGTAGCCGAGATAAACAAATGGTTTGGAGGAATTTAAAAAAGAAATGGTTTGGGGAAATTAGTGAACAAATGGTTTGATAAGATTTGGTTGTACAAATTGCTACTTGTAAAATTCTGTAAGGATGCGTGAGATTGTAATCCGATGAATGATATAAGTTTTGAAAGAGGGTGTGGTGCCCGATAATTGAATGTGTAATCTATACCTATGTTATCATGCTTGATGGATATGTGGAGAGTTAATATATTGTTGTGATAAATATATGAAAGCATAGTTGTTAGTGAATGCTTGATTATATGGAAGGAATCAGATGAGTTAAATCTCATAGACAAGAAAAATTGTTGAATCGTGATCTCAAGTGTTGGATGGGATAATTTGTATAGTCCTCTGCTTAGAGTGTGTATCCCTACAGGTAGCAGTGCGGGATTGGTATGTTGTTCAAGGTGCCTTGCCACCTGTGTTGATGTTGAACCCTTGAGGGCTTGGGAGCACGGAAATGTGAAAGGGTGTAAGTGCATTAGTATTTGACCGCCCCATATTGGTAACGATGGTAAGGGACTCAGTGTGGAGCCCTTGAGTGCTGCTGAACACTGGATTGGTAATGATGAAAAGAGACTCGATTAGAGCCCTTGGATGTTTGATGGCAAGGCCATATGAATTTGCATGCAGTGTGAGTTGACACATGTTGTCATAATCCTGGGTTAAGGATAGTGTGGCAGGACTACGGATCTCCAGTAGTCACTCCGATGGGAGTTGACAGATATACTTTGTGTATTTGGGCTTAATTATTGGTGCTCGTTCCTGAGGCTCCTTCAATACCAAGTGGACGGTTGGGCTTGGTCCTTTAGTGATATGCTCCAATAGGGTCCTTCCGTGCCACGATTATAGGCCAGTCTGGCCTGTGTTCTTGGTGTACATCTACCCGAGACCCCTCTGAGCCGTTGTACTCAGGTGGTCTGTTGTTATGTTCTTAGCATTGAGGCATACGGAGGCCTTATCTTGGTAGTGTGGATGCCTTTCTAGTAGTGGAAAGCCAGTTTCATAGTCACCATCTGGCCATGACGGATGATGCCTGAGAGGTTGGCTACCTTCTCAAAAAATGGGAACTAAAATTCTATGTCGACATAGCAGTGTGCGTGTGTGTGAGCATGGGAGAGTCAACATATTGCATTCACAACATTACATTGCACCTAATAAGATCCTTATCATATATGTTTGTATGGGCACTCTTATATGATGAGCTAGTTTTCTGTTAAGCCAAACCTTAACTTATAAATTCGTATGGGCATTTTTATAAGTTAAGTTACTTTCCTGTTGTAGATTTATATGCTTAATGGATTGATATGATTTCAGTAGAATTGTTAGAATAGATTGTTGATATAATTCTATACATCGCAACTATTACTACTCATGATATGATATAATTTCTCCACCTGCTTGTACTGCTGCTTACATATATATATTGTACCCCTATTCCTTCTACTGCCTGGTGCCTAAGAGATGCCGGGGTGAGCGGATGTGATAGACACTTAGTATTTATGACTAACGGTTGCTACGTCTTCCATTTTAGGAAGAAATCCATCAGATAGAGCAACAACAGCATGTTTTGCAGGAGGGCAGCTAGGCCAGGGTGACATGGCCTGATATGACGTTTTCAACGCTGTCAACAGTTATGGATGTGTGTTTTTGGAGAGACACGTGTTTTAGCCCTTTGCTCAATTTTTGTGTACTCTGATTTTATAGAAGTCATTGTAGCCTCTTATTTCTATTGTACTGCGTTTGGAATTTATACTTGTGCGGATTTTGACTGCTGTACTTTTCTTCATATTGGGTTGGCATGGATGATATTTGTGTTAGCCGACAAGAAAGACATCTTGTAGTATCGGTCAATCCGTGTGTTGGCGTTATCGCAAGGCGAGTGTTCTGGGCATAAGACTCCCCTCGGTTGTGTCTTATGTTCCGGGAGGTGGGTCTTACAAGAAAGATATGTTGAAAACAATTTTCTGCATCTGAAGTACAGTCAACTCACGGTTGGTGAGGATGAGATTGAGTTCAGTAAGTTGAGCAAGTTTGCTCCAGAGTTAGTAGCTACTGAGGAAGGCAGAGTTATATATTTTTTGAGTGGTCTTCAAAGTGACATCTAGTAGTTAGCCAGTGCTTACCGATCCGAAAGTTTTACGGAAGTGGTGGAGGCTGCATTATGGTTCGAGGCTATCGACAGTACCAAGAATAATGGCTTGGTGTTGAGGAAAGAAAAAAACGGCTAAGGATAATGAAAGCTCTTGGGCATCTTACCCTACTTCAAAAAAAGAGGTAGAGAAGTATGCAGTTTCTGTGGTCGTCTTGGCCACCCTGTCGAGAAGTATTTCAAAATATTGGGCACTCAGAAGCAACCTCAAGCGCTTACCATTCAGAGTACACCCATGGGAGAATTTACCTACAGCTTTTGTAACCACAAGGGGCATAATGTCGCTGATAGTTCGTTTTGTAGTTTAAACTATTAGGGTATTTTTATGTTTTTTATGTACAAATCATGTTTGTATAGTTTTATATTGACCCCCTTTTGTATATTTTGTTGCCACTAATGTTTTCTTTTATTTTTGCAGGTTTTCTCAGATTTTGGAAAAAATGACCTTACACGCCCCCCTTACACGCCCTCCCTGGGCGTGTTATAGGGCGTGTAACCCGATGCCGAGAATTCTTGCTGCTCAGGACTCAAATCTCGAGAAAACCCCCTGACACACCCTCCCTGACACGCCCTCCATGAGCGTGTCAATGGGTATGTCACGGGGCGTGTTGTCCTCTTCCCGAAATCTACGGCGACATTTAAGGCATTTTTGTCGCTCCACGTCAACAATACTGTCACGCCCCCCCCCCCCCCCCCCCCCCCTACACGGGCATGACCCAGGGCATGTTCCACGATCTTCTCTTCTTCTAGTGCATGACCCGCGTGAATCCGTCAGTTATTTTGGACTTTGACCACGAAATTGAGCGTACTCTTTGGAGAAGATCGAGATTTCAAGGCCCTACTCTCCAAATACCGGTTGAGGATTCCGAGTCATTTTCTATCTTAAGAATGGGAGAACCCCACGTAGAGGAAGTCGTTCATAGGCCTATATCCTATTATGCACTGCCGAATCTAGAGGCTACAGAATCAAGCATAGTTCACCCTGCTATAGCTAATAATAATTTTGAACTTAAGCCTAGCATAATTCAAATGGAGCAACATTATGTGCAATTTGACGGACTTCAAGATTTATATTCGAACCCATATATAGCAAGCTTTCTTGAGATTTGTGACACCTTTAAAATCAATGGTGTTACAAATGATTCTATTAGGCTAAGACTCTTCCCTTTCTCCCTTAGAACTAAGGCTAAGTAATGGCTGAACACTCAACCAAAAAATTGCTTCACCACCTGGGATCAGCTAACCGATAAATTTCTGGCGAATTATTTTACGCCAGCTAAAACCGCAAAACATAGGAATGATATTTCTTGCTTTGGACATATAGATTCTGAAACCTTGTATGAAACCTGGGAAAGATTTAAAGAACTCTTAAGATGATGTCGCCATCACGCGCTTCCTATATGGTTGCATGTGCAGACATTTTATAACGGGATAAATCAAAACACAAAGCAAATGATAGACACAGCTTTCGGTTGTACCTTAAACCACAAAACCCTAGAAGCAGCTCTTGAGCTTTTCGAGGAGATAGCCATGAACACATACCAATGGAATGTGCCTAGGTCCCACCCAAGCAATCCTACTGGTATATTTGAAGTGGACAACGTCTCCCAGCTAGCTCTGCAAGTTGAAATTTTAAGCAAAAAGAGAACAGAGATGACTGCTGCCTTCGCCCCTCAGGTATGGGAATCTACAACTCCTGCTGCCGAACAATTAGATTTTGTTAATAATATGCCTAGAAACGATTTTCATAATTTTTCTGCTGCTAATTTTCCTGCTCCGGGTTTCGCTTTTCCGAATAGTTATAATCCCGCTTTACGTAACCACACGAACTTTTCGTGGAGTAATCCCTCGAACGCAATGCGCCCGCCACCACAAAATGATTTTTCTGCACCACCACCACCTCCTCAGAATTTTCCAAAACCTCCAAGTTTGGAGGAAATGTTTTCAAAATATATGATTGGTAATGATGCTACTATAAGAACCCTAATCGGGACCGTTAAAAGTTTAGAAAATCAAGTAGGACAACTCACAAAAATTATTTCTGAGCGACCCGCCGGTCTCTTACTGCAAACACCGAGTGCAACCCGAGAGAGCAAGCGAAAGCTATAAGTCTTCGGAGTGGGAAGCAAGTTTCTGGTATGGTTAGCGAAGAGCCCGAGGCAAGCTCCGCCTCCATTTTAAAAAATCAAAGATCCGCCCCCATTTTAAAAAATCAACCCTCCGCCAAGAAAATTTTTATCATTTCACCCACTACTGAAGAAGAAGTTATCACCCCTCTCCGTGTTAAAGTAAAATATCTCATTCCACCACCCATCTTTAAAAATATTCCAACTCGACTATACCCTTCCGAACTTTGCAAGCAATGTCTGGATGATCAATACTCCCACTTCCTAGAAATATTTAAGCAAATCAACATAAATCTACCCTTCCATGAAGCAATATCCCAAATGCTGAAGTACGCTAAGTACCTTAAGGACCTCCTGACTAGTAAAAAGAAGTTTGAAAACTTGTCGCATGTCACGCTAAATGCAGAGTGCTCTGCGGTCTTTACAAATGGTTTACCAAAGAAGTTCAGTGATTCAGGTAGTTTTTCTATTCTGTGTGTCTTTGGTAATCTTTTTGTCATGGACGCATTGGCTGACTTAGGTGCGAGTATCAACCTGATGCCCTCTCATTGTTCAAGAAGTTAGGAATTGGTAGCCTCAACCCCACACGCATGAGTATCCAGCTTGCTGATAGATCTTTGAAGTACCTGTTAGGAATCGTGGAGGATGTCTTAGTTAAAGTCGACAAATTCATCTTCCCGGTGGATTTTATCATTTTGGATATCGACGAAGACGTTGAGGTCCCCTTTATCCTTGGCAAATCCTTCCTTGCCACCTCTCTAGCTATCATTGACATAAGTAATGACAAGCTCTTCCTACGAGTAGGCGACGAAGAACTGACTTTCTCTATCACTCCTTCGATGAAGAATACTCTAGAGAATGACGACTCCTATTTTTTCTTAGATGCCTTAGGTGAAGAATCTTCCTACTACTTTTCTGAAAGTAAAAGTGAAATTTCAGATTTTTGTTTTTCTTCAACTCTTTCAAATGAATCTCTGCAAGAAGCGGCCAAGGCCATTAGCTCCACTCCTTCCAATTTTCCGTATAAAGTAAAGGTCTATAAAGACATAGTTTCTGAAAAAAAGAATTTCCAAAACATCGTATGAAAAACCCCCACCCTAGAATTAAAGGAACTACCCGATCATCTTAGGTATGCCTTCTTAGAGAAAGACTCCAAGCTACCAGTAATAGTTTTGGCCTACCTAACCGAAGTGCAAAATGATAAGCTCCTACTAGTATTTCGTAAACATTGCTGAGCTATTGTATGGCAAATAGCAGATATCAAGGGCATAAGCCCATTTTTCTGTTCCCACAAAATCCTAATGGAAGATAATTAGCGTAATTCAATCCAACTTCAGCACCGTATAAATCCAAATATGAAAGAAGTCGTAAAGGGCGAGGTTATGAAACTCTTAGATGCAAGAATTATCTATTCTATCTCTGATAGTAAGTGGGTTAACCCTGTCTAGGTAGTGCCAAAAAAGGGAGGGATAACTGTAGTTAGTAAGGAGAATAATGACATAATCCCGACGCAGACGATAACGGGGTGGCGAATGTGTATTGACTATCGTAAGTTAAACGACGCAACCCGCAACGACCACTTTCCCTTGTCGTTCATTGATCAAATTTTAGAACGATTATCCAGCAATAGCTTTTACTATTTCCTCGATGGTCTTTCGGGGTACTTTCAAATCCCCATCTCTCCCGAGGACTAGGAGAAAACTATGTTTACTTGTCCCTTCGGCACCTTTGCTTACCGAAGAATGCCGTTTGGATTATGCAATGCACCAGCTACATTCCAGCGATGTATGCTCACTATCTTCGACAAGTACATAGTGTTGGGTACATTGAAAATGTGTACCAGATTTTGAGAAGCCTAACATAGCTCAATGATATTCATCGAGGTGTATTTGATGTTGTTTTGAGTTTATATGTGCAGGTTAAGAATATGCAGGAAAAGTTTCTAAGTCCATGAGTCGACACGAGAAGAAGCTATGTCGACACTTGTGAAGACTTATGTCGACACTTGGGAAAAGCTGTGTCGACACCTTGAGTCAATTGTGTCGATACACAGAAAGTTCAGTCGAAACTCAGAAAGCTCATTCGACATCAAATGTGTCGACACACAGAACTTGTTTCGACACACAGAAAGCTCAGTTGACATCAACTGTGTCGACACACAGGACTTGTGTCGACACACAGAAAGGTTAGTCGACATCAACTGTGTCGACACACAGGACTTATGTCGACACACAAAAAGTTCAGTCGACATCAACTGTGTCAACACACAGGACTTGTGTCGACACACACACACACACCAGAATTTCTTCTAAGTCAATTGTGTCATGATAAGAAGTGACTGTATCGACACACAGGACTTGTGTCGACACATTCTTACACAAGGTATGTCAAGAAGTAGTATCGACACCATGAGAGCTGTGTCGACACCACCAAGGATTGTGTCGACACTTAGTCTGCTTATGTCGACACATGTGAAGTTCAGACTTGACATTTTGCTGACAGAGACAAAATTTCAAGAAGTGACTGAAAGACTTGACAGTTGCTATAACCAACAGGTCTACTGCAACTGTCAGATCTGTCAGAAGTTAGTTAGCAACTGGATCAGCCGGTAAACTTGGATGAAGTCTATATAAAGACAGATTCTATGAACAGAACAAGAAGTAAGAAGAACGAAAAAAAAACGAAGTACACGAAATCACAATTGCAACAGAAGATCCAACATACACAAGGAAATCCAGTCAGAGATTTCGTGTGGATCTAAGTGAAGAATTTCAACATATCTTCAAAAGAATTTTTAGAGAGAGAGAGCTCCAACAATTCAAGTGAAGAAAGAGACTATCATCAACTAGTCTCTTTAGAGCAGATCCTGAACTAATAAGCAAATAAGAATTCAGCTTGATTTCTAGATTTTAAGAAGGACACTGAAAGAAGATCATCTTCAAGAAATTCAACCTTATTGTGTTCAGATTCAAGAAGATTTGAAGAAAGCCAAGGACAGGTTGATTTCTGAGTAATCAGATTTTTCAAGAACTGATCAAGAAATCTTTTTTCCGATTCTCTCCCAACTTGGGTGGAAGATACAACTTATTTTTATCATTTTTCTGTAAGATCATTATTGATCTGAGTTGTAAGCCTAATTTATAAAGGCTGAGGTAGGGCTGAGTGCCTGAGGTAGGAGATTTACATCTCTGAGTTATAGGCCTTGGGAAAGCTGAGGTAGGGCTGTGTGCCTGAGGTAGGAGATTTAATTCTCTGTGTTGTAGGCCTGGGTGAAGACTGAGGTAGGGTTTAATTGCCTGAGTTGTAGGAGTGTGGACTCACTCTGAGTTGTAGGAACCTTGACTGGGTTCTGAGCTGTAAGATCTGTAGATCTGAGAAGGAAGGAAGAAGTTAGGCCGAATCTAGCACATTGCCTCCTGAACCCTTGGAGAAGGGCTCAATTTATAGAATTTTTTCGGTTTGGGTCACGACCCCCTGACACGCCCGGGTCGGGTGTGTACCTGGGGTGTAACACATTCGGTGCGCCTTTTTAGGCTGAAATTGAATGCTGGAGGTGACGGGCGTCGTAGTTGAGTTACACGCCCATATGTCACGCCCTAGCAGGGCGTGTTCGGGGGGGGGGGGGGGGTGACACATTCAGTGTGACGGTGGAGCGGGAAAAAGAACGTGCTGCGGTGATTCCTCGGGACCTGGGGACACGCCTCTGGAACACGCTCGTGTAGTGGTGACATGGGCGTGACAAAGGGCGTGTACACTGAGTTTCCAAGAAATGCAATTTTGGACCGGTATCTTCATTCCTCTAGGTTACACGCCCTAGGTACACGCCCTGGTAGGGCGTGATCTTGGGGAGTGTAACAGCAAAATTCGGCTGAAAGTCGTGAAAACCTGCAAAAAGCAGAAAACGCATTAGTGACAATAATATTTACAAAAGGGGGTCAATATAAGCACTTGAAAGACATGATTTGTGCTTTAAAAACCAGAAAATACCCTAATATTGTCGACTGCAAAACGTACTATCAATTTCCCCCAAGTTTAAGCTTTGCTTGTCCCCAATCAAAGATATAAAAACTAGCTAATCATAAAAAGTGACTAATTCAAAAAGTTTAATCATGCTTACACAAGTACTATGCGAAATTCCAAGTAGGGAGATGATGAATTGTAAATATGACTATTTTGATGTACATTAAAAAAATGGTTTTACTTTATTTTTGTTATTTTTACTTCATTTTCTGTAATAAATTGCTCCTATTTTGTAAATATTTTCTAACTTTGTTTATTTTTGATTTTCTGATAAATTTACATAAATTTGCCAACATTGGCAAGTACACGCCTGGTTTCCTTGGGACATGCCCGTGACCCGGGCGTGACACGTTAACAACCAGTGATTCAGCCAATTTTTGAAGAGAAAAGCCTGACACGCCCGGCCACACGCCCGTGTCAATCTGACACGGGGCGTGACCAAGCCCGTGTCCATCCCACTCGACGATTTCAACTCGACGTTCGTCGAATCAAGAGGGACACGCCCATGTCCGATGAGCGCCACGCCCGTGTCAGCCCGACACGCCCCGTGCCGAAGCCCGTGAACATCTCTCGATAATTTCTGCTTGATGTTTGTCGAGTGTTGACTCAACCCGAGACGCCCACCGTCACGCCCGTGACCTGGGGCGTGACTTTCTCCACCTCGCCTGAAAAACTGCTGTCGGCGAATCCCGAAGTCAACAACGCCTTTAATCGCCGAACGACACGCCGACCGTCACGCCCGTGACTAGGGACGTGACCGCCGCGTTTTCGGCCGCAAAGTCAAATCGCCGTCAAATCCATCACTTCACCGAAATCTGCTGTTTAATAGTGCTGACACGCCCACCGACACTCCCGTGTCGGATGGCTTGTACTTGGAAATTTTTGCCTATAAAAAGGCAGCAGCTGTATGAGTTCAGGGTTCCAAATTTTTGAACCGTTTTGATGCAAAGTGCTGCCGTTTCGAGCTAGTTTTGGGGCTATGTAAGGATCTTTTCCCCTCCTTTTCAAGTTGTTTTAAGCATTGTAATCAACCTTTTTTGTTAATAAAATCCTTTTTTTTCATCCTTTTAATGCTTTGAAAAATCTCTGAAGGCCTCCTTTTCTTCAATCCTAAGTACTTTTAATTTCATTTTCATATGCGTGTGTGTATGTATGAGCTTAAAATTGCTAACTCTACTTTATGTTTTAAAATGAAAAAAAATAATTTTTTTACTATCATAACAACAAAATTATAGCCGTTATTATAGCCGATTTCATTCTCAAACTCTTAAAAATTGGTTATACTTAGGATTTTTATGCTTTAAAATTCGTTCTTATAAACTTATAAAATGATAAAAAGTGATTTTCATTACTCCTAACTTAGATTTTCTTATCTTTTTTTTTGTTACAAACCTTTCGCTCTTTTTTTAGTTTTCTTCACTTTTTAAATCATTTTACAAGCCTATAAGAATGAATAATGCGTTATTATAATTTTCAAGAACTTAGAATTTTTGCAATTACAAAAAATATTTTCGCCCGAACAATTTTTATTTTCACTTTTTATGCATTTCTATCAAAATCTAACGGTAAAAATGTAAACGTTTTAATTTTTCGGGCACTTGACTTTCTCACTTTAATTTCAAAACTTTTTGCTCAAACATTTTTATTTTGCCTTTTTATGCATTTCTACTGCATTTCAGCGGTAGAAATGCAGTCATTTTAGTCTTTCAATAACATTGTTTTTCTTATTTTTAGCACAAGTGTGTGCGTGTATGAGATATTTTTCAGCTCCTAAGTTAATTTATGTAAGTGTGTGTGTGTGTGTGTGTGTGTGTGTGTGTGTGTTTATTTATGTCGAGTGCGTGAGTAGTTACTTTTAAGTAGAGTGCGTGTGTTGTTTTTATTTTTCCGCCTACTCATTTGAGTTAATTGGCTGGATTTTATTCAAGTAGAGTGCGTGCGTTGTTTTTATTTTTTCCGCCCACTCATTTAAGTTAAATGGCTGGATTTTATTCAAGCAAGTGTTTGTAGCTTTTGTTTTTCCGCCTACTCACTTGAGTTAAATGGCTAGACTGTATTTTCAGTCCTACTCGTTTGAGTAGGACTTGTAATTTTCATTCTTTATTTTTCCGCCTACTCACTGGAGTTAAATGGCTGGATTTGATTTTCCGCCTACTCGCTAGGAGTTAAATGGTCGGACTTTATTTTGATGTAAATATTTAAGAAAGCCTTGTAATCGCATTTATTATCTCCTACTCGTTCGAGTAGGACTCGCTTTCATTTCAATTTTACACGTTTGAGTAGGACATGCAATTTTCAGCTTTTATTTTCCGCCCCCACTCGTTTTAGTGGGACCTGCAAATTTCAATTATGCAATTTTCTCTTTTGTGTAACTTAGTTTTATTTCTGTCTCTTGTTATATGTTTGAATGAGTGCGGGTGTGTTTAATTGTAATAACTTTTCTAATGTTAGGGTATTTTACTTTTCTTCTTATTTTCTTTATAACCTTTCAGCGAATAGTTTAGAACACTCGCATAACCAAACATATAAGCTATCCCCATTCCGATGAGTGGCTAATTGCTTTTAGCCCTCGGTATGGAAGAGCTTTGGGATATAAAATGTTTTAAATAACCAAATTTCTAATTTTTTGATTTAATTAAAAAATGTAAGGTTTACCCCGGGTTAACGACGCGTAGAACCACATATCGATGTGTGGGCTCTATTTCCGTTATCCATACGCTAGCTAGCCGAGAGGCCATGCGTATGGACAAATCACCCCTGGGTAAATAGAGTTCCGCACTAAGCCTCGAGAGAGGAGGCGCGCTAACTCTACCGGATTGGGTTCCCCACCCAATTGCGGGGTTCTTAGCGTTCTGCGGGCATTAAGGGGAATCTTTCATCGGACGAGAGCCCGGTCGAATAGCCTTAATGTCCAGGTGAGCGATATTCCTAGAGATAGGTGAGCTCATTATTTTGAACCACCACGGCCAAGTTTCCGCTTTAATTAAATTGAAACTTTAGATATCTAGTTATTCAAATCTATTTTTAATCCTAACGTAATTCGATACCGGGAGTTATCTCTTCATCGACTATTTTCTTAAATCTATTTTCGTTCCTTTTTTAATTAAAACCCTCACCTACTATTTCGGTAAAATAATAGTGTTTTCGGAGCAGTAGCGGTAATCAACCCGTTCCCGGGAATAATACGACCTCGGTATTCTCCCGAATATCGAGTACTACTTGCAATAGGTGCACTTGCCATATCTAGCAAGCCCGCGACGATTGACTCACCGAACCAACCACAGTAAGAGTCTGTTTGCGGGCCAATCAAGTTTTTGGCGCCGTTGCTGGGGATCTCTTTGAGTTGTTATTCCGAATCCAAAGTCTATTACTTTTACCTTTATTTCAAAAACTAAAAAAAAGCTTGAAAACTTTTCTTCAAAATAAAATCCAAAAAAAGAAGTTAATTTTCTACTTTTTATTTTAGGGTGTATGACCCGTGGACAGCCTTCGGAGTCCGAAAATTTGGATTTCGATCCTAAGATTGAATGCTCGCTTGCGCGTATTCGGTCTCAACACTGAAATCCCTCTTTGAATCCCAAAGAATCCATCGGAGAACCCTCTGCCGTTGCTATGGCCGACCCCAATCTGAACGCGGTCGTCGAGCGTACAATGTCATATTACGCTCGGCCTAATTTGGACGATACTGGGTCCAGTATTGTTCGCCCGACGGTGGCGAACAATAATTTTGAGATCAAATCAAGCATTATACAAATGATCCAAAATGTCGTGCAGTTCGACGGATAGCTGGATGAGGAACCGAACATTCATTTGTCTAGTTTTCTGGAGATTTGCGATACTTTTAAGATCAATGGCATCACTGATGATTCCATTCATTTGCGCCTTTTTCCATTCTCCCTCAGATCCAAATCTAAGGCATGGTTGAATTCCCTCCCACGAGGATGTATCACCACATGGGCCGACCTTGTAGAACGATTCTTAACGAAGTATTTTCCGCCCGCCAAAACTGCAAAGTTGCGGGCAGACATTTCTTCGTTTGTGCAGAACGATTCTGAGTCTCTTTTTGAGACTTGGGAGCGCTTTAAGGAATTCCTCCGCAAGTGTCCGCACCACGCGCTGCCTGCGTGGTTGCAGGTCCAAATCTTCTACAATGGGGTTAATTATCAGATGCGTCAAATGATTGGCGCGGCTGCCGGGGGTACCTTGAATAATAAGACCCCCGAGGCTGCCCAAGCTCTTATTGAAGAGATGGCTATGAACGCCTACCAATGGAACGTCCCGCGGGGACGTCCCAAGCAGGCGGACGACCTCTTTGAAGTGGATGCCATTGCCCACTTAGCCCTTCAAGTTGAAAGGCTGACGATGCAGGTGGCGGAGATGTCTACTGCCTCCACCACTCCTCCTGGGGCGATTCCCCCTAATGCCGGCGTAGCAAATGAATTCGTAGACTACGTGGGAAATGCTGGGCGACCTTCCTTCAAGCCCAATAAAAATCCTTATAGCAATAACTATAATCCGGGTTGGAGGAACCACCCCAACTTCTCATGGAGCAATGCGAATAATGCACAGCGCCCCCCAATTCTTTCGCGCCCGGATTTCTGCCGCCTCCCCCTCTTCCAAAACCCTCCCCGATGGAGGATAATTTTTCTAAATATATAGCTTCCAACGAGTCAAATATCCGGAACATCATCGGATCGCTAAAAAACTTAGAACTCGAGGTTGGACAGCTAGCGCGAATGATGTCCGAGCGCGCGCTCGGTGCACTGCCGGGAAACACGGAGCCCAATCCGCGGGAAAATATCAGCGCTATAACCCTCCGTAGATGAAAGGAGATGATCGATCCAAAACAGACCGATCCTCAGGTACATATTTCACGTCCGACCCCTCTTCCCCCTTCTTTGATTACGCCGCCTTAACAAATTTTAAATGAAAAAATTATTTAAACGCCCTTGCCATATCCGCACAAGCTCGATCGTGAGTGTAAGGATGCGCAATATGAAAAATTTATTTTATTATTAAAACAAATTCATATTAATGTTCCTTTCTGCGAGACAATGTCTCAGATGCCTAAATATGCGAAATACTTAAAACAACTTCTTTCCAATAAACAAAAATTAGAAAATATTTCGCATATTTCTCTTAATGCTGACTGCTCAACGACTCTTACTAATAAATTGCTCCTAAAAAGAAATGACCCGGGACGGTTCTCCATCCCGTGCATTTTTCGCAATATATTAGTAAAATACGTTGTTGCAGATTTAGGCGTGAGCATTAATTTGATGCCGTTCTCGCTCTTTCAAAAATTAGGTTTGGGCACTCCGGCCCCTACGAAAATGCGATTCCAACTAGCGGATCGCTCGTTTAAGTTTCCCGTCGGGGTAGTGGAGGACGTACTTGTCCTAGTTGATATGTTTATCTTTCTGGTAGACCTCGTCATCTTGGACATCGAGGAGGACACCGATGTACCAATTATACTCGGTCGCCCTTTTCTCACTACCTCCCGCGCATTAATTGATGTAAGTAACGGTCGTCTCCTCCTTCGGGTAGGAGATGACGAAGTTACTTTCTCTATTAATCCCTCCATAGGAGACTCGTCATTGAGCGATGACTTTTGTTATAATTTAGACACATATCTCGGAGATTGTTCTTCGCCTATTTTTGAGTCTACTTTTTTAAACGACGATCTTTATGCGCTCGAAAATTTTAACTGCGATGAGGATACCTCTATAGACTTGCCTTTCGAACCAATTGGTAATAAAGACATAGGAATTAAAACATCGTTAGAAGAACCGCCCTGCCTTGAACTCAAACCCCTACCCGATTCACTCAAATACGTCTTTTTGGGAAAAGGTGATACACTCCCTGTTATGATTTCTTCGCATTTGAGCGAATCAGAGACTTCTGATTTATTGGGAGTTTTGCTTAAACATCGCCACGCAATTGCGTGGCAAATTTCTGATCTTAAAGGGATTAACCCGTCTTTCTGCACCCATAAAATTTTCCTTCTTGATAATTGCCACAAAACTATTCAGCCGCAGCGACGTCTTAACCCAAACATGAAAGACGTCGTTAAGGCCGAAATTATTAAATTATTAGATGCGGGGATTATTTACCCCATATCAGATAGTACGTGGGTTAGTCCCATTCACGTGGTGCCCAAAAAGGGCGATCTTTCCGTAGTGGAGAATGAGCACAATGAACTCGTCCCAACTCGTACTGTTACGGGTTAGCGGGTGTGCATTGATTATAGAAAACTAAATGATGTCACCCGTAAGGATCATTTCCCACTACCATTTTTAGACCAAATTTTAGAACGTTTGTCCGGTCATCCGTATTTTTGTTTTCTTGATGGATTATCGAGGTTTTTCCAAATCCCCATTTCCCCAGATCACCAAGAGAAAACAACTTTTACTTGCCCGTTTTGTACCTTCGCATATCGAAGAATGCCATTTGGCCTCAGTAACGCGCCCGCTACATTCCAACGATGTATGCTAGCGATCTTTGGTGAGCTGGTAGGAGACATTATGGAAGTCTTTATGGATGACTTCTCTATTTTCGGAAGCTCTTTCCCGTCCTGTCTTCGTAATTTAGATCGTGTCCTTCAGCGATGCGAGGACACGCATCTCGTTTTAAATTGGGAAAAATGTAACTTTATGGTTCGAGAAGGTTTGGTTCTTGGCCATATGATTTCGTCTAAGGGGATGGAGGTCGATAAGGCCAAAGTTGAAATTATTGAAAAACTTCCCCCGCCTTCCAACGTTAAATCTATTAGGAGTTTCTTAGGGCACGTGGACTTTTATAGACGTTTTATTCAAGATTTTTCAAAAATAACAAAGTCGCTAACTCGCCTCTTGGAAAAGGAATCAAATTTTGTCTTTGATAGCGAATGCGAGTCTGCATTTAATTTCATAAAACAAAAACTTATCAATTCACCTATTTTAGTGGCGCCCGATTGGACCCTTCTGTTCGAAATTATGTGCGACACTAGTGATATTGCCGTAGAAGCCGTTCTTGGCCAACGTATAAACAAATATTTTCATCCTATTTACTACGCTAGCAAGACACTCACTTCCGCATAAGGAAATTACCCGACTACGGAAAAGGAACTTTTAGCCGTCGTATTTGCTTTCGATAAGTTTCGCTCGTATATTATGCTATCCAAAGTTATCGTATTTACCGACCATTCCGCCTTAAAATATTTGTTAGCGAAAACGGACGCCAAACCCCGCCTTCTTTGATGGATCCTCCTCTTGCAGGAGTTCGATATAGTGATCCGGGATAAGAGGGGCGCGGAAACTTTAGCCGCCGATCACCTCTCCCGCTTAGAAAATCCCGCTGCGGAAGCGCTCGTCGAATTTGACAGAAATGACAGATTCCCCGAGGAACGCCTCCTTGCCATAACTACTAGTTCATCTTCCCCGCCGTGGTTCGCAGATTTTGCGAACTATTTAGTTGCGAGGGTGCTTCCAAAAGACTTTTTGAGCCAGCAAAAGAAGAAATTCTTTTCTGACTTGAAATATTTCTTTTGGGAGGACCCTTTTCTTCTTCGTATCTGCGCGGACCAAGCGGTCCGAAGATGTGTCGCGAGTATGGAGTACACGCAAATCCTTAGGCACTGCCACGAGGGTCCGGCTGGTGGGATTTATCAAGCTAACCGGACCGCGCGGAAGGCGCTATAGGCGGGCTTCTTTTGCCCCACTCTATTCAAAGATGCTCACAATTTTGTGCGCGCATGCGATTACTCTCAGCGGTCGGGTAACATCTCTCGTCGTGACGAGATGCCCCAAAACATGTTTTTAGAGTGCGAAGTCTTTGATTTATGGGGCATAGATTTCGTCGGCCCCTACCTCCGTCTTTCAAAAATATGTATATTTTAGTAGCGGTCGACTACGTATCGAGATGGGTGGAAGCGCAAGCTCTCCCCACCAATGATGCGCGAGTCGTCGTTACATTTCTTAAAAAACTATTTTCGCGCTTCAGCACTCCGCGCGCTATTGTAAGCGATAGGGGGACACATTTCTGCAACACCTAGATGGCTAAGACGTTAGCTAGATACGGCGTCACGCACAAACTTGCCACCCCCTACCACACGCAAACTAGTGGCCAAGTAGAGGTAGTCAATCGAGAGATAAAGCACATATTAGAGAAAATTGTTTCACTTAATAGGAAAGATTGGTCCATCAAACTCGACGATGCGTTGTGGGCTTATCGTACCGCATACAAAACCGCAATTGGTTGTATGCCGTATCGATTAATCTACGACAAAGCATGTCATCTCCCCGTAGAATTAGAACATCGCGCACTTTGAGCTTTAAACCTTTTAAATCTCGACGCTAACTTAGCCGCCCAAAATAGAAAACTGCAACTAAACGAGCTCGATGAATGGCGTGCAAACGCTTACGAGAGCAATAAGTTCTATAAGGAGCGTTCTAAGTTTTATCACGACCGAAAAATCAAGCCCCAAAAAACGTTTTCTCCGGGCGATCTTGTCCTTCTTTATAACTCACGACTTAGACTTTTCCCCGGGAAACTTAGATCACATTGGTCCGGCCACTTCAAAGTTGAAGAGGTTTGGCCTTATGTGACCGTACTCGTCTCCCACCCGGATAAAGGCTCGTTTAAAGTGAACGGTCATCGCTTAAAATTTTAAATAGCAGACGATCCTGTGGGCGGTAATTTCGAATCCATAACCCTCCTAGATATATAAACCGCCAACATAGTCAAGCTACGCGACTATAAACAAAGCGCTCTTTGGAGGCACGCCATGTTTATCTTTTTCGCTATCTCTTTACCTTTTTCTTTGCTATCTTTCTTCATAATGCAAAGTTCTTAAACTGCGCCTTCCCTACCTCCTGTCAGGGAAGCTTCTACCCCCCCCCCCCTCTATTTCTTTTCGTTGTATATACTCTCTTACATGTTTTGTTCCGCATACTTACGTTACAACATTGGGGACAATGTTGGACTTAAGTATGGGGGTGTTTTCTCGCTTTCCTTTTCGCACTTCTATTTTCTGCACTGTATTTCTATTTTCCGCACTTCCAAAAAACAAATATATATGAAAAGAAAATTATATATAAAAAAACAAAACAAATCAAAATAAAAAAAAATTGAAAATGAAAAAAAATTCCCAAAACTTAAGGTCTTGTTTTTTTTTCTGTCTTTAAAAATGTTTTTTTTCTGTCTTTTTAAACCAAAAATCCCAAAGAAAAATGTACAACAAAATTCCAAAAAAATTATAAAACAAAAATTCCAAAAAAAAAATAATAAAACAAAACAAAAATTCCAAAAATATTTAGTTTCATTTTGTAAAAATCTTTGTAAATAATTTTGTAAATAATCTTCTCTCTCCCCATTCCTTTTCTCTCTCATTCTTATAAATACCGTCTCTTTTTCTCGCAATTTCCGCAAAACCTTAAAAATATGAAAAAATGATAATAAGTTCAAAAAATTCAAAAAAAAGAGGAAAACTAAACAAAAATTTAAAAGAAAAACTTTTGAGTAAAACAAAACAAAAATACAAAAAAAAGAGATAATAAATAAAAAAACACAAAACAAATGATGAAAAAACTCTAAAAAACCAAAAAAATGTTTTGAAACAAATAAATCAAATATACCATCATTAATTTTCTTGCTATCCAATAATTTTGCATTGAGTTTATATGTGAATTTTATTAATTCTCTATTTGTTATTCGTTTGTGAATTATAGATTGAAAAATTTAAATATTCGGGGTTAAGTTTTAAAGAATTTATTTTGCTTTGTTAAAAATAGCAAACTCGTTTTAGGCACTACTTCTAATTTTTCATTGATAGGAGCATGCGTATTATGTTAGAAAATAACGACTATAGGATTCAATTATGTTTACTTTTACCTTTCTGAAAAATTGGAACTTACAATTTATTAAGGTTGCTCTCAAAATTATTTTTTAATAAAAAAAATCTAGTTTTCTTTTCTCACCTTCCTTATCATGCCCTACTTGGCATGATAAAATTGTTATCTTTAAAAGATCATATGTCAATGGGAATAAGATTTCATTCCGTAAACATAGGCACCCAATAGATTAAAAAGATTATATGTTATGGAGTAAGAGGATAAAATCCATTACTCCTACACATATACATTGGGTTAAAATTTATTATGAAGTTGAAAAAAAATGATATTAGGAAAATAAGATTTCATTTTCCTAATAATCCAAAAAGAAAAAAAAATGGAGGTTCAAGAAAAAATTACCTCGCCTCAAAATCAAAACCATCTTCATAAACCAACATCAATCCCCTAGCCAATTTCACGATTCTAGATTTAATTCAAAAATCTTTTTGAGAGCATAATTTGTAAATTGCATTATTTCCGGTAAAACTCCTATAGGCTAAAAGTTCATATAATTCCAAACTATTCTTGTTAATCTAACCATTACAATTACCGCTTTCTCTTTGATTACATCAAGAAGCCTTTTGGCCAAAACTTTTGCGCAATTTAAATCATCTACATAATTTTAGGACTTAACTCTTACACCCCGTATATTTATTTAGATCTCTCTTATAATTGATTAAGCGGTAGCTAAACTTAGAGTTTTTCTATTCCTTATAAGTTCACCTCAAACTTTTGCTCTGGAATAGCAAAAGCTTAAGTATGGGGATATTTGATGAATTATAAATTTGACTATTTTGATGTACATTAAAAAAATGATTTTACTTTATTTTTGTTATTTTTACTTCATTTTCTGTAATAAATTGCTCCTATTTTATAAATATTTTCTAACTTCGTTTATTTTTGATTTTCTGATAAATTTGCAGAAATTTGCCAAAATTGGTAAGTACACGTCCGTGTTCCTTGGGACACGCCCGTGACCAGGGCGTGACACATAAACAACCAGTGATTCAGCCAATTTTTGAAGAGAAAAGCCTGACATGCTCGGCCACACTCCCGTGTCAATCCGATACGGGGCGTGACCAAGCCCGTGTCCATCCCGCTTGACGATTTCAACTCAACGTTCGTCGAATCAAGAGGGACACGCCCGTGTCTGATGAGCGCCACGCCCATGTCAGCCCGACACGCCCCGTGCTGAAGCCCGTGACCCTCTCTCGACAATTTCCGCTCGACGTTTGTCGAGTGTCGACTCAACTCAACACGCCCACTGTCACGCCCGTGACCTGGGGCGTGACTTTCTCCACCTCGCCCGACAAACTGCCACTGGCGAATCCCGAAGTCAACAATGCCTTTAATCGCCGAACGACACGCCCACCGTCACGCCCGTGACCAGGGGCGTGACCGCCGCATTTTCGGCCGCATAGTAAAATCGCCGTCAAATCCGTCACTTCACCGAAATCTGCTGTTTAATAGTGCTGACACGCCCACCGACACGCCCGTGTCGGAGGGCGTGTACTTGGAAATTTTTGCCTATAAAAAGGCAGCTGCTGTATGAGTTCAGGGTTCCAAATTTTTGAACCATTTTGATGCTAAGGGTTGCCATTTGGAGCTAGTTTTGGGGCTATGTAAGGATCTTTTCCCCTCCTTTTCAAGTTATTTTAAGCATTGTAATCAACCTTTTTTGTTAATAAAATCCTTTCTTTTTATCCTTTTAATGCTTTGAAAAATCTCTCAAGGTCTCCTTTTCATCAATCCTATGTACTTTTAATTTCATTTTCATATGCCTATGTGTGTGTATGAGCTTAAAATTACTAACTCTACTTTATGTTTTAAAATGAAAAAAGCAATTTCTTTTACTATCATAACAACAAAATTTATAGCCGTTATTATAGCCGATTTCATTCTCAAACTCTTAAAAATTGGTTAGACTTAGGATTTTTATACTTTAAAATTCGTTCTTATAAACTTGTAAAACAATAAAAAGTGATTTTCATTACTCCTAACTTAGATTTTCTTTTCCTTTTTTTTGTTACCAACCTTTTGCACTTTTTAAACCATTTTACAAGACTATAAGAATGAATAATGAGTTATTATAATTTTTCAAGAACTTAGAATTTTTGCAATTACAAAAAATATTTTCGCCCGAACAATTTTTATTTTCACTTTTTATGCATTTCTATCAAAATCTAACGGTAAAAATGTAAATGTTTTAATTTTTCGGGCACTTGCCTTTCTCACTTTAATTTGAAAACTTTTTGCTCAAACAATTTTATTTTGCCTTTTTATGCATTTCTACTACATTTCAGCGGTAGAAATGCAGTCATTTTAGTCTTTCAATAACTTTGTTTTTCTTATTTTTAGCACGAGTGTGTGCGTGTATGAGATATTTTTCAGATCCTAAGTTAATTTATGTAAGTGTGTGTGTGTGTGTGTTTATTTATATCGAGTGCGTGAGTAGTTACTTTCAAGTAGAGTGCGTGTGTTGTTTTTATTTTTCCGCCTACTCATTTGAGTTAATTGGATGGATTTTATTCAAGTAGAGTGCGTCTGTTGTTTTTATTTTTTCCGCCTACTCATTTGAGTTAAATGGCTGGATTTTATTCAAGCAAGTGTTTATAGCTTTTGTTTTTCCGCCTGCTCACTTGAGTTAAATGGCTGGACTGTATTTTCAGTCCTACTCGTTTGAGTAGGACTTGTAATTTTCATTCTTTATTTTTTCGCCTACTCACTTGAGTTAAATGGCTGGATTTAATTTTTCACCTTCTCGCTAGGAGTTAAATGGTCGGACTTTATTTTGATGTAAAAATTTAAGAAAGCCCTGTAATCGCATTTATTTTCTCCTACTCATTTGAGTAGGACTCGCTTTCATTTCAGTCCTACTCGTTTGAGTAGGACTTGTAATTTTCAGCTTTTATTTTCCTCCCCCACTCGTTTGAGTGAGACCTGTAAATTTCAATTATGCAATATGTAACTTAGTTTTATTTCTGTCTCTTGTTATATTTTTGAATGAGTGCATGTGTCTTTAATTGTAATAACTTTTCTAATGTTAGGGTATTTTACTTTTCTTTTTATTTTCTTTATAACCTTTCAGTGAATAGTTTAGAACGCTCGCATAACCAAACATATAAGTTATGCCCATTCCGATGAGTAGCTAATTGCTTTTAGCTCTCAGTATCGAAGAGCTTTGGGATATAAAATGTTTTAAATAACCAAATATCTAATTTTTCGATTTAATTAAAAAACTTAAGGTTTACCCCCGACGCGTAGAACCACATATCGATGTATGGGCTCTATTTCCGTTATCCATAAGCTAGCTAGCCGAGAGGCCGTGCGTATGGACAGATCACCCCTGGGTAAATTGAGTTCCGCACTAACCCTCGAGAGAGGAGGCGCGCTAACTCTACCGGATTGTGTTCCCCACCCAATAGCGGGGTTCTTAGCGTACTACGGGCATTAAGGGGAATCCTTCATCGGACGAGAGCCCGGTCGAATAGCCTTAATGTCCAGGTGAGCGATATTCCTAGAGATAGGTGAGCTCATTATTTTGAACATCCACGGCCAAGTTTCCGCTTTAATTAAATTGAAACTTTAGATATCTAGTTATTCAAATCTATTTTTAATCCTAACGTAATTCGATACCGGGAGTTATCTCTTCATCGACTATTTTCTTAAATCTATTTTCGTTCCTATTTTAATTAAAACCCTCACCTACTATTTCGCTAAAATAATAGTGTTTTCGGAGCAGTAGGGGTAATCAACCCGTTCCCGGGAATAATACGACCTCGGTATTCTCCCGAATATCGAGTACTACTTACGATAGGTGCACTTGCCTTATCAAGCAAGCCCGCGGCGATCGACTCACCGAACCAACCATAGTAAGAGTCTGTTCGCGGGCCAATCAGGAGAATGTGAAATGTGAATCTAAAACAATTATTTAGGTATGGTTTAACTTTTATAAACTTTATTTATGAAAATAAATCATCCAAAATTTTGACGAAATTCCTTAAATAGATTTAAGCAAAGCAGGAAAAATGAAAAACAAAACGCATTGAGTTGTTACTAGATCCAAGAAACGCATTATAATTATATCAATTAAATAATAAAATCTAAGTTTAAATCCAAAACTAATGCTGATTTATTTTTCTTCTTTTCTTAGTTATTAAATAAAATTCAAAAGGCGTGAATCAAAAAGACTTAATAGGACAGAAGCTTTTGATTTAGGATTATGATTAGGAGTGGAATTGAAAGATAAACCGGGAGGCTTAAAATCACACTAAAGCAAAACAAAGAGTTTCAAAAAAATGTCATTTTAAACAAAATATTTTTCTTTCTTTTTTTCTTTTCCATTTTTTTATTTTTCAAAACAAAGGCAATAAATATTTTTATTTTCATTTTGAATTGGCCAAACAAAAACAAACATTTCTTTTGAGCATACTTTTTTCAAAAACTTATCCAAAAATATCACAAAATAACCTATCATAATCATGAAAATTCTTTATGAAACTCAAAAAGGCTAGTGTGATTAGATAGGTTGGAAATTTTGGCTTTGGTGAAAATGATATGAAAAAAGGAGCTATCAAATGAAGTTGGAAAAAAGACTCAAAAGCAGCTAACTAGTGGTGAAAGTTTTTAGGTTTGGCAGGAAAGCTCAAATGAAAACAAAAATGACCTAAATCATATTCACTCTTTTAAATTTATTTAAAACATAGATTTGAAAATTTTCAAAAAGCAAGTCCTAGACAATAAAAGAAGATTGATGAAATTATATTGAAAATAAAAATAATAGGTCACTTGGATCATTCACATCTACTACGCTATTCAAAAGTTGACCTTTCAAAAATTATCTAAAAATGAAAAGGAAAATAGTGGATGATGATTTTTTGAGAAAGTAAAAAAAAATAAAGAACGAAAAACCATAATAAAAATGCGAGTTTTAGAAAAATATTTCACCTTAACATGCTACCGTGAATTAGAAATAAAGCATGCCCAACATTTTACTTGTGAAACATAATTTAAAAAATGATTAGAAAAATTATAATTAATTAAGAAGTTTATATCAGATTTTGAGAAAAATAAAACAAAAACAAAGGGTACTATTGAAATACCAAAATGTCTAAACTATTAAAGTAAAAAAAACAAAAAACATATTTTTTTAATTTGAAAAATATTCACAAAAAGCAAAAAAAATAACAAATAGCAAAAAGAAGGAGGAAGTCCTCCCCCAAGCTTAAAATGGACATTGTCCTCAATGGAGAAGGAGGTTAGAGAGAGAAAATTAAAATGCAGAATTGAAAACAGGATTGAAAAACAGGTACTTCCCCAGATTTATTTGCTACGAAAGCTGAGTGATACCGATCCCCCATGCTTGCGCTCTGGATTTTATTGACATGTCTTCTTTGGACTTTGTGATGGATTTAGTAGCATTGGCGGTGGTGATCGCAAAAGCTTCAACTTGTCGAGTCGTTCAAGGCAAAAAGTGTAAAATGAAGAAAACAGAAAAATGATTTGGGTTGCCTCCCAAGAGCGCCTTTTGTTTATAAAGGTCGTTTGAGCTCGACCAAAAGAATATTGTCCAGCAATAAGAAGTCTTAAATTATTATTATTACAGTCCAAATGAAGGAGAAAAGAAATAGTTCAAGAGTTTGATAACATTAACTTCTCCGTCGCAGTGGGAAGTAAATCGTTAGTCAAATAGAGTTTTAATTGCTGACTGTTTACCTTGAATTCACCCTTATCTGGGTGCAAAATGAGAACCGTCCCATACACCCAAGCCTCCTTAACAATAAAGGGGTCGGACCATCGCGATTTTAATTTACTTGGAAAGAGGCGAAGTCGAGAGTTATAAAGACGGACGAGATCGCTCAGCGAAAAAGATTTAGGAAATTTAATATTTTTGTCATGGTAAAACTTTGTTCGCTCTTTGTAAAGCCTATTACTCTCGTAAGCGTTCACCCGCCATTCATCGAGTTCAATGAGCTAAAATTTAAGGTGTTCAGCAGTCAGGGTGGGATCTAGATTTAATGTTTTGAGAGCCCAAAACGCACGGTGCTCTAACTCAACTGGAAGGTGGCAAGCCTTACCATAAACCAATCTATACGGCGTGCAGCCTATGGCTTTCTTATATGACATTCGATAGGCACATAGGGCATCATCTAATTTTAGTGCCCAATCCTTCCTATTTAAAGACACGGTTTTCTTTAAAATACATTTCAATTCTCGATTAACAACCTCGACTTGACCGCTCGTCTGGGGGTGATAGGCGGTGGAAAGTTTGTGCGTTACTCCATATTTTGCGAATATTTTGGCGAACTGGCTATTGCAGAAATGGGTTCCCCTATCACTAACTATAGCGCACGACATGCCAAATCGAGAGAATAATTTTTTTAGAAATTTTACTACGACTCGTGCATCGTTGGGGGGGAGAGATTGTGCTTCCGTCCACCTTGATACATAGTCGACAACTACGAGAATGTATTTATTTTGATAAGATGGAGGGAGAGGGCCAATGAAGTCGATGACCCAAAGATCGAAGATTTCACATTCGAGGAAAATATTTTGAGGCATCTCGTCCCTTCGTGAGATATTGCCCGCCCACTGGCAACTGTCGCAAGTGCTCACCAGGGTGCGAGCATCTTTGAATAGCATGGGCCAATAAAAACCCGACTCCAGTGCCTTTCCAGTGGTGCGGTTCGCTTGATAATGACCACCTGTTGGTCCCTCGTGGTAATGCTCCAATATTTGCACTCCTTCCTCACTCGAAACAGAATGCCGCACTACCTGATCCGCACAGACTCTGAATAAGAAAGGGTCTTCCCAAAAGTAATTCTTTAAGTCAGAAAAGAATTTCTTCTTCTTATGACTTGAGAATTCCTTTGGCAAGACCCAAGCCACTAAATAATTGGCAAAGTCGGCGAATCAGGGCACGGGATAATCTTTTGAATTTTTTAGAGCGAGGTGGTGCGCTTCAGGGAATTTAGCGTTAATGTCGGCTTCCACTAATGTTTCGCTGGCGGGGTTTTCTAAACGCGATAAATTGTCGGCCGCCATATTTTCGACCCCCTTTTTTTCCCGGATTTCTAAATCAAATTCCTGCAAGAGGAGGATCCATCACAAAAGGCGGGGCTTGACATACGCTTTGCTTAATAAAAATGAAGGGTTGAGTGATCCGTGAAGACGATTACCTTTGAGAGGGTGATATAATACCTAAACTTATCGAAGGCAAAAAAAAATTGCTAGGAGCTCTTTCTCGGTGGTGGTGTAGTTAGCCTGTGCAGACGTGAGTGTTTTGCTTGCATAATAAATTGGGTGGAAAAATATATCCACTCGTTGGCCCAAGACTGCGCCTACCGCAGTATCACTAGCATCGCACATGATTTCGAATGGAAGCGACCAATCCGGAGCAATTAAAAGTGGGGAGTTTACAAATTTTTCTTTTATTAAATTGAAAGAAAGAAGACAATCGTTGTTAATGATGAAAGGTGACTCTTTCTTGAGAAGATGGGTTATCAGTTTCGTAATTTTGGAAAACTTTTGTATAAAACGCCGATAAAACCCCGCGTGCCCAAGAAAACTACGAATGGCTTTAATATTCGTTGGAGGGGGGAGTTTCTCAATAACTTCGATCTTGGCACGGTCGACCTCGATCCCCTTGCCTGAAATCTTATTTTCGAGGACCAATCCCTCTCGGACCATAAAGTGGCATTTGTCCCAGTTGAGGGCTAAATTAGTTTCCTCACAACGAATCAACACGTGCTCGAGATTTTTTAAACAATTTCCAAAAGAATTACCAAACACCGAGAAGTCATCCATGAATACCTCCATCACTTCTTCTACCAACTCGTCGAATATCGCCAGCATACATCGCTATAATCTAGTCGGCGTGTTACATAAACCAAATGGCATCCTTCTATAAGCGAAGGAGCCAAAGGGACAAGTAAAGGTAGTCTTCTCTTGGTCTTCAAGTGAAATCGGGATTTGAAAGTACCTCGAGAGACCGTAGAGAAAGCAGTAGAAGGAGTGATCGGAAAGACGTTCTAAAATTTGGTCGATAAAGGGGAACGGGAAGTTATCTTTTCGGGTGGCATCATTGAGTTTGCGGTAATCTGTGCACATCCGACAATCCGTAACAGTACGAGTTGGAATTAATTCATTATTTTAATTGGCCGCTACCGTGAATCCGCCTTTCTTTGGCACGACTTGCACTGGGCTCACCCAAGTACTATCGGAGATGGGGTAGATAATTCCCGAATCTAGAAGTTTAATAACCTCAGCCTTCACGACGTCCTTCATGTTTGGATTTAAACATCGTTGGGGCTGGATAGTACTACGAGAATTATTATCTAGGAAAATCTTGTGTGTGCAGAATGATTGGTTAATCCCCTTAATGTCAGATAACTGCCATGCAATTGCGTAACAGTGATTTTGTAAAACTAGAGTCAACGCAGAAATTTCTAAGTTGCTCAGATCCGAGGAGATAATAACTGGTTGCTTAGAGTCATTTTCAAGGAAGAGATACTGCAGATGAGGGGGGAGTTTCTTAAGCTCCAAGATGGGTGGTTCCTCGTAAGAGGTTTTGAATTTTATGGTGTCCATGGGAAGCGATTCGGGGAGGGTGGCGCGAGAGACTTCTTCTAAGTAGAAGAGCTTAGTGATAAGAGATTCATCAACTGATGAATAAACTAATTCAAAAGGTGCAAAAAATCATTTTCGAAGAATTCCTCTAGATAAAATCAAGAATCATCGTGCTCTAGGGTGTTACGCATTGAGGATTAATGCTGAAAGTGATTTCATCATCTCCAACCCGGAGGAGGAGCTTTCCATGACTAACATCAATAATAGCGCAGGAGGTGGCAAGGAAGGGGCGGCCGAATATCAGGGTTACATCAGCATCCTCTTCGATGTCTAGGATGACAAAATACACTGAAAAGATGAATTTGTCCACCTTTACCAAGACACCCTCCACAATCCCTATCGGATATTTCACAGAATGATCGGCTAGCTGAATGCGTTTACGAGTGGGGTTCGGAGATCCGATACCTAATTTCTTAAAAAGAGAAAAAGGCATGAGATTTATGCTTGCTCCCAAGTACGCAAACACATGTTTGACCACGAATTACCGAATAGGCAGGGGATGGAGAACCTTCCCGGATCATTCACTTTGCAGGGTAATTTGTTGAGCACAACTGCGGAGCATTCTGCAATTATGGAAATATGCGAAATATCCTCGAGCTTTTTCTTATTTGATAGGAGATCCTTGAGATATTTCACGTATTTCGGCATTTGAGAGATAGCCTCGTAGAACAACACGTTTATATGAATTTGTTTTAGAATTTCTAAAATTTTTTTATAACTTTCTTCGGCGTGTTCATTTTTAAGTTTAGATGGATACAGTAAATTTGAGCTATACGCATGCAGTGTAGGCATAGTAGGCAAATTTGAAGCTAACATAATAGGAGGAGAAGGAGGAGAATGGAGAGGTACCATGGGTTCGCTTGGTATAACAACTTCTTTTCCACTGCGGAGGGTATTGGAGTTTGCACTTTCTCTTGGATTTTGCTCGGTATTGCATGGAAGAGCTTCTTGTTGCTGCTCAGTGATTATCTTGGCTAGCTGTCCCACTTGGTTTTCCAAGTTTTTGATGGACACGACAATATTCCTGATATTCGTTTCATTTGTAGCAACGTATTTGGCAAAGACCTCTTCAAGTGAAGAGGGCTTTGCCTGTTGCGATTGGAAACCAGGTGGATTTAAATTTATGGGGGGAGATAGATTGAATGTTGGGTTATGATTATGAGGGGTGTTATGAGGGCGTTGAGCATTTCCTTGGTTGCTCAGGAAAAATTCGGATGGCTCCTATAACCCGCATTGTAAGTCTTATTGTATGGTGCGTTGTTCGGGTTATAGGAGGGCCGAGGAGAATTTCCCATGAAGTCAACCTGCTCTTTTATAAAAGCAGAATTATTATAATTATTAAACAAAGGAGGAGTGGCGGAGGAAGCAGTCATCCCCGCCACTTGATTTGTTAACCGCTCAACTTGGAGGTAGTGTCAATTTCAAAGACTCCCGCTGGTTTGTTAGCCCTCACGCGGGGCGCTTTCCATTGATATGAATTCATAGCCATTTCCTCAAAAAGCTCCTAAGAGGCCTCTGGGGTTTTGTTATTTAGAGTTGCCCCAGCGGTCGCGTCGATCGTTTGCCTTGTTAAGGAATTTAAGCCGTTATAAAATATTTGCACTTGTTGGCAATTTGGAAGCGCGTGGTGTGGCCACCTTCGTAATAGCTCCTTGAAGCGCTCCCACGTATCATAGAGAGTATCCGAGTCTATTTGCAAGAAGGATGCAATATCCGTGCGCAATTTGGCGGTCTTCGCAGGCGGGAAGTACGTGGTAAGAAATTTCCTCGCCATCTCGGCCCACGTAGTGATGGACCCTTTAGGAACAGAGCTCAGCCATTGCTTGGCCTTTGACCGCAAAGAGAAATGGAAATGACATAATCGAATGGCATCATCTAAGAATCCATTGATTTTAAAAGTATCACAGATTTCGAGAAATTTGGCGATGTGGCAATTTGGATCCTCGTCCGGGAGACCATCGAAAGTTACTGACTGTTGCACCATTTGGATGATGCTGGACTTGATCTCAAATTTATTGTTCGCCACTGTGGGGCAGACAATACTTGATTGTGTACCCTCTAGTTTCGGCCGCGCATAATATGACATAGTCCTTTGCTGGGCCTCATTTGGGTTGGCCGGATTAAAATCCATTGTTTTTGTGGCAGTGTCCCCAATCGACTCTTCGATGCCTAAATGCAATTCCTGGTCACGAGAATTGAGGCGACGCAAAGTGGTCTGCTCTATCTCAGGGTCAAAAGGAATAATCGAAGAGCTTTCTCGGATCATACACTTCAAAAGAAAGAAAGGTGGGGGAGAGATAAAGAGAAAAACTAATAAGAAAGCGAGAGAAGAAAAAAAGAAAAATGATAAAATTAATATCTATCCTCTTTTCAAAATATCAAAACATACTTCCCCGGCAACAACGCCAAAAACTTAATATAAAAATTTGAAAGCGGAGAAGGTGGTATGCGTGGAGAAGACAAAGTTAAGGAAGGAGAAGGTGAAAGTGTGATTGTGAGATGTTCTCCGATTCTATATTTGATGAAGGCAAGTGAACCTTATCGCATATATTATATGATATTTAAGTTCAATATCAAGGTCGAATTACCCAGGGCGATTTGAGTATTTCTACTTCAAGGAGTTACTATTATCTTATCAAACAAAAGTTGTTGTGGGTTTGCTTACTAAATTAGAGAAGTGAGGAAGTTTTACTTCCAAATTAGAGAAAGGCTAAACGATGATTAAGCGGTAGTACTCGATCGATAATCACATCGGCTTAAGTTGATCAAATGTGCAATAATAAACTTTAAATTAATAAGGCAAGAGATCTTGACCGTGGAGATTCTTAAAGCACGAACATGCTTCTCTCGAAGTCATGCCCATCTGAGTTTAGGAAGGTATGATCGAACTATCATCCGAATCGGAGGCCTAAAGCTCGCTTTACGCTGTGAACCCCACTATTGGATTCCACTTCAATCCAAGAGATTTAACATCTATCTCTATCGAGGGATGCATGTAACTCTCTTCGCTCTTGAGTGTTCACTCCAAACTACGAGACTCTCGACTATCAAAGAGTGGAAACAAAGATGGAAAACATACATCGATAATACATCTCCAAACACGATTAATCAAGAGTGAATCAAGATATAGGCCTTACAAAGAAAAAGGAAAATTAGGGCATCATAACTTAATCAACTCGAATCTCGGATCATCATGATTGAGTACAAGGAGGATTAGTTACTCATGGTGAAATGGAGAAAGAGATATGAGTATAAATGCGTTACGAAAACAATGAAAAGGGCAAACTTTTTATTAACACTGAAAGAGAACTACAACTTGAAAAATAAAAAATTACAGCTGCTGGAAATGAAAATCTATGCGAGCATTAACATTTAGATATTAAGCAATTACAACAACTAATACAAAACGAGTAAACTAAGCTAGATTAAAAAGCTTGAAATGAGGAGGGAGAGGAGAAACAAAGAAAATTGCAAGAGAAACACAAGAAAACTAAACGGCAGAACCTCCCCTCTCACTCAAAACCTGCCTCCTGAACCCATGGAGAAGGGCTCAATATATAGAATTTTTTCGGGTTGGGTCATGCCCCCCTGACACGCCCGGGTTGTGCTTGTACCTGGGGCATGACACATTCAGTGCGACGTTTTGGGCTGAAATGGAATGCTGGAGGTGACGGGCGTTGTAGTTGATTTACACGCCCATATGTCACGCCCTAGCAGGGCGTGTCAGGGGGGCATGACACATTCGGTCTGACGGTGGAGTGGGAAAAAGAACATGCTGTGGCGATTCCTCGAGACCTGGGGACACGCCTATGGAACACGCCTGTGTAGGGGTGACACGTGCGTGATAGAGGTCGTGTACACTGATTTTCCAAGAAATGCAGTTTCGGACCGGTAGCTTCATTCCTCTGGGTTACACGCCTTAGGTACACGCCCTGGTAGGGCGTGACCTCGGGGTGTGTAACAACAAAATTTGGCTGAAAGCCGTGAAAACCTGCAAAAAGCAGAAAACACATTAGTGACGATAATATTTATAAAACGGGGTCAATATAAGCACTTGCAAGACATGATTTGTGCTTTAAAAACCTGAAAATACCCTAATATTATTGACTGCAAAACAGACTATCAAATTCCCCCAAGCTTAAGCTTTGCTTGTCCCCAAGCAAAGATATAAAAACTAGCTAATCATAAAAAGTGACTAATTCAAAAAGTTTTAATCATGCTTACACAAGTACTATGCGAAATTCCAAGTAGGGAGAATGTGAAACGTGAATCTAAAACAATTATTTAGGTATGGTTTAACTTTTATAAACTTTACTTAACAAAAATAAATATCTAAAATTTTGACGAAATTCTTTAAATAGATTTAAGCAAAGCAACGAAAATGAAAAAACGCATTGAGTTGTAACTAGATCCAAGCAACGCATTATAATTATATCAATTAAATAACAAAAATCTAAGTTTAAATCCAAAACTAATACTGATTTACTTTTCTCCTTTTCTTAGTTATTAAATAAAATTCAAAAGGCGTGAATCAAAAGGACTTAATAGGATCGAAGAGTTTGGTTTAGGATTATGATTAGAATTGGAATTCAAAGATATACAGGGAGGCTTAAAATCACACTAAACCAAAACAAAGAGTTTCAAAAAAAATTTCATTTTAAACAAAATATTTTTCTTTCTTTTTTTCTTTTCCATTTTTTTTCTTTTTCAAAACAAAGGCCATAAATATTTTTATTTTCATTTTGAATTGGCCAAACAAAAACAAACATTTCTTTTGAGCATACTTTTTTCAAAAACTTCTCCAAAAATATAACAAAATAACCTATTATAATCATGAAAATTCTTTATGAAACTCAAAAAGGCTAGTGTGATTAGATAGGTTGGAAATTTTGGCTTTGGTGAAAATGATATGAAAAGAGGAGATATCAAATGAATTGGAAAAAAGGCTCAAAAGTGACTAACTAGTTGTGAAAGTTTTTAGGTTTGGCAGGAAAGCTCAAACGAAAACAAAACAGCCTAAATTATTTCAACTCTTTTAAATTTATTTAAAACATAGATTTGACAATTTTCAAAAAACAAGTGCTAGATAATAAAAGAAGATTGATGAAATTATATTGAAAATAGAAATAATAGGTGACTTGGATCGTTCACATCTACTACGCTATTCAAAAGTTGACCTTTCAAAAATTATCTAAAAACGAAAAGGGAAATAGTGGATGATAAATTTTTGAGAAAATAAAGAACGAAAAACCATAATAGAAATGCGAGTTTTAGAAAAATATTTCACCTTAACATGCTACCGTGAATTAGAAACACAGCATGACCAATATTTTACTTTTGAAACATAATTAAAAAAAATGATTATAAAAATTATAATTAATTAAGAAGTTTATATCAGATTTTGAGAAAAACAAAATAAAAACTAGTGGTACTATTGAAATACCAAAATGTCTAAACTATTAAAGTAAAAAAAACATATATTTTTTTAAAATTTTGAAATATTCCCTTTTTAAGGGGGATTTTTGAAAAATATTCACAAAAAGCAAAAAACAAATATTCACAAATAGCAAAAAGAAGGAGGAAGTCCTCCCCCAAGCTTAAAATGGACATTGTCCTCAATGGAGAAGGAGGTTAGAGAGAGAGAAAATTAAATTACAGAATTGAAAATAGGATTGAAAAATAGGTACTTCCCCGGATTTATTTGCTGTGAAAGTTGACTGATGCCCCTCCCCCATGCTTACGCTCTGGATCTTATTGACATGTCTTCTTTGGACTTTGTGATGGATTTAGCAGCATTGGCGGCGGTGATCGCAGAAGCTTCTACTTGTGGAGCCGTCCGGGGCAAAAAGTGTAAAATGAAGAAAATAGAGAAATGATTAGAGTTGCCTCCCGAGAGCGCTTTGTTTATAAAGCTCGTTTGAGCTCGACCAAAAGAATATTGTCCAACAATAAGAAGTCTTAAATTATTATTATTACAGTCCAAATGAAGGAGAAAAGAAATAGTTCAAGAGTTTGATAACATTAATTTCTCCTTCGTAGTGGGATGTAAATCATTTGGCAAATAGAGTTTTAATCGCTGACCGTTTACCTTGAATTCCCCCTTATTCGGGTGTGAAATGAGAACCGTCCAATACAGCCAAGCCTCCTTAACAATAAAGGGGCCGGACAATCGCGATTTTAATTTACCTGGAAAGTGGCGAAGTCGAGAGTTATAAAGAAGGACGAGATCGCCCGGCGAAAAAGATTTAGGAAATTTAATATTTTTGTCGTGGTAAATCTTTGTTCGCTCTTTGTAAAGCCTGTTACCCTCGTAAGCATTCACCCGCCATTCGTTGAGTTCATTGAGCTGAAATTTATGATGTCCGGCAGTCAGGATGGGATCTAGATTTAATGTTTTGAGGGCCCAAAATGCACGGTGCTCTAACTCAATTGGAAGGTGGCAAGCCTTACCATAAACCAATCGATACTGCGTGCAGCCGATGGCTGTCTTATATGTCGTTAGATAGGCCCATAGGGTATCATTTAGTTTTAGTGTCCAATCCTTCATGTTTAAAGATATGGTTTTCTCTATAATACGTTTCAATTCTCGATTAACCACCTCGACTTGACCGCTCATCTGGGGGTGATAGATGGTGGAAAGTTTGTGCGTTACTCCATATTTTGCCAAAATTTTGGCCAACTGGCTATTGCAGAAATGGGTTCCCCTATCACTAACTATAGCACGCGGCGTGCCAAATCGAGAGAATAATTTTTTTAGAAATTTTACTATGACTCGTGCATCGTTGGTGGGGAGAGCTTACGCTTCCGTCCACCTTGATACATAGTCGACAACTACGAGAAAGTATTTATTTTGATAAGACGGAGGGAGGGGGCCAATGAAGTCGATGCCTCAAAGATCGAAGATTTCACATTCGAGGAAAATATTTTGAGGCATCTCGTACCTTCATGATATATTGCCCGCCCGCTGGCAACTATCGCAAGTGCTCACCAGGGTGTGAGCATCTTTGAATAGCATGGGCCAATAAAAACCTACCTCCAGTGTCTTTCTAGTGGTGTGGTTCGCTTGATAATGACCACCTGTTGGTCCCTTGTGGCAATGCTCCAATATTTGCACTCCTTCCTCACTCGAAACACAACGCCGCACTACCTGATCCGCACAGACTCTGAATAAGAAAGGGTCTTCCCAAAAGTAATTCTTTAAGTCAGAAAAGAATTTCTTCTTCTTCTGACTTGAGAATTCCTTTGGCAAGACCCAAACCACTAAATAATTGGCAAAGTCGGCAAACCAGGGCACAGGATAATCTTTTGAATTTTGTAGAGCCAGGAGGCGCACTTCGGGGAATTTATCGTTAATGTCAGCTTCCACTAATGTTTCGCTGGCGGGGTTTTCTAAACGTGATAAATGATCGGCCGCCAAAGTTTCGGCCCCCTCTTTGTACCAGATTTCTAAATCAAACTCCTGCAAGAGGAGGGTCCATCGTAAAAGGCGGGGCTGGCATCTGCTTTGCTTAATAAAAAATGACGGGCTGAGTGATCCGTGAAGACGATTACCATTGAGAGGGTGATATAAGACCTAAACTTATCGAAGGCAAAAACAATCACTAGGATCTCTTTCTCGGTGGTGGTGTAGTTAGTCTGTGCAGACGTGAGTGTCTTGCTTGCATAATAAATCGGGTAGAAAACTTTGTCCACCTGTTGGCCCAAGATCGCGCCTACCGCAGTATCACTAGCATCGCACATGATATCGAAAGGAAGCGACCAATCTGGAGCAACTAAAATTGGGGAGTTTACTAATTTTTCTTTTATTAAATTGAAAGCAAGAAGACAATCATTGTTAAAGATGAAAGGTGACTCTTTCGCGAGAAGATGGGTTATCAGTTTTGTAATTTTGGAAAACTTTTGTATAAAACGCTGATAAAACCCCGCGTGCCCAAGAAAACTACGAATGGCTTTAATATTCGTTGGAGGGGGGAGTTTTTCAATAACTTCGATCTTGGCCTGGTCGACCTTGATCCCCTTGCTTGAAATCTTATGGCCGAGGACCAATCCCTCTTGGACCATAAAGTGACATTTCTCCCAGTTGAGGGCTAAGTTAGTTTCCTTACAACGAATCATCACGCGCTCGAGATTTTTTAAACAAATCACAAAAGATCTACCAAACACCGAGAAGTCGTCCATGAATACCTCCATCACTTCTACTAACTCGTCGAATATGCCAGCATACATCGCTGAAATGTAGCTGGCGCGTTATATAAACCAAATGGTATCCTTCTGTAAGCGAAGGTGACAAAGGGACAAGTAAAGGTAGTCTTCTCTTGGTCTTCAGGTGAAATCGGGATTTGAAAGTACCCCGAGAGACCATCGAGAAAGCAGTAGAAGGAGTGACCGGAAAGACGTTCTAAAATTTGGTCGATAAAGGGGAGCGGGAAGTGGTCTTTTTGAGTGGCATCATTGAGTTTGCGGTAATCAATTCTCAGTGATAAGGGATTCATCAACTGATGAAGAAACTAATTCAGAAGGTGCAGAAAATTCATTTTCGAAGAATTCCTCTAGATAAAAGCAGGAATCATGGTGCTCTAGGGTGTTACGTATTGAGGGATTAATGCTGAAAGTGATTTCATCATCTCCAACCCGAAAGAGGAGCTTTCCATCACTAACATAAATAATAGCACGGGAGGGGGCAAGGAAGGGGCGGCCGAGTATCAGGGGTACATCGATATCCTCTTCAATATTTAGGATGACAAAATCCACCGGAAAGATGAATTTGTCCACCTTTACCAAGACATCCTCCACAATCCATATCAGATATTTCAAAGAACGATTGGCTAGCTGAATGCTCATACTAGTGGGGTTCGGAGATCCGAGACCTAATTTCTTAAAAAGGAAAAAAATGCATGAGATTTATGCTTGCTCCCAAGTCCGCCAACGCATGTTTGACCAACGAATTGCCGAATAGGCACGGGATGGAGAACCTTCCTGGGTCATTCACTTTGCGGGGTAATTTGTTGAGCACAACTGCGGAGCATTCAGCATTTAAGGAAATATGCGAAATATCCTCGAGCTTTTTCTTATTTGATAGGAGCTCCTTGAGATATTTCACGTATTTCGGTATTTGAGAGATAGCCTCGCTGAACGATACGTTTATATGAATTGTTTTAGAATTTCTAAAAAAATTTGTAACTTTCTTTGGCGCATTCATTTTTAAGTTTCGACGGATACGGTAAACTTGAGCTAGACGCATGCGGCACAGGCGTAGTAGGCAAATTTGAAGCTAAAATAACAGGAGGAGAAGGAGGAGAATGGAGAGGTACCATGGGTTCTCTTGGTATAACAACTTATTTTCCAATGCGGAGGGTAATGGAGTTTGCACTTTCTCTTGGATTTTGCTCGGCATTGCCTGGCAGAGCTCATTGTTGCCTCTAAGAGATTATCTTGGCTAGCTATCCCACTTGGTTTTCCAAGTTTTTGATGGACCCGGCAATATTCCTGATATTCGTTTCATTTGTAGCAACGTATTTGGCAAAGACCTCTTCAAGTGAAGAGGGCTTTGCATGTTGCGGTTGGAAATCAGGTGGATTTAAATTTAAGGGGGGAGCTAGATTGAATGTTGGGTTATGATTATGAGGGGGGTTATGGGGGCGTTGAGCATTTCCTTGGTTGCTCCATGAGAAATTCGGATGGCTCCTATAACCCGCATTGTAAGTGTTATTGTACGGTGCATTGTTCGGGTTATAGGAGGGCCGAGGAGCATTTCCCATGAAGTCAACCTGCTCTTCTATAAAAGCAGAATTATTATAAATATTAAACCAAGGAGGAGTGGTGTAGGAAGCAGTCATCTCCGACACTTGCTTTGTTAACCGCTCAACTTGGAGGGCAAGATTTGAGGTAGCGTAAATTTCAAAGACTCCTTCTAGTTTGTTAGCCCGCATGCGGGGCGCATTCCATTGATATGAATTCATATCCATTTCCTCAAAAATCTCCTAAGCGGCCTCTGGGGTTTTGTTATTTAGCGTTCCCCTAGCGGCCGCGTCGATCATTTGCCTTGTTAAGGAATTTAAGCTGTTATTAAATATTTGCACTTGTTGCCAATTTAGAAGCACGTGGTGTGGGCACCTTCGCAATAGCTCCTTGAAGCGCTCCCACGTATCGTAGCGAGTCTCCGAGTCTATTGGCATGAAGGATGTAATATCCATAAGCAATTTGGCAGTCTTCGCAGGCGGGAAGTACATGGTAAGAAATTTCCCTGCCATCTCGGCCGACATAGTGATGGACCCTCTAGGAAGAGAGCTCAGCCACTGCTTGGCCTTTGAACGCAAAGAGAAAGGGAAGAGACGTAATCGAATGGCGTCATCTGAGACTCCATTGATTTTAAAAGTATCACAAATTTCGAGAAAATTCGCGATGTGGCAATTTGGATCCTCGTCCGGTAGACCATCGAAGGTTACCGACTGCTGCACCATTTGGATAATGTTGGACTTGATCTCAAAGTTATTATTCTCCACTATGGGGCAGACAATACTTGATTGTGTACCCTCCAGGTTCGGCCGCGCATTATAGGACATAGTCCTTTGCCGGGCCTCATTTGGGTTGGGCGGATTAAGATCCATTGTTTCTGTGGCAGTGTCCGCGATCGACTCTTCGATGCCTAAATGCGATTCCTGGTCACGAGAACGGAGGCCACGCAAAGCGGTGCGCTCTATCTCAGGGTCAAAAGGAATAATTGAAGAGCTTTCTTCGTTCATACACTTAAAAAGAAAGAAATGTGGGGGAGAGAGATAGAGAGAAAAACTAATAAGAGAGTGAGAGAAGAAAAAAAGAAAAACGATAAAATTAATAGCTATCCTCTTTTCAAAATATCAAAACATACTTCTCCGGCAACGTCGCCAAAAACTTGAAATAAAAAAATGAAAGCGGAGAAGGGGGTATGCGTGGAGAAGACAAAGTTAAGGAAGGAGAAGGTGAAAGTGTGATTGTGAGATGTTCTCGAATTCTATATTCGATGAAGGCAAGTGAACCTTATTGCATATATTATAGGATATTTAAGTTCAATATCAAGGTTGTATTACCCGGGGCGATTCGAGTATTTCTACTTCAAGGAGTTACTATTATCTTATCAAACAAAAGTTGTTGTGGGTTTGCTTACTAAATTATAGAAGTGAGGAAGTTTTACTTGCAAGTTAGAGAAAGTCTAAACGATGATTTAGCGGTAGTACTCGATCGAGAATCACTTCGGCTTAAGTTGATCAAACATGCTGTAATAAACTTTAAATTAATAAGGCCAGAGATCTTGACCATGGAGGTTCGTAAAGCACGAACATGCTTCTCTCAAAGTTATGCCCATCTGAGTTTAGGAAGGTCTGACTGAACTCTCGTCCGAATCGGAGGCCTAAAGCTCGATTTACGTTGTGAACCCCGCTATTGGATTCCACTCCAATCAAGGAGATTTAACGTCTACCTCTCTCGAGGGATGCGTGTAACTCTCTTCACTCTTGAGTGTTCACACCAAACTACGAGCCTCTCATCTATAAAAGAGTGGAAACAAAGATGGAAAACATACATCGATAATACATCTCCAAACACGATCAATCAAGAGTGAATCAAGATATAAACCTTACAAAGAAAAAGGAAAATTAGAGCATCATATCTTAATCAACTCGAACCTCGGAACATCATGATCGAGTGCAAGGAGGATTAGTTACTAATGGTGAAATGGAGAAAGAGAGATGAGTAGAAATGCGTTAAGAAAACAACGAAAAGGGCAAACTTTTTATTAACACTGAAAGAGAACTACAACTTGAAAAATAAAAGATTACAGGAGCTGGAAATGAAAATCTATGCGAGTATTAACATTTAGATATTAAGCAATTACAACAACTAATACAAAAAGAGTAAACTAAGCTCGATTAAAAAGCTTAAAATGAGGAGGGAGAGGAAAAACATAGAAAATTGCAAGAGAAATACAGAAAACTAATGGGCACAACCTCCCCTCTCACTCCAAAACTTCCTCCTGAACCCTTGGAGAAGGGCTCAATTTATAGAATTTTTCGGGTTGGGTCACGCCCCCCAGACACACCCGGGTCGGGCGTGTACCTGGGGCGTGACACATTCAGTGCGACTTTTGGGGCTGAAATTTAATGCGGGAGGTGATGAGCGTTGTAGTTGAATTACACGCCCATATGTCACGCCCTAACAGGGCATGTCCGGGGGGCGTGACACATTCGGTGTGACGGTGGAGCGGGAAAAAGAACGTGCTATGGCGATTCCTCGGGACCTGGGGACACGCCTCTGGAACACGCCCGTGTAGTGTTGACACAAGCATGACAGAGGGCGTGTACACTGAGTTTCTAAGAAATTAAGTTTCAGACCGGTAGCTTCATTCCTCTGGGTTACACGCCCTAGGTACACGCCCTGGTAGGGGGTGACCTTGGGGCGTGTAATAGCAAAATTCGGCTGAAAGCCGTGAAAACCTGCAAAAAACAGAAAACACATTAATGACAATAATATTTATAAAAGGTGGTCAATATTGAAAGACCCCCCTACCAGATCCCAAAACACGGCACGAAGGGGGTCTTATGCCCAAAACATCCGCCTTGCGATAACATTAGTACACGGGCTAACCTGTACCAGAAGATGCATATTCTGCCGGCTACAACCAATATCAATAATTATGCCAACCCAACCAAAATATAATGTCAAGAGAAATCAAATCCACACCAAGTATATATGTCCAAAGTACATCAAAATAGAGAAGCTAAAATATGCTTCTACAATATATCAAAGTACAACTAATAAATGCCCAAAAGGGCTACATCAGAGTCGCCCAACACTCACATCAGTAACTGACGGTAGCGTCGGTACTGTCCCTTCAGGACCTGTCGTCCTGGCCTGGCTGTCCTACTGCAAAGTCTGCGACTGCTCTACCTGCAGGGAGACCTCCTAAAAAGGAAGACGTAGTAACCGTTAGTCAAAAACACTAAGTGGTTTCACATCCGCTCCCCCGGCGACTCCTCGGCACTGGGCGGAGAAAAGACCAAGGGTACAAAGTATAATAAATAGTATAACAGGTACAAGCAGGTGGTAATGGTACAATAAGATTAATAGCATTTTATTCTAGCAGTTCTACATAAATAATAACAAACCATCAAGTATAAGTAACTACAGCAGGAAAGTAACTTAACTTATAAGGATGCTCATTGAAAGTGTAGGTTAGATCTGATATACTCCAGAGGGGGGCTGAATAGAGTATGGTCATTGCTAAAAACTTTTTACAACTGTTGTTGTGTTCCTAAGTGAACAGGGAAGCAAATAACATAAAGTAAATCTAAACACAGAACAATCACAGATCAATCACAAAGCAATCACAAACCCCAGCTAGAAACAAAAGAAAGACAAGCAAACAGATGACACAAGGAGCTATAGTGGTTCCCCAACCAATCTGGGTACATCCACTCTTCTACCACCCTAGGTAGGAATCCACTACAAGATGAGTTGATCAGGTGTCCTGGGCACCAATGAGCTTTTGATAAGATGCTCAAAAACCAAACCAGATTTTTTGATCAGGTGTCATGCCACCACTGAGTTTTGATAAGGTCTCAGAAACCAATCACAAACTTTTGAAGGGAGTTTGAAAACCCTTTACAGCAGAGAGAGAAAGAGAATGGGATGAGATGATCTTCTCTGTCAACAATCAGAGAGAAGATAGTGGATGTTGTCAAAGCTCCCCCTGAGATCTTGAGTTGTTCAGGAAGTGAAGCTTTGCAGTAGGGTGATAGTCCTTCAGATGATTTGATCTCCAGCAAAAGATGATTGTAGCAACAGCTAAAATGTGAGGTGTCTGGAGTCTTGAATGATGATGGCCTTTGAACACTTGAATCAAGAGAGATCTGAAAATTTCAGTTAGTTAATCTCCTTTTGTGATGTGTGTTCTTGTATGAATTTTTGAGACTGAGAATGTCTGCAACTCTCTTTCTTTCTCTTGTGTAATTGTTATTGTAAGAGTTGTAATTCTTGTTGTTGCAGAGAATTGTTGTTGAATATGGGTGTCTAACTCTAAGAAGAGAATGAAAACTGATCTTTTATTCCTTTGGTCTGAATAGAAATGATCATGTCCAAGATAGTCGTTATGCTGTCATAAATGACTTCCTTAACTGCATTTGTCTTCTGGAGGAAAGTTCAATAAAACATTTCTTGAAAATTCCTTGAAACTTGCTCCAGATTAATTAAAAACGGCTACAGGATCTCTGACATAAATGCTGAGAATATTTCCACAACTGTCTGAATTTGAATCTTGAAAAACGTCTAACTCTTCAGAAAAACGTCGAACTGAGCTCCACTATCGTTGAACTGAGCTCAGAGACTGAACTTAGATAGAAACAGAGATCGTCAATCTGAGCTCAACTATCGTCGAACTGAGCTCAAAGATAGAGAATCAAACTGGAGTCAAGAACTTCGATTTGAGCTCTAAGATTGTCGAATGGAGTTCGATGACTCGTTGAAGTTGAGCTCAGAGATCGTCGAATGGAGTTCGACGATTCGTCGAAGTGAGATCAACGATCGTCGAATGGAGTTCGACGATTCGTCGTCCTGAGCTCGAAGAAATAACTTGGTCTCCAAAACTGAAAAACCTGGTCTTGAGGGCAGCTTCCAAACCTAACTACTAACCCATAGACTCAATTCCAATTGACCTTTAGATCTATACAATGAGGTCAAAACAATTTTCCTAAGATACATAGTGATCCTTGCCCAAATCAATATTAGGGTGTTCCAACAATCTCCTCCTATTTGGGTTAGGATTACTATTTACAGATATTGGAAAAATAAAAACATACAAAGCAGAAATGCAACAAACAAGACATTGCAGAATCACAGATATTATCTCAGATAGTTCAGAAAACAAAAATATACTGTCACCTTACAGAATCATTCTTTTTCTTTGCTCTTTATAAGTACTATTTCTCTGTTGGGATTGAGAGCTTCCTTCTTAGATCTTCTATCAACAGCTGCACCTAGAGAGGTTTGTTGCTTTGGCCTGGGCACTACAGCTTCTGGATGCAGCTTCATGTAGCTTTCTGAATCAAAAAATTTGCTGGATGAGTATCTTTCAAGTTGATTCTTCCTTTGATCTGATAACTACTGGAAGTATCTTTTCCTTATTCTCTGGCTTTCTTGATTTGATCTAAAGCAGCCAATTCATTCATCCTAGCTGTCCATGAAGTAGGATTGTTTTCTGGATCCTCAAATGGAACTGGAGGCTCATATCTATTTGAAGGATTATCTGGAGGAGCTCTGGAAGAGACTAAATCTTTCAGTTTATAAGGAAAGGGACCAGACGTTATGTCAGATGGACCTTGTCCTTCCCTTGAATATGGATGTTGCCTGGAATATCCTTTAGAATAAACTTAGAATTCTCTTTGATTTCCTCTGTAATTTCCTCTTCTTGACTGGTAGCCTCTAGATTAACTTCCTCTGTATTGGGATCTTCCTTGAGGTTGATAAGAGGTTTGGCTTCTGGCAGAAGGTTGACATGCAGAACTTCCACTTGCACCTGCATTAGGTGATGGAGGAGGAGGAGGAGTATTGAACTGCCATGATTCTTTATCATACTTTCTTTTCTTCTTCATAGCTTTTAGTTGATTTTTGGAGTATTGCATCCAATGTTCTGTGATAGGGCAATTATGAAGTATATAGTATGGAATGTCATTTGTGTCTTTCACTTTTGCTGGGGGAACTCTCTTCATTTCTTTACTTCTGGCCTTCCTTTTCCTTGCAATTGTAGCAGAGGAATCATCTGAGTCAGTCCTAAACTGATCACTGTCTGAGCTTGGAGGATTATCATACACTGCATCAATCCTTTTGAGGTAATCTTTTTGTTGTTGTGACTGAGCAGGAGAGATAGTAGAAACAACAATAGTAGTAGCAACAACAACAGGAAGAGGGGTGGAAGCAATACTGGCAGAAGAAGTTATGACAGCAGCATATTCAGTACAACACTTTCAGCAATAGGAACAACATCAGCAGTAGTATCAGATGAAACTGGAAAAACAACTTCAGAAGGAGCATTAGCAGCAGTAACAGCAGGCTCAAAAACAAATGCCTCTGTCATATGTATATCCTCAATAACATCAATATCAGAACTAGCAGAAACATCAATAACAGCAGTAGAAGCAGCAGCAGTAAGAGCAACAGAAACATCAGTAACAGCAGGAGGAGAAGCAACAGTAGGACTGTCAGCAGTGTTGAAGGAATGTATATAAGAGCTTATCAAGCTGGGGTCACATCTGGAAATAGGCACAATGGCCTTATAAAGATCTTCAGATTGCTGGTCTTCAGTGTGCTGGAGTGGAAGACAGTTGAAAAAAACAGAATCAAAAACTGATAACAGTGACTTGAGGTCCACTGTGATAACTACAACTGGAGTTGTTGAAGCTTGGACTGAAGATACAGCAGCAGCAGACAATCTTTCAACTTCATGAGGCATCTCCCCCTGCCTAGATTCAGTGAGAACTGGATCAAGACACCCATAAGAAGGGATTGCCTGAGAAGGAAGAAGAGAGGAGAGCCTGGCAGACAGTTCTTGGACTGTTTTTATAAGTGGATCCAAAGAGGTCTCCATCAAGAGTGATAACCTGGGAGATATCAGCTCATAGAGCCTGTCTGCATGAGCTGGAAGATCTACATGCTCAAGAGGGACTTGAGTAGAGGTAGGAATTGAAGGTGGGGCAACAGGAGATTTTGGTGGAGAACTTGTGGATGGTGGAAATGAAGGTTGAGAGATGGGAATTGTGGAAATGGAAGATAGTGTAATGGAAATAGATGGTGTGAAGGATGGTTGTGCATTGATATCCTGAAGTAGGTTTTGATATGAGGTGGATGAAGATGGTGGCTCAGGAGGGGATGAGGGAGAATCATCCATATAGGAATCATCTATAAGGTTTGAAAGATGGAATATGAGAGGATGAATCAATATCTAGGTGTGGGCATTGATGTAGAGGATGGAAGAGTTCTTTTGTGATAGGTGGAGTTGGAGAAGGAATGGAAGTTGGAGATGGGGTGGAGATTATGATGGTGGAGGTGACTGTTGTAGATGAAACAAGAGGTGGACGAGGAGGAGAAGAAGCAGGCAAGTCTTCTACAGGGGCATATACTTGAGGGGAAGAGACTGAAACAGTCCTTGTGCCTGAAGTAGAAATGCTAGAAGGCCTGCTGGGCTTCATAATTTGCCTGTCCCACTTTCCAAATAGGGCATAGGTGAGCCTCTTGGAGGCATTGATGTGCATCCCACTGGAAACTAGCAGTGCATGGCATCTGTTCTGAAGAAACAGCCCTAATATCCTTCCAAAATTAACAAAATTCGTGTTAATCTTTTTCTTAATCAAGTTAAAAAAAATTTCTCCCCAGTTTAGTTGTTTCTTGTCCACTATGGCACCCATCAAGCAGAGCTGATACCTGGATATGGTATCATGAGCTGAGTGTTTGGCCAACAATACTTTTCCAACCACATCAGCCAGAAATCTGTACTCAACAGACATATTTTTCTTCAGCAATTTGCTAGGGTTTGCTTCTGAGTGACCCATCCTTTCAAGAATATTAGAAAACTCATCTCCAGAAAGTTCAGCAGAGTCTTCTCCAGAATTCAATTCAAAAGCCTCTATCAAGGCAGCTGGTGTTAGGGATACCTGGGTTCCTGAGATTGTTCCAATCACTGTATTCTGATCTTGATTGTGGGCGGTATACACCCATTCCTTGATCTTATCTGCCGCTAATTTGATCCTGGTAGTCATTATGGTAACTAGCTTTTGTTCCTTGAAAAGTTTCAGAATATCTTTGAAAATTGGATCGTTGTTATTGAAAGAGTCCATGTTGATATCAAAACTTGCATCAAATTTCATTACGGCCTGGATTGCAACTGAGACGGCCATTGATTCCTGCAAAAACTAACAAACAAACGAACAAGTGTAGAGAAGTTTGGAGGGAAAGAGAAAGTTTGCAGAAAGTATGAAAGCGCAAAGGGAGAACGACTGCCGAAAAATGAGTTTTATATTAGGGTTCGACGCAGAAAAGGAAAGATCGTTAAACTCTGTTCGACGATCTGGGCTTCTAAAGAAACTGAAAGGTCATCAATAGCGTCGATCTCTGTTCGACGATATTGGAGAGAGTCGATCTCCGTTCGACGATAGTTCAGAAAACAAAATCGTCGAGCTCCGCACGACGATCGCTGACCTGAAAAAGATAGTTTAGCACTATCTGAGAAGCGCTGAACTCTAGTCGACGATTTCGGAAAGCGTCGATCTCCATTCGACGATCTGGTGGAAAATCATCGAGCGCAGTTCAGAGACCAGAAACACTTTTATACAATAGAAAAATTAAGATGTTTGCCTAGTCTTGGTCATTTTTAGATTTTTGAAAATCTTGTATCTTATTTTAGACTTCCTCTATCTAACATTCCTAACTGATTCAGGAAGAATGTATGTTTGTTTTTATCCAAGGGTTTGGTGAAAATATCTCCCCTTTGCAAATCAGTTGGGATATATTGAAGTTCAATTTTATTTTTCTCAACATTATCCCTTAGAAAGTGATGCATAATTTCTATGTGTTTTGTCCTACTATGGAGGACTGGATTTTGTGCTATAGAAATAGCACTGGTATTATCACAAAATATTTTAGACTTCTCTAAGTTGTATCCATAGTCTAGGAGTTGGTTTTGAATCCACAATATTTGTGAACAACAACTACCCGCAGCCATATATTCAGCTTCAGCAGTTGAAGTTGAAGCAGATGTTTGTTTCTTGCAAAACCAGGAGACAAGTCTGTCACCAAGAAACTGACAAGTTCCACTGGTGCTTTTCCCATCTATTCTGCATCCAGTATAATCAGCATCTGAAAATCCAGTTAAGTCAAATGCTGAATCTTTTGAATACCAGAGACCTAGATTTGGACAACTTTTTACATACCTAAGAATCCTTTTTACTAAGGTTAGGTGTGACTCTCTAGGGCTCACTTGGAATCTAGCACATATGCATGTAGCAAACATTATGTCAGGTCTACTAGCTGTAAGGTACAATAAAGAGCCAATCATTGCTCTATATGTTGTCTGATCAATAGGTTTCCCATGTTCATCAGCATCTAATACAACATTGGTAGGCATTGGTGTTTTCATACATTGGTCTTCAGACATACCAAATTTCTTAACCAATTCTTTTGCATACTTGGTTTGTGAAATAAATATGCCTTCAGCATGTTGCTTGATTTACAATCCTAGAAAGAAGGACAGCTCACCCATGCAACTCATTTCAAATTTAGAATGTATTAGGTTGGAGAACCTTCTTCACAAATTTGAATCAGTAGAACCAAATATAATATCATCTACATAGATTTTTACTCGTAGGGTATGGTACTTATGGGTTCTAATAAAAAGAGTTTAGTCTACTCTACCCCTTATAAACTCATTTTTCAGAAGAAAGCATGCTAGGGTCTCATACCATGCTCTAGGAGCTTGCTTTAAACCATATAATGCTTTATGCAATTTGAAAACATAATCAGGATGAGTTGAAGAGATAAAACCTGGGGGTTGTCTGACATAGACTTCTTCTTTGATATCTCCATTGAGAAAAGCACTCTTTACATGCATCTGGTATACTTTAAATCCTTTGTGTGCTGCATATGCTAAGAACATTCTTATGACACCTAACCTTGAAACTGGTGCAAAAGTCTGGTCATAATATATCCCTTCTTCTTGAGAATACCCTTGAGCAACTAGCCTTGCCTTATTGCTTACAATGACTCCTTGATCATCCAATTTGTTTCTGAACACCCACTTTGTTCCAACAATGGAATGATCCTTTGGCATTGGTACTAGTTCCCAAACTTTGTTTCTTTCAAATTGATGAAACTCTTCTTGCATTACAATGACCCATTGTGGATCTTGCTCTGCATCTTGAATGGATTGAGGTTCAATTTGAGAAAGGAAGCAAGTGTGCATCAGGTTTTGGTTGACCTGATTTCTTGTTTGCACACCAGCTGAGATGTCTCCAATCACTTGGGAAAATGGATGGTCTCTTGATGTTACCAAATCAACAGGAGATGTTGATTGTTCACCAACCTGTGTTGTTGTTTCCTCTTGTATTACAACAACTAGCTCTTCAAGAAGTATCTCTTCAAAATGTTGAATGTCTTCTTCATCTTCACTGCTTTCCTCTTTTTGAATGATTTGTAACCTGTCCAAGTCTTCAGCAAGAGGGTGTACCTGCAAAGGTTCTATGGTAGAAGTATTCTTCTCCTTGAAAGACATGTTAGATTCATCAAAAGATACATGAACAGATTCTTCAATTTTGAGAGTAGATTTATTATATACCCTATAAGCCTTACTGATCATGGAGTATCCCAGAAACACTCCTTCATCAGCTTTAGCTAGAAATTTTGCTAAATATTTCTTGTCATTATTATGAATGTAACAGATACAACCAAAAATTATAAAATAGTCTACTTTAGGTTTCTTCCCTTTGAGTAATTCATAGGGAGTCTTTCCCTTTAGTTTATGTATTAAACTTCTATTCAACACATAGTTGGAGGTGTTCACTGCCTCTGCCCAAAAGGATAGAGGAAGGTGAGCATCTGACAATAATGTAGTGGCAGATTCAATAAGAGTTCTATTTTTTCCTTTCAGCTACCCCATTTTGTTGAGGAGTTCTAGGAGCTGATAAAGTGTGTCTGATCCCTTCACTCTGACAGAACTCTTGCATAAGAAGAGAATCAAACTCTGTCCCATGATCACTTCTTATCAGGGCAATGTGAGTATTGAACTCAGTCTGTATGCATTTGAAAAACTCTGTCAAACACTTAAAGTTATCAGACTTCTTCCTCAGAAAGAGCAACCATGTGAATCTAGAGAAGTCATCTACAACCACTAAAGTGTAAGATTTCCCTCCTAAGCTTTGTACTGTAATGGGTCCAAAAAGATCCATGTGTAACATATACAAAATCCTATGTGAATCACTCTTATTAAGTGACTTGAAACTATTTTTGGTTTGCTTTCCTAATTGACAAGCCCTACAGAGTCCTTCCTTCTTTTAGGGGCCAGAAGGTAGTCCCCTAACAAGGTTGTCCTTGGATAGCCTAGCAATGGTTCTAAGGTTTATATGTCCTAATCTCTTATGCCATAACTCATTAGGTCTATAAATAGAATTAAACAGGCAAATATCTACTTCTGTTGAAAGAAAATCTACTAAATAGATGTTACCTTTCCTTTTACCTGTCAACACAGTTGTGTTGTCCTCTGATTTGATCTTGCATAAGGATTTGCTGAAAGTCACTTGGTAGCTTTCATCACATAGTTGACTTATGTTGATCAAGTTGTGCTTCAGTCCTTCCATATAGGCTACTTTCTTGAATGTGACTGTGCCATTCTGGACTGCACCATATCCTTTTGTTAGTTCAATGTTTGAATCTCCAAATATGACTTTGGGTCCAAGCTTAGCTTTGAAGGATGTGAAATTGTCCTTGCTTCCTGTCATGTGCTTGGAGCACCCACTATCCAAATACCATTGCTGGTTTGATGTTGGATAGGTCTTCACCTGCACATAAAGCAATTTACTTGTTTCTGACCTAGTTTACCTTGGGCCTAGGTTGATAACCTTTAAATTCAGAAATAAAAGACATCCCTGGTTGACTCTTATAACCTTCAGGATGATATCTCCTTGGAGATATTATCCATTCAGTATAAAGTTAAATCTTTCGGATGAAGGACCCCTAGGTTTGGATTTTGATTTACCTTTGAATAAGTTTTCAAAGCTCTGATCTCTGCTCGACAATCGCTGAGCTGAGTTCGACGATCATAGGTCAGATCGTCGAGCTCCGTTCGAAGATCGACTGTGGCAGAGTTCAGGGTTTAGAGATTGTCGACCTGAGTTCGACAATTTTGCCTGAGATCGTTGATCTCCGTTCGGCGATCGTCTAGCTCCGTTCGATTATTTCTGTTGAACTCTTGTTTTCTTAGGTAAGTCAGAATTTTTCCTACCTACCTCTACAACTCCCTTACCTTTATCAGAGATAAATTTGATTGGGGTTGTTAATACTATAGGTTGGCTGGATGAAGCACTCAAGCCCAGTGTACTGTTGAATCTTGAGTTCACTGTGCTTGTGATGTCCATTAGCTTGATACTTCTCCCATTAAGGGATTCTTCAAGCTCTTTGGCCTCTGATAGCTCACTTTTTAGTGAAACTATCTGCTCCCTACAGCATTCCAACTCCTCAGAGAGTTTGAGGTTTTCTGATTTTAAGGTACTGTGTTCAGATAATTGATTTCTGAGAGAAATGATTTCCTTCTCAGATTTTAATAAGTCTAAACATAGTGCTTTAAACTTATACTTAAAGTCCTCAGAATTAAAATCAAAAGAACTTATTACCTGGTCCTCTTCAAATTGAATCTCTGAGTCTGACTCTGACTCTTCTGCATCAGAATTGTGGTGTGAGGCATTGATAGCCATCATGCAGAATTCCTTTTCTTCAGCATCATCCTCATCATCACTTGAGCTGGATGAAGCTTCTAATTCTTCTTCTGTCTCACTCCAAGTTTCAGCAACAAATCCCTTCCTTGTTTGTTTGTTCTTGCTGGAGGAGGGTTTGCCATTGCTATTCTTCTTGAAGTCCTTGTCTTTTCTTCTTTCTTTCTTGTCCTTTCTGTCTTTGTTTTTATTTTCTGGACAGTCAGGAATAATGTGGCCTAGTTTCCTGCAACCAAAAAAGATAATCTCTTTGTTATTTGATTTATCATACCTTGGCTTGTCATGCTCTTTGTATGATCTTTTCCTGAAGTCCTTTCTGGCCATTTTGTAAAATCTTTTGGCCAGTAGACTTAGCAATTCCTCAATGCCTATGACCTTATCTTCAGGCTGATCTTTAGTGGCTTTGAAAGCTATTGACTTTCCTTTCTTGTGGCTAGTGAGGCAGCCTTCTGCCCTTCTTCTATATTCTTAATGAGAAGCTCATAAGACTTGAGCTTGACCAAGAGAGGTTTAGTGCTGATCTCATTTAGACTTCTGGCATCCTTGATTGGCCAGATCCTTGAGTCCCAAGTGCTTGGGAAGCACATTAGGATTTTATCATTTAGCTCAGTCAATGAGATCTCTTTGTCCAAAGTTTTCAGCTCATTGACTATGAGACTGAGTCTGTTATACATGTCAGCTACTAACTCAGCTTCTCCTTTCTTGAAATTCTCATATTGGGTTATGAGGTGAGATCTTCTGTCTTTTCTCTCATCAGCAGATCCTGAGACTATTTCAGATAGCTTGTCCCAGATGTCCTTTGCTGAGTTGCATTCAGCTACCTTTTGGAATATCTCATCAGACATAGTCTGGGCCAAAATGTTCATAGCCTTTGCATCTCCCTATTTCCATTTCTTTGTTTCTGCATCTGTTCCTGAGGGAGGTGGAACAACACTTGTACTTGTGTTCTCTGGAGGTCTTGGACACACTGTCAAAACAGAATTGAAAATGCTCTCATCAATAGAGTTCATGTATAGTCTAATCCTTGCCTTCTAAAGTGCAAACTTAGATAGATTGCACACTGGAGGTCTGGTGCTAGCATAATCTTTGTTTTGGGCCATGATTTGTGAAGAAATAATCCTAATAACAAACTTACAACAAGCAGATCTAACTAGAGGGATCTTTGGGTTCAGGTGTTAGCCTGTACAACCACTAAGGTATGGTATTTTAACCAACCTGCCTCTGATACCAATTGAAAGTGCAGGTTAGATTTGATATACTCTAGAGGGGGGTGAATAGAGTATGGTGCTTGCAAAAAACGTTTTACAACTGTTGTTATGTTCCTAAGTGAATAGGGAAGCAAATAACATAAAGTAAATATAAACACAGAACAATCACAGATCAATCACAGAGCAATCACAAACCCCAGCTAGAAACAAAAGAAAGACAAGCAACCAGATGACACAAGGAGCTATAGTGGTTCCCCAACCAATCTGGGTACATCCACTCTTCTACCACCCTAGGTAGGAATCCACTGTAGGATGAGTTGATCAGGTGTCCTGGGCACCATTGAGCTTTTGATAAGGTGCTCAAAACCAAACCAAATTTTTTGATCAGGTGTCTTGCCACCAATGAGTTTTGATAAGGTCTCAGAAACCAATCACAAACTTTTAAAGGGAGTTTTAAAAACCCTTTACAATAGAGAGAGAGAGAGAAAGGGATGAGATGATCTTCTCTGTCAACAGTCAGAGAGAAGATAGTGGATGTTGTCAAAGCTCCTCCTGAGTTCTTGAGTTGTTCAGGAAGTGAAGCTTTGCAGTAGGGTGATAGGCCTTCAGATGATTTGATCTCCAGCAAAAGATGATTTCAGCAACAGCTGAAATGTGAGGTGTCTGGAGTCTTGAATGATGATGGCCTTTGAACACTTGAATCAAGAGAGATATGAAAATTTCAGTTAGTTGATCTCCTTTTATGATGTGTGTTCTTGTATGAATTTTTGAGACTGAGAATGTCTGCAACTCTCTTTCTCTCTCTTGTGTAATTGTTGTTGTAAGAGTTGTAATTCTTGTTGTTGCAGAGAATTATTGTTGAATATGTGTGTCTAACTCTGAGAAGAGAATGAAAACTAATCTTTTATTCGTTTGGTCTGAATAGAAATGATCTTGTGTCCAAGATAGCCTTTAGCCTGTCATAAATGACTTCCGTAACTACATTTATCTTCTGGAGGAAAGTCCAATAAAACATTCCTTGAAAATTCCATGAAACTTGCTCCAGATTAATTAAAAACGGCTACAGGATCTCTGCCATAAATGCTGAGAATAATTCCACAACTGCCTGAATTTGAATCTTGAAAAACATCTAACTCTTCAGAAAAATGTCGAACTGAGCTCCACTATCGTTGAACTGAGCTCAGAGACTGAACTTAGATAGAAATAGAGATCGTCGATCTGAGCTCAACTATCGTCGAACTGAGCTCAGAGATAGACAATCAAACTGGAGTCAATAACGTCGATCTGAGCTCGAAGATCGTCGAATGGAGTTAGTCGACTCGTTGAAGTTGAGCTCAGAGATCGTCGAATGGAGTTCGACGATTCGTCGAAGTGAGCTCAACGATCGTCGAATGGAGTTCGACGATTCGTCGTCCTGAGCTCGACGAAATGACTTGGTCTCCAAAACTGAAAAACCTGGTCTTGAGGGAATCTTCCAAACCTAACCCTTAGACTCAATTTTAATTCACCTTTAGATCTATACAATGAGGTCAAAACAGGTTTCCTAAGAGACATAGTGATCCTTGCCCAAATCAGTAATAGGGTGTTCCAACACTCATACAAGCTTATAAGTTAAGGATCGGTTTACATAAAGTAACTCATCGTATAGGTGTAACAACCACATCCGTTCACATAGTATATACTAGAAGGTCCGGCCGGGGTCCCACAATATAGACAACAAAACAGGCGGTGCAGTTACGATGTGATACCAGAGTACCGCAGCACACCCTAACACATTGCATTCTAGCGGAAGCCTATAACACTACACTTGAACTCCACACCTGAATGTCCAACACATAAAACCTCCACATTTTATACATGATAGGAATGTCTTATGCATACAAGTAGCTGGCCTTATGGCCTTACAGGGCTTTCAAAACAATGGCCTCAAACATTGGTACGCAGGCCGACCACATCAAAAGAAAACATAGCAATTACATTTCTTTTAGCCTTCGAGGGCTAGTAACGGCAGCAGCAAATGCAGCAGGGACTTCAGCCCTTACGCATCCCGCTCGGCTCTCCAGCACCTGCATAGGAAAATTCCACCCAACGGTGGCAAACAGAGGCAACGATCAGCATTAAGCTGACCAAATTATAACGACCCTACCCCTTTCCCGGGGCAGTGGTAATCTTCCCTCCAAGCATAGCATTTCACACGCATATATATATCTCACACATGTGCTTTTACGAACATATTCCATCACAACCTTCAGCCACCCAGCCCGACGATCCATGCACTCAAGGCACATTCTTGGTGTACCAGCGAACCAGTTGCCCACCACCGTATCAGGGTCGCAACCCAACGGCAAATCACTTGAGCATTTACTCCATGGCATGCAGCCGGAGTTTTCTAGTCTTAGTGAACCGGGATTGGCCCATAGCCCCCCATTGAATCACGGTGCGCAGGCCTAAGACTCTTGCTATGCACTCCAATAGACCGCACTTTCAGGTCTCACGTCGGACGGACATAACGCAGGTCAGATCCTCCACCCCCCGTTGCTCAAATAGCCTTGCCATCACCGAGCACAACGTACTCGCAGATAAAGAAAAGGTGCGGGTCGGTTTCACCGATCCTATTCCGGCATTCAAGCCTGGGTGTTTTCTTGGGCACACCAGTACTTACCATTACACCCATTTTGTATCACACATCAGTGGATCTTTCATGGGCACACCAGTACTTTATGTTATTCTCTTCACAGGTATGACACCGCAAAGATCACTAATGTCATGGGTCTTTCCTGGCTACCATGTCAGTACTTCCTGTTACTCCATTTCACAGGTACCACCTATGAACATTCAGCATTACAAAGGGCTTTTCCTGAACTTCTAGTCCAGTACTTCCTGCTACTTCCTTCATAGGTAGAACCCAACAGCACAAGCAGCACAAGCATGATACGGGTATTTTCTTAGACTACCACTCCAGTACTTCCTGCTACTTCATTTCACAGGTCCAACCCGTCGACTCCTAAACTACGCATTTATCACGGAGTCTTCTCCGGTTCATATGCAACATCACCACTCCAGACCACCTGTCCAGATGGGCTTCACACAGCATGTCTATTCCGTACTCAATTTTTGGATCTATATGCCAATCAACTGGGGATTCCATGAATCAACCCAAAGACTCCCAAAATAAACCACTCTCTGGTAGGGGAATCATATGTATATGCCAAAAAGGAAGCCTTCACATGGCTAGGAAGAAAGGTCGTTACCCTCGAAGACCGCTTCGATTCCATGAGCTCCTAACTGGCCAGGAAGCACCACAACAACCGTTCCTCCGCAACGTCGGCCTTAGATCTCTCGTCTGAAAACCGCAGCACCACCAGTGACCATCCCCTTCCCTCCTTCTCCTTCTTCCTCTCCCTTTCTCTCTCTAGGATTTAGAAAGATGAAAGCCAACAATGAAATGAGTTCTTTCATCTCAATCCACGGCCTTAAGGAAGAAGGGAGGCATCTCAGCCCTTGGATCCCAGATGAAGCAATGGACGGCCACGATTTTGCCACAAAAGCATAATTGTTGCCTGACACGGCCTGTGTGTCACAGGCCGTATTCCCAAAGCGGTGCTCAACCGACTTATCTAGTCCAGTACATGCCCATGTGACACGCCCGTGTCCCGGGATGTGTCACCTGACACAGCTTCAGACATGCTCGTGTCTGTGGCCGTGTTCACCAGGCTGCAGAAAATCGAAATCAACCCGAGACTCACACGGCCTGTGACACGCCCGTGTCCCAGGCCGTGTGCCCATATATGGCACCAGACACACCCCAGCTCACGCAGAGTTCGTCGATCACGCTGACACGCCCTCTGGCACGCCCATGTCACAGGCCGTGTCCTAAGAACTCGACGATTGTCGACCAAATTTTGTCGACCACTCATCGACTGTTCACCCAGGAAGGACACGCCCTGGGACATGCCCGTGTCCCAGGCCGTGTCACCCAATTTTTCCAATTTCTGGATTTTGGGGTGTTAGAATTCTCCCCTCCTTAAAACATTTCGTCCCCGAAATTTGCACTAAGGAACCCAAACAGAAGGATTTTCATACCACAATAATTTCAATACCAGTTGATACACACTGCATAACCGTTACACAAAAAGTTCGGGAAACTCAGCTCGCATGGTCTGCTCTCGCTCCCATGAAAGCTACTCACGACCGCAATTGTCCCACCAGACTTTAACCATCCCGACCGTCTTGTTCCGTAACTGTTTCTCGGCACGATCCTCGATCTGAATGGGCCTAACCTTCATCGTTAGCTCATACTCCACCAGCCCTTGATCATCCCTGATCACATGAGCTGGATCTTTCACGGCCTTCCGCAGCACCGAGACATGAAATACATCATGCAATCCACCCAAGTCTGCCGAAAGAGCTAGCCGATATGCGGCTTCTCTAACTCGCTCGACCACTTCAAATGGACCACGATATCTTGGACTTAACTTTTTCAGACGTCGAATCTTGGATACGCCTTTGAAGGGTTTGATCTTCAAGTATACCCAAGAGCCTACCGCGAACTCCACGTTCTGGCGCTTGACATTGTAGTATTTTGCTAGTCGATCTTGAGCGATCAATAGTCGTTCCCGAATAGTGCGTATTGTCGAGTTTCTTTCATCGACTTCATTACGCTTATAAACTCTGGCTTCACCCACTTCTACCCAAGCTAAAGGAGTATGGCAGTTCCGTCCATACAGAGACTCATACGGGTACCATGCCGATGCTCGCTTGGTAGCTGTTGTTGTAGGCAAACTCCACCATGTAGATATGATCTTCCCATCTCCTTTCGAAATCTACGGCGCACATCCGGAGCATGTCCTCCATCGTTATGTTGATTCGCTTAGTTTGACCATCCATCTGGGGATGAAAGGCCGTGCTGAATGTCAACTTCGTGCCCAACAGTTGATGAACTAGCCTCCGATCATTAGACGTGAACCGCCCATCTTGATCACTTACGATGCTCCGAGGAACACCGTGTAGCCGCATAATCTGGTCAACATACAACTTTGCCAAAGTTTCCACCGAATCATCCCGTCTGTTCGGCAGGAAATGTTCCACTTTTGTCAGCCGGTCAACAATCACCCAGATGGAATCATTACCGTGCTGAGATCTCGACAATCCATGCACGAAATCCATGGAAATATCGTCGAACTTCCATTATGGAATCGGCAACGACTTCAAGTAACCGCCCGGCTTCTGGCATTCCGCCTTCACCATAGCACATGTTTGGCATTTGGCCACATAAAGAGCAACATCTTTCTTGAGCCCTGGCCACCAGAACAGCTTTTTCATATCTCTGAACATCTTCGTGCTCCCAGGGTGAATTGAGTACTTCATATAATGCGCTTCATACATGAGTTCTTCCCTCAATTTACCCAAATTCGGGACACACAAACGGTACTCTTTCCGCAAAAGACCGTCATCAGAGGAGAATTTGCCCTCTGGCCACTCTTTAACATAGCGTAAGAGATCTTCATCTAATCCCGTTGCCCGTCGAATCCGGTCTGCAAGGTCACACTGTACCTCCGTCAAGTTCAGACATGCATCGGCAATAGTATTCTTGTCAATACACGAGATCTCCAATGCTTCCAACTCCTGGATGAGACGTTCATCATGCCTCTACAACCAGCTCGCCCTTACCAGAGCTCTCCAACTCAAGGCATCTGCGACTACGTTTCCCTTCCCGGGAGTATAATGAATCTCAAAGGTGTAGTCCCCGAGGAACTCCAACCACCTTCATTGTCGCATATTCTGGCCCTTCTGCTCCAACAGGTACTTTAGGCTCTTATGATCTGTATAGATCTCCACCTTCACTCCATAAAGATAGTGTCGCCAGAGTTTTAGTGCAAAGATCAATGCCGCCAATTCTAAGTCATGGATGGGATAGTTTCGTTCGTGCACCTTCAGCTAGCGTGAGCCATAAGCGATTACCTTTCCATTTTGCAGAAGAACGCAGCCTAAGCCGCTCCCTAAGGCATCACTGTAGATTACAAACCCATTGGTACCACATGGCAATGACAACACAGGCACCGTGGTCAACCGAATCTTCAGCTCTTCAAAATCTCGCGCGCACTCTGGCATCCAAACGAACTTCTGATATTTTCTCGTTAGTATGGTTAGCGGCAAAGCGATCCGCGAGAAATTTACAACAAATCTTCGATAGTAGCCCGCTAGTCCAAGGAAGCTCCTGACTTCGGTCATTGAAGACAACTGTCCACTCCTGTATGGTCTTTATCTTTGTTGGATCCACTGCTATGCCTGCTCCACTCTCCACATGGCCCAGGGAAGCCACTGACGCTAGTCAAAACTCGCACTTCGAGAACTTGGCATAGAGCTTATTCTGCCTCAAGGTATTCAATACCAATCGCAAGTGCTTCTCATACTCGGCTTCCGATCTCGAGTACACCAGGATATCATCAATGAACACTATCACGAACAGATCCAGATATTCTCTGAATATTCGGTGCATCAAGTCCATAAATACCGAGGGCGCATTGCACAGCCCAAACGGCACTACCGCGAACTCATAGTGCCTGTACCATGTCACAAATGCGATTTTGGGAATGTCACCGTCCCGGATTCTCAACTGGTAGTACCCAGACTTCAAGTCCAACTTCGAGTAGATGGATGATCCCATGAGCTGATCGAACAACTCATCAATCCGCAGAATCAGATATTTATTCTTCTCTGTCAGCTTATTCAGTTCGCGGTAATCAATCCATAACCGCAAGCCACCGTCTTTCTTTTTCACAAAAATCACAGGGGCGCTACAAGGAGACATGCTTGGGCGTATATACCCCTGCTCTAGCATTTTTTAAAGTTGGACTTTCAACTCCGCCATTTCCTTTGGCGCGATGCGATATGGCGAGCGGGCCACAGGTTTCGCACCTAGCACCAACTCGATCGTGAAGTCAATCTCTCGCTGGGGTTGTAGCCCAGGGAGATCCTTGGGAAACACATCTGTAAACTACGACATGATCGGAACATCGCACACACTAGCCTTAGGCTCTACAACCTAAATCAACGCGAAGTATAACTCCGCGCCTTTCCGAACAGCTTTGACAACTTGGAGTGCAGACATCAACGTCCCGCCAACTCCTCGCATACCCGCGAACCTCGTCTCCTACTCGGTATTCTGGCCCAATGTGATTTCTTTGGACTGGCAATCAATCAAGGCATGCTGCTCCGCAAGCCAATCCATACCAAATATCACGTCGAATACTGATATCGGCAATACAGATGCAGTCAAGCAGAAATCCCGACTTCCTATTTGCACCGCCACATCGCAAGCTTGGTTTGCGAGCATCAAACAACCATTCGGCAACACCACTCTGATGCTATCTGTCTTTACACGACTAGGTATCCCAAGCCGCGCAATGAACTCGCTAGACAGAAAAGTGTGCGACGGACCCGTATCTAACAGTGCTCACACTAGCGTGTTCCGAATCATCACAAAACCTGTGACCATCATGTCACACATACAAACCGCATACACATATGCAATAAACCAAGCATACAAGCAATACAATGCGCAAAACTTAACTCATACCTATGACGACGTCACTCTGCTTGATGGCCTCCTACAGGCCAAGATTGTAGACCCGGGGCTGCGCCTGCGATGTAGAGGAATCCACCACTGCCTTTACCTTTTCCACATATGACTATGCAGCCTTCTTTTCACTCTTTGGAGGCACCCGATAATCCTGGGCTATATGCCCCACCCGTCCACAATTGAAGCACATATGAGTATCTGGCTTGAATTGGTCCCCGACGTTGCTCCTGATGCAACCGAAGAAGGAGCTTGTCCCGCTGTCTTGGGCCTCTTGCACCATTTCTTCTTATAAAATGACTTCGTCGGTCGGGGCACTTTAAACTCCGGCTGTGCAACAGCCAATGCCCTCTTCCCCTCCACCCTTTTCATATCTTTTTCCAGCATGCAGGCAATGTCAACTAACGCCTGGAAGCCTTGGTTCACGGAACTAGAAAGCAGGAATCTCAACTCGTCCCGCAGTCCTTCATAGAACCTATTCGTCTTCCTCTGCTCATCAGCAAATATCGAACCGCATACCGCCCCAAGCATGTAAACTCATACAGGTAAGCTTCCACACTGCCTTCTCCTTGCGTTAGCGTTTGGAATTCATTCTCCATGTCTATACGCTGTGCCACCGGGAGGTGCTTCTCCAGGAAGAGCCGAGAGAATTCCTCCATCGACACTTGTGTTAATGGTCTACCTGCCAAGTGGTGTAGCTCCATTTCATCCCACCACAAACGAGCCTCTCCTTCCAGCAAGAAGGAGGCGAAGGTGACTTTCTGATTCTCCTCTGTTCTAATCGTCATCATAATCCTCTTGACACGCAACCAGTATTCAGCCTGCGTAGTAGATCCCACTCCCGAGAACATAGGCGGGTGAAAACTCATGAACTGCTTTAACTATTTCTTAGCTACTTGAGGATTCACAGACGGTATAGGTTCTGTCCTTGCCGCCACCCGTTCTGGACTCAATGTCAGCTGCGCCTGCACTTACGTCTGCCAAGCGGTTATGCTTGCATCATGGCAAGTACAGCCTCAACAACTAATCGTACATTTTCCGCAGAAGGAGGAGGTGTCGACACCACGGCTGGTGTCGTACTTTCATCAGGCTGCTGGGGCTCCGATTGCACCGCACCACTCTGCGTCACCGAAAGGTGGACAACACACACATTAATTACCATACACAAGCAAGATAAATAAGTTAGGAACACGTAGGTTCCTCAAACACATGTATTCGCATTCCTACCATGGACATTCAGGAGTTCAATCGTGTTAACTTGGTGTGCACAGACACGTGCTTGCAACCCCACAAAAGAAGTTAACCACGACGTCGAGAGGGAAAGACCAAGACATCTTTACAACCAAAAATGTAACAACCCCATCTGTTCACATAGTATATACTAGAAGGTCCAGCCGGAGCCCCACAGCCTAGACCACAAAATAGGCGGTGCAATTACGATGTGATACCAGAGTAGCGCAGCGCACCCTAACACATTACATTCTAGTGGAAGCCTATAACACTGCACTTGAAATCCACACCTGAATGTCCAACACATAAAACCTCCACATTTTATACATGATAGGAATGTCTTACACATACAAGTAGTTGGACTTATAGTCTTATAGTGCTTTCAAGACAATGGCCTCAAACATTGGCACGCAGGCCGGCCACATCAAAAGAAAACATAACATTTCCATTTCTTTTAGCCTTCGAGGGCTAGCAACGGCAACAGCAAATGCAGCAGGGACTTCAGCCCATACGCGTCCCGCTCGGCTCTCCAGCACCTGTACAGGGACATTCCACCCAACGGTGGCAAACAGAGGCAACGGTCAACATTCAGCTGACCAAATTATAACGACCCTACCCCTTTCCCGGGGCAGTGGTAATCTTCCCTGCAAGCATAGCATTTCACATGCACATATATATCTCACACATGTGCTTTTACGCACACATTCCATCACAATAGTCCGCCGCCCAGCCCGACGATCTGTGCACTCAAGGGACATTCTTGGTGTACCGGCAAACCAGTTGCCCACCACCGTATCAGGCTCGCAACACAATGGCAAGTCACTTGAGCATTTACTCCATGGCATGCAGCCGAAGTTTTTTAGTCTTAGTGAACCGGTATTAGCCCGTAGCCCCCCATTGTATCACGGTGCGCAGGCCTAAGACTCTTGCTATGCGCTCCAACAGACCGTACTTTCGGGTCTCACGTTGGACGGACATAACGCAAGTCGGATCCTCCACCCCCGTTGCTCAAATCGCCTTTCCATCACCGAGCACAGCGTACTCGCGGCTAATGAAAAGGAGCGGGTCGGTTTCACCGATCCTATTCTGGCATTCAAGCCTGGGTGTTTTCCTGGGCGCACCAGTACTTACCAGTACACCCATTTTATATCACACATCAGCGGGTCTTTCCTGGTCACACCAGTACTTCCTGCTATTCTCTTCACAGGTTTGACACCGCAAAGATCACCAATGTCAGGGGTCTTTCCTAGCTACCATGCCAGTACTTCCTGTCACTCCATTTCACAGGTACCACCTATGAACATTCAGCATTACAAAGGGCTTTTCCTGGACTTCCAAACCAATACTTCATGCTACTTCCTTCACAGGTAGAACCCAATAGCACAAGCAGCACAAGCATGATACGGGTATTTTTCTGGACTACCACTTCAGTACTTCCTGCTACTTCCCTTCACAGGTCCAACCCATCAACTCCTAAACTATGCGTTTATCACGGAGTCTTCTCTGGTTCGTATGCAACAACACCAATCCAGACCAACCTGTCCATATGGGCTTCACACAGCATGCATATTCCGTACTCAATTTTCGGATATATATGTCAATCAACTGGGGATTCCATGAATCAACCCAAAGACTCCCACAATAAACCACATTCTGGTAGGGGAATCATATACATATGCCAAAAACGAAGCCTTCACATGGCTAGGAAGAAAGGTTGTTACCCTCAAAGATCGCTTTGGTTCCATGAGCTCCTAACTGGCTAGGAAGAACCGCAACAGTTTTTCCTCCGCAATGCCAGCCTCAGATCTCTCGTTGGAAAACCGCAGCACCACCAGTGACCAGCCCCTTCCAACCTCCTCCTTCTTCCTCTCCCTTTCTCTCTAGGATTTAGAAAGATGAAAGCCAACTATGAAATGAGTTCTTTCATCTCAATCCACGGCCTTAAAGAAGCAGGGAGGCAGCTCAGCCCTTGGATCCCAGCTGAAGGAACGGATGCCCACGATTTTGCCACAAAATCATAATTGTTGCCTGACACAGACTGTGACACGCCCGTGTCACAGGCCGTGTTCCTAAAGCGGTGCTCAACCGACTAATCTAGTCCAGTACATGTCCATGTGACATGCCCGTGTCCCGGCCCGTGTCACCTGACACGGCTTCAGACATGCCCGTGTCTGTGGCCGTGTCCACCAGGCTGCAAAAAATCGAAATCAACCCGAGAGTAACACGGCCTGTGACACGCACATGTCCTAGGCCGTGTGCCCATACACGGCACCAGACACGCCTCAGCGCATGCTGAGTTCGTCGACCATGCTGACACGCCTATGACACGCCCATATCATAGGCCATTTCCTAAGCACTCGATGATCGTCGACCAAATTTTGTCGACCACTCGTCGAGGTTCACCCAGGAAGGACACGCCCTGGGACACGCCCATGTCCCAGGCCGTGTCTCCCAATTTTTCCAATTTCTGGATTTTGGGGTGTTAAAATAAGAGTGCCCATACAAACATATACGATGAGGATCTTGTTGTGTAGTGTTATGAAATGGTATGTATGCTATGAAATGACTCACCCATGATCACACACATGCAACCACTATGCTGACATAGACTATTATTTCTCACTATTCGAGCAGGTAGCTAACCTCTCAGGCATCAACCGTCATGGCCAGGCGTTGACAATAGAGCGGGCATCTCTACTACTAGGCGGGTATCCACAATACTTCACCTAGGCCTCTGTACGCCTCAATGCTAAGAACACAACAGCGGAGCCCATGCATACTATGGCCCGGCGGGGGTATCGGGTAGGTGCGTACCGAGAACACAGCCCCGAACTGGACTTATGTGACCCGGATGGGTCCTCGGAAGAAAGAACGAGGACACAGCCCAACCGTTCACTTGGCACGGAAGGAGCTCAGGGACATGAACACCGCGGACCAAGCCCAACCGCCCAAAGTCTAATTGCCAACTCCCGTCGGCGTGACAATCGGCGAGCCCGTAGACCTGCAACACTATCATTAACCCAGGATTACGAAACTGCGTGTCGACTCACACCGCATGCAATTCCACATCACCGTGACATGGAATGAGCCTCGGAGAAAGCACGAGGACCAAGCCCAACCATCCACTAGGCATGGAAGGAGCCCCGAGAAATGTGCACCGAGGACCAAGCCCAACCGGCCGACTTTGACTCATCTCATTGCACTCCCAACTAGTGACGGTCAACACTGCACTTACATCCCTTCACAATGCTACCTATAGGGAGACGACAATGTAAGCATTGAACACTAAATTCATTCTGTTACACGTGGCCATAAGTTATCATCCTACCTTTCATCCCAAATGATTCAACATGTTATTATCATGATGCGCATTTATAATAGTCTACCAATTTCTATCAAATCGTTTAGTTTAGATATTCTTCGCTTCACAAATCAATTATGTGGAATCCAACTAATAAACATCATCATTCATAGGACTAAGATGGTTAACATAAAAGAGTTCAATAGCCTCAAGTTAATTTGCAACATTATCTCTACCGAGTCCAAATCCAATATTATTCCAAACCCAGAATTTAAGTAAATGATAAATCTGGACAGCAGTTTCGATCGGAGATTCCTGAAGCTACATGAATCTGGTGAAGGCTTGTAACCTATCGATGGAAAGGTATTTCCATGGGCTACAAATTTTATGTTCAGACCACAACCCAGATTCAATAGTATCATACTTGAAATCAGCCTTGAAGTCCGCTACGTACAGAATATAATTTCTGCATGCAGGATTTATCGGACGTCATATCTGTTCAGACTTTCCTGTGGCTACATACTTCGCCTGAAGTCGTGCAACAACTCGTTGGAAAGGACTTTTTGAGTACTTCAACTTTCGTGTTTAGTTGACAGCCCAGATCTGGCTATATCACATCTGAAAATGGCCAAGAAGATTGTTGCGTGCAGAACACAGATTCTGCACGCATCTTAAAGAGGAATGAACGACATCGGTTCATCTTCCTCCTCAAGTCGGTCTTCCAAAATCACACAAGAAGTTCCTCCTCCCTTATTCACCCTCATGAGGCCATGATTCTTCATGAAACCATCCCCCATCTTCACATAGAAGGTTGGAGAGGTTGAATACACAACTAGCCTTAGAGCACAAACCCTAGAACGGCCTCTTCCTAGAGAAATCACCATCTCACTAGTCTAAACTCTTTTGAGTCGACATCTCACCTAGATATACAGATCTAGCACCAAGGGAGAGGGGAGGAAGCTCACCTCATTTCCGACATTTCTACTATTTCCGGCCATGGATCTTGTGACTCTTGTCGGCGGCATCTTCTCTTTCACGGCTGTGGCAGATCTTCTTCTCCAAGACTTGCTCCAGCAGTTTTCCCTCTCTACAGAAGTTTCTCTCAGGAAAAATGGCTTGAATGAGGAGTGAAAACAGCTAGGGTTTTCACAACCCTTATATATGAAAAGTGACACGGGTAGGGACACGCCCATGTCCTTACCCGTGTCCTGCTTCGGGCGAAGCATCAACGATGGTTTTAGTGTCGGTTCAATACTCGACACGGGTAGGGACACGCCCGTGTCCAGACCTGTGTCCACATGACATGGTCATGTTCCCTGATCGTATCCTTCTCTGGATACATCTCGAAAAACTCGACTCGACACACAGACACACGGGTAGGTACACGCCCGTGTCTCTACTCGTGTCATACATTTCGTCGATCTCGACACACTTTGTCGATCTCAACACGCTTTGTCGAGTTCAACTCGACACATACACACACACGAGTAGGGACACGCCCGTGTATCTACACGTTTCATACATTTTGTCGATCTCGACACACTTCGTCAATCTCGACACGCTTTGTCTATCTCGACACGCTTCGTCGAGGTCAACTCGACACACACACACACACACACGGGTAGGGACACGCCCGTGTCTCTACCCGTGTCATATATTTCGTCGATCTCGACATGCTTCGTCGAGCTCAACTCGACACACACACGGGTAGGGACACGTCTGTTTCGCTACCCATGTAATTTCACATGGGTAGTGACACGCCCGTGTCACTACCCGTGTCCTTCTCTGGACACACTCGAGTCGTCGACTCGTGAGCTGGTCTCTCCCACACGGGTAGGGACACGCTCGTGTCTCTACACGTGTCCTATGCTCGACTGATTTCTCCTCCTATTTACAAGTGCAACCCAGTTACCAGCACACCACTGAACCCAAGTCAGCTCTCCTGACCCAAAAACGCGCACGAGGGGACTAGTGCGAATCGGGAAGTTACAAATCCTATAAACAAAAAAAAAAGATTTCGTCCCCGAAATCAGGCTAGGGCTGTGGGGGTAAAAGCATAACATAACATAAAATATGCTTTTAAACAAAATTACCATGAGCAAACAACTCTGGGTAGCGTTTTTGCATCAAGTCCACCAGCTCCCATGTATACTCCTCCTTCCCATGATTAGACCATAGCACCTTTACAAAAGTAACACTCTTGCGGCGCAATATTCTTGTCTCGTTGTCTATGATCTGCACCAGCTCCAGTCGCACATACCTATCAGTCGCCACTACACCATCAGTATTAGGGATATATTTATCCGGCCGCAACAACGCCTTTCAAAGCAGCGACACATGAAACACGTCGTGGAGATTCTCTAGCTCTGGCGGTAACTCCAACCAATAGGCTAACAGGCCAATCCTTTCCAATACAGTGTATGGCCCAACGTACCTTGGTCTGAGCTTTTTCACACCACGCACCCGTGATACTCCATGCATCGGCCGAATCTTCAGAAACGCTTTATCACCCACTAGAAATTCCACCATCCGGTGATTTGCATTGCAATACTTTGCCTGCCAACTTTGAGCCTCCAACATGCGATCCCGTATCAGTCTAACCACAGCATCTGTATCATCAATATACTCAATTCCTAGAGCCTTTGGGTCTCATCTAGCACCCAAGATAAGGGGGTTCTGCACCTTCTTCCGTAAAGGGCTTCATGGGGCGCCATGCCGATACTCGCCTGGTGGCTGTTGTTGTAGGAGAACTCTACTAGTGGTAAGAGCATTTCCCATGGCTCTCCTCTATCCAAAACACGTAATATCAGTAGATCCTCCAGTGTTCTGATGGTCCTCTCAGACTGCCCATCAGTCTGCGGATGAAACGCGGTGCTAAAGGTAAGGAGCGAACCCAAATACGCATGCACCGCCTTCCACTCCCTTGAGGTGAAACAACCATCCTAGTCAGATATGATTGTCTTAGGCATGCCATAATACCGTAAGAACTGCTCCACAAAGAGGCATACCAAGACATCCACTTGAGCCTTTTTCTTCATGGGGATAAATTTGGCTACTTTCGGTAGTCGATCAACGATCACCCACACCGAATCATTCCCTGAGCGTGAGCGAGGTAACCCATGGGCAAAGTTCATGGAGATATCCTCAAACTTCCACTCGGGGATGGTCAACGATTGTAACAAACCAGTGGGACTCTTGCATTCCTCCTTCGCCCTTTGACAAGCTTCACAATGTGTAACAAAATATCGGACATCTTTCTTCATTCCCGACCAACACATGGTGTTCCGTAGGCCGGCGTACATCTTGGAAATACACGGGTGCACTGAATACTGAGAGCAATGTACCTCTCTCAAGATATCCTCCCGTATTTTAACGCCCTTGGGTATGTAGAGCTGGCCACGGAAATAAACGAGGTCGTCTTTTAGTGTATACTCATCATTAGTCCCCTCCTCGATTGACTTGATTGTCGGGGCCAGAGCCGCATCCCTTCCTTGCTCCGCCCGTGATAAGCCCGGAATCCGCGACCTGTCCGCGCAGCTTTCCAGATCGGGCGGCCTGAGAATTCAAGCCGCTAAGCCTCCCAAGTCGGGCAGTCTCCATGTCAGGCCGCTGCCAACGCCGACCCTGCTCAGCGACAAGGCTCCAGGACCCAGCCGTCAGCTCGCCAGGAGGAATCCGACAGGCCGCGCGGCTTCCCTCCTTTCTTGTTTCTCTCACTTTTGCTTCCCCTCACCTCTGCCCGGTTCTCCTATACCCCGGGCAGCCGGTAACTTTAGCCCTGCCCGCTTGGGCAGGCCCCCGAGCCTATAAATAGGGGGAGGGTGCACTCCGCAAGACACGCTGACTTGTATCCAGGAGCTCGCCTGTTAAGAGCTGCAGTCTCTAGTCTAGTGTTTTGCGGCTTGTAGTCTGGCCGACTTCCTCTTTTCACTTTCGTGTAACTGTTTCTCATTTTAAGTAAAGGAAAGCCCGCCGCAAGAGTGGCATTTAAGCCGCGGCGGGCGAACTCTGCTGTTGCCGCTGCCAGCGGCCCCCTTTTCCGGTCCTTTAGCCGCGACCGCTAGTAACCGATTGGTCGACAGTCTCCTCCTTTCCTTCCCTACCCCCGGTGTTCGAACCGTTAGCTGGTGGTGCACGACTACCTGTCCGTTTTCGTGCATCAACAGTTAAAACACGACCTTCAGATCTCGACTAATCGATGAAATCAGCGTTCTAGCTAATTAGACCGCTCTATCCTCTAGAGTTCGGCGGCCTGTCGTGCAAGCCACGACTTCGCCGGCTAAGGCTTTCAACCCGCCTCCAGTGCTGTAGAACCTGGCATTCTACCCGCTCGGTTTTCTTCTCGGTCTTCTTGTCAGCTTGTTGCACCATCTAGCCGCCCGTCAATCCGCCGCTATTCTGCGGTCTCTTGAAAAAGTTCGGCTATTTCCCTCTTTTCAAGATGAATCCTGCAAAGGGTCAGAATAAATCCACCAACATCTCAGTTACTACAGACCTCTCAGAAGTACAGGATTGTTCGTATTTTAATAATGAGTCCGCTGACCCTCATAGAGAAATTTTTGCAAACAGTGTTGAGCGTGGACTAGAATCTGTTGCAAACGAACCTCTTTGTAAGGAAGAAGAAGAGGCCCCTTCTCCATTCATTAATCGTAATCGGTGGGATACTATCTCCGATAACTTCAGAGTACCGCGTCTCCCGGAGTATGCTGGATGTGATGATCCGTTTTCTCATTTGCAATCTTTTGAATCAGCTATTTCACTGAGAAACGTGTCAAATGGAGTAAAATGCAAACTCTTTGTTATATCTTTTGGTAATGTTGCAAGAGAATGGTTTTATATCCTCCAACCTCGATCAGTAACCAGCTTTAAGGATCTTCGAAGTCAATTTATTTCTAGATTCACTATTTACAGGAAGCGGAAAAGAGACGTTGGAGCTCTCTTCCGAATCAAGCAAGGAATTGACGAGTCTAATCCAGATTTTGTTGATCGGTTTCAAAAGGAGGTTCTGGATGTTTGTAGCGTCCATCAAGACTATTACTTACATGCTTTCATAAATGCACTTCAAGAAGGCCCATTGAAATTCAAGCTCACAACAAAGTATCCTAAAAGCTACTGAGATCTTATTGATATAGTTAATACATTCATAATAGGCGAAGAGGAAAATAAAGGTTATGTTTCGTTTCTGAATCAAATGGCTAAACAATCTCAAGGGACTTCTGGTCAACAGCAATCTATTTCCTCCCAAGATGTTTCGCAAGTTGAATATTGCAAGTCTCCTCCTCTTCTCCAGGGTAAAACTCCAAAGTGTGAAAAAGGTTCAGGTAAGTATCTTAAGTTCAAAATTTCTATGGAAGATCTTTTGATAATCATTCAAGGAATGCCTGAGTTCAAGAAGCCTCGGCGTATGAAATCTAAAATCAAGTATCGACACGAGGAGCCTTTTTGCAAGTATCATAAAGATATTGGTCATCTAGCAGAAGATTGTATAGCTCTCAGGGAATTGGCTAATCAACTTGCAAGAGCTGGAAAGTTGCAAGAATATGTCATTCAGTAATTCTCTAAGGCAATCTTCCATTTCTCGCTCAATGGTTCAAGCAGGGATTCCTCTTTCTTTCTATGATGAGAAATGCTTTTGCTCAGAATAGTATATAACGTCCCCTTCACAATCGGTATTAATGGGGCGTGCTAAAACTGCAGACATATATCCTTTGTCACATCCTTAACATCATGCAAACGTTATTTTTCATTTGAAGCTTATTTTTTAACTTTACTTTTTATGCCAATATGCATGCATGTAGGGGAAAGAGCCCCTTTTGAATTCTTAAGCCCTCCACATCCCGCTTGACTTCAGTCGCAGATGTGTAGTGGAAATTCCGCTTGGCCTTCAGTCGCAAACATTGCGTACCAGTCACGCATGACTTCAGTCACAGACATTACGTACTTGTCCCGCTTGATCTTCGTCGCAGACATTGCGTACTTGTCCCTCTTGACTTCAGTCGCAGACGTTGCGTACTTGTCCCGCTTGACATCGGTCGTGGATATTAAGAATTTCAATCCCACTTATGTGTTCTTTGTGTGGAAAGTACTGCCGCACGCACCTGCCCACATTGACACATAAGTGCATGTCTCCATCTATTTTTGCAGGACAACACGAGCCTATCCGCTACCTCGCGGTTTTACTCAGCAGCCTGCGCAGGTTGTATAATTTATTACACAGGCCGCCCGGTTACATATTCCGGCTTAAGTTTTTTGACTTCCCTGTGCCTACCTGCCGGATTATTATAAATATATTTGGGAACTCGGCCGACTTACGTCCGCCTATCCGCTATTGAGTATCTTATTTGGCTTCCATATATCAATTGCCGGTTTATTATTCATATGGACAGGAAGTCGGCCGACCTGAGTCTGGCACTTAATTCCTGGCTTTGATCCGCCGACTTCTATGGTATTAATTATATTAGCTAATCAGCGAACTGTCGTCACAAAAATTCTCGGCTTCCATGTGCCAATATCGGCCTGTATTATCGGAAGCCGAAGATTGTTTCTCTATTCTTGTTCCTTGTATCAAATGGGCAATTCGTTTCAGAGTTCGCCCTAGCTGCGATCTTATACTTCAATGTTATGCATGTTTGGCGACTGCGACATGTAGCCGCGCGGCTTAGCAGTCACGGTTTATGTATAAGCAAGCCGCGGTCAATCAGCTCTTCCAGCAGATAACATTGAGTAATTCATTAAGGCAAGTTGCGGTTTAATTTGTTAGCCGCACGGCTTGTTGTCGACGAGCATTCTGGAATAAACCGTAGGGAAATATATCTCTCTTGCGGATAACTTTGTTGAAGTCGCAGTGTGAACTCAGACCGGTTTATGTGCTTGCATTTTATCGGAAGTTATGCCGAGACCGTGCGGACTTAAACGAGTAAGAAAAATGAGATGTAGTAAAGAGAAAGGTAAAGTTGCCTTCATTTCTGTTTAATTAAGTATTACAAAGCATTAATCGCGCGGTTACAAAAAATAATACCGCCGATTTCCAAAAAAGTTCAAAATACAAAAAACAAGATAAAGATTTTCTAATCGCCTGGTTTAAGCTTCTTAGTCGCAGGAGAATCCAAATCACCGCCATCGCCGATATCGACGGGGGATTCAGTGTATCCGCTGTTGGTCGCTGAGCTCCATGAACCGCCAGAAGTTGTCGAGTCTGGCCGCGCGGTCTCAGATTCTTTACCGCCGGACTCAGACGATGTGCGTGCACTTGGGCATCCCTGGCTGCCCTCTACCTCGACGTCTTCCTCCACCTCTTCGACTTCTTCCCCGACCTTGCTCTTGCCCTTGATCGACCTGTAGACGTCGGCCACCTGCTCTTTCATGGTGGGGTAGATGTCGGCACAAGTAAAATCGGTGAAGCCGGTCGCAAAGCCGCCAAGGTCCCGGAGGCGGTTAAGCGCTCCATCGATTCCCTGGACGAGTTGCGGGAAGACTTGGTCTTGGAAGATGGGGTTGGCCGGGTTGTACATTTCCTGCAAAATAAAAGATAAAGGTAAGGCCACGCGGTTACATAGTGCTAACCACATGAGTATCGGTAATGTCTTACCGCCTCCCTTTCCTTTAGTCGCTTGTTCTCTTCTTGTTGTTCCTATAACTGCCTTTTCAGGCCGCTGTTCTCCTTCATCAGTTGCTCGTAGGCAAGGCCCATGAAGTGACTTTCCACGAAGCACCTCGCCCCGACTTGCGGGGCTAGCCGCGGCAGGCCATTCGGTGGAACTCGTCGCATCGCCTTCAAGTTGCGCTTTCCATACAGCGCGCCGCCAACCACGCTCGCGTGGCGGCTTACTTCTTCTTCCCCCCAGTAGGGGAGGGCGGTGGAGATCGTCACTGACTTGCCGTCCGGACTCCACCGCAAGGCCGGATCGCCGTGAAGGTCCTTCAGGCTGCTGCCCGTTCCTTGCAGCATAAACTCTCCAGAGGAGGCCGACTCCTCCTCCTCCACAAGTCGCGCCGACTTGGCCCGCCTCGCTCGCTTCTCTCGTTGAGTGAGAGTCAAGCCCCCAGGAGTCTGCGGCTTGTTCAGCGGAACCGCCACAGCAGCTGCAAAGATAAAGGCAATGTTATATTTCCGGCCGCGCGGCTAAGCATACAGTTCATCCGGCTTGGAGCTTACTGTCTTCCGCCTCTATTCCTACTAACGACGGCAACAGCGGGATGTAGTGGTTTACATCAAGCCGCTCGCCTTTGAAGAAGTTGTAGATCTCCTTCTCCACGCCATCCAAGCCGCAGCTGCCAAAGGCGGCCTCTTCGCGGATCTGGGGGTCGACTGGCAGCAACCCCAGGTTTCCCTCGAAGATGAGAAACCGCTCGGACCAGTTCGCGATCTTGTTCGCCAAGTTAACTATCTTCAGCCCTCTACAGCCGAAGTAGAGGTGCCCCCGGAAGATCTTTGTCCCAGAGTCCGGGATAGACCGCACCGAAAAGCATTCCCGGAAGAGCCTCATAGAGAAGCGGACTCTTCCCGACCTTAGGTAGGAGATGAAGCTATATATGGAGGCTATCGAATTTGGGGGTAGTTGTCCCGGCACAACTCCGTAGCGGTCGAAGACCGCTACAGCCTCCATCATGACCGGGAAGCTGAAGCCGCAGTCAAAGTGGTCGATGGGGACCGTGATCTGATTTGCGTGGGAAGAATTAATCCGCTCGTCCTATCGTGGAAGCCGTGCGACCAGCGGACTTCCCTGCATGTGCTTCTCAACAAAATCCTCCAGCTCGGCTTTTGTAAGCCGGCATTCTTTATGATCAGCAGAATGGAAACCGGAGGCCGCGTCAGTCCTAACCGCAGTGGCCTTGTCAGACCGCCGCAACTTGGACTTAGCCCGCATCCTTTTTGATTTGTAATGAAATCTCCGGGGTCAGCTCTATTTATAGAAAATCTGTGAAGGTACAGTGCCCAACGTCAAATCGCGGCTAGTCGTCACGCCGCACGACCTAAGCCCGCTGGAAGTACAGATCAGCTTAATTACCAAGCCGTAGTTTAGTCTGGCAGCCCGCGGAGCTATATACCTGCACTTAGAATAATTCTATGGCGAATCATGTGGGCATCAAATATTCAAGCCGGCGCTCTGTTCGCCAGACCGCGCGGCTACTGTCCTATACTTTAAATTTTTCAGAACAAAGCAACAGACATGTGGATTATAAATACAAACCGCATAAGCCGCATTCAGTTCGCAGCATAATAAAATACAGCAGTTTACAACAATCAAATAGTTCAACATCCAGAGAAAAAAATATATATTACAACATAATATTCAATTGTCCGCGCGGCTTAGTTTTCTCAAGTCGCTCAGGATCGCTTGTCATCTTCCAGCCTATCTCGTCCTATGTGCGCGACCTGTTCACCGGTCTGCACAATCGCAACGTATACCTGGCTAACCAGATTATGAAGCACATGCAGAGATCGATGAACCCGGGCAGTGTCGCGCTCTACTCTCGCAAACGGTATCGTTGGGATCTCCTGGACCACCAGACCAGACATAACTGCGGCCTGCCAGGGCGTCGCGACCACCGGGGGATTCGTAGTCTCGCCAGAGGCCGGGCGGCCAGTACCCGGCAACTCTCCAGAAGTTGGTAGTGCAGGCTGCTGTTCTCCGCCGGTCACCGCTGGCAGGTCTTGGTTCTCGCTGCCTTCAGCATGTGGGATCTCTTCTCTGTCTCCTTCCAGCCGCGCGGCCATCAGCAAATACTTCTCTGCCTTTTCCTGCTCCAAGGCAACCTGCATCTCAGCAATCTTCGCCTCAGCGGCTTCCATAGCGGTCTGGAGCCTGACGGTCTCTTCTTTCATCGCGGTCTGGAGCCTGGCGGTCTCTTGCTCCATTGGGGACGTCAACCTCATTGTCTCCTGCTCAAGCGCAGTTTGCAACCTTGTGGTCTCTTGCTCCAGGGTGGTTTGCAACTCTTGGATCCTTTTTTCCGCGGCCTCCTGGGCAACTCGCTGCTCTTCGTCTTTAATCCGCAGTGTTTCAGTGGCCGCGTTCAAAGCCGCCTGAAGCGTACTGACGTCTTTCTGGAAGTCGGCCATCTCCTTCTCGCGAACACTTGGAGGCGGAGGCGGTGGCAGCATAGACAAAAATGACGTCAAGTCGCCCGGTTTCATCGCGGTCTCCGGTACACCTGCAGAAGAGAAACCGCAGTCAGGTTCAGCCGGATTGTTCGAGGTTCTAGTAAGGAAATCGGTAGGATAAGACCGCCGGTTTGATGTTTATCTCCTCCAGAGGCCGCGGTATGAATTTTAATCACTGGCCGCCGGAGCCGTTCATGATCTATCCTCTTTAGCTTTTCTTTCCATAGCCGCTCGGCTTCCTTAGCTCGGCTTTTCAGTTGAGCCGTGGTCAGGAAAAAGCTGGCCGGCGGATTTAATATTATATTCGCCCCCTTCTTCCTTGACCGCGACTTGTAGAATTTAATAATTCGCCTAACATCCCTGTGTTTACCTTGCAGCAATGGAAGTGTGGTCGCCACCGGCTTCTCGGCGATCAGTTTCTTCATCTCCACCATCTTCTCGCGAAGCTTTAGTTTCTCGGCTCCTTCAGAAGCCGCAGAAGCCGGTTCGCCAGTCTTCTCCCCAATAACCTGGATATCGGGGCGGTCAACCTCCTCAGAAGCCGCTGGTGTCGACAATAGCGCGTCTTGCCGCTGGAGGGTCTCCATGCCCTTCAGGAGCTCACTAAGCGACTCGCTAACCGCGGGTGTACTCTCCAGTTCGCTCGGCTTGTAATCCGGTGTGGGCGGGTTCTCGGGTACCTCCTTCTCGTGCGGCCTGTGTTGAAGATTGTCCGTGCCGGTCTTTTCGGAAATATTCCGGTTTCTGGCGTGCAACTTCCTCATCTTCCTTTTCATCCTTTCTTCAAGGGTTTCGCGCCTTTCCTTCTGCCGTTTCGAGGAACCGAACACCTTTTCAGTCCGCTTGCGCTGTTCGCCCAAAATCTGTTCGGTCTCCAGCGCCTTCTCCGGCTCGTTGTCATCCACAACGATTACGTCGACCTTGTCCTGCAATTCGGACGGTTTCCCAGATTCAACACTTTTCTCCTCCGTCCCACCGATTTTTAGCAGTGGTTCTCCTGATGGAGAGAAAGTCATGTCGAAGGATTTGGCAATTCCGGTTTGTGGTGGAGCAGTCTTTGAAACCGCTTTGGTATCTACTGCGGCCTACGATGATCCGCCGACTGTCTCTGTCGGCCTCTTTTCAGGTCCAGACGCCGCTGAAGTCTCCGGCTTCCCAATCTTCTTGGCAGGCTGTCGGGCAGAATCATCCGAGTTCTTGCTCCGGCTTTGCTTCTTTTCTGGCGGTTTCATGTTGCGTTCTAACATTGAAGACATAACATCCATCTTGTGAAAGATCGCGTCGGCTTGCAAAATGCTGACCGCAAGTGGCGAGTAGCGACCCGTGGCTCGGCAGGAATCTTGAAGAATGACAAGGGCCAGGGGATTTTATAGACGACGATGAGGCAGTCGCGGTCTCTGGCTTAGTTCTACATTTTCGAAGTTTTTTGGAAACTTAAAAATGTGCGGGGATTATGATAAGCCCGGAATCCGCGACCTGTCCGCGCAGCTTTCCAGACCGGGCGGCCTGAGAATTCAAGCTGCTAAGCCTCCCAAGCCGGGCGGTCTCCATGTCAGGCCGCTGCCAACGCCGACCCTGCTCAGCTACAAGGCTCCAGGACCCAGCCGTCAGCTCGCCGGGAGGAATCCGCCAGGCCGCGCGGCTTCCCTCCTTTCTTGTTTCTCTCTCTTTTGCTTCCCCTCACCTCTGCCCGGTTCTCCTGTACCCCGGGCAGCCGGTAACTTTAGCCCTGCCCGCTTGGGAAGGCCCCCGAGCCTATAAATAGGGGGAGGGTGCACTCCCCGAGACGCGCTGACTTGTATCCAGGAGCTCGCCTGTTAAGAGCTGCGGTCTCAATGAAAGATATAGTACCTAAACACCTAGAGGGGGGGGGTGAATAGGTGACCTAATCCTTTTTAAACTTTAATGGCAGCAAACAGTTATATCACAGAATCTACTCTACTTTTACATGGCAATCACACAGCAAAACACAGCACAGCACAGCAGACACAGAGTTTTATAATGGTTCCATAAGATTTGGGTACATCCACTTTCCCCCTTCGCCTATATAGCAGTGTACTAGATTCGGCCAAACTTCACCACTGTCTCAGAACCCAAACTGGTTCCTACACCTCAGGCCTAAAGCCTTACAACTCAACTTTTCCACAAAGCCTACACTCAGCCACAAAGGCCTACACTCAGCCACCAAGGCCTACACTCAGCCAACAAGGCCTACACTCAGAGATTTCAATCTCCTACACTCAGGCTCTCAAGCCCTACCCTCAGCCTTTATAATTACAGGCTTACAATCACTCAGATCCAAAGGATCCTACAATATAAAAATGAATTTACAAATATTAACTCAACAACTCAGAAACAAGAGAAGGGAGTTGTGAGTTTCTTGATGAGTTCTTGGAAGAACTCAGCTGGATTCAATCTGACTTAGCTTTCTTCAAAGCTTCTTGAAAGTAGAACTGAATAAGATTGATTCCTTCTGCAGTTGATCCTTGACCTCTGCTTCTTAAGATCCAGAATTAAAACTGAATCCTTCTTCTCAGCCTAGTTCCAACGGCTGATTTCTTGGATGGAGCCCTCTTTCTCCAACTTCTTAGATCTGCACTTGGACACCTAGATCTTCTTGATTTGATACTTGATCAATAACTCTGTGTACCACCTTTTTGAATAACTTCAACTATTTGAACAACTTTCAATCTGTCCACAAACTTATTTCTGTAGATTGTATGAGCCTATTTATAGGCCTTCTTCATGGTAACCGGCTGGTCCGGTCCATAACTGAATTCTGACAACTCTGACAAGTGCTGTAGACCGGCTGGAACGGCAGCTGTCAAGTCATCCAGTCAGTTCTTGAAAGTTCTCTAACTGTCTGATAGTGTCGAGACTTTCTGTCTTTAAGTGTCGACACTTATAGACCAAGTGTCGACACAAGTTGTGTAAGTGTCGACACAAGTCTACAAGGTGTCGACACAACTCCTTGTGTTGTAGATACTATGTCTCGACACAGATTCTTCTTTTGAGACTTCAGCTGAGTGTCGACACATTCCCATAGTGTCGACACTTGTACTCAGAAAATTTTGTTGATCTTGCTGTTCTTTGCTAAGTGTCGACACAGCTCAATGTGTCGACACTTTCTTCAAGTGTAGAGTCTTCAGCTGAGTGTCGACATATTGTTCTGGGTGTCGACACTTACTTCAAGTGCTGACTCTTCTGCTGAGTGTCGACACTTTGTTCTTGGTGTCGACACTTTCTTCAAGTGCTGACTCTTCTATTGTGTGTCGACACATTGTTCTTGGTGTCGACACTTTAACTTAGTCTCTGCTGACTTTTGCTGAGTGTCGACACAGCTCCAAGTGTCGACACTTTCTGGTGTAGACACAGTTCTTCTAGGTGTCGACACAGCTCCTTGTGTCGACACAGCTTCTCTGCACTTTTCTTCACTGAGTGTCGACACAGCTCCTTGTGTCGACACTTTGTGTCTGGTGTCGACTCTGCATCCCAGGTGTCGACACAATGACTCCAAGTTTCGACACTGCTTGTCTGGGTGTCGACACAAGCCTTCTTAAGTGTCGACACTTTCCCTCTGGGTATCGACACATGGACTTAGAAACTTTTTGTTTTATTCCTGCAAATACTTAACCTGCACAAGTAAACTCAACATACATCAAATACATTATGATGTATATCATTGAGTTGGGTGAGGCTTCTTCAAATCAGGTATATTTAAACCAATGTACCCAACAATCTCCCCCTATTTGGAGAAGTCATAACCCTTAGTCAATGATATACACCATTCATAATAAAATTACAAAATGATGTAAAGCAGGATTATGTACAGCAGGGTAAACATAAACATGTATCAATTTCACATGTATACAAATCCATCATTACAGAACAAATAAGAAATAGACATAGACATATTCACAGAACACACATGAAATATATTAATCATATATTGTTCTAATATCTGTCTTATACATTTTCAGAAGTTCACTAAATGTTTTCCATCCAAAAGATTACAAAATAAACTTCAAGAAAATTCTAAATATATTTTTGTTCAGGCTCCTTAATGACTATCCCTTTGCCAGCTTGAACTTTAGCTTGGACAGGAGCATCAGCAGCTTCAGCATCAGCAGGCTTCTTTCCTTTCAGATCTTTCTTCTTAAGCTCTTCAGCTTTGATCTTTTGCCTCTCAAAATAATGGTATGGCTTAGGAAAGTACTTGCTAGGCTCCTGGGCAGTAGGAGGTAGCTTTCCCATCTTTGCGTTCCTTCTGTATTGAACAATTTCCTCCTGTCTAGATTCATGTTTTCTCCATTCAGCTTCAGAGAACCATTTGTTCCTGTCATGAATGTTATCCTTGGCAGCTTTCCAGGCAGTTAATATAATGTTTCTAGAGGTAGGGCTCCATTGCTCAAAATCTGGTCTTTGTTCTGCTTGTTCCCTAAACCTCTTCTTAGATAATCTGGTTTCCTCTTCAGCTTGCTCCTTTAAGATGGCTTCCTGTAAAGCTTCAGAGACAGGCTGAACAACCTTTTCAATAATAACATTGTCCTTGCCCCCAGGTGGGCTGTACATGGACTGTATATCAGCATGTATCATGTCAAAATCTGGAGGAGGGTATATGACTTGAGCCACTTCAGGTTGCTCTCCTCCTAGATATGCAGGATGAATACCAGATTCTGCCACATTATCATCATCACAAAGAGGAGGATAACCCAGGGTAGCTCTGATGGAATTAGATATCCACTTTGCATGATCAGAGCTTGCCTTGACTAACACTCTCTCCCCCTTTATGACTTCTCTTTCAATATGATCTCTTAAGTCATCCTTTTGAAATCTCACTTGAGCATTGAGGTAATTAACTCCATCCTTGTAGAAAGGTCTTAACCTTTGGAGTTTTTCAGAGAGGATCTTCTGAGATTCTTGAATGGCAGTCTTAACAGCAGTGAGTTCTTCCTGGAATACTTTGTCAAATTCTGCCTTTGCTATAGCTGGAGTCTGTCCTGCAGCTAGATTCTTTAGTTCTGTGACTATTGCATTGTGGGATTCAGTAAGGTTGTCATTCATTCTTAGCTGATTTTCAAGAACATACCCTTGCTTCAATGCTATGTCATCCACTTGTGCTTTTATCTTCTCTTGGTGTGTTGTCAAGTACACCACTGCATTTTCACCTTTGTGGAAGCAGTCTGTCATCTCCTTCTTATTTTGGTTCATTTCAAACCTTATAGATTTTATGTCCTGGGCTAGATCAAATTGTAGTGATCTGTGCCCTGCATCAACATACTTCTCAATTTCTTTCCTGTGTTCATCCAGTTTAATCTGCATAGCAACCATCAGTGCACTATAATCAACTGATGGTGCTTGCTGAACTATAGGCTGAGGTGCTATAGTTTCGTGAGCCTTCTTGTAGCTTTGACTTCTTCTCTTGAAGACATAAAGTTTCTTTTTCTTTTCCCTGGCAGTCTCCTCATCTTCAGATGCTGAGGAGCTGGCTATATCTACCCTCTCCTTAGGGCTTGGAGGCTTCTCTGTTTGCACTTCTGGTGCCTTCTCAGTTTCTTACCTTATAGGATTTTCCAGAATCTGCACTTGCTCCCCCTCAACAGCAGCACTCTCTCTTTTAGCAGCAGCCTTGTCCATGTCAAAGTCATGTTGATCCAGATTTAGAAATAAATCTTCCATTGTAAACTCTTGTGGTGAAGGAGCTGGAGAAATTCTTAGTTCTTGAACCACTGGATCAGTAACATTTTGAACAACAGCAGATGTGTCTTCTATGACAGCATCTGAGACTTGGTTATCCAGCTGAATTTGCTGATTAACATCAGACAAATCAGTATCTTCTTTAGAAAAATCTAAAGTGTTTAGTTCAGTGATTACCTCTAGTATGATGTTTGTTGCTTGTTCACTTTCCAGTGTAGTGGGTTCTTCTACAACTGGAAGCTCCCCCTGGTTTTGATCCTTGTGGATGGGGCTTGCTTGTAGTAGCTCCCCCTGGATCTCAGCTTCATCTTGAGGAGCAAGAGACTTTACTGCAGGCTCTTCCTCATGCTCATCTGGAGTGATGACAACCTGTTCTTCACTATCAGAGCTGCTAGTGGACACTTGTTCCACTGGAGCAGTCTTCCTCTTCTTCTTTGGAGGATTTTCTTTCTCACTAACTGGCTTCTCAGGGGTTGGCATCTCTTTAGTCAACACCCTATCCCATCTGGAGAACAACCTCATGTCCATCTTTCTCATGTGGTTTATTTTGCTTCCAGCAGCAGTACTCATTACTTCAGGTATTACACCAGCAAGATAAAGACTTAAAATCCTGCCCAGGTTGGGCTTCTTCAAGCTTTCTTTAATCTTCTCAAATACTATAACAGACCAATCAGTGTTTAAAGTGAAGATAATCCTGGTCATTATTTTGAACATAGAGGCAGACACTCTGTCATGCCCTCCTGGCTTGCTGAGGATGACCTTTCCAACAATTTCAGAAAGAAACTTTCCTTGATTGTTCATCCCCTTCCTGTTGAAAACAGAACCAATCTTCATTGTAGAATCAAGGCCACACCAGGTTAGAGCTTCCTTGGTCTTGGTAGCAGTAACCTCATCTTCATCTTTAGTTCTTGGAAGCTGTAGAATCTTCCTCAGACTTTTTGGGGATACCTTGACCTTTGTTCCATGAACTCTGGATTTGATCTTGTATCCAGATTCATCCACTTCAGCTCCATTGAGGAATTCAATTACCTCTTTCTTCCATATCTTAGTCGGTTCAGACACTAGATATTCTAACCCGGAATCAGCAACTAGGGTTACGACAGCTTTAATTTCTTGATCTGCATCATCGAAAGCGCCGCGCACCAGCTCGTATCCCTCATTGACATTCTCCTCAAGTTTAGGCGCCATTAGGGTTTGTAGAATTTGTCTTGAGAGAAGAGAGGTGTCGACACAGAAGTTTTGGTCTCGAAACTTTGAAAGCGTGTCGACAAACTAAGACAACATCCTATTTATACTTTTCTGATTTTGAAGATGAACAGGCGGGACAGCTAACTTAAAATGTGTCGACACTGGCAATAAGTGTCGACACTGACTTATAATGTCTCGACACATATGTGTCGACACAAGTTTATTCAACAGATTTATGTGTCGACACTTGTTTATGTGTCGACACAACATGACTCGACACATAGGCGAGACTTTACTTAGAAAATTCTGAGTAAAACTTAAGTGTCGACACCACATTGGATGTGTCGACACCTACTTGACATATGTCGACACTAACATTCTGAAGTGTCGACACCAACTTCCTAGATGTGTCGACACCTATTTCCTGAAGTGTCGACACCACTATTCTGTGTCGACATAGACTTGTCTATGTGTCGACACCTTTTTACTTGGCCATTTTTAACACTGTAAACTTACTCTAAGTTTATCATTCCTAGTTCAATTTTAAATCTATTGAACTTAGCTTCTTCTAGGGGCTTAGTATACATATCAGCTACTTGATTATCAGTTTTAACATATTCTAATAAAATATCTTCTCTTTCTACATGCTCCCTAAGAAAATGATATTTAATTTCAATATGTTTTGTTCTACTATGGGATACAGGATTATTAGCTATTGAAATAGCACTTGTAGAATCACAGAAGAGTGGAGTTCTACTTACCTGAAATCCATAGTCCTCTAGCTGATGTTGTATCCACAGAAGTTGAGCACAGCAACTTCCTGCAGCCACATACTCTGACTCTGCAGTGGAGATAGCCACACTTGTCTGCTTTTTGCTACTCCATGAAATTAGTCTCCCACCTAGGAATTGACAGGTTCCAGTAGTGCTTTTTTTATCTTCTTTGCATCCTGCAAAGTCTGCATCTGAATAACCTGTTAGTTCAAAATCTCCATTCCTAGGGTACTAGAGGCCTAGATAGGGAGTGCCCTTTAGATATCTCAATATTCTTTTGACTGCTGTCAAATGAGACTCTTTAGGGCAGGCTTGATACCTTGCACAAACACATGTAGCATACATGATGTCTGGTCTACTAGTAGTCAAGTATAATAGGGAGCCAACTATCCCTCTATACAAGGTTTCATATACAGGTTTCCCTGCATCATCCTTGCTAAGAGACATACTGGACCCCATAGGAGTCTTCATGGTACTGGATGAATCCATACCATACTTCCTTATGAGTTCTAGGGTTAACTTGGACTGACATATGGATAAACCACTTTCAGTCTGTTTAACTTGGAGACCCAAGAAAAACTTCAGCTCTCCCATACTACTCATCTCAAACTGACCTTGCATCAGTTTTGCAAACTTTCTGCAAAGGCTTCTTTCAGTAGACCCAAATATAATGTCATCTACATATATTTGGACTAGTATAACTTTGCCTCTAGATTCTCTAAGGAATAGAGTCTTATCTATTTTCCCCCTTGAGAACCTGTTCTCAATGAGGAAACTAGATAGGGTTTCATACCAAGCCCTAGGGGCTTGCTTTAACCCATATAAAGCTTTCCTAAGTCTATAGACATGATGAGGTAGAGTTGGATCAACAAAACCTGAAGGCTGTTCCACATAGACTTCTTCCTTAAGATTACCATTCAGGAATGCTGACTTGACATCCATTTGGTAAACCTTGAATCCTTGATAGGTTGCATAGGCTAAGAACATCCTTATGTCTTCCAGTCTGGCTACTGGAGCAAAGGTTTGATCAAAGTCAATACCTTCTTCTTGCCTATATCCTTTAGCAACCAGTCTTGCTTTATTCTTAATGATGACCCCTTGTTCATCCATCTTATTCCTGTAGATCCACTTGGTTCCTATTATATTATGGTCTTTAGGTTTAGGAACAAGTTCCCAGACCTTGCACCTTTTGAACTGATTAAGCTCTTCTTGCATTTCTTCAGTCCATTGTGGATCCAGTATTGCTTCTTCAAACTTCTTTGGTTCAACTTGAGATAGAAAACTGGAGTAGATTGCTGCATTCAGGTTTCTACTCCTTGTTTGTACTCCTTGTCTTGGATCTCCAATAATCTGCTCTATTGGATGATCTCTAAGATGCCTATTGGCTGGAGGCATCCTAACTTCTGGTTGAACCACATCAGCATCTCAATCATGCTGTATACCTTGAACTTCATCAGCAATTGGTACATGTAGTTCTCCCCCTAGACAACAGCTACTGTCTTCTACTTGCTGTCTTGCAGCAGGTACTTCTTCTATTGTAAGCTTGTCCATCTTCTTTGTTAAACCTGTGGGGCTGCATACACTACTAGACAACTCATTATTAATAAGTTTAGTCTCATCAAAAACGACATGCACAGATTCTTCTACAACTTGTGTAGTCAAGTTGTAGACTCTATAAGCCTTACTGTTGTTGTTGTACCCAACAAAAATTCCCTCTTGGGACTTGGCAGCAAACTTAGTCAAGTAAGACTTTCCATTGTTAAGTATGAAGCATTTGCAACCAAAAATCCTGAAATAGGATAGGTTTGGTTTCCTGCCTTTCACAACTTCATAGGGGGTCTTGTTGAGGCCTTTAGTGATAGTAGCCCTATTTATAACATGGCATGCAATGTTAACGGCTTCAGCCCAGAAATACTCTGGCAGTGATGTATCACTTAATAGGGTCCTACCAGCCTCTATCAAGGTCCTATTCTTCCTCTCAGCAATGTCATTTTGCTGAGGTGTTCTAGGTGAAGAGAATTCTTGAAATATCCCAAATTCTTCACATAGTTTTGTCATGCTTTCAGACTGAAATTCAGTACCATGGTCACTTCTAATTTTGACCACTGTACTGTCTAGTTCATTCTGAATTTGCTTGACAAAGCTATGGAAGACACTAGGTGTTTCAGATTTCTGTCTTAAGAAGAACACCCAGGAAAACCTTGGGTAGTCATCTACAACTACAAAGGTATAGACCTTCCTACCGAAGCTGTGAACTGGCATTGGACCAAAAAGATCCATATGCAAGAGGTATAAACACCTCACAGCATCTTTGTTTTCTATGCTTCTAAAGGTGGATTTAGTCTGCTTGCCCCTTTGACAAGCTGAGCAAATACCATCTTTAACACACTTAACTTGAGGACCATTACTCACTAACTCTTTGCTAAAGAGTTTGCTAATTGTCTTGTAGTTAAGATGGGCAAGCCTCTTGTGCCATTTGACATAATGAGAGACTGTCTCATCAGCTACAAGACACACTGGAGAACCATTGTTCTCAATCATAATGTCTAGGCAGTAGACATTCCTCTTCCTATAACCTGTCAAAATGATCTCTTGATCACTTGACCTCTTGATATGACAACCATTTTTAACAAATGAGATGTCATACCCTACATCACTTAATTGACTTATACTTATTAGGTTTTGTTTCAACCCTTTAACATAAGCCACTTGAGTAATGGTAACCAAGTTACTAGAAATGTTACCAAATCCTTTGATGATTCCTTTTTCAGAACCACCAAAGGTGACTTTTGGACCATCTTTTATTGGAATGTAGTCCCTTAGTAATCTTCTAGTTCCATTCATATGTCTGGAACATCCACTGTCCAAGTACCATGTTGGGGTATGGCCACTTGGACTCACCTGCAAAACAGATTAATGAACCTTAGAACCCAAAGAATTCTTCGGTCCTTGGTACTTGTTAGTTTGCAATCTGACAAAGCTACCTACTGGCTTTCCAACAGGTAGTTTGGTACTCACTTTGGCACTAGCATTGTGCCAACAGTCCATTGCAAAATGGCCAACCTTGCCACAGCACCAACATTCAAACTTATTGTACCTTTGCTTAGGTACTGTCTTTGCTGTCTTATCTACAGTAGACTTGTTGAATGTTGGGGCTTTGCCCTTGGACTTGGACTTGGTCTGCTCAGTCCTTGCAGGTTTAATAAAACCCAATCCAGCCTTACCTCTATGATGAACAAATTCATCAATTAAAGGTAGCACTGACTTAGGTTTAGAAAACCTAGCAACAAGCTCTCTCTCTTTCTGAAGATTGATCTCCAGACACTTGATTTGATCATTTTTAAAGGTGATAGTCCCCATCTGAATCACTGTTATGTGTTTCAGCCTGGCTATCTCATTAAGCTTTTGATCAAATAGCTTCTCAGAATCTGTTGCAGCATCTTTAAGATCAGCAATTTCCTTTGCCTGACTTTTGGCTAGGGACTTACTTTTCTTGTAAGCTTGCAACAGCACTTTATATTCATCTATAAGCTGATGAATATCTTCCTCAGACTCAGATACACTCTCATCACTAGATGATGATGAATCTGATTCTGTACTAGAACAAGAACCTGAACTTAAAGTTGAACTTTGTACCTTACTGTGTCCTGGCTGCTCCAGGATTTTGTCATGCTCTGTCAAAGCCATTAGCCCTTGGCATTGACTGTCTTCTTGTTCATATATATACTCCATTATCTGCATTAATTCTTCTTCTTCTTCAGCAAACAGCCCTATGTATGCCTCTGCATCAGACTCAGTTTCTGAAGAAGAGATATCTGACAGAGTCTTCTCCTTTTTGGCAACAAAAGACTTCTCTTTCTTGCCTTTGAAATGAGTCTTCTTCTTGTCACTAGACTCCTTTCTCTTTTCAGGACAATCTGCAATAACATGGCCTTGTCTATTGCAGCAATAGCACACTATTTTAGAAACAGTTGCCTTGCTAGATTTAGTCCTCTTCATGTCCTTCTTTGAAGCCTTTTTATCCTGAGAAAAATCTTCTTTTCCTTTTGAAGTAGAAGGCCTTGACCTCCACTGTTTCTCCTTCAAGAATTTCTGAAAATGTCTAGTGAAGGCAGCAAAGTCTTCATCACTTTCACTGCTTTCAGATTTTGTGCTGACTGACTCATCTGACTCTGATTCAACTACCTTTGGAGGTGGAGTTGATGACTTATTCCTTCACTTTCTGGAGGCTTCTGTCTTGAAAGCTACTGTTCTTTCCTTATGTTCAGTTCTTGTTGATTTCTCCTCCTCTTTCCTCACTGTCAATTGCATTTCATAAGACAATAACTTGCCAAACAGTGTAGTTGGAGGAATTTCTCCCAACTTAGCCATTTCTCTAATGGCACAAATCTTTGTGTCCCAATCTTTAGTTAGTGACCTTAGGAACTTGTCATTTAGTTCATAATTGCTGAACTCTCTTCCATAAGACATGAGTTCATTCACTATTCTGTAGAACTTCTTATAGCACTCAGTTAAGCTATCACCCTTTCCTTGTCTAAAACTTTCATACTCCTGATTTAGCAAGGATTTTCTATCTTGTCTAACTTCTTCAGAACCCTCCATATACACAATAAGAGTGTCCCACATCTCTTTGGCTGTCTTACAGTGTATAAGATTCTGAAATGTTGCATCATCTATGACACTTACTATAATATTTTGTGCCCTCTTGTCCATGGTGGCTAGGACAATCTCATCCTTAGTCATTTCAGAGAAATCCTTTGGAGTTCTCTGATTTGCATCTAGAACTGATATCTTCATGGGCACATATGGCCCCTCTTTTACTGTGATGTAGATCCTAGGGTCTGAGGCTTCCATAAACAGCCTTACCCTTTCCCTCCAGATCCCAAAGATCTCTTTCCTGCATATGGGCAATTTCATGGAACCCAATTCCTTGTGATTTTCAGAGGAACCCATGGTTCTTGATTTTCTTGAATCTATAATTTACCTTACACTGAATCTGCCAATCAGGATCTCCTTAGACTGTTAGACCTTTTTGAGGAACCTCGCTTTGATACCACTTGAAAGATATAGTACCTAAACACCTAGAGGGGGGGGGGGGGTGAATAGGTGACCTAATCCTTTTTAAACTTTAATGGCAGCAAACAGTTATATCACAGAATCTACTCTATTTTTGCACAGCAATCACACAGCAAAACACAGCACAGCACAGCAGACACAGAGTTTTATAGTGGTTCCCCAAGATTTGGGTACATCCACTTTCCCCCTTCGCCTATCTAGCAGTGTACTAGATTCGGCCAAACTTCAGCACTGTCTCAGAACCCAAACTGGTTCCTACACCTCAGGCCCAAAGCCTTATAACTCAGCTTTTCCACAAAGCCTACACTCAGCCACAAAGGCCTACACTCAGCCACCAAGGCCTACACTCAGCCAACAAGGCCTACACTCAGAGATTTCAATCTCCTACACTCAGGCTCTCAAGCCCTACCCTCAGCCTTTATAATTACAGGCTTACAATCACTCAGATCAAAAGGATCCTACAATATAAAAATGAATTTACAAATATTAACTCAACAACTCAGAAACAAGAGAGGGGAGTTGTGAGTTTCTTGATGAGTTCTTGGAAGAACTCAGCTGGATTCAATCTGACTTAGCTTTCTTCAAAGCTTCTTGAAAGTAGAACTGAATAAGATTGATTCCTTCTGCAGTTGATCCTTTACCTCTGCTTCTTAAGATCCAGAATTAAAACTGAATCATTCTTCTCAGCCTAGTTCCAACGGCTGATTTCTTGGATGGAGCCCTCTTTCTCCAACTTCTTAGATCTGCACTTGGACAGCTAGATCTTCTTGATTTGATACTTGATCAATAACTCTGTGTACCACCTAATTGAATAACTTCAACTATTTGAACAACTTTCAATCTGTCCACAAACTTATTTCTGTAGACTGTATGAGCCTATTTATAGGCCTTCTTCATGGTAACCGGCTGGTCCGGTCCATAACTGAATTCTGACAACTCTGACAAGTACTGTAGACCGGCTGGAACGGCAGCTGTCAAGTCATCCAGTCAGTTCTTGAAAGTTCTCTAACTATCTGATAGTGTCGAGACTTTCTGTATTTAAGTGTCGACACTTATAGACCAAGTGTCGACACAAGTTGTGTAAGTGTCGACACAAGTCTACAAGGTGTCGACACAACTCCTTGTGTTGTAGATACTATGTCTCGACACAGATTCTTCTGTTGAGACTTCAGCTGAGTGTCGACACATTCCCATAGTTTCGACACTTGTACTTAGAAAATTTTGTTGATCTTGCTGTTCTTTGCTAAGTGTCGACACAGCTCCATGTGTCGACACTTTCTTCAAGTGTAGAGTCTTCAGCTGAGTGTCGACACATTGTTCTGGGTGTCGACACTTACTTCAAGTGCTGACTCTTCTACTGAGTGTCGACACTTTGTTGTTGGTGTCGACACTTTCTTCAAGTGCTGACTCTTCTGTTGTGTGTCGACACATTATTCTTAGTGTCGACACTTTAACTTAGTCTCTGCTGACTTTTGCTGAGTGTCGACACAGCTCCAAGTGTCGACACTTTCTGGTGTAGACACAGTTCTTCTAGGTGTCGACACAGCTCCTTGTGTCGACACAGCTTCTCTGCACTTTTCTTCACTGAATGTCGACACAGCTCCTTGTGTCGAAACTTTGTGTCTGGTGTCGACTTTACATCCCAGGTGTCGACAAAATGACTCCAAGTGTCGACACTGCTTGTCTGGGTGTCGACACAAGCCTTCTTAAGTGTCGACACTTTCCCTCTGGGTGTCGACACATGAACTTAGAAACTTTTTGTTTTATTCCTGCAAATACTTAACCTGCACAAGTAAACTCAACATACATCAAATACATTATGATGTATATCATTGAGTTGGGTGAGGCTTCTTCAAATCAGGTACATTTAAACCAATGTACCCAACACTCAAGTCTAGTGTTTTTCGGCTTGTAGTCCGGCCGGCTTCCTCTTTTCCCTTTCGTGTAACTGTTTCTCATTTTAAGTAAAGGAAAGCCCGCCGCAAGAGTGGCATTTAAGCCGCGGCAGGCGAACTCTGCTGTTGCCGCTGCCAGCAGCCCCCTTTTCCGGTCCTTTAGCCGCGACCGCTAGTAACCGATTGGTCGACAGTCTCCTCCTTTCCTTCCCTACCCCTGGTGTTCGAACCGTTAGCTGGTGGTGCCCGACTACCTGTCCGTTTTTGTGCATCAACAGTTAACACGCGGCCTTCAGATCTCGACTAATCGATGAAATCAGCGGTCTAGCTAATTAGACCGCTCTATCCTCTAGAGTTCGGCGGCCTGTCGTGCAAGCCACGACTTCACCGGCAAAGGCTTTCAACCCGCCTCCAGTGCTGTAGAACCTAGCATTCTACCCGCTCGGTTTTCTTATCGGTCTTCTTGTCAGCTTGTTGCACCATCTAGCCGCCCGTCAATCCGCAGCTATTCTGCGGTCTCTTGAAAAAGTTCGGCTATTTCCCTCTTTTCAAGATGAATCCTGCAAAGGGTCAGAATAAATCCAGCAACATCTCAGTTACTACAGATCTCTCAGAAGTACAGGATTGTTCGTATTTTAATAATGAGTCCGCTGACCCTCATAAAGAAATTTTTGCAAACAGTGTTGAGCGTGGACTAGAATCTATTGCAAACGAACCTCTTTGTAAGGAAGAAGAAGAGGCCCCTTCTCCATTCATTAATCGTATTCGGTGGGATACTGTCTCCGATAACTTCAGAGTACCGCGTCTCCCGGAGTATGCTGGATGTGATGATCCGTTTTCTCATTTGCAAGCTTTTGAATCAGCTATTTCACTGAGAAACGTGTCAAATGGAGTAAAATGCAAACTCTTTGTTATATATTTTGGCAATGTTGCAAGAGAATGGTTTTATAGCCTCCCACCTCGATCAGTAACCAGCTTTAAGGATCTTCGAAGTCAATTTATTTCTAGATTCACTATTTACAGGAAGCAGAAAAGAGACGTTGGAGCTCTCTTCCGAATCAAGCAAGGAATTGACGAGTCTAATCCAGATTTTGTTGATCGGATTCAAAAGGAGGTTCTGGATGTTTGTAGCGTCCATCAAGACTATTACTTGCATGCTTTCATAAATGCACTTCAAGAAGGCCCATTGAAATTCAAGCTCACCACAAAGTATCCCAAAAGCTACGGAGATCTTATTGATATAGTTAATACATTCATAATAGGCGATGAGGCAAATAAAGGTTATGTTTCGTTTCTGAATCAAATGTCTAAACAATCTCAAGGGACTTCTGGTCAACAGCAATCTATTTCCTCCCAAGATGTTTCGCAAGTTGAATATTGCAAGTCTCCTCCTCTTCTCCATGGTAAAACTCCAAAGTGTGAAAAAGGTTCAGGTAAGTATGTTAAGTTCAAAATATCTATGGAAGATCTTTTGATAATCATTCAAGGAATGCCTGAGTTAAAGAAGCCTCGACGTATGAAATCTAAAATCAAGTATCGACACGAGGATCTTTTTTGCAAGTATCATAAAGATATTGGTCATCTAGCAGAAGATTGCATAGCTCTCAGGGAATTGGCTAATCAACTTGCAAGAGCTGGAAAGTTGCAAGAATATGTCATTCAGTAATTCTCTAAGGCAATCTTCCATTTCTCGCTCAATGGTTCAAGCAGGGATTCCTCTTTCTTTCTATGATGAGAAATGCTTATGTTCAGAATAGTATATAACGTCCCCTTCACAATCGGTATTAATGGGGCGTGCTAAAACTACAGACATATATCCTTTGTCACATCCTTAACATCATGCAAACGTTATTTTTCATTTGAAGCTTATTTTTTAACTTTACTTTTTATGCCAATATGCATGCATGTAGGGGCAAGAGCCCCTTTTGAATTCTTAAGCCCTCCACATCCCCCTTGACTTCAGTCGCAGATGTGTAGTGGAAATTCCGCTTGGCCTTCAGTCGCAGACATTGCGTACCCGTCACGCATGACTTCAGTCACAGACATTACATACTTGTCCTGCTTGACCTTCGTCGCAGACATTGCGTACTTGTCCCGCTTGACTTCAGTCGCAGACGTTGCGTACTTGTCCCGCTTGACATCGGTCGTGGATATTAAGAATTTCAATCCCGCTTATGTGTTCTTTGTGTGGAAAGTACTGCCGCACGCACCTGCCCACATTGACACATAAGTCCATGTCTCCATCTATTTTTGCAGGACAACACGAGCCTATCCGCTACCTCGCGGTTTTACTCAGCGGCCTGCGCAGGTTGTATAATTAATTACACAGTCTGCCCGGTTACATATTCCGGCTTAAGTTTTTTGACATCCCTGTGCCTACCTGCCGGATTATTATAAATATATTTGGGAACTTTGCCGACTTACGTCCGCCTATCCGCTATTCAGTATCTTATTTGGCTTCCATATATCAATTGCCGGTTTATTATTCATATGGACAGGAAGTCGGCCGACCTGCGTCTGGCACTTAATTCCTGGCTTTGATCCGCCGACTTCTATGGTATTAATTATATTAGCTAATCAGCGAACTGTCGTCACAAAAATTCTCGGCTTCCATGTGCCAATATCGGCCTGTATTATCGGAAGCCGAAGATTGTTTCTCTGTTCTTGTTCCTTGTATCAAATGGGCAATTCGTTTCAGAGTTCGCCCTAGCCGCGATCTTATACTAAAATGTTATGGATGTTTGGCGACTGCGACAGGTAGCCGCGCGGCTTAGCGGTCACGGTTTATGTATAAGCAAGCCGCGGTCAATCAGCTCTTCCAGCAGATAACATTGAGTAATTCATTAAGTCAAGTTGAGGTTTAATTTGTTAGCCGCACGGCTTGTTGTCGACGAGCAATCCGGAATAAACCGCAGGGAAATATATCTCTCTTGCGGATAACTTTGTTGAAGTCGCAGTGTGAACTCAGACCGGTTTATGTGCTTGCATTTTATCAGAAGTTATGCCGAGACCGTGCGGACTTAAACGAGTAAGAAAAATGAGATGTAGTAAAGAGAAAGGTAAAGTTGCCTTCATTTCTGTTTAATTAAGTATTACAAAGCATTAATCGTGCGGTTACAAAAAATAATACCGCCGATTTCCAAAAAAGTTCAAAATACAAAAAACAAGATAAAGATTTTCTAATCGCCCGATTTAAGCTTCTTAGTCGCAGGAGAATCCAAATCACCGCCATCGCCGATATCGATGGGGGATTCAGTGTATCCGCTGCTGGTCGCTGAGCTCCCTGAACCGCCAGAAGTTGTCGAGTCTGGCCGCGCGGTCTCAGATTCTTGACCGCCGGACTCAGACGATGTGCGTGCACTTGGGCTTCCCTGGCCGCCCTCTACCTCGACGTCTTCCTCCACCTCGCCGACTTCTTCCCCGACCTTGCTCTTGCCCTTGATCGACTTGTAGACGTCGTCCACCTGCTCTTTCAGGGTGGGGTAGATGTCGGCACAAGTAAAATCGGTGAAGCCGGTCGCAAAGCCGCCAAGGTCCCGGAGGCGGTTAAGCGCTCCATCGATTCCCTGGACGAGTTGCGGGAAGACTTGGTCTTGGAAGATGGGGTTGGCCGGGTTGTACATTTCCTGCAAAATAAAAGATAAAGGTAAGGTCGCGCGGTTACATAGTGCTAACCGCATGAGTATCGGTAATGTCTTACCGCCTCCCTTTCCTTTAGTCGCTTGTTCTCTTCTTGTTGTTCCTTTAACTGCCTTTTCAGGCCGCTGTTCTCCTTCATCTGTTGCTCGTAGGCAAGGCCCATGAAGTGACTTGCCACGAAGCTCCTCGCCCCGACTTGCGCGGCTAGCCGCGGCAGGTCATCCGGTGGAACTCGTCGCATCGCCTTCAAGTTGCGCTTGCCATACAACGCGCCGCCAACCACGCTCGCGTGGCGGCTTACTTCTTCTTCCCCCCAGTTGGGGAGGGCGGTGGAGATCGTCACTGACTTGCCGTCCGGACTCCACCGCAAGGCCGGATTGCCGTGAAGGTCCTTCAGGCTGCTGCCCGTTCCTTGCAGCATAAACTCTCCAGAGGAGGCTGACTCCTCCTCCTACACAAGTCGCGCCGACTTGGCCCGCCTCGCTCGCTTCTCTCGTTGAGTGAGAGTCAAGCCCCCAGGAGTCTGCGACTTGTTCAGCGGAACCGCCAGAGCAGCTGCAAAGATAAAGGCAATGTTATATTTCCGGCCGCGCGGCTAAGCATACAGTTCGGCCGGCTTGGAGCTTACTGTCTTCCGCCTCTAGTCCTACTAACGACGGCAACAGCGGGATGTAGTGGTTTACATCAAGCCGCTCGCCTTTGAAGAAGTTGTAGATCTCCTTCTCCACGCCATCCAAGCCACTGCTGCCAAAGGCGTCCACTTCGCGGATCTGGGGGTCGACTGGCAGCAACCCCAGGTTTCCCTCGAAGATGACAAACCGCTCGGACCAGTTCGCGATCTTGTTCGCCAAGTTAACTATCTTCAGCCCTCTGCAGCCGAAGTAGCGGTTCCCCCGGAAGATCTTTGTCCCGGAGTACGGGATAGACCGCACCGAAAAGCATTCCCGGAAGAGCCTCATAGAGAAGCAGACTCTTTCCTACCTCAGGTAGGAGATGAAGCTATATATGGCGGCTATCGAATTTGGGGGTAGTTGTCCCGGCACAACTCCGTAGTGGTCAAAGACCGCTACGGCCTCCATCATGACCGAGAAGCTGAAGTCGCAGTCAAAGTGGTCGATGGGGACCGCGATCTGATTTGCGTGGGAAGAATTAATCCGCTCGTCCTGTCGTGGAAGCCGCGTGACCAGCGGACTTCCCTGCATGTGCTTCTCAACAAAATCCTCCAGCTCGGCTTTTGTAAGCCGACATTCTTTATGATCAGCAGAATGGAAAGCGTAGGCCGCTTCAGTCCTAACCGCAGTGGCCTTGTCAGACCGCAGCGACTTGGACTTAGCCCGCATCCTTTTTGATTTGTAATGAAATCTCCGGGGTCAGCTCTATTTATAGAAAATCTGTGAAGGTACAGTGGCCAACGTCAAATCGCGGCTAGTCGTCACGCCGCACGACCTAAGCCCGCTGGAAGTACAGATCAGCTTAATTACCAAGCCGCAGTTTAGTCCGGCAGCCCGCGCGGCTATATACCTGCACTTAGAATATTTCTATGGCGAATCATGTGGTCATCAAATATTCAAGCCGGCGCTCTGTTCGCCAGACCGCGCGGCTACTGTCCTATACTTTAAATTTTTCAGAACAAAGCAGCAGGCATGTGGATTATAAATACAAAGCGCATAAGCCGCATTCAGTTCGCAGCATAATAAAATACAGCAGTTTACAACAATCAAATAGTTCAACATCCAGAGAAAAAATATATATTACAACATAATATTCAATTGTCCGCGCGGCTTAGTTCTCTCAAGTCGCTCAGGATCGCTTGTCATCTTCCGGCCTGTCTCGTCCTATGTGCGCGACCTGTTCACCGGTCTGCACAATCGAAACGTATACCTGGCTAACCAGATTATGAAGCACATGCAGAAATCGATGAACCCGCGCAGTGTCGCGCTCTACTCTCGCAAACGGTATCGTTGGGATCGCCTGGACCCCCAGACCAGACATAACTGCGGCCTGCCCGGGCGCCGCGACCACCGGCGGATTCGAAGTCTCGCCAGAGGCCGGGCGGCCAGTACCCGGCAACTCTCCAGAAGTTGGTAGTGCAGGCCGCTATTCTCCGCCGGTCTCCGCTGGCAGGTCTTGGTTCTCACTGCCTTCAGCATGTGGGATCTCTTCTCTGTCTCCTTCCAGCCGCGCGGCCATCAGCAAATACTTCTCCGCCTTTTCCTGCTCCAAGGCAACCTGCATCTCAGCAATCTTCGCCTCAGCGGCTTCCATAGCGGTCTGGAGCCTGACGGTCTCTTCTTTCATCGCGGTCTGGAGCCTGGCGGTCTCTTGCTCCATCGCGGACTTCAACCTCATTGTCTCCTGCACAAGCGCAGTTTGCAACCTTGTGGTCTCTTGCTCCCGGGTGGTTTGCAACTCTTGGATCCTTTTTTCCGCGGCCTCCTGGGCAACCCGCTGCTCTTCGTCTTTAATCTGCAGGGTTTCGGTGGCCGCGTTCAAAGCCGCCTGCAGCGTGCCGACGTCTTTCTGGAAGTCGGCCATCTCCTTCTCGCGAACACTTGGTGGCGGAGGCGGTGGCAGCATAGACAAAAATGACGTCAAGTCGCCCGGTTTCATCACGGTCTCCGGTACACCTGCAGAAGAGAAACCGCAGTCAGGTTCAGAGGGATTGTTCGAGGTTCTAGTAAGGAAATCGGTAGGATAAGATCGTCGGTTTGATGTTTATCTCCTCTAGAGGCCGCGGTATGAATTTTAATCACTGGCCGCCGGAGCCGTTCAGGATCTATCCTCTTTAGCTTTTCTTTCCATAGCCGCTCGGCTTCCTTAGCTCAGCTTTTCAGTTGAGCCGTGGTCAGGAAAAAGCTGGCCGGCGGATTTAATATTATACTCGCCCCCTTCTTCCTTGACCGTGACTTGTAGAATTTAATAATTCGCCTAACGTCCCGGTGTTTACTTTGCAGCAATGGAAGTGTGGTTGCCACCGGCTTCTCGGTAATCAGTTTCTTCATCTCCTCCATCTTCTCGCGAAGCTTCAGTTTCTCAGCTCCTTCAGAAGCCGCGGAAGCCGGTTCGCCAGGCTTCTCCCCAATAACCTGGATATCGGGGAGGTCAACCTCCTCAGAAGCCGCTGGTGTCGACAATAGCGCGTCTTGCCGCTGGAGGGTCTCCATGCCCTTCAGGAGCTCACTAAGCGACTCGCTAACCGCGGGTGTACTCTCCAGTTCGCTCAGCTTGTAATCCGGTGTGGGCGGGTTCTCGGGTACCTCCTTCTCGTGCGGCCTGTGTTGAAGACTGTCCGCGCCGGTTTTTTCGGAAATATTCCGGTTTCTGGCGTGCAACTTCCTCATCTTCCTTTTCATCCTTTCTTCAAGGGTTTCGCGCCTTTGCTTCTGCCGTTTCAAGGAACCGAACACCTTTTCAGTCCGCTTGCGCTGTTTGCCCAAAATCTGTTCGCTCTCCAGCGCCTTCTCCGGCTCGTTGTCATCCACAACGATTACGTCGACCTTGTCCTGCAATTCGGACGGTTTCCCAGATTCAACACTTTTCTCCTCCGTCCCACCGATTTTTAGCAGTGGTTCTCCTGATGGAGAGAAAGTCAGGTCGAAGGATTTGGCAATTCCGGTTTGTGGTGGAGCAGTCTTTGAAACCGCTTTGGGATCTACTGCGGCCTGCGATGACCCGCCGACGGTCTCTGTCGGCCTCTTTTCAGGTCCAGAAGCCGCTGAAGTCTCCGGCTTCCCAATCTTCTTAGCAGCCTATCGGGCAGAATCATCCGATTTCTCGCTCCGGCTTTGCTTCTTTTCTGGCGGTTTCTTGTTGCGTGCTAACATTGAAGACATAACATCCATCTTGTGAAAGATCGCGTCGGCTTGCAAAATGCTGACCGCAAGTGGCGAGTAGCGACCCGTGGCTCGGCAGGAATCTGGAAGAATGACAAGGGCCATGGGATTTTATAGACGACGATGAGGCAGTCGCGGTCTCCGGCTTAGTTCTACATTTTCGAAGTTTTTTGGAAACTTAAAAATGTGCGGGGATTATGATAAGCCCGGAATCCGCGACCTGTCCGTGCAACTTTCTAGACCGGGCGGCCTGAGAATTCAAGCCGCTAAGCCTCCCAAGACGGGCGGTCTCCATGTCAGGCCGCTGCCAACGCCGACCCTGCTCAGCGACAAGGCTCCAGGACCCAGCCGTCAGCTCGCCAGGAGGAATCCGCCAGGCCGCGCGGCTTCCCTCCTTTCTTGTTTCTCTCTCTTTTGCTTCCCCTCACCTCTGCCCAGTTCTCCTGTACCCCGGGCAGCCGGTAACTTTAGCCCTGCCCACTTGGACAGGCCCCCGAGCCTATAAATAGGGGGAGGGTGCACTCCCCAAGACGCGCTGACTTGTATCCAGGAGCTCGCCTGTTAAGAGCTGCGGTCTCAAGTCTAGTGTTTTGCGGCTTGTAGTCCGGCCGGCTTCCTCTTTTCCCTTTCATGTAACTGTTTCTCATTTTAAGTAAAGGAAAGCCCGCCGCAAGAGTGGCATTTAAGCCACGGCGGACGAACTCTGTTGTTACCGCTGCCAGCGGCCCCCTTTTCCGATCCTTTAGCCGCGACCGCTAGTAACCGATTGGTCGACAGTCTCCTCCTTTCCTTCCCTACCCCCGGTGTTCGAACCATTAGCTGGTGGTGCCTGACTACCTGTCCGTTTTCGTGCATCAACAGTGTGGACAAAAATAAAATTAAGCTTGTCTACAACTACACTGATTTGCAAAGAGCAGATATCTTCACCAAGCCCTTGGATGAGAGAAACCATCTGTTCTTTATAAATCAGCTTGGCATGATCAATGGAGAAGCCCTAATTTAATTTCTGTCTGTGGTCGATGAATTTTTCAAAGTTCGTCGAACGGAGATTGACGAAATGTGAAGAGTTCTAGAGAAATTCATCGAACGGAGTTCGACGAACACTCTGTGAGTGAAGTTCTATTCATCGAACGGAGATCGAAGAATTTGCTTTAGAAAATTTTCTTCGAACTGAACTCGACGAAATGTTTTCACTTCTTCTTACTGAGAACGACGAACTCTTTTGTCTACAAAATATTTCGTCGCACTGAGATCGAAAAATTTTATTTATTTCATCGGACGGAGACTATCGCTTCATATTCTGAAAACCATATATCTAGGTTTTCTTTGAGCTCCATCCCGCGCTTTCTGTTCCTTTGCACTTGATCTCTGTTTTTCTTTTCCAGGCAAACTAATGGTGAATCCGGCGAACACTCTTACTGCAATGAAATTCGATATGTGATTTGATATCGACTTCGAATAGTTCCAGCATTATCATTGGATTTTTGTGGAAATTCTGAAACTATTTGAAGAGCAAAATCTGCAGAAGTTCATGACTCAACTAATAAAGATAGCAGTGACCGAGATTAAGGAATGGTTGTTTACATCTACAACATCATAGGAAGATACGCTGACGGGAATAATATCTGGTAATCAAGTTGCCCTTTCCCCCGCTATACTAACCGAAGTTTTCGGTCTATTAAATGGAAATGAAGAAATAGAGATGGACATTGATGAGTATGAGAATATGCTGATCAGGATGGGTCACTCTGGCGAAAACCCGAACAAACTGCTGAAGAAGAACTTATCTTCTGAATACAAGTTCTTAGCCGATGTAGTTGGCAAAGTGCTGCTGGGAAAACACACCGCCCACGACTACATCACCAGGCACCAGGTCTTGGTGATGGGTGCTCTAGTTGAGAAGAGAGCAGTAAACTAGGGCAAACTGCAATTTGATTTAATCAAGAAGAAAAACAATAAGAAGGTAGTGTGCTTTGGACAGATTCTGGGAATCGTCCTTCATAAAAAGGCTCCTGAACATCTGGTATCCACGACAGTGTTCATAAATGCCTCCAAAAGGCTTACGTCTACCCTCTTTGGCAGATGGGAGAGGAAAATCACCAAGCCACCCAAGGCTTCATCCTCTACAAGGACTTCTGAGAGTACCAGGGCCGTAACAGCCTCTCCTCCTCTAGAAGAAGAAGTTCCTTCCTCCACCAACATTCCTTCTCCTCCTCAACCTCAACAACAACAACAACAACCATCTTCTTCTCCAACACATACTCCTCAACCTCAACAACAACATCAATCTACACAAATTCAATCTCCAGTTCACACTTCACTAACTCACCAACAACATCAACCCACACCAGCATTAACACCAGTTCCATCTCCTGAACATACCACACCACCTCAATCTCCACTTCCACCTCAATTAAATGACATATACCCGGGCATATTTATGTCATCCCACACCTTCAATCTTCTGTTTCCTATACCATCTCCACATCAGGAACCCATTTCCTCCACCGCAACCTCAGTCCAACCTTCTACTACTGCAACTCCCTCTATTCCCATCCCTTCACTCACCCACACTGACATACGACATACTGCTCCAGACTCCCCAAATACAGATCTTTCCAATCTCTTCTCTGTATGTTCAAACTGTGGACATCACACTCCAGACTCCTCCACTGCTCCAGAATCTCATTATCTCAACTTCTCTGATATTGCTAAAGACCTACAAGCATTCATTTCTTCAACCCTTCACAAGATAATAACTGATGATATAGCTCCTCTTTCTGCTTCCATCACTACCCTTTCATCCAAAATTGATGCTTTGTCATCTGTCCCTTCTTCTTCTAGTGGACTGGCTTCAGGACCCCCTGAAACCAGTCAGGGGGAGATGCTTTGTGATAAAGAAGCTCCAGTTGAGCAGAAGTAGCAGAAGATTATGTGATGTCTGATGACTCAGAAGAAACAGCTATTCTAGCTGAAATAATTGATCTAGTTGATTCTGATATGGATGATTCAGTTTTGCCAGAAATAATAACTGTTGGTGATTTCATTATCAATCCCACAGTTGATTTATTCAGCTTATTGAATTCTTTTAATACAATTCATTTGAATTTCCTTCCAGTAGTCTGCTCAAAGCCTTCTATGACTATAGTTCCATATACTTCACCAATAAGCCCCACAGTTGCCAAGCAACTAATAGCCAGTTTTGCAGTTACAGAGATTCCAATAGTATCAACTCCCAAGGATATTTCTTCTCCATAGGCTGTCTCAGCTCCCACTTTCAAGATGGATGACAGTCCCCTCCCAGATTTAGATGAAATCATTATGGCAGATATTGAAGAAGAAAATAAGTTAATGTCTGAAAAAGTCACTGAAACAGTTGTTACGGTAATTGAAGTTCCAGTACCTCCAGTACAGCCCAAGGCTGAAAAGCAAATATCAAAAGATCTTTAGAAAGTACTTGATGATTTATATGATAATCCTCAAGTATCTTCTGATGATGAAGATGAGGATGATGATGCAGATGATGATAACACTGCTGTCAAGAAGAAAGTCTCAAAGAAGAGAAAGGTTGTTCCCATTACTGCTCCCAAACCAAATCCTACTCATGATATACCATATTATATCTTACAGAATATCACTCTATATCCTGGGATGCCAGCATGGATGTGGCTGTCAAAGAATGAGCAGAAAGCCAGAAAGAAAAGCAGGAGGTACTCTCCTCCTCCTCCTTCACCTGCTGTTGGTGCTTCAGGAAGTAGTTCTAAGAGGTCTACATCCTATGCTCAAACTTATCAAAGACATCAAGGTAGATCCTCAAGATATCAAGAAACCAGTCAGCAAATGTATTCCAGCAGACAACAACATTAACAATAACATCAGCAATAACAACAACAGTAACAACAACAAGCTTCTGAAACAGGAAAAGCTAAAAGCCCAAAAAGGCCTGCATCTCCACCTATTCCATTTGTGGATCCTGAAAAATGAAAATGCTTCAAGAATGACCAGATTTCAGGAGCTTGTTGGATTATCAATAATCAATAAAGCTAAAGCTGAAGGGAGAGATCCTTCTCAATACTCAACAATGTCATCATACAGAAAGGAAGAATTTAAAATGTATGAAAAAGCTAACAAATTTTTCAATGTTGATGCTTACATGAATCTGCATCCAGAGGCTGTTGTTCCTAGAGCCACTTCTCTCAATATTATTGGAGCTGCTGATATGACCATGTCCAAGAGAGAAGCAGATAATCCAAATAGAGAAATCAAATTTACACAGCCCTCTGGAAAGACAAAGATGACAAGAAAAAGAAGAAGAAGAAATGATATATTCTGTTTGGTTTTCATTTATCTGAACTTTATTTGATTCCAATTGTCACAAAGCTACTGATTATGTGCAAATCTGCTGAATCATTTAAATTTTCTGTCAGATATATTTATTTTTCTTTGTGATCATTTTCTTTTTATATTATTAGTGACTCACCCAAATAGGAGGAGATTGTTGTATCCCTAGTTGGATTTGGTTTAGATTCACTAAATAGGATGTCTGACCCATAATGTATAGCCAGGGTCGTGTGTTTCGAGTCCTAGAGTCTAGGCTAAGTCTTTAGATTAAACCATACATGGACCAGCCAGCAGAAGACTTCAGAAGACTCAAGTCTTAGAAGAAAATCAAGTTTATTAAATGAGTTCGACGTTCGTCGGACTCAGCTCAATGATAGTCATGCTCCGCTCAACGAACTCAGAGTTAATACTCTGAGTTGAGCTCGATGAAGTCTGGAGTTCAGCCTTCAAAAATTTCCTTCTGGTTATTTTCGCTGAACTCAGCTCGACGAAGACAAAATCTCTACTCGACGAACTTGGACTACAGAATTTGCAAGTTATTCACAGAAAGAAGCTCGTTGAGCTCGGGTCGACGAACTTGGATCTCAGGTCGACGAACAAGTTTTTTCTGGTCAACGAACATGATTTCTCAGCTCAACGAACTTTGATCTCCGGTCGACGAAATCTGTTCAATGGTCAACGATTTCTGTGCATTTCTAGACTTAGAGTTTTTCCTCGTTTTCTGTCAATATTCCATTTATTATTTGGCAATCATTTCCTGAATAATTAATGCATATATTCTCTGAATATAGCCATTATTTGGCAGCATTAATTATGGTCTTCATCAGGTTAATTACTTGTTTAATTAATTGGTACAGTTGGGGAAACTCATCAATGCAAATATTCTCCAGCAGATTCTTCATTCTCCAGGTCGTCAACAATTAATGCAGACAATTCAAAATTCAAAGGAGAATTTGACAAAGATATATAAAAGAGATTTTTTTCTCAATCGAGAGACAAGCAATAGAGATACAGTGATTCAAAACCAGAGAATTCAGAAATAATATTCAGACATTCTCTGTGAAGAAAACACTTTGTTTTCTCCTTGATTTTTCTGAAGAATAAGAAGAACAACAATCACTATTAAGGGTCTTCTTCAACTTCCATTCCAGGAGATTTCAAAGATAACTAGTCTCTATCAGACAAAAGTTCCTTGATCATCATAAATCAAGGCTGAAGACCTACTATACCCAATGCAAGGCTTCAAGTGATTTCTACAGAAGCCTTGACAACAGCAATCCACTTGTCTTCTCAGTTTTTTGGGAAAGACAAGACACCATCAATCTCTCTCCCCCCTCCTGTATAAAGTGTTTATTAAGTCCCTTCAAAAGTTTATTTGGTTTTGGTCACCTGATCAAAAGCTCAAAGGTGGCAGTCACCTGATCAAAACTTGCTAGTGGATTCCTACCGGGATGGTAGAAGAGTGGATGTTCCCAGGTTGGGGAACCACTATAAAATTTCTTGTGTTGTCTGGTTGCCCTTTTTCTTATTATTTTTGCTATGGCTGTGATAAGCTAGTTGTGTTGTTGTAGTTTAGATTGATGTGCAGTGGTAGTTTAGTTTAGATCATTTTCTTTTTATCTATTACTACTACTGATATCATACTTTACTCTGATAATATAAAAATCTTAAACAGCCAAAAAGATTTTAACATAATCTATTCACCCCTCCCCCCACCCTCTAGAGTAATCAGATCTAACCCCCATCTTTCATCGGGCCAGACTATCAAGATTAGCAGTCTCGCAAACAAGAATCACAACTGGGCTCAGAAGTTCGTTTTCATATCCGGGAACTTCGGCAACATTCCCCTCTCGCTGTTCCAGTACGATGAGGCAACTTATGAGCATCCGGTACTTTGGGGATGCAAGACAACCATTCTTACCTTCTTCAGGACCAAGAACTCCGCACGGAACCCTTACTCGCCGAGTGGAGTTTGTCAGAAGGATCTTGTCGAAAGTATTTTGTGAAATGCTATTGTCTGAGACCCTCTCTTTTTACTTCATATCAATTCTGCGCATTTTCCCGTTTACACGTACGCCCTAGGCTCTTAGGCGATGATCGCAGTCCGTTCGCTGAATAGATTATTTTGGTAAACTCCGCCGACAAGGGTATCCCGAGAGGGACATGCCAAATAGACACACTGAGAAACCCATGTCGAGAGAAAGGTGCTGAGATGGGTCTGAATTACCTTATCCCTAATTAAGATAGGTGTTAGCTATTTGAAAACCTATTGGCGAGCCACTTCGTAATGCTTGTCATGAATCTGACACCCTCGTTAGCTAGGTGAGAGCCTGACAATAGGAGTGGCTCCAGATCTAATTATTCCAAACACTTTGTATCCTGCTACGGAGCAATTCTTCAGATCTGCCAATTACTGAGAGCCTGGACAATGAGACTACTCAGGGCCATCAAAACCACAAACTTTTTACCTTACCCCCCAAGTGAGCCTTCGACCCTGCCAGCTAGTGAGAGCCTAGACAGCGGGTCTACTCAGGGCCGAGTGCGCCTTCCAGGCTTGCTAGCTGATGGGAGCCTGGTCAGTGGGATCTACTCGGGGTCGTTCAAACTACAAACTTTTCACCTTACCCCCAAGCGAGTCTTCGGCCCTGCCATCTAGTGAGAGCCTGGACAGCGGGTCTAATAAGGGTTGAGTGTGCCTTCTAACCCTGCCAGCTGATGGGAGCCTGGTCAGCAAGATCTACTCGGGGTCGTTCAAACAACAAACTTTTCGCCTTACCCGCCAAACGAGCCTACGGCCCTTCTAGCTAGTGAGAGCCTGGACAGTGGGTCAACTCGGGGCCGAGTGCACATTCCAACCATGCCAGTTGATGCGAGCCTGGGTAGCGGGATTTACTTGGTGTCATTCAAAACACAAACTTTTTGACTTACCCCCCAATCGAGCTTTTGACCCTGTCAGCTAGTGAGTGCCTGGAAAGCGGGTCTACTCGGGGCCGAGTGCACCTTCCAGCCCTATTAGCTGATGGGAGCCTGGTCAGCTGGATCTACTCGGGGTCGTTCAAACCAAAAACTTTTCACCTTACCCCCCAAGAGAGCCTTCGCCCCAGCCAGCTAGTGAGAGCCTGGACAGCAGTTCTACTCGGGGCCAAGTGCTCTTTCCAGCCATGTCAGCTGATGGGAGCCTGGTCAGTGGGATCTACTCAGGGTTGTTCAAACCACCAACATTTCACCTTACCCCCCCCCCCCCCAAGTGAGCCTTCAGCCCTGCCAGCTAGTGAGTGCCTAGACTGCTGGTCTATTCAAGGCCAAGTGCGCCTTCCTGCCCTGCCGGATGATGGGAGCCTGGTCAGCGGTATCTACTCGGGGTCGTTCAAACCACAAACTTTTCACCTTACCCCCCAAGTGAGCCTACGACCCTGACAGGTAGTGAGAGCCTTTACAGTGTGTTTACTCAGGGCCGAGTTTGCCTTCCAGCCCTGCCAGATGATGGGAGTCTGGTCAGCAAGATCTACTCTGTGTCATTCAAACCACAAACTTCACACAAACTTCAAGAGAAACAAACCTGAAACAATTCAGTGAAATCATTATAATAGGATGTACAATCTTACCCCAACTCAGGGTATAAGTGCTTCAGGTCATCGCCACTTCAAGTGTGGCCCATGGTCACCCCTTCCACATCCTGGAGGTGGTATCATCCTGACCCCAGAGCATTTTCAACTATGTACGGACCCTCCCAGTTAGGATTGATCTTTCCAATGACTGCCGACATTCAAGCGTCGTCAACCTTCTTTAAGACTAGATCTCCTTTTTGAACTGCTTGACCCTGACATGTTTATCGAAGTACTTGACCATCCTTTGTTTAATCTCCTCCTGCATGACGGCAGCCAAGTCACGAAGTTCCCCTACCTTGTCCAATGAGAGTCGCAGCTCCACTTCATTTTTTTCCATCCATTCCTCATCTCCTCCGCTAGCGGCCGAGACCCGCACGACCGAACCTCAAACTCTACTGGAAATACCACCTCACACCCAAGAGAAAGATTGAAGGTCTCTCTCTAGTGGCTATGTTGGGGGTTGTCCTCAAAGCCCACGACACCAAGCAAAGTTTTTCTACCCAACTCCCCCTTAAGTTCTCTACCTTCTTATTAAGCAGGTTCATGATGATTTTGTTTACTGCCTCCACCTGACCATTGCTCCACGGATGTTGGATGGATGCAAACTTGAGGTCAATCCTGAAAGTATCTACCATCTACCTAAATCACTTAGAGGGGGGTGAATAGGTGATGTTTGTTTCTTTTTGCGTGATAAAAATTATCTAAAATACAAGCACACAAACACCGTGATTTTTATAGTGGTTCATCGTATTGGGTACCCCCACTGTCTCGCACCGCCTATCTACCATAAAGGGTAAGATTGTGCTACTTCATCTTTCTCAAATTATCACAATCTTACACCTCGGTGCAACGATCCTACACATCGGAGAACAAGATCTTCTCCACCTCAATCCACAACCGGATCTACACCTCGATCTACAAATCGGAACTACCATCTCGATCCACTAACGGATCTACAAACTCGGAAGAACAAACTTCCAACAATCTCGGAGATAATACTACTATAAGAGTTAAAATAAATTTTACAATCAACAATAAAACTTTTACTCTTCCAGATCTGGAATCTCAAGGATCTTCGTCCTTGAAAACTGAAAAGCTCTGTGAAGAAAGTTGAGGAAGAAAACCGAGAAAACTTGATTTGAAAACCTTGAATCTGACACGATCAAATAGATGTTGAAGAATCTTGGAATCATGGATCTGTCGAACCTTTTCTCCGAACGACATAAGAACCGCAAAGAAGAATGATGATGAAGATGGTCGCTTCTCCCGAATTTAGAAAATTGTAATTATTATTCTTGCAATTAGGGTTAACAAATCCTCTGAAAGGACTATTTATAGATCATCGTCTAACGGTCATAAGTCATTAGGGAAAGATCCACGTAGATCAATCATCCTTGAATTAGATTAATTTGAAATCCCGTCAGAAGATTTGAAATGAAAAATCTGCAAGTCTATTTCTCGAGAAGAAATAGGTTTCTCAAAAAATGATTAGCTTTCTCGAGAAAAAGACATGGCTTCTCGAGAAAAGACTTGACGAAAATTCTTTGAACAAAAGTACTGATTTCTCGAGAAGGATATTATTTCTCGAGAAAAGTACTTGGCACAAATTTAGAACTGAAGACAGATTTCTCAAGAAGAATATGATTTCTCGAGAAATGTCCTGACCTTCTCGAGAAATTTACTTTACGAAAATTCTGTGAACTTAAGGATTGATTTCTCTAGAAAGAATTGATTTCTTGAGAAAAACACTTAGCTTACTCGAGAAATAATTTGTCCTTCTCCAGAACTATTATGCTTTTCTTGAGAACTAACTTAACTTTCTCGAGAAATCTTCAGGGCATTTCTCGAGAAAAGGACTTAGAATATTTTCAGATAATTTCCCGAGAAGTCTTATGGTTTCTCGAGAACAGCTTTCCTTTCTCGAGAAATATACTTGGACTTCTCGAGAAATACATGTCATTTCTCGAGAAATACATGTCATTTCTCGAGAAATACATGTCATTTCTCGAGAAATGGATTTAGGAAATTTTTCAGAAAAATTTTCTTTTCTTCTTTATTGAAACCAGCAACCCTTCTTTTCTTTCATTGCTCTAGTACTTGAAAATGAAGTGTATCCCAATAGAGAGGTTACACATGAGTCAACACAATGGATCACAAATTGAGGGATTACATTGCATGATCCTGTTTTAGTGACTCATTGTAAACTGACATTGGTCTACACTTGGCAGTAATAACCTGCAAGCACTCAACTAAAGAATAGCATCAAATATAAACTTAATACATCTTAGTTCAAGGGTGACTTCACACAAATCTAGGTTATTGTGCATACAATACACAACAATCTCCCCCTATTTGTAGAATTCAGAACTCTCTACACTAAAGTGAATTATATCAAGATAAAAAAAATTAATTAACAAATAAAATAAATTATGAAATGAAAAATAAGATGAAATAAGATCATCAAAATTAAAATATATACATATATATAGAGTGAGAGAGTTTGTCCACAGAAATATCTTAGTCCACAAAATTCTATAAAATTGACAATCTCAAATCATTGGTATTGTTGTTGGTGTTGTCTTTCCTTCTTCTCTTAATATTTCTTCTGATAACTGAATGGCTTGGGATAGTACTTCAGAGGTCGAGGAGGAGCACTAGGTTCATTATGACCATATTCACGATCATAAATCCTTCTTTTCATCAAAGATTTTTCATATAGCTCCCACTCCTTGTAACTATAATAAGCATCTCTACTTTCTTTAAAATCCATCGCCAACTTCAGAGTGTCCAGAATTAGAGACTTTGAAGTTGGAATCCAATCTTTAGCAAATCCTTCTTCTTTCCTTTTAGCAGCACCTTGACTGGGGATGGACCTGCTGGCAGAAGCACCATCACCATATTTCCTTTTCTTTTGCATTTGCACTTCAGTAGGTAGTTCTCGAGGAATCTCTTGTTGCTCATGAGTCTAGACCTGAGAATAAGTTTCAGGAGGAAATTCATACAGCTCAGGTCGAGGAGAGAATGTAGGCTGTCAGATATTTGGGTCAAGATGAGGAGGTGGAGCCTCATTTGGGTCAACCTGAAAATCTGGAAAGCTCTTGTTATGCATCCACACAGAAGTCCCAAAAGTATAGAGGTTTATCCCCTTAATATGTTGTTCTACCCCTGTAGTGATCTCTTTCAATTAATCACCCCACCGATTTTTCATCTCTTGGACTTTCTTATCGAGATTTTATTTTAATTTATCCTTCCCCTTTCTGACTTCTACAGTTATGGTTTCTACGGCATCTTCTTTGAATTTTCCAACTTTTTCACAACTTTTGAAGTTCTGTAATTCAGTTTTATTCACCAATTTGAGCTTATTGTTGGCTATAACGTCTTGATTCATAACTTCACCCACACTATTGATAGTGTGGTCTAGAGCTTTTCCACCAATATTTAGCTGTCTTTTGAATTCATCTGTATTATGTTGAATTTTAGCAAACCCAGTGCTCATCTCTTTTTCAAGAGCAGTTACTTTTTCAGTCACTTCTTTGAGAGACTTGTCAAAGTACTTTCTTTGGTTGGTCAACATTTACTCAATTTTACCCAACAGGGTATCATCAGGAATAATTTTAGTAGGAGGAGGTGGAGGAGGTAGTGCGAGAGTTGTCCTGACTAGAATTTCTTCAATTACCACTGAACTTTTGCCTCTTTGGGCAGAAGTCATCTAATCCCCTTCATGTCCAAGAATGATAGGGAGAGAGAAATCTAAGTTCCTGAGTGGGGTTCAGCAGGTTCTAGGATACTTTCTTCCTCAGAGAGCAAAACAACATTCTCCCCCTCAACTTATTCCCGGGCCTGAGAATTTTCTGGTATCTCATCAGGTGGATTTTCTTGATCAGAAGAAGAATCAACATTAATACCTGAGCCACCATCATGTGCAAAGGTGCACTTCTCACCATCAGATGTAGCTTGATTTTCCACTTCCATTGCCACAACATCAGCAACAACTTCCTCTATAATCTGGTCTACAGAAACATCTAACTGGATCTCTATTTCTGCTACTTTAGCTTGTTGTACTTCTTCTTGAACTGAAGGAGCTGGCTCCCGCTCAACAGCTGCACCAAATATGCCAACTATATCAGTATGAGGAGGAGATGGGGTCATGTCCTCATCATTTTTGATACTGGGAACTACAAGAGACTGGCCTGGCCTTGGATTTCTTATTTCCCATTTGCTGATTGATGAGATAGTGACTTTCTTAGGTGGTGAATAGACACACCTTTGGACATGTCAAATATTTCAGGATGCACTTGTTTCAAATAGAGAGAAATAATCCTTGCAAAGTTTGGTTACTTCAAGCTTTCCTTAATTTTCTCAAAATACATATGTCCCAATTTGAATTTCTTCCTACATACCACTACTATAATCAAGCAGAAAACATCTATGGAAATGTAACTAATTGAACCTGTTTTACAGAGGACTTTTCCAAGAATGTCTGCCAGAAGTTTGCTCTCATCATTCATTTACTGTCCTCATATGGAGGTAGTAGATTGGGAGAGGCCATAAAATGACAAAGCCCATGAATAGTCTGGTTCTTCCAGGTAGTCTTCTTCATCTATGGCTAGCAATTTCAGAAACTCAGTTAGATAAGATGGCTTGATTTTGATTTTCATACCTCTGACTGAAGTTTTCAATAACTTCCCGCTTCTCTTAAGCTTCGTATTCTTGAAAAACTCTTCTACATCTGGAATCAGAGCCTTGCACGGATGCTCCGAGATGAAGGTGAGGCGGTGGATTCAAGAAGAAGAAGACATTCCAAAAATCATCTGAAATTTCTTCTATGCTGGAGCGAACGAACGCACTGCCCATGCCAATCTTTGTAGAAGGAGCCATCGATTGAGAAGAATGAAAAATTTCTGACCTTGTGGTGAAGAATCGATGGATTTTGCAAGAAGAACTACAGAGGCCCTAGTGGAACTGAAACATCTTTCTCTGGTAAACCTTTTTCGAATTTGTGGATTTAGGTATTTCTATGGACTTATCTTCCATTTATATAAAATTGAAAATTTTAAAAAATTACAAAATGCGTACCTCGGAATGGAGGGTTCGAATTCTTTAGAAATATATGCTGGCGGATTTCGTAATTTATCAAGACAGATAAGGCTTTTCGAGAAATCCATTATAATTTCTGAGAAGTCTATTTCTATTTCTCGAGAAATTTATAAGCTTTCGAGAAATCATATCTATTTTTCTCGAGAAGTATAAATCTTCTCTCAAGAAAAAAGTACTTCTCGAGAAACTCAGAGGTTTTCATGAAATCCAGTAAGTTCTCGAGAAACGTCAACTGATTTTCCAAGAAATATGAAAAGTTTTTGAGAAATCCATATCTGATCTTGTTAAACGTCTACTGATTTATTGAGAAATATGATAAATTTCTGAGAAATCCATATTTGAGCTTGAGATGTTTCTGAGTATGAATTCTCTTGAAATCGTCTGAGTGGTTGATGCTGAATCTTCTTTTAGAGTTCAAATATGAGCTCTTCAGGATTCCATGTTGAGCATACCAAGTTATGTCTTGAAGAAGTAGAAGTTGGTCTCATCCAGCAACTTCGTAAAAATATCTGGAACTTGCTTGTCTGTCGGGACATAACTGATGGTTATGTCCTTGTTCTCCACATGCTCCCGGATGTAATGGTAACACACCTCGATGTTTTTGGTCCGACTGTGGGAGACAAGATTATTTTCAATTGAAATTGCACTGGATGAGTCGCAATACATCGAAATTTCTCTGAACTTCAAATTATAGTCTTCGGGTTGATTCCTTATCAAAAGAAGTTGCGCGTAACAACTACCCGCAGAGATATACTCTAACTCTATAGTAGAAGTTGCTACATAATTTTGCTTCTTACTGCTCCATGAGATAAGCCATCTTCCGAGGAATTGGCAAGTCCCGGAAGTGCTATTCCTATCGTCCCTGTATCCTGCAAAATCAGCATCTAAAAATCCAATTAGCTCGACATCATTACTTCTTAGATACTGATGAGTTGTAATTATTCGTATTTTTCAGTACTTTATTTAGGCATTTTTAGTTTATTTTCGTTGTTTTTATTTATTTTTCTTCAATAAAACGTTCCTTTTTTGTGCATTCCCTTCTAACTAAACTTAATTTTATTTTTCAGAAATTTTGTAGAAAAAGTTGAAAAAAATCAAAGTACACGCCCGTGACTGGGCCGTGTCACTTTGACGCCAGTGAAAGAACTACTGCCGCCGTTAATTCGAGAAATCAAGGTGTCATATGACCGTGTCCCGTCTGACATGCTCGTGTCATGCCTGTCGACACCCAATCCAAACAGTTGCCGACGACATCAAATTCTGCCAGATGTCCAATCACGCCCCTCTACGCGCCCGTGACCTTTCTGTCATGCCCGAGACCAACACGCTGACTTTCTCAAAGATTCCAGAACAAAGCCAGCACATAAGGTTTTCGGCTTCACCAACACGCCAGTCCAGACACGCTCCCCTGACACGCCCGTGACCCGGGCGTGTAATCCGAAAGTTTTTGCTTATAAATAGAAGTTTTTTGTATGAGCCTAGGGTTCAAATTTTGGAACCATTTTGCAGTTAGGGTGGGGTGCTAGGGTGCTTTTTGAGCTATGAAAGGAGATTTTCTCCCCCTTTCTTTAGTGTTTGCTTTAGCTTTTTGTAACTCTACTTTTATCTTAATAAAATATGGTAGTTTTTTCTCTCCTTATGTTGTATTGAAATGCATCTGAGTGCTCACCTTTAGTGATCTTTTGTATATTTGTTTTTCTTTTTAATATGGGTGTGTGTGAGTATGAGTTAAATTTGTTTTTTTATGTTTTCGAATTATCGAATTATCATCATTCCTAGTTTAGTTTTAGATTTTCTCAAACTTATTAGTTGTCATCATATATTTTCTTATCTTGTCCATTAAGTTTGTTTAGGTTTAGGATTTTTATGTTTTTCATTCATTCATATGGATTTATAAAAATAGTTTTAAAGTGGTTCTTTTTTTAACTTAGTCATTTTATTTTTGTAAAACTTTTTGTTCTTTTACTCTTTCTTTTACTTTTTAAGCATTTTTTCAAAGTTATAAGAATGAAAAAGTTGTTGTTTTAATTTTCGAAACACTTCGATTTTTGCATTTATTTAAAATCCTTTTACTTCATTAATTTTTAATTCATCTTTTTAAGCATTTTTAGCATATTCTAGGAGAAGAAATATAATGGTTTTAATTTTCTGGTCACTTTGCTTTTCTTCTTTTCATTTTTATGTGATAGTGTATGAGTTAAGTTTTCATTGCTTTCCTTTTTTATGTAGAGTGTGTGCATGTATGAGATAGCATTTACAACTTTCATTTCCTGCCTACTCGTTTGAGTAGAACTTGCAATTTACCTCTTTCATTTCCCACCTACTCGTTTGAGTAGGACTTGCAATTTATCGCTTTTATTTCTCGCTTACTCGTTTAAGATGGACTTGCAATTTATCATTTTCATTTCCCGCGTACTCGTTTGAGTAGGACATGCAATTTATGGCTTTCATTTACTGCTTTCATTTCCCGCCTACTCAATTGAGTAAGACTCGCAATTTACCGCTTTCATTTCTCGCCTACTCGTTTGAGTAGGACTTGCTTTTTATCGCTTTCATTTCCCGCATACTTGTTTGAGTAGGTCTTGCATTTTCAATTATGCATTTTCTTTTCATAAGTCGTCCCTATTCCGTTGAGTGGGTAATTGTTCTAAGCCCTTTGTATCGAAGAGCATTGAGAAAGATAAAATATTTTTAAATTATTAAAGGTCCTCCTTTTCTGTTCAATTAAAGAAAATAAGGTTTACCCCGGGTATACAATGCGTAGAACCACAAATCGATGTGTGATCTCTACTTCCGTTGTCCATAAGCTAGCGAGCCGAGAGGCCGTGCGTATGGAACGATCACCCTTGGGCAAAGAGAGTTCCGCACTAAACCTCGAGAGAGGAGGCATAGAATTCTATAGGATTGGGTTCCCACCAATAGCTGGGTTCTTAGCATAATTCGGGCATTAAGAGGAATCCTTCGTCGAACGAGAGCTTGGTCAAATAGTCTTAATGTTCAGATGAGCGATAGTCCTAGATATAGCTGCGATTATTCTTTTGGAACCTCCACGGCCAAGTTGACTTTAATTAATTTGAAATTTTAGATCTCTAGTTATATAAAAATTATTTTGGTCTTAATCGATTCGATGTCGAGCATTATTTCTTCATCGATCTTTTTCAGTCTTTTCTCTGTGTTTAGTTAGCCGCCTTAGTTAATTAATTAAAACCCGACAAGTTATCTTCGGTAAAATAATAGTCTCTCTTGGAGGAGTAGAAATAATCAACCCGTCCCTGAGAACAATACGACCTCTATATTCCCCACTGTAATATCTTGTACCACACGCGATAGATGCACTTGCCTCCTTTCATTAAAACTCAGTTTTAAAAGCCATCAAGTTTTTGGCGCCGTTGCCGGGGAGTTGTGTTGTTATTTTGAATCTGGGAAACTATTATTTTTACTTCTTTTCATATATATATATATATATATATATATATATATATATATGGCCAATCAAAAAATAATAATAATAATAATGTCAAAAACTACTTAAAAACTAAAAAAAATCTTCCCCCTTTGTCTTAACTTTTTTATTTTCCCGAAAATCAAAAACTTTGTATATTAAAAAAAATTTATTTTCTCGCTTCGGCATCGCCTGGCGCTATTGTGAGCGATAGGAGAACGTATTTTTCTAAAGCCCAAATGGCTAAGACGTTAGTAAAATCTACTGGAAGAAACTGCATATGTACAATATCAAAAACTTGCAGTAATTCTGGTAGATTAACTGTGGGATTCAGAGAGAGATCTCCAACAGTTTTTATTTGCTCAACTGACTCATCTAGGTCAATGTCAGTATCCATAAAATTAAACAACTCAATCAATTCAGAATCAAAATCTGGCAAAATATCTGCATCTGAAACTGAAACTACTGTTGTAGAGGGAGCTGCTACTGCTGCATCTGCATCTGTATCTGTTGTAACTTCATCAATGAGCATCTCCCCCTGCCTGGGTTCAGGAATACTTGGAGCCAGGCCCCTGAATGAACAGGGGGCAGCAGAAAGGGCAAAAATTTGAACAGATAAAGAGTTGATGGAGGTCACAAGAGGTGTAATGGCCTCTTGGATGAGAGATTTAATGATAGGAGTGAGCAAGGATATGATGGTAGATGGATCAAATGGGGAAGGGGAAGAGGATGGAATGGAGGATGGAATAACATGAATGTGATGAGTAGATGGAGATGAAGATGGAATGGGGGCATCTGGTATGACAGAGTCTGTGGGTAGAGTGTAAGATGGAATGGATGACAAATGAGGGGGAAGAGGAGATTGAGGAGGTGTAGGAATATGGTTGTCATGAGTCGAAGCTGGAGGTGTTGGAATATTGGTGATGTCCAGAGATGGAGATGGAGGTGTAGGCATAGAGGTATGCTGTGGTGATGAAGAAACATGAGTGGGGGAGTTGGAGGAATTTGAAGAGTGGTTGAGGAGGGAAGATGGGTTGCTGGAAGAGGTTGTGGAGATGGGAGGACCTCTTCAGCAGGGAGGGGAGTGTCCTTCACAGCCCTGGTGCTCTCAGAAGCTGGGATGGAAGAGGAGGAAGCCTTGGAGGGCTTGGAGATAGTCCTCTCCCATCTGCCAAATAAGGCACAGGTGAGGCGCTTGCTATCATTGATGAAGATGGTCGGGGAGACCATGCATTCACCAGCCTTTTCCTTAGGGAAGATCCCCAGGATTCTTCCATAGCAAACCTAATTCTTGCTATTCTTTATCTTTATCAACTCAAAGAAGATTGTGCCACAGTTGATATGTCTCTTGTTAACTACTGCGCACATGACAAGGAATTGGTGACGGGTGATGTAGTCATGTGCGTAGTGCTTGGCCATCAGTACCTTGCCTACAATGTCTTCCAGAAACTGGTAGGCGGCGGACAGTTGCTTCTTCAACAGCTTGTTAAGATTGCTTCCTGAAAACCCCATTAACTTCAGCATATCACCAAATTCTTCAGAATCCATTTCCATGTCATCTTCTCCATTTACTAATCCAAATATTTCAGAAAGGATGGCAGGAGATAACGAAACAGCAGTACTCCCGATATTGCCTGTCAGCACATCTGCCTCAGTAACAAACGATGTATATACCCATTCTCTTATTTCCATTCCATGTTGTTTAATTCGTCTGGTCATGAAATCCTTGAGATGAAGTTCTTCTAGCAGTTCCAGAATATAGAGAAATATGGGGTCAGAGTGTTGGAAAGAATCGAAATCCATATCAAAACCAGTATCAAATTTCATTGCGGCCAAAGCTCCTGGTGGAATCGCCATTAATGACCTGCAAGAAAGACACAGAGAAAACGACGATCAAGAGTGAAAGAACTGAAAGTACGGGACGGAGGTCGAAGAAAACCTAGATATAAGTTTTCCAGAATATGAATTGACAAACTCCATTCCATGAAAAAGAAACAATTCTTCGAACTGAGCTCGACGAAATAAATTATAGGCAAATAGTTCGTCGATCTCATCCAGAAGAATCAAAAACAATTCGTCGAATGCTGTTCGATGAAACGTTTTCTGAAGCAAAGTTCTTCGATCTCCGGTCGATGAAAATTGTTTCCACACAGAGAATTCGTCGATCTCCATTCGACGAGAATCTCTCAAACTTTCCCTAATTCGTCGAACTCCGTTCGATGAACTCTGGAAAATTCGTCGAATAAAGATAGAAAATAATTTAACTCTTCTCCATTGATCATTCCCAGTTGATTTATAAAGAACAGATGAGTTTTCTCATCCAAGGGTTTGTTGAAAATGTCTGATCTCTGTAAATCAGTAGGAATATGGATTAAGTTAATTTGCTTTTTGTCTACATTATCTCTAATGAAGTGATGTCTTATTTCAATATGCTTAGTCCTAGAATGATGAACTGGATTCTGTGTTATAGCAATAACACTAGTATTATCACAAAATAATGTTGAATTATTTAAGTTGACACCATAGTCTAGGAGTTGGTTTTGTATCCATAACATTTGTGAGAAGAAGCTGCCAGCAGCCATGTATTCTGCTTCGGCAGTTGATGTAGACATAGATGTATACTTTTTACAAAACTAGGAGACAAGTCTCATACCTAGGAACTGGCAAGTTCCAGAGGTACTCTTCCTGTCCACTCTACATCCAGCATAGTCAGCATCTGAGTATCCAGTTAACTCAAACTCCGACTCTGCAGGATACTAGAGTCCTAGATTAGGACAACTCTTTATATATCTCAAAATTCTTTTTAGGAAAATAAGGTGAGATTCTTTAGGGTTTACTTGGAACCTAGCACAAAGGCATGTGACAAACATTATATCAGGTCTGCTAGCTGTTAGGTAAAATAGGGATCCAACAATTGCCCTATAATATTTCTGATCTACAGGTTTCCCTGCTGCATCAGAATCCACAACAACATTAATAGCCATAGGGGTTTTCATTCCTGAAGCATCACCCATCCTAAACATCTTAATAAGCTCTTTAGCATACTTAGCTTGGGAGAGGAAGATACCATCGGGGAGCTGCTTCACTTGGAGATCAAGGAAGTAGGAAAGCTCACCCATGCTACTCATCTCAAATTTAGAATGCATGAGGTCAGCAAACCTCTTGCACAATTTGGGATCATTAGACCCAAAGATGATGTCATCCACATATATTTGTGCTAACAATATTTGGTCGTTATGATGTCTAGTGAAAAGAGTTTTATCTATGATTCCTCTTGTAAATTTATGATCTAAAAGAAAACTTGCTAAGGTCTCATACCAAGCTCTTGGATCTTGCTTTAAACCATAGAGAGCTTTATGCAATTTAAATACAAAGGAGGGTTGAGTTAGAGAGATAAAACCTGGAGGTTGTTCTACATAAACCTCTTCTTGAAGCACTCCATTCAAGAATGCACTTTTGACATCCATTTGGAACACTTTGAATCTCCTGTGAGCTGCATAGGCAAGGAATATTCTTATGGCCTCTAACCTTGCAATAGGGGCAAAGGTTTGGTCATAATCAATTCCTTCCTCTTGTCTGTAGCCTTGAGCAACAAGCCTAGCCTTGTTTCTCACTATGTTTCCTTGAGCATCCAACTTGTTCCTGTAGACCCACTTGGTTCCAATAACTGGGTAGTTGTGGGGTCTTGGAACCAAATCCCAAACTCTACATCTCTCAAACTGATTTAGCTCCTCCTGCATTGCAATGATCCAGTGGGGATCTTGCTCTGCTTCATGGATGGTGAGAGGTTCAATTTGAGAGAGAAAATAGGCATGCATCAAGTTTTGGTTGAGTTGATGCCTTGTCTGTACACCTGCTGAAATGTCTCCAACACTTGGGATCTGGGGTGATCTCTAAGTGTGACAAGATCAGTTGGTGGAGTTTGTTGAGCAATAGCTTCTGTAATTAATTCCTCTTGAGGAATGGTACTAGCTGTTGAGGGAAGTTCAGTCACTTCCACTTGAAGTTCTTCTTCACTGTCTTCAGCAACCTGTGGAGTGGGATGGGTTGACACCTCTTGGGTAAGGTTTAGTCCATCCATAGACTCACACAGTTGTGGAACATGTAAAGAGTTATTGGTAGAAATCTCTTTCTCCTTATAAGACATGTTAGCTTCATCAAAAGATACATGGACAGATTCTTCAATTTTAAGGGTGGATTTATTAAAAACCCTATAGGCCTTGCTTACTTGGGAGTATCCTAGAAAAATCCCTTCTTCAGCCTTAGACTCAAACTTTCTAATGTATCTCTTGTTATTTGTGTGAATGTAACAAATGCAGCAAAAAACTTTAAAGTAAGTGATTTTAGGTTTCTTCCCTTTAAGTAATTCATAGGGGGTCTTATTTTTCAGCTTATGTATAAGACTTCTATTCAGGACATAGTTAGCAGTATTTACAGCTTCTGCCCAAAAGGATAGAGGCATGTAAGCATCTTCCAATAATGTGCCTGTAGATTCAATGAGTGTCCTATTTTTCCTTTCAGCAACCCCATTTTGTTGGGGAGTTCTAGGAGCTGAGAAGTACTGCCTGATACCTTCATTCTCATAGAACTCATGCATAAGAAGAGACTCAAACTCTGTGCCATGATCAATTCTGATCAATGCAACATGAGTAGAGAACTCAATCTGTATGGTCCTGAGAAAATCTGTAAGAACCTTGAATGTATCTGACTTAGCTCTCAGAAAGGCTACCAAACTGAATCTAGAGAAGTCATCAACAATCACTAAAGTATAAGATTTCCCTCCTAGGCTTCGTACTGCAATGGGTCCAAATAGATCCACATGAAGCAAATATAAAATCCTAGGTGAGTCACTTTTATTAATGGATTTGAAACTAGTTTTAGTTTGCTTGCCTAATTGACAAGCCCTGCATAGGTTTTCCTTCTTGTAGGGGCCAGAAGGTAAACCTCTAACAAGGTTGTCTTTAGATAACCTAGCTATATTCTTAAGGTTTACATGCCCTAATCTTTTATGCCATAACTCATTTTGATTACTAGTGATATTAAGTAAACAAACATCAGTTATGACAAATATAAAATCTACTAGATAATGTTGCCTTGTCTATGTCCGATTAAAACAGTTTGGTTTTCACTATTAATAATAGAACATGAGGTAGAGTTAAATTGTACCTGATAACTTTCATCACATAATTGACTTATGGATATTAGGTTATGTTTAAGTCCTCTTACATATGTTACTTTCTTGAAAGTAACTGTCCCAATTTTTACTGCTCCATATCCTTCTGACTGGCCACTGTTTGAATCTCCAAAAATCACCTTTGGTCCTAGCTTGGGCTTGTAATTAAATATATTGCCCTTGCTGCCTGTCATATGCTTGGAGCAACCACTGTCCAAGTACCAGGTTTGACTTACCCTTGGACAGTTCTTCACCTGTACCTGTAATGAAAAACAAAACTCAATTATTCTTGACCCAGGTTATCTTGGGTCCTTTATTTTGTTGAAAAGTAAAGCTGGATATCACTGATAATGAAGGTTGAGATTTATAACCTAAGGGGTGATATCTAATAGGTGGAATTACCCAATCAGCTACTGGATTAAATGTCTTATTAGTTGGTTTAAAATTTTTGTAGGAGAAATGATTTAAGTTTGGTCCTTCTGGGTTCGACAAATTGTTGTAAGTTCGTCGACTAGAGTTCGACGAATAGGGATGCGATCGTCGATCTCTGCTCAGAGTATGACAGTAGTCATCTTTTGTGCCCCAAGTTCGTCTACCTCTGCTCGACGAACCATACAAAGTTCGTCGATCGTAGTTAGACGAATTGTTATAACTAAAGTTTGCATTCAGCGTTCGTCGATCTGGGTTCGACGAATTGGTCATATTTCGTCGATCTACATTCGACGAATGCTGCTGAACCTTGTTGTTTTAACTATTTTCCGATTTCTATTTCTCTTGTCTATATATTTTGGATTGTTTACAGACAATGGTTTGTTTATAATCTTTTCCTTTCCTTTAGCAGAAACAAATTGAATAGGTGTTGTAAGAATATTTTTCTTAATTATGGGGGGCAAACTTGATGAAGCACCTAAGCCCAGCTTGCCATTTAATCTTGTAAGAACCGAACAAAAACAAGCCGAAATGGTTTTAAACTGAAACTTTATTATCCGAAAAAGGTATCTTGTGCGGTTTGTTTTGTATAGTCCGCTTAGTCCTGTAAATTTTTAGTCTCACATCTCTTATTTGTATTCTCTCATCTCTCCTCCATTCTATATAAGGGCTAACCACACGGCTACCACTAGAGAGAAAGAGAGATGCCAGGGTAGACCGCCAGACCGCCCGGTCTCCAAGCCGGCTGAGACAAACCGCCAGACCGCGCGGTCTTCAACCCGCCAAGACAGACCGCCAGACCGCCCGATCACCAACTTCAACACTCCCACTCAAGCTGGAGCATATATATCGATCATGCCCAGCTTGTCACAAACATGAAGAAACGAGGCGGAAACTGGCTTGGTGAAGATATCAGCCAGCTCTTTATCAGAAGTGACAAAGGGAGTGCAAATTTGTTCCTTTAAGATCTCTTCACGAATGAAATGACAGTCGACCTCAATGTGCTTTGTTCTCTCATGGAAGACCGGATTTTTGGAGATGTATATGGCGGCCTTGTTATCACAGAACATAGGTAGAGGATGGTTGTAGACCTCTCCTAAATCAAGCATGAGAACCCGCAGCCATTTTAACTCACAAGTGGTCGATGCCATACTGCGATACACAGCTTCTACACTGGACCTGGAGATAACAGACTGCTTCTTGCTCTCCCAGCTCACCAGATTTCCCCCAATAAAGGTGCAAAACCCTGAGGTTGACTTGTGATCCCCTTTGTCATCAGCATAACTTGCATCTGAGTATGCTTCAATCCTCATATGACCATTCTTCTGAAAAAGTAATCCTTTCCTAGGCGCTGCTTTGACATACTCCAAGATCCACAAGGCGGACTGTAGATGTCACTCCCTAGGTGCTTGCATGAATTGACTCACCTTGCCCACAGCATAGGAAATGTCGGGCCTGGTCACTATGAGATATATGGGCTTACCAACCAGACGCCTGTACCGCGAACTATCTGAAAGAGGAGGCGAATCATCTGTCCAGGTTTTGTCTTCTCTAGTTGTCATGGGTCATCGGGCAGGTATTGCTCCAGTCAATCCTGCCTCTTTTAAAAGATCAAGGGCATACTTACGCTGAGAGAGAACTAAGGAGTCGGGCTTCCGAGAGATTTCGATCCCCAGAAAGTACTTTGGAGAACCCATATCTCTCGTGATCAAATGTTGGCGAAGATGTTGCTTTGTTAGGGCTACCCCTACCTGGTCATCGCCAATGAGAAGAATATCATCGACGTACACAGCAAGAACAACTAGCCCCGAGGGAGTTTTGCGAATAAATAGAGAGTGATCAGTAGAGCTTCGCACAAAACCAACGGCCGCCACGATGCCGCTGAACTTGTCAAACCAAGCTCGAGGGCTCTGCTTGAGGCCATAAATTGCCTTCTGTACCCGGCATACTCGTGTCTCCCCCTGAGCAACATACCTAGGAGGTTGCTCCATGTAAACGGCCTCGTGAAGATCACCATAAAGGAAGGCATTCTTGACATCCAGCTGAGAAATCGGCCAATCCCGATTGACCGCCACAGAGAGAAGGACCCGGATAGTGCTGAGACGAGCCATGGGGGAGAAGGTGTCAAAGTAATCAACCCCATAGGTCTGAGTAAAGCCCTTAGCAACAAGGCGAGCCTTATACCGATCCACAGTGCCGTCGGGGCCAAATTTGACCACAAAGACCCAGCGACAACTAACAACATCAGTACCGAAGGGAGGAGGAATAAGAGTCCATGTACCCCGCTCCGTGAGGGTCGCCATTTCCTCATACATGGCCAGCTTCCAGTGGGGAATAGCAAGGGCCTCCTGATAGGAACGAGGCGTGGCAGTGGCAGAGATAGCCAGTGCAAAGGCCCTGCGAGAAGGGGTAAGAAGATCATATGAAACAACAACAGCAAGGGGGTGTAGGGTACATGTCCGCACCCCTTTGCGAAGAGCCACAGGGAGATCCAAGTCGGCGGCCCCCTCGGGATCCGGAGCGTCCGTGGCAGAGAGAGCTGGCCCGGGAGAAGAGAGTGACGGCGGCGGAGAGGATGGAGACGGAGGTGGAGAAGTGGGAGAGAGAGGTGGAGCGAGAGGAGGGGACGAAGATGGCGGAGGGGTGGATATCTCGGTAGGAGATGAGGGAACCAAGGGAATAGCAGGAGAGTCAGAAGCCGGGGAAGGAGGAGAGGGAGCGGGGGAAAGAGAGGAGGAGTCAGCCGAGAAGTAGGAGGCATTCTCGAAGAAGGTAACGTCAGCAGAGACGAACTGCTGACGAAGAACATGGTTAAAGCAACAATAGCCTTTCTGAGTGGTGGAGTACCCCAGAAAGACACATTTGGTGGAGCGAGGGGATAGCTTGTCACGGGTGGCAGATGGGGTATGCACAAAGGCATTGTATCCAAAGATGCGGAGAGGGAGAGAAAAAGGCTCCTTGCCCGGATACAGATTGGAGAAGGGTGTTTTCCCGTGGAGAATGGTGGATGGAATGCGATTGATGAGGTAGCAGGCAAGGACAACAGCATAGCCCCAATACGAGCGAGGGACATGCATCTGGGTCATCAATGTGCGAGCCACATCGAGGAGGTGACGGTTTTTGCGTTCTGCCACCCCCATTTTGTTGGGAGGTGTAGACACAGCTAGTCTGATGAATAATGCCATGTTGCACACAAAAAGAGGTAAAAGCATAACTCAGATACTCTTTAGCATTGTCGGAGCGAAATGTTTTAATACAAACATTGAACTGAGTTTTAATCAAATGATAAAAATATATCCATACATCTAAAAGTTCAGAGCGATCTCAGAAGAGATACACCCAAGTAAATCGAGAAAAATCATCTATAAAAGTTACCAAATAAGAACTACCCCGGCCAATGGTGAGGGTAGGAGCAGGTCCCCAGATATCGGAGTGGACAAGATCAAAAGGATGAGTAGAGCCCCGTCCGTGCTTCGGCGGGAAGGAGGAATGGTGATGCTTGCCAAGTTGACAGGCATCGCATTGGAGAGGAGTACTAGACGGAGGGAGGTGTGGCAGAAGTTGATGTAGAATACGTGGTGGAGGATGACCGAGGCGGAGATGCCACTGGAGAAGATCCGTACAGGAAGAGGAGAAGGCGGACAAGGCGGAAACATTGTCGAGGAAGTAGAGGCCGCCGCTCTCAGTCCTAGTAGCAATCGTCCGGTGGGAGCTTGGATCCTGAAAAGAACAAGAAGTTGGTGTAAATGTCACAGAACACTGAAGCTGTTTGCATAAAGAGGTAACAGACAACAGATTGCACGGAAACTTGGGCACATAGAGAGTGTCCGCTAGTCGTAGTGATGGAGTAACATGAACCACTCCCGTCCCATGAACCGGGGAGGGAGAACCATCCGCAACTAGGACCGGGGGCAACCGATCATGTTGTTCGAGTAAAGAGAAGCACTGAGGATTGTCTGTCATGTGATTAGTGGCACCAGAGTCGATGAGCCATTTACCTTGAGTCACCATGTGGGAACTACCTGAGGATGTTACAACAGAGGCAGACGGCTTGGAAGAGTCACCGGAGGGGCGAAGATGGGGATGCTTCGTCCAGCAGTGTTCGAAAGTATGGCCGGTTCGGCCACAATGAGAACAGAGGTAGCGGGAAGAAGCACGACCGCCGGACTGGTGACTGCGGCTACCAGAGCCATTCTGCTGAGTGCGATGACAATAGTTGTCCGGTGGTGGAGAAGGAGCGGGAAAAAGTGGGCGCTGAAGAAGAGAGGTGACAGCAGCGATGCGGGCAGCGGTGGCATCTAAGGTAGGAGATTCGGCCTCACCCAGAATTTGCTGGCGGATAATGTCATAAGTATCAGGAAGCCGGAGCAGATAACACACAACCAGAAGCTCCTGGAAGTTCTTGTGTTGTTGAGCCAAATCCGCAGAAAAGGGGCGATTCTGAAGAATCTCAGCCCCAAGAGCCTGAACCTGTTAGTAGGCAGTAGCAGGAGACAAGGTAGGACGGGCAAAGAGGTCCGCATACAACGTAAAGATGCGGGATGTCTGAGCCCCCCTTGGAGTACAGAGCGGCAAGATGAAGCCAAGCGGCCTTGACCGTCTCATCATTTCGTATGACGGGAAGGCACTCATCGGAAAGACTGTTCGCGAGCCAAGTACGCACAAGCGCGTCACTTGCATCCCAGTCATCAAAGAGAGGTGAAGTGATAGGAGGTGGGTCATCAACGAGATGGTGGCGTTTGCGTTATGAGCGAAGAAGAAAGGTGAAAGAGATGCTCCAATCCGGGTAGTTGGAGCCAACAAGCTTGGAAACGGTCCCAAGGGTCCCGGAAGGAGTAGGAGGAAGAGGCAGAGCCGGATTGGTGATAGGGGTTGTGGCAGTAGAGGCATCAGAAAGAGCCATAGGAGCAGGAAAAAAAGGAAGCCGGGCGGTTAGGAAACAACCCGCACGGATAGGAAAAAGAAGGGTTGCAGCAGTCACAAGGGGGGGGGGGGGACCAGCGGCCAGAAAAGCCACGACCAAGCTGCATACACAAGCAGAGGGGAAGAAGTCGAACGGCTAGAGGACAGGCCGCGGGAACAGAAGCAGGACAAAACAGGTCGCTGCGATAAGAGGCGGCGACTTAGAACAGTAAACAAAAAGTCGCGCACACAGAGGGAAGCAATAAGGAGAGGAAGAGACCGCGCGTACAGGGTGCAAACCGGCACGACAAGCCCCGCGGACAGGAAGACACAGAATCAGGAGGAGTAGATCGAGTGCTCTGATACCATGTAAGAACCGAACAAAAATAAGCCGAAATGGTTTTAAACTGAAACTTTATTATCCGAAAAAGGTATATATATTACAAAGGTATGCCCTCCCTTATATAGAATGGAGGAGAGATGAGAGAATACAAAGAAGAGATGTGGGACTAAAAATTTACAGGACTAAGCAGACTATACAAAACAAACCGCACAAGCCGCGCGGTTAGACAGAAGGTCTAACCGCACGGCTACCACCAAAGAGAAAGAGAGATGCCAGGGTAGACCGCCAGACCGCCCGGTCTCCAAGCCGGCTGAGACAAACCGCCAGACCGCGCGGTCTTCAACCCGCCAAGACAGACCACCAGACCGCCTGGTCACCAACTTCAACAAATCTGGCATTAACTGTGCTTGTTATGTCCATCAGCTTGAGGCTTCTCCCATTGAGAGATTGCTCAAGTTGTTTGGCCTCACATAATTCAGATTTTAATTTAATTATTTGTTCATTAGCTAAGGTTAGTTGATCTTGTAGTTTAATGTTTTCTGAGTTAACAGATTCCAGACTTCCTAGTCTTTCTCTAAGAGTTTTTATTTCTTTTTCTGAATTGATTAAGTCTAAGCACATAGTTTTGAATTCAGTTTTAAATAAATCAGAATTAAAGTCAAAGCCAAAAAGAACATGATCTGCCTCTGAGTCTGTGGCTGCTTCATCTTCAGATTCTCCTTCTGATCCAAAATTGCTCCTGGAGGCATCAATTGCCATTAGGCAAACCTCCTTGGATCTTGCTTCTACCTCTTCTTCACTTGAGCTAGAAGGGGATGATTCTTCCTCTGTATCACTCCATGTTTCAGCAACAAAGCCCTTGTCTTTCTTTTTGTATTTGCTGGAGGAGGGTCTGCTGCTGTGTTTTCTCCTGGAGTCCTTTTCTCTGCTCTTGTCCTTCTTCTTGTTTTCTGGACATTCTGAGATGTAATGTCCAGGATTTCTACACCTAAAGCACACAACCTCCTTGGTTGGTGTCTTGTCAAATCTGGGCTTATCATCCTGCCTGGATGATTTCCTTCTGAAATCCTTTCTAGCCATCTTGTAGAATCTTTTTGCAAAGAGGCTCATGAGTTCCTCATTGGAAGTTGATGTCTCACTTTCCTCAGATGCTTTGAAGGCTATGCTATGCTCCTTTCTCACTAGAGTTGTTGCTTTCTATTCTGCTACTTCTCTTGATTTGATCAGCTGCTCATAGGATTTTAATTTGCCTAGTAGAGATTCAGTTGATATCTCATTTAGGCTTCTGGCCACTTTGATTGGCCAGATTCTGAAATCACAAGAGCTATGGAAGCACATCAATATCTTATCATTCACTTCTGTCAAGGTGATGTCTTTATCCAAGGTTTTGAGCTCTTTGATGATTGAACTCAACCTGTTGTACATCTTAGCCACTGATTCTGTCTCATCCTTTTTGAAGTTCTCATACAGGGAGATGAGATTGGATCTTCTGTCTTTTCTCTCATCTGCTGAGCCAGCTACCATTTGGTTGAGGGAGTCCCAAATGGCCTTGGGTGAGGTGCACTCAACCACGTTTTGAAATATATCATCTGACATTGTCTGAGCCAAGATGTTCATTGCCTTAGCATCTGCCATTTTGGCTTTCTTGTAAGCTTTATTGTTCTCTGGAGGAGGTACTGCAGTCATGTTTGTTGAGGTGCTTGTAGAAGTTGCAGGTGCTGGAGGTACACCTGTCAAGATAACAGAAAAAATATCCTCATCAATAGAATTCATATATAATCTGATTCTTGCCTTCCAGATGGCAAACTTGTTAAGATTGCAAACTGGATGTCTGATGCTTGCATAATCTTTGTTTTGGGCCATTTCTGTGAATAAATAAATCTAATGACAAAAACAAACAAACAGATCTAACAAAAGGGATCTTTGTGGTTCAGGTGTTAGCCTGTACAACCAGTTAAGGTGTGGTATTTTAACCAACCTCCCTTTGATACCAATTGAAAGTTCAGGTTAGATCTGAAATACTCTAGAGGGGGGGGGGGGGGTGAATAGAGTATTGTGCTTTCTTCAAACTTTTTACAACTTTTGTTGTAAGCCTAGGTGAACAAGTCAGCAAATAAAATAAACTAAGCACAACAACCTAAACAATCACAGATCACAGCCAAAATAAAAATTAAGGGCAACCAGACGACATAAGAAATTTTATAGTGGTTCCCCAACCTGGGTACATCCACTCTTCTACCACCCTGGTAGGAATCCACTCAGGTTTTTGACCAGGTGCCTGACAACAATGAGCTTTTGTTCAGGTGCTCAAAAACCAAAACCTCAAGTCTTTTGGTAGGAGACTTGCAACCAGAATAATTTTGAAGGGAATTAAAACCATGTACAACAGTTGGAAAAGAGGTGATGGTGTCTTCTCTTTCTCAATAGCACTGAGAAGACTGTCGATTGATTTCAGCAGATATGCTCCCCCTGAGATCTTGAATGTATCAGGAAAATTGGAGCACTGCTTCAGGGTGATAGGTCTTCAAAGACCTAGAGTGCCTGGACCAGAAATTGCTTCAGGAACTTCTTTGACAGATTGATATTTATTATCCTTTGAAGTTGTCCTGTAGAGTTGAAGGAAGAAGACTCTTGATAGTGATAGGTTATTCTTCTTCTTCTTGATGAAGTTGTACTCTGGCCAAGGCTGATTGCAGTAGAACTTTTGATTTGAGTATGATTGTTCTTCTGTGCAATCTGAGTGTGTCTGTCTGATTGTCTGTGTGTATCACTGTATGTCTATATGACTATGTAGTAGTACTTGATCCTTTCTTTTCTTTTCTATATCCTTTTTGACTAACTCAGAATATTCGAAATTCGAATGTTGAGCAGTAATTGCAGTCAGCCTTTGAAGGAAGCGGCAATCAATGATTTCTCTAACCGTCCCATGGAAAAACGATATGTAATAGTCCATATTCAATGCGCGTTCTAACGGTAACATTCCGAGAAGATATGGAATTAATAACTTCAGAATCATCGCCAAGAAATGGGACGGGAAAACTGAAGAAGACCTAATCTAGATTCGTCGAATGTAGAACATAATTCGTCGAGCTGAGTTTGAGTTCGTCGAGCTGACCTTGAGAGAGTTCGTCGACCAGACAATCTTCATTTGTCGAACAGATAGTCTTCATTCGTCGAGCAGATAGTCTTCATTCGTCGAGCTGCAAACAGTTCTGGATTTAGTCAAAATATTCTGTGTAACTGATATTCAGTGTCGACATAAGCTGGTGTTGACTGATATCCTAGTATCGACACAAATCTTCTGGTGTTGACATAAATTGGTGTTGACTGATATCCTGATGTCGACACAAATCTTCTGGTGTCGACATGTGCTGGTGTCGATAGATATCCTGGTGTCGACACAAATTGACTGGTGTCGACACATGCCCTAAGTGTCGACATAAATCCTCTGAATTCAGAATTCGTCGAGTAGAGTACTGCATTCGTCGACCTGAGAAGCTGACTTCATCATCCTGAGAAGTTATGAACTTGAGGTCCATGTTCGTCGAGCTCAGAATCTAATTCGTCGACCAAAGCTTGAAGCTGAACTTAGAAAAATTCTGAAGTTGTCCTGACTTTAGCTTGATGTAGTAACTCTGTCTTTGTCGAACAGAGAACTAAGATCGTCGAGCTCAGCACTATGAATTGTCTCACGATCGTTGAGCGCAGAACACCTTTCGTCGAGCTGAGTTCGACGAACGTCGAACTCATTTCACTTAGTCTTGAAAACTTCTGAATCTTGAGTCTCTGATGGTCTTGTTGATAGCTGGTCCATCTGAAATTGAACCTAAGGACTTGGCCTAGACTCTAGGACACAAACTTTACCCTTGCTATACATGATGGGTCACATCCTAAGCTAGTGAACCTAGCCCAAATCAACTAGGGATCCAACAGAATCCACTCAGGTTTTTGATAAGGTGCCTGACACCAATGATCTTTTGATCAGGTGCTCAAAAACCAACTCAAGTCTTTTGATCAGGAGACTTGCAAACAATGAATCACTTTTGAAGGGAGATGACAACCCTTTACAGAGGTGGGGGTGAGAGATGATTTTGTCTTCTCTTTCTCAATATACAACTGAGAAGACTGTGTATTGATTATAACTTAAGGCTCCCCCTGAGATGTAGAATGGATCAGGGAAAACTAAGAACCAAGCTTCAGGGTGATAGGTCTTCAAACTGAATCTTTGACCAGCAAAAGTCTTCAGGAACTTCTTTAACAGATTGAACTGAAGTTGTCCTTTTGAAGTGTCCTGGAGTACTTGAAGAAAGAAGACTCTTGATATAGGTATTGCTGTTCTTCTTCTTCAAATGCTGATGAGCTTCTGGTCAAGAACTTCTGTGTATCAGAGAATACTTCTTCTTTGACAGAGTAGTTTATCCAAGATTGAATTTTTGTTTGCAATCTCTATGTGCTTCTTAGTAAGCTGTACTCTATGTGAAGCTTTCTCAATAATGCTTGATTCTCTCTGTCAGTCTATCTATCGGTGTATCCGTTATTCTCTTCTTCTCTGTGTTTCGAAAATTTGAATGCATCTGCAATTAATGCTGACAGCCTTGAGAATAATCGGCATTGATTTATTTCCCCAACTATCCCGTGGAAAAAATAAGTCTGGAATCGTCGAACAGTTGGCAGAATTCTTCGAACTGAGTCCACAGTTCGTCGAGCTGAGATGTTGTATTCGTCGACCAGACGGCTTCTGTTCGTCGAGCTGAGTTCCATGGTCATCGAGCTGGAAACTGAGCTGTTGTCTCTTTTGATCTTTGCCTATTTGTCGAGCTGGTAAATATGTTTGTCGACTAGAGTTCAACAACTATTCTGGAGTTGTCAAATATTTTATGTGTTGACTGATATCCTGTGTGTCGACACAAGACTTCAGTGTGGTGTCGACATAGCCTTTCCACAATGTCGACTGATGATCTTGGTGTCGACACAAGCTCTTCTAGTGTCGACTCAGTTGGTGTCGACATATAATCTGAGTGTCGACATAAGTCTTCTCGTTCCAGAACTCGTCGGGCAGAGAATTGAGTTCGTCGACCTGAGACTAGAGAATATAGTCTCGATAGAATGTTGTAGTAGTCTAATGATTCATCGACCAAAGAATGGTGTTCATCGAGCACAGTCTATAGAACCTTGAATTCATCAAGCTGAAAATGATTCTGGACTTAGAGAAAAATTGATGAACCTCTAGCAATAGAATTGAAGTGGAAGTCCAGAAATCATCGAGCAAAGAATGATGTTCGTCGGCCTGAGAACTAGGTTCGTCGACCTGAGTCTAGAGAACAGTCTGGACTTAGAATGCTAAAGGTGGAGTCCAAGGATCATCGACCTGTGACTGAAGTTCGTTGAGCTCAGCTCAGAGAAAATATCTCTAAGATCGTCGAGCTGAGAACGACTATCGTCGAGCTGAGTTTGACGAACGTCAAACTCATCTTACTTACTTTCTTGAGAAATCTCTGAATCTCTGGAAAAACTCTAAGTCTTGAGTCTCTGGCAGTCTGATGAAGGCTTGTCCACGTGATGTTATTAATGAGGACTTGGCCTAGACTCTAGGACACAACTTTGACCCTAGCTATACATGTTGGGTCACATCATCCTAAGTTAGTAAACCTAGCAAAAATCAAACTAGGGATCCAACACCTTCAATGAGATTTGGGGTGGTTTTGGCTAGGGTGGCCATAGAACCCTAGGGTAGGCCCCTTTTATGGAGATTTTTAAGGTTTGAAGGTCATGGGGTCAAATGACCTTGGAATGACTTGGGACTTGGTGTGAGGCATCATGGGGTGGCTAGTCCTCTGGTTGAAGATTTATTGAATTTGGAAGCCTTTAACCACCCTCAAATCCCTACCCTAGTTTAGGGCACAAAACCCAATATTTGAGTTTAGGTAATCAAAACACCTCACAATAACTTGAAACTTGGGCAGAGTATTTCTATGATAAAAAGAGCCCTAAAATAATTTTGGTGGAATTTTTGGACTAATAAAATCAGTACTTCCTTTATAACCACAGCTGTGTCCTTAAGATTATTTTTCTTGTTATGATATTTCTGTCCACTGAAAAGTTGTGAAATTTAGTATTTGGAAGTTTTACATTATGTTAGTCCCCTCTGTATTTTAATTGAAATTTTTAGATATTTATTTTAAGTACTTGTTTTCTAATTTATAAATTGTGGATTTCTGATCAAAAATAGCTATGGAGCCCAATATTGCTGTGAAAATTATGAAACTTGGTCAGTGAGTGTTCTATGTCAATTTATAGCTCTAGAATTTTCTCATAATTTTTAGGTGATTAAAAACAGTACTTGCTTCACAAAGTTATAAATTCGGGAGATACTTTTAATCAGATTCAGAGCCCCTCATGTATTGGGAAAATTGTAAAACTTGGTTAGGGTTAGTTTTAGATCATTATCTATCTCCTGAAAGTTTGTTATAATTATTAGATGAATTTTTATAGTACTTGCTTCAATAACCAATGGTTATGGAATTATTGATTTAAAATTAAATTGAGGGTTACTGTTCGCTGGAAAAATTAGGAGAGTACCTCTAGGGTGTTTTTAGGCCATGATGGTCTTACTAAATTTTAATCATAATTTTTAGAACAATATTGCTGGCATTTGCTCCTTAAAATGATTTTATCGACTTTATGTTCAAAATTGAGGATTTGGGGCCAAAACAATTCTGAAAATTCGTAGACCTTTGATTTGTTGTAGAAATGTTACCTAGTATTTATCATGATTTTGTGGTGATATGTTACTGATTTAAAAGTGCATTTCATGCTCAAAGTAGGGCATCCAGAGTCTTAGGGTAAATAGAATGAATGCCCAATTAATTAGGAAGATTATGAAACTCTGGTGTTAGTCTAAATAGGTCATGGTAGACTCCCAGTAATTGTTTTGGTTCTGTTGGATGAGTAAATGGAGTAACTGTTAGTGTGAGCATCATGTAACTTAGCACGGTATTCATATAGTACATAGAATTGAAATAGGCTAGCTCGGAGAACTTGAACACTCCTAGGGGAGCCACACTGAAATGAAAGAGAGGATTGGTCAAGGGTAGGAATTAATAATATTAAGTGCCTTGCGAAAGGGAACTTTTGGCGTAATCCCATCGTAATTCCTAGTGCCTTCGAGAGCCCTTCATGGGGAATACCTTGGGCAGTCCCGGGCTAACGTAAACTTTAGGGATAATATGGACAAGAGTAACCTCAATAATACGTCCACCTTGCACTCACACTTGTACACGTGGTGAGACAAATTGGTAATGAATGGATAGCATGGACCCATGGTCAATGTGCTTACTGGTGGAGTTAAAGGGACTTGGAACTGTTTTTGTAGTCCGGGGAGCTTTATGCTCGAGGGCTAGTTTTTAGACTTGATGGTTTGGTGAGCTGGGGGCTCAGAGATTTAGGTGAGGTATAATATACAAGCTTGCATGTGCATAACAGTGGTGGGTCCTCGATATTGGATGATCGATCACACCGTCGTCGGTACGTTGACTCGGGGACACTAGCTAGTTTGCTAGGAAGAGTACGGAAACGTATGAGAGGGGCTAGGCTGGGTAGTGTGATTACCAGTATAGGAGTGGAGAGGCCCAACCCACTGTCTCCGTTGGCCATGACGAGAGGCTCCTGAGAGTTTAGCTAACTCCAAACTGGGGAACTAAATGTCTGTGCGCATAGAGTCGAGTGTCTGTGTTGCACTTGCATGTTCATACACTAGCATGCTTGTATGTCATAACATAGTCATTGCATTTAACCCCTGACACCTAACGTATAAATTAGTATGGGACAGTTTATACAATAGGCCTTGCAGAACGACCCCTTGGTCTATAGGAGTAATCCGTATAAATCAATGGTTACTGAATTACTATTTGTACAGTTCTTACTTTCAGTTCTTCATGCTTACCTTACTACTCTGCATTACCATTTATTGATTAACTCCTGCTGCACTTTTAATTTATAACACTCCTGTTAGGATAGTTGTCATTTGCTCGATTACGCCCTGCTATTTGGTCCTCTTTTTCACTTTCTTTCGCCCGGTTCCTAGGAGCCACAGGTAGAGGGGTTGGGGATTGTTGACTGAGTCTAGTTTGACTGATGGTTGTTTGACCACCACATTTTAGGCACGCCGAATGGGAGATAGGGAGCAGCCAAAGGAGACGCAGCACCAGCGGAGTACGGTGTAGATGGAAACAGGCCAGTGTAGTTCAGGTGGACAGGCATCCAGATCCGTGAGTGGAGCTGAGTAGTAGTAGTTTTACTTTTATGAGTGGCTTATAGTGAGGTCTTTATGTAGCGGGCATAAGTCGTATATCATGATGTGGACTCTATATTTGTCATGTGATTTCCTCTTTCTATGTTGTGGACATGATTGTTTTAGCTTTTCAAATCATTAAACATTCTATCGTAGGTGATCGAGATGGCCGGCAGGATCGGCGTTTTGTGGAGTCGACCATCCCGGAGGATGGTGTCACCGCAAAATGGCAGTTCTGGGCCTAAGACCCGGTGGCTGTTGCAAAAAAAAGGGGGTCTTACAACCTCCACAGCCAAGTCTCCGCCTTAATTGATTTTAAATTTAGGATCTCTTTTTATTAAAACTTTATTTTAGTTCACATTCTATTCGATATCGTTGCGCTAAGCTTTTCATCGGCTCCACCTTTATTGCTTTCCCTTTTATGCTTTCATTTTATGTCTTTCTTTTGCCTTTTTATTATATATATAAAAAAATATTCCGACAAGATAATTATCGGTAAAATAATAGTCCCCTCCAGGGAAGAGTAGAAATAATCAAACCGACCCCGAGAACAATACAACCTCGATACTCCACCCTGGAATATCTTGTACTACACGCGATAGGTGCACTTGCCTCCTTTCGTTAAAACTCAATCTAAACCATTTTATATCCAAATAAATAAATCTGCGCGCCCCGTTTTCTAAATAAAACCAAATCCGCCTCTTTCCTTAAATAAACCGCCCGGGGTGCCGCGGGAATACTCACCAATTTTTGGAGTTTTAACCGCCTCAAGTTTTTGGACACGATGCGAATATATCAATCACAGTCCATACTTGTCAATCCGTTGATTGACATCAGTCTCAGATTCTGAGCCATCTTTATCACAGGATGAAGATGCAACTGTATCTGGACTGGTTTTATAGTCAGAAGAAGATGAAGAAATGGGGAGAGGATGTACCTTGATTGATTCTGTGTGTAGCTCATTTCTTTCATCATTTATTGACATCAGCCTATGGTATTCACAGTCTTCTTCATCCTCCTCATTGTCACTATAAAAGTGTGACCGAGGGGCCCTTATTCCTATCCTGGCAGCAGGATATTCCTCTTCTTCTTCTAGCTCTACACCAATTAAGATTAGCCATATATAGGCTTCTTCCTCATCATCTTCTGATTTTGAGGAGGAAGAATTTGTCCAGATTTTCCCCTTCTTAGCCACAAAGGACTTCTCCTTCTTCTTGTCCTTGAGGTGATGGTGATGCTTCTTCTGCTCATCCTCTTTGTAACAACCCAAATCCCAGGTTTGGGAAAAAGTTGGGTGGCAGGGCCTGGGACACGAGCGTGTCCCAGGGCGTGTCCTGCTCGGGTGACCAGCCGGTGAGAGGTCAGCGAAAATCCATTCTAAGGAAAATGAGGGAACACGCCATCTGACACAGGCATGTCTTAGGCCGTGTCCTCCTCTGGTCGACGAACTTCAGCTCGATGAAATTGTGCTGGGGCGTGTCTAGTACCGTGTATGGGCATACGACCTGTGACATGGGCGTGTCACAGGCCGTGTCCTTTTCTAGATGTGCTCAAGGCATTGAGGCCTGGTGAACACGGGCACGACATGGTCGTGTCTTCGGGTACACGGCCGGTGACACGGGCGTGTCACTGGCCGTGTCCCGATCGGGTTGAGATTGATTTTGTGCAGCCTCCTGTACACGGCCACAGACACGGGCGTGTCTGAAGGCATGTCAGGTGACATGGCCCATCATATGGGCGTGTCCCATGGGCGTGTACTAGTCTGGATAAGTCGGTTGTGTACCGCTTAAGGTAGACGGCCTGTGGCACGGGCATGTCACATGCCTTGTCATGCAAAAAAATTGCCTTTTGTTGCAAAATCGTGGTCGTCCATTTTCACAGCTGGGATCCAATGGATGAGAGCCCTCCCTTCTTCCTTAAGGCCGAAAACTGAGAAAGATATTCTCATCTGTTTTGTCCTTCATCTTTCTACAAGCCTAGAGAGAGAAAGAGAGGAAGAAGGAGGAGGAGGAAGAGGAGCTGGCCACCGGTGGAGCTGCGGAGTTCCGGTTAATGAACCGAGGCGAGTGTTGTGGAGGCAAAGTCTCTAAAGTGCTTTCCAGCCGACTAGGAATCCATGGCTCTGAAGCGTTCTTCAAGGGTAACGGCCTTTCTTCCTAGCCATGTGAAGACTTCCTTTTTGGCAAGTGCATAAGATTCCCCTACCAGAGGGTGGCTTGTTATTGGAGTCTCTTGGGTTGATTTATGGAATCCCCACTCATTTGGCATATAGATCCGAAAATGGAGTACGGAATAGGCATGTTGTGTGAAACCCATCTGGACAGATTTGTCTGGATTGGTGATGTTGCATATACGCATCGGAGAAGACTCCGGGATAAACGTGTAGTTTAGAAGTCGACGGGTTAAACCTGTGAAGGGCAGTAGCAGGAAGTACTGGAGTGGTAGTGTAGGAAAATACCAGTATAATGCTTGTGCTGCATGGGCTGTACATGTGAAGGGTAGTAACAGGAAGTACTGGATTGGCAGTCCAGGAAATATCCTTGTAATGCTTTATGTGCATGGGTGGTACCTGTGAAGGGTAGAGCAGGAAGTACTGGCGTGATAAGCCAGGAAAATACCCTTGATGCTTGTGTTGCTTGCTGGGTTGTGTCTGTGAAGGGAAGTAGCAGGAAGTACTGGAAGGAAAGCCTAGGAAAATACCCTCAAATGGTTAGAGCTAGCGATGGAACATGTGTTTTGTCGCTACCGTTAAGTGTGGTACCTAGCTAACTTGTGACTGTGAAGCATGCGAGGACATGATGGCTATTTGCTAAACGAACAAGGGGATGCCAACCCGCGTTAGTCTGGTTATAGGACTAACGATTTGAGCAACATGCAAGGCTGAACTGTATCCGCGTTATGGTTGTCTGCCATGGGTACTGGATGAATTGGCATTTGACAGAAACGCATAGCGAGAGTCTTAGGACTGCGCGCCACAACACCATGGGGGGCTACGGGCCAATCCCGGGTCATTAAGACTGCAATCTCCGGCTGCACGCCATGGAGTAAATGCTCAATGTTTTAGCGTTGTGTTGCGAGCCTGATACGGTGGTGGATGACTAGTTCGCCAGTACACCAAGAATGTGCCCTGAGTGCACGGATCGTCAGGCCTCGTGGCTGACGATTGTGATGGAATGGATGTGTGTGAGAGCACAATGGATGAATATTTATATTTTCCTGTGAAATGCTATGCCTGCAGGGAAGGAAAACCACTGCCCCGGGAAAGGGGTAGGGTCATTATAAAATTGGTCAACTGAATGCTGACCATTGCCTTGTTTGCCACCGTTGGGAGGAATGTCCTTGTACAGGTGCTGGAGAGACAAGCGGGACATATAAAGGCTGAAGTCCCTGCTGCTTTTGTTGCTGCTGCCACTAGCCGTTGAAGGCAAAGCTTAAAATGCACTATTTGTTTATACGTGGCCGGCCTGCGCGCCAATGTTTAAAGCCACTGTTGTGAAAAGACTTGTAAGGCCATAAGGCAAACTGTTTTGTATTTGGTAAACATTCCTGTTATATCTAAATGTGGATCTTTTATGGTGGACATTTAGGTTTGGAGTTCAGTGTCATGTAATAAGCTTTCGCTAGAATGATTTTGTGTTAGTATGCACCACTCTGGTATCATTCCGTTACTTCGCCGTCTATTTTGTGGTATATGTTGTGGGGCCACGGCCGGACCTTCTAGTATATACTATGTGAACGGATGGAGTCGTTACATTTTTGGTATCAGCTGTCTCGGTCTTTCCCATTAGAAATTGTGGTCGAATTTTTTTGTGGGGTGGCGAGCACGTGTTTGTGCGAACCATGTTAACACTAATGAACTCGTGAATGTCCACTTTAGGAATGCAAATACATTTGTTTGAGGAACCTTCACGTTCCTATCTTGTTGATATTGCTTGTGTGCGGTCGCTAATGTGCGTGTCTTTTTCACCTATAGGTGGCGCGAAGTGGTGCTAGGCAATCGGGGCCCCAGCGTTCTGATGAAAGTACGACACCAGATGAGGTGCATACACCTCCGCCTTCTGAGAAAACTGTGCAATTAGTTGCTGAGGCCTTATTTTCCATGATTCAAGCACAGCCGATTGGGCAGCCATAAGGGCAGGCGCAGCCGACACTAAGGCCAGAACAGTTACCGCGAGGCCAGAAACTGTTGAGGCTGTGGATCCTCGAGCAGCTACAAGGCAGTTGGAGCAGTTCATGAGCTTTAACCCGCCTACATTTTCGGGAGTAGGATCTCCTATGCAGGCTGAGGATTGGTTGTCGCATGTCAAGCGGATAAAAATGGCGATCGGGATAGAGGAACATCGGAAGGTCACTTTAGCCACCTTCTTACTGGAAGGAGAGACGCGTTTATGGTGGGACATGATTGAACTACACCACTTAGCGGGGAGGTCGTTAACATAAGTGGCGATTGAGGAATTCTCCCGACTCTTCCTGGCAAAGCACCTTCCGGCGGCACAACGCATTGTCATGGATTATGAGTTCCAAAGTCTGACACAAGGAGAGGGCAATGTTGAAACTTAGCTGCATGAGTTCACGATATTGGGATGGTATTCGGGTTCAATATTCGCCGATGAGCAGAGGAAGACGAATAGGTTCTATGAAGGACTGCGGGATGAGTTGCGGTTCCTGCTCTCTAGTTCAGTGAACCAAGGATTCCAGGTGTTGGTTGACATTGTGTGCGCGCTGGAAAAGGACATGAAGAGGGTGCAAGGGAAGAGGGCCTTAGCTGTGACACAGCCGGAGTTCGAAGTGCCCTGACCTGGGAAGTCATATTACAAGAAGAAATGGGGCAAGAGGTCCAAGTCGGTTGGACAAGCTCCATCTACTGTTGCATCAGGTGCAACGTAGGGGGCCTCTTCAAGGCCGGATACTCGTACGTGCTTTACATGTGGAAAAGTGGGGCATATAGACCGCCCGTGTCGGAGTGGTACACCAAAGGGTGAGATGAAGACAGGAGCGTCCTTTGCTGAGAAAGGAAAAGCAGTGGTGGATTCCTCTGCATCTCAAGCGCAGCCCCGAGTTTACAACCTTGGCCTACAGGAGGCCATTAAGCAGAGTGACGTAGTCACAGGTACGAGTTAAGTTATTGATTGCTTTTCATATTGCATGCTTTTTGTATTGTATATTTGTATGCGGCTTGTGTGTGTGACATGGTTGTCACAGGCTTTGTGATGATTCGAAAGATGCTGCTGCGAGCACTATTTGATACAGGTGCTTTGCATTCGTTTTTGTCTCAAGACTTCATAACTCGACTTGGGATACCTAGTCGTGTGAAGACAGATAGCGTCAGGGTGGTGTTGCCGAATGGTTGTTTGATGCTTGCTGATAAGGCTTGCGATGTGGCGGTACAAATAGGAAGTCGGGATTTCTGTTTGACTGAATTTGTATTGCCGATATCGGAATTCGACATGATCTTTGGTATGGATTGGCTCATGGAGCAGCATGCCTTGATTGATTATAATGCCAAAGAGATCACGTTGGGCCAGAATACCAAGCAGGAGACGAAGTTCGCGGGCATGCAAGGAGTGGGCGGGACCTTGATGTCTGCACTCCAAGTAGTCAAGGCTGTTCGGAAGGGCGCGGAGGTATACTTCACGCTGATTTAGGCTCTTGAGCCAAAGGCTGGGTTGAGCGATGTTGGTTGACATTGTGTGCGCGCTGGAAAAGGACATGAAGAGGGTGCAAGGGAAGAGGGCCTTAGCTGTGACACAGCCGGAGTTCGAAGTGCCCTGACCTGGGAAGTCATATTACAAGAAGAAATGGGGCAAGAGGTCCAAGTCGGTTGGACAAGCTCCATCTACTGTTGCATCAGGTGCAACGTAGGGGGCCTCTTCAAGGCCGGATACTCGTACGTGCTTTACATGTGGAAAAGTGGGGCATATAGACCGCCCGTGTCGGAGTGGTACACCAAAGGGTGAGATGAAGACAGGAGCGTCCTTTGCTGAGAAAGGAAAAGCAGTGGTGGATTCCTCTGCATCTCAAGCGCAGCCCCGAGTTTACAACCTTGGCCTACAGGAGGCCATTAAGCAGAGTGACGTAGTCACAGGTACGAGTTAAGTTATTGATTGCTTTTCATATTGCATGCTTTTTGTATTGTATATTTGTATGCGGCTTGTGTGTGTGACATGGTTGTCACAGGCTTTGTGATGATTCGAAAGATGCTGCTGCGAGCACTATTTGATACAGGTGCTTTGCATTCGTTTTTGTCTCAAGACTTCATAACTCGACTTGGGATACCTAGTCGTGTGAAGACAGATAGCGTCAGGGTGGTGTTGTCGAATGGTTGTTTGATGCTTGCTGATAAGGCTTGCGATGTGGCGGTACAAATAGGAAGTCGGGATTTCTGTTTGACTGAATTTGTATTGCCGATATCGGAATTCGACATGATCTTTGGTATGGATTGGCTCATGGAGCAGCATGCCTTGATTGATTATAATGCCAAAGAGATCACGTTGGGCCAGAATACCAAGCAGGAGACGAAGTTCGCGGGCATGCAAGGAGTGGGCGGGACCTTGATGTCTGCACTCCAAGTAGTCAAGGCTGTTCGGAAGGGCGCGGAGGTATACTTCACGCTGATTTAGGCTCTTGAGCCAAAGGCTGGGTTGAGCGATGTTCCGGTGGTATCGGAATTTGTAGATGTGTTTCCCCAGGATCTCCCTGGGCTACCACCCTAGCGAGAGATTGACTTCACGATCGATTTGGTGCCAGGTGCGAAACCTGTGGCCCGCTCGCCATATCACGTCGCGCCAAAAGAAATGACAGAGTTGAAAGTCCAACTGCAAGAGTTCCTAGAGCAGGGTTATATACGCCCAAGCATGTCACCTTGGAGCGCGCCTATTCTATTTGTGAAAAAGAAAGATGGTGGTTTGCTGTTATGTATTGATTACTGCGAAATGAATAAGCTAACAAAGAAGAACAAGTATCTGATTCCACGGATTGATGACTTGTTCGATCAGCTGATGGGTTAAACCGTCTACTCCAAGTTGGATTTGAAGTCTGGTTATTGCCAGTTGAGGATTCGGGAAGATGACATTCCCAAGACCACATTTGGAACATGTTACGGGCATTATGAGTTCACGGTCATGCTGTTTGGACTGTACAATGCGCCATCGGTGTTTATGGACCTGATGCACCGAACATTCCGAGAGTACCTGGACTTATTCGTGATTGTGTTCATTGATGATATCCTGGTATACTCGCAATCGACAGCCTATCACGAAAACCACTTGCGGTTGGTGTTGCATACTTTGAGGATGAATAAGCTATATGCCAAGTTCTCGAAGTGCGAGTTTTGGCTATCATCGGTGACTTTTCTGGGCCATGTGGTAAGCGGAGAGGGCATAGCAGTGGATCCGGCAAAGATAGGGGCCATACAGGTGTGGCCAGTGTTGTCTTCGGTGGCCGAAGTCAGGAGCTTCCTTGGACTGAAGGGCTATTATAGACGATTTGTTGCAAACTTCTCGCAGATCGCTTTGCCTCTAACCACACTGATGAGAAAGGATCAGAAGTTCATTTGGATGCCGAAGTGCACGCGAGCTTTTGAAGAGCTGAAGTGTCGGTTGACCACGACGTCTGTGTTGACATCGCCATGTGGTACTGACGGATATGAAATCTACAGTGATGCTTCAGGAAGCGGCTTATGTTGCGTTCTTCAGCAAAATGGGAAAGTGATTGTCTATGGCTCTCTCCAGTTGAAGGTGCATGAACGAAATTATCCCGTCCATGACTTAGAGTTGGCAACAGTGATCTTTGCACTGAAGTTGTGGTGGCATTATCTGTATGGCGTGAAAGTGGAAATCTATACAGACCACAAGAGCCTAAAATACTTACTGGAGCAGAAGGACCTGAATATGCGACAACGAAGGTGGTTGTAGTTCCTTGTGGATGACACCTTTGTGATTCATTATACTCCCGGGACGGGAAATGTGGTCGCTGATGCCCTGAGTCGGAGAGCTCCGGCAAGGGCAAATTGGTTGCAGAGGCACGATGAACGTCTAATCCAGGAGTTGGAAGGGTTAAAGATTTCTTGTGTTGACAAGAATTCTACAGCCGATGCATGTTTGAACTGGACGGAGGTGCAGTGTGACCTTGCGGACAGGGTTCGACGAGCAACGGAGCTGGATGCAAGTCTCCAACGCTATGCGAAGGACGGGCCAGAGCGCAAATTCTCCTGGAATGACGGCCTTTTGCGGAATGAGGGCCGTTTGTGCGTCCCGAGTTTGGGTAAACTACGAGAAGAGTTGATGTACGAAGCTCACTATACGAAGTACTCAATTCACCCTTGGAGCACAAATATGTTCAGAGACATGAAGAAGCTGTTCTTGTGGCTAGGACTGAAGAAAGATGTCGCTCATTATGTGGTCAAATGCCAAACTTGCGCTTTACTGAAGGCGGAATGCCAGAAGCCTAGCGATTTCTTGAAGTAGTTGCCGATTCCGGAATGGAAGTTCGATGATATTTCCATGGATTTTGTGCACAGATTGTCGAGATATCAGAGCGGGAACGATTCAATCTGGGTGATTATAAATCGGCTAACAAAAGTGGCACACTTCCTTCCGAATAAACGGGACGATTCCGTGGAAAGTTTGGCAAAACTGTATGTTGAACAGATTGTGTGGCTACATGGTGTTCCTCGGAGCATCGTGAGCCATCAAGATGGGCGATTTACTTCGACTGATTGGAGGCTAGTCCATCAGCTGTTGGGCACGAAGTTCATGTTTAGTACAGCCTTTCATCCCCAGACGAATGGCCAGACTAAGAGAACCAATAGAACGATGGAGGATAGCTCCGAATGTGTGCGCTTGACTTTTGTACGAGATTGGAAGATCATCTTTATTTGGTGGAGTTTTCCTATAATAATAACTACAAAGCGAGCATCAGAATGACACCGTTTGGAGCTCTGTATGGTCGGAAGTGCCTTACAACATTGGCTTGGGCAGATGCAGGCGAATCCAAAGTGTATAGGCGCAACGAAGTCGATGAATCGAACCTGACGATACGCACTATCTGAGAGAGGCTATTGATAGCCCAGGATCGTTAAGCGAAATACTACAATGCCAAGCACCGTAATGTGGAGTTCGTGGTGGGCGATTGGGTATACATGAAGATCAAACCATTCTGAAAGTGAGAGTTAGATCTGAAATACTCTAGAAGAGGGGTGAATAGAGTATTCTTAAAAAAATTCTTAACAGCTATTACAACTTTTGCTGTAAATTAAAAGTGAAGAAATAAATATAGCTAGCACACAATAAACCTAAAGCACAAGCACATCAAGAACAAAAGAAAAAGAGGCAACCAGACGACACAAGAATTTTATAGTAGTTCCCCAACTTGGGTACATCCACTCTTATACCACCCTTGGTAGGAATCCACTCAGGTTTTTGATCAGGTGCCTGACACCAATGAGCTTTTGATCAGGTGCTCAAAAACTAACCTAAGTCTTTTGATCAGGAGACTTGCAACCAAGGAATCACTTTTGAAGGGAGATGACAACCCTTTACACAGTGGGGGGGGGGTGAGAAATGATTTTGTCTTCTCTTTCTCAATGTACAACTGAGAAGACTGTGGATTTGATTATAGCTTATGGCTCCCCCTGAGATGTAGAAAGAATCAGGGAAAAACAGGAGCTAAGCTTCAGGGTGATAGGTCCTCAAATTGAATTCTTGACCAGCAATAATCTTCAGGAACTTCTTTAACAGATGGAACTGATGTTGTCCTTTTGAAGTGTCCTGGAGTGCTTGAAGAAAGAAGACTCTAGATATAAGTATTGTTGTTCTTCTTCTTCAGGTACTGATTAGCTTCTGGTCGAGGGCTTCTCTGTATCAGACAATGCTTTTTGTTGACAGAGCAGATTGTTCAAGACTGAATGTTTCTTTGTATCTCTGTAATCTTTGTATGCCTCTGAGTGCACTGTGCTCTGTCTAAAACTTTGTTAATAATCCTTGATTCTTCCTTTATTATTCTCTTCTTTTCTTTTATATTTTCGATCTGTCGAAATCTTTCTTTATAAAATTTGAATTCTTCTGCAATTAATGCTGACAGCCTTGAGAATAAACGGCATTGATTTTTTTCTCCAACCATCCCATGGAAAAACAACAAGCAATGATCCTGGAGAAGACGATAATTAATGCTCCTTCTAACGATTACATTCAGAGAATGTTAGAGCATTAATTACTCCGGAATTAACGGAGTAGAGTGGGGACAGAAGGTCAAAAATAACTAAGTCTGGAATCGTCGAACAGATAACAGAATTCGTCGAGCTGTGTTTGTAGTTCGTCGACTTGATGACTTCTGTTCGTCGAGCTGAGTTGCAGAATCGTCGAGCTGGAAACATGACTTGCTGCCTCTGGAATTTTTGCATTTTTGTACTTCAAGTTCGTCGAGCTGATAAATGTGTTCGTCGACTGGAGTTCAGAAACTATTCTGGTGTTGTCAAATATTACGTGTGTCGACACAAGTCTTCTGTGTGGTGTCGACACACCCTTTCCACAATGTCGACTGATGAACTAGGTGTCGACACAAGTTCTTCTAATGTCGACTCAGTTGGTGTCGACATATACTCTGAGTGTTGACACAAGTATTCTGGTTCTAAGTTGTTGAAGTAGATGATTCAGAATTCGTCGAGCAGAGAACTGAGTTTGTCGACCTCAGACTAGAGAATCTTGAATTCGTCGAGCTGAAAATGATTCTGGACTTAGAGAAAAATTGATAAACCTCTGGCAATAGAGTTGAAGTGGAAGTCGAGAAATCATCGAGCAAAGAATGTAGTTCGTCAACCTGAGAACTACGTTCATCGACCTGAGTCTAGAGAACAGTCTGGACTTAGAATTCTGAAGGTGGAGTCCAAGGATCGTCGATCTGTGACTGAAGTTCGTCGAGCTCAGCTCAGAGAATATTTCTCTAAGATCGTCGAGCTGAGAACGACTATTGTCGACCTGAGTTCTATGAACGTCGAACTCATTTTACTTAGTTTCTTGAGAAATCTCTGAATCTCTGGAAAAACTCTAAGTCTTCAGACTCTGGCAGTCTGATGATGGCTTCTCCATGTGATGTTGTTACCGAGGACTTGGCCTAGACTCTAGGACACAACTATGACCCGGGCTATACATGTTGGGTCACAGCATACTAGCTTAGTGAACCCAGCACAAATCAACCTAGGGATCCAAAAATCTCCCCTTATTTGGGTGAGGTCACTAATAGACTCAAAATAAAAACATAAAGTAAACAAAGCAGGAAAAACATATATCTGGCAGAGATAATTAACACATGCAGTAGATATATTTACACAAGAGCTTTGTTCAGACAATATGAAATAGTTTTTAAGAGAGAAAAATAAAAATAAAATAGTTCTGATTTCATTTCTTCTGCTTCTTCTCCTGATGCTTTATATCCTTGTCCTTGTCTCCTGGCTTGGTAAATATTATTTCATTGTTTGGATTTGAAGCTTCTTCCACAGTCATTGTCATGTCAGCAGCCCCTATAATCTTTAGAGATGTAGCTCTAAGGACCAATCCTTCAGGATGTAATTTCATATAATCATCAATATTAAAAATTTTGTTAGTCTTTTCAAACCTTTCCAGTTCTTCTCTCCTATATTTGGACATTATAGTGTATTCAGAAATATCCTTCCCTTCAGCCTTTGCCTTATTAATCATAGAAAGGCCCACCAATTCCTGGAACCTGGCCATTCTAGCTGTGTTGGCTGTTTCTGGATCCTCATAAGGAACAGGAGGAGAGGTTTATCTTCTAGAACTTTCAGCTTGTTGATGTTGATGTTGTTGATGTTGTTGTTGCTGATGTTGTTGTTGCTGCTGATATTGTTGTTGTTGTTGATGTTATTTTCCTGAAGAGTGTTGCCTGTGCTGACTGCTACTAGGGGAATATCTGCCATGATATCTTTGAAAAGTTTGAACAGGGGAAGACCTTTAAGAGCTTGAACAAGGAGCACCAGCTGTAGGAGGAGGAGGAGGTTGTGGATCTTTTTTTATACCTTTGAACTGGTGGAGAAGAGTACCTTCTACTCTTCTTCCTTTCCTTCTGCTGATTCTTAGATAGCCACATCCATGCTGGAACCCCTTTGTATGGAGTTATCTTTTGAAGAATGTAATAAGGAGTGTCATTATTTGGATTAGGCTTAGGAGTAGGTGGAGGAAGAGCTTTTCTTTTCTTTGATACTTGCTTCTTCTTCTTTGTATCCTCCTCATCCGAGTCCTCATCCTCATCTTCATCATCATCATTTTCAGAACCCTGAGGGTTATCATATAAATCATTCAAAGCTTTCAAAGCCTCAGCAGAAATAACAGGCTTTTCTGGAGCAGGAGCAGGAGTTTCAACAAGAGTTGGTGGAGAAGCTACAAAAGAATCAGAACTAACTTGGACAGAGCTTTCAGCTGCTGCCTTACTTTCCTCTTCAATATTAGCCAAGATCAGTTCATCTAGATCTGGCAATGGAGAGTCATCCATGACAAAGGTTGTTGCCGAAGGTATTATTGGAGAAAAGGGATTAGCCACTACTTCTGGAAGTGGAGTGATTGTTGGTTGTGTAATAGCAAAATTTACCTATGTTGCTTAGCAACTTCTGAAGAGATGGGGGAAGTGTATGGTATAATAGCCAAGGATGGCTTAGTAATCTCAGCTGGAAGGTAATTCAAATGTACAGTATCAAAAATACGTAACAAATTAGTAATATCTACTGTGGGACTTAGAATGAAATCACCAACAGTATTGGGCTCTTCAGAGACTGATTCATAAAAATCCATATCAGTTTCAATAAAGTCAATCAAATCTGTATCTATGTATTCTATGCACTCTGCTGCTGTTGCTGAAGCTGGAGCATCTGTTGTTGGAGCTGGAGCTGAAGCCTCTGGAGCTGAAGCCTCTGGAGCTGTAGCTGCTGCTTCATCATCAGGCATCTCCCCCTGCCTGGTTTTAGTGGGAACTGAGGCCAGGACCCTGGGTGAAGATGAGGCAGTAGTAAGAGCAGAGATTTGTTCAGAAAGAGAGGAGATGGTGGTAGCAAGAGCTATAATAGCCTCTGCTATAAGGGATTTGAGGAGGGGAGTGATTATGGAATTGATAGAAGATATGGTGGAGTAGTCCAGTGATGGAAGAGCAGTAGATGTTTCAGATGTGGTTTGAGTAGAAACATGAGGAGGGATGATAGATGGTGGTGGAGATGATGGAAGGCATCTTGCATGATGGTGTCTGTTGGTAGATGGTAAGATGGTATGGAAGTGAGATGTGGGGGAAGAGGAGATAGTGGTGGTGTAGGAATGTAGGTGTCATGGGGGGAATCAGGAGGTGTTGGTGGGTGATTTTCTTGAAGAAGGGAAGATGGAATTTCAGCGATGTCAATTTGTGGGGATGGAGCTGGTGAAACATGTGGAGATAGAGGTGGAGTAGGAACATGAGTATGTTGTTGTTGTTGTGGTGTTGGAGAGATAGTGGATGATGGAGGAAGGATCTATTCAATAGGGTGGGAAGTGGATTTTACAGCCCTTGTGCCTTCTGAAGCTGGGGTGGAAGAGGTAGAAGACTTAGTTGGCTTGGTTATTGTCCTCTCCCACCTGCCAAATAAGGCACATGTTAGCCTTTTACTGTCATTGATGAATATGGTTGGGGTGACCAGTGATTCAACAGCTTTTTCCTATAAAAAGATCCCTAGGATCCTTCCAAAGCAAACTTCCTTTTTATTATTTTTCTTCTGTATCAGATCAAAAAGAATCTGTGCCCAATCCACTTGTTTCTTATTTATGATTGCACACATGACTAGAAACTGGTGTCTGATGATGTAGTCATGGGCAGTATGTTTCCCAAGCAAAACTTTTCCAACCAAATCTGCCAAAAACTTATAAGGGGCAGAGAGGTTTTTCTTCAATAGTTTATTAGGGTTATCTCTAGTATAACCCATTAGGCTCAGCATCATGTTAGACTCCTCTATTTCAATCTCTAGTTGCTCTTCTCCAGTCCTTAATCCAAAAATTTCAGTTAAAATTGCGGGAGTTAAGGAGGCGGGGTTACCCGCAATGGTGCCTGTCATCGTATTCTCCTCTGTTAGTGATAGGGTGTAGACCCATTCTCTGATTTCAGTACTATGCAGTTTGATTCTTCTTGTCATCAAGGTTTTGAGTTCTTGTTCTTCAAGTAGCTCCAGATTGTAAAGGAATATGGGATCAGAATGTTGAAACGAATCAAAGTCCACCTAAAAACCTGTATCGAACTTCATGCCTGCGAGAATGCTTGCCTGAATCATCATGTTATCACCTGCAAGAGAGACACAAAAACAGCGATCAAGTGCAAAGGAACAGAAAGCGCGGGACGAAGGTCGAATAAAACCTAAATATAGGGTTTTTAAGAATATGAATCGACAGACTCCGTTCCCCGAAAATTAAACTAATTCTTCGAACTGAGTTCGATGAAATAATTTTGAATGAAATAATTCGTCGATCTTATCCAGAAGAATTGAAGACAGTTCGTCGAACTCCATTCGACGAATATCTTCTGAACCAAGTTCGTCGAACTCTGTTCGACGAACATTGTTTCACTCATAGAGAGTTCGTCGAGCTCCGTTCAACGAATATCTCTCAAACTTTCCCCGGTTCGTCGAACTCCATTCGACGAACTTTGGAAAATTCGTCGAGTGCAGACAGAAATTAAATAAAGTCTTCTCCATTGATCATTCCAAGTTGATTTACAAAGAACATATGATTTCTCTCATCCAGAGGTTTGGTGAATATATCATCCCTTTGTAAATCAGTGTAGATATAGACAAGCTTGATTTTATTTTTATCTACACACTCTCTAATGAAATGATGTCTTATGTCAATATGTTTTGTCCTACTATGGTGAACTGGATTATGGGCTATGGCTATAACACTTGTATTATCACAAAGTAGGGTTGAATTATTTAAGTTGAATCTATAATCTAGAAGTTGATTTTGTATCCTAAGCATCTGTGAACAACAGTTGCCTACTGCAATATATTCTGCTTCAGCAGTTGAGGTTGACACTGATGTTTGCTTTTTACAAAACCAAGATACTAATCTCATACCCAGGAAATGGCAAGTCCCTGAAGTATTTTTTCTATCTACCCTGCATCCAGCAAAATCAGTATCAGAGTATCCAGTTAACTCAAATTCTGATTCAGCGGTGTTGAAACCAAAAACTTGGTCTCTCGTGCAGTTCGGGGTCCCAAAAGAGGGGTGACCTCACACCTACTACACTCGGAGGAACGTCACAGACCGAAGACTTGGGAAACTAGGAACAGACCCTCGGCTCTAGCGCGGAGGTCCCACCTCACACCCGGAAGGCTACCTGAGCTCTTCCCCTCCCTAGCCAATGCTCGAGCTAAGGTGCCTTGGAGGAGCCCTCTCTACTCTACCAAGGAGGAACTAAGGGAGGAGGAAGCCCAAAAAAGATCCACTCCAAAGGCACCCAAGGGGGTCTATTTATAGTTTTTCCAAGTCCTGGGGGGCAAAAATGACCAAAATACCCCTACGGCCATAAGGCCTCGGGCCAATAGAAAGCAGCCACGCCGGGGGGCAGAGAGGTAATTTCCCCCCCCCCCCCCCGAGGGCAAGACGGTAAAAGCAAGGGGGCAAGGGCGAGAAGGCTGGGCAAGCTGGCGGCCTGCGAGCTGGGGCGGCCTGCGAGTTGGGGCGGCTTGCGAGATGGGCGGCCTGCGAGCTGGGGAGTCTGCGAGCTGGGCGGCCTACGGGCTGGGGCGGCCTGCGAGCTGGGGCAGCCTGCGAGCTGGGGAGGCTGCGAGCTGGGCAGCCTACGGGCTGGGGCGGCCTGCGAGCTGGGGCGGCCTGCGAGCTGGGGCAGCCTGCGAGCTGGGGCGGCCTGCGAGCTGGGGCGGCCTGCGGGCTGGGCGGCCGATGGGCTGGGGCGGCCTGCGAGCTGGGGCGGCCTGCGAGCTGGGGCGGCCTGCGAGCTGGGGTGGCCTGCGAGCTGGGGCGGCTTGCGCGAGACAGGGCAAGGCGAGCTGCAGCCTGGCGAGCTGGGGCGGCCTGCGCGAGACGGGGCAAGGCGAGTTGCGGCCTGGCGAGCTGGGGCGGCCTGCGCGAGACGGGGCAAGGCGAGCTGCGGCCTGGCGAGCTGGCCTACTTGGCGAGCTAGCCTCCTCGGCGAGACGGCAGCCTGGGCGAGGCGGCGGTCTGGCGAGACGGGGCAAGGCGAGCTGCGGCCTGGCGAGCTGGCCTACTTGGCGAGCTAGCCTCCTCGGCGAGACGGCAGCCTGGGCGAGGCGGCGGTCTAGCGAGACGGGGCAAGGCGAGCTGCGGACTGGCGAGCTGGGGCGGCCTGCGAGCTGGGGCGACCTGCGAGCTGGGGCGGCCTGCGAGCTGGGGCGGCCTGCGAGCTGGGCGGCCTTCGGGCTGGGGCGGCCTGCGAGCTGGGCGGCCTACGGGCTGGGGCGGCCTGCAAGCTGGGCTGAGGCGGCTTAGGCGGCCTGGGGCCGGGCTGAGGCGGCTTAGGCGGCCTGGGGCCGGCTTCTCCAGAGTGCCTTTGGGGGAGAAATATTTTCTCCCCCTACTAGTATGTTTCCAAGCCAAAGCCAAAATTGGCCACCGAGAGTGCAAAATCTCCAAAAAGCTTAAAAACGGGTTTGCCTTGTTTTGGGCCCACTCTTCGCGAATACGAGGTTGTACACAATCCCCGCTCTTTTCGAGGTTAGCACAAGCTCGGAAAGCAACATCCAACCCAACGTATTCGCGGAGTGTAACTTCCCCTCGGGGTCAACCTGCCATGCCAGCTATGGGAGCCTGGGTGGTGAGACCTCCTCTGGGTGAAAACACTTAGCCTACCCGAGGGGTCAACCTGTCAAGCCAGCTAATGGGAGCCTGGGTGACGATACGGCCTCGGGGTGCAAACACTTGCTCTACGAGAGATACCACCGGCCCTGCCAGCTAGTGGGAGCATGGCAGCGGGATCACCCCGGAGCGAAGGGACTTGGGCTACCACGAGAGATCAACCTACCCAGCCAGCTAGTGGGAGCCTGGCGGCGGAATCGTCATCGGAGCAAAGGACTTGGGCTACCACGAGAGATCAACCTACCCAGCCAGCTAGTGGGAGCCTGGCGGCGGAATCGTCATCGGAGCAAAGGACTTGTGCTACCACGAGAGATCAACCTACCTAGCCAGCTAGTGGGAGCCTGGCGGCGGAATCGTCATTGGAGCAAAGGACTTGGGCTACCACGAGAGATCAACCTACCCAGCCAGCTAGTGGGAGCCTGGCGGCGGAATCGTCATCGGAGCAAAGGACTAGGGCTACCACGAGAGATCAACCTACCCAGCCAGCTAGTTTGAGCCTGGCGGCGGAATCGTCATCGGAGCAAAGGACTTGGGCTACCACGAGAGATCAACCTACCCAGCCAGCTAGTGAGAGCCTGGCGGGGGAATCGTCATCGGAGCAAAGGACTTGGGCTACCACGAGAGATCAACCTACCCAGCCAGCTAGTGGGAGCCTGGCGGCGGAATCGTCATCGGAGCAAAGGACTTGGGCTACCACGAGAGATCAACCTACCCAGCCAGCTAGTGGGAGCCTGGCGGCGGAATCATCATCGGAGCAAAGGACTTGGGCTAGCACAAGAGATCAACCTACCCAGCCAGCTAGTGGGAGCCTGGCGGCAGAATCGTCATCGGAGCAAAGGACTTGGGCTACCACGAGAGATCAACCTACCCAGCCAGCTAGTGGGAGCCTGGCGGCGGAATCGTCATCGGAGCAAAGGACTTGGGCTACCACGAGAGATCAACCTACCCAGCCAGCTAGTGGGAGCCTGGCGGCGGAATCGTCATCGGAGCAAAGGACTTGGGCTACCATGAGAGATCAACCTACCCAGCCAGCTAGTGGGAGCCTGGCGGCGGAATCGTCATCGGAGCAACGGACTTGGGCTACACAATCAAACCATACCAAATCCTACATCCTCAAACGGGGAAAATAGATGGGTTACATGATCCCCCCGACTCAGTTGGTCGGGGGTTAGACTCATTACAAGATAAGATACATACAGGACTCTGCCGGGGCGAGGCTTCCTCACGGGGTCTGGGCCCGGTGGTCGTCATCCGCTTCCTCCTCGCCGAACACTTCCATCCTGCCCAGGCTCTCCATGATCTCCTCCATCTCCTCTGCCTTGGCCAACCAAGAGATGGTATTGATGGCCGTGACGTAGCACTGCCTTGCCATCCTGGAGTCTCCCCTGACTCTGACCTGGATCCCTCCTGAGCTGAACTTGAGGCATTGGTGGAATGAAGACGGCACGCAACGGAAGTCGCTGATGAGGGGCCTTCCGAAGATGGCGTTGTAGCTGCTTGGAGCGTCAACAATGACGAACCGGCAATTCCTCGAGACTCCTCCCAATTTTACTTGGAGCCCCACTCCACCCTCGACCTCCTTTCTCTCCCCTGAGAATCCGAACAGGGGTCCGTCCGAGGCCAACACCCTCCTTGGCTCCACCTTCATCTCGTCAAACGCCTTCTTGAAAACAACGTTGACGGAACTCCCGTTGTCAACCAAGATCCAAGAGACGGTGTAGCCTTCGATGGCCGTCTGGATGACTAGCGCATCACAGAACGGATCCTCATGATCCGGTAGGTCCTTCACCGAGAAGGTGATCTTTTCCTCTGGGGGCGGGGTCTGGGAGGTTGAGGCGACGCTCCTTCGGTACATGACATGGAGGCTCGCCTTCCGAGTGGCCTCAACACCCACTCCACCGTGGATCACTCCTATACCGCCTTGGGTTCCCACGTCGACCCGATCCTCGCATATATCATCACCCCCTTCTCCGGGTAGAACCTCTTCTACTCGTACCGGCGGCTGCGGCTGGGCAGGACCTCTCACCTCACTCACTTCCAAGAATTCGGGGCAGGTAGCTGTGGCGTGCCCCTCCACCTGGTGGAAGTCACAGTATGGTAGCACTCCTCCCCTTTTTCGGCGGGCTGGACGCTCTCTCCTTTTACCTCTTCCCCCTCCTATCCCCAAGGCTTGCTGCGGCGGTGGTAAGAGTTGCCTTGGGGCCTGCTTCTGGAAGTTGAACCTCCCTTGGCCCCCGTGGAAGTTCCCCCCTCCTTGGATGAGAGCCCTTCCTGGACCTTGGGCAGGTCCTCCCTGCTGCCTCCAGCCTGGTTCCGGACCCTCCTATCCCTGGAACCCCTGAGCTCTCTGCTCCTCTCTCCTTCTTCCTTCCTGATTCCTTGAGCCACCCTGCTCCTTTGACTCCACCTCCGTCAACTTTTCCAACCTCTTGACAAATGCCGGGTTGGCTGCCTCCATGGCAATCTCCTCTGCCGCCCTTTCCATCAGCTCCTCGAAGGAAAGGGGGGCCTTCCGGGTCAAGCTCATCTTGAAGAAGCCTTCCTTCAGCCCAACGGTGAAGGCCATCTGGAGAGCATACCCTGGCATCTCCTGGACTTCCAAGATCTCCTCTTGGAACCTGTCTACGTAGAGGGCCAGCGACTCCTCGGCCCCCTGCCTTATCAAGAAGATGGACTCAGGACTCCTCTTCCGCTTCTTGGAGGTGGAGAAGCGGAGCTGGAAGCTTCGGCTCAAGTCCGCGAACCCATAGATCGACCTCGGAGGGAGTTGATGGAACCAGTCCCTTGCCTTCTCCTTCAGCGTGATCGCAAAGATGCGACACTTGAAGGCATCCGTCATCGGCCTGATGGAGACCGCATCCTCGAACCACTGCAGATGCTGGATGGGGTCATCCTTCCCCGTATAGTAAGCCATGTCTGGCTCTCTGAACCCCTCGGGAACGGGAGCTGAGATGATCAGCTCGCTGAAGGGTGACCCCCTAAGGGGGGGTCTCGCCTGCTCCACTCGCACCACCTGCTCGCCTGGGAGATTGGCACTCGCCGGGCTGGAGAACAGCTCCCGGTCGGTGAGGTCTCGCTCGACCCCATCTCCCATCCTCTCCTTCCCGGGCCTTCTTCCTGGTGCACTTCCTTCTCCCCCTCCTAGGGTCATCTCGCCTAGACCCCTGGGAGTCGACTCGTCGAGGGGGGGAGCTAGCTCTTGGGGGGTCGGGGTGGAGCTACCACCCTGAGGAGCAATGCTTCGCAGCATCTCCATGATGCCCTGGATGGAGGCCATGAACTCTTGCCTCCCCACAAAGGGTCCTGAGCTAGGGAGCTCGCCGAGATCATCACTACCTCCCTCACCTCCAGTCATGACTCTCTCCCGAGATCTTCTATGCTGGTCACTCTCCACGCTCACCGCACCAAAATGTTGAAACCAAAAACTTGGTCTCTCGTGGAGTTCGGGGTCCCAAAAGAGGGGTGACCTCACACCTACTACACTCGGAGGAACGTCACGGACCGAAGACTTGGGAAACTAGGAACAGACCCTCGGCTCTAGCGCGGAGGTCCCACCTCACACTCGGAAGGCTACCTGAGCTCTTCCCCTCCCTAGCCAATGCTCGAGCTAGGGTGCCTTGGAGGAGCCCTCTCTACTCTACCAAGGAGGAACTAAGGGAGGAGGAAGCCCAAAAAAGATCCTCTCCAAAGGCACCCAAGGGGGTCTATTTATAGTTTTTCCAAGTCCTGGGGGGCAAAAATGACCAAAATACCCCTACGGCCAAAAGACCTCGGGCCAATAGAAAGCAGCCACGCCGGGGGGCAGAGAGGTAATTTCACCCCCCCCCCCCCCCCCCCCCCCGAGGGCAAGACGGTAAAAGCAAGGGGGCAAGGGCGAGAAGGCTGGGTAAGCTGGCGGCCTGCGAGCTGGGGCGGCCTGCGAGCTGGGGCGGCCTGCGAGCTGGGCTGCCTGCGAGCTGGGGAGGCTGCGAGCTGGGCGGCATACGGGCTAGGGCGGCCTGCGAGCTGGGGCGGCCTGCGAGCTGGGGCGGCTGCGAGCTGGGCGGCCTACGGGCTGGGGCGGCCTACGGGCTGGGGCGGCCTGCGGGCTGGGGCGGCCTGCGAGCTGGGGCGGCCTGCGAGCTGAGGCAGCCTGCGGGCTGGGCGGCCTACGGGCTGGGGCGGCCTGCGAGCTGGGGCGGCCTGCGAGCTGGGGTGGCCTGTGAGCTGGGGCGGCCTGCGAGCTGGGGCGGCTTGCGCGAGACGTGGCAAGGCGAGCTGCGGCCTGGCGAGCTGGGGCGGCCTACGCGAGACAGGGCAAGGCGAGCTGCGGCCTGGCGAGCTGGGGCGGCCTGCGCGAGATGGGGCAAGGCGAGCTGCGGCCTGGCGAGCTGGCCTACTTGGCGAGCTAGCCTCCTCGACGAGACGGCAGCCTGGGCGAGGCGGCGGTCTGGCGAGATGGGGCAAGGCGAGCTGCGGCCTGGCGAGCTGGCCTACTTGGCGAGCTAGCCTCCTCGGCGAGACGGCAGCCTGGGCGAGGCGGCGGTCTGGCGAGACGGGGCAAGGCGAGCTGCGCCCTGGCGAGCTGGGGCGGCCTGCGAGCTGGGGCGGCCTGCGAGCTGGGGCGGCCTGCGAGCTGGGGCAGCCTGCCTGCTGGGCGGCCTACGGGCTGGGGCGGCCTGCGGGCTTGGCAGCCTACGGGCTGGGGCGGCCTGCGAGCTGGGCTGAGGCGGCTTAGGCGGCCTGGGGCCGGCTTCTCCAGAGTGCCTTGGGGGGAGAAATATTTTCTCCCCCTACTAGTATGTTTCCAAGCCAAAGCCAAAATTGGCCACCGAGAGTGCAAAATCTCCAAAAAGCTTAAAAACGGGTTTGCCTTGTTTTGGGCCCACTCTTCGCGAATACGAGGTTGTACAAGCGGGATATCATAGGCCTAGATTAGGACAACTCTTTATATATCTCAAAATCCTTTTTAGTAAAATTAGGTGAGATTCTTTAGGGTTTACCATGAACCTAACACAAACACATGTGACAAACATAATATCTGACCTACTTGCTTTGAGGTATAATAGGGACCCAACAATGCCCCTATAAAGTTTCTTATCCACAGGTTTCCCTGGTACATCAGAGTCCACAACAGCATTGGTATCCATGGGTGTTTTCTTTGCTGAGGCATCAGCCATCCCAAACTTCTTTAGAAGTTCTTTAGTATATTTTTCTTGAGAGATAAAGATCATCAGGGAGCTGCTTCACTTGGAGAACAAGAAAGTAGGAAAGCTCACCCATGCTACTCATTTCAAATTTGGAATGCATGAGGTCAGAGAACCTCTTGCATAATTTGGAATTTGTAGAGCCAAATATAATATCATCCACATAGATTTGTACTAATATGATTTGCTCCTTATGATGTCTAGTGAAAAGTGTTTTATCTACAGTTCCTCTTGTAAATTTATGCACTAATAGAAAACTAGCTAAGGTCATATACCAAGCTCTTGGAGCTTGCTTTAGACCATAAAGAGCCTTATGCAATTTAAAAACATGAGAGGGGTAAGTTGGAGAAATAAAACCTGAAGGTTGTTCTACATAAACCTCTTCTTTTAGCACTCCATTTAGAAAAGCACTCTTCACATCCATTTGGAAGACCTTGAATCTCTTGAATGCTGCATAGGCAAGGAATATTCTTATGGCTTAGAACCTTGCAACAGGTGCAAAGGTTTGATCATAATCAATTCCTTCTTTTTGCATGTATCCTTGAGCAACAATCCTAGCCTTGTTTCTCACAATGATTCCTTAGGCATCAAGCTTGTTTCTGAAAACCTATTTGGTTCCAATAACTCGGTAGTTTTGGAGTCTTGGAATCAAATCCCAAACTCTACATCTCTCAAATTGATTTAGTTCCTCATGCATTGTAAGGATCCAGTGGGGATCCTGCTCAGCATCAAGGATGGATAGAGGTTCAACCAGAGAGAGAAAACAGGCATGCATCAAATCTTGGGTGAGTTGATGTCTTGTATGTACACCTACTGATATGTCTCCAATCACTTGAGATCTGGGGTGATCCCTAAGTGTGACAAAATCAGTGGGTGGAGTTGGTTGTGCAACAACACTTGGAATTAATTCCTCCTGTGGAATTGCATTTGCTGTTGGTAGAGATTCATTTTCTTCAGCTTCTTCTTCTTCACTTTCTTCAATGGCTTGTGGAGAGGGATGAGTTAGAACCTCTTGGGTGAGGTTTAGTCCATCCAAGGTCTCACACAAGTGGGGTACCTACAAGTTGCTATTGGTAGAAACTTCTTTCTCCTTTCAATACATGTTAGTCTCATCAAATGAAACATGAATGGACTCTTCAATTTTTAATGTTGATTTATTAAAAATCTTATAGGCCTTGCTTACTTTGGAATATCCTAGAAAAACTCCCTCTTCAGCCTTAGCCTCAAACTTTCTAATGTATTTTTTGTTGTTGTTATGAATGTAACATAAGCATCCAAATACTTTGAAGTAGTTGATTTTAGGTTTCTTCCCTTTGAGCAATTCATAGGGAGTCCTGTTCTTTAGTTTGTGAATTATGCTCCTGTTCAGGACATAATTTGCTGTGCTTACAGCCTCTGCCCAAAAGGTTAGGGGCATGTAAGCATCTACAAGCAATGTACCTGCAGCTTCAATGAGTATCCTATTATTCCTTTCAGCTACCACATTTTGTTGGGGAGTTCTAGGAGCTGAGAAGCAATGCCTTATACCTTCCTTCTCACAGAACTCATGCATAAGAAGATACTCAAACTTTGTGTCATGATCACTTCTGATCAATGCAACATGAGTAGAGAACTCAATCTGTATGGTCCTAAGAAAATCTGTAAGAACTTTGAAGGTATCTGACTTAGATCTCAAAAAGAATACCCAACCGAACCTGGAGAAGTCATCCACTATAACCAAAGTGTAGGATTTCCCTCCTAGGCTTTGTACAGCAATGGGTCCAAAGAGATCCAAATGTAGCAAGTACAAAATCCTAGGTGAATCACTCTTATTAACATATTTAAAACTAGTTTTAGTTTGTTTGCCTAATTGACAAGCCCTGCAGAGAACTTCCTTCTTATAGGGACCAGAAGGTAGACCTCTAACAAGGTTGTGTTTAGATAGCCTAGCAATATTTTTAAGATTTACATGACCTATTCTTTTGTGTCATAAGTCATTCTGATTACTAGTTAAATTAAGTAAACAGATATCAGTTTTGGCAGAAAGAAAATTTACTAAGTATATGTTGCCTTGTCTATTTCCACTTAAAACTGTTTGGTTGTTTTTATCAATAATAGAACAAGTGGATGGGTTAAAGTATACCTGATAACCATCATCACATAACTGACTTATGGAGATGAGGTTATGCTTGAGTCCACTTACATATGTCACCTTTTTGAATGTGACGACTCCTATTCTTACTTCTCCAAATCCTTCTAATTGACCACATTTGGAGTCACCAAAGATAACTTTTGGCCCCATCTTGGACTTGTAGTTGGATAAGATGTCCTTGTTGCCAGTCTTATGTTTGGAGAAACCACTGTTCAGGTACCAAGTTTGATTTACCCCTGGACAACTCTTAACTTGTAATAGAAAACATTTAATGGTTTTTGACCCAGGTTACCTTGGGTCCTTTGTAATGCTGATAAGAGAAGCTAAAAATAACAGAGAATTCAGTTTGAGACTTGTATCCTAGGGGGTGATATCTCCTAGGTTGTATGATCCAGTCAACTAGTGGATTAAATGGTTTCTTAGAAATATTTAAGTTGTTATTAGAATTATAGTTTTGATTAAGTCTTCCTGGGTTCGACGAATTTCTGTAAGTTCATCAACCAGAGTTCGACGAATTGGGTTGAAATCGTCGATCTCTGCCGAGAGAATGAACATGTTCATTCTCTGTGCCCCACATTTGTCGGCCTCTGCTCGATGAACCATAAAGAGTTCGTCGATTGCAGTTAGACGAATAAATGTAACTATAGTTTGCGTTCAGAGTTCGTCGATCTGGGTTTGACGAACTGGCCCCATTTCGTCGATCTGAGTTCGACGAAAATGGCTGAACCTTGTTTTTACTAGATGTTTTCTGGTTTTTGGTTTTTTGTCCTACATTATTAGGGATCTTTTCTACTATTTGTTTGTCATTTACTGTTTCTTTCCCTTTAGCAGATACAAATTTTATTGGGGTTGATAAAAAGTTCTTCCTGAGAATGGGCAAACCTGATGGAGCACCCAAGCCTTGCTTGCCATTAAATCTTGCATTAACAGTACTTGTGATATCCATCAGTTTGAGGCTTCTCCTATTGAGAGTTTCCTCAAGTTATTTGGCCTCACAAAACTCTGTTTTTAGTGAATTTTTTTTTCATTTGCAAAGGTTAATTCATCTTTTAACCTAATATTTTCAGATTGAACATCCTCTAAGTTTCCTAATTTTTTCCTAAAAATTTTAATTTCTTTTTCAGAATTAATCAAATCTATCCACATTAACTTGAAATCAGATTTAAATGTTTCAGAGCTGTAGTCAAAGGAGGACAATACCAGATCTGCCTCTGATTCAGACACTCCTTCATCTTCAGACTCTTCTTCTTCTGAGTGACTTCTGGAGGCATCAATTACCATGAGGCAAACCTCCTTTGCTCTTACTTCTTCCTTATCTTCACTGGAGCTTGAAGATGTTGACTCATCTTCTATCTCACTCCAGGTCTCAGCCACAAAGCCCTTTTCTTTCTTATTGTGCTTGCTGGAAGAGGGTTTGCTAGTGTGTTGTCTTCTAGTTTCCTTCTCTCTTCTCGTCTCTTTCTTCTGGTTCTCTAGACACTTAGAGAGGAAGTGTCCAGGCTTCCTGCATCCATAGCACACAATTTCTTTGGTTGGTGTCTTGTCATATTTTGGCTTATCATCATTCCTTAATGACTTTCTCCTGAAGTCCTTTCTGGCCATCTTATAGAATCTTTTAGCAAAGAGACTCATGCGCTCTTCATTTGATGTTGTAGTCTCTGTCTCTTCAGTGGCTTTGAAGGCAATACTTTGTTCTCTTCTGGCTACTGGAGGTGTTCTTTATTCAACTGCCTCCCTGGTCTTTATCAGCTATTCATATGACTTCAGTTTGCCTAATAGAGATTCAGTTGAAATCTCATTCAGCCATCTGGCCTCCTTGATGGGCCAGATTCTTGTATCCCATGTGCTTGGGAAGCACATCAGGAACTTGTCATTCACTTCAGTAAGAGTGATGTTTTTATCCAAGGTTTTTAGATCATTGATAATTGAGCTTAACATATTGTACATATCAGAAACTATCTCAGCTTCTTCTTTCTTAAAGTTCTCATATAGGGATATGAGATTTAATCTTCTATCCTTTCTCTCATCTACTTATCCATCCACCATTTGGTTTAGGGAATCTCAAATGGCTTTTACTGAGGTGCACTCAGCAACCTTCTGGAAGATATCATCTGACATTGTTTGTGCCAGGATATTCATAGCTTTGGCATCTGTAATTTTTGCCTTTCTTTGGGTTTCAGTCCACTCAGGTGGTGGAACTGCTGTTGAACTTGTAGGTGTTGTAGAGGTGGATGCTTGTGGGGGACCTGTCAAGATTGAATTGTAGATGTCTTCATCAATGGAATTCATGTACAACCTAATTCTTGCCTTCTAGATGGCAAACCTATTAAGGATGCACACTGTAGGTCTGGTGCTTGCATAGTCCTTGTTCAATGCCATGCTGTGTGTGTAAAAATACTAAAAATGAAATGAAATAAGATAGATCTAATTTTAGGATCTTTTGGTCCAAGATTTAACTTGTACAACCAAAGGAAGCGGCTCTGATACCAATTGAAAGTGAGAGTTAGATCTGAAATACTCTAGAGGGGGGTGAATAGAGTATTCTTAAAAAAATTCTTAACAGCTATTATAGTTTTTGCTGTAAATTAAAAGTGTAGAAATAAATATAGCTAGCAAACAATAAAACTAAAGCACAAGCACAGCAAGGACACAAGAAAATGAGGCAACCAGACGACACAAGAATTTTATAGTGGTTCCCCAACCTGGGTAAATCCACTCTTATACCACCCTTGGTAGGAATCCACTTAGGTTTTTGATCAGCTGCCTCACACCAATGAGCTTTTGATCAGGTGCTCAAAAACCAACCCAAGTCTTTTGATCAGGACACTTGCAACCAAGGAATCACTTCTGAAGGGAGATGACAACCCTTTACACAGTGGGGGGGGGGGGGTGAGAGATGATTTTGTCTTCTCTTTCTCAATATACAACTGAGAAGACTGTGGATTTGATTATAGCTTATGGCTCCCCCTGAGATGTAGAAAGAATCAGGGAAAAACAGGAGCTAACATTCAGGGTGATAGTTCTTCAAACTGAATTCTTGACCAACAATAATCTTCAGGAACTTCTTTGATAGATGGAACTGATGTTGTCCTTTTGAAGTGTCCTAGAGTTCTTGAAGAAAGAAGACTCTAGATATAGGCATTGCTGTTCTTCTTCTTCAGGTACTGATTAGCTTCTGGTCGAGGGATTCTCTGTATCAGAGAATGCTTCTTGTTGACAGAGCAGATTGTTCAAGACTGAATGTTTCTCTGTATCTCTGTAATCTCTTTATGCCTCTGAGTGCACTATGCTCCGTCTAAAACTTTGTTAATAATCCTTGATTCTTCCTTTGTTATTCTCTTCTTTTCTTTTATATTTTCTATCAAAATCTGTCTTTCAAAAATTTGAATTCCTCTAAAATTAATGCTGACAGCCTTGAGAATAAATGACATTGATTTATTTCTCCAACTGTCCCATGGAAAAACGCCAATCAATGATCATGGAGAAGACCATAATTAATGCTCCTTCGAACAGTTACATTCAGAGAATGTTAGAGCATTAATTACTAAGGAATTAACACATTAGACTGGGGACAGAAGGCCAGAAATAACTAAGTCTGGAATCGTCGAACAGATAGCAGAATTCGTCGAGCTGAGTCTGCAGTTCGTCGACCTGATTACTTCGGTTCGTCGAGCTGAGTTGCAGAATCGTCGAGCTGGAAACATGACTTGCTGTCTCTGGAAGCTTTGCATTTCTGTACTTCAAGTTCGTCGAGCTGAGAAATGTGTTCGTCGACTGGAGTTCAGCAACTATTCTGGAGTTGTAAAATATTCTGTGTGTCGACTGATATCCTGTGTGTTGACACAAGTCTTTTATGTGGTGTCGACACACCCTTTCCACAATGTCGACACAAGTTCTTCTAATGTCGACTCAGTTGCTGTCGACATATACTCTGAGTGTCGACACAAGACTTTTGGTTCTAAGTTGTTGAAGTAGATGATTCAGAATTCGTCGGGCAGAGAACTGAGTTCGTCGACCTGAGCCTAGAGAAGCTTGAATTCGCCGAGCTGAAAATGATTTTGGACTTAGAGAAAAATTGATAAACCTCTGGCAATAGAGTTGAAGTGGAAGTCCAAAAATCGTCGAGCAAAGAATGTAGTTCGTCGACCCGAGAACTAGGTTAGTCGACCTGAGTCTAGAGAACAGTCTGGACTTAGAATTCTGAAGGTGGAGTCCAAGGATCATCGATCTGTGACTGAAGTTCGTCGAGCTCAGTTCAGAGAATATTTCTCTAAGATCGGCGAGCTGAGAACGACTAACGTCGACCGGAGATCGATGAACGTCGAACTCATTTTACTTACTTTCTTGAGAAATCTCTGAATCTCTGGAAAAACTCTAAGTCTTGAGTCTCTGACAGTCTGATGATGGCTTGTCCATGTGATGTTATTACTGAGGACTTGGCCTAGACTCTAGGACACAACTATGACCCTAGCTATACATGTTGGGTCACATCATCCTAGATTAGTGAACCTTGCCCAAATCAACCTAGGGATCCAACACATTCAAAGGCATATCCAGGATTCAGCGACTGAAAAAGTTGAGTCCGAGATATCTTGGTCCGTTCAAAGTGGTAGAGCGAGTTGGGGAAGCTGCATATCGGCTAGCTCTTTCGACAGACTTGGGTGGATTACATGATGTGTTTCACATATCGGTGCTTCGGAAAGACTTCAAAGATCCAGCCCACGTGATCGATACTGATCTGGTGCCGGTAGAGTATGGGCTAATGACAAAGGTTAGGCCCATTCGGATCGAGGATCGTGCTGATAAACAGTTGCGGAATAAGATGATCGGGATGGTCAAAGTCCGGTGGGACAATTGCGCCCGTGAGGAGCTAACATGGGAGCGAGAGCAGACCATGCGAGCTGATTATCCCGAGCTCTTTGTATAACTATTATGTAGTGTGCGTCGAGTTGTATTGAACATTGAAGGAATAGAATATCTCGTGTTTGACTTCCTTCCCGTGTGCAAATTTCGGAGATGATATTTATTGTATGGAGTGGAGGATTGTAACACCCCAAATCCCAGGTTTGGGAAAAAGTTGGGTGACACAGCCTGGAACAAGGGCGTGTCCCTGGGCGTGTCCTGCTCGGTTGGGCAGCCGGCGAGAGGTCGACGAAAATCCATTCTAAGGAAGATGAGGGAACACGCTATCTGACACGGGCATGGTAGAGGCCATGTCCTCCTCTGGTCGACGAACTTTAGCTCGACGAAATTGAGCTGGGGCGTGTCTAGTGCTGTGTATGGGCACACGGCCTGTGTCACGGGCGTGTTACAGGCCGTGTCCTTTTCTAGACGTGCCCAAGGCATTGAGGCCTGTGAACACAGGCACGACACGAGTGTGTCTTAGGGTACACGGGCGTATCACTGGCTGTGTCCTGATCGGGTTGAGATTGATTTTGTGCAGCCTGCTGTACACGGCCACAGGAACGGGCGTGTCTAAAGGCGTGTCAGGTGACACGGCCCGTGACACGGGCGTGTCCTATGGGCGTGTACTGGTCTGGATAAGTCGGTTGTGTACCGCTTACGGTACACGGCCTGTTACACGGGCGTGTCACATGCCATGTCAGGTAAAAAATAACCTTTTGTGGAAAAATCTTAGCCGTCCATTTTCTCAGCTGGGATCCAATGGCTGAGAGCCCTCCTTTCTTCCTTAAGGCCGAAAACTGAGAAGGAAAATCTCATTTATTTTGGCCTTCATCTTTCTACAAGTCTAGAGAGAGAAAGAGAGGAAGAAGGAGGAGGAGGAGGAAGAGGAGCCGGCCATCGGTGGAGCTGCGGAGTTCCGGTTAGAGAATCGAGGCCAGCGTTGTGGAGGTAAAGTCGATGCGGTGCTTTCCAACCGACTAGGAATCCATGGCTCCGAAGCGTTCTTCCAGGGTAACGACCTTTCTTCCTAGCCATGTGAAGGCTTCCTTTTTGGCATGCACATACGATTCCCCCACCAGAGGGTGGCTTATTATGGGAGTCTCTTGTGTTGATTCATGGAATCCCCACTCATTTGGCATATAGATCCGAAAATGTAGTACGAAATATGCATGTTGTATGAAGCCCATCTAGATAGGTTGGTCTAGATTGGTGATGTTGCATATATGCACCGGAGAAGACTCCGTGATAAACATGTAGTTTAGGAGTCGACAGGTTAAACCTGTGAAGGGCTGTAGCAGGAAGTACTGGAGTGCTAGTACAGGAAAATACCCGTATAATGATTGTGCTGCATGGGTTATACCTGTGAAGTGTAGTAACAGAAAGTACTGGATTGGCAGTCTAGGAAAATACCCTTGATGCTTGTGATGCTTGCTGGGTTGTGCCTGTGAAGGGAAGTAGCAGGAAGTATTTGTAGGAAGGCCCAGGAAAATACCCACAAATGGTTAGAGCTAGGGATGGAACATGCGTTCTGTCGCTACCGTTGAGTGTGGCACCAAGCTAACCTGTGACTGTGAAGCCTGTCCTGCGAGGACATGATGGTTATTTGCTAAACGGACAAGGAGATGCCGACCTGCATTAGTCTGGTTATAGAACTAATGATTTGAGCAACGGGCAAGGATGAACTGTATCCGCATTATGGTTGTCTGTCCTGAGTGTCTGGATGAATTGGCATTTGGCAGAAATGCATAGCGAGAGTCTTAGGCCTATGCGCCACGACACCATGGGGGGCTACGGGCCAATCCTGTGTCATTAAGACTGCAATCTCCGGCTGCACTCCATGAAGTAATTGCTCAATGTTTTACCGTTGGGTTGCGACCCTGATACGGTGGTGGGCAACTAGTTCGCCGGTACACCAAGAATGTGCCATCAGTGCACGAATCGTCGGGCCGCGTGGCTGAAGATTGTGATGGAATGGATGTGCGTGAGAGCATAATGGATGAATATGTATATTTGCCTGTGAAATGCTATGCCTGCACGGAAGGAAAAGCACTGCCCCGGGAAAGGGGTATGGTCGTTTTAAAATTGGTCAGCTGAATGCTGACCGTTGCCTTGTTTGCCACCGTTGGCTAGAATGTTCTTATACAGGTGTTGGAGAGCCAAGCGGGACATATAAAGGCTGAAGTCCCTGCTGCTGTTTTTGCTGCTGCTGCTAGACCTTGAAGGCGAAGCTTAAAATGCTCTATTTGTTTATACGTGGCCGGCCTGCTCGCCAATGTTTAAGGCCATTGTTGTGAAAATACTTGTAAGACCATAACGATAACTGTTTTGAATTTGGTGAACATTCCTGTTATATCTAAATGTGGATCTTTTATGGTGGACATTCAGGTTTGGAGTTCAGTGTCGTATTATAAGCTTCCGCTAGAATGATTTTGTGTTAGGATGTACAACTCTGGTATCATTCCGTGACTTCACAGTCTGTTTTGTGGTATATGTTTTGGGGCGCCGGCCGGACCTTCTAGTATATACTATGTGAACGGATGGAGTCATTACACTCTTCCTTGCTCCTCACTGGGCAGTCAACAATGACATGTCCAGCCTTGCTGCAAAAATAACCGATGACTTTAGATGAAATCTGTTTACTAGATTTATGGCCATACATGTCCTTCTTGGAGGACCTCCAGTGATGAGATGATGATGAGGGTCTGTTCTACCCATGCTTATTCTTCATGAACTTTTGAAGTTTCCTGGAGAAGGCTCCAAACTCTTCATCAGACATGTGGTTGTCTGAGGAACAAGTATTAGACATTTTTGTGCTTGTCTCAGTTTCTCTCCTTGTTGGAGAAGGAGTCATTCTTTTTCTTCTTCTTGGGGCTTCTGCATTGAGGGCCATTGTCATAGCCGTGGTCTTGGATTGACTTTCCTTCTCCTCTTCTTGTCTAGTAGCCAGCTGTATTTCATAGGACTGCAGCTTTCCAAAGCGTGTTGGTGGAGGAGTGTCTGCCAGCTTAGCCATTTTCCTAATGACATATATCTTGGTGTCGCATTCTCTAGTGATGGATCCAAGTAACTTGTCATTCAGCTCATAGTTGCTAAAGACCCTACCATAGGTTCTTAGTTCATTAACTGTCCTAAAGAACCTTTCAAAACAGTCAGATACTTTTTCAAATTTGATTTGCCCGAAATCCTCATACTCTTGATTAAGCATGGACTTCCTATCATCTCTAACTTTCTTAGAGCCTTCCATGAAGACCACAAGGGTGTCCCTCATTTCCTTGGAGGTTTTGCAGTGTACAAGATTTTGGAAGGTTGAGTCATCAATGGCACTGGCTATAATATTTTGTGCCCTTTTGTCCATGGTGGACATAATCACCTCATCTCTGTCCATCTCTGTATATGCCTTAGGCACTCTCACAGTGGGATCAATGGTGGAAGAATTTGTGGGGATAATGGAAACTTCCACTACTGTTACATAGATCCTAGGGTGAGATTCTTCCATGAACAATCTGACCCTTTGCTTCCTGAGACCAAATCCTTCCTTCCTGCAGATTGGTAGCTTCTTGACCCCTAGCTCCTTATAGTTCATTCCTGACCCTAAATTATATCTTCTAGCTAACCTTGAATGTATACTTAGATTGTTAGATCCTTTTTGAGTGATCTCCCTCTGATACTACTTGAAAGTTATTTACTTAAGGTTAGCTAATCACCTCGGGGGGGGGGGGGGGGGGTAGTTAATAGGACTTTGAAATCGTTTAAGTATTTTTGTTGCTTTGTAACTAAGTGTTCTATAGCATGTCCTTAGCACCTGTAATATAAGAAAAAGAACAAGCAACAGATCACAACACACAAGTATTTATAGTGGTTCCCCAATTGGGTACATCCACTTTCCCTTCCACCTATCCAACTAATTTGTTGGACTAGGAACAAACTCCCCCACTATGCTCCTCAGCGCTTACACCTCAGGCCCTCAGCCTTACACTCAGCTTCTCTTCAGAACCCTACCTCAGAACCTCACATGTTCCTACCTCAGAGCCTTGTAGTGCTCCTACAGCTCAGTGGTCTACTGACCACCTACCTCAGCCTTATTACTAAGTCCTACAACTCAGGTTTCTCAGCCCTACAACTTCACGCACACAACCCTACTCTTGGAGTACTGTAGCACTCTTACAACTCAGTACCATTCTAGGTACCTACCTTAGTGCCCTTCTAGGAACCTATAGCTCAGCCTCCTCCAAGGCCTACAAATCAGTGACACACATATCACCTACAACTCAGTGACTGTCATCTATCTAGGCCTTATCAGTAAGTCCTACTACTCAGGCCACGAGGATATCCATACTCTTAGATCCACACTTGGATCCTACATCAGTATCCCCGCAGGACACCTACCTCAATGACTAATTAGTCACCTATAGCTCAGTCCAAAAGGCCCTAGAACTCAGATTCAGATAAACTAAATCCTACAGTAGTTTATATAGGATGAAATAAATTTATGACAACTAACTCGGAGATAAATCTCTGAGTCTAACTTGCTGGACTGAACAGATATCAGTCCAGCCCACTTGTTGTAGAAGGAATGAGTCTTCTTCTATAGCTAACTCCTTTGCTGCACAGGTGAGCAACATTCTGCTATTGAAGGTTGATGGGCCTTAACACAGCTATCTCCTTGCTGAAAAGATGAATTAACAGTCTTGTTCTCGAGAGAAGTATCTTGCTGAACTTGAAGATCTTCAGCTTTCTTTCTTTGCCTTCTGGCTAACTCTGATGGACTTTTGCTTTCAAGCTTATTAGAGACGATGAAGTCTAGCCGCCTCTGTTTTTTCTTGGTATGTTCTGCGTTTGTTCTCTGTTTCGTTAACCCTAATACTTATATTTTTTTCCTTTTTATATCTGTTGATTTGAATGAACGACACAATTGTGGAGTGGGCCCAGCCAAGGAATGGTGAGCGTCACCTCCCTCAAAAAAGGACAAAGCAGCTTTCGGCGCTCCCGTAACTTTCCGACAACGGATTCATGTAATTTGACTTTGTTGACTTCTTGGTGACGTCAGTAGTGGTCATCGTATTCTGGACTTTGAAAAATTTCCAGATCTTCAATAAGCGTTGAGAGATTTTATGTCACTCAACTCCATCTGTCTTGGCTCTCAGTGCTTCTAGACTTGTTAGTTTTTACTGGCTTCATCTCAGCAATTATTTCTCAATTATCTCAGCGGTTTATTCTTTAACAGTTGAGACTATCGTCTGTCTCAGTGCTTCCTTCTCAGCGGTCTCAACGCTTTCTTCACAGCGGTCTGAATGCTTTCTTCTTCTCAGCTGATACTATCTTTTGTCTCAGCAATTTCTTTGCAGCGGTTATGCTGAGACATGTTTCTCAGCTGTCTTAGTTATCTCAACAGTTTGCCTTAGTCAATTAGTCTAACTTTAGGTAGACGAATGTTGAACTGTGTTCGACGATCTATGGGCTGAGCTCGATGAATTCTGAACCTCAAGTTTCTGAATGTAGCTCAATGAGTGGTGAGTTGAGCTCGACGAACTGTGAGCTGAGTTTGATGAAACTTAAATCCTAAGCTCCTGAGTTTAGCTCAAGGAATGCAGAGCTGAGCTCGACGATCAGTGAGCTGAGCTCGACGAACTGCGAGCTGAGCTCGACGAAATTTGAATCCTAAGATCCTGAGTTTAGCTTAAAGAATGGTAAGCTAAGCTCGACGATTTGTGAGCTGAGCTCGACGAACTGCAAGCTGAGCTCCACGAAATCTGAGACCCACACTTTGAACTGAGCTTGACAAAATTTGAATTCTCCAACATATTATTTTTGCTGACCTATCCAATCATGGACTTCCTGCATGCACTCAAGCATACATCAAATATATTATGCCCCTTAGCATGATTGGTGATGCCTCTTCAAATCCTAAGGAACATTGTAGGGCAACTTCCCAACAGGTACGACCCATAGGGTGCAAGTGGGACTTTAAGAAGAAGGCCGACATGATTAGGAATGTACAGAAATTCAAAGGGGGCCTAGTGGCTAATTGTTTCAAGCAAATTCATGGTATTGACTATGACGAGACTGTTGGAGCTAGTGGATAATGAGCGGTCTTGTTCCTAAACGCAGCGGTCTACTGGTCCTAGCCACCTCGCGGTTTGGTCTAGCAGTAAGGTGGTAAATCTCAGCTTACGATCAGGAGCAGTAGCGGCGGTCTGAAGGTAGCTGCAGTGGTCTAGTAGTTAGCCATAGTTGTTCGATATCTGTTAGCTACAGCGGTCTGCATGAAGCCACAACGGTCTGGTAGAATCCGCAATAGTGGATTGGTGGTTAACCGCAACTGCGGTCTAGTGGCATCCCGCAGTTGCAGTTTGGTAGCTTGCACCGCTGCGATATGTTCAGTAGCCGCAACTGCGGTCTGGTGGCAACCCACATTTGCGGTCTGGCGGCTTGCCCAACGGTCTTCCCTGGCGGATTAGAGATTTCCCTTGGTGTTGTTGGGAGTTTTATTATTCTTTTGTATAGTGTGCGGTTTGGTGTTGTCAAACTGTATAAACTGCATGAATTGTATTTAGTCCCACATCGTTTGTTGTAATTCTCTTATCTCCTCCATTTTCTATAAATAAGGGGTCATACCTATGTAATAATTATCTTTTTGGAACAATAAAGTTTGCAGTTTATTTAGCTCTTTGTCAATTTTTCACATGGTATCAAAGCGAATTAATCCTTTGCTTCACGGAGATAGCGGTTTGTTGTTGTAACCGCACGACCTCTTCCACCGTCTTCATTCGGCTTCTCCGGTTTGCCCGGTTTCTTTCCCTTCCCTTCCATCCCTTTCTTCTCGTTGTGCTTGGGACTAGCTTCTTACCAGGTATTTTAGTTCGCCCGACTTTCTATACTGCCTGCACTTCTTTTGCGAGTCTCGCATTTGGTCGCGGCTTCTTCCTGACCACTGCTGTGTTGTCACCTTGACAGGGCGGGCTCTGGCTCTTCTCTTTCGTCTTCTTGGCGCGCTTTCTTTTCTTGTCGCTTGTCTCTGCGACTTGTTCTGTTTACGCGGTTTCTCATTCTTGTTGCGAGTTTCGCATTTTGGTCACGACTTTTTTCTTTGTCGCTAGTGTGTTGTCACCTTGACCTGGCGGAATCTTGCCCTTCTCCTTCTTCCCGCGGGCTATCCTATTGCATCTTATTTCTTCTTTGCTGCGAGTACCGCATTTTGGTCACGGCCTCTTTTCTAGCCGCTAGTGTGTTGACACCGTGACCGTGCGATCTCCTCTTCCCCTTCTCGCTGCGGCCTCTCTCATGTCGCTGCGGCCTCTCTCTCCGCATTTTGGACGCAACCTCTTTTATGGTCGCTGGTGTGTTGGTACCGTGACCGTGTGTTTTTTCCTTTTTTCTGCGACCTTTCCTGTGGTCGGTTTCTTCTGCTCCTTCTTTGCCAACTTGTCCTTGTACGACTTGTGTCTAACCGTGCATTTAGTCTTTCTGCTTTTTGGTTTCTTCTTATGGGTGACTTCTCGTCTACTACACGTGCTCTTGTGGTCTCCTCTAATAAGCGGCTTATTGACACTAGTGCCACTTTTCACACGACTGGAAAATCTCATTTGTTTTCCTCTTTGCTTGAGATAAACAGGTTGTCTCCGGTTGTTGTTGCTGATGGGACATCTGCTCCTGTGCATGGTATTGGCACTGTGCATCTCTTTTCATCTTTTCTGCTAGAGGACACTCTCTATGTCCCTACTTTACCATGCAATTTACTCTATGTTCATGCTCTTTTCACGCAGTTAAAATGCACAGTTACTTTTACTGGCACAACTTGTTCTTTCTCTAATTCTGTCTCCAAGGCTACGATTGTTACTAGTACTGCTTGTGGTGGCCTTTTTTATCTTGCCCATGACGTTTCTCTTTCTGCTTCTTCCTCGCTTCAGTTATGGCATCGTCGTCTTGGTCATCCTCCATCTCGCCTTATTCATCAACTTTTTTCAGACCTTCCTTCTGCCGATTTGCCTTTGAACTGTGAAGCATGTGAGCTGGGTAAACTATATGGATCTTCTTTCCCTTGAATGGGAAGATGTTCTTTGAGTCCTTTTAGACTTGTTCACTCTGACATCTGGGGTCCTTCTCCTGTTGCTACTATTGGTCGCAGAATCTTGTACTTTATTACGTTCAATGATGATTTCTCCAGATGCACTTGGCTGTATCTCTTGAAAGATCTTTCTGAACTTTTCTCTATCTTCACTGCATTTTATAATGAGATCTTCACACAATTTCGTGGGCCCATTCAGGTTATTCGTACTGATAATGCTAAAAAATATGTCAGCCATCAGTTATCTTCCTTCTGTGTGATCAAGGGTTTGATTCATCAAACAAGTTGTCCATATACCTCTCAACAGAATGAAATTGCTGGACGGAAGAATCGCCATCTTCTGGATGTTGCTCACAGTCTTTCTTTGTAAATGAATGTCCCTCGGTCTTTTTGGCGTCATGCGGTTCTTCTAGCTTACTATCTCATTAACCTTATTCCCTCATTTGCTATTCTGGGCAAGACTCCATTTTCAGTCTTATATCTAGAGGTCGAACCATTTCCTTTGCCTCTTAAAACTTTTGGCTGTACAACGTTTGTTCACATCCCATCTCTTGGACGTGACAAACTTTCTCCCCCATTCGTTTAAATGCATATTCCTTGGCTACTGTCCTACTCAAAATGGGTATCGATGTATTGATCCTCTCCTGCACAAGCAATACGTTTCAGTAGATGTTACCTTCGTTGAAGATACTCCATATTTATCCCCTACTTCTTCTCTAGTGCCTGCTGATACTTCTTTTTCACTGCATATTCTCTCAGCACCTCCGCCAGAGCCGGTTCCTTCCACCTCTACTCCTGTTGCTTCGTCTCTATCTCTAGAGCCTGTTGTGTTGCCCTTGGGGCCCTCTGTGCCTGTTCCAGAGCCTCCTCTTTCTTTTGACGGGGAATTTCCTTCCTTGGTCACGAGTGATCTTGATCTTCTGATTGCTCTTCGGAAGGGAGTTCGTTCCTACACCCAGCATCCTCTATAGGATGTGGTTTCTTATGCTCAGCTCTCTGTAAAACCTCGGGCTCGCGACAGGCCCTCAACGTGTGAACAACAGAAGCTGGCGAGAGGTACTAGATAGGCGAGTGAGACCACATGGTCCACTCGTAGGAGGCGGGACGAGTGGTCTCTATATTGGGCGAGACGCCCTTTTGGGACACGAGTAGTCCCTTAACGGCAAGATGGCCCCATAGCGAAGGATGCCTGCGAGATGGCCAAGAGGGCTCGTCTCGCTGCTGGGTGCTTCCCTACTCGCCATATTGAAAGAAGGCCGTTTTGATAATTTTATACCCATACGGGATTTTACTCCTCTATCCCGGGTAATTTTACCCTTTTGCCCTTGGTGGTCTGCATATAACTCTTTATAACAGCGGAGTTTGTCTGTTGGCAGACCCAATCAGGTGTATTTTGGTAATTTCAGGTCGGTTTAGTTTGGTTATTGGCAGTTCAAACTCAGAAAACTATAAATAGGCCCATAGGAGTTCTTCAGAAGCACTTTTTTCCCGGGAATTTAAAAGAGTTTTCTTGTGCTTTCTGAGGAGCTCCAAGCCCAGCTTTTGGCATTGGAGGGGAAGCAATCAGAGATCTTCCGGGTAAGCGGTGGGACCTCCCTGCTGAGGCTTTGGCTCGGTTTCTGGTCCTTCACAACCAGTCGGAGGTCAGAGCTTGGGACGAGTAGGTGTTGGCTACACACCTAATTTCGAACTTTTGTGGAAGTCAGATTTTGTCTTCAACAGTTCTGGTGCGGTGAGCGTGGAAGGTAGCCGATACAATAAAAGCTTGAGTTTAGTCCTATGGCCGGAGCTGAAGGTGAAGGATCTGGTTCAGGAGGTTTCCTCTCCCGGGGAGATGAGGCGATAAGGAAGATGCTAGATGACTTCAGGCGAGAGGTCTTGAAGACCATCAGCTTGGCCTTATCGGCAAGGAGCGAGTGGGCAACGCCTCAGGTCCCAGTGGAGGCGGTCCCTCTCTTGGGCGAGAACACTCCTGGGCAGCGCCCTAGGAAGGAGGTCACGGAGAAGGTTGGCGAGAGGGACGTGGCCGCGCGAGAGCTCTTCCAAGGCCAGCATCCGGGGAAGGAGATTCCGGCAGAAGTTGGCGAGAGGGAGGCGGCTGTGTGAGAGATCTTCCCTGGGCATGGTCTAGCGGATCGGGCCAGCCAGCCGAGTCCATGAGACGTGCCCTCTCAGTAAGTAGGAGGCGAGAGCCCTTTCAGTGATCTCATCATCTTGGCCCCGGTGACGGAGGGGTTCCGGGAGACCGACATGTCCTACTTCTCGGTGAAAGATGACCCTGTACATCATGTGTAGTGGTTTGAAGATGTTGTTTCGATAAGACAGATGACAGATGCCTTCAAGTGTAGGGCTATTTGCCATCACGTTGAAGGAGAAGGCACAGGATTGGTTCCACCAGTTACCGGCAAGTTCGATCTACAGTTTTGAGGATCTCGTCGAGGTTTCCTGTTAAGGTTCTCGACATCGAAGAACCGTAAGAAGTAGGTGGAGTGCCTATTCGCGGTAAGGCAAAAGCAAGACGAGACGTTGGGTCATTATGTTGACAGGTTTTAGGAAGAGATCCTCCTGGTCCAGGAGGTCCCAGGGTATGCACTGATGCTCGTTTTTACCCTAGGGCTGCGGCTGGGATTCTTTAGTATGGAGCTGAAGAGAGTGCCCCCCTCTCTTTTGAGGAGCTCATGGAGAGGGCTGCAATGGAGATAGACTTCGAGAGGGCCAATCTGGCGTTTGCCAGGAAGCTGGCTAGGATGGCAGAGGATGATGTGAAGGAGCCGGGAGCTGGGATATAGAGGGAGCAGAGAGAAGAGAGGAGGAGGGAGGATCCCCGAGGATAGGGGCAGCAGGGACAGCATCAAGTACGGGGGGGTCTGAGAGCCGAACTACCAGTTCGGTTGGAGGCCTCAGGAGTGTCGCCCCCAGGAGCAGGGAGGAGGCTTTCAAGGAAGAGACAACTTTCGTGAGCCGAGGAGCTTTGATCAGCCGGCGAGGAGGCAGGAGCTGAGGGGTCACTTCCCGCATCAGCAGGAGGCAATGGAGATCGACCGAGGTAGAGGATGAAGGAGATAAGCTCGGGGAGGAGCTGGAAGGAGAGAATGTGGAGAAGGAAGAAGGGGCCGGGTGGCTTTGCCTTTCTGTAACTTCCATCAGAAGGAGGGTCACACGACAACCACATTCCCAGAGTTCCTGGAAATGAGATAAGCTAGGGGGCTGAGGAGGCAGGATCGGTCGGTAAGGATCGAGGAGGTGCAGTAAGGGGAGGCAGAAGACAGGTGTGAGGACCTGGCGGATGTAGGAACCCAAAGAGTGATCGGGGTGATCCACAACGGAGTTGGGATTGAGGCAACTCGTAAGGGGAGCCTCCAGACCATGTTCCGAAGGGGGGTAGCTGTTGGGTACATTGGAAAATGTGTACCAGATTTGGAGAAGACTCACCTAACTCAATGATATGCATCAAGTTGTATTTGATGTTGTGTTGAGTTATCATGTGCAGGTTAAATAAATGGGAAGGAAAATTCTCTAAATAAAAGTGTCGACACTTGAGAATGGCTCTGTCGACACCAAGGGCCAGATTGTTTCGACACCCAGAATTTGTGTTGACACACAGAAAATCTGTCGATAATGTTGTGTCGACACCAAGGGCCAGATTGTGTCGACACCCAGAATTTGTGTCGACACACAGAAAATCTGTCGACAACGCTGTGTCGACACTAAGGTCCAGATTGTGTCGACATTATAAGCAGTTGTGTCTACACACAGAGAAGTTGTCGACACATTCTAGAATTCTATCGACAACGACTGTGTCGACACTCATAACTTGTGTTGACACACACCAGAATTCTGTCGACACCAACTTTGTCAAGACAAGGAGTGTTTGTTTCGACACACAGGACTTGTGTCGACACATTCCACAGAAGCTGTTGTTGAGAAGTATAAGTGAAGCTGTGTCGACAATAACAAGACTTGTGTCGACACATGAACTATGTGTGTCGACACATATGAAGTATTCAGTCGACATTCTCTGCTGCTGAGTCAAAGTCCAATGAAGGCTGAAGTAATACAACTGGAGACTTGACAGCTGTCATTACTGACATTGTTGTCACATCTGTCAGAAGTGTCAGAAGACTGTTTGAAACCGGAACAGCCGGTTACCATGGATGAAGCCTATATATAGATATGCTCTCTCAACAATCGAACAACTACAAGAACAACAGATACAGAAAAGAGAGAAGTTAATCAAGCCAATCAATTATAATCTCTGTAGGATTAAGAATCCAGAAGAAGAGAAAGAAACAGTCAACAGATTGTAGAGAGAGAAAAATAAGAAGGAGATAAGTTCTCATCCAGTGAAGGCAGATTCTGAACAGTCCGCCTGAAGAATTCTGATCAAGTATGAAGAAGAATTCAGATTAATTTCTGAAGGAAGCTGATTGAAGATCAACTCCAACATCAAGAAGATCAACCCTAGTTTGTTCAAATTCAAGAAGCTTTGAAGAAAGATAAGACAGGTTGATCCTTAAGAAATCAGTTTTATTAAGAACTGATTAAGAAGCCTTCAACCAATTCTCTCTCCATCTGGTTGAAGATATCAACATCTTTTCATCATTAATTTTTGTAGGATCTGTAATAGATCTGTGTGTAGGAGATTTACATCTCTGAGTTGTAAGCCTAAATTATAAAGGCTGAGGTAGGGCTGAGTGCCTGAGGTAGGGGAATCTGTTCCCTGAGTTGTAGGCCTGTGAAAGAGGCTGAGGTAGGGCTTTTGCCTGAGTTGTAGGAGTGGGGTGTCACTCTGAGTTGTAGGCCTGTAGAAGAGGCTGAGGTAGGGTTTGTGCCTGAGTTGTAGTAGTGTGGATTCACTCTGAGTTGTAGGAAGCAGTCTTGGTTCTGAGCTGTAAGATCTACGGATCTGAGAAGAAGGAAGGAGGTTAGGCCGAATCTAGTACAATGCTAGATAGGCGAAGGGGGAAAGTGGATGTACCCATCATTTGGGGAACAACTATAAAACTGGTGTGCAATCTATGAATGTTGTGTATGTGAATGCTGTGTTGTATTTTCTGCTGAATACATTGCTAAACTAGATAGAATTATCTGCCTATATCAGAAAAAGAATTGAACCTATTCACCCCCCTCCCCCTCTAGGTGTTTAGAACATCTTGAAACCAATTCTTTCAAGTGGTATCAGAGGGAGGTTACTCAAAGAATAGACCTAAAAGTCTGAGTAGATGTCCAAGGCCGAAATCTATTAGGCAAAATGGGTTCCATTGAGAATCATAAGGAGTTTGGTTCTATGAAGTTACCTATATGCAGGAAAGAGATTTCTGGCATATGGAAAGAAAGAGTTAGATTGTTTATGGAAGCTTCAGATCCAAGAATATACATGACAGTCAAAGAAGGGTGATTTATCCCAATGAAAGTCTCAGTTTTGATGCAAATCTCAGGACACCAAAAGAGTATTCTGAAATGACAAAGGATGAGATCATCTTGGCTACTATGGATAAGAGAGTACAGAATATAATAGTCAGTGCCATAGATGGTTTAACATTCCAAAATTTGATCCACTGCAAGACCTCCAAAGAAATGTGGGACACTCTTATTGCCTACATGGAGGGTTCAGAAGAGGTGAGAGAAGACAGAAAGTCTATGCTGAATCAGGAGTATGAAAGTTTTAGACAATCTAAAACAGACATCATAACTGAATGTTACAAGAAGTTCTTCAGAATAGTTAATGAACTGATGTCATATGGAAGAGTATTCAGTACAAATGAGTTAAATGATATGTTTCTGAGATCATTAACTAAGGACTGGGATACCAAGATATGTGCCAATAGGGAAGTGGCCAGACTAGCAGAAATTTCACCTCCAACATTATTTGGCAAACTGCTTTCATATGAAATGTAGCTGATGGTCAGAAAGGTGGAGTAGAAAAGTAATAAGGTTGATTACAGAGATAAGTCAGTGGCTTTCAAGACTGAAGCCATAAGAAAGGATAGGAGGATGTCTCCATCTCCTCCTAGGAAAACTGCAGAAGTAGTTTCAGAAAGTTCTGACAGTCACACATCAGATAGTCGAAATTCTGATGAAGACTTAGCAGCTTTCTCAAAACAATTTCAAAGGTTTTTGAAAAAGAAACAGTGGAGATCCAAGCCATCCTCCTCACAATCCAAGGATGATTACTATCAGAAAAAGAAATCCTCTAGGAAGGACAAGTATAGCTCTAAACCTAATAAATTATCTTCAACTAAAATTGTTTGTTATTGGTGCAACAGGCCTGGACATGTGGTAGCTGATTATCCTGACAAAAGGAAAGAATATAATGATAAGAAGAAACTAAAAAACAAGGGCAAGAAGGAGAAATCCTTGGTTGCAAAGAAGCAAAAAAGCTGGTCAGATTCTTCTTCATCAGATTCTGAGGCTGAAGCTGAAGCTGAAGCATACATAGGACTGTTGGCAACTGAAGAGGATGCACAAGAGGCTGAGTTCTTGAAATTGCTGGACTCAGTAAATGGAATTGAAGAACATTGTTGTAAAGGGCTGATTGCCTTGACAGAAGAAGATCAGTGCCATTATCAGCCTGGACCTAGTAAGGTAAAAAATTCTTCAATAGATTCAGATTACTATACTAGTTCAGAATCAGAATCATCTGCATAAGGAGATGTAGATGAATCTGAATCTGAAGGAGATGTTCATCAACTTATTGATGAATATGGCGATTTGCTGCAAGCACTTAAGAAAAGCAAAATCCTTAACAAAGCACAGGCTAAGAAAATTACTGCTCTTAAGCTGGCTGCATTAGATTCAGATAAAATGTTAGATCTAAAGATGAATGAAGTAGCTAAACTGAAAAACATAACTGTTATTCAGATGGGTACTATTACATTCAAGAATGATCAAATCAAAAGTCTGGAAGTCAAACTTCAGAAGTAAAAGGATCTGGTGGCTAAGTTCTCTAAGACAAAATCAGTCTTACCCTTAATTGATGACTTTATTCCCAAAAAGGGTAAGACAGGATTGGGCTTTGAGGGAAATGCAAGGGATGCCATTTCCAAAAGAAAAGGTAAAGGCCCAGTACAGCCTCTAGCCTTCAAACCCCTCATTTCCTTCAGAAAAATGTGGCAGCCAAGTAATAGATATGATCATGATATCATACATGGTTATGGTAAGCCAGATATTCTGAATGACAAGGGTGTAGCTCCAGCACTCAAGCAAAGAACCACTGTACCAACAGTGTTAAGAATAGCTGACAGCAATGCTGTTAAAACTGTACCTAAAAAGTGGTATAATAGATATAGTGTTGGTATTGTGGTAAGATAGGGCATTATGCCATGGATTGCTGAAACAACACCAGTATCAGGAAGAATGCCAGCTTACCTGTGAGGAAGACTGCTGGTAAGAATATCAAGTTTCTATTTCACTTGAACCTAGAACCCAATAAACATTGGGGTTCTAAGGTAAATTAATTTTATTTGCTGCAGGTGGGTCTAAGTTGTCATACCCCTATATGGTACTTGGACAGTGGATGTTCCAGGAACATGACTGGAACAAGAAGGATGTTGAAGGACTATACTCCCATAGAGAATGGACCCAAAGTGATCTTTGGTGGATCATAAAAAGGGGTCATAAAAGGGTTTAGTAATATTTCTTCTAGTTCTATAACAATCACTCAAGTGGCTTGTATAAAAGGTTTGAAAGATAACTTGATAAGCATAAGTCAGCTGAGTGATCTTGGGTATGACATTTCATTTATTAAGAATGGGTGTCAGATCAAAAGGACAAGTGATCAGAAGGTGATCTCAGTATGTTTATTGTTTAAATTTTAATTATGAAAACATGAACTCTCATGTATGTTTAGTTGTAGGTGAGAAAGTATCTCAGTGTGTCCAATGGCACAAGAGGCTAGCTCATCTGAGCTATAAGACTATACGACAACTCTATAGTTTATAGTTAGTGAGGAATGGTCCTCAATTTAAGTTCATAAAAGAGGGTATATGTTTAGCTTGTCTAAAAGGCAAGCAGACCAAATCCTCTTTTCATAGTCTTGATACCAAAGACTCTGTGAGGTGTTTGTACCTCTTGCATATGGATCTATTTGGTCCTATGCTAGTTCATAGTCTAGGGAGGAAAGTCTATACTTTTGTGGTAGTAGATGACTATTCTAGATCTACATGGGTTTTCTTTTTGAGGCAGAAATCTGAAACCCCTACTGTCTTTAATAACTTTGTTAAACAAATTTAGAATGAATTTAACAATTCAGTGGTCAAAATCAGAAGTGACCATGTAACTGAATTTCAGTCTGAGTGTATGACAAGGTTTTGTGAAGAACTAGGGATTCATCAGGAATTCTCCTCACCTAGAACACCTCAGCAAAATGGAATTGCTGAAAGAAAGAATAGAACTCTCATTGATGCTGGTAAAACTCTACTTAGTGACACTTCACTCCCAGAATATTTCTGGGCTGAGGCAGAAAATACTGCTTGTCATGTTCTCAATAGAGCATCTATAACTAAGAACCATAAAAAGACTCTCTATGAGATTATGAAGGGAAGAAAACCAAACATATCCTACTTTAGGATCTTTGGTAGCAGGTGTTATGTGCTTAACACTAGCAAGCCTCACCTAACTAAGTTTGCTGCCAAATCCCAAGATGAGATATTTTTTCGGTACAACAATAACAGTAAGACATATAGGGTCTACAACTTGACTACACAAGTTATAGAAGAATCTGTTCATGTAGTGTTTGATGAATCTGAGCAAATTAACTGTGAGTTGTCTAGCAATCCTTGTAGCTCAACAGGTTTAAAAGAAAGGTTGGACATGCTGACCATTAATGAAGATCAAACTACAAGGCAGGATGTGGAAAATGATGGTTGCTGTCCAGGGGGAGTACAAGGTCCACAAGCTGACATTGAAGACAATGAAGTTTAGCATGGTGAAGAAATTGAAGAAGTTCAAATTTCTGATAGAATGCCTCCAGCAATAAGGAATCTAAAGGATCATCCTGTACGCCAAATCATTGGTAATCCCAGATATGGTGTGCAAACCAGAAGCAAACACATGAACACAGTACTTTGCTCAAGTTTCCTGTGATAGTTGGAACCAAAAAGATTTGAAGAAGCCATACAGGACTCTAACTGGATTGATGCAGTGCAGGAGGAGATGAATCAATTCAGAAGGTGTAAAGTATGGGAGCTGGTTCCAAAACCAAAGGATCATAACATTATTGAGACTAAGTGGATCTATAGGAACAAACTGGATGAAAATGGCATAATAGTGAAGAACAAAGCAAGACTGGTTGCCAAAGGTTATAGACAGGAAGAGGGCATTGAATTTGATCAGACCTTTGCCCCAGTGGCAAGGTTGGAAGCAATAAGGCTATTCCTTGCCTTTGCTGCTTTCCAAGGTTTCAAAGTATACCAAATGGATGTCAAGTCAGCTTTCCTAAATGGTAATTTGAAAGAAGAAGTTTATGTTCATTAGCCCTCAGGTTTTGTTGATCCACTTTATCCTGATTTTATTTATAGACTTTAGAAAGCCTTATATGGTTTGAAACAAGTCCTTAGGGCTTGGTATGAAACATTGTCTAGTTTCCTCATTGAAAATAAATTTTCAAGGTGGAAAATAGACAAGACTATATTCCTTAGGGAGTCAAAGGGCAAGATGATCCTAGTACAGATTTATGTTGATGACATAATCTTTGGATCTACAGAAAACAACCTTTGTAGGAAGTTTGCAAAACTTATGCAAGGGAAGTTTGAGATGAGCAGTATGGGTGAGCTCAAATTCTTCTTGGGACTCCAAGTAAGACAGACTGATGATGGCTTGTCCATTTCACAGTCTAAGTTCACCAAGGAGTTAATTAAGAAATATGGTATGGAGTCATCCACCACCATGAGAACTCCAATGGGGACAAGTATTCCTTGAGGCAAAGATGATGAAGGAAAACCTATAGATGAGTCTTTGTATAGAGGGATAATTGGCTCCCTCCTATACTTAACTTCCAGTAGACCAGACATTATGTATGATACATGTGTATGTGTTAGGTACCAAGAAAGCCCTAAAGAATCTCATTATACTGCAGTCCAAAGAATATTGAGATATCTTAAGGGCACACCTAATCTTGGTCTTTGGTACCCTAAGAATAGAGACTTTCTACTAACTGGTTTTTCAGATGCAAACTTTGCAGGTTGCAAAGAATATAGAAAGAGCACCACTGGTACATGTCAGTTTCTAGGTGGTAGATTGGTATCATGGTGCAGTGAGAAGTGTCTAGTGTGGCAATTTTCACTACAGAGTCTGAGTATATTGCTGCAGGCAGCTGTTGTGCTTAGCTTTTATAGATTCAACATCAACTTGAAGACTGTGGTCTCAAGGTAAGTAGAACTCCACTATTTTGTGATTCTACAAGTGCAATATCTATTGCTAAAAACCCTGTATCACATAGTAGAACAAAGCATATAGAAATTAAATTTCAATTCATTAAAGAGCATGTTGAAAAAGAAGATATTAGATTGGAATTTGTCACCACTAATAATCAAATTGCTGACATGTTTACTAAACCACTAGATGAAACTAAATTCAATTATTTCAAAATTGAATTAGGCATGTTAAAACTAGAGTAACTTAGTAATTCTGGCTAAGTAAGTCAATGTTGACATATAGTAGTGTATGTCGACACAAAAGGAAATCTTTGTCGACATATAGTAGTTTGTGTCGACACATAAGGTAAGTTGTGTTGACACAACAAAATAGTGTTGAGATAGTGGTGTTGACACTCAGAGGTTGGTGTCGACACATAGAAGTTCTATCATTTAGATAGTTGTGTCGACACATACAAAAGTCTGTGTTGACATACATATATTAAAGTCGACTATTAAGAATTCTGTGTCGACACATCACAAACTCTGTCGACACATAGTGTTGTCTGACTTTGTGGAGACGATTGAAGTCTGTGTCGACACAATCTCTACAGTGTCGACACATTAAGTATCTGTTACCCCGCCTTTTGACTTTCTGTGTTAACAAACATATAAATAGGTCACAGAACAACTTTGTCGACTAAGCTCTCAACATTTTCAAGATCAAATCTTTGAGTCGACAAACCTTAATCTCTCTTCTCCTCAAATTTCTCGTCACCAATGGCGCCAAAGTTGGAGACCAACATCAACGAAGGCTATGAGTTAGTTCGCAATGCTTTTGAAAGTGCAGTGACTGAATTTAGAGATGTGATAACCCTAATCCCAGAAAATGGTTTAGAATATCTAGTCTCCGAACCTACCAAGATCTGGAGGACAGAAATTCTTGAATTCTATACAAAAGCAACCTTGGATTCAACTGGATTGAAGATTAGGTCATCAATTCAAGGAAGCAAGGTGAAACTTACCGAAAAGCGTCTGAGGAAAACACTCAAATTGCCAAGGAATCAGGAAGATGATGAAGTTACATCTTTAATGACAAATGAAGCTCTTCAATGTTGTGGCCTAGATCCCGCCACTAAGATTGAATCATCAATGCAAAGGAAAGGAATGAACTCACAAGGAAAATTTCTCTCAGAGATTGTGGGAAAAGTAATTCTCTGCAAACTAGGTGGACATGATAGGATCTCAGCCTATATGTTCAGCTTGATGACCAGAATTATTTTTAGAATAAAAACTAACTAGTATGCAGTGATTTTTGACAAGATTAAGGAAAGCCTGAAGAAACCTAATCTAGGTAGAATTCTGAGTCTATATCTGGCAATAAATATTCCTGAAGTGCTGAACCACACTACTGGATCTAGAATAAATTACATGAGAAGGATGGATATGAAATTACTATCCAGGTGGGAAAGAGTTTTGACAAAAGATGGTTCTACGCCATAGAAACAACCACCACTGCAAAAGAAAAAGACAACCCTCAGGAAGCCTGAATCTTCTAGTGATTCAGAAGAACAAGTAATCTTCAGTTCAGATGAGGACCAACAAGAATCTACAAGGAAATCATCTACTCCTAAGAATGTAGATGACAGTCAGATACAGGGGGAGTATATTCCAGAAAACACCATCCCACTGGATCAAGTTCAGGATGTGCCTCCTCTAGGGGGAGCCAATGAAATTTCCCCAGTTCAACAAGAGGTCTTGCCTCCAGAAAGTGATCCTGAGCAAGAGCAAGCTGCCTTAGAGAGTGAAACAGCCACTCAAACAATTCTTGAGGTAATAAATGATATTAAACAAACTATACTAGATACCGAGCCAAATACACTAACTGTGCTTCTAACTAATGGTAAAAAGACACACCATGACAACATCCCTGCACAGGATGTATCTATGGATAATACATCTGCATTAGATGATACTCCATTTAATGTTCAAGATACAGATATTCCTCCAGTTCAACTGCAACAAGAATTTACTTTTGAGGAATTATTCCCTGATTTACAAGAAGTAAGAACTAAGGAAGTAGTGCCAAGAACTGAGGGGGAGGAGCCAGGGACTCAGGGGGAGTTGCCAAGAGCTGATAAGGAGCTGCCCTCAAGTCCAAAGGACACAGTGAATCTTGAAAGTTCTTATGAATCTGATGATGGAGAAGCACTAAGAGTGAAGAAGAGAAAACTGATGGTTTACAAGAAGAAAAGCTCAAATTATAAGAAAGCTTTACAGACTGACTCACAACCCTCAGCACCAAGAGTTGATATCAGTTCACTGTTGGTTGCTCTACAAATTAAAATGGATGAGCAAAGAGCATCCATGGAGAAATATATGGATGAAAGCCATAAGGACCTTCAATTCACTCTGTCTCAAGACATAAAATCAATCAGATTTGAAGTTAACCAGAATAAGAAAGAGATGACAGATTGCTTCCATAAAGGAGGTAATGTTGTAGTTTATCTGGCCAAACAACAACAAGAGGCAAGGACACAGATTGATGATATAGTGGTCAAGCAAGGATATGTCCTAGAAAATCAAATTGGGATGAATGATAATCTTACTGAATCACATAATGTGATTTTTACCGAGTTAAAGTATAATGCAACTGCATTAACTGAGGAAAGGGCTAAAGAAAAGTCAGAGTTTGATAAGAAACTTCAAGAAGATTTAGCCACTTTCCAATCAGCCATTTAAGCCTCTCAGAAGATTATATCTGCTCAGCTACAAAAGTTTAAAGCTTATTATAAAGAAGGAACCAATTATCTACTTAATCAGATCAGGTTCCATAAAGATGACTTAAGAGATCATATTGGGAGAGAAGTCATAAAGGGGGAGAGGGTGATAGTCAATGCTTGCCCAGAGCATGCTAAATGGATAATAAATGTTGTTAGAACAACTCTGGGATATCCACCCCGATGTGATGATGATAATACAGCTGAGTCAGGTATACAAGCTACAGAAATTGAAGGGGTCCGTAGGAGGTAGCTCAAATCATATACCCCCCTTTTAATTTTGAAGGAATTCAACACCTTGTTCAACAGATGTATAGCCCTCAGGAGGCTACTAAGAATGTTATAATTGAGTAAGTTGAAATGTCAGAGGCAGCACTGAATAAAGAGCAAGAAGCTCAACTATCAAAGAAAAGGTTTAGAGAGCAGGCTAAACTGAAGCCTGATTTTGAAAGATGGAGCCCAACTTCTAGAAATATAATACTCACTGCCTGACAAGCTGTCAAAGACAAAATTCATGATAGAGGCAAGTGGTATTCTGAAGTTGAATGGAACAAATATCAGTAGAGACAAGATGTGATACATCAATTCAGAAGGGATCACAAGGCTGGGAAAATACCTGCTATAGCTATAGAGCCCAGTAAATACTTTCCCAAGCCTTATCACTATTTTGAAAGGCAAAAAGTTAAGGCTAAAGAACTTAAGAATAAGTATCTCAAAGGCAAGAAGCCAGCTGAAGATACTGAAGCTCCAGTACAAGCAAGGATCCAGTCTAGAAAAGGCATAGTGATCAAGGAGCCTGATCAGCCTTAGGATAGATTGGCTACATTATAGAACATTGTAATCTTCAGTTTTAAACTCCATGTAATCTGTTGTCAATTAACTTTTGTGAAGTTTAAACAAAACAATGATTCATGCTTGTTATGTTTGTATCACATTCTATAATGATATTATTTACTCGTTTTGTTTATATGTTTCCCTGCAATTGAATGTTTTTTTATATATCATATTATTAATTTTATTATAAGTGATGTTGATCGTTGACTAAGTGTTATGACTTCTCCAAATATGGGGAGATTGTTGGGTATATTGGAAAATGTGTACCATATTTGGAGAAGCTTCGCCTAACTCAATGTTATGCATCAAGTTGTATTTGATGTTGTGTCGAGTTACCATGTGCAGGTTAAGTAAATGTGAAGGAAAATTCTCTAAGTACAAGTGTCGACACTTGAAAATGGTTGTGTCGACACCAAGGGCCAGATTGTATCGACACCCAGAATTTGTGTTGACACACAGAAAATCTGTCGAAGCCGTTGTGTCGACACCAAGGGCCAGATTGTGTCGACATCCAGAATTTGTGTTGACACACAAAAAATCTGTCGACAATGCTGTGTCGACAATAAGGGCCAGATTATGTCGACATTATGAGGAGTTGTGTCGACACACAGAGAAGCTGTCGACACATTCCAGAATTCTGTCTACAACGACTGTGTCGACATACAGAACTTGTGTTGACACACACCAGAATACTGTCGACACCAACTTTGTCAAGACAAGGAGTGTTTGTGTCTACACACAGAACTTTTGTCGACACATTCCACAGAAGCTGTGTCGAGAAGTATAAGTGAAGCTGTGTCGACAACAACAAGACTTATGTCGACACATGGACTATATGTGTCGACACATATGAAGTATTCAGTCGACATTCCCTACTGCTGAGTCAAAGTCCAATGAAGGCTGAAGTAATAGAACTGGAGACTTGATAGCTGTCATTACTGACATTACTGTCACATCTGTCAGAAGTGTCAGAAGACTGTTTGAAACCGGAACAGCCGGTTACCATGGATGAAGCCTATATATAGATATGCTCTCTCAATAATCGAACAACTACAAGAACAACAGATACAGAACAGAGAGAAGTTATTCAAGCCAATCAACTATAATCTCTGAAAGATTGAAAATCCAGAAGAAGAGAAAGAAACAGTCAACAGATTGTAGAGAGAGAAAAACAAGAAGGGGAGAAGTTCTCATCCAGTGAAGGCAAATTCTGAACAGTCTGCCTGAAGAATTCAGATCAAGTCTGAAGAAGAATTCAGATTAATTTCTGAAGGAAGTGATTGAAGATCAACTCCAACATCAAGAAGATCAACCCTACTTTGTTCAGATTCAAGAAGCTTTGAAGAAAGTTAAGACAGGTTGATCCTTAAGAAATCAGTTCTATCAAGAACTGATCAAGAAGCCTTCACCCAATTCTCTCTCCATCTGATTGAAGATATCAACATCTTTTCATCATTAATTTTTGTAGGATCTGTAATAGATCTGAGTGTAGGAGATTTACATCTCTGAGTTGTAAGCCTAAATTATAAAGGCTGAAGTAGTGCTGAGTTCCTGAGGTACGGGAATCTGTTACCTGAGTTGTAGGCCTGTGAAAGAGGCTGAGGTAGGGCTTTTGCCTGAGTTGTAGGAGTGGGGTGTCACTCTAAGTTATAGGCCTGTGGAAGAGGCTGAGGTAGGGCTTGTGCCTGAGTTATAGGAGTGTGGATTCACTTTGAGTTGTAGGAACCAGTCTTGGTTCTGAGCTGTAAGATCTGCGGATCTGAGAAGAAGGAAGGAAGTTAGGCCGAATTTAGTACACTGCTAGATATTTGAAGGGGGAAAGTGGATGTACCCATAATTTGGGGAATAACTATAAAACTGGTGTGCAATCTGTGAATGTTGTGTATGTGAATGCTGTGTTGTATTTTCTGCTGAATACATTGCTAAACTAGAAAGAATTATTTGCCTAAGTCAGAAAAAGAATTGAACCTATTCACCCCCCCCCCTCTAGGTGTTTAGAACATCTTGAAACCAATTCTTTCAGTAGCCTAGACCTCTTTGGCTCACCCTCCAATAGAAAAAAAATACCTTTTCTTCAGCGGATATGCCAGATTATGAGGACCCATTCTGTGATGCCTTGGTGATCCAGACGACAGTAGAAAACTTCACGGTCTCCAAGATCCTGGTGGACAACGGGAGCTCTGTGAACATGATCTTCAAGAAGGCCTTCAACGTGATGCAGGTCGAGGCCAAGAGGGTTTTAGCTATGGACGGTTCGTTATTTGGTTTCTCATGGAAAGGAAGGAAGTAGAAGGAGGAGTAGGGCTGCATGTGAAGCTAGGGGGCGTGTCACAGAACTGCAGGTTCGTGATCGTGGACGCCTTGAGCAGCTGATGAGTTGTAAATATACTTATTTTTTATGTACATTATTTAAAAATATTTTGTTTTCTTTTGTTGTTTTTAGTTAAATTTCTTAAATAAAATTCTCCTTTTAGTGTAATTATTTTGCTAACTTAACTTATTTTATTTTTCAGAAAAAATACAAAAAATCTGACAAAAACAGTAAGTACACGGTCATGTACTTACTGGTCACGCCCGTGTCCAGGGCGTGACATTCCAATTTCCCATGAAATCAGCGAATTAGAAAAAAAATCATGTGACATGCCTGGCCACACGCCCGTGTCCAATGACATGCCCCGTGTTCCCATACCGTGTCACCGCGCTCGACGTTTTGCGCTCGATGTTCGTCGTTACTCCCCGACACGCCCATGTAAAGAAGCCACACGGGCGTGTACTCCTCCACCTGGCCCGACAAACCACCGCCGACAACTTTTTGACGCAAACGAAACCAAGTTCAACCTCCCCGACACGCCAACCGTCACGCCCGTGACCAGGGGCATGACTTCCACGTGGACCTCCCGAAGTCAACAATGCCGTCAAATCGCCGAAATCAGATGATGAATATTACCGACACGCCCACTGTCACGCACGTGACCAGGGGCGCAACCGCCGCGTTTTGAGCCGCAAAGTCAAATCTCCAATCAATTCACGACCGCCATATGTACAGTGTCGACACCCCCCCTGACACGCCCGTGTCAGAGCGCGTGTTCCATGAAACGTTTGTCTATAAATTGACAGCTTCTGTTTGAGCTGCTGTTCCCTTTTTTCTGAACCATTTTTCTTAGGGCTTTCTATTAGGTTCTTCCAAATGCTATGTAAAGTTATTTTCTCCCCCCTCTCCTTTATTTTTAGCTTTGTAATCTCCTATTTAGTTCAATAAAATTTGAAGATTTTCTCATTTACATAGTTATGGACTTCATCTATATGCAATCTCTTAAGCAATCTTATTTGTTATGTTTTGTTTTACCTATTTTTTCGCATCTTTATAACGGGTGTGCGCGTATATGAGTTTAGTTTTATGCATAAGTAGAGTTCATAAATTTCATAGTTTAGTTTTTTTTTCGTTCTTATATTCATTCTTATGAGTTTATAGAGATGCCTTAAAAATTATTTTGTTTTTCTTTAACTTAGTTTGTTATTAGGATGTAAAATTTTTTGTTCTTTTCTGCGTTATTTCCACATTTTAAGCTCTTTTATAACCACATAAGAATGAAAACGTTCTCATTTTAATTTTTCAAGTATTTCCATTTTTGCTTTTATTTTCAAAAACTTTTGCCCGTTTAATTTTTTATTTTCTCTTTTTATTCATTTCTACCGCATTCTGGCGATAGAAATGTAATCGTTTTAATTTTTCAAGCACATCCTTTTTGCGCTTTATTTTCAAAAACTTTTTTGCTCCTTTTATTTTTCTAACTTCATTTTATTCATTTCTACCGCATTCTAGCGGTAGAAATGTAATCGTTTTAATTTTTCGAGCACTTGCACTTTACGTTTATTTGCAAACTTTTTTGCTACTTTAAATTTTATTTTCCCTTTTTATGCATTTCTACCACATTCTAGCGGTAGAAATGTAGTTGTTTTAATTTTTAAAGCACTTAGTTTTTCTTAATTTTTGTACGTGTGCGTACGTGTATGAGTTTGTTTTTATAGCTTTATTTTAATTCTGTTGAGTGTGTGTGTGTGTATTGCATTTATTTTCGCCTACTCGTTAAGGGTTAAATGACGTGCATTAATTTCCTGCCTACTCGTTTGATTAGGACTTGTATGTGTGCATTTTCATTTCTGTAGTGTGTGTGCCTATTTCAATTCCAGTAGAGTGTGTTTAATTTCTGTAGAGTGAGTGAGTGTGTTGTATTTATTTCCGCCTACTCGCTAGGAGTTAAATGGCAGGACTTTATTTACCGCCTATGCATTTGAGTTAAATGGCAGGTCTTTATTTTTCTGTAATTATTTAAGTAGTACTTGTACTAGCATTTATTTTCGCCTACTCGCTGGGAGTTAAATGACAGGTATTTATTTTCTCCCACTCATTTGAGTAGGATTTGTGTGCGTGCGTTTTAATTTTCAGTTCAGTGCGTGCGTGGATGCATTTATTTTCTCCTACTCATTTTAGTAGTACTCGCTTTATTTTGTCTCGCCCACTCGTTTGAGAGGGGACTAGCACTTTTACTGCTTTCATTTCAGTCCTACTTGTTTGAGTTGAACTTGCAATTTACTGCTTTCCTTTACAGCTTTCCTTTTTTGCTTTCATTTACTGCTTTATTTATTGTTTTTCCCGCAAGCCGTCCCCATTCCGATGAGTTGCTAACTGTTCTTAGCCCTCAGTATCGAAGAGCATTGGGACAAATAAAATTGCTTTAAATAATAAGAGGTCCTGATTTTCTAATTAATAAAAATTAACTTAAGGTTTGCCCGGGGTTTACGACGCATAAAACCACATAATCGATGTGTGGTCTCTATTTCCGTAGTCCATACGCTAGCTAGACGAGAGGCCATGCATATGGACTGATCGCCCCTGGTAAAGAGAGTTCCGCACTAACCCTCGAGAGAGGAGGCGCACAAACTCTACTGGATTGGGTTCCCCACCCAATAGCGGGGTTCTTAGCGTAATGCGGGCATTAAGAGGAATCCTTCGTCGGATGAGAGGCCGGTCGAATAGTCTTAGCGTTCAGGTGAGCGATATTCCTATAACTAGGTGAGCTCATTTTAGTGGAACCTCCACGGCCAAGTCTCCGCCTTAATTAATTTGAAACTTAGGATCTCTTTTTATTAAAAGTATATTTTAGTTCAAATTTAATTCAGTGCCATCGAGCTAAGCTCTTCATCAGCTCCACCTTTTGAATTGCTTTTATTTTCTGCCTTTTTTTAGTATATATAAAAAATATAACCCGAGAAGTTAATTATCGGTAAAATAATAGTCCCCTCCAGGGAAGAGTAGGAATAATCGAACCGACCCCGAGAACAATACGACCTCGATATTTCACACCGGAATATCCTTTACTACACACGATAGGTGCACTTTCCTCCTTTTGTTAAAACTCGACTCAACTATTTTATATCCAAATAATAAATTCGTGTGCCTCGTTTTATAAATAAAACCAAATTCGCTTTTCTAAATAAAACTTCCCGCGGCGCCGCGAGCTCGTAATAATATTTGGAGTTTTAACCAGCATCAGTAGCTATAGCGCCATCTTTTGACGCCCCCTCATCAGCACCTTTCGCTGTGTCCCCTCCTCGTTTCACCAATGCCTCAAGTTCAACAACGGGGGGTGCAGGTTAGGGTCAGGGGGGACTCGAAGGTGGCAAGACAATGCTACGTGATGGCGGTCAACACCATATCTTGGATGGCAGAGGAGGAAGAGTTGGAGCGGGAGATGGCAAAGTGGGAAGAGGTTGTTGGAGAAGAGGAGGTGAGCCTAGAGGAGGCGAGGGAGGAGATTGAGGAGGTGCAAGGAGGAGGAGGTGTGCAGGAGGTCTAGAGGGACGAAGAGTTGGAGCCGCAAGGGGGTTGGCAGGTGGAAGGAGTAGGACAAGGAGTTGAGAGGGAGGCCCTGAGAGGCATGGAAGTTGAGCAGCAGCAGAGTGAGAGCCTAGGTGAGGCGATGGAATTCGAGGAAGTAGGAGGGGAGGAAGAGTACGGGCAAGAAGAGGGGGAAAGAGCCTGCTGGGAGCAGTCGTGGCTAGAGCCAGCTGGAGAAGTGGTGGAGATGGAAGTCTTCACCAGCGCCGACCAAGTGCAGAGGGTCCGGATCAGCGGGGGATTGAGTCCCGAGAAGCAGGAGCGAGTTCGGGCGTACATCCAGAGCAATGTCGACATCTTTGCTTGGAGCGCGGCTGGCATGCCGGGCATCGATGAAGATGTGGCTTGCCATCACCTGAACTTGGACTCCCGAACGCACCCCATTAGCCAGAAGATGAGGACCATCACTACCAAGCTGGAGGAGCGCATCCGAGAGGAGGTCAAGAAGCTTCTGGAGGCTGGCTTCATCTCAGAGATCCAGTATCCAAGCTGGATCTCTAATATGGTAATGGTGAAGAAAGGGGGAGGGAAATGGCACATGTGTATTGATTTTTCTTTATTAAATTAATCATGCCCAAAGGATTGCTACCCCCTGCCTCGAATCGATGCGCTGGTTGATTTAGCCGTTGGTTTTTCCATTATGAGTTTTTTGGATGCTTTTTCAGGTTACCACCAGATTCGAATGCACCCTCCTGATGTCAAGGACGTCTCCTCCATCACAAGGGAGGGATGTTTCAGCTATAAGATGATTCCCTTTGGGTTGAAAAATACAGGTACTACATACTAGCGCATGATGGATCGAGTCTTCCAGGGTCAGAGGGGGAGGAACCTGGAAGACTATGTTGATGATATGATGGTCAAGAGAAAATGTGTGGACTCGCACCTTTGAGACCTAGAGGAGACATTCGCCATCCTGTGGAAGTTCAAGATGATGCTGAACCCCTTGAAGTACGTATTCGGGGCGAACTGTTGGATGTTCCTTGGGCATATTCTGACCCCGGCAGGGGTGGAGCCTAACCCTGATAAGGTGAAAGCCATTCTAGAGATGGAGTCACCATGCAGCACCAAGGAGGTCCAACACTTGACAGACAAGCTGGCCGGGCTAAGCAGATTCCTCTTTAGGTCGGGAGAAAAATGCTTATCATTCTTCAAAGTGCTGATGGGTACTCAAAGGTTTGAGTGGGCTGTCGAATGTGAAGAAGCTTTTCAGATGCGGAAGAGGGAGCTCTCCCAGGCTCCTCTCCTTCAAATCCCAAAGGAGGGTGAGGACCTAGCCTTGTACCTCGGAGTAGGAGCAGAGGACGTGAGCTCGGTCCTGGTCAGGGAAGAGGGGAAGAAATAATTGCCAATCTACTATGTTAGCAGGATCCTGAAGAAGGCGGTGCTCTGCTACCCCATCTTGGAAAAGCTGGCATATGCTTTGATTGTTTCAGCTAGGAAGCTCCGGCCATACTTCCAAGTGCATTCGATCAGGGGGGTGATATACCATCCCCTTCGAAAGATTTTTGAGGGAGTGGAGCACTCGGGCAGGCTGGCCAAGTGGTCCATTGAATTAAGCGAGTTTGATATCTCCTTCGTGTCAAGGATCTCCATTAAGGCTCATGCGGTGGCTGACTTCTTGGAGGACTACGTTGTTGAGGTCGGAGGCGAGGATCCGTGGCCGTAGGAGGCGTGGAAGATAATGGTTGATGGGGCTCAGGAAAGCACTCCCTCGGAGCAGGGGTGGTATTGATAATCCCTCAGGGGGTCACAATAGAAAGAGCAGTGGTCTTACACTTTTCAGCAACTAACAATCAGGCGGAATAGGAGGCCGTGATAGCCAGCCTCCGTTTGGCAAAGGAACTAGAGATCCAGGATGTGGAGGCTTTTACGGACTCGATGGTGGTGGCATCATGGATCCGAGGGGAGTTCGAAGCTCGGGAGCCCACCCTTGTGAAGTACTTATCAAAGGTGAGGGCGATCATCGGAGGGTTCCGGACGTTCTCAATTCAACATGTTCCAAGGGAAGAAAGTATAGCTGCTGATCGATTGGCTAAGTTTAGACCTAGGGGAGGAGGGACTTTGACTGAGCTATTTCGACCGGCTACCGAGGAAGGAGAGTTGATGGAGTTGGATGGGCGACCCTCGTGGGTGGATCTATTGGTGGCCTTCCTAACCACCGATGAGCTTCCAGAGGGGACCAAGGATGGGAAAAGCTTCAGGCACAAGGAAGCTCACTACCCGATGCTGGAAGAAGGGTTGCATCGGAAGATGTTGTCAGGGCTCCTGGCAAGGTGTGTGACCGAGGATGAGGTCCCGAGGATCTTAGAGGAGGTACATTCAAGAGAGTGCGACAGTCACTCAGGGGGAAAGACGTTGGAAGCCAGGGTAGTGAGGCAAGGGTATTTTTGGCAAACCCCATGGAAGGATGCGGCTGAGTTTGCGAGGAGGTGCCATAAGTGTCAGCTATACGCCCCCCTCCAACTCTTGCCCGCTCAGAGACTCTGAAGCATCACGACACCATGGCCTTTCGCCATCTGGGGGATGGACTTGGTCGGAATTTTCCCTCCTGCTAGTGGGCAGAGGAGAATCCTCCTGGTCATGATTGATTATTTTTCAAAGTGGCTAGAGGTCAAGGCATTGGACAAGGTCACCTCACAGGTCATTCAGAATTTTGTCTGGGGGGAGATCATATGCAGGCACGGGCTCCCTCAGGCGATAGTGACAGACAATGGACCCCAGTTTGCCAGCGAAGAGTTCATCAACTTCTGCGCTCAGCTGTGGATATGTAACACCCCAAATATTTAAGAGAGGGTCGATTTGTGTTTATGGCAAATTTTGTTTGGTTTCTAGCAGGGGGAACACGGCCCGGGACACGGGCGTGTCCCCGGCCGTGTCAGGCTGGAGTCGACGACTTGGCCGCGGTGTCGACACTTTGCGCTCGACGATGTGTCGAGATAGGGCACACGGCCTGCGACACGGGCGTGTCGCAGGACGTGTCGAGCCCGTGTCAACACTCGACCCGGGGTATCGAAATTTTTTATTCGCTCGACGAAGTGTCGAGACAAGGCACACGGACTAGGACACGGGCATGTCCAAGGCCGTGTGGGTCTGTCGACGAACTTCAGTTGACGATATTCAATCGACGAGTGTTGAGTGTCGAGACTAGGGCACACGGCCTGTGAAACGGGCGTGTCACAGGGCGTGTTCCGCTTGGTCGACGATCTTCGCTCGACGTTTTTCCGTGGTGTCGACACAAAGGCTGTCGACAAGTGTCGAGACTTGGCACATGGATTGGGACACAGGCGTGTCCCAGGCCATGTCTTTTCTCGGGTTGTTTTGGGATTGTGTCGCTGGAGGCACACGGCCGATCCCACGGCCATGTCAGCTGGGACACGGGCGTGTCGGGTCGAACACGGGCGTGTCGAATGCCCGTGTGTTGTTCCAGGCGCGTCGATTTGTGACAGAGAATGAGGGACACGGCCCTAGACACGGGCGTGTGCCAGGCCGTGTTCGGCCCAGGTATTTTATTTTTCAGACGGATCGTGGCCATTCCTTCCCCTATTTTGGGATCTGATGGTTCAGGTCTGCTCTTGGGAAGTTAATTCCGTGAATAGGGTTGGAAACCCTCATTATTTTCCAAGCTTTCTATTACTAAAATCTAGAGAGAAGGGAGAGCAAGGAAGAAGGTGAAGGAGGGTTTGGGCTATAGGAGAAGCTTCGGTGCTCCAAATCGTGAGCCGAGTCCAGATCCGTGGAGGCTAGATCGTTGCGAAGGTTTTCATCCGGCTATTTTGCCATGGCAAGGAAGAGGATTCGGAAGGTAATGACACTTCTCCTCTCGGTCTTAGGATGCATGTCTTAGCATCATTTCTTTTCTAGTTTTGGGCACCAAACACTCAAATGAGAGGGGTTTTGGGGCGCCAAGGTTCAAGAGGAACCTCCGGGTCGATTAAGTCCGTCCCCGGCATGATTTTCATTAGAGATCCGCTCCGTTAGTGGATTAGGCATGGTGGATAAAGCCGTAGTCGCGACTGTTAGTCCGACTCAGTGATGTTGCATACGAACGTTAAGGATTCGTAGAGTTTCCGTTGCGGCAAGATGTCGTTTGTGGTGTGGTGATGTTTTCCCCCTTTTCTCGAGTGAGTACGTGTAGTCGGTACCGGACAAGGTTAGCTCCTCGTGGCGGTAGATGGTTTCCTTGGTGGACAAGGTTAGCTTCACATGAGTTGTAGATGTTTCCTTGGTGCGGGGGAACGCTGCAGTACAAATGAGGGACTAGGGTGGAATTGTCTTGGTTTGTGATGTGCCAAGGCGAGGCTATATCTCCGTGGTCGGCTGGTTATCCCGTGACGTTCACGTCATGTGTGGAGAGTGTCCCGGCGAGACTAGTCCCCTTCTGTGAGACTGACAAGAATGCCAAGCATGGTGGCAAGCCCGGGCAATGAGTCCATGAGCGGGTGGGGTCCGGCAAGGCTTCTTAGAATCGATCAGTTTGTGTTTGTTGGAATCCTGACAAGAGACGTCAGAGCTTGCAGGCAAGCCCGGGTCTAAGACCTTGAGCTGGTGGGGCCTTTGCAAGAGTTCCATGTGGCGGCCTGTGTGCCGTTGGGGGAAATGGAGTTACCCCCCTTTGTTTGCAGCTTTATGCCAATGGGGAATCGATGAGTACCCATATGATGTGATGATGTGCTAGATGCATATGAGATAGGGTGCCATGGGTGAAACACGGGTTATTGCATACATGATTGCATAAATAGGCCCTTTTTATTATATGCTCAACCAGTAGAGAACATGTATGATGGGTGTGACATCCAAGCCTGTTTCTGTAGTTTCTTTTCTTGCTTATGATTATTGTATACGAAGTGCTAACTTGCATGTTGGAGGGGTACCTCGGGGTCCGTTAGGGGCGGCCGGGAGGAGATGTGTTGTTACGCAGTTTGAGGTCAGCCTTTGCTGACCCACGTTACTAATAAATTTTACAGGGCAAGGATCGCATGCAGGAGCTAGCTCGCCGGCCAGAAAGGCCTAATCTTCATGAAGTGCTTTTCTCTTTGGTAGCTCTACTTATATGATGTTGTATGTTTGAGATTCATGTTGTCCGGCTTGCATGCCGAGGTAGACTAGGAGTGCTATGCACTTTCTTGACTATTGTATTATTTGAGTTTAAACACTTGTTGTAAGGCCATAAGGCCATTGTTATTACTCTTCTTGTAGTGGATAACTGCTAGTCTTGTTTGTGTTTCCGCTGTTTTGTGCAAAGAGTTTTGAGTATGGGTAGTTATATCATCTTATAATACTAAAGTTGTGGCGTCCGTATATTGTGGGGCCCCGGCCGGACCTATATTATACGGTCATTACAGGGGAGGTGTTACAATTTGGTATCAAAGCGAGGTTTGATTCAAGGTCAATGCGTAGAGAAGTTATCCACATAAGAGTAACGCGGGACCAAGAGTGTCCTTATGTTTAAGTCTTGAGATTAGAGACTGATTCCTTGTTTCTTCTTTTCTTGAAGAGTGCAAGCAACGAGGCGGGTACGTCGAGAGCAAGAGAGGAACTCTCGGCGAGCAGTGCCACTGCTCCAGGTCTTTTGGGCACGGGTGTTAACCCGGCCGATTTCTGCCACATGCTTGCAGAAGCGATGGTGGCGGCCCAAGCTACAGCGGCAGCTCAGGTAGCAACCCCTGCTACACTGGATACGACGACGGCCGTGCCAGGAGGAGAAGCCAGGCGAGTGGAGCCTTTGGCGGAAAGGGTGGTTGTCGGACATGGAGACCGACACATGAAGTATTTCTTGAGCTTCCATCCCCCGTCATTCAAGGTAGTTGGTACGCCAACGGATGCAGAGGACTGGTGGGTTCGCATTCAAGAGCTTTTGAGGGCGGCAGAGACGCCAGAAGAAAATAAAGCTGAGTATGCGGCTTTCATGTTGGAAGGAGACGCCAAGTTGTGGTGGGTGAGCCATAGCGGCCGCCAGTTCCCTGGACGCACCCCGTCGGTGGAAGAGTTTGGGGATGCTTTTCTAAAGAGGTACATTCCCGTTTCTACATGGTTGGCACTTCAGAGGAAGTTCCTGCACTTAATGCAGCGGGACAAGACGGTGGATGAGTATGTGCAGGAGTTCAACCGTTTGGGTCGTTACGCGGGAACGACGATGGCAGATGATGTAGAGAGGGATAATTTCTTCTATCAGGGGCTGAGGGAGAACCTGAGACAACCCCTCATTTCCATGAAGAGAGCTGCTTTCAATGAGTTGGTTGAGGCTGCCAGGATGTTGCAGAGTGATCTGGAGCGAACCCAGCGTCGTAAGGGTTTCACTCCCAAGTAAGGGGAAGGGAAGCCTTCCCAATCCCATGGAAAGTCTGAAGTGAGTAGGTGGAGGAATAAGCTTCACACATCCAGGTCCGGCGAGAAGAGCAAGTGGACGCCTGGAGGTTATCACTCTAGGGGACCGCCGACGTGCAACAACTGTGGTAAGGTGGGGCACATAGCTCGTGTTTGTCCCCAAGGAGGAGCGGGGCAAGAGGCAAGGCAGGAGCAGACTGTGCGCTCCGGCCCTAGTGCTGCGGAGAAAGGGAAGATGGCGGAGTCGAGCGCTTCTCGGTTCCAACCGGTCCAATCAAGGGCTTACAACCTTGGTCAGCAAGAAGCGATCTGCCAAACCGATGTGGTGATAGGTATGAAGAAAATTTAAGTTGAAATTTTGTGCTTCATACTTTTAGACCCTTTTTGGTGTGATGTATATGTTGTAGGCTTCGTTTTAGTTTCCGGATACCCCACTAGGGTATTGTTTGATACGGGAGCATCGCACTCCTTTCTTGCGGAGAGCTTCATCCAGAGAATAGGAGTTGAGTCTTTCTCGGCGGACGCAGAGTTGAAAGTGCGCATGCCCAATGGGTCATCCATGACCACTGGGGCCAAAGGGCGCATCTGTTGGGAGTTGGGCGGAGTTGACTTCGTCTTGGTAGCAGCGATTTTACCATTGCTGGAGTTCGATGTCATTTTGGGCATGGACTGGCTTGCAGATCAGCGCGCCAGTATTGACTGCCTATCTAAGGTAGTGACCCTAAGGAGCAAAGGGCAGGCGGAGGTCAAATTTGAGGGCCTTTGTGGAGTGGCATGTTCCCTGATTTCGGCCATGTAGTTGATGCGGGCAGTTAACCAGGGTGGTGTAGCGCTTGTAGCGTTATTGGAGGTTCGTCTCTCCCAGCTGTCTATTGAGGAAGTGCCCGTAATGGCAGAGTTCAAGGATGTGTTTCCGGATGAACTTCTTGGAGCGCCTCCTCGGCGAGAGATCGACTTCTCGATCGAGTTAGTGCCGGAGGCTAGGCCGGTGTCACGTCCTCCGTTTAGGATGACACCAAAGGAGTTGGCAGAACTCAAGGTACAGTTGCAGGAACTGTTGGAGCAAGGGTATATTTGACCCAGTTCTTCACCGTGGAGCGCGCCGGTGTTGTTTGTAAAGAAGAAAGACGGTAGCATGCGACTATGCATAGACTACTGGGAGATGAATAAATTGACCGTCAAGAATAAGTATCTGATTCCTCGGATAGATGACTTGTTCGACCAATTGGTGGGGTCAGTGGTGTATTCAAAATTGGACTTGAAGTTAGGCTATTATCAGCTGCGAATTTGGGATGAGGACATACCCAAGACTGCCTTTAGTACAAGGTATGTACACTTTGAGTTTACGGTGATGCCGTTCGGACTGACGAACGCACCGTCTGTGTTCATGGATCTTATGAATCGAGTATTTCGGGAGTACTTGGATTCTTTTGTGGTTGTCTCCATCGATGACATCTCTGTGTATTCCAAATCCGAAGTGGAGCATGAGACCCACTTGAGGGTGGTCTTGCAAGTGTTGAGGGAGAATCAGTTGTATGCAAAGTTCTCCAAGTGCGAGTTCTGGTTAGAGAAGGTGGCATTTTTGGGCCACGTGATTAGTGGGGATGGGGTGGCAGTGGATCCAACAAAAGTGGAGGCCATCAGAGATTGGCCTGTCTTGAGGACCGTGGCGGAAGTCCGAACTTTTCTTGGACTAGCCGGGTTTTATAGGAGATTCGTGGAAACTTTCTCGTGGATAGCTCTACCCCTCACCTCACTCACTCGTAAAGATCATAAGTTTGTGTGGACTCAAGAGTGCAGTCAAGCATTTGAGTCACTGAAGTAGAGACTGATGATGGCTCCAATCCTAAGTCTACCCCAAGGGACCGAGGGATTTCAGATCTTCAGTGACGCATCAGGATGCGGTTTAGGTTGTGTTTTGGTGCAACATGGCAAGGTGATAGCTTTTAGGTCTAGACAGCTGAAGCCTCATGAGAGGAATTACCCCGTCCATGACCTGGAGTTGGCGGTAGTACTTTTCGCATTGAAAATATGGCGGCATTATGTTTATGGTGCAAAGGTGGAGATCTTCACGGATCATAAAAGCCTGAAGTATCTCCTGGATCAAAAGGACTTGAACATGCGGCAGCGCAGGTGGGTTGAGTTTCTTGGAGACTACGAAGTGGCGATTCAATATACGCCAGGTAAAGCCAATGTGGTGGCGGATTCCTTGAGTAGAAAGTACTCGGGGCAAGCGAATTGGATCGAAGCTCATGATGAGCGGTTGGTACGGGAATGAGAGTCCCTTGGTTTGGAATGTGTTGCGAGAGGCGAGTCCAGCATGGCTCGGTTGAACTGGATTAAAGTACAGAACGACTTGACCGATCGTATTCGGGAAGCGACTAGGTTGGATGTGGAGTTTCAACCATTTGTGTTGGAGGCTCAAACGGGCGAGAGCAGCGCCTGGGAGATGATTGATGGGATTCTTAGGAAGGACGGAAGGGTTTGTATACCGCAATTCGGCAAACTCCGTGAGTAGTTGATGTTTGAGGATCACTTCACAATGTACTCCATTCACCAGGGCAGTACAAAGATGTACTTGGATATGAAGAAATCCTTTTGGTGGCCGGGGTTGAAGCGGGACGTAGCTTTGTATGTGAATCATTGCCAAACTTGCGCCTCGGTGAAGGCCGAATGTCAGAAGCCGGGCGGTTTCCTGAAACCCCTTCCAAACCCTGAATGGAAATTTGATGACATCTCCATGGATTTTGTACATGGGTTGCCTAGATCACAGCAGGGTAATGATGCTATTTGGGTGATTGTGGACCGCTTAACCAAGGTGGCCCACTTCATCCCAAATCAGAAAGAGGACAGCGTTGAGAAGCTGGTGGAGTTGTATGTTCGCAACATTGTGCGACTGCATGGGATTCCTAAGAGCATAGTCAGCGATCGAGATGGACGGTTTACGTCCAAGGACTGGAGATTGGTTCAGAAGAGTTTATGCACGAAGCTAAAGTTCAGTACGGCGTTCCACCCTCAAACTGATGGGCAAACCGAAAGAACGAACCGTACTATGGAGGATATGTTGAGAATGTGCGTTCTTGACTTCGGCAAGAAGTGGGAGGATCACCTCTTCATGGTGGAATTCGCATACAACAACAGTTTTCAAGCAAGTATAAAAATGGCGCCATACGAACCTTTGTATGGGAGACGGTGTCGAACACCGATGTCTTGGGCAGAAGCGGGAGACACCAAAATTTTGGGAAAGGAGGTGGTGGTTAACGCTTGTGAGTTGGTACGGACCATTCAAGAGCGTATGAAGATGGCGCATGACCGTCAAGCAAAATACTTTAATGCTCTTCACCCGAAGTTGGAGTTTGCGGTAGGTGATTGGGTCTATTTGAAGATCAAACCGTTCAAAGGTGTCTCACGGATTCGCCGACTCAGGAAGTTGAGTCCAAGGTTTTTGGGGCCTTTTGAAGTTGTTGAACGGGTGGGAGAAGAAGCCTATCGGTTGGCATTGTCCGCGGAGCTGAGTGGATTGCACGACATCTTCCACGTCTCCGTTTTGAGGAAAGCCTTGGTGGAGGCTAGTGTGGTGATTGATCCGGCATCGGTGCCGATAGAGGAAGACTTGAGGACGCGAGTCCGTCCGATTGTTATAGAGGATTCGGAGACTCAGCAGCTGTGGAATAAAGAGGTTAAACTCGTGAGAGTCCGATGGGACAACTGCGGTCGTGAGGAGCTCTCTTGGGAACGAGAGCAAGTCATGCTAGAAGAGTATCCAGAACTCTTCATTTCAGGTACAATTTAAGTTTTGTTCCCTTTTGTTTTGTAATTTCGGGACGAAATTCTGTTAAGAGGGGGGGAGAGTTGTAACACCCCAAAAATTTGAGAGAGGGTCGATTTGCGTTTCTGGCAAATTTTGTTTGGTTTCTGGCAGTGGGCACACGGCCCGGGACACGCCCGTGTCCCAGGCCGTGTCAGGCTAGAGTTGACGACTTGACCGCGGTGTCGACACTTTGCGCTCGATGATGTGTCGAGATAGGGCACGCTGCCTGCAACACGGGCGTGTCGTAGGACGTGTCGAGCCCATGTCGACACTCGGCTCGGGGTGTCGACATTTTTTTTCGCTCGACGAAGTGTCGAGACAAGGCACACGGCCTAGGACATGGGCGTGTCCAAGACCGTGTGGGTCTGTCGATGAACTTCAGTCGACGATGTTCACTCGACGAGTGTCGAGTGTCGAGACTGGGGCACACGGCCTGTGACACGGGCGTGTCACAGGGCGTGTCCCGCTTGGTCGACGATCTTCGCTCGACGTTTTTCTGCGGTGTCGACACAAAGGCTGTCGACGAGTGTCGAGACTTGTCACGCGGCTTGGGACATGGGCGTGTCCCAGGCCTTGTCTTTTCTCGGGTTTTTTTGGGGCTGTGTCGCTGGAGGCACACGGCCGACCACACGGTCGTGTCAGCTGGGACACGGGCATGTTGGGTCGAACACGAGCGTGTCGAATGCCCGTGTGCTGTTCCAAGAGCGTCGATTTGTGATGGCGAATGAGGGACATGGCCCTGGACACGGGCGTGTACCAGGCCGTGTTCGGCCCAGGTATTTTATTTTTCAGACGGATCGTGGCCATTCCTTCCCCTATTTTGGGATCTGATGGTTTAGGTCTGCTCTTGGGAAGTTAAGTCCGAGAATAGGGTTGGAAACCCTCATTATTTTACAAGCTTTCTCTTACTAAAATCTAGAGAGATGGGAGAGCAAGGAAGAAGGTGAAGGAGGGTTTGGTCTATAGGAGAAGCTTCGGTGCTCCAAATCGCGAGCCGAGTCCAGATCCGTGGAGGCTAGATCGTTGCGAAGGTTTTCATCCGGCTATTTTTCCATGGCAAGGAAGAGGAGTCGGAAGGTAATGACACTTCTCCTCTCGGTCTTAGGATGCATGTCTTAGCATCATTTCTTTTCTAGTTTTGGGCATCAAACACTCAAATGAGAGGGGTTTTGGGGCGCCAAGGTTCAAGAGGAACCTCCGGGTCGATTGAGTCCATCCCCGGCATGATTTGCATTAGGGATCTGCTCCATTAGTGGATTAGGCATGGTGGGTGAAGCCGTAGTCGCGACCGTTAGTCCGACTCGGTGATGTTGCATACGAACGTTAAGGATTCGTAGAGTTTCCGTTGTGGCAAGATGCCGTTTGTGGTGGGTGATGTTTTCCCCATTTTCTCGAGTGAGTACGTGTAGTCGGTACCTGACAAGGTTAGCTCCTCGTGGCGGTAGATGGTTTCCTTGGTGGACAAGGTTAGCTCCACATGAGTTGTAGATGGTTTCCTTGGTGCGCAGGAACGCTGCAGTACAAATGAGGGACTAGGGTGGAATTGTCTTGGTTTGTGATGTGCCAAGGCGAGGCTATGTCTCCGTGGTCGGCTGGCTATCCCGTGACATTCACGTCATGTGTAGAGAGTGTCCCGGCGAGACTAGTCCCCTTCTGTGAGACTGACGTGAATGCCAAGCATGGGGGCAAGCCTGGGCAATGAGGCCATGAGCGGGTGGGGTCCGGCAAGGCTTCCTAGAATCGGTCAATTTGTGTTTGTTAGAATCCTGACAAGAGACGTCAGAGCTTGCAGGCAAGCCCTAGTCTAAGACCTTGAGCGGGTGGGGACTTTGCAAGAGTTCCATGTGGCGGCCTGTGTGCCGTTGGGGGAAATGGAGTTACCCCCCTGTGTTTGCGGCTTTATGCCAATGGGGAATCGATGAGTACCCATATGATGTGATGATGTGCTAGATGCATACGAGATAGGGTGCTTTGGGTGAAACCCAGGTTGTTGCATACATGATTGCATAAGTAGGCCCTTTTTATTATATGCTCAACCAGTAGAGAACATGTATGATGGGTGTGACATCCACGCCTGTTTCTGTAGTTGCTTTTCTTACTTATGATTATTGCATACGAAGTGCTAACTTGTAGGTTGGAGGGGTATCCCGGGGTCCGTTAGGGGCGGCCGGGAGGAGATGTGTTGTTACACAGTTTGAGGTCAGCCTTTGCTGACCCACGTTACTAATAAATTTTATAGGGCAAGGATCGCATGTAGAAGCTAGCTCTCCTGCCAGAAAGGCCTAAGCTTCATGAAGTGCTTTTCTCTTTGTTAGCTCTACTTATATGATGTTGTATGTTTGAGATTCATGTTGTCTGGATTGCATGCCGAGGTAGACTAGCAGTGTTATGCACTTTCTTGACTGTTGTATTATTTGAGTTTGGACACTTGTTGTAAGGACATAAGGCCATTGTTATTACTCTTCTTGTAGTGGATAACTTCTAGTCTTGTTTGTGTTTCCGCTGTTTTGTGCAAAGAGTTTTGAGTATGGGTAGTTATATCATCTTATAATACTAAAGCTGTGACGTCCGTATGTTGTGGGGCCCCGGCCGGACCCATATTATACGGTCATTACAGGGGAGGTGTTACAGGATAGATCTTAGATTTGCCTCCGCACACCACCCCTGGAGCAATGGCCAGGTGGAGGCGACCAACAAGATCATCATGAACCTACTTAAGTAGAAGGTGGAGAACTTGAGGGGAAGCTGTGTGGAGCAGCTCCCCTCAGTATTGTGGGCCTTGCGGATAATCCCGAACATGGCCACCGGCGAGACACACTTCAATCTTTCCCATGGATGTGAGGTTGTCCTACCAGTGGAGTTTGAGGTTCGATCCCCACGAGTCGCGACTGAGGGTGATGCAGATAAGGCTTGGAGGTTGGAAAATGAAGGAGGGCTACGAATCTCATTGGATATGGAGGAAGAGCAATGTGATGTTGCAGCTATCAGGCAGGAGGAGATCAAATGGCGAATGGCAAAATACTTTGACAAACATATCAGGATCAAGCAGTTTGCGTAGGGAGATCTGGTGCTGAAGAAAGTTGATGCTGTGGGAAGATCTGCCCCCGTGGGCAAGCTCAACTCAAATTGGGAAGGGACCTATATTGACAAGAGGGTCCTAAGAATGGGAGGTTACCACCTCCAGGATGTAGAGGGTAGGTCCATGAGCTACACCTGTAGCGACGACGACTTGATGTGTTTCTACCCGTGAGAAGGGAAAATAAAAATTGCAACTCAAATCGAGTTTATTGTAATATATTCCTCAAATTACTTCTTGCTTTGGCTTACTGTGAAATTCTAATAGCAGGAAGATGAGATTCTAGCACTACCCCGAGCGCGACTCGGCCCCAGGTAGACCCGTTGTGCAGGCTCTCATTAGCTGGCATGTTCGAAGGCTCGCCTGTGGGGGAGAGGTTTAGTTTTTGGTCCTTGGTTACTTTTGCACTACCCCGAGCGCGGCTCGGCCCCTGGTAGACCTGCTGCGCAGGCTCTCATTAGATGGCAGGACCGAAGGCTCGCATGTGCGGGAGAGGTTTGGTTCTTGGTCCTTGGTTACTTTTGCACTACCCCGAGCGTGGCTCGGCCCCAAGTAGACCCGCTACGTAGGCTCTCATTAGCTGGCAGGTCCGAAGGCTTGCCTGTGGGGGATAGGTTTGGTTCTTGGTCCTTGGTTACTTTTGCACTACCCCGAGCGCGGCTCGGCCCCAGGTAGACCCGCTGTGTAGGCTCTCATTAGCTGGCAGGTCTGAAGGCTCGCCTGTAGGGGATAGGTTTGGTTCTTGGTCTTTGGTTACTTTTGCACTACCCCGAGCGTCGCTCGGGCCAGGTAGATCCTCTGCGCAGACTCTCATTAGCTGGCAGGTCTGAAGGCTCGCCTGTTGTGGAGAGGTTTGGTTCTTGGTCCTTGGTTACTTTTGCACTACCCCGAGTGCGGCTCGACCCCAAGAAGACCCGCTGCGCAGGCTCTCATTAGCTGGCAGGTCCGAAGGCTCACCTGTGGGGGAGAGATTTGGTTCTTGGTCCTTGGTTACTTTTGTAATACCCCGAGCGCGGCTCGGCCCCAGGTAGACCCGCTGTGCAAGCTCTCACTAACTTGCAGGTCCGAAGGCTCGCCTGTGGGGGAGAGGTTTGGTTCTTGGTCATTGGTTACTTTTGCACGACCACGAGCGCGACTCGGCCCCTGGTAGACCCGCTGCGCAGGCTCTCATTAGCTGGCAGGTCCGAAGGCTCGCCTGTGGGGGGGGGGAGGTTTTGTTCTTGGTCCTTGGTTACCTTTGCACTACCCCGAGCGCAGCTCGGCCCCAGGTAGACCCGCTGCGCAGGCTCTCATTAGCTGGCAGGTATGAAGGCTCGCCTGTGGGGGACATGATTGGTTCTTGAAGTCTTGGTTCTTGGTTCTTGGGAATTCTACACCACCTCGAGCCTGGCTCGGTCCATGGTAGACCCGTTGCCCAGTCTCATATCAAGATTAGCGGGGCAGTAAATTCACTCGATTGCCGAATGGTTGGGAAAACCTCCTTAAGAAACATTCCTGCTTAACCTTATGAAAAATAAATTATGGAAGGCAAAGGCTAGATCAGTGCTAGTGGAGGCACTCCCAGCTAGCGGTCTTGGGGACGGTCTCACCCCTGGGGAGTGGGCACTCGCGCGAGACAGAAGACTCAGCCTGATGATAAGGGGCCAGTTATATCACTAAGAGCCGCTCGCGCAGGGAGTACCCTAAGGAGAGGAGAGAAGGTTATGGCAGTTAGTTTAACATAACTAAAATGAGGGAAGAGACGACTCGCGCTCAAGAAAAAGTCAACTCTCAAATGAAGCGGCAAGATAAGAAGGAGCACCATCTCGCAGGCATGAACGCATCAAAGGGTCGTCTCGCAGTAAACAAAACAAGGCAAAAAGAAGAGAAAAATTGAGGCGGCGAGATGGGTGGGTAGCGTCGTCTCGCAAACAAAAGCAAACCAATAATTCATTTTGTAAAATGAAAAATAAAGTAACATGACAAGAGTGTACATTGGATCAATATCAGTCCATCGCAAGTGTCATCAATATATTTTTGGATCTCAAAAAAGAAACTCAAAAAGTTTAAGTTGTACAGCAGCAAAAAGAGGAGGGCGGAGAGAGAGATTCTCGATCTTGAAGGTAGCATGTCATTCCTCCTCGCTGGAAGAAGAATCCTCGCTCTCCTCGCAATAGAGCTGGCGGACCAGATCGCGAACGGTCACCATCTCGGAGCCGTCCTTCACGACCCCTTGCTCCTTAATCATTTTCAGGACCAGCTCCGCCGCCCTGATGCTGGCGTCCTAACACTGCTCCTCGACTTCATCAAAAGAGTAATGAGGCAGGGGTGCCTGGAGGGGTTTGTGGCGAGACGACGACGCGGCGTTGTCCTGAAGACGGGTGATCTGAGCTTTTAAGTCCTTATTCTCCTCCTCCAGGGCCGCTATGCGCGAGTTCATCCGCTCTGCCGTTTCGGCATCTTGCGAAATGCCAGATCATTAGCAAGGAGCGTCTGAAGAAAGGAAAATCCAAGGATAAGGCTAAGTCTTACCACGCCGCCCTAGGCTTTTGCGAGGAGGGTCTCGGCGACAAACAACCTTTTCGCAAGGTCTTCTGATTTCTCTCTCTCCTTCACCAGGCTCGTCTTGCCGTCCTTCCATTTTTTATTGATGTAAATTAGGTGGCACGAGGCGTGGTGCGAGAACTCCAAAGCGTGCACTTGGGCGTGGGAGGACTTCAGGACGAGATCCCGCGAGGACTCGCTCTTGAGGGAGACTGCATCGAGACCGCCGTAAAGACCGTACCCCACAGCGAAAGCGTGGTTGGTGGGAAGCTCCTGCTCCTTCCAAGGGGGAAGGAGGGTGGAGATGGACACGCGATTGACGTCCCGCCCCCACATCAGAACGGGGTTGCCGGCGGCGTCTTGGACCACGGGGCCCAGGTTGAAGTTCATATGAGAAGAGTGGGTGGGACGGATTGAGGAAGCAGCTTTGCGAGAAGTGGTGGTGGTCGGTTGATTAGATATGGCGCCAGGCTAGTCGGGAAGAGCCGTCTCGCAAGTAGGCGAGACGGCCTGATGGGGAGGCGAGCGGGGCGATTGGGACTCCTCTATAGATATAGGGCTCAAGGACCCCGACATCTCTTTCTTCTCCTTCGGGGCTTTCTTCTTTTCTTTGGAGACGACCACAACTTTCCTCATCTTCTTTTTGGGAGGGCTAGAGCGAGAGGGGGCACTGTTGTTTGTAGGCCTCTTCATAGGGGCAGGCGACAGGGACCCTCTCGCCGCCTCAGCCACCGCGGTGGCGATACTGAGGCATTTGGAAGGTTGGATATTGCTCTTATAGGGGGGATAGACTGGTACAACTCGCTCCCCTAAAAATAGGCAAGGAAGTGATGAGACGGCGAGATGAAGTGATGAGACGGCGAGATGAAAAAATAATGAAACACGAAAAAATAAAGCGAGAATACCTTCGCTGGGGAGCACTGGAAGCAGCGAGTCGAGGCCTCGCCGCATGAAGTTGACTTCGAAATTTTTGTCGACGAAGAAGTCGTACAACAGCTTCTTTGGGCCGCACACCCGCGGGTTCGCATAAAAGCTCTCAGGGGGGTGACACCTGCGCGAGCGGGATGCCCCCGAAATCGCCGCGAATGAACACGAACTTAGTGAGCCAATGATGATTCTTATTAGGAGTCTCGCACACCTTGAGCCCTTGCCCAGTTAAATACGAGACGCCGTCAGCGTTGGCGTGGTAGATAAAAAACTTGCGGAAAACCGTCAAGCTGAACTCGATTCGCTCCCGGCCGATATAGCTGGCAAAAACGATCAACACCGAAATTACGTTCGGGTTAAACTGCACCGGGACGATGCCGAAGTACTTGAAGACCTGCTTTACCTCCGGCCAGAGAGATAATCTCAACCTCGCCTCAAAGTGCGAGACGAGGAAGGGAGCTCTCCTGAGTTGTATGTATTGATCGCCTCGCCGACCTTGGGGGACTGCGATTCGAGCCCCTCCCCCAGATACTCGTGAACGAAGCCGCGGTAGTCTTCTTCAGAAAGCCTGCCGAGCGGGAAGTCATGGTCAGTGAACCGCTTCTTGCAGTGGTTGCGCCCCTTATCGTACTCCACTTTCTTCTTCCCCATTTTTGGCGAGACAGATGTAGGCGAGACAGTTGGAGAAAAGAAGTGGTGAGAAAAGAGTATTGGCGAGACGGCATAGGGAGGAAAAGAGCAAGGAGTGGCGAGATGGAAAGAGCAAGGGGGCAAGAGCTTGGACACGTTCGGGGTAAAAAGCGCGGATATCCTTCTGATCCGGGGCCGGGGTATTTATAGCGGATATGGACAAACATGAAATGGGCGGGAAAGAAAGATATGCAGGAAGGGGAAGAGTCGGCCGACGGTTCACTCTCTCTCTCCTAAATCTCGATTCGCGTAGCCCATCGCAAACTTCCTTAGCAAGGCAAAATAAATAAATAAAAAAGAAAGAAATTATGGAAATTAAGAGATTAAGAGATTTAGCCAACCACAGAAATTTAAAAATGTGTCGTCCCGCATATTGCGGGCACCGTGTTCTCAAACCTCAGGTTATTGGCGAGACGAAGACATAATATATTACAAAGTTATTACAACACTTAGAGGAAAAAACGAAAAGGGCGAGACGAATGACCTTTAATACGGGAGCCATTTCCAGCGGCCACCGCGAGCTCCCGCGCAGTGTGGCCTACTCGGTGAGTGGAAGGCGCGAACGACGTCAAGCCCACGGCGAGCGAGACGAAGCTTCATGTCTACCTCGCTGATGATGGCCTGAGGGTCGGTCCCATCGACATCTATCTCAGCAACAACCTCGGGAGATAAGCGATCGCACTCGTTCTCCAGCCATTCGATGTGTCTATCCGCCGCCTGCTTGTCCTGCGCTAGTGAATGGATGATATGCGCGTGCTTCCTGAACAACTCAACCGCCTTATTCTTCATCTCCACCGGGTCCGTAGGGTCGCCCAGGTAGTCTTCAATCCCGTTTACAGGACGAGGAGGCAAGACGGCGAGTTGCCTAAAGTGCTCCTCAGCAGGCGGGTCTGTCTGGGCACCTACGCAAGGAGTGGAGGGGTAGGGTGAGAGAGGCTCTCACAGGAGGGTGTGGGAGTAGCGAGTGGGACAGAGAAGCGAGAGGGAAGGTTTTTTACCCGGATGATGGGAGGTCCCGACGTCCTGGGAAGGGTTGTCCCTCCTTTCGCTGGGAGGTGTAGATGGAGGAGTGGAAGGTTGCTGCGAGTCAGAATCTTCACGGTGGACGACTGTGTCATCTCACGGACTTTCCTATCATTGTAGAGTTGTGGGGGATCCCTGAAGAAGCAAATAATAAAAAGACAGATACGAATGTTGAAGGAGTAATAGATACAAAAATGAGAGCTCACCTCCTTCTCTCTAGGAGATACGGGAGGAGGAGTGGGGCAGGTTTCCAGGATCACGCGAGATGGCTGCTCAGTAGAGGAGGAGGGGCCACCTATCTTTACCCTCTTCAGGCGAGATGATGAGCACGATAAAGAGGGTGGGGGTGAACTAGAGTTGTGGTAAGAGCGTCCACGTTGGCCTTGTTCTATTTGTGCACCATTGCAAGGCGCTCGCGAAAACTCTGGCTGTGAGACCTGGTTGCGGTAGAGTTAAGGAAGGAGGAAGTTTGAAAAGGAGGCATCCTCCATTCAAGGTAGGAACCCTATAATTATAGGCTTCGGTGGAGGGCCTCACCCAAGATTCCCTCATAAATATGCCTCAAACATGCTTTAATGACACGACCCTCGGTTGGACTTTATTTCCGAGCTTTAAACAACCTCGAAAAGAGCGGGGATTGTGTACAACCTCGGGCTCGCGAGAGGCCCTCAAGTTGTGAACAACAGAAGCTGGTGAGAGGTAGTGGATATGCGAGTGAGACTACATGGTCCACTCGCAGGAGGCGAGACAGGTGGTCTCTGCAGTGTGCGAGACTCACTTTTGGGACCGGAGTAGGCCTTTAACGGCGAGAGGGCCCCATAGCGAAGGATGCCTGTGAGACGGCCTGGAGGGCTCTTCTCGCCACTGGGTGCTTCCCTACTCGCCATATAGAAAGAAGGCCGTTTTGATAATTTTATACCCATGGGGGATTTTACTCTTCTACCCCAGGTAATTTTAACCTTTTGCCCTTGGTGGTCTGCATATAACTTTTTAGAACAATGGAGTTTGCCTGTTGGCAGAACCAACCAGGGGTATTTTGGTAATTTCAGGTCGGTTCAGTTTGATTATTGGCAGTTTAAACTCAGAGAACTATAAATAGGCCCATAGGAGTTCTTCAGAGGCACTTTTTTCCCGGGATTTTAAAAGAGTTTTCCTGTGCTTTCTGAGGGGATCAAAGCCCGGCTTTTGACTTTGGAGGGGAAGCTCTGAGAGATCTTTTCGGTAAGCGTTGGGACCTCCCTAATGAGGCTTTGGGTCGGTTTCTTGTCCTTCACAATCAGTCGGAGGTCAGAGCTTGGGACGAGTAGGTGTTGGCTACGCCCCTAATTTCGAACTTTTGTCGAAGTCAGATTTTAGCTTCAACACTCTCTCCTTCATCTAGGAGCTTTGCTATGGCACTCTCGGCTAATAGTGTTCCCGCCTCGTATCAATATGCTCTTCTTATTCCCCATTGTAAGACTGCTATGGATGAAGAGATGCGAACTCTTACTGATCAGTGTACTTGGACTCTTGTTCCAACACCTCGAGGTGGTGATGTTTTTGGCTGTCGCTGGGTCTTTGTCATAAAGTTTGTTACATCCCTCAAACAACAAGACCCCTAGGAGTGGTTTTGTCATGACTAGGTCATGACAAAACCCTAGGGAGCCCAAGAAGACCAAGTGGATTAGGGAATAATGGTGATTGGGATGAATGGGATGCAAATAGTAGATTCCTAAACCTTAGTTTAGGATGACCATGAGGCTTCACCATGACTCCAAGATCCCACCATGATTTCAACAACCTATTGGAAGGTCCATTAGAGCTCTAAGGGTCCATTGGAATCGACCCAGGGTGGCCAAGTTGACTTAGAACCTCCATAGGCCTAAATTGGGCAAGGTGCCCTAACTAAGGGCAGTGTGCCCGTAGATGCCTAACCAACCCTACTAGGGTCTTCCTAGATCCAAAGTGGGGTCAATGGGTAACTAAGGATGCATGGAGGGCAGTCAAAGTGGTTAAGTTGACCAAAGTCAACTCTAACCCTAAATGGGTCAAACTGACATATATATGGTCAACTGACCTTCCCTTAGCGAAGTGGAACCCACTCATGTCCTCCTAACCCTCGAGTGAGGTAAATGGGTCACCTAGGACCCATTGGAGTCAACAAAGAGGCTATGTTGACCTAAGTCAACCTTAGCCCTAAAAAGGTCAAAGAGCCCTAACTAAGGGTCAAGTGACCCCCAAGATGCCCAACAAACCCTACCCAAGTACTTCTAGACCTTAGGGGAGGCCTATGGGTCACCAAGGACCCATTGGGGTCAACCCTAGTGACTAATTTTACTAAAGTCAACTCAATGGTCAAAGTGGTCAAACTAGCCTAAATGGCTAACTCAAGCCCAATCCAAGTGGGCTAGGCCCAGACAAGTGTGGCCCATTAGTCTAGGAGGTGGAGAGACACATTTTGGGCCCACCAAATTCAGATTTTTGTGACTAGGAGAGAGAGAGGAAGTTACCCAAATTTGGAGGAGAGAGAAAGAAGAGCTTAATGGCCATCATGGCCATGGAGGCTCCATAACCCCTCCTTTTGATGGGGCTTTAACTCCTTTGAGGCAGGGAAGGAGTTTTCAGGAGGTGTCCGGCCAGTAGGGTGGCTCAGTCCCCTCAATTGACTGAAACCGAAAACTAGGTTTAATGGCCTTTAATGGTGTTTTGATGAATTACGGAGTTACAAGCCTCCTCTCCCCAATTCCTTCTTTAAGAACCTTCACCAGGATAAGAGCAGGTGTTTCCCCCGATTACATCTCGATTCCCTTGCTGTTGGTGTAGAAGTTTCAGAGGATTCATAGCTTGGTGGCCGAATATGGCAAGGAGGCACAACACCCGCTCTCAAGCCGTAATTCAGGTCCTCCCCTTCTCCTTCATCCAAGGGTAGATCATAGGAATCATTTAGAATGGGAATCTGCCTCAATTGAGCCTGATCGTAGTTTGAAATTTCCTGGTTTTTCTGCATTTTTCATCCTGTCGGGATCGCCGGATATGGCCCCTCCAGCAGCTGTGCCACTGCCTGGCGATAGCCACCACCTCAACGGAGGTGGTGGTGGCGGTGGCCGTCCAGGGAGGTGGCCGGATGGTCGGGAAAGTGGGTTAGAAGTTGCTCTAGGCGGCTGAATCGTGGCCATTGGCTGGAGGTTGAAGACGACCGACAGTCGCCCGATGTGTGCCAAGATTCGCGGTGGCGATGAATTAAACTTTAGGTTATAAATTTCTTATTATATCATTTCTGTCACACAATTTCTATTTAATGTTTTTAAATATTAAAAATACCTAGAGGCTAAGTCAGGGAAAATGGCCAACATATAATTTATAGCCCTATCGGTCTATTTTATTCCAAAATTTGTTTGAACCAATTTGGGTGCCTAATTTGACCAGGGCACTCATTTTGGTGGGATCTATACCTAGAGCTAGACAGAGATTAAAATAAGTGCCCACACTTCATCTCTTGTCCAAATGACTTGAAATTTGGACAGGGAGTCACCGTAGTTTATACCTAGTCCTGTCCAAAAATGAAAATTTTTGGGATAATTTTTCTATAGTTTTTGAAATTATTTAATTACTATAAGTTAAATTAATGAAGGGACCAAATGAACTCCAAACTCACCCAAATTTTGGTGAGTGGTCCTTGGTGTCATCATAAGACTCTGGATAAAATTTCATCTCATTTGGAGATGGTTTGAAATGAAATCATGCAAACCCTAGCCTTATCATAATTAGGGTATTTAGGTCAAAAGTGCACTTGTGGGTTTAGGTGGTCAAACCACGTCAACAAAGGTTGAAATTTGGGTCACTGACTTGACATGACTTTTAACACCCCCCCCCAATGGAAGATGTGGTGTATTGGGGTAGATTTGCCCTAGGACCCAAGACCAAACCCTAGGGATGGTCTTTGTAGTCTTGTGAAGGGCATGTGGTCAAATGCCCTTGTATGGACTTGAAATTTGGTAGGGAGGGTACTAGGGTAGATAAAGCTCTCTGATAAAAATCTTAGAGGATTTGGAGATAGGTAGGCCCCTCAAAACCCTAACCCTAGTTTAGGGCACAAACCTTGTAGTAATAGAATAGGGTATTAAAACTCATTGAAGAGTGATACAACTTGGGTAGTGTAGCCATTGGGTTAGTATGAACCTCTGGAAATTTAATTAGGAATTTTGGAGCATTAACCTTAGTACTTCCATTGTAATGAATGAATTAGCCCTACTTAATTATATGGATATTGTGGTCTCAGTGTCCATTGGAAAGTTATGAAAACTTGGGCAGGGGGTGTTTTAGACCATTATGCTCATGTATGAATTTTATTAGAATTTTTAAATACATAATTATAGTACCTACTTCACAAGCTCATAAATTTGAGAACTTGTTAAATAATTCTATCAGAGCTCATTTCTTGTTCAAAAATTATGAAACTTGGCCTAGAGCATTTGTTGATCATTATGTACGTGTTTACATCTTCACAGAAGTTGTGGAAGTATTCTTGTTATACTTGCCTCTTAAAATGATTAATGTAGGTTATATTTAAATTAGGATTAGAGGCCTAAATCTTGCTGAAAAATTGGGAGACTTTTGATTCTATGTTAAATAGTCATCTTTTATTTATCATAAATTTGGTGGAGCATTTGCATGGCTGAAATGGGTACTGCATGTTTAAACTTGGGTTTTGGGATTAATAGAAAAATTAAATAAATTATCAGATAAATTAGGAAAGTTATGAATTCCTGTGTTTAGGCTAAACATGTTATGATAGACCCCCAATAATTATTGTAGGGATTTTTGATGATTATTTTGAGAACCTCCCATTGTATACATTATATAGCTAAGGATGGTCTGCGTTTAGTAAAACTGCAGAATTCATAATAGGGTGCAAATGAACCTAGGGAGTTGGGATGTTGGTGTATTGATCTTGTAAGTGAAATGTGTTCAACATCGGGAGTTGTGATGAGGAGTGGGTTGTTGACTAGTGTTAAGAGGTGCTCGGGGTCGACGAAACATCGTCTTCCCCGTAGGAGAGAAATAGTCAAAACACATTAGGATTAGGTCAAGAGTAACTAGCACAACTAGGATTTCACTTTCACTCACCTCGAGGCCTCGGGATGTTGGTGGGCTAACTCAGGATGTAGGATCGGTGGATTTAGTGAATGGGCAGGTTGGCCCGGCGAGGTTTGGCTCGGTTGATGTTTGTGACGGACGGGATGGTCCGGGGAGCTTTGGCTCGGTAGCTGATAAAACGGTTTCATATACATAAAGTATAAGGTGGTGGGTCTTCGGTATTGGAGGGTCGATACACCTACGCCAATATGTTGCCTCGGCAAGTGTGGTTCAGCACTTGGACAAATAAAGTCAAGTGCGCCAGCCGTCAAGAGTATGCAGGAACTCCGTATAGTGCACTAGCATTGAGGCATACGATAGGTCTGACTGGTAGTGCAATTACGGGTTTAAAGGTGGGCGAGGCCCAACCCACCGCTTCCGTTTGCCACTACGGAGGTATCCTGGGAGGTTCGACTGCAAAAAGGGGGAACTAAAGGTCAGCGTACACAGAGTCGAGTGGGTGAGTTACATTTGCATGTTCACATCATGGAATAATTGCATTTCATAGCATAACCACTGCATATAACCCCGACCCCTATTGTATAAGTGGTATGAGACGCTTTATACAATAGGCCTTGCAAAACAACTCCTTGGTTTATAACTTTGTGCGAGCGTGCTTATAAGTTAAGGTTTTTATTCAGTAATTATATATGTATGCTTGCTAGAAAACTGACACCTTATCGTATAAATTGGTATGAGACTTTTTATATGATAGGTGCCCTGCAAAATATCCCTTGGCTTATGTGTTTTCATATAAGTTAAGGTTACTTTTCATGTTTAGTCTTTCTTATATTCATTCTGTCTTATACACTATAAATCTGCTAGATTAGTTCCGCCGCCACCTGCTTATATTTGTTATTCTCCACTATCATGTCCTCTCCTTTCCTCCTCCCCGCTCGGTGCCTAACAGCTTAGGGAAAGTGGCAGGGGATGATAGGACTTAGTCTTCTAGACTAATAGTTTTCGAACCACATCATTTTAGGGAACCGTGGAGCCCAGCATGGAGGATCAGCCCCGGAGGTTGGCACGCTTGGATATGGGACAGTCTAGTACCAGAGTTCAGACAGTAGGGACTGTGAGTCCTGATCGCTAGTAGTTATTTTAGTTTTTCTTCCGTGATGAGAGATATGTAGTGAGTACATTGATGTACTGAGCATGAGCCCAAGTTTTAGTACTTTTATTATATCTGTGGACACTCCCTTCGTGGAGATTATTTGCTATATATCTGATGTTTGTGGACTTTCCTTTTATTTTTTTTCTATTGTTGTGATAGATTTGTCCAGCAGGATTGGCGTTTTGTAGTGATGACGTTCCCGGGCGTGAAGGTGTCACCGTAAAGCGGTGGTTCTGCGCCTAATACCCTGGTGTTTTTTTTTTAAAAAAGGGGGCCTTACAAAGTTTATACCGGATGTGCCAATTGATCGTTACAAGGCCCGCCGTGATTCCAAAGATTTTACGGAGACTTATTGTGTGGATTTCTTTTATACTTTCTCTCATGTGGCAAGGATAACTACGATCCATGTGCTTTTTTTCTGTGGCCGTCAACCGAGACTGGGAAATGTCTCAGCTGGATGTGAATAATGCCTTTCTTTATGGTGATTTTCATGAAACTATCTATATGGAGCAACCTCCTGGTTATGTTGCTCAGGGGGAGTCTCAGGTCTGTAAGCTGCGAAAGGTAATCTATGATCTAAATAAAGTCCCAGGGCCTAGTTTGACAAGTTTAATGAAGTTATTTCTGTGATTGGGTTCTCCCATAGTGCTGCAGATGATTCTTTGTTCATCCACAAATCCTCGTCTGGTCTGGTTATTTTTGCGGTTTATGTGGATGATATTCTTCTTACATGGGATGATAAAAATGGTATTGACATGACAAAGAAACATCTGCTACAACATTTTGTTACCAATGATATGGGGTCTCCTAAGTATTTTCTTTGGATTGAGATATCTCAGAAATCTGGTTCTCTTATTTTTTCACAGAGGAAGTATGCGTTAGATCGCTTGAAGGAGACAGACCTTCTTGGGGCTAAACCTGCTCGGACTCCTATGGCTGTTGGGGATGATAAATGTTGGAATGAAAATACTCTTATACTTGAAGATGTTAGTAGATATAGACGTCTTGTGGTTAAACTCATTTATCTGACAGTTACAGGACCAAATATTTATTATGTAGTAGGAAAAGTAAGCTAGTTTATGCAAGCCCCCAAAGAATGTCATATGCAGTCAGCTCTAAAGATTTTAGAGTATGTAAAAGGTGTGCCAGGAAAAGGGCTCTTGTTTCAGAAAAGAGGACATTTGAAGGTTGAGGCTTATTCTGATGCTAGCTATGCAGATGATAAGAAAGATAGGAGGTCTACGTTTGGCTTCTGCACTTTTGTTGGAGGTAACCTTGTCAGCTGGAAGAGCAAGAAATAGGTTGTAGTTTCCCGATGAAGTGCAAAAACTGAATATAGAAGCATGACTCAGACTTCTTGCTAGTTGAAGTGGATACAGACTCTCTTACTTGATTTGGGAGAGTTTTATGTTCATTCCCTACCCATGTTCTGTGACAATAAAGCAACTATATATATTTCGAGAAATCCAGTTTTTCATGAGATAACAAATCATATCGAGGTGGATTGTCATTTCATCAGGGATGAGATTTTGAAGAATTAGATCTGCACACCATTTGTTACCTCTGAGAAAAAACTAGTTGACTTCTTCACCAAACTAGTTACTTCTTTTAAGGAGGTTTGTAGCAAGCTGGGCATGGTGGATATATATGCTCCAGCTTGAGGTGGAGTGTTGGAGCTAGTAGAGACCGGGCGGTCCTGTTCATAACCGCAACAGTCTGCTGGTCCTAGTGACCTGGCGGTTTGGTCCAACGATCTAGTGGTAAATCTCAGCATGCAATCAGGAGTAGTAGCGGAGGTCTGAAGGTAGCCGCAGCGGTCAGCAGGTAACATCAGTTGTTCGATATTGGTTAGCCGTAGTGGTGTGCATGAAGCCACAATGGTCTGGTAGAAGCTTTAGTAGTGGATTGGTGGTTAACCACAACTGCGATCTAGTGGCATCCCACAATTGCAGTCTGGTAGCTTGCAGCACTGCGATCTGGTCGGTAGCCGTAACTGTAGTCTGGTGGCTACCCGCAGTTGCAGTATAGCGACTTGCCCAGAGGTCTTCCCTGGTGGATTGACAGTTTTCCTTGGTGTTGTTGGGAGTTTTGTTATTCTTATGTATAGTGTGCGGTTTGATGTAATGAAATCTCATATACCGCACAGATTGTATTTAGTCCCATATCTTTTGTTATAATTCTCTCATCTCCCCCAGTTTATATAAATAAGGGGGGCATACCTATGTAATAATTATCATTTTGGAGCAATAAAGTTTGCAGTTTATTTAGCTTTTTGTCCATTTTTCACAAAGACCTTTTCACCTATTGTCATGGTTAAGTCAATCAGAATTCTACTTGCTATTGCTGCGTATTATGACTACGAGATCTGCCAGATGGATGTCAAAATAGCTTTCCTAAATGGGAACCTCCTTGAGGAAGTGTATATCACACAACCCGAGGGTTTTGTATATCCAGGTGAAGCCACTAAAATATGTAAGCTGCAGAGATCCATTTATAGATTAAAACAGGCTTCTTGAAGTTGGAATCTTCATTTTGATAAAAAGATCAAAAAGTTTGGTTTTATCAAGAACGAGGATGAACCGTGTGTTTACAAGAGGATTAGTGGGAGCATAGTTATCTTCCTGATATTGCATGTAGATGATGTTGGATCCCTAGTTGGATTTGGGCTAGGTTCACTAAACTAGGATATTTGACCCAACATGTATAGCCAGGTTCATGTTTGTGTCCTAGAGTTTAGGCCATGTCCTTAGAATCGACACTACATGGACCAGCCATCTACAGACTACAGAAGGCTCAAGACTTAGAGAAATTTCAAAGACTCAGGAAATGAGTTCGATATTCGTAGAACTCAGCTCGACGAAAGTCGTGCTCAGCTCGACGAACTCAGAGACAATTCTCTGAGCTGAGCTCGGCGAACGTAGTTCTCAGGTCGATGATTTATGGATACTCTACTTCAAATATTCTAAGTCCAGAATCATACTCCAGTCGACGAATTCATGTTCTCAGCTTGACGAACTTGGACCACAATCTTGACAAGTTGTATCAAGTAGTTGTTAGCAGTTCTCAGGTCGACGAAATAAATTCTCAGGTCGACGATTTCTGGACACTTTTCTTCTATATTCTCAAGTCCAAGAAATATTTCACTGAACTCCAGTCGACAAAGTTAGAATCTTAGCTCGACGATCTTGATGCACAGAATTGGCAAGGTTCTAGAGAAAACAGTTATCTGTTTTTAGGTCGACGATCTTGGATCTCAGGTCGACGAACAACAATTATCTAGTCGATGAACACAACTTCTCAACTCGACGAACTCAGGACCCAGGTCGACAAATTCTATTCTTCACTTGACGATTTCTGTGCAGTTCAAGACATGGACTTTTCCTCCCTCTATCCTTACTTTGTTGTAGTAATTCCTAAGTAATCAATGCTTAATATTCTCTGAATATTACCGTTAGACACAGCATTGATTATGGATTTCATCAGAATTATTACTTGCCGAGTTTTAATGGGGCATTTGGGGAAATCAATCAATGCAGACATTCTCAAGGCCGTCAGTAATCAATGCTGAAGAAATTTAAAATTCAGAAGTAAGATTTTATGGAAAATATAAAAGGATTTTTCTTATTCCTTCTCCAGAGAGAAGTGTAGAACCCACAGATAATCACTGAGAGATCAAGAATCTGAAACAGTACAAGCAATACTTAGAGCAATACAATAGTAAAGAAATAAAAGCCCCAGACCAGAGAAACAATAGTAGCTAAAGAAGAAGAAGAACATCCATCCAAAATCAAGAGTCTTCTTCCTTCTTCATTCCAGCATTCTTCAAGGATAACTACAACTCTATCAGTCAAGTTCTTGGATATCTTCTGGTCAAGGCTAAATGATTGAAGACCTACTCACCCTGAAGCAAAGCTCCAACCTTCTTGAACAAATCAATATCTTAGGGGGAGCTTTGTTAACATCAAGATCCACTAAGTCTTCTCAGTTGTATTTGAGAAAGAGAAGACATCATCACTCTCGCACCCCCACTGTAAAAAGGGTTCTTTAACTCCCTTCAAAAGTTATTCCTGGTTAAAAGTAACCTGATCAAAAGACTTGGGATTGGTTTTTGAGCACCTGATCAAAAGCTCATTGGTGGTAGTCACCTGATCAAAAACCATAGTGGATTCCTACCTGGGTGGTAGAAGAGTGGATGTACCCAGGTTGGGGAACCACAATAAAATCCTTGTGTTGTCTGGTTGCCATCTTTTTCTTTTGCTCTTGCTGTAGTTGTGCTAGTTAGATTGCTGTGTCTGTGATAGTTAGTTCATATTTACTGTACCTATGGTAGATTATTTTATCTTAGGATTGATTTTTATTTACAGCAAAAAGCATTAAAAGTTTGAAGATACTCTATTCACCCCCCCCCCCTCTAGAGTATATCAGATCTAACCCTAACTTTTAGATGACATACTATTAATCGGAATGACAAAACTACCCGGCAAGTTGTTAAGAAAAACCTAAGGGATTGCTTTTCTATGACGGACTTGAGTGAAGCAACTTATATACTTGTATTAAGATCTATAGAGAAAGATCGAAAAATTTCTGGGTTTGACCCAAAGTACATATATTGATAAGGTTTTGAAGCGTTTCAACATGCTTGAGTCCAAGAAAGGATTCTTATCCATTTCTTATGGTGTGAGTCTCTCTTAGGACCATAGTCCTAAGTCTTGTGAAGATAAAGACCGCATGAAGTTAATTTAATATGCTTCGACAATTGGGTCAATCATGTATGCAATGATATATACTAGACCTGATGTCTCTTATGCCTTGAGCATGACTATAATATATCAGTTTGATCCCAATGAGAGTCACTGGATTGCCATTAAGAATATCCTGAAGTACTTGCGAAGGACTAAGGATTCGTTCTTGGTACTTGGTGGAGAGGAAGAGCTCGTTGTAAGGGGTTACATGGATGGTAGCTTCCAGACTGATAGGGATGACTCAAAGTCTCAGTCAGGTTACTTATTTTACCTTAATGGAGGTGCTGTTAGCTGGAAAAGTTCCAAGCAGGAGATAGTTGCCGATTCTACAACTGAGGTTGAGTATATCGTTGTTGTAAATGCAGCGAAGGAGGCTATATGAATTAGGAAATTCATCAGCGAGTTAGATATAGTTCCGAGCATTGTTCATTCCGTAGATCTCTACTACGACAACAACGGTGCAATTGCACTTGCTTCAGAACCTAGATCTCATTAGCACTCCAAGCACATACATTGGAGGATGCATATTATTCGAGAGATTGTCGATCTAGGAGATATGAACATTAACAGAGTGTCGACTAAGGAGAACATTATGGATCCACTGACAAAGCATCTTGCACAGATAAATCATGATGGTCATGTTAGATCTATAGGTATACGATACCTGTATGATCAACTCTTGTTGGAGTCTTGTGGATTGTATGTTTGTCAACTGTAATATTTCATTTGATGAATAACAGAACTGTATACATTTCATTTATATATTTTGGCAAGTTCTTTTATTTTGTTATTATTTTTATTGTGATAGAGTTGTTAACTAAATAAATGCCCTTAGAGTGTTTGCTTTCATAGATCAAGTAGTGACTTGAATATGAGAACCTATAATCCCAGAAGCTTCATTCTTAAAGGTCACTGGTCGTTGTATCATTTTAGAAACTAAGGGCGATGATGATACCTTTAAGACTAACATGTTTATTGGCTGATGACCCGTCCTCACAGGTCATGATATTGTGATTTCAAGTCATCACATGGGTAATTGTTATGAAAACGTTGTACTGGACAGACTCACCATGAGAATACTTTATGGATTGTTATATAAACATGTCACAAGTATGGCTCAAGTGGCAATGGTGTTTGTTGTCCTTTGACTTGAAGCCACAACATTCATCGAGTTAGGAAAAGCGTGCTTTGATGCCATCAAAAGTCCAGTCTTGAGAAAGTTGGATGATAAAGGTGATTATTGTGTACGTTACAAATCATTTGGGTGTTTGCATGTGAGTACAGATGGGATTTGTCCTCCTTTATGATAGGAGTTGCATCCATGGGCCCCTTGATGGAATGAGACTAAGAAATGCATGTCCATGCCTAGTTGAGTCAATATATGATATTGGGCTCACCAATTTCTAGAAGACCATTCTAGATCATGAAAATGGGATTGAACAATTATGAGGGTGATACGGTCTATACCTCTAGTTCTATCCGGATGTAAGGGACGAAGGGATATGTCAACACTGTAACATTGGTCATAGTGGATTTTGATTTTATTAAATCTTACTGTTTGGGGAGCAATATTGTATTGCTAGATGCCGCTCAATATTTGTGAAGCTTTTGTTTGATAATTTCAAGATCAAAGTGGGAGACTGTTGGTGCTACCATTGTGATCTGAAAGTGATTAAGCATGTAGCCTCACTGCCAACTCAGCATGAGCCTATTAGGTCGCACATATTATTGTGGAGCAATTGAAAGATTGTATTTGTATGATATAGCTCATTTGATGAGTTAAAAAGACTTAGCTCAGACAGGCTGAAAAGCATCGAGTGCGTTGAGACTAGTCAATGCTTTAGTCGAGTTAAGTGTTAACTCATTGAATGGCGGCGTTGAGTGTGTTGAGTATATTCATCAATTCGTCGAGTCAAAATGTTGATTCGGTTAATATGACACTTAAGAGTTAAGTGTATTGGCTATACTCGGCGATTCGTTGAGTCAAGGTGTTGATTTGATGAGTCTAGGTCTCAGGCATTGAATGCATTGAGCTCACTCAATGCCTTCGTCGAGTAAATGGTTACTTGATGAATCTGGCACTTATGTGTTGAGTGCGTTGAGTGCACTCAATGCCATTCAACGTATCTGAGTTTTGGCGTTGAGTGCACTCAACGCCATTCGACGAATCGTCGTGTATGGAGCAGGAAGTATTGGCAGCATTGAGTCCACTCAACACCTTCGTAGAGTCAAGCGTTGACTTAGTTGGGGATGGTGTTGAGTTCATTGTGTATCTTATGGACACTCGACGATTCGTCGAGTATAAGATGATACTTGACGATTCATCATATATGTCACAACCCGCAATTTTCATCGCCAAATAATTATATTATAGTAATGGAAAAATACGCGTCATGATGCCACATCAGCAGGGGATAACTGCGGAAGCTCAGGCAAATCTCCTACTTAACCATGAAGAAAGGTTCTTTAAGTTATTTAGAGTAAAAATCAATTTAGGTATAGTAGATAGCCGTATCCCTCGGCTTAGTGGCTCATCTAGTCGACAACTAAAGTAGTTACACACTGCGAAACAAATACTTCTTTTATCGGATTAGGCATCCTATAAGAGCTTAGAAGGTCCCAAAGTACACCTCAAGGTATGCAAGTTCTAAGTATATAATTGCCATAAAAATAGATTTGTACGGTCGTTAAATATAGTGACTTAACATTCTAAAAGCGTGCAATGCATGAGATAATAGTAGTAGTTTTATTTTATACTTGAAAATACCTATCATGCATTCCTAGCATAAAACATCACAAAGAGCAAGTATTCCAAACACGAAAAAAGAATGCTAAGCAGCTAGCAAGTATCTTAAAATAACATAACAATCCTGTGGGTGTAAACAAACTGACACGAACCCCCAAAAGTAAAGTATGTCTGAACTAATGAGTAAATAAAAACAATAAACTACCTCACAACGGCGAGACAAAGAACACAGCCAGCACTGCTTCTCAGAAACTCCAAAACCAGCACGGCTACCAGCTGCAGCTCTGAACCTGAGGCATTCCAAAGACAGAACACATCAACAAGAATGTACAAGTAATGGCGGAAAGTAAGCCAAAATTAAACAAAGTCGAGGGGTATCAACCCAAGAGCAAAGGAAAATACTTAATTAAAGTACATCAGAAATGTACAAAAGCCAAAGGAAACACTTATGTGAAGCGTCACGTACCACAAAAGCACCCCAAATGCACAAGACTATAAGGGCAAAAAGGGTCATGATTAAATCATCTGGAAAAGGAACAAACCCCTACTATCCTCTTGTGGTCAACTCCACCAAACAATCCAAAACGTGCAGGGTGGTCAACTCAGATGGACACAACCCCAAAGGCAATTATCCGTCTAGATGTGGGGGAGACTAAACACTCTACCATTCAACGTAAATGCCCCCAAAACCCGGTAGAGTTCCACGAGATACTAATAAAGGAAACAAACACTACAGAGGTGGTTTCGTCCACTAACCCCCACAATCAAGAAAACCCAACAAAAATTATATCTCAGGACTTGACACATTGGATTCTACTAGACATTTCTACATTAAGAAGCGGTTGATCAACACTAGGAAAGATTTCACAGTACTAAACAACTCTTAGCACATCATACATAATAGTTAGGAACGATTAAAGCCAACAATTAAACATTTCCATCAAATCACTAAAACCCTACAAGATTGACTCATCATGATAAAATCTAACAACGCAAGTGAATTCAAAGGAAAAATTTAATATATCTACAAATTGAAATGACAACAGTACAAAAAGATTGAATAAAATGAGGTTAACAACATATCATCAAGATTAGGAAAAAGAGAGAAAGGGAAAAAAAGAGTAAAACCACCACTTGCCTTGGTTTTCCCGGAAAAAATTCTGTAAACCACACCATGTCGCAGATCGGGGCAAAAGAAGACGGAAGGAGTCGAAATCTAAATAACAATGACCGAAATAGAGGTTAGGGCCAAACACCATAACGGGAAAACTCAAGAAATGGGGAAAGTTTTACCACGATGGCGTAGCTCTCGACGAGAGCTTTCCCGATCTATATTTGGTTGAAGCTTTCAAGCACTGGAGCTCCGCCGGCGGCCATCGGAAGATTCACGAATGGGCGGGAGATGCCGCACTGATTTCGGTTCGGTCTGAACGTAAGGAAGAATATGACGTTTTCTTTCTAAATATCCTTAAGTATCAGAGTATAAAATTATATATATATATATATATATATATATATATATATATATATATATATATATATATATATATATATATATATATATATATATATATATATATATAGACACACACACGTGTCTATAAATTATTTTGTCCAAACAGGAAGAAAAACGGACGATTTAGGTGCGGGCGCGCAGAAAATGAAAATATAGGATTAATATGTATTCAAATCAAAACGTGCTCAAAAGAAACTTGTAGATCCCGTCGAGACGAACAAAATTCTTGTTAATCGGTTTTCTATACGACACCGTTTTGAACATCAAAATGGCGCCCGAACGCAGACTAGAGTTGAATTCTCGGGAAGCGCTGCAGTACTCGAGATCAAAAGGCAGACTACTCGAGAAAAAAAACATTCTACTCGAGAGGTATCTTTAGTACTCGAGAACAATTAGCCGGCCGAGTACTCGAGAGAAAAAAAATAGACTACTCGAGTTGTTAAAGAGAGTACTCGAGAACCTTAACATAGTAGTTGGGAATACATACAGATTACTCGAGAACATTTTGCATGAACATTAGTTTTTTACAAATATATCCAAAAAATTAAACTATATAAATGAATAGTAAATGACATTTTTGAACTGTGTTTTAATATTAAAATAATCATATTTATATTTTTTTGAACAAGAAAATACGAGTCAATACGGAGGACCAAACACGCGCCGAATTAAACGAAATTCGCACCGTTGGTGAACACTGACGCTAAGAACCCAACGGCGAAGTCAAAACCAAAATCCGACGAGCCATTCCCAAGATATTAATTTTCAAAGTCTACAGCGAACATAAATTCTACAAAACTTCGGAAAATCGTCGAGGCCCGAATATCTCTCGGATCGCGACGAAACTTGACAAGCAACTCCAAAATTATTTAACTTAATTTCCAAATGGAAAATTTTCCAATTACCACAAGAATTCAATAATTTGGCCGACTCGACCGAATAGACGCGAAAATGCCTTAACGACGTCGCGTTGTCAACTCGACGTTAAAAAGTAACGCCCTGACGCCGTAACTATGACATTACCTCATCAAATAATTATTAAAATTCGGGGGCATTACAATCACTCCCCTGAAAAAGAAGTTTCGTCCCAAAATTTAACAACACCAAAAAGAAATTAAAATGAGAAAATCAAACACCACCAAAAACATAGAGACATACCAGAACTAAGAAAAGATGTGCGGATGAGATTCTCTCATTGACGACTCCAATTCCCACGTCGCGCTCTCGACATCTTGATTTCGCCACAAAACTTTAACCATTGGTATAGTTTTTCTCCGCAACACTCGATCTTGAGAATCCAACAACATCTCAACATAGGAAAGATTGTGCTCCAACTGGGGCACATCATTAAGAATCTGTCGGTCGCAGAGCACACATTTCCGCAACTGGCTCACATGAAACACGTCGTGCACAATAGAAAAAATTGCGGGCAAATCCAGCCTATAGTCTGATACACCATACAGTCGACAACCCTAAAAGGTCTGACATACCTTGTGTCCAACTTATGATTCTTTCCAAACCTTTTAACTCCAGACATCATGGAAACTTTGAGAAACACCATGTCCCCTATAGCAAATTCTAAATCAGTCCTACGCAGATTGACATTCTTCTCATATCGTTCTTGCGCTATCCAAAGCTTTTCCCAAATAATTTTCACAGAAACGTCCATTTATTCTAACGCTTCAGGACCCAACAATGGTTTCTCAACGACCTCGGCCCAAAACAAGGGAGTTCTGCATCGCCTCACATACAAGGCCTCAAACATGGCCTTCTGCAAACTTTCTTGATAACTATTATTGTATGCAAACTCCATCAATCTGAGTCGCTCATCCTACGCTCCTCCGTGGTCCAAAATGTAACATCTGATCATATCCTCCATGATCTGGTTCACTCTTTCCGTTTGAATGTTTGTCTGCGGATGATAGGCTATGGAATACCACAAATCAGTACCCAAACCTTCCTGTAAACTATTCCAAAAGCAAGACGTAAACAAGGAGTCTCGATTAGATACAATACTAATTGACACTTCATGTAATCTAATGACTTCATTTAAATCAATCTTAAAAGGCACGAAGTGAGCACACTTTGTTAGTCTATCAACAATGACCCAGACTGAATCGTGTCCTCGGGGAGATCTCGGTAACCCAATAATGAAATCCATTGAGATACTCTCTCACTTCCAACTCGGAATTTATAAGGGTGTTAGCTTACCACCAGGTCTATCATGATCGGTCTTTACTCGCTTGCACGTAAAACATTCTGAAATGAACTTTGCTATATCACCTTTCATTCCGAACCACCATGCGATCTGCTTCAAATCTTGGTACATCTTGGTTGAACCTAGGTGGTAGGCAATGCTGGAATCATGAGCCTCTCTGCACATCTTAACTCGAATATCTTTAACATTGGGGATGCAAAATCTATAGCGGTACTTCAAGGTACCCGCGTCATCGATCGAAAAATCTGGCAACTCTCCCTTCTCAGTTCTCTTGTAAAGATTCAATAACTCAGGGTCTTCCATCTGATGCAATCTTGTGAGTGCAATCCACGAAGGCTCAGCTCCCTCCAAACTACTTGAAAAATTACACCTCCCAAAAGAAATATTCATCAAGAGAAATTCTTCTACCAGCAAACCAACAGAAAGAAACAAAATTTTCCCTGTCTTTCTACTCAGGGCGTCGGCTACCACATTAGATTTGCCCGAATAGTACTGGATCTCAACATCATAATCAGCAACATACTCTAACCATCTTCGCTGGGGCAGATTCAACTATCTTTGAGTGAAAACGTACTTTAAATCTTGCATATTGCGCCATACAGAAAGTGCCTCCACAAATTTAGCACAAAAATCACTGCTGCGAACTCTAGATCATGCATAGGGTAGTTCTTTCATGTACCTTTAGCTGTCTCGACCCATATGCAATTACCTTTCCTTCCTGAATCAACACACAACCCAGACCAACATGCGATGCATCTACATAAACCGCATATTCTAACCCTTCAGTAGGCAGAGACAAAACTGGGGCAGTGCACAATCTCCTCTTCAATTCCAGAAATGTTTCCTCGCACTTATCGCTCCAATTGAAAGCTACGTTCTTCTGCATTAGTTTAGTCAAAGGAGCAGATAACGTAGAGAAACCCTCTACAAACCTCCTATAATAACCAGCAAACCCTAGGAAGCTCCTTTTCTCCTTGTAGGTAGTGGTCCTATTCCAATCCATAATAACAGTCACCTTCTCAGGGTCCACCGAAATTCCATCTTTATTTACCACATGACCCAAGAAGGATACCTGAGGCAACCAGAACTCACACTTACTTACCTTGGCATATAGCTTATGCTCCCTCAAAGTAGACAAACTAAACGTAAGTGCTGGACATGCTCATCAGCACTCCGGGAATACACCAAAACGTCATCTATAAACACGACCACGAAACGGTCCAGAAAATCCTTGAACACACGATTCATCATATACATAAAGGCAGAGGGAGCAATGGTCAAAACAAAGGACATTACTCATGGTCTTATTACTCAAAATGCCCATGATGCGAACGGAAGGCAATCCGTAGAATATCTGCCTCAAGAATCCTCAACTGGTGGTAGTCTGAACGAAGATCGATCTTTAAAAACACAGAGGTACCATGCAACTGATCAAACAGATCAACAATCCTAGGCAGGGGATATCTATTCTTAATGGTGACTTTATTTAGCTCTCTATAGTCAATACACAGCCTCATTGATCAGTCCTTTTTCTTTACAAACAAGATGGGAGCACCCCAATGCAAAGAACTCGGCCTAATAAAACCACTCAGGAGAAACACCTCCAACTCACGCGGGGCCATCCGGTACGGCGCCTTAGCAATAAGATGGGTACCCGGCTCCGGATCTATGGCAAACACCACGTCCCTCTTAGGTGGAAGACAAGGAAGATTAGTTGGAAAAACATTCAGAAACTCACGCACCACCAGAATCTCCTCTATACGCGGCAAGCTAACAACGGTCTCCAAAACTGAAACCAAACAAGCGAAACATCAGGAATTTATCAGCTTCCGAGCACGTACCGCAGATATAATCAGAGAAACTTGGTGCGGAAAATAATAAACACTCCCGGGTTGACCATTGTCCATCTTGAAGTCAAATCGCTTAACCTTTCACTGGATAACCGTATCATAATTAGACAACCAGTCCATGCCCAAGATCACATTAAAATCTTCCAAGTCTATCATCTTCAAATCAATAATTGCTAGAAAGTCGCCTAACAAAATTGAACAAATTCGGATAACCTGGTCCAACAACATCGAGTCACCGGAAGGAAACTTGACTTGAAACACATCGCCAATTTGATCGAGAGTCAAACGATGACGCTCAACAAAGGCCCTAGCCTCAAACGAGTGGGTAGCACCGAAATCAAAGAGAACACGAGCCCAACGGTTCTTTACTTCAAATTTCCCTATAAAAACGCTTGCATAACTAATCGAACTACATCGAAACTACAGCAACAAGCTAAAATAGATACAAAACTAGGTTAGAAACTAACCCGGATTACTTTGTGTAGAAGTCTCGGCCTCCTCCTGAGACAGAACGTTCAGCTTTCCCTTCCCTTTGTCTACAGGCTGCAGCGGTGGCAAGGCCCAAAGCCGAATTGGCTGCAGTGCAGGCTGAGGTTGCGAGCACTTTGACTTGATATGACCTTTCTGTCTGCACTGAAAACAAACACGAATCTTATCCCACCAGTGTGCAGCAGCATGCCCCTTCTGTTTGCATGAAGGACAAACCAAATATCCCTTAGGAGAACCCTAGATCGTATGGACCTACTCCTGTTTCTGAGCACCTAGCATCTGGAAACATTTCTCAAACGTGTGGCCTGGACGGCCATAGAAACTTTAAATTTCCTTGCTCCTCTTCCTCGAAGCAGCACCGGATTCCTGAAAACTTTTACTCTCACCAGTCTTCCTCTTATCCCTTCTCATTTGTTGTCCTCGGTTCTTGGCATTATCAATTGCCTCGACCTTAAGAGCTGCGTTGACAACTTCAGTGTAACATCCCTCAGACAACTAGACCCCTAGGAGTGGTTTTGTCATGACTAGGTCATGAAAAAACCCTAGGAAGCCCAAGAAGACCAAGTGGACCGAGGAATGTAGGTGAGATCACTATGGTCTGGTAACAGTAGATTTCTAAACACTAGTTTAAGATTATAATGGGGCTTCACCATGACTCCAAGACCCCACCACGACCTCACCAACCTATTGCAAGGTCCATTAGAGCCCTAAGGGTCCATTGGAGTCAACCCAGGGTGGCCAAGTTGACCTTGGACCATTCTAATCGTAAATTGGCCAAGGTGCCCTAACTAAGGGCAATGTGCCCATAATGGGTCAAATGGTCATGTTGACCAAAGTCAACTCATGGGTCAAAGTGGTCAACTTAGGTTAACCTAGCCCAATTCAAGTGGGCTAAGCCCAAGTGGTGTGGCCCATTAGACTAAGGATCTGGAGAGACATAATTTGGGCCCACCAAATTTAGAGAGTGATGACTAGGATATAGAGGGATGAGGTTACCCCACTTGGGAGGAGAGAGAAAATGGGGGCTTAATGGTCATCATGGCCATGGAGGTTTCATAACCCCTCACTTTGATGGGGCTTTTACTCCTTGGAGGAAGGGGAAGAGTTTTCAGGAGGTGGCCGGCCAGTGGGGTGCCTCAGCCTCCTCAATTTGGCTGAAACCGAAAATTAGGTTTAATGGCCATTAATGGTGTTTTGATGAATTGGGGAGTTACAAGCCTCCTCTCCCCAATTCCTTCTTTAAGAACCTTCACCAGGATCAGAGCAGGCATTTCCCCCAATCACATCTCAATTCCCTTACTGTTGGTGTAGAGGTTTTAGAGGAGCCAATGCTTGGTGGCCGAAATGGCAAGGAGGCACATCACCCCCTCTCAGGCCGCAACTAGGGTCCTCCCTTGCTCCTTCATCCATGGGTAGATTGTAGAAATCTTTTAGGATGATAATCGGTCTCAATTGAGCCAGATCAAATGGTTTGTTTTCATGGTTTTTCCGAGAAAAAATGTGCTTGCGGTATCGCCGGAATCCTCCCCTCCGGCGGTGTGCAAACAGAAAAAGAAAGTACGGAAAATGAACAAACAGAAATTTTTGTATTCCAAATAAGGTATCAATTACATGGTATAGCCTCCCTTTTATAGAATGGAGGAGATGAGAGAGATTACAAATAAATAATGTGGGAGTAAAAAATATCATGTGCAAGCGCTTTAACATAAATACAAGTCGCCAAGCTGTGCAGTTTGATGAATGGGTAAACCGCCCGGCAACCACAAGAGAAAGACACCAAGCCGCCACACTAGATCGCAAGGTCGCCCGGTCTCCAAGTCACCAGGGACATATTGACAAACCGCCAGAGCACCAATAGCAACATGACAGCAACCAAACTATAGGGGAGAAGAGACAGACTTCCCGGACTGCAACCCGCCAGAGTCAGACCGCCAGACCACCCAATCTCTAATCTGTAACACTCCGCCTCAAGATAAAGCATATATATCGATCATGCCCAGCTTGTCGCAAATGTGATGAAAAGAGGCGGATAATAGATTGGTGAAAATATCATCTAACTCTTTATCGGAGGTGACGAACATAGTACAAATTTGTTCCTTCAGAATCTCCTCTCGAAAGAAATGGCAGTCAACTGCTATGTGCTTGGTTCTCTCATGGAAGACCGGATTTTTAGAGATGTATATGGCGGCTTTGTTGTCACAAAACATAGGTAGAGGATGGTCATAGACCTCTCCTAAGTCAAGTATGAGAGCCTGTAACAACTTCAGCTCACACGTGGTCGATGCCATACTTCGGTATTCTACTTCTGCACTGGACCTGGAGACTACCGATTGTTTCTTACTTTTCCAGCTCACAAGATTCCCCCCACAAAGGTGCAAAAACCTGAAGTAAACTTGCGGTCTCCTTTGTCATCGGCATAGCTTGAATCAGAGTACGCTTCAACCCTTAAATGGCCATTCTTGTGAAAGAGTCCTTTCCCAGGAGCTGATTTATTATACTCCAATATCTTCAGGGCCGACTATAGATGGCACACCCTGGGAGCTTGCATGAACTGGCTAACCTTACCAACATCATAGGCAATGTCATGTCTGTTCACTGTGAGATATGTGAGTTTACCAAACAGATGTCTGTACCGTGTAACATCAGAAAGAAGAGGAGTGTCATCTGTCCATGCTTTATCTTCTCCAGTCGCCATGGGACATCGTGCAGGTTTAGCCCTAGTTCACCCTGCCTCTTTCTACAAGTCAAGAGAATACTTCTGTTTGGAGAGGACAAGAGAAGCGTGCTTCCGAGAAATTTCTATCCCCAAAAAGTATTTTGGAGAGCCCATATCCGTTGTAACAAGGTGTTGCCGAAAATGCTTCTTTGTCAAGATTATCCCAGCTTGGTCATCTCCAATAAGAAGAATATCATCCACATATACTGCAAGCACCATTAGACCCAGAGAAGTTTTATGAGTAAATAGGGAGTGATTAATAGAACTCCTCATAAAACCAACAGCCGCCACAATCCCGCTAAAGTTGTCAAACCAAGTGCGAGGACTTTGTGAAAGTAAGGGTTAGATTTGAAATACTCTAGGGGGGCGTGAATAAAGTATTTAGGGTTTATAAAATTTTTGCTAATTAACAAGTCAGTCCTAAGATAATTCAATCTATCACAGGTGCTGCAGGAATTAAATTGAATACCACAAACACAGCAAACCTAAGCCACACAGCTATAGCAAGAATAAAAGAAAAAGTGCAACCAGACAACACAAGAATTTTATAGTGGTTCCCCAACCTGGGTACATCCACTCTTCAACCACCCTGGTAGGAATCCACTCAGGTTTTTGATCAGGTGACTTCCACCAATGAGCTTTTGATCAGATGTTCAAAAACCAATCCTCAAGTCTTTTGATCAGGTGACTTACAACCAGGAATAACTTTTGAAGGAAGTTAAGAACCCTTTATACAGTGGGGGATGAGAGAGTGATTATGTCTTCTTTTTCTCAAATACAACTGAGAAGACTTTAATGGATCTTGATTTTAACAAAGCTCCCCTTGAGATATAGATTTGTTCAGGAAGGATGGAGCTTTGCTTCAGGGTGAGTAGGCCTTCAGTGTTTCAGCCTTGACCAGCAGGTATCCAGGTGCTTCTTGACTGATATAGTAATTGTTATCCCTTGAATAATCCTGGGATGAAGACAGAAGAAGACTCTTGATTTAAATGGTTGTTCTTCTTTTTCTTTAGCTTGTTGTTCTTTCTATGGTCAATAGCTAGGGCTTCTTGTTCTCTGTTACTGTATGATTGTTGTTACTCTATTGTGCTCTGCGTGTTCTCCTAAGAAGAAGGAAGAAAACCCATATTGCTGTCTTGTGTGTGTTTACCACTAAAGGAAGAAAACAAAAAATCCTTTTAATATTTCTGTGTAATATTCCTTCCGAATTTTGTTTTTCTTCCTTCATTCAATGCTGACGGCCTGGAGAATATTTGCATTGATTTATATCCCCAACTGTCCCATTGAAAAGCGGCAAGTAGTAATCCTGATGAAGACCGTAATCAATGCTTGCTTCTAACGGTAATATTCAGAGAATATTTAAGTATTGATTACTCAGGAATTATTGCACTAGAAACGGGATAGAGGGAGAGAAATTTCCAAGTCTGGAACTGCACAGAAATCGTCGAACAGATAATAGAATTCGTCAAGCTAAATCTAGAGTTCATCGAGCTTAGAAGTCAAGTTCGTCGACCAGATAATAGTTGTTCGTCTAGCTGAGATTCAAGATCGTCGACCTAAGACCAGGTAACTGTTTTCTCTACACCCTTGACAATTCTGTGCATCCAGATCGTCGAGCTGAGAATATAATTTTATCGATTGGAGTTCAGAATTCTATGTTTCTTGAACTTAAGAATGTTGAAGTAACGTGTCCAGAAATAGTCGACCTCAGAACTGGGTTCGTCGACCTGAGAACTAGTTTCATCGAGCTGAGAGCTTCTAACTGCTACTTGATAAATCTTACAAAAACTCTGGTCTAAGTTCGTCGAGCTGAGAAGGTGATTTCATCGACTGGAGTGTGATCTTGGACTTAGAATACTTAGATGCTTCTGGATTAAGATGTTGAAGTAGAATACCCAAAGATCGTTGACTTGAGAACTAAGTTCGTCGAGTGGAGTTCAGATAGAATTTTTGGACTTGAAATGTTGAAATATGGTGTCCATAAATCGTCGACCTAAGTACCAAGTTCGTCGAGCCCAGCTCAGAGAATTATCTCTGATTTCGTCGAGCTGAGCACGACTTTCGTCGACCTGAGTTTGATGAACGTCGAACTCATTTTCTGAGTCTTCGGAATTTCTCTAAGTCTTGAGTCTTCTGCAGTCTGTTGATGGATGGACCATGCAGTGTTGACTCTAAGAACATGGCCTATACTCTAGAACTCATACATGACCATGGCTATACATGTTGGGTCAAACATCCTAGCTTAGTGAACCTAGCCCAAATCCAACAAGGGATCTAACAATCTCACCCTATTTGGGTAAGGTCACTAATTACAGACACACAAAATATACAAAGCAATAAAACATATATTTGGCATGAAAAATTTAAATGTGCAGCAGATATATATACAGTAGGCTTTGGCTCGGTGGCTGATGCATAAGGTTGCATGTGCATAAGCTATAAGGTGGTGGGTCTTTCGTATTGGAGGGTTGAAAGAAATAGTGCCTAAACACCTAGAGGGGGGTGAATAAGTGTACTTTTTCTTCTGCTTTTAAGGTAGAAATACTGATCAGTTAATTAACCATAAATTGCATATTCTACTACTACACAGCACAACAATCACAGAAATAATTCAACACAGAGTGCACACAGATTTTTATAGTGGTTCCCCAAGGTCTGGGTACCTCCACTTTCCACCTTTGCCTATTTATCAGTGCACTAGATTCGGCCTAACTTCTGCACTTCTTCTCAGATTCTCAGATCTTACAGTAGCTCAGAACCCAAAACAGGTTCCTACAACTCAGAGTGTCCCCACTCCTACAACTCAGGCCAAATGCCCTACCTCAGCCTTTAACAAGGCCTACACTCAGAGATCACAATCTCCTACATGTCAGGCTCACAGCCCTACCACTCAGAGAATTTACTCTCCTACACTCAGCCTTTATAAAACAGGCTTACAATCTCAGATCTATATAGACCCTACAAAAATTTGATTAAACAAAGTAAATAACCACCACCCTGATAAAGAGAGAAGGGATGGATGGGTTCTTGATGAGTTCTTAGAAGAACTTGATGGAAGAGATCAACCTCTCTTAGCTTTCTTCAAAGCTTCTTGAATCTGAACTCAGTAGGGTTGAATATCCTGAGAAGATGATCTTCAATCAGCTTCTGACTTGAGATTAAGATCTCAATCTGAATCTTTCTTGGCAGCCTAGTTCAGCAACTGCACTTCTTAGATGGAGTACTCTCTCTCCAACTTTTTCTACATCTTCTGTCAAAAATCTTCTATATAATTACTTCTATCTGTATTGCTCAGAATTTGTATTCTTCAAATGATTGATCATCACTTTCTGTTGAAGGAGAAGGCCTTTATATAGTCTTCCTCCATGGTAACCGGCTGAACCGGTTTCTAATAACCTTCTGACAACTCTGACAGTAGTAGTTGACCGGTTAGAAATGGCAGCTGTCAAGTCATCGAGTTACTTCTTGAAATCACTGTCTCTGTCTGAAAGTGTCGAGACTGAACTTCATTATGTGTCGACACAATTAGACTAAGTGTCGACACAAGTGGACGAAGTGTCGACACAAGCCTTGGTGGTGTCGACACAACTCCTTTTGTTGTTGTAACAGCTTCTCGACACAGCTTCTTTAGAATGTGTCGACACTGAACCTGTGTGTCGACACTAGACTTCTTTTCTTTAAATTTGTTGAAACTTGTTGTGTGTCGATACATCTCCTTTGTGTCGACACAAGTACTTCTTTACTTTAACTTTGTTGAAGTTTTGTTGTGTGTCGACACAAGTCCTGTGTGTCGACACAGTTGATGTCGACACAGCCTTCTGTGTGTCAACACTGCCTCTTGGTGTCGACAGAATTGATGTCGACTATACTTCTCTGTGTGTCGACACTACCTCTGGGTGTTGACACAGTTGATGTCGACAATGCTTCACTGAGTGTCGACTGAGCTTCACTGAGTGTCGACACATTCCTTCTGGTGTCGACACAGTTGATTCTGGTGTCGACACAGCCTTTCCAAGCGTCGACACAAATAACTCCAAGTGTCGACACAGCTTTTCTCTGCTGTCGACACAAGCCTACATAAGTGTCGACACTACTTCTCTAGGTGTCAACACATGGACTTAGAAATTTTTCTGCATTTCCTGCAATTTCTTAACCTGCACATATAAACTCAAAACACATCAAATACACCTTGATGTATATCATTGAGTAGGGTGAGGCTTCTTCAAATCTGGTACACATTTTCCAATGTACCCAACAATCTCCCCCTATTTGGAGAAGTCATAACCCTTAGTCAATGCTATACACCATTCATAACAAATACACATTTTGATGTATAACAATATTATATGATAAGGTAAATACTTAAAACAAAACATAAAAGAAATTTCATCACAGAATAAGTATGCTAACACAATGAGCATTCATTATAGTTTTGTTTTAACTTCCAAAAGTTTCTTTAATCAAAAGTTTACATGGAATTTAACACAAAAGATTACAAAGATGTAAACTTAAGAAAATCTAAACTAAGGCTGTTCTGGCTCCTTGATAACAATGCCCTTGCCTGATTGAATCTTGGCATGCACAGGAACATCAGAGTCATCAGCAGGCATATTGCCCTTTAGATCTTTCTTTTTCAGCTCTTCAGCCCTTATCTTTTGTCTTTCAAAATAGTGATAAGGCTTTGAGAAATATTTGCTAGGCTCCTGTGCATTAGGAGGTAGCTTCCCAAGTTTTGCCTTCCTTCTGTACTGAACTATGGCCTCTTGTCTGGCTTCATGTTTTCTCCATTATTGTTCAGAATACCATTTGCCCCTCTCTAGGGTATTGTCCTTTGCAGCTTTCCAAGCAGTTAGGATAATATTTCTAGAAGTAGGGCTCCATTGTTCAAAATCAGTCCATAACTCTGCCAGTTCTTTGAATCTCTTCTTTGATAATAGAGCTTCTTGCTCTTTCAAAAATGCCTCTGACACAGGCTTGTCTACTTTCTCAATGATCACATTTTGATCACCTTCAGAAGGGTTGTACACGGACTGTACCTCTTGATGTATCATCTTAAAATCAGCTGGAGGATAGATAACTTGAGCAACTTCAGCTTGTTCACCTCCAAAATCAGCAGGAGGCACTCCAGATTCAGCCATATTGTCATCATCACGAAGGGGTGGATATCCAAGTGTGGCTCTGATGCTATTGGAAATCCATTTAGCATGGTCAGATCCAGCTTTGACTAAAACCCTTTCCCCCTTTATGACTTCTCTGGCCACATGATCTCTAAGATCATCCTTCTGAAATCTGATCTATTCATTCATAAAATTGACACCATCTTTATAGAATCCCCTTAATATGAGCAGCAGACCAGAAATGGTCTTTTGAAATTCTGTAATAGCAGTTTGGACAGCAGCTACTCCTTCTTGTAATTGCTTGACAAATTCTGCCTTGTCTGTAGCCCTTTCTGCAGCCTGTGCAGTAGCAATATTTTTCATCTCTGTGACAATCACATTATGTGATTCTGTGCGATTTTCGTTCAGTCTAATTTGATTCTCTAGTACATAGCCTTGCTTAAGAGCTATGTCATCCACTTGAGCATTTATCTTTTCCTGATGTGTAGCTAGATAAACTACAGCATTTCCACACTTGTGGAAACAATCAGTCATTTCTCTCTTTTTTTGATTCACTTCAAATCTTATTGACTTTATATCTGTTGCCAACGAGAGTTGGAGATCTTTATGTGTCTCATCTATATACTTCTCCATGGCAACCCTTTGCTCATCCAACTTCACTTGCATGGATACTAACAAAGAACAATAATCAATTGTTGGGGCAGGCTGTGGAGCCACAGTTTGTAATGCTTTCTTGTAGCTCTGGATTCTTCTTTTGAAGACCATGAGCTTCCTTTTCTTTGCTTGAACCTCAGTAGCATCCTCAGATTCTGAGGTACTAGCTAAGTCAACTATATCCTTTGGACTAGGAGGCAATTCTTGTGCAGTCTTAGGTAGCTCCACCTATGTCCTTTGTTCCTCCTCAGTTCTGGTTTGCTGCTCAGCATTCCTTGCAGTCTCTCCCTGTGATCTTACATGCTCCCCCCTCAAGGTTAGCTTGGCCCTTCTAAAGAGCAGTCTTCTCCCCTTCAAAACCAGCATGCTCCCCTCAATATCAGGAAACAGCTCTTCTAAGGTAAATTCTTGTTGAGAAGGGACAGGAGAGATTCTTATTTCTGGAGCATCTGCAACTGCTGATGCATCCTCCAAGAGTACATCTTGTGGTTGACTGTGTAACTGAGTTGTCTGATCAATATCAATCAAAGATTCAGTTATCATTTCATTCTCAATATTGAAAATTGATTGATTGACTTCACGTATTACCTCAAGGATTGTTTGAGTTGACATTTCACTGTCTTAGTGAGTTGGATCTAGGGGAATGGGGCTAGCAGATGGTTGCTCCCCCTGCCTCTGTGCATCTTCAGTTCCTACTGGTGATCTTCTAGCATTATCAGCTTCTTCGTCATTAGAACTGAAAACTACTTGCTCCTCTGAACTACTGGAAGTTTCAGGAGCTATTATGGCTTTCGTCTTCTTCTTCTGTGGAGGAACTTCCTTCTCTGGAGTAGGCATGTCCTTAATTAACACCCTATCCCATCTTGAGATAATCATGATATCCATCCTCCTCGTGTGATTTATCTTGGAACCAACACTTTGTTTCATTACTTCAAGAATGGTTCCAGCCAAGTATAGACTCATAATCCAACCCAAATTGGGTTTCTTCAGACTTTTCTTAATCTTTTCAAATAGCACTGCTGACCAATCAGTTTTTAGTTTAAAGATGATCCTTGTCATTAAGCTGGACATATGAGCTGATATCCTATCATGCCCACCTGACTTGCACAGAATCACCTTTCCTACCACTTCAGACAAGAACTTGCCTTGCATATTCATGCCTTTTCTGTTAAATACTGAGCCAATCTTCATGGTTGAATCTAGTCCACACCATTGCAGTGCTTCCCTTATCTTGGAAAAGGTCACTTCTACTTCCTCTTGAATTCTTGATAGATGTAGAACTTTCCTTAAACTCTTCATAGTCAGTTTAACTTTCGCACCATGAACTGCAGACTTGATCTTGAGTCCAGTAGAATCCAACATAGCTGCACCATAGAATTCGAGTACTGCCTTCTTCCAAATCTTGATTGTCTCAGAAACTAGATACTCCAACCCATTCTCAGTAATTAAAGTTACTACCTCCTTAATTTCTGGTTCCGCATGGTCAAATACGTTGCAAAGTAGCTCATATCCTTCATTGACGTTCTCCTCAAGCTTAGACTCCATTAGGGTTTTGAGAAATCTTGAATTTAGAGGAGAGAGATGTCGACACAAAGTTTTGGTCTCGAAACTATTGAGAGCGTGTCGACAAACAATGTTGAAGACCTATTTATACCTTTCTAAAAATGAAGGTGAAAAGGCGCGTCATATTCCTCTAAATGTGTCGACACTGTTGAAAAGTGTCGACAATGACTACTTAAGTCTCGATAACGGTGTTGACTACTATGTGTCGACACCAATTATGATGTGTCGACACAAATACATCTGCGCTTGACAAATAGTCGATACTCCACTCGACGAAATCTGTGTTAATCCTAAGTGTCGACACCACTACTGGATGTGTCGACACGTACTCTGGATGTGTCGACACTACTTCTCTAAAGTGTCGACACCAACTTTCTAGATGTGTCGACATCATTTCTCTGGAATGTCGACCACTTCTATGTGTCGACACAGACAACTCCTTGTGTCGACACCATTTTGCTTAGCCAATTTTGTGAAACTAATCTAAGTTCAACATTCCTAATTCAATTTTAAACTTATTGAATTTAGTTTCATCTAGGGGCTTAGTAAACATATCAGCAATTTGATTATCTGTTTTGACATATTCTAGTGAAATGTCTTCTTTCTCTACATGTTCTCTAAGAAAATGGTATCTGTTTTCTATATGCTTAATCCTAATATGTGAGACAGGATTATTAGCTATAGAAATTGCACTTGTTGAATCACAAAGCAAAGGTGTTCTACTTACTTGAATACCATAGTCTTCTAGCTGGTGCTGAATCCATAAAAGTTGTGCACAGCAGCTTCCTGCAGCAACATATTCTAACTCAGCTGTGGAGATTGCCACACTGGTCTGCTTCTTACTGCTTCAAGACACTAGTCTTTCACCTAGAAATTGACATGTGCCTGTAGTACTTTTTCTATCTTCCTTGCAACCTGCAAAATCTGCATCTGAATAACCTGTTAGTATAAAATCTCAATTCCTAGGGTACCAAAGGCCTACATAAGGTGTGCCCTTAAGATATCTCAAAATCCTTTTGACTGCAGTCAGATGAGATTCTTTAGGGCATGCTTGGTACCTAGCACAGACACATGTAGCATACATGATATTTGGTCTACTAGCAGTCAAATACAGAAGGGAGCCAACTTTCTCTCTATACAAAGTTTCATCTACAGGTTTCCCTGCATCATCTTTGCTTAGAGACATACTTGACCCCATAAGAGTTTTCATGATTGTGGATGATTCCATACCATACTTCTTTATTAATTCTAGGGTGAACTTAGACTGACATATGGACAAACCATCCTCAGTCTGTCTTACTTGGAGACCCAAGAAGAACTTAAGTTCCCCCATACTGCTCATTTCAATTTTTCCTTGCATAAGTTTTGCAAACTTTTTGCAAATATTACTTTTAGTAGACCCAAATATTATGTCATCTACATATATTTGGACTAGGATAATCTTTCCTTTAGATTTCCTAAGGAATAGAGTCTTGTCTATTTTCCCCCTTGAGAATTTGTTCTCAATGAGAAAACTAGACAGGGTTTCATACCAAGCCCTTGGGGCTTGTTTTAACCCATACAATGCTTTCCTAAGTCTATAAACATAATCAGGTTTAAGAGGATCAACAAAACCTGAGGGCTGCTCTACATAGACTTCTTACTTTAGATTTCCATTTAGGAAAGCTGACTTTACATCCATTTGAAATACCTTAAAGCCTTGATAAGTTGCATAAGCAAGGAACATCCTGATTACTTCCAGTCTTGTTACTGGGGCAAAGGTTTGATCAAAGTCAATTCCTTCTTCCTGCATATACCCTTTTTCAACAAGTCTTTCTTTATTCTTCACAATGATCTCATTCTCATCCAATTTGTTCCTAAAGATCCACTTTGTTCCAATGATGTTGTGGTCCTTGGGTTTAGGAACTAGCTTCCAGACCTTGTATCTTCTGAACTGATTCAGCTCCTCTTGCATGGCATCAATCCAATGTGGGTCTAGAACTGCTTCTTCAAATTTCTTTGGTTCCACTTGTGATAGGAAATTGGAGTAAAGAACTGTGCTTAGATTCCTACTTCTTGTTTGCACTCCTTGTCTTGGATCACCAATTATCTAATTTGCTGGATGATCCTTTAAGTGTCTATTAGCTGGAGGTAGTCTATCTTCAGGTTGTACACCTCCATATTCTTCATTAAGCTGCACCTCTTGGTTTTCTTTAGCATCTTGAGAGTCCTGTAACCCCCCCCCCTGGACAGCAGCCACCATTTTCCACTTCCTGATTTGTAGTTGATTCTTCCGTAATGGTAAGCTTGTCCATTCTCTCATTTATACCTGTAGAACTGCAAGCACTAATTGGCAACTCACTGCTAATCAGTCTTGTTTCATCAAAGACTATATGTACAGACTCTTCTACAACTTGAGTAATCAAGTTGTAGACTCTATAAGCCTTACTATTGTTATTGTACCCAACAAATATCCCCTCTTGGGATTTGGCAGCAAACTTGGTTAGATAAGACTTGCCATTATTAGGTATATAGCACTTGCAACCAAAGATCCTAAAATAGCATAAGTTTGGTTTTCTGCCCTTCACGATCTCATAGGGAGTCTTATTGATCACATGACATGCAGTGTTTACTGCCTCAGCCCAGAAATATTTTGGGAGAGAAGTGTCACTCAATAGAGTTCTACCAGCCTCTATCAATGTTCTATTCTTCCTTTCAGCAATACCATTTTGCTGAGGTGTTCTAGGTGAGGAAAATTCTTGAAAAATCTCAAATTCTTCACATAGTCTTGTCATACTTTCAGACTGAAATACAGTACCATGGTCACTTCTGATTTTGACCACAGTAATGTCCAGCTCATTCTGAATTTGTTTAACAAAACTATATAAGACACTTGGGGTTTCAGATTTTTGTCTAAGAAAGAACACCCAGGAATATCTAGAATAGTCATCTACCACCACAAATGTGTAGACCTTCCTACCTAGACTGTGAACTGGCATAGGACCAAAAAGATCCATATGCAAGAGGTAAAGACTGTTGGGTATTGTATCCACAATTACTTGGATTTGAGGAAGCCACCTGTCAAGTTAAGATAAATTCACAATGTATTTGATGAAACCTTTTAAGTTGTGCTTGCAGTTATTCCACGCTAAGTACACACCAATGTCAGGGTGCAGTAGGTCAATATACACGGGTCTGCGCGACGTAATCCCTCGTTGAGCAGATCAGTGTGTTGGCCTACCTGTACTCTCTCTATTGGAGTGTACTTATTTTCAAGTACAGGGCTGTGATAATGCAAGAGCAGACAAGGAGCAAGGATGGGTCAAAGAGCAGCTCATGGGTGGAAAGATGAAAAATTGTCTAAGTAATCATCGACGAGAATCACTGGCTGATTCTAGCCGAATCGTTCCGGTTAAATCAGAGCGTGCAAATCTGTCGCTAAGTCAAAATCGTCGAGAATCACTGGCTGATTCTCGCCGAATCTTTGATTGATGATCGTCGAGCTCAATTGGCATAATTCCTTCGACGAGAATGACCTTCGATTCTCGCCGAATCGACGAGAATCACCTTCGATTCTCGCCGATTTGGCCTTAGGCGAATTTCTGGAACCCGCTGGACCGGACTCAGCCGCTGGCGCTGTTTTGAACCGGGCTTGGGGTTTCTCGTTTGTGGGGCCCACAACGGTCATCTTGAAGACCTAATGTATAAATACATCGGTATTTTTGAATAGTAAAAAAAGATGAGACAGAAAATACGAATACACGAAGAAGCCGAGCCGCCGACGTGACCTAGATCGGAAATCCTTCTCCGCCGTCGTCGTCGCCGCTCGTGTAGTTGATCGCCGGCGTTGATCTTAGTTTCTTCCAGATCTCCCGTCGACAGAAGCTCAGCCAAGCACTGCATCTCACGCGTCTAACCAGAGATCCTTTGTCTCTTGATTCATTGATCGGGAAAACCTTCCCCTTCCGAATCGATCGAGACGATCGATCCTAGTGTGATCGTTGGAAGATCTTGCTAGCTTTGCTACGAAGATTGAATCTCCAAAGAACAGCCGCAGCACGTCGTTGTCGCCACCGATCCCGAGAACCAAGACGCCGCCCTTCTTGCCGCCGCCGGTTTCGGGGAGATTCTCTCCAAGTGAGATCTAGTGTTGTGGACTCTTCGTTGACTTCAAGAACACGTCATCGAACGAAGAGGGAGCCCTTAGTCTCCATAAGTTGTTTGTATTTCTTATACAATCTATTTTCAATTTCTTTGTAACGGACCGATTGGTCCCTAGTTGTAATGGTTGGGTGCAACCCGTGTTGTGGGAGTGGTGACTCCTACGTGTGGAAGGGTTCCTTCCGTTAGTGCAAGGATTGGATTTCAATCCTGTTGGTGAAGTGACCGAGTCGTCCCTGTTTGGGAGATAGGTCGAAGGGGGAAAGTGGACGTACCCAAATCGGGGAACCACTATAAATTGCTTGTGTCCTTTCTGTGCTGTGTTGTTTTGTTTTCGTGTGCAGGTACGATTTTAATTCCGCAAAAACGCTACAAGACACCTATTCCCCCCCCCATAGGTGAAGGTAGTTGACACTAAGTGGACTTTCAAGTGGTATCAGAGCTAGGTTACTCATCAAAAAGGTTCACACCTTGAGTAGAATCCTGCCACCAGTGTCAAAAGCATGGAGCTTGATCATGGGATCTCTCCACTACGACTTCCCACGTGCACAAAGGAGTATTATCCAATCTGGAAGATGAGAGTGTCCTATCACTTGGAGGCCATCGATCCTCAAGCATCTCCCATCTTGGAAGAGGGTCCATTCATTCCTATGAAGACCTCCGACTCTGGAAAGTATATCCAAATTCCCAAGTGTATTACTGAGATGTCGGAGATTGAACTCTCATTATTTAATCTGGACAAGATAATTCGTCAGATCATCATGGATGTCTGGTCTGGACCTTCTCGATCTAGATTGGAAAAGTGTGGGACGGCCAACTCTTTATGGGTAACCATCTCAGATCTCATGGAGGGATCAGAGAAAGCAGGGATCTGCTGTCAGCAAGAGGATGAACCCTATGTGGGTGTCCTTGCCTCTGAAGATGAAGGCAAGGATCAATCGGACAGCATCAGGGCTCCGGTGTCCTTGTCAGAGACTGAAGAAGAAATTGAGGAAAGCAGTTCTGATGAAGCTGACACAACGGTCTCTGGCGATAATAACAGTAACTCTGAAGAGCAGGTAACTTCTTCATCTTGCCCCTTTTCTCTTGAAGTTCCTGAAGACAGGAATTGTTACCCTTCAGAAAATCCTGATTCCCTGAAGAGATCCCTTCAGAAAAGCAACCTACTTGTTGAGGAGCAAGCTCAGGAGATTGCTCGGCTGAAGATCTTGTTGGTTCTCCAATTGGCATCCAACATGGTTAAGGACTCTAAAATCTCAGATCTAGAGAGTAGTCTAGATAATGAGAAAAGGATAGTATCCATCTTTTCCGAGGTTGATGCTATTAAGAGAAAGGAAGAAAATGGGTGGATCTCTCGAATTATCAATTCATGGAGAAATGGGGAAACAGTATTCAGACCCCCCACTCCAGGCAGGAAGGGTACTCATCATGCCTTCAGGTATGATCACAGGAATAACCGTGGTCACTGCAAGGGTGATCTGCCCTCATGTGGAGACACCCATAGTGCAAGGGCTGTCATGACCACCCTTGAGAGAATACCTAAGGCTCATTCTGAACCCTTTGAATTCTCGGCCACTGCCCCAACTCGGCATGAATCTACTGGTATCAGCTCTCAGTGCGCTTCTCACCACCCTAGGACACAGGAAATGGAGGTTAGAAGTCATGCAGTTAGTTCTCATGGGGCCTCTGGAACGGTGCTGACTGAAAGGAAGGCACCACCTCCCAGGCCTCATGACGCTCTCTACATGCATTCCTTCCACCCTTCCAAGTGTCACGGTGGAAGAGGCAATTTTGTGAGCAGAACCGGCTTTATCGCGTTTAGACCTAGGACCATGACTACCTCAGTCACTGGATCAGGTCAGAAACGGAGGTACAACATTCACACGTGTTGGTGTTGTGGTAAGGTGGGACACTTTGCCATAGACTGTTAGCACAACCCCTCTGTGTCAAGGGCAAGGGCTTATCCACCTCTTCTGGGTAGAGGTAGTCTTCCTGACAGGATTTCTGAGGGAAGGCATTCGATTTTTTATGCTAACAAGAACCTAGGACCCAATACATATTGGGTTCCTAAGGTAAGGTAACACTCTTTTGCAGGGTTGTCTAGGTTCCCGTAAATATGATGGGAACTAGACAGAAGATGTTTCAAGAATGAATTGGAATAAGTATCTGGAATAACAGAAGTACTATCTACAATGGTATATTCAATTTGAACACCTGGTATGCTATAACCAGAGGGGCTAAATGATAAATCTTATAATCCCAGGTATCTTTGATCAGCTCCAATACTTGAGTCATATTGTGTCGACATTTACATATATATATATATTTATATATATACACATATATGTGTGTACACCTAAGGAAAGGTTAACACTGTAAAAATAACCCTTAGATACATTATTAAAGATTTATCTGTAAATTCAATGGTAGATTCGAGAATGAACCTCTACAGGCATAAATCAGTCCACTGAAAATTAAAGAAGATACATCATTGGAAGTCACTAAAACTTACAATTGACATAAAGAAATGTGTGGAAAACCCCTTTCAAACTCTAAATAGATTGGTATTAAGAAATATATATTTAGAAGATTTTTAAACCCTTTAATATCAGAAGATTTAGAGAATCCGGCATGCCTCTTAACCCGTAGATTTCTATTGAAGAATCCCATCAATTTCTATTTAGAAAAACTCCCGCCGATCTTCGTATTCCGCATTTCGGAAAGAAACCCGTCGATATCCCGCAGGAATCCCGCCGACTCTTCCTTCCCTCCTTCCGGCGACTTCCCACATCTTAGGTTCCAAATCTCGTCGACCTCGTTCCGGATTCCGTAGACCTCTCTTCTCGCGTCCAGGGTGCTCGTCCAGGTATCTCCGCGGTTTCGATCAAACAAGGACGCGAGCTCCTCCAGGTTTTCCGTCGTCTCCATCTACACTCGCTTCCTCCGCTTTTGGGTAACCACCTCCTCTCCTTTACAGTGACTTACTGTTAGTGTAGCTTCCCTCTTGATTTCTGATTAGGCGTAGACTTGGGATTCCCTCCCTAGGTTTGCAATGGCTCCAAGGACCACCGCCGGCCTAGTCACTGGATGTGAGTTGGTTCGAACTGGGTTCTCACATGCCTCGGATGAGTTCAGAAACATCATCATCATGCTTGAAGAGACTGGACTCTCTTTTATACTAGAGCACCCCTGCAAAATTTTGGACAAGGAAGTGATGGAGTTCTTTGCAACCGCCAAACTTCAGAATGAAGACTCTATCATCAAGAGTAAGGTTGCAGGTGCAAGGATCAAGATGTCTGCAAGCAAACTGACCCAATACTTGCAGCTCACCAGTTTTGAGCACGAGGATTATCTGGAGGAACATGATAAAGCCAGGACATTATTATTCTGTGGACTAGCTAGAGGAACCAGATCGATAAAGAGAAAAGAAATGAATGAGGAGGGGAAACTCTTGTCCGACATCATTGGGAAAGTACTGATAAGCAAACCCGGCTCACATGACCACATCTCAGCTGATATGTTCAAGATTCTTGTGGCGATTGTCTGCAGAAAGAGATTCAAATGGGGGGCTATGCTTTTTGAGAAGATTAAGGACACTCTTAGATCTCCAAGTTTTGGAAGAATCATCAGCCTTTATCTTAATCAGTTGAACGGAGATAGGTTCGACATGAGTAAAGGAGTTCCATTGCATTATTTGAATAAAATGGACTCCAGCGTATTTGACAGATGGGAGCGACGCATCGGGCAGGCTGCAGTGGTAGTAGAACAAGAAGAATCTCCTGCCGAGGACAGAACTGTAGCAGATTCCGTGGCTACTCCCAGTGAAGTTCCTGATGCACTGACTGCAGGAATTGAGGGGGAGCCTCTACCCGCTTCTGCTAATGTCATATCTGGCATTTCTCAGATAGCTAGAGATGCAGTTGCAGATCTGCAAGAAGAAAGTGAAGATGTGGTGGAAAATGAGGCGGCCCTGAACGTGAATGATCTAGGAGTCGGAGGTGATGTAGAGGAGAATGATGAGGAAGGTTTGGAAGATGATGCAGTTGAGAATGACATCATGGATGATGAGGATGAGGAAGAAGGAAATGAGAGACAGGAAGTAATGGAGCCTCAGGACGACACTGAAGTTCCATCTGAAAAGCAAGCTCCTGAGATAGTTCCTGAGAAAACTAGTGCAACAGTGGAGGAGGAGTCCTCTCAGCAAAGGCTGCTAAGTACTTCTGAGAAATCTACTAAGGCTGCAAATATTCCCCCTTTAGAGATTGTGCAAGTGTCCAGCTCTACAAGTGAATCTGCTGAAGAGCAAGGCCAAGGAATGCCTCAGGGTCATCCACTACGAGCTGATCTAGCTAATCACACAGTGAATGTTATTCAAGGTATAGTGGATGAGCTCAAAGTGTCTTTTGAGCAAGCTCAAAATAAAGTGTTAAAAAGAATTAAGAAATCTGAGAATCTAATGCTCAAGAACGTTGTGGAAATTAATCACAAATTGGATTTGATGGAAAAGAAGTTCGAAGACAAGTATACAGCAGCCGACAAAGCTGTAACTCTTCTTATGGAAGGATTGAAAAAGAACACAGATACTATCGCAGTAGTTAATCAGAATGCTCATGTAGTGGCAGATAACATCCAAAAATTTGATGCCATCATGGTGCTTCTTAACGGAAATCAACAAGCCTTGATTACCGAGTTCTCCAAGTCTACAAAGCACATTGATGAGTCACTGCATTCTTATGCAAACTCCATTTCCGTCGAAGCCAAAAATGGGGAGCAAGAATATACAGCTAAGATGGCTGGGCTTCAGGAAATCATAATCAAAAATTTTGACCAGTCAAACATATATGTATATGACAGTTGCTGGTGGATGCTCGAACAAGTGTTAGGCACCAATATCCCTGAAAATCCCAATATCCCTGAAAATCATGAGGGTAATCCTGCTCCTGAGAATAATACTGCGGCTGATGAGGGAGCAAGTGCTGAAGAAGTTCCTTTAAGTGAAGATGATGCTCAAAGGGCTGCTAGGGCCACCTCCAAAGCAAAACTGATGGCCATGTTTGACCAAGAATCCCTAGCAAAAGCTAGGGACAAGAGAAAAACTCAAGAAGGGACATCTAAGGAAACGCAAGCTGAAAAGAAAATCAGATTGAAGGAGGATGAAGTGAGGAACGAAAAGTGGAGTCCGGTATCAAAGAGTATTATCTTGGACACGTTCTGGCTACAAGAAAAAGGGGAAATCAATCGGAACGACGTATACACCCAGCATGAGTGGGAGCTGCACAAGACATATGAAGCTAAACGGAACATCTTCTTCAGGACCAACACTGTGGCAGACAAAGCTCCTCCTCCCAGATACTATCCAAAACCCAAGGAGTACGTTGAGAGGCAAAGAAAGAAGTTCCTGGCTCAAAAACACAAGGATGACCTAGCCAAAGAGAAATAGACATAAGTTTATAGCTTGTCATTTTCTCAAGAGCATATTTATCTTTTCTTATTGTTATATGAAAAATTTTTGGGAATATATATATATATATATATATATATATATATATATATATATATATATATATATATATATATATATATATATGAATTTATGATTGACTCAATCTTTGATCTGTTTGCCTTTATTTCTTTGTACCGTATCTTTAAATTCTATATGCTGTGTATATTATCTGGATGGTGGTATTCATCTTAGCTAGTAGGATTTTGGCTTCGTCAAATAGGGGGGGATTGTTGGGTATTGTATCCACAATTACCTAGATTTGAGGAAGCCACCTGTCAAGCTAAGATGAATTCACAATGTATTTGATGAAACCTTTTAAGTTGTGCTTGCAGTTACTCCACACTAAGTACACACCAATGTCAGGGTGCAGTAAGTGAATATACACGGGTCTGCACGACGTAATCCCTCATTGAGCAGATCAGTGTGTTGGCCTACGTATACTCTCTCTATTGGAGTGTACTTATTTTCAAGTACAGGGCTGTGATAATGTAAGAGCAGACAAGGAGCAAGGATGGGTCAAAGAGCAGCTCATGGGTGGAAAGACGAAAAATCGTCTAAGTAATCATCGACGAGAATCGCCAAGTGATTCTCACCGATTCGGCGAGAATCACTAGTGATTCTCGCCGAATCGTCGAGAATCACTGGCTGATTCTCGCCGAATCGTTCCGGCTAAATCAGAGCATGCAAATCTGTCGCTAAGTCAAAATCGTCGACAATCACTGGCAGATTCTCGCCGAATCTTTGATTGATGATCGTCGAGCTCAATTGGCATAATTCCTTCGACGAGAATGACCTTCGATTCTCGCCGAATCGACAAGAATCACCTTCGATTCTCGCCGATTTTGCCTTAGGCGAATTTCTGGAACCCGCTGGACCGGATTCAGCCGCTGGCGCTGTTTTGAACCGGGCTTGGGGTTTCTCGTTGGTGGGGCCCACAACGGTCATCTTGAATACCTAATGTATAAATACATCAGTATTTTTGAACAGTAAAAAAAAAGATGAGACAGAAAATACGAATACACGAAGAAGCCGAGCCGCCGATGTGACCTAGATCGGAAATCCTTCTCTGCCGCCGTCGTCGCCGCTCGTGTAGTTGATCGCCGGCGTTGATCTTGGTTTCTTCCAGATCTCCCATCGATATAAGCTCAGCCAAGCACTACATCTCACGCGTCTAACCAGAGATCCTTTATCTCTTGATTCGTTGATCGGGAAAACCTTCCCCTTTCGAATCGATCGAGACGATCGATCCTAGTGTGACCGTTGGAAGATCTTGCTAGCTTTGCTACGAAGATTGAATCTCCAAAGAATAGCCGCAGCACGCCGTTGTCGCCGCCGATCCCGAGAACCAAGCCGCCGCCCTTCTTACCGCCGCCGGTTTCGGGGAGATTCTCTCCAAGTGAGATCTAGGGTTGTGGACTCTTCGTTGACTTCAAGAACACGTCATCAAACGAAGAGGGACCCCTTAGTCTCCATAAGTTGTTTGTATTTCTTATACAATCTATTTTCAATTTCTTTGTAACAGACTGATTGGTCCCTAGTTATAAGGGTTGGGTGCAACCCGTGTTGTGGGAGTGGTGACTCCTACGTGTGGAAGGGTTCCTTCCGTTAGTGCAAGGATTGGATTTAAATCCTGTTAGTGAAGTGACCGAGTCGTCCCTGGTTGGGAGATATGTCGAAGGGGGAAAGTGGACGTACCCAAATCGGGGAACCACTATAAATTGCTTGTGTCCTTTCTGTGCTGTGTTGTTTTATTTTCGTGTGCAGGTACGATTTTAATTCCGCAAAAATGCTGCAAGATACCTATTCCCCCCCCCCCATAGGTGAAGGTAGTTGACACTAAGTGGACTTTCAAAGACACCTCACTGAATCCTTGTTTTCAAGGCTATGAAAGGTGGATTTGGTCTGCTTGCCGTTTTGACAAGCTGAGCATATCCCATCCTTTATACACTTAACTTGAGGACCATTCCTCACTAACTCTTTGCTAAAGAGTTGGACAATAGTCTTATAGTTAAGATGAGCCAGCCTCTTGTGCCATTTAACACAATGTGAGACTCTCTCATCAGCTATAAGACAAATAGGAGAACCATTGTTCTCACACTCAAGGTTAAGACAATAAACATTTCTCTTCCTATATCCTGTCAATATGACCTTTTGATCACTTGACCTTTTGATATGACATACATTCTTAATAAATGAAATGTCATAACACAAATCACTCAGCTGACTTATGCTTATAAGGTTGTGTTTCAAACCCTTCACATAGGCCACTTGAGTGATAATAATCTGGTTACTAGAAATATTACCAAATCCTTTGATGATCCCTTTTTCTGAACCACCAAAGGTGACTTTAGGTCCATTCAACACAGGTGTGAAGTCCTTCAACAAACCCCTTGTTCCAGTCATGTGCCTAGAACATCCACTGTCCAAGTACCATACTGGGGCATGACAACTTGGACTCACCTGCAAGAAAGATTACCTTACCTTAGAACCCAAATGAGTTTTGGGTCCTTGGTTCAGGTTAGTCTGAACTTTAACAAATCTTCCTGCAGGTCTTCTCACAGACAGATTGCTACTCCCCTTGACACTGGAATTGTGCCAACAATCTAAGGCAAAGTGGTCTACCTTGCCACAACACCAGCACTCAAACTTGTTGTACCTTTGTTTAGGTACAACCCTAGCTGAATTATCTACAGCAGGCTTCTTGTTTTGTGTTGGGGCTTTGCCTTTAGATTTGGACCTAGCAGTCCAGGCAGTTTTCTTAAACCCTAATGCAGCCTTACCCTTTTGAGGTAAAAACTCATCAATCAAGGGTAAAACAGATTTAGGTTTAGAAAAGCTAGCCAAAATCTCTTTCTCTTTCTGAAGTCTAACCTCCAGATTTCTAATCTGATCATTCTTGAATGTGATTGTGCCCATTTGAATAACAGTTATGTTTTTTAATATGGCAATCTCATTCAGTTTTTGATCGAGCACCTTCTCTGAATCTAATGCAACCATCTCAAGGTCTGCAATTTCCTTAGCCTGAGATTTGGCCAGCTTTTTGCTCTTCTTAAGTGCCTGCAATAGATCTCTATATTCATCAATCAGTTGATCAATATCACCTTCAGACTCATATCCATCCACATCACTTGATGCAGATGTTGCTGACTCTGACTCATTACTGCAATCTGAATGACATTGTACCTTACTGGGACCAGGCTGATCCTAACATTTGTCTTCTTCTGACACAGCCATCATTGCCTTGCAATGATGGTCTTCTTGTTCATATATTGAGGTCAGCACTTGCAAAAACTCTTCTTCTTCATTTGTAGCAAACTGACCAATGTAAGCCTCAGCTTCAGATTCTGACTCTGAAGATGACTGATCTGATAATGTCTTCTCCTTCTTAGCAACAAAGTATTTCTCCTTCTTGCTCTAGTGTTCAGTCTTATTTTTATCACCAGGCTCTTTTCTTTTATCTGGACATTCAGCCACTATATGTCCAGGCCTATTACAACAGTAGCAAACAATCTTTGATGTTGTAGACTTGTTTGGCTTAGACTTGCTCCTGTCTTTCCTAGATGACTTCCTATTTTGATAGTAATCATCCTTAGATTTAGATGTGTAAGGCTTAGACTTCCACTGCTTCTTCTTCAGAAATCTCTGAAACTGTCTTGTGAATGCTGCAAAATGTTCATCAGAGTCACTACTGTCTGAATTCTGGTTGTCTGAATTTTCTGAAGTAGTTTCAGCAATAATCTTATGAGGTGATGGAGACATCCTCCTATTCTTCTTAGTGGCATCCACCTTAAAGGCCACAGACTTGTATCTATGCTCCCCTTTTGTACTCTTCTCTTCTCTTTCCTAGCCATCAGTTGCATCTCATATGACAGCAACTTTCCAAAAAAGGTTGGAGGAGAAATATCTGCAAGTTTGGCCACTTCTCTAATGGCACAAATCTTTGTGTCCCAATCCTTTGTCAAGGATCTTATAAATTTATCATTCAGTTCATAAGTACTGAAGATTATCCCATAGGACATCAACTCATTCACTATCATATAGAAATTTTTATAGCACTCAGTGATACTGTCAGACTTTCCTTGTCTGAAACTCTCATACTCCTGGTTTAGCATAGATTTTCTATCTTGTCTTACTTCTTCAGAACCTTCCATGTAGACTATCAAAGTATCCCACATTTCCTTTGAAGTCTTGCAGTGAATCAAATTTTGAAAGGTAGAATCATCTATGGCACTTACTATGATGTTTTGGGCCCTCTTATCCATAGTTGCCAAGAAGATCTCATCCTTGGTCATCTCTGAATAATCCTTGGGAATTCTTTGATTTGTATCTTTAACTGAAATCTTCATAGGAATATAAGGACCTTCTTTTACTGTGATATAGATCCTTGGGTCAAAAGCCTCCATAAATAGCCTGACCCTTTCTTTCCAGATGCCAAATATTTCCTTTCTACATATGGGTAGTTTCATAGACCCTAGCTCCTTATGACTTTCCCCTGAACCCATTTTCTTGATTCTTAAATCTGCCTTAAGGATCTCACTCTCACTGTTAAGTCCTTCTTTGAGGAACCTCGCTTTGATACCACTTGAAAGAAATAGTGCCTAACCACCTAGAGGGGGGGGTGAATAGGTGTATTTTTTCTTTTGCTTTTAAGGCAGAAACACTGTTCAGTTAATTAACAAGAAATTGCAAATTCTACTACTACACAGCACAGCAATCACAGAAATAATTCAACACAGAGTGCACACAAATTTTTATAGTGGTTCCCCAATGTCTGGGTACATTCACTTTCCCCCTTTGCCTATCTAACAGTGTACTAGATTCGGCCTAACTTCTGCACTTCTTCTTAGATTCTCAGATCTTATAGTAGCTCAGAACCCAAACCAGGTTCCTACAACTTAGAGTGTCCCCACTCCTACAACTCAGGCCAAATGCCCTACCTCAGCATTCAACAAGGCCTACACTCAGAGATCACAATCTCCTACACCTCAGGCTCACAGCCCTACACTCAGAGAATTTACTCTCCTACACTCAGTCTTTATAAAACAGGCTTTCAATCTAAGATCTATATAGATCCTACAAAAATTTGATTAAACAAAGTAATTAACCACCACCCTGATAAAGAGAGAAGGGATGGATGGCTTCTTGATGAGTTCTTGGAAGAACTTGATGGAAGAGATCAACCTCTCTTAGCTTTCTTCAAAGCTTCTTGAATCTTAAATCAGTAGGGTTGAATATCCTGAGAAGATGATCTTCAAGCAGCCTTGTTCAACAACTGCACATCTTAGATGGAGTTCTCTCTCTCCAACTTGTTCTAGATCTTCTGTCGAAAATCTTCTGTATAATTACTTCTATCTGTATTGCTCAGAATCTGTATTCTTCAAATGATTGATCATCACTTTCTGTTGAAGGAGAAAGTCTTTATATAGTCTTCCTCCATGATAACCGGCTGAACCGGTTTCTAACAACCTTCTGACAACTCTGACAGTAGTAGTTGACCGGTTAGAAATGGCAGCTGTCAAGTCATCCAGTCACTTCTTGAAATCACTGTCTCTAACTGAAAGTGTCGAGACTGAACTTCATTATGTGTCGACACAATTAGACTAAGTGTCGACACAAGTGGACTAAGTGTCGACACAAGCCTTGGTGGTGTTGACACAACTCCTTTTATTGTTGTAACAGCTTCTCGACACAGCTTCTTTTTTAATGTGTCGACACTGAACCTCTGTGTCGACACAAGCCTTCTTTTCTTTAACTTTGTTGAAACTTGCTGTGTGTCGACACATCTCCTTTGTGTCGACACAAGTACTTCTTTACTTTAACTTTGTTGAAGTTTTGCTGTGTGTCGACATAAGTCCTGTGTGTCGACACAGTTGATGTTGACACACCCTTCTGTGTGTCGACACTGCCTCTTGGTGTCGACACAATTGATGTCAACTATACTTCTCTGTGTGTCGACACTGCCTCCGGGTGTCGACACAGTTGATGTCGACAATGCTTCACTGTGCGTCGACTGAGCTTCACTGAGTGTCGACACATTCCTTCTGGTGTCGACATAGTTGATTCTGGTGTCGACACAGCCTTTCCAAGTATCGACACAAATAACTCCAAGTGTCGACACATCATTTCTCCAGTGTCGACACAAGCCTTCATAAGTGTCGACACTGCTTCTCTAGGTGTCGACACATGGACTTAGAAATTTTTCTGCATTTCCTGCAATTACTTAACCTGCACATATAAACTCAAAACACATCAAATACACCTTGATGTATATCATTGAGTAGGGTGAGGCTTCTTCAAATCTGGTACACATTTTCCAATGTACCCAACAAGGGTCGATGCACCGACGACAACATGTTGACTCGGCGAGCGTGGTTTAGCTCTTGGCCAAATAAAGTCTGGTGCGCCTGCCGCCAAGAGTATGCAGGAGCTCCGCTTTTTGCACCAGCATTGAGGCATACGATAGGTATGACTGGTAGTGCAATTACCGGTTTAGAGGTGGGCGAGGCCCAACCCACCTCTTTCGTTTGCCACTACTGAGGTATCTTGGGAGGTTCGGCTCTAGAAAGGGGGAACTAAATCTCTATGTACACAGAGTCGAGTGGGTGAGTTGCACTTACATGTTCACATCATGGAATAATTGTATTTCATAGCATAATCATTACATATAACCCGACACCTATTGTATAAGTTGTATGGGATGCTTTATACAATAGACCCAGCAAAACGACCCCTTGGTTTATAAGTTCATGCGAGAGTGCTTATAAGTTAAGGTTTTTATTCAGTATTATATATCTATATATGCTAACTAGAAAACCGACACCCTATCGTATAAATTGGTATGAGACTTTTTATACGATAGGAGCCCAGCAAAAGATATATTGGCTTATGTGTTGTTGGATCCCTAGTTGATTTGGGCAAGGTTCACTAACTTACGATGATGTGACCCAACATGTATAGCCATTGTCATAGTTGTGTCCTAGAGTCTAGGCCAAGTCCTTAGAGTCAGTATCAGATGGACCATCTATCAACAAGACTATCAGACACTCAAGACTTAAAAGATTTCAAGAACAAGTAAAATGACTTCGACGTTCGTCGAACTCAGGTCGACGAAAGACGTTCTCAGCTCGACGATCTTGAGATATTTCTCTGAGGCTAGATCGACGATGTTCATTCTTTGGTCGACGAAAACTGGGATACTTCAACAAACTAAAGTCAGGATAACTCCAAATTATTCTAAGTCCAACTTCAGACTTTGGTTGACGAACAAGATTCTGAGCTCGACGAACTTGGACCTCGAGTTCACAACAACTTTCTGTTAGAAGATCTCAGGTCGAGGAAGTCAACTTCTCAGGTTGACGAACTCAGTACTCTACTCGAAGAATTCTAGAACCAGAAGATTTGTGTCGACACTTAGGGCACGTGTCAACACCAACTATGTCGACACAAGAAAACCTGTGTCGACACCAAGAATATTCAGTCGACACCCACTTATGTCGACACCAGAAGATTTGTGTCGACACCAAGACTAATCAGTTGACATACACCTTTGTCGACACCAGAAGATTCATGTCGACACACAGAATATCAGTCAACATAAAATACTTAACTAAGTCCTGAATTGTTGCTGAACTACACTCGACGAATGCAATTGTCAGCTCGACGAACTTCAGACAGAGAATTGGCAACAGACAGTAGTCAAGTTTTCATCGCGACGATCTTGAAACTCAGCTCAACGAATAGAAGCTGTCTTGTCGATGAATACAAAATCTCAGTTCGACAAACTAGTAACTCAGCTCGACGAATTCTGTTATTCGTTCGACGACTCCAGACTTAGCCATTTCTGGCCTTCTATCCCCATTCTAATGCGGAAATTCCTGAGTAATTAATGCTCTACATTCTCTGAATGTATCCGTTAGAAGGAGCATTGATTACAGTCTTCTTCAGGAATATTACTTGCCGATTTTCCACGGGGTAGTTGAGGAAATGATTCAATGCTGATTATTCTCAAAGTGTCAGCATTAATTACCGATGATTCAAATTTTTGAAAAGATATAAAAGAATACAAGATCGATAGTCGGGAGCCTGGAAGAAAATACTAAGTCAGAAAAATAGGGACGCACATAGACTAATTGCAAGAATTCATACAGCAGCAGAAAAGCTTCACACAAAAAATCATACTGAAGCTTACAGTGACATGTAGTGATCATACCTCTAGGACTTGCAAAGACAACAAAATATCAAATCAGTCAAGAAGCTTCTGCATCACTGCCTGTCAAGAACTCTGATTGAAGACCTATCACCCTGCAGCAAAGCTCCAGATCTTCCCTGAACCATTCTACATCTCAGGGGGAGCTGTTTGCTAACATCAGTCCACAGAAGTCTTCTCTCTGATTGTTGACGGAGAAGACATAATCAACTCCCTCACCCCCACCTCTATAAAGGGTTGTCATCTCCCTTCAAAAGTGATTCCTGGTTGCAAGTCTCCTAACCAAAAGACTTGAGTTAGTTTTTTGGGACCTGATCAAAACTCATTGGTGTCAGGCACCTGATCAAAAACCTGGGTGGATTCCTACTAGGGTGGTAGAAGAGTGGACTACCCAGATTTGGGGAACCACTATAAATTTCTTGTGTCGTCTGGTTGCCTATCTTTTTCTTTTTGTTCTTGCTGTGTGTCTATGATTAGGTTTACTATTTTTTGTTTTCCAGTTTCCTAATAACTTCACCTATTCAGTTTACAGCAAAAACTCTAACAACACCTTTATAGGGACCTAACAAATTTTAAATATACTCTATTCACCCCCCCCCCCCCATAGAGTATTGTAGACCTAACCCTCACTTTCAATTGGTATCAGAGCAGGTTCCTTTGGTTGCAAAAGTTAAATCTTGAACCAAAAGATTCCTTGTTAGATCTACACATCACCTTCATTCACATTTAACTTTTAAAGTATAAACACAGCCATGACATAGAATAAAGATTATGCAAGCACCAGACCTCCAATTTGCAACTTGCAAAAGTTGGGAATCCGGAAGACAAGAATCAAGCTATATATGAATTCTATTGATGAAGATATCTTTGCTTCCATCTTAACAGGAGTACCTCCACCACCTACAGCTCCTCCAAGTAACTCTACAAATATGACTGCAGTACCTCCTCCAGATTATAATGATGCTTACGGGAAAGCGAAGATGACTGATGCAAAAGCCATGAACATATTGCCACAAACAATGTCTGATGACATTTTCTAGAAGGTTGCTAAGTGCACATCAGCAAAAGCCATTTGGGATTCCTTAAACCAAATGGTTGATGGATCAGCTGACGAAAGGAAGGATAGGAGATCAAATCTCATATCCTAATATGAGAATTTCAAAAACAGGAAGCTGAGACAGTTTCAGAGATGTATAATAGATTAAGCTCAATTATTAATGAGCTAAAAACTCTGGACAAGGTCATCACTCTCACTGAAGTAAATGACAAAATTCTGATGTGCTTCCCAAGCTCATGGGACACAAGAATTTGGCATATCAAGGAGGCCAGATGTCTAAATGAGATTTCAACTGAATCTCTATTGGGTAAACTGAAGTCTTATGAGCAGTTAATAAAGACAAGGGAGGCTGCTGAACAAAGAACACCTCCAACAGCTAGAAGAGAACAGATCATAGCCTTCAAAGCCTCAGAAGAATCAGAATCTTCAACATCAAATGAAGAACTTATGAGTCTCTTGGCTAAGAGATTTTTCAGGATGGCTAGAAAGGACTTCAGAAGAATGTCATCAAGAAAAGATGACAGGCAAAAGTATGATAAGACACCAACAAAGGAAGTGGTGTGCTATGGATGCAGGAAGCCTGGGCACTTTCTCTCCGAGTGTCTAGAGAACCAGAAGAAAGAGAAGAGAAGAGAAAAGGAAAAGAATTCCAGGAGACAGTACACCAGCAAACCATCTTGCAGCAAACACAAGAGGAAGGAAAAGGGGTTTGTGGCTTTGACCTGGAGTGAGACAGAAGAAGAGTCAACATCCTCAAGCTCCAGTGAAGATGAGGAAGAAGAAAGAGCAAAAGAGGTTTGCCTCATGCCAATTGATGCCTCAAGAAGCAACTTAGAAGAATGAGATTTAGAAAATGAGGAAGCTTCTGAATAAGAAGCTGATCAGGTATTATCATGGTTTGATTATAGTTCAGAATCTTTTAAATCAAATTTTAAAATCATGTGTTTAGTTTTAATCAAATCTGAGAAGGAAATCAAACTTCTCAGAGATAAACAAGTTAACTATGATAGCTTAGTTTTAGAAAACACTAAATTAAAAAAATGAAATACACATGTTTAGTGAACAAATCACTCTTCTGAAAGATGAATAAAGTAAAGCAAAACAGCTAGAAGAATCACTAAATGGAAGAAGCAAACAACTAGCAGCAATCACCAACATATCTAATGCTAGATTTAATGGAAGTAGGTTAGGATTAGGTGCATCATCTAGTGAACCACCTATTATTCAGAAAAACCACCTGTCACAACCCATAAATTTTATTTCTGAGAAAGGAAAGAAGAATACTGATCAAGTATATAAGGTAAATAAAATTCTTGAACAAATTAAAACTAAGTATAAAATTGAAAAACAGAAAACACCCAATAAAAACAAAGTTCAGCAATTTTCGTCGACCTCAGATCGACGAAAAGGGGCCAGTTCGTCGAACTCAGATCGACGAACTCTAAACGCCAACTATAGTTATCATTATTCATCTAATTGCGATCGATGAACTTTGTATGGTTCGTCGAGCCGAGCTCGACGAACGTGGGGTACAAAGAATGAACATGTTCATTCTCTGGGCAGAGATCAACGATCTCAACCCAATTCGTCGAACTCTGATCGACGAACTTACATAAATTCGTCGAACCCAGGAAGACTTAGTCAAAACTATAACTTCAACAGAAACTTAAATACTTCTAGGTAACAACTTAATCCATTGGCTGACTGGACCATTCCACATAGGAGATATCACCCCCTAGGATATAAATTCCAGCCAGAATTTTCTGTTATTTCTAGTTTCTCTTATCAGCCATACGAAGGGCCCAAGGTAACCTGGGTCAAAAATCATTAACTGTTTGTATTGCAAGTGAAAAATTATCCAGGGGTAAATCAAACTTGGTACCTGGACAGTGGTTGCTCCAAGCAAATGACTGGCTGCAAGGACATCTTACTCAACTAAAAGTCCAAATAGGGGCCAAAGGTTATCTTTGGTGACTCAAAATATGGTCAGTCAGAAGGAGTTGGAGAAGTTAGAATAGGAGTTATCACATTCAGAAAGGTGACATATGTTAGTGGACTGAAGTATAACCTCATCTCCATAAGTCAATTATGTGATGATGGTTATCAGGTATACTTTAAACCATCTACTTGCTCTATCATTGATGAAAATAACCAAACTATTTTAACTGGAAGTAGACAAGGAAACATTTACTTAGTAAATTTTCTTTCTGCCACAACTGATATCTGTTTTCTGAATTTAACTAGTTATCAGAATGACTTATGGCACAAAAGACTAGGACATGTAAACCTGAAAAATATTGCTAGGCTATCTAAGCACAATCTTGTTAGAGGTCTACCTTCTGCTCCCTACAGGAAGGAAGGTCTCTGCAGGGCTTGTCAACTAGGCAAGAAAACTAAAACTAGTTCCAAATCAATTAATAAGAGTAATTCAGCTAGGATCTTGTACTTGCTACACTTGGATCTTTTTGGACCCACTGTTGTATAAAGCCTAGGAGGGAAATCCTACACGTTAGTTATAGTGGATGACTTCTCCAGGTTCAGTTGGGTATTCTTTCTAAGAACAAAGTCATATACATTCAAGGTTCTTACAGATTTTCTCAGGACCATACAGATTGAGTTCTCTACTCATGTTGCATTGATCAGAAGTGATCATGACATAGAGTTTTAGTCTCTTCTTATGCATGAGTTCTGTGAGATGGAAGGTATCAGGGATTGCTTCTCAGCTCCTAGAACTCCCCAACAAAAATGGGGTAGCTGAAAGGAAAAATATGACACTTATTGAAGCTGCAGGTACATTGCTTGCTGATGCATACATGCCACTAACCTTTTGGGCAGAGGCTATAAGCACTACAAACTATGTCCCGAATAGGAGTTTAATTCACAAACTAAAGAACAAGACTCCCTATGAATTGCTCAAAGGGAAGAAACCTAAAATAAACTATTTTAAAGTTTTTGGTTGTACATATTATATACATAATAATAACAAGAAATATATTAGAAAGTTTGAAGCTAAGGCTGAAGTGGGAGTTTTTCTAGGATACTCGCAAGTAAGCAAGGCCTATAGGGTATTTAATAAATCAACATTAAATGTAGAAGAGTCAATTCATGTTTCTTTTGATGAAACTAACATGTACTGTAAGGAGAAAGAAGTTTCTACCAGTAGCAACTTGCAGGTACCCCACTTGTCTGAGACATTGGATGGACTAAACCTCACCCAAGAGGTTCCCACTCATCCCTCTGCACAACTCATTGAAGATAGTGATGAAGATGAAATTGAAGAACCCAAGCCTCAACCAACAGCAAATATAATTCCACAAGAGGAATTTATTCAAAATACTATTGCACAACCAACTCCACCCACTGATTTTGTCACACTTAGGGATCACCCCAGATCTCAAGTAATTGGAGACATATCAGCAGGTGTACAGACAAGGCATCAACTCTACCAAGACTTGATTCATGCCTATTTTCTCTCTCAGGTGGAACCTCTAACCATTCATAATGCTGAGCAAGATCCCCACTGGATCCCTGTAATGCAAGAGGAACTAAGCCAATTCGAGAGATGTAGAGTTTGAGATTTGGTTCTAAGACCCCAAAACTACCCAGTTATTGGAACCAAATGGGTTTTCAGGAATAAGCTTGATGCCCAAGGAGACATTGTGAGGAACAAGGCTATGCTTGTTGCTTAAGGATATAGGCAAGAGGAAGGAATTGACTATGAAAAGACCTTTGCACATGTTGCAAGGTTGGAAGCTATAAGGATCTTCCTTGCCTATGCAGCATTCAAACGGTTCAAAGTTTTTCAAATGGATGTGAAAAGTACTTTCTTAAATGGAGTGTTACAAGAAGAGGTTTATGTAGAACAACCTCCAGGTTTTGTTTCTCCAACTTATCCCTCTTATGTTTTTAAATTAAATAAGGCTCTTTATGGTCTAAAGCAAGCTCCAAGAGCTTGGTATGAGACCTTAGCAAGTTTCTTATTATAGCATAAATTTACAAAAGGAACTGTAGATAAAACCATTTTCACTAGACATCATAAGTACCAAATCTTGTTAGTGTAAATCTATGTAGATGACTTTATATTTTGCTCTATAGATTCAAAATTGTGCAAGAGGTTTTCTGACCTCTTGCATTCTAAATTTGAAATGAGTAGCATGGGGTAGCTTTCATATTTCCTTGGTCTCCAATGAAACAGCTCCCTGATGGCATCTTCATCTCTCAAGCAAAATATGCTAAAGAACTTTTAAAGAAGTTTGGGATGGCCGATGCCTCAGCTAAAAAAACTCCCATGGCCACCAATGCTGTTGTGGACTCTGATATACAAGGAAAACCTGTAGATCAGAAACTTTATAGGGGCATTGTTGGATCCCTATTATACCTCACAGCAAGTAGGCCAGATATTATGTTTGCTACATGCCTTTGTGTTAGGTTCCAAGTGAACCCTAAAGAATCTCATCTAATTTTCTTTAAAAGGATTTTAAGATATATAAAGAGTTGTCCTAATCTAGGCTTATGGTATTCTGATGAATCAGAATTTGAGTTAACTGGATACTCTGATGCTGATTTTGCTAGATGCAGGGTAGATAGAAAAAGTACTTCAGGAACTTGTCAGTTCATGGGTATGAGACTAGTATCATGGTTTTGTAAGAAGCAAACATCAGTGTCAACATCAACTGCTGAAGCAGAATATATTGCAGCAGGCAGCTGTTGTTCATAAATGCTTTGGATACAAAATCAACTTCTAGATTATGGGTTCAACTTAAATAATTCAACCCTATTCTGTGATAATGCTAGTGCTATAGCCATAGCACAAAATCCAGTTCACCATAGTAGGACAAAACATATTGACATAAGACATCATTTCATTAGGGAGTGTGTAGACAAAAATAAGATTAAGCTTGTCTATATCTACACTGATTTACAAAAAGCTGATATATTCACCAAACCTCTAGATGAGAAAAATCATGATTTCTTTCTAAATCAGCTGGGAATGATCAATGGAGAAGACTTAGTTTAAGTTCTGTCTGCATTCGATGTATTTTCCAGAGTTCGTCGAATGGAGTTCGACGAACAAGGGAAAGTTTTAGATATACTCGTCGAACGGAGATCGACGAACTCTCTATGAGTGAAACAATTTTCATCGACCAGCGATAGATGAACTTTGCTTCAGAAGATATTCGTCGACCTAAGTTCGACGAACTGTCTTCAATTCTTTTGATGAGCTCGATGAATTATTTAACTCTAAACTATTTCGTCGACCTCAGTTCGAAGAATTAATTTTATTTTCGTAGAACGGAGTTTGTCGATTCATATTCTGGAAAACCTTATATCTAGGTTTTCTTCGACCTCCATCCTGCGCTTTCTGTTCCCTTGCACTTGATCGTCGTTTCTGTGTCTTTCTTGCAGGTGATTTCAATGGCGACTCTGGCAAGCAATCTCACAGGAATGAATTTTTATTATGAATTTGACGTGGATTTCGATTCGTTTCAGCATTTTGATCCAATATTTTTGTATATCCTGGAACTTCATAAAGAACAGGAACTAAAAACCCTGATGATGGGAAGGATCAAACTGCACAGCATGGAAATCAGGGAATGGGTATACACACTGTCGTCCATAGAAGAGAACACCATGACAGGCATTATCGCGGGTAACTCAGTCTCTTTGACCCCCGCAATCTTAACTGAGATTTTTGGATTGAGAAATGGAGAAGCGGATCTCGAAATTGAAGTAGAGGAATCAGATATGATGCTAAACCTCATGGAGTATACTGGAGATAATCCTAACAAGATTTTGAAGAACACCTATCTGCCCCCTATAATTTTTTAGTAGACTTGGTTGGCAAAGTGCTACTTGGAAAACACACTGCACACGATTATATCACCAGACACTAGTTTTTGGTTATGTGTGCAATCATCAACAAGAAGCCAATAAACTGGGCATAACTTATGTTTGATTTGATAAAGAAGAAGAACACTAAGAAGGAAGTCTGTTTTGGAAGAATTCTAGGAATCTTCCTACAGGAAAAGGCTGTTGAATCCCTGGTCTCCCAGACCATATTCATAAATGCCAGTAAAAGGCCGACATGTGCCTTATTTGGCAGATGGGAGAGGACCATCACTAAGCCCTCTAAGGCTTCCACCTCTTCCACCAAAGTTTCTGAAGGCACAAGGGCTGTCAAAGCCACTCCCCACCCTACTGAAGATAACATTCCTTCCACATCTTCTCTTCCAGCCCCCCTTCCAACAATAACAAAATCCCCAGTCACTCCATCTTTACCAATCACCATCACTGACATTCCCTCTTCCTCCCTTCAGGAAAATCAACCACCCACACCTCCTGAATCCCCTCATGACACATACATTTCTACGCCACCATAGTCTCCACTTCCCCCACATCTATCTTCCATACCATCTTACATCCTACCATCAGACACCATGATGCAAGATTCCACTCTTCCATCCCCATCAACATCTAACCTTAACATACCTGATGTTCCACTCTCTATTCCATCAATAGTTGCCACCTCTTCCACACCAACTGCAACACCATCTACCACTTTCTCATTGGACCCCTTTACCATCACATCTATCATCACCATCATCACTCCCCTTCTTAAATCACTTATAGCAGAGGCCATTACACCTCTTGCTACCACCATTACATCTTTATCTGCCCAAATATCTGCTCTCACTGCTACCCTCTCCTCAGTCAGGGGCCTGGCCTCAGTTCCCACTGAAACCACATAGGGGGAGATGCTTGATGATGAAGAAGTAGCTACAGCTTCAGAGTCTTCAGCTCCAGCACCAGCAAATACTCCAGTCTTCACAGCAGAATATACATATTGTATAAGTAAAGATTTAATTGATTTCATTGATACTGACATGGATTTTGATGAGTCATATTCTAAAGGATTCAAAACTGTTGGTGATTTTAACCTAAATCCCATAGTTCACTTTGAAGATTTGTTGAAACTCTTTGACACTGTACATATGCATTATCTTCCAGAAGAATTTACTAAGCCACATTTGGCTATTATTCCTTATACCTCTCCTGTCAGTCCAGCAGTTGCTAAGCAACTATGTGATAGCTTTGTAATTCTAATATCTGCACCAACCTTGACAGTCATTCCATCCCCTCTAGTAGCTATCTTTGCTCCAACTTTTGTAATGGATGACTCTCCTATGCTAGATCTAGATGAGTTGATCTTGGATGACATTGCAGAAGAAACAAAAGCAGCTGAAAGCTCAGTTCAGGTTCCAACTGAAAAACTTATTGTATCTGAGGACATCTTGAGAGATATATATGTTTTATATGATAATCGTCAGGATTCAGATGATGATGATGATGAAGAAGATTCAGATGAAGAAGCTGCTAAGAAAAAGAAGAAACTTTTGTCAATGAAAAGGAAGGCCCCTCCTCCTCCTGCTGCTAAGCCAAGCCCAAAGAATTACACTCCATACTATATTCTCCAAAATATAACTCCTTATAAAGGAATGTCAGCATGGATGTGGTTGTCTAAAAATCAGCAAAAGGAGAAGAAAAGAAGTAGAAAATATTCTCCTCCACCAGTTCATCAGTACAGAAGAGATCCACCTCCTCCAGCAGCTGGCGCCACTGGCTCTAGCTCTCAGAGGTCTGCCCCTATTCAAACCTATTAGAGACACCAAGGGAGACCTTTTGGAAATAGTCAGAAAAGGCACTACACTTCTGAAAGACAACAACAACATCAACAACATCAACAACATCAGCAGCAACAGCAAAGTATCTCTGCAGACCAGAAGGCTAATAGTCCTGAAAGACCATATTCACCTCCTGTTCCGTTTGAGGATCCTGAAACAGCAAACACTACTAGAATGGCTCGATTCCAGGAAATTATTGGTCTTTCTTTTATTAATAAAGCAAAAGCTGAAGGCAAAGATATATCAGGATATTCAACTATGTCCAAATATGGAAAGGAAGAACTCAAAAGATTTGATAAAGCAAATAAAATGTTCAATGTTGATGATTACATGAAGCTATATCCTGAAGCAGTTGTCCCCAGAACTACATCTCTGAAGATTATTGGGGTAGCTGATATGACAATGACACAGGCACAGGCTTTGAATCCAAATAGAGAAATTATCTTTACAAAGCCAGGTGAAAAGACTAAAGAAGACAAGTCCATAGATAAGAAGAAGAAGAAGTAACCTTTACATGGTTTTAACTTTTCTGCATTTACTTTAAAAATGAGGTATCTGATTAAACAAAGCTCATGTACATATATATCTATCTGCTACATGTGTTAGTAAATCTCTGTTATATATACCTTTTTCTTGCTTTGTTTGTTTTTATGTTTTTGTTTTGAGTCTATTAGTGACCTCACCCAAATAGGTGGAGATTGTTGGATCCCTAGTTGATTTGGGCTAGGTTCACTAACTTAGGATGATGTGACCCAACATGTATAGCCAGGGTCATAGTTGTGTCCTAGAGTATAGGCCAAGTCCTTAGATTCAATATCAGATGGACCAGCTATCAATAAGACTATCAGAGACTCAAGACTTAGAAGATTTCAAGACCAAGTAAAATGAGTTCGACGTTCGTCGAACTCAGGTCGACGAAAGACGTTCTCAGCTCGACAATCTTGAGATATTTCTCTGAGCTGAGCTCGACGATCTTCATTCTCTGGTTGACGAAAACTGGGATACTTCAACAAACTAAAGTCAGGATAACACCATATTATTCAAAGTCCAACTTCAGACTTTGGTCGATGAACAAGATTCTGAGCTCGACAAACTTGGACCTCGAGTTCACAACAACCTTCTGTCAGAAGATCTCAGGTCGACGAAGTCAACTTCTCAGGTTGACGAACTCGGTACTCTACTCGACGAATTATGGAACTAGAAGATTTGTGTCGACACTTAGGTCATGTGTCGACACCAACTTTGTCGACACCAGAAAACTTTTGTCGACACCAAGAATAATCAGTCGACACCCACTTATGTCGACATTAGAAGATTTGTGTCGACACCAAGACTAATCAGTCGACATCCACCTGTGTCGACACCAGAAGATTCATGTTGACACACAGAATATCAGTCAACACAAAATACTTGACTAAGTCCAGAATTGTTGCTGAACTCCAGTCGACGAATGCAATTGTCAGCTCGACGAACTTCAGACAGAGAATTGGCAATAGACAGTAGTCAAGTTTTCAGCGCGACGATCTTGAAACTCAGCTCGACGAATAGAAGCTGTCTTGTTGACGAATACAAAATCTCAGTTCGACGAACTAGTAACTCAGCTCGACAAATTCTTGATGTAGGGGTGTCGGAATCGGAGATGTCCACGAATCTAACGCTCTATCTCCGCTCTACACGTCGTAGATCTACCGCACCTACACAACACCTATCGCCCACAATAGTTTCTCGTCGCAAGAATGCAGCACAAATAACTTAGGAGGAATGGTCGACTCGAAAACAACGATCGGAAATTTGAGTCGGAATATTCCCCAAGAAAACACAAAGGTTGCCACTCCTTTTTGAGAGCAAGACCAAGGCTATAGGCCAAGATCTGCTCAGGCAAATAGGATCCACCCGATCCGGAAATAAAAAGCCTAGCAATGGCGATTTCGACTCAAAACTTGCAGCGATTAAATTAATTTCTCGGAGAAAACGAGTGCGAAACCACCACAACTAAAGAAGAGTATCACACAAGGGAGAGGGAAGAGATTACCCAAACGGAAAGCTTCTCACACAAGATAACTGTGGGAGAATCACTCTCTCCATGGATCCACCGGTGTCACACCGAAGGGTTTGCAACCTTCTTCCAAGGAGTCGCACCGAAGGAAGCCGCACCGGAGTCGCACCGAACGGATGGAGGGAGCAAGGGGGCGGCGGCTTCACAACACAAGCACGGGGGGGGGGGGGGGGGGGGGGGGGGGGGGTTGCAGAAGACTCCTCTTGGCCGAAAATTTCAAGGAGAAAATTAGGTTTCAATCTTTCTCTACTTATCTCATAAGAAAGCCTCCTTATATAGGAGTTACAAACAAGCCTTAACCATTCATGATGGAGATGTAATCTCATCCATCTGAATGGCTAAAGGCACACCAATCATTAAAAGTGTTCAAAATTAAAAATAACAAAACATGCAATGAATATAAAATTATCACTAAAACATAGGATAATTTTATATTCCAAATATAAAATAGAGTTCAAGAAAAATAAATAACTAAGGCTAATTCTTTGCAGTGGTTGTAGTACGCCGCGGGCGGAGGTTGTAGCATAGCCTTCCATTAGCGTCATCGTACCGCCTCACATCCTTGAGTTGTATTGCTTTATCAACCGATCAACTTCAACATCGTCAGCATCGTCTTCAACTGGTGGAGGATGGGGCACGCCATCAATCCTCCCCCGCTCAAATGCACGCATCTCTGCTGTGTAGTCCAAGCGATAGCGGTGAAGGAGAGCGACATCCGAACTTTGCAGCTCCATCTCGAGTACCCAAGAGTCATCCGAAGGGGGCCGATCACGCCAACGGATGAGAAAGCGGTGGGTGTCACCATCAGCAGTGGTAACAGGCTCAGCATCAAGTATCATCTATGGAGTGGAAAACATCCGTGGAAACCTGGGGAACATATTAGCAGTAGGCAGGAAAGAAGATAACTTACCATCCGATGATATACCTGTGGGGACCGAAAGAGAGAGATCATCCGTACTAGCACTCCCCAACCCATGAGAATTTAGAGTGGGAGAAGAAGATGACCAAGAAATCAATTCTTATGGTGGTGACACAAACATCGTTAAATCTGAAACATTAAAAATGGGGGAGATACCCCAATCAGCAGGCAAGTCCAAAACGAAAGCGTTGTCACTTAACTTCTTAATAATCCGAAAAGGGCCGGCGAGCTTTGGTGCTAACTTTTTAACGGTGCCAGTTGGCAAGCGTTCGGGAACCAAACAGACTAAAACTAGATCGCCAATTTTGAAGTCTGATACTCTCCTATGTAAATTAGCGTGCGCTTGATAAGCGTCGTATTGCGTAGTCAAGGTGGCCCGTATATGTGCGTGTAAATCATGGATGTGCTGGGCAAAGGATTGTGCAAACTGACTTGCCTTGTACGTTGGGGGCAACAACACCAAGTCAAGCGGCACAGGAGCCTTATACCCGTTGACAATCTCATTTGGAGACAGACCCGTAGACCTATTCTTGGAATTATTGTAGGCTAATTGGTCATGGGGAAGGAAAAGATCCCAAGTGCTCTTGTGATCACTCACAAGGCATCGTAACAAATTTCCTAAGCTCTGATTAACCACTTCCGTCTGCCCATCAGTTTGGGGATGATAGGCGGAGGAAAATAATAATTTTGTTCGCATTAATATCCAAAGAGTCTTCCAAAAATAACTTGTGAATTTTACGTCCCTATCTGATACTAGGTCTTTGGCACTCCACGGTGACTAACAACTTCTTTAAAATATAGTTTAGCGACGTGAGACGCATCGTTTGTCCTAATGCACGGGATGAAATAATCCATCTTTGAAAACCTATCCACAACGACAAAAACTGAGTCGTGACGGCGTAGGGTAATGAGGAGGCCTAATACAAAATCCATACTAACGTCTACCCAAGGCATGGAGGGAATAGGCAAGGGTGTATATAATCCTACGTTGGTCTTACTACCCTTAGACACCTGATATATGCGGCAGCTACTCACTACCTGTCCCACCATAACCTTAAGTTTTGGCCAATAGAATTTTTCTCGACTAACGCAATGGTCTTATCTCTACCGAAGTGGCCACTCAACCCTCCGCTATGCAACTCCCATATGATATGTAGTCGTAACGATGACTGCGGAATACATAGCTTCCCATTCCTAAACAGGTAACCATCCTTGATGACGTAGGCAGATATCGTCGTGGGGGAGCTATCCTGCGCAGATAAATAGAAGTCTTGGAAGTCAGGACACGTGGCATACTCATCCTTAATCCGCTCAAATCCTACAACTTGTACTTCCATAGAGGTGAGTAAAATAGTAAAAAGACTAAGGGCGTCCGCGACTCGGTTATCAGCTCCCTTAAGGTGCTTGAGATTAAACGTGTAACCTTGTAAGAAAGCTACCCACTTAGCATATCGTGGGCTGATCTTATGCTGGCCGTTGATGAAACGTAAAGCCTCATGATCGGAGAGGATCACAAACTCCTTGGAGAGGAGATAGTGCCTCCAATGGTGTAGACATCGGACTACAACATAAAATTCCCTATCGTAATTTGAATAGTTCAGCTTAGGACCGGACAACTTCTCGCTAAAATAACTAACGGGATGGCCCTCCTGTCTCAAGACACCTCCAATCCCTACCCCGGACGCATCACACGTGAGCTCAAATACTTTAGCAAAGTCAGGTAGACGTAAGACAGGTGCCTCAGTCATAATCTCCTTTATTCGTTCAAAAGCATAGGTGGCGGACTTCGTCCACGTAAACTCTCCCTTCTTCATATAGTCTGTGATAGGCGTCATAATACTACTGAAGTCTCATATGAAACGACGATAAAACGTGGCTAACCCATGGAAACTACGCACCTCACGTAGGGTGGTTGGCACGGGCCAGTCCTTAATGACCTGAACCTTGCCCGGATCAACTCGAATACCCTTAGAGCCGACTATATAGCCTAAGAACTCTACCTCCGAGACATAGAAAGTGCATTTCTTAAGATTGAGAAATAAAGTCTCCTTCCGCAGGGTGGAAAGGATCACTGTCATGTGGGATATGTGCTCGGTAGTAGAGGTACTATAAATCAGAATATCGTCAAAGTAGACGACAACGACTTCCCCATGAATGGCTGAAAGACATGTGTCATCATTCGGGAGAAGGTACTAGGGGAATTGGATAACCCAAAGGGCATCACAAGCCATTCGTACAGACCATCCTTCGACTTAAACGAAGTCTTCCACTCGTCGCCCTCTCGTATCCTAATCTGGTGATAGCCACTCCGAAGATCTAATTTGGAGAATACTGTGGCTCTAGAAAAGACATCCCATAAGTCATCTAGGCGGGGAATGGGGAACCTATACTTGATGGTGATTTCGTTGATAGCCCGGCTATCAACGCACATCCTCCAGGTACCATCCTTCTTGGCGGCAAGTAGGGCTGGTACAACACATGGACTTATACTACTCCTAATAAAACCTTTCTCTACCAAGCCCTCTATCTGGGACTGAAACTCCAGGTGATCTGCGGGGTGGAGTCGATAATGGGGCTGATTTGGCAAGGAAGACCCCGGGATGAGATCTATCGCATGATGGATATTCCTAAGCAGGGGTAACGTGGGCGGAAACTCATCCGGGTACACGTCCCTATACTCCTCCAACAGTACCCGTAACTCATTAGGTAACTCATCCAAAATGATAGAATCGGGCTTCACACTTAAGAGGACTAGCGCATACATAATTCCATCAAAGAACAGATCTCTCTCAAACTCTTTCCTACCAACTAGATTCAACGTCTTCTGTTCTACCAGAATAGTGGTGTCCTTAGCCAAGACTACGGGCTCCTTTGGGATGGTCGGCCTCAAAGTGATGGTTTTGCCATTGAATTTGAATTCATAAGTGTTAGCTCTACCAAAATGTGTAACATCACGGTCGTATAGCCAAGGGCGGCCTAACAACATATGACAAGCGTCCATCGGAAGGACATCACACCACACCTCATCAATGTAGGATTTGATTGAGAGCGGGAACAGGCATCGCTTGGTAACGGGTACAGAGATCTTGTTGATCCAAGCGACCTGATATGGGGTCGGGTGTGGTTTCGTGATCAAGGACATACGTGCAACATCGTTCTTAGGTACGACATTCACGCAACTACCACTATCAACACTCAACTTGCGAAGCTTCTCGCCACTCTTAAAAATTAGAGAAAATATGCTCGTCCTCTTCCAATTATCTAATGGACGAGGAGTGGTAAAGATACAACGCATCACCATAAGGTGGTGATCGTCCTCTAAGTCACTAGGGACTCCTTCGGGGTCACTCTCCTCTGCGGCCTCGTATACATAATCGTCAGGGTCGGTCATTGGCTCTAATAAGGCTAGGGTTTTCGTCTTTGTTGGGCATTCGTAGGCATAGTGGCCTTGAATGGCGGAAGAGTAACAAGTGGTGTTAGTCTTGCAAACCTTCCCTATAGGGACACGCTCACTCGCAGGGTTCTTGGTGTTCCTAGCGGTGATCACGATTGACTTCGACTCGGTGGATTTGAACTTTCCCTTATCAGGGTATGTAGAGGAAGATGCCCCAGTGGTGGACTTTTTCTTCGCATGAGCGTAACGGGAGTGAGCCTTAGAGGCTAGGGGTTTTTCAATGTCCAAGGCGGCGTTGAAAGTCGTGTTCAAGTCCGTATGCCCATATCGCAAGAGCTTCCTTTGGATATCGGGGTGAAGGCCTTTTCGAAATCTAGATAGAGTGACTTCGGGGATCTCCCTAAGATCACATCGCACCATACGGTCCTTAAGTTCACCCATATATTCAGCTATCGAGTTTGAGCCCTGCCGCAGAGTGGCAAGCTCATCGAACATCTGTGTCCGATGGTACGTGGGAACGTACTGATCGGTCAACAGGTTCTTCATTACTGGCCAACCTATAAGGGGGGCTCCGTGTCCGGTTCCTAGTCTTCACTCCTCATTCAGCCAGAACATCTTTGCACGACCTGTTAACTTCATCCGGACAACCTGGACCTTTTGGGGATCCGTCAGGTTGTGCCACTCGAAGTAACACTCCATATACACATTCCAGTTAAGGAAGATTTGGGGATCTCCCATGCCATCATAAGTGGGGGCATTTATCTTAATGGCCCTAGTAATATCAAAGTATCACTCGGGGCGGTGTCCTTTAGGGGGCACCCGTGGGGAGTCCCCATCAAAATCCGAATCAGAATTATGTTGGTGCCGGTTGGGCCGGTCAACATTAACGGGTGGCGGGGGAGGCCTAGCTTGATTTTGTAGGATCTGTGTTAACATGTCCCTAAGCTCCGTTATTTCGTTACGTAGACCAGCTATGGCCTCGGTGTTGGGATCCCCACGCTCATTCGCAGCCATCCTAGACGTAGACGGAGTCGAATATTCCGATCCGAGTCTAGTGCGCATTCAGGTTTAGAAAAATTTTGGAAAGATGATTTTTCCTAGGGCCGTAGCTATGTTGAAAATAAGATATTTTTATAGATTCCCAATGTGAATAACACGAGATCGTTAAAAGTTTTTTTTTTGAAATTTCGCTGAAAAATAAGGATTTTAGCCCGCTATTGGCAGACCACAGAAAATAATTTTTTTTTATTTTCTATAGATCCGATCGACCAACAAGGAACGCAGAGAGAATGTTTGCAACGTGAAAGTTGAAACGACCGCCTCTGATACCAAATTGATGTAGGGGTGTCGGAATCGGAGATGTCCACGAATCTAACGCTCTATCTCCGCTCTACACGTCGTAGATCTACCGCACCTACACAACACCTATCGCCCACAATAGTATCTCGTCGCAAGAATGCAGCACAAATAACTTAGGAGGAATGGTCGACTCGAAAACAACGATCGGAAATTTGAGTCGGAATATTCCCCAAGAAAACACAAAGGTTGCCACTCCTTTTTGAGAGCAAGACCAAGGCTATAGGCCAAGATCTGCTCAGGCAAATAGGATCCACCCGATCCGGAAATAAAAAGCCTAGCAATGGCGATTTCGACTCAAAACTTGCAGCGATTAAATTAATTTCTCGGAGAAAACGAGTGCGAAACCACCACAACTAAAGAAGAGAATCACACAAGGGAGAGGGAAGAGATTACCCAAACAGAAAGCTTCTCACACAAGATAACTGTGGGAGAATCACTCTCTCCATGGATCCACCGGTGTCACACCGAAGGGTTTGCAACCTTCTTCCAAGGAGTCGCACCGAAGGAAGCCGCACCGGAGTCGCACCGAACGGATGGAGGGAGCAAGGGGGCGGCGGCTTCACAACACAAGCACGGGGGGGGGGGGGGGGGGGGCTTGGAGAAGACTCCTCTTGGCCGAAAATTTCAAGGAGAAAATTAGGTTTCAATCTTTCTCTACTTATCTCATAAGAAAGCCTCCTTATATAGGAGTTACAAACAAGCCTTAACCATTCATGATGGAGATGTAATCTCATCCATCTGAATGGCTAAAGGCACACCAATCATTAAAAGTGTTCAAAATTAAAAATAACAAAACATGCAATGAATATAAAATTATCACTTAAACATAGGATAATTTTATATTCCAAATATAAAATAGAGTTCAAGAAAAAGAAATAACTAAGGCTAATTCTTTGCAATGGCTGTAGCACGCCGCGGGCGGAGGTTGTAGTGTAGCCTTCCGTTAGCGTCATCGTGCCGCCTCACATCCTTGAGTTGTATTACCTTATCAACTGGATCAACATCAGCATCGTCAGCATCATCTTCAACTGGTGGAGGAGGGGGCACGCCATCAATTCTGTTATTCGTTCGATGACTCCAGACTTATCCATTTCCGGCCTTCTGTCCCCATTCTAATGCGGAAATTCTTGAGTAATTAATGCTCTACATTCTCTGAATGTATCCGTTAGATGAAGCATTGATTACGGTCTTCTTCAGGAATATTACTTGCCGATTTTCCACGGGACAGTTGAGGAAATGATTCAATGCTGATTATTCTCGAAGCGTCAGCATTAATTACCGATGATTCAAATTTTTGAAAAGATATAGAGGAATACAAGATCGATAGTCGGGAGCCTGGAAGAAAATACTCAGTCAGAAAAACAGAGACGCACATCAACTGACCGCAAGAATTCATACAGCAGCAGAAAAACTTCACACAAAAAATCATACTGAAGCTTACAGTGACATGTAGTGAACATACCTCCAGGACTTCCAAGGACAACAAAATATCAAATCAGTCAAGAATCTTCTGCATCACTGCCTATCAAGAACTCTGATTGAAGACCTATCACCCTGCAGTAAAGCTCTAGATCTTCCCTGAACCATTCTACATCTCAGGGGGAGCTGTTTGCTAACATCAGTCCACATAAGTCTTCTCTCTGATTGTTGATAGAGAAGACATAATCAACTCTCTCACCCCCACCTCTATAAAGGGTTGTCATCTCCCTTCAGAAGTGATTTCTGGTTGCAAGTCTCCTAACCAAAAGACTTGAGTTGGTTTTTGGGGACCTGATCAAAACCCATTAGTGTCAGGCAACTGATCAAAAACCTGAGTGGATTCCTACTAGGGTGGTAGAAGAGTGGACTACCCAGATATGGGGAACCACTATAAATTTCTTGTGTCGTCTGGTTGTCTATCTTTTTCTTTTTGTTCTTGCTGTGTGGCTGTGATTAGGTTTACTATTTTCTATTTTCCAGTTTCCTAATTACTGCACCTATTCAGTTTACAGCAAAAGCTGTAACAACACCTTTATAGGGACCTAACAAATTTTAAATACACTCTATTCACCCGACCTCTAGAGTATTGTAGAGCTAACCCTCACTTTCATGTGTCTTCATATAAGTTAAGGTTACTTTTCCTTTTCAGTCTTTTCATACCTTATTTACAGCAATATATACTATAGAACTGCTAGATTAGTTCCGCCGCCATCTATTTATTTGTTATTCCCCACTTTCATGTCCTCTCCTTTCCTTCTCCCCGCTCGGTGCCTAGGAGCCATGGGGGAAGGGGCGGGGGATGATAGGGCTTAGTCTTTTAGACAACCAGTTTTCGAACCACATCATTTTAGGGGACCATGGAGCCCATCATGGAGGAGCAGCCCCGGAGGTTGGCACGCTTGGAGATCGGGCAGTCTAGTACCGGAGTTCAGACGGCAGGGACTGTGAGTCCTGATAGCTAATAGTAATATTAGTTTTCCCTCTGCGATGAGAGATATGTAGTGGGGACTTGATGTACTGGGCATGAGCCCATGTTTTTAGTACTTTTATAACATCTGTGGACACTCCCTTCGTGGAGTTTATTTACTATTTATGTGATTTTCTGTGGACTTGCCTTTATTATTTTGCTACAGTTGTGATCAATTTGGCCGGCAGGACCGGCATTTTGTAGTGATGACCTTCCCGGGCATGAAGGTGTCACCGCAAAGTGGCGGTTCTGGACCTAAGACCCCGGTGTCATTAAAGAAAAAAGGGAGGTTTTACAAGTTGTATCAAAGCGAACCTCGATCGAAAAGTAGCAGTCCATAACCCCTGGGTAACCCCCGTACGAGTTTAGTTTGGGGACAAACTATACAGCGAAAGCAGTGGTGTGCCCATAAGGGAGATGACATGTTAATTTTCCATTGTTAATTAGGATTGAATCGATTATTTACTATTAGCTTTTATTACGCAGCCCCAACACAGCCTACACCACAGGGCGGAGTCCAGCAGACTCCGAATGTCGCACCACCTCCCCTAGTCCCCACTTCGTTCCTACAGTCAGAGATGGGGTAGACTCTGGCAGCTATCCCGGAGGCGTTTAGGGCATAACAGGTTCCGGCTCTACAGCTAAACCCAGGGGCCAACTGGCTGAGTATATTTCGAGGACTTTCTCCCCCATCCTACTTGGGGACAGAGTCGACCATTCAGATGGAGGAGTGGCTGGACATCATGTATGAGATGCTGACTGGGATCAGGTGTGCGTGGGTGGAGAGGGTGCCCTTGGTAGTCTCTTGCTTGGAGTCCCATGCCAAGAGATGGTGGCAGACATCGCTGGACATGACGTTTGGTGACAGAGAGGTTGCAGAGATTGCTTGGGGGGAGTTCAGGGCTGCATTGTTGGAGCATTTTGTTCCGCAGTAGGCCAGAGACGAGCTGGAGGATAGATTTCTACAGTTGAGACAGGGCAGCAAGACAGTGGTGGAGTATTATTGGGAGTTCAACCACCTAGCCTGATTTGCGGATTCTTATCAATTGGATGATGCAGGTTACACTAAGAGGTTCTATAAGGGCCTATGAGAGGATCTGATGGAGGCTCTGTTGTTCGTGTCCGACAGGCCTATTCCTCGGATATTAGAGATGGCAAAAAGGATCGAGGCAGATTGGCATACTACCCGAGGCCGGAAGCTGCCAACAGAGGATCAGGGCCGAGGAACCAGGAATGATCAGCGATGGGGCCGCATCACAGATGGGAGGAGAGTAGAAGACTAGCCTCGTCAGGAGGTGAGATAGGAGTAGAGGGAACCAGTAGTGGTGTCCCCTCAGCCACCCCAGATGCGGGAGGTGCAGAGACCCGGGGTTATGGCATATCCCCCGCCAGAGTGCTTCAACTGTCATTAGGTGGGGCATATCTGGAGGAACTGGCCCATGAGGGGGGAACCACCACCAGTACCACCGGCTGCCCTGCCAGCTCAGAATTTTGGAGGCCGAGGATGTGGCCGAGGTCATGGATACCTGGGCAGAGACCACATGCAAGAGAGGGAGCAAGTGTGTACTAGATCTTACTCAACAACGGAATCTGGAACAAGTGATCACAGGAACTCCATTTAATTTTAAGTTTTCTCTTTCCCAGATAATTAGAGATATGGATATAGAACTGATAAACTAGGAAAGAAAACCATAATTATATTTCTAAGAATTTAAACTACCCCAGTCATAGTCTTCATCAGCGGCAAGCCATCCAATACACTATTCGATATGGGTGCTTCGCACTCGTTCGTGTCGGAAGCCTTCGTGGAAGGGTTGGAAGGCGTGGAGCGATTCACTGGCTTGATGATGAGGATACGACTACCAGATGGATCAGAGCTATTCACCACCGCCCGCTGCAACATGGTGGCGGAGATCGGCGGATAGATATTTGAAGTACTAGCGACGATCATGAAGATGCCAGTCTTTGATTTGATACTGGGAATGACATGGTTGCACTGGAACGATGCTCAGATTGACTGCATGTCAAAGAGGATTACTGTGAGGCATGGGTATTCCTACATCATCATCGAAGGTATTAAACCTATTCCCCCTCTCCTGTTGTCATCCATGCAGGTCGTCAAGGCCCACTTGCAGGGGGAGGAAGTCTATGAAGTGTTGTTTGAAATGGCTGAGGCCAAGGGTTCCATCTCGGATATCCCGGTGGTGCGAGATTTTGCCGATGTATTCCCAGAGAAGCTGTCAGGGCTACCCCCGCACCGAGAGCAAGACTTTTGGATACAGCTGGTGTCGGGGGCTAAGCCGGCATCTAGAACCCCTTACCGGATGGCCCCGAAGGAGTTGACAGAGTTTCGAAGCCAGGTCCAGGAACTAGTGGAAGCCGGATTTGTCCGGCCAAGCTCTTCACCATGGGAATCCCCAGTGTTGTTCGTCAAGAATAAGGATGGGACACTTAGGTTGCGCGTCGACTACCGAGCACTGAAACCAACTGATAGTCCGGAATACCTATACATTGCCGAGGATAGATGAGCTGCTTGATCAGCTAGAAGGGGCACATAACATTTCAAAATTGGATTTGAGGTCGGACAACTATCAGCTGCGGATCCAGGAGGAGGACATTCCGAAGACTGCCTTCAGTAGCAGATATGGGTTGTTCGAGTTCACCGTGATGTCTTTCGGGCTCACGAATGCACTGTTGGCGTTCATGAGACTCATGAATCGGCTGTTTGAGGCATATCTAAATGTGTTCGTCATTGTATTTATTGATGATATCCTCATTTACTCGAGGACAGAGGAGGCACACACGACATCTGACGCTGACCTTATAGAGACTGCGGGAGCTCCAGCTTTATGTGAAGTTCAGCGAATGCCAGTTTTGGTTGAGGGAGGTGGCTTTTCTAGGCCATATCATCAGTGTTGCTGGGTTGGCAGTGGACTCGTCCAAGATTCAGACAGTTCGGGATTGGCCGCAGCTGAAGTCGTGATGTTGGCCTGTCCTAAACGACAAGGAGTTACAAAGAAAGCCTTAACCATTCATGATGGAGATGTAATCTCATCCATCTGAATGGCTAAAGGCACACCAATCATTAAAAGTGTTCAAAATTAAAAATAACAAAACATGCAATGAATATAAAATTATCACTTAAACATAGGATAATTTTATATTCCAAATATAAAATAGAGTTCAAGAAAAAAAAATAACTAAGGCTAATTCTTTGCAATGGCTGTAGCACGCCGCGGGCGGAGGTTGTAGTGTAGCCTTCCGTTAGCGTCATCGTGCCGCCTCACATCCTTGAGTTGTATTACCTTATCAACCGGATCAACATCAGCATCGTCAGCATCATCTTCAACTGGTGGAGGAGGGGGCACGCCATCAATTCTGTTATTCGTTCGATGACTCCAGACTTATCCATTTCCGGTCTTCTGTCCCCATTCTAATGCGGAAATTCTTGAGTAATTAATGCTCTACATTCTCTGAATGTATTCATTAGATGAAGCATTGATTACGGTCTTCTTCAGGAATATTACTTGCCGATTTTCCACGGGACAGTTGAGGAAATGATTCAATGCCGATTATTCTCGAAGCGTCAGCATTAATTACCGATGATTCAAATTTTGAAAAGATATAGAGGAATACAAGATCGATAGTCGGGAGCCTGGAAGAAAATACTCAGTCAGAAAAACAGAGACGCACATCAACTGACCGCAAGAATTCATACAGCAGCAGAAAAACTTCACACAAAAAATCATACTGAAGCTTACAGTGACATGTAGTGATCATACCTCCAGGACTTCCAAGGACAACAAAATATCAAATCAGTCAAGAATCTTCTGCATCACTGCCTATCAAGAACTCTGATTGAAGACCTATCACCCTGCAGTAAAGCTCCAGATCTTCCCTGAACCATTCTACATCTCAGGGGGAGCTGTTTGCTAACATCAGTCCACATAAGTCTTCTCTCTGATTGTTGATAGAGAAGACATAATCAACTCTCTCACCCCCACCTCTATAAAGGGTTGTCATCTCCCTTCAGAAGTGATTTCTGGTTGCAAGTCTCCTAACCAAAAGACTTGAGTTGGTTTTTGGGGACCTGATTAAAACCCATTAGTGTCAGGCAACTGATCAAAAACCTGATTGGATTCCTACTAGGGTGGTAGAAGAGTGGACTACCCAGATATGGGGAACCACTATAAATTTCTTGTGTCGTCTGGTTGTCTATCTTTTTCTTTTTGTTCTTGCTTTGTGGCTGTGATTAGGTTTACTATTTTCTATTTTCCAGTTTCCTAATTACTGCACCTATTCAGTTTACAGCAAAAGCTGTAACAACACCTTTATAGGGACCTAACAAATTTTAAATACACTCTATTCACCCGACCTCTAGAGTATTGTAGACCTAACCCTCACTTTCATGTGTCTTCATATAAGTTAAGGTTACTTTTCCTTTTCAGTCTTTTCATACCTTATTTACAGCAATATATACTATAGAACTGCTAGATTAGTTCTGCTGCCATCTATTTATTTGTTATTCCCCACTTTCATGTCCTCTCCTTTCCTTCTCCCCGCTCGGTGCCTAGGAGCCATGGGGGAAGGGGCGGGGGATGATAGGGCTTAGTCTTTTAGACAACCAGTTTTCGAACCACATCATTTTAGGGGACCATGGAGCCCATCATGGAGGAGCAGCCCCGGAGGTTGGCACGCTTGGAGATCGGGCAGTCTAGTACCGGAGTTCAGACGGCAGGGACTGTGAGTCCTGATAGCTAATAGTAATATTAGTTTTCCCTCTGCGATGAGAGATATGTAGTGGGGACTTGATGTACTGGGCATGAGCCCATGTTTTTAGTACTTTTATAACATCTGTGGACACTCCCTTCGTGGAGTTTATTTACTATTTATGTGATTTTCTGTGGACTTGCCTTTATTATTTTGCTACAGTTGTGATCAATTTGGCCGGCAGGACCGGCGTTTTGTAGTGATGACCTTCCCGGGCATGAAGGTGTCACCGCAAAGTGGCGGTTCTGGACCTAAGACCCCGGTGTCATTAAAGAAAAAAGGGGGGTTTTACAAGTTGTATCAAAGCGAACCTCGATCGAAAAGTAGCAGTCCATAACCCCTGGGTAACCCCCGTACGAGTTTAGTTTGGGGACAAACTATACAGCGAAAGCAGTGGTGTGCCCATAAGGGAGATGACATGTTAATTTTTCATTGTTAATTAGGATTGAATCGATTATTTACTATTAGCTTTTATTACGCAGCCCCAACACAGCCTACACCACAGGGCGGAGTCCAGCAGACTCCGAATGTCGCACCACCTCCCCTAGTCCCCACTTCGTTCCTACAGTCAGAGATGGGGTAGACTCTGGCAGCTATCCCGGAGGCGTTTAGGGCATAACAGGTTCCGGCTCTACAGCTAAACCCAGGGGCCAACTGGCTGAGTATATTTCGAGGACTTTCTCCCCCATCCTACTTGGGGACAGAGTCGACCATTCAGATGGAGGAGTGGCTGGACATCATGTATGAGATGCTGACTGGGATCCGGTGTGCGTGGGTGGAGAGGGTGCCCTTGGTAGTCTCTTGCTTGGAGTCCCATGCCAAGAGATGGTGGCAGACATCGCTGGACATGACGTTTGGTGACAGAGAGGTTGCAGAGATTGCTTGGGGGGAGTTCAGGGCTGCATTGTTGGAGCATTTTGTTCCGCAGTAGGCCAGAGATGAGCTGGAGGATAGATTTCTACAGTTGAGACAGGGCAGCAAGACAATGGTGGAGTATTATTGGGAGTTCAACCACCTAGCCTGATTTGCGGATTCTTATCAATTGGATGATGCAGGTTACACTAAGAGGTTCTATAAGGGCCTGTGAGAGGATCTGATGGAGGCTCTGTTGTTCGTGTCCGACAGGCCTATTCCTCGGATATTAGAGATGGCGAAAAGGATCGAGGCAGATTGGCATACTACCCGAGGCCGGAAGCTGCCAACAGAGGATCAGGGTCGAGGAACCAGGAATGATCAGCGATGGGGCCGCATCACAGATGGGAGGAGAGTAGAAGACTAGCCTCGTCAGGAGGTGAGATAGGAGTAGAGGGAACCAGTAGTGGTGTCCCCTCACCCACCCCAGATGCGGGAGGTGCAGAGACCCGGGGTTATGGCATATCCCTCGCCAGAGTGCTTCAACTGTCATTAGGTGGGGCATATCTGGAGGAACTGGCCCATGAGGGGAGAACCACCACCAGTACCACCGGCTGCCCTGCCAGCTCAGAATTTTGGAGGCCGAGGATGTGGCCGAGGTCATGGATACCTTGGCAGAGACCACATGCAAGAGAGGGAGCAAGTGTGTACTAGATCTTACTCAACAACGGAATCTGGAACAAGTGATCACAGGAACTCCATTTAATTTTAAGTTTTCTCTTTCCCAGATAATTAGAGATATGGATATAGAACTGATAAACTAGGAAAGAAAACCATAATTATATTTCTAAGAATTTAAACTACCCCAGGCATAGTCTTCATCAGCGGCAAGCCATCCAATACACTATTCGATATGGGTGCTTCGCACTCGTTCGTGTCGGAAGCCTTCGTGGAAGGGCTGGAAGGCGTGGAGCGATTCACTGGCTTGATGATGAGGATACGGCTACCAGATGGATCAGAGCTATTCACCACCGCCCGCTGCAACATGGTGGCGGAGATCGGCGGATAGATATTTGAAGTACTAGCGACGATCATGAAGATGCCAGTCTTTGATTTGATACTGGGAATGACATGGTTGCACTGGAACGATGCTCAGATTGACTGCATGTCAAAGAGGATTACTGTGAGGCATGGGTATTCCTACATCATCATCGAAGGTATTAAACCAATTCCCCCTCTCTTGTTGTCATCCATGCAGGTCGTCAAGGCCCACTTGAAGGGGGAGGAAGTCTATGAAGTGTTGTTTGAAATGGCTGAGGCCAAGGGTTCCATCTCGGATATCCCGGTGGTGCGAGATTTTGCCGATGTATTCCCAGAGAAGCTGTCAGGGCTACCCCCGCACCGAGAGCAAGACTTTTGGATACAGCTGGTGTCGGGGGCTAAGCCGGCATCTAGAGCCCCTTACCGGATGGCCCCGAAGGAGTTGACAGAGTTTCGAAGCCAGGTCCAGGAACTAGTGGAAGCCGGATTTGTCCGGCCAAGCTCTTCACCATGGGGATCCCCAGTGTTGTTCGTCAAGAAGAAGGATGGGACACTTAGGTTGCGCGTCGACTACCGAGCACTGAACCAACTGATAGTCCGGAATACCTATACATTGCCGAGGATAGATGAGCTGCTTGATCAGCTAGAATGGGCACATTTCATTTCAAAATTTGATTTGAGGTCGGGCAACTATCAGCTGCGGATCCAGGAGGAGGACATTCCGAAGACTGCCTTCAGTAGCAGATATGGGTTGTTCGAGTTCACCGTGATGTCTTTCGGGCTCACGAATGCACTGTCGGTGTTCATGAGACTCATGAATCGGCTGTTTGAGGCATATCTAAATGTGTTCATCATTGTATTTATTGATGATATCCTCATTTACTCGAGGATAGAGGAGGCACACACGACATCTGACGCTGACCTTATAGAGACTGCGGGAGCTCCAGCTTTATGTGAAGTTCAGCGAATGCCAGTTTTGGTTGAGGGAGGTGGCTTTTCTAGGCCATATGATCAGTGTTGCTGGGTTGGCAGTGGACTCGTCCAAGATTCAGACAGTTCGGGATTGGCCGCAGCTGAAGTCGTGATGTTGGCCTGTCCTAAACGACACTAAACGGACGGAGTATCGACGACTCTCGCTACGCACAACGCCCTCTTGTCCTCACACTAACGAAACACAGCAACTACAATTTTTGTTATTTATCTCTCGTACTATCGTACGGGTAGCCAAACCATAAGTGGATCGGAGATTCGCTATAGGCCAAAATTCTCTCCGGCTAAAAGGAACAATATTGGTTTCGACGAGCTCGGAGTTGTACCAAAATAGATCCACCAAGAAAAATCACGATTTTGAAGGTGGTAGGATCTATCCCAACTAAAGAAATGAGCGAGTATCACCAATTCTCTCGGGAGTATCGGAAACCAAACGGAAAATCACAAATCTATTAAGAGTAATACCGCGAAAATTAAAGCTTCAAAAAATTATGCAAAAATCGTCCACCACAAGAACAATCTAAGATGGAAAAATCTCTTGAGTAGGAATTTCGTTACCCCTCTCGGAATAGTAGATCTGAGATTTTGGATCCACAAAAAATGATCGCCCTTCCCTCGAAATCCACGGGAAACGCACCACGGATGAAGACCTCGTCCTTCTTCCCCGCTTCACACCGTAGAAGTTCACCCAAGCCGTTCTTCCTTGCTCTTGCTTCTCCTCCTCCAAAGTTGGCCGACCACCTTTGAGAGAATAGGATGGACACATAGATGAGAGGATGTAGTAAGAAGAGGGATGAGGGAGGAAATGAGAAGAAGAAGATAGAGAGAAGGGGGGGGGGGGGGCGGCCAAGAAGAAGGAGGGGAACACCCCTTGGGCGGCGGCTAGGAGAGAGGGAGGGGGGGATAGAAAATTAGGGTTGGAGGAATTCTTAATTTGATTTCAATATTAGTCTTCATGACAAAAGAGTCTTTGGCCTTATATATAAGGCTTACATCCAAGGGGCTATTAGCAGCCCAAAATTATCGGCTAAGCGCACACCATAAGTTCAACATGACAGAAATAAATTAGTTTATTACAAACCACATAACGAGATAAGTGCAAACCAAAAACTAGCAAGATAACTTAAATTGAATTATTGTTGCGTGGGCGAAGATTTTAGACGTGTCCGCTATGGCGCCACAAGTCTTTGACCGGTGGATCATCATCATCTTCCGCCACTACCCCATGGTCACCAAAGGCGCCATGGACGTCATCTTCATCACCAAGTTGGTCGTCATGGTGGCCGTCGCCATCAATCCTCCCCCGCTCAAAAGTACTCATCACCGATGAGTGGGCGGGAAGGTAACAACACAAAAGATCCTTATCGAGAAGAGCCACCTCCGAGGCAGAGAGCCAGGAGTCGTCCGAGGCAGTACGACCACACCGCAGGACCAAGAACCTGTGAATGTCACCGTCGGGAGAGGGAAATACTGCATCCTGCAAAATCCTGTCAGGCAAGAAAGTGGTCCGAGGGAACCTTGGAAATGCGTTAGGCAAAGAAGAAAAACAGGTCTCATCAGCTATAGGCAACCTACCTCCCGGAGAATCCGAAGGTGAGAGCGATCCAAAAACAATCTCACCCCCCACCCCATTAGAAGGTATAGTGAAAATATTAAATGGAGAGACAGAAAGTTCAGGTGGTGGAGCGGCATAAAGTATTAAATCCAAAACGTTAAAAAGCAGGGGAAATTCCCCAATCAGCAGGTAACTTTAATAAATATGCATTTTCGCCTAGCTTCTTTAAAACCCGAAAAGGACCCGCTCTCATGTTCTCCAATTTCTATAAGGTGCCTGAAGGCATCCGTTCAGGGATAAGATGAACCATTACCAAATCACCAATATTCAAGGGGACTGCTTGCCTATGTACGTTAGCATTCGATTGATAAATAACATATTGTTTAGCTAACGTCTCACTAATGTGCTTATGGAGAGTGTGAACGTGCGAGGTGAAGTCCTATGCAAATTGAATGGATTTAAAAGGTGGTGGTAACGGAACCAAGTCAAGAGGTATGGGCGCCTAATATCCATGCACGATCTCATTTGGAGATAAACCGGTGGTCCTATTCTTAGAATTATTATAAGCTAATTGAGCATGAGGAAGGATAAGGTCCCACATACCCTTATGATCACCCACTAAACAATGAAGTAAACCACCCAAGCTTCGATTAACCACTTCCGTTTTCCCATCCGTTTGTGGATGGTAGGCTGAAGAAAACATAAGTCTAGTACCCAAAAGTTTCCAAAGTGTTTTCCAGAAATAGCTTGTAAATTTAACGTCCCTATCAGTCACTATCATTTTGGGGACACCCCAAGGTGCAACGACCTCCTTGAAGTACAACTTAGCGACATGTGATGCATCGTTGGTGTTACGACAAGCGATAAAGTAGGCCATTTTGGAAAAGCAATCCACTATTACCAGAATGGAATCTTGTGGCCTAAATGTCAAGGGTAGTCCCAATATGAAGTCCATGCTAACGTCCTCCCATGGAACAGACGGAATCGGAAGTCGTGTGTAAAGTCCAATGTTGGTGTTATTACCTTTCGCTAATTGACATATATGGCAACTCCCTACGGTTTTATTGACCATTAGTTTGAGGCCCGACCAAAAGAATTTGTCCTCTACCAGTGTTATAGTTTTATCTCGACCGAAATGTCCACCTAACCCTCCACTATGTAATTCCCATATAATAAAATGGCGTAACGAAGAGCGGGGAATGCATAATTGCATGTGCTTAAATAGATAGCCGTCACAGATGTAGTATGCAGAGATAGTAGAAGGAGAATTGTCCTTAGCGGCTAAGTAGATTTCCTTAAAATCCGGGCATTGAACATATTCATCCTTAATTCGTTCAAATCCTATAACAGATACTTCCATCGTCGATAGAAATAGGGTGACTCGGCTAAGAGCGTCCGCCACACGATTTAACGTACCATTAAGGTGCTTGATAATGAATATGTACTCTTGAAGGTAGGATACCCATTTGGCGTGCCGAGGGCTGATTTTATTTTGGGAGTTTACAAATTTTAGCGCCTCGTGATCTGATAAGATTACAAATTCGTTCGATATGAGATAGTGTCGCCAATGTTGGAGACAACGTATTACGGCATAAAACTCGCGATCATAATTGGAATAATTTAACTTCAGGCCCGTAAGCTTTTCGCTAAAGTATCCTATCAGATGTTCCTCCTGACTTAAAACTCTTCCGATTACTATCCCAGATGCGTCACGTGATAATTCAATCACCTTGCTAAAATCCGGCAACCGTAGTAGTGGGGCTTCGGACATTCGTTCCTTAATCGTTTGGAACGCACTAGTGGCCGCTTTAGTCTAGTTAAACTCACCATTCTTCATACATTCAGTGATTGGTGCCATGATACTACTAAAATTTCGAATGAACCTTCGATAAAATGTGGTCAATCCATGAAAACTTCTAACCTCCCGAATATTTTTTGGTTCCGGCCACTCTCTAATAAGTTGGACCTTTTTAGGGTCAACATGAATACCTTCGGAACTCACTATGTATCGTAGAAACTCTACAGAAGTCACACCAAATGCACACTTTTTAAGATTAATAAATAAATTTTCTTGTCGCAATGTGGAAAGGATTGTCCTTAAATATGTCTCATGGGCCATCAGCGAGAGGCTAAATACCAATATATCATCGAAGTATACCACTACAAATTTACCCATATATGGTTTAAATACTTGGGTCATCAACCGCGAAAAGGTACTCGGTCCGTTGGTGAGCCCCTCTCCAAGCACTAACCACTCATAGAGCCCATCCTTAGATTTAAATGTCATTTTCCATTTGTCTCCTTCCCGTATCCGTATTTAGTGGTAACCACTTTTAAGATCCAATTTTGAAAATATGGTGGCACCGGATAGCATATCTATTAAGTCATCCAAATGGGGAATGGGAAACCTATATTTAATAGTAATTTTATATATGGCCAGGTAGTCTACACATAATCTCCAAGACTTATCTTTCTTTGGGACCAAAAGGGCGTGGACGGCACAGGGGCTCTTACTATGGCGAATAAATCTCTTTGCTAATAAATCTGAAATTAAAGTTTGTAACTCATTATGTGCGGAGGGATTGAGCCAATAATGGTGAAGATTTAGCAAAGAAGAGCCCGGGACAAAGTCAATCTCGTGCTGAATTTCCCGTATGGGTGGCAACTGAGATTATAAGTCCACCGGATAGACTTCCTTATACTCTTCCAGTAATGTTCACAGAGATAACGGTAGGTTCTATAAAGAGGGTGAATCGTCCTTAGCTTGTAGACATACTAGAGCATAGATGACGTCATCCATGAAGGTCTCACGCTCTAACTCCTTCTTACCTATGAAGCTTATAGTTTCTTTTCCCTGGCACAAGTGTGTCTTTGGGGGAAATCATCGGATCCTTAGGCGGTGAGGATTTCAAGACAATGGTATTACCATTAAACTTGAACTCGTAGCTGTTGGCTCGACGGAAATGGGTCAAGTCATAATCATAAAGCCACTGGCGTCCTAGTAGTACATGACAGACATCCATGGGGATGACGTCGCACCACACCTTATCGATATAGCTCTTCGCCGTAAGTGGCACTAAACATCGCTTAGAAACCGCGATAGACGTTTTATTTACCCACGTTATTTTATATAGATGGGGGTGCGGTTCAGTGACTAAATGCATACGAGTGATGGCGTTCTCCGAAATGACGTTCATGCAACTACCGCTATCTATTATTAATTTGCACCACTTTTCACCGCTTTTAAAATTTAACGAAAAGATATTCGTCTGATTATATTCATCCGACGCACGTTGTGTGGCCAGAATACACCTCATAACCATCATAAAAGAATCATCTTCAATATCACTCGGCTCGGTGTTAGATTCACCGCCGGCTTCATAGATGATCTTGTCGGCCTCAGACGTAGAGTCTAATAGTTCTAATGGTTTACTCTTAGTGGGGCACTTACTAGAGTAGTGCCCTTGGATTTCGCAAGAATAACATGTGGCACTATTCTTACTAATCCGTCCTATTGGTACTCTCTCACCGGTGGGATTTCTGAGGTTCCTAGCGGTAATAATTATAGAATTCAAATCAGTCGATCGAAACTTTCCCTTGTCCCGCATGGTGGGCAAAGGTGGGGGTCCTAAAATGGACTTTCCCTTCTGGAATGCTCGTCCCTTGGACTTGTAGGCATGGTGCTTCTCTATATCCAAGGCCGCATTGAATGTCATGTTAAGGTCCGTATGACCATAACACAGGAGCTTGCCCTGGATGTCCGGGTTGAGTCCCTTATGAAAACGGGAGAGTGTAACTTCAGGAATTTCTCGGACGTCACAATGAACCATCATATCCTTAAGGAGTCCCATATACTCCGCTACCGATTTGCCTCCCTGACGAAGTGTGGATAACTCGTCGAACATTTGGGTTCGGTGATACGTAGGGACATATTGGTCAATCAGGAGTGCTTTCATGGCATCCCACCCAATTGGGGGTACTCCATTCACGGTACCTAGACGCCTCTCTTCGTTCACCCAGAATGTTTTGTCCCTACCCAGAAGTTTCATTTGTTCAACCCGCACCTTCTCATCGTCCGTCATGTTGTGCCACTCAAAGTAGCACTCGATCTCCATGACCCAGTCTAAAAATACTTGGGGTTCACCCATACCATCGTATGAGGGTGGATCAATCTTAAAAGCCCTAGTTACATCGAACTCATAAGGGGCTCGATGCGCTTGATCATCGTCCTGATCACGGGGTTGGTTTTCTCTTTCCTCACGTTGGTTAGCGGCCTGGGGTTAGGGACCCGGTCGATTTATTCCAACGCCATGATTACGAGGTGTCGCTTGATTTAACGCCAGCCCTTGTATTAATTGGGCGAGTGCATCGAACATAGCGTTAAACTCTTCCCGAAGCTCCGCAATTATGGCCGGAGCGTGCTCATCATCATGGTCGTCTGCCATATTGGAAGTGTATGGGCAATACTCCGTGACACGCCTAGTGCGCATGAACAACAGGAGGAAAGGTGGTTTTGACCAGAATAAATTTATAAAGTCAGATTTTTTTGACACTTATCGACTGGGCGAATGAATATACTTTTTCAGGCTTTTGTTCTTAAAAAAATAAGGAGAGTTCTCGGGATTTTTTTTTGTTTTTACTATTCGCAGACCAGATTTTGAAATTTTAGGTTTATGTTGTATATTACGGACCGTGCACAACCAAGTGAGAGTCGAAAACCCTACGACAGAAAGATTTAAGGATGGTGTCAATTGAGAAATTAACACAACCTCGCTTTGATACCAAAATTGATGTAGTCCCGTCCTAAACGACACTAAACAGACGGAGTATCGACGACTCTCTCTACGCTCAACGCCCTCTTGTCCTGACACTAACGAAATGCAGGAAGTACAATTTTTGTTATTTATCTCTCGCGCTATCGTACGGGTAGTAGAACCGCAAGTGGATCGGAGATTGGCTATAGGCCAAAATCCTCTCTGAAAGTGCAAGCTAGATCTGATATACTCTAGAGGGGGGGGGGTGAATAGAGTATGGTGCTTAAAAACTTTTTACAACAGTTGTTGTAATCTGAGTGAACAGGGAAGCAAATAGTAAATCTAAACACAACAGCTATCTAATCACAAAACAATCACAGCCAAAAACAAAAATAAAGACAAGCAACCAGAAGACACAATGAGCTATAGTGGTTCCCCTAAACATGAGTACATCCACTCTTCTACTACCCTAGGTAGGAATCCACTGCAGGATGAGTTGATCAGGTGTCCTGGGCACCAATGAGCTTTTGATAAGGTGCTCAAAAACCAAACCAGATTTTTTGATCAGGTGTCTTGCCACCAATGAGCTTTTGATAAGGTGCTCAGAAACCGAGCACAAACTTTTGAAGGGAGTTTGAAAAACCCTTTACAAAGATGAGGATGAGAGAGTGATGGAAGTCTTCTCTTTCTCAAAGCAGCTGAGAAGACTATGTGGATATTGATGTTGTCAAAGCTCCCCCTGAGATCTGTAGTTGTTCAGGAAATGAAGCTTTGCAGTAGGGTGATAGGCCTTCAAAAAGCTGATCTCCAGCAAATGATGATTTCCACAACAACTGAAATGTGAGGTGTCTGGAGTCTTGAATGATGATGGCCTTGAACACTTGAATCAAAAGAGATCTGAAGATTTCAGATTTGTTGATCTCCTTTTGGTGATGGTGTTCTTGTGAATTCTTTGAGACAGAGAATGTCTACAGCTCTTTTCCTTTTTCTCTTGAGTGATTGTTATTGAGAAAGATGTTGTTCTAGAGAAGAGTTGTACCAGAGAATCTTTTTTTTTCTTCTTCTTGTTGTGCACTCTCTTCTTGTTTTTCTTGTCATGAGAGATTCAAAAATCTTGTCTTTTATTTCCTTTTTTTGAATAGAAAATGATCCTCTATCAAGAATAGTCGTTAGCCTGTCATTAAATGACTTCCTTAATTGCAATTATCTTCTAGGGGAAAGTCCAAAGAAACATTGCTTGATAATTCCTTGAAACTTAGTCCAGAATAAATGAAAACGGCTACAAGATCTTCTAAATTAATTGCTGACAATAACTCCTTAACTGTTCTGAATTTGAATCTTGAAAGTCATTTAACTGTTCAGAAAAACGTCGAACTGAGCTCCACTATCGTCGAACTGAGCTCAGCGATTTGGACTTAGACAGCAACAAAGATCGTCGATCTGAGCTCAACTATCGTCGAACTGAGCTCAGAGATAGAGAATCAATACTGGAGTCAAGATCGTCGAACTGAGGTCGAAGATCGTCGAATGGAGTTCGACGATTTGTAGAAGTTGAGGTCAGCGATCGTCGAATGGAGTTCAACGATCCGTCGAAGTGAGCTCAACGATCGTCGATTGGAGTTCGACGATTCGTCGTACTGAGCTCGACGAAATGACTTAGTCTCCAAACTGAAAAACCTTGGTCTTGAGGGCAGCTTCCAAACCTAACTACTAACCCTTAGACTCAATTCTAATTGACCTTTAGATCTATACAATGAGGTCAAAACAGGTTTCCTAAAGACATAGTGATCCTGACCCAAATTAATAATATGGTGTTCCAACAATCTCCCCCTATTTGGGTTAGGATTACTATTTACAGAAATTGGAGAATTAAAAGCAACAATATAACACACAACAACATTGCAGAATCACAGATATAATATCTCAGACAGAAATCAGAAATCAGAATAATTGTCACCTTACAGAATTATTCCTTCTCCTTGCTCTTTATAAGTTTAATTTCTCTATTGGGGTTAAGAGCTTCCTTCTTTGATCTTCTGTCATCAGCTGCACCTAAAGAAGTTTGTTGTTTAGTCCTTGGTACCACAGCTTCAGGGTGCAGCTCCATGTATCTTTCAGAATCAAAGAACTTGCTGGAGGCATATCTTTCAAGTTCCTTCTTTCTTTGCTCTGACAATGTAGTAATGCTGGGGGTGTCCATGCCTTGATCTCTGGCTTTCTTAATCTGATCCAGGGCAGCTAATTCTTTCATCCTAGCAGTCCATGCAGTAGGATTATTCTCTGGATCCTCAAAGGGCACTGGAGGCTCATATCTGTAGGAAGGATTATCTGGAGGGGCTCTGGATGAGACTACTTCTTTCAGCTTATAGGGAAAAGGGCCTAAAGTAGTGTCAGATGAAGCTTAACCTTCCCTTGAGTATGGATGCTGTCTAGAATAGCCTTTGGAGTAAACTTGGGATTCCATTTGGTTTCCTCTATAATTTCCTCTCCTTGATTGAGAACCTCTGGATTGGCTTCCCCTATATTGAGATCTTCCATGAGGCTGATAGGGGGTTTGGCTTCTAGCAGAAGGATGAACAGCAGAGCTACCACCTGCACCTACATCAGGAGGAGGAGGTGGAGGAGGATGATGGAACTGAGAAAATCCTTTTTCATATTTCCTCTTCTTCTTCATGGCTTTCAATTGATTCTTGGAATATTGCATCCAATGTTCAGTAATGGGACAGTCATGAAGAATGTAATAAGGTATGTCATTTGTATATTTGACTTTGGCTGGGGGAACTCTTTTCAAAGCCTTGCTCCTTGCCTTTCTTTTCCTGGCTATAGTGGATGAGGAATCATCAGAATCAGTCCTATATTCATCACTTTCAGAGCTTTGCTCATCATATAAAGCATCAATCCTTTTCAGATAATCTTTTTGAAGTTGGGTTGTAGCAGATGAAATAGTGGTGACAGCAGTTGTAGCAGTAGCAGTAGTAACAGCAGAAACAGAACGGGCAGAAGTTGTAGTAGCAGTAGTAGTAATAGCAGATACAGAACTTTCAGGAGCAACACTCTTAGAAGAGACAACAACAGTTTTAGAGAAAACATTTTCAGATATAACAACATCAGCAGGGGCAACATCAGCAGTGACAGCAGGCTCAAATTCATATCACTCTGTAATATGTATATCCTTAGAATTTTTAGCAATAACAACAATATCAGCAGAAGCAACAGAAACAACAACATTATTGTCAGCAGGAGTAGCAGCAGTAAGATCATTGGAAACAGAAGGCTCAGCAGTATATAGGGAATTTATGTATGAGCTTATTAAGCTGGAATCACAGCTTGAAAAGGGCACAATGGCCTTGGAGAGGTCTTGAGAGGGCTGGACGGCATTACTCACTGGAAGACAGCTGAAATATATTGAATCAAAATCTGATAATAAGGACATGAGGTCCACTGAGAAGACAGCAACTTGAGGAGTTGAGGCTTGAGCTTTAGTAATAACAACAGCAGGAACTGAGTTAGTAGCAGCAGCAGGGACTAAAGAAATGGAAGCAGCAGGTAATCTAGCAGCTTCATGAGGCATCTCCCCCTGCCTAGATTCAGAGAGAGCTGGATCAAGGCACCCAAATGAAGGGATTGCCTGAGGAAGAAAGATGGAGGAGAGCCTGGCAGATAAGTCTGCAACTGACTTGAAGAGTGGAGCCAAGGAGGTCTCCAACAGAAGTGAGAGCCTAGGAGCTATCAGCTCATATAGTTTGTCAGCTAAGGCTGGAATATCCACATGCTCGGTAGGGATTTGAGCAGAGGTAGAGAGGGATGGAGGAGCAACTAGAGATGTTGGAGGAGAGCTAGTGGATGGTAGAAGTGAAGGTTGAGGTGTGGGGATTGTGGAAATGGAAGACAGTGGTATGGAGATAGAAGGTGTGAAGGAGGGTTGATCAATGATATCTTGTAGAAGCTGTTGATATAATGTGGATGAGGAGGGTAGCTCAGGAGGGGATGAAGGTGAATCATCCATAAAGGAATCATCTAGGAGTGTGAAAGATGGAATGTGGGATGATGTGTCAATGTCTGGGTGAGGGTAGTGATGTAAAGGATGGAAGATTTCTTCTGTGAGAGTAGGGATTGGAGATGGAATTGATGTTGGAGAGGGGGTTGAGATAATGATGGTGGATGAAGTTTGAATGGTGAAGGTGACTGGTGGAGATGGAATAGGAGTTGGAGGAGGAGAAGAAGCAGCAGGCAAGTCATCTGCAGGGGCAGAGACTTGAGGGGAAGAGACTGTTACAGTCCTTGTGCCTGAAGTTGTGCTTGCAGAGGGCATGCTGGGCTTCACTATTTGTCTGTAATATTTGCCAAACAGGGCACAGACAGCCTCTTTGAGGCATTGATGTGCATCCCAGATGAGACTAGCAGGGCAGGGAATCTGTTTTCGAGAAACAGCCCTAGAATCCTTCCATAATTTACAAAGTTCTTATTGATCTTCATCTTAATCAGATCAAAGAAGATCTCTCCACAGTTTAACTGTTTCTTGTCCACAATAGCAGCCATCAAGCACAGCTGATACCTGGAGATGGTATCATGTGCTGAATGCTTGGCCAACAGAACCTTTCCCACTACATCAGCTAAGAACCTGTATTCAACAACTAAGTTCTTTTTCAGTAGCTTGTTAGGGTTTGCATCAGAATGACCCATTCTAATATGTAAATCAGAAAATTCTTCTCCTGACAACTCAGCAGAATCTCTTCCAGAATTTAATTGAAAAATCTCTGTCAGAATGGTAGGTGTCAGAGGTACCTGGGTTCCAGAAATGGATCCAACAACTGTATTTTGGTCCTGATTGTGGGCAGTATACACCCACTCCTTAATTTCATCTGCTGGCAGTTTGATTCTGGTGGACATGATAGTGACTAGCTTTTGCTCCTTGAATAGTTCGAGAATGTCTTTGAAAATCTGATCACTGGTGCTGAAGGACTCCATGTCTATATCAAATCCGGCACCAAACTTCATTGCGGCTAGGACGGCAAATGAGACGGCCATTGTTACCTGCAAAAATCAACAAACAAACTACCAAGTGTAGAGATGTTTGGAGGGAAAGAAAAATTTTGTAGAGAGATTGAAAAGCGCAAAAGGAGAACGACGACCGAAAAATGAATTTTATATTAGGGTTCGACGCAGAAAAGGAAAGATCGTTGAACTCAGTTCGACGATCGGGGCTTCTAAAGGAATCTGAAAGGTCTTCAATATCGTCGATCTCCGTTCGACAATATTGGAGAGCATCGAGCTCCGTTCGACGATAGTTCAGAAAACAAAATCATCGAGTGCCGTTCGACGATCGTTGACCTGGAGAGATAGTTGAACACTATCTGAGAAGCGCTGAACTCAGGTCGATGATTTCCGAAAGCGTCGATCTCCGTTCGACGATCTGGGGGAAAATCGTCGAGCGCAGTTCAGAGACCAGAGATACACTATAGATACTAGAAAAATCAAGATGTTTGCCTAGTCTTGGTCAATTTTTAGAGTTTCAAAATCTTGGAACTTATTTTATACTTCCTCCATCTAACATTCCTAACTGATTTAGGAAGAAGGTGTGTTTCTTTTCATCCAATTATTTGGTGAAAATATCTCCCCTTTGCAAATCAGTTGGGATATATTGAAGTTCAATTTTATTCTTCTCAACATTATCCCTTAAAAAGTGATGCCTAATTTCTATGTGTTTTGTCCTACTATGGAGGACTGGATTTTGAGCTATAGAAATAGCACTGGTGTTATCACAAAATATTTTAGATTTCTCTAAGTTGTAGCCATAGTCTAGGAGTTAGTTTTGGATCCACAATATTTGTGAACAACAACTACCTGCAGCCATATATTCAGCTTCAGCAGTTGAAGTTGACACAGATGTTTGTTTCTTGCAAAACCAAGAGACAAGTCTGTCACCAATAAACTGACAAGTTCCACTGGTGCTTTTCCTGTCAATTCTGCATCCAGCATAATCAGCATCAGAAAATCCAGTTAAGTCAAATGATGAATCTTTTGGATACCAGAGACCTAGATTTGGACAACTTTTAACATACCTGAGAATCTTTTTTACTAATGTTAGGTGTGACTCTCTAGGGCTCACTTGGAATCTAGCACATATACATGTAGCAAACATTATATCAGGTCTACTAGCTGTAAGGTACAATAAGGAGCCAATCATTTCTCTGTATGTTGTCTGATCAACAGGTTTCCCATGTTCATCAGCATCCAATACAACATTGGTAGGCATGGGTGTTTTCATACAAGATGATTCAGACATACCAAATTTCTTAACCAATTCATTTGCATACTTGGTTTGAGAAATAAAGATGCTTTCAACATATTGTTTGACTTGCAATCCTAGAAAGAAGGATAGCTCACCCATGCTACTCATTTCAAATTTAGAATGCATTAGGTTGGAGAACCTTCTGCACAAATTTGAATCATTAGAACCAAAGAAAATATCATCTACATAAATCTGTACTAGTACGGTATGGGACTTATGGGTTCTAATGAAAAGAGTTTGGTATACTCTACTGTCCGACGAGCAAGATCACCAGGAGGCGAGCAGATCAGGCAAGGAGCTAGGCGAGCTCGGCAGTAAAGGGAGCGAGCTCGCCCTCGGCATCCGTCGACTAGAGATCGACGATCGGCGACCCAGAGCTCGGCATTCGCCAGGCGAGCAACAGCTCGCGTCCCCACAGTGGAGCTCGGCAGTGATAGGCGAGCAGTGCATGCCGAGGTGGCCCGAACTCCCCAGCTCGCCCGGATGTGTGAGGTGCTTTTTACTGTTTTGCCCCTGCTGGTCTGCCCATATCCCTTCAAAACAGCGGAGTTTGGCTGTTGGCAGACCCAACCAAGGGTCTTCTGGTAATTTCAGGTCAGTTCTTTTGGTTATTGGCAGTCCGGATTTCAAAAGCTATAAATAGGACCCAAGGGGTACCCCAGAAAGCAGATTCTTCCCGGTGCTCGTCTCCCCAAAATCTTCAAGTGCTTTCTGAGGGTACCTTAGCTCGGCTTCAGGCTAAGGAGGGGAAGCGCTCTGAGATCTTCCGGGTTTGTGGTGGGACCTCCCTGCCGAGCCCTTGGGTCTGTTTCTCCTTGCTTTGTTGTTTTTCTTGCAGGAGCAAAGTAGGCGCGAGACCACCCCTTTCCCCAAGGGCGAGCTCCACAGGAATCCGGGTTCCGGTTTCAACATCTACCCCTTAAAAATTCATTTTCCAGAAGGAAGCATGCTAGGGTCTCATACCATGCTCTAGGAGCTTGCTTGAGACCATATAATGCTTTGTTCAGCTTAAAAACATAATCAGGATGGGTTGGAGAGATAAAACCTGGAGGTTGTCTGACATAAACTTCTTCTTTGATGTCTCCATTTAGAAAGGCACTCTTTACATCCATTTGATATACCTTGAAGCCTTTGTGTGCTGCATAAGCTAAAAAGATTCTGATGGCTTCCAATCTTGCAACTGGTGCAAAAGTCTGGTCATAGTCTATTCCTTCTTCTTGAGAGTATCCTTGAGCAACTAGCCTTGCCTTGTTCCTTACAATTACTCCTTGATCATCCAATTTGTTTCTGAACACCCACTTTGTTCCAACAATGGAGTGATCCTTAGGCCTTGGCACTAGTTCCCAAACTTTGTTTCTTTCAAATTGATGCAACTCTTCTTACATTGCAATGATCCAGTGTGGATCTTGCTCTGCATCTTGAATGGATTGAGGTTCAATTTGAGATAGGAAGCAAGTGTGCAATAGGTTTTGGTTGACCTGATTTCTGGTTTGCACACCTGTTGAGATATCTCCAATTACTTGGGAAATTGGATGGTCTCTTGATGTTACTAAATCAACGGGGGGTGTTGATTGTTCACCAACTTGTGTTGTTGTTTCCTCTTGTGGTACAACAACTAGCTCTTCAAGTTGTTTCTCTTCAATATGTGGAGTGTCTTCTTCATCTTCACTACTTTCCTCTTTTTGACTAATCTGTAACCTGTTCAAATCTTCAGCAAGAGAATGTACCTGCAAAGGTTTATGGTAGAAGTATTTTTCTCCTTGAAAGACATGTTAGATTCATCAAATGATATGTGAACAGATTCTTCAATTTTAAGAGATGATTTATTATAAACCTTATAAGCCTTACTGATCATGGAGTATCCCAGAAACACTCCTTCATCAGCTTTAGCTTGAAATTTTGCTAAATATCTCTTGTCATTATTATGTATATAACAAATACAACCAAAAATTCTAAAATAATCAATTTTAGGTTTCTTCCCTTTGAGTAATTCATAGGGAGTCTTGCCCTTTAGTTTATGTATTAAACTTCTGTTCAGCACATAGTTGGAGGTGTTGACTGCCTCTGCCCAAAAAGATAGAGGAAGGTGAGCATCTGACAACAATGTAGTGGCAGTTTCAATAAGGGTTCTATTTTTCCTTTTAGCTACCCCATTTTGTTGAGGAGTTCTAGGAGCTGAGAAGGTGTGCCTGATCCCTTCACTCTGACAGAACTCTTGCATAAGAAGAGAATCAAACTCTGTCACATGATCACTTCTGATCAGGGCAATGTGAGTATTGAACTCAATCTGTATGCATTTGAGAAACTCTGTCAAACACTTAAAGTTATCAGACTTCTTCATCAGAAAGAACACTCATGTGAATCTAGAGAAGTCATCTACAACTACTAAAGTGTAAGATTTCCCTCCTAAGCTTTATACTGTAATGGGTCCAAAAAGATCCATGTGTAACAGATACAAAATCCTAGGTGAATCACTCTTATTAAGTGACTTGAAACTATTTTTAGTTTGCTTGCCTAATTGACAAGCCCTGCAGAGTCCTTCCTTCTTGTAGGGGCCAGAAGGTAGTCCTCTAACAAGGTTATCCTTGGATAGCCTAACAATGGTTCTAAGGTTTAAATGTCCTAGCCTCTTATGCCATAATACATTAGGTCTACAAATAGAATTAAACAGGCAAATGTCTACATCTGTTGAAAGAAAATCTACTAAGTAGATGTTACCTTTCCTTTTACCTGTCAACACAGTTGTGTTGTCCTCTGACTTGATCTTGCATAAGGCTTTGCTGAAAGTCACCTGCTAGCCTTCATCACATAACTGACTGATGCTGATCAAGTTGTGCTTCAGTCCTTCCACATAGGCTACCTTCTTGAATGTCACTGTGCCAATTTGGACTGCACCATATCCTTTAGTTTGTCCAAAGTATGAATCACCAAATTTGACTTTGGGTCCAAGCTTGGCTTTAAAGGATGTGAGGTTGTCCGTATTTCCTGTCATGTGCTTTGAGCACCCACTATCCAAATACCATTGTTGGTTTGATGTTGGATAGGTCTTCACCTACACATAAAATAATTCACTTGTTTTTGACCCAATTTACCTTGCGCCTACGTTGATAATCTTTAAACTCAGAAATAAAAGACATCCCAGGTTGACTCTTATAACCTTCAGGATGATATCTCATTGGAGGCATTATCCATTCAGTATAAGGGTTAAAGCTTTGGGATGAAGGACCCCTAGGATTGGATTTTGATTTGCCCTTGAAGGAATTTCCAGAGCTCTGATCTCTGTTCGACGATCGTGGAGCTGCGTTCGACGATCTTGGGTCAGATCATCGAGCTCCGTTCGACGGTCGACTGTGGCAGAGTTCAAGAATTAGAGATCGTCGACCAGAGTTCGACGATTTTGCCTGAGATCGTCGATCTGCGTTCGGCGATCGTCGAGCTCCGTTCGACGATTTCTCCTGGAACTTGGTTTTCTTAGGCAGATCACAATTTTTCCTAGCTACCTCTACAACTCCCTTCCCTTTATCAGAAATAAACTTAATTGGTGTTGTTAGAACTATAGGTTGGCTGGATGAAGCACCCAAGCCGAGTGTACTATTGAATCTGGAGTTCACTGTGCTTGTGATGTCCATCAGCTTGATACTTCTCCCATTAAGGGGCTCTTCAAGCTTCTTGGCCTCTGATAGCTCACCTTTCAGTGAAGCTATCTTCTCCCTACAGCACTCCAACTTCTCAGAGAGTTTGAGGTTTTCTGACTTTAAGATACTATGTTCAGATAATTGATTTCTGAGAGAAATAATTTCCTTCTCAGATTTTAGTAAGTCTAAACATAATGCTTTAAACTCAGACTTAAAGTCCTCAGAATTGAAATCAAAAGAACTAATTACCTGGTCCTCTTCAAGTTGAGTCTCTGAGTCTGACTCTGACTCTTCTGCATCTGAGTTGTGCTGAGAGACATTGATTGTCATCATGCAGAACTCCTTCTCTTCAGCATCATCTTCATCATCACTGGATTTGTATCAAGCTTCTGATTCTTCTTCAGTTTCACTCCAGGATTCAGCAACAAATCCCTTCCTTGTGTGTTTGTTCTTGCTTGAGAAGGGTTTGCCATTGCCATTCTTCTTGAAGTCTTTGTCTTATCTCCTTTCTCTCCTGTCCTTTCTGTCCTTGTTTTTGTTTTTTGGACAGTCAGGCACAATGTGCCCTGGTTTCCTGCAACCAAAGCAAACAATTTCTTTATTATTTGACTTATCATACCTTGGCTTATCATGCTCCTTGTATGATCTCTTCCTGAAGTCCTTCCTGGCCATCTTGTAAAATCTTTTGGCCAATAGACTAAGCAACTCATCATTGCCTGTGACTTTGTCTTCAAGATGATCTTCAGTTGCTTTGAAAGTTATTGTCTTTTCCATTCTTGTGGCTGGTGAGGCAGCCTTCTGCACTTCTTCTCTGTTATTAATGAGCAGCTCATAAGATTTGAGCTTGCCCAAGAGAGCTTCTGTTGTAATCTCATTCAGACTTCTGGCATCCTTGATTGGCCAGATCCTTGAGTCCCAAGTGCTTGGGAAGTACATTAGGATTTTATCATTTAGTTCAGTCAGTGAGATCTCTTTATCCAAAGTCTTGAGTTCATTGACTATCAGACTGAGTCTATTATACATATATCCAACTGACTCAGCTTCTCCCTTCTTGAAGTTCTCATATTGGGATATGAGGTGGGATCTCCTATCCTTTCTTTCATCAGCTGATCCTGAGACTATTTCAGTGAGCTTATCCCAGATTTCCTTTGCTGAATTACATTCAGCCACTTTTTGGAAAATGTCATCAGACATAGTCTGGGCTAAGATATTCATAGCCTTTGCATCTACTGCCTTCCACTTCTTGATATCAGCATCTGTTCCTGATGGAGGTGGAACAACATTTGTACTTGTGTTCTCTGGAGGTCTTGGACAAACTGTCAAAACAGAATTAAAAATGTCCTCGTCAATAGAATTCATGTAGAGTCTAATCCTTGCTTTCCAAAGTGCAAACTTAGATAGATTGCACACTGGAGGTCTGGTGCTAGCATAATCTTTGTTTTGGGCCATGATTTGTGAAGAAATAATCTAATAACAAAAAAATAGATCTAACTAGGAATCTTTGGGTTCAGGTGTTAGCCTGTGCAACCACCAAGGTGTGGTATGTTTAACCAACCTCCCTCTGATACCAATTGAAAGTGCAAGCTAGATCCGATATACTCTAGAGGGGGGGTGAATAGAGTATGGTGCTTAAAAACTTTTTACAACAGTTGTTGTAATCTGAGTGAACAGGGAAGTAATTAGTGAATCTAAGCACAGCAGCTATCTAATCACAAAATAATCACAGCCAGAAATAAAAATAAAGACAAGCAACCAGAAGACATAAAGAGCTATAGTGGTTCGCCTAAACTTGGGTACATTCACTCTTCTACCACCCTAAGTATGAATCCACTGCAGGATGAGTTGATCAGGTGTCCTGGGCACCAATGAGGTTTTGATAAGGTGCTCAAAAACCAAACCAGATTTTTTGATCAGGTGTCTTGCCATCAATGAGCTTTTGATAAGGTGCTCAAAAACCAAGCATAAACTTTTGAAGGGAGTTTGAAAAACCCTTTACAGAGATGGGGATGAGAGAGTGATGGAAGTCTTCTCTTTCTCAAAGCAGCTGAGAAGACTATGTGGATATTGATGTTGTCAAAGCTCCCCCTGAGATCTGTAGTTGTTCAGGAAATGAAGCTTTGCAGTAGGGTGATAGGCCTTGAGAAAGTTGATCTCCAGCAAATGATTATTTCAGCAACAGCTGAAATGTGAGGTGTTTGGAGTCTTAAATGATGATGGTCTTGAACACTTGAATCAAAAGAGATCTGAAGATTTCAGATTTGTTGATCTCCTTTTGGTGATGGTGTTCTTGCGAATTCTTTGAGACAGAGAATGTCTACAGCACTTTTCCTTTTTCTCTTGAGTGATTGTTGTTGAGAATGATGTTGTTCCAGAGAAGAGTTGTAGCAGAGAATCTTTTTTTTTCTTCTTCTTGTTGTGCACTCTCTTCTTGTTTTTCTTGTCGTGAGAGATTCAAAAATCTTGTCTTTTATTCCCTTTTTTTTGAATAGAAAATGATCCTCTGTCAAGAATAGTCATTAGCCTGTCATTAAATGACTTCCTTAATTGCAATTGCCTTATGGGGGAAAGTCCAAAGAAACATTCCTTGATAATTCCTTGAAACTTGGTCCAGAATAAATGAAAACGGCTACAAGATCTTCTGAATTAATTGCTGACAATAACTCCTTAACTGTTCTGAATTTGAATCTTGAAAGTCATTTAACTCTTTAAAAAAACGTCGAACTGAGCTCCACTATCGTCGAACTGAGCTCAGTGATTTGGACTTAGACAGCAACAGAGATCGTCGATCTGAGTTCAACTATCGTCGAACTGAGCTCAGAGATAGAGAATCAATACTGGAGTCAAGATCGTCGAACTGAGCTCGAAGATCATCGAATGGAGTTCGATGATTTGTAGAAGTTGAGCTCAGCGATCGTCGAATGGAGTTCGACGATCCGTCGAAGTGAGCTCAACGATCGTCGATTGGAGTTCGACGATTCTTCATACTGAGCTCGACGAAATTACTTAGTCTCCAAACAGAAAAAGCTTGGTCTTGAGGGCATCTTCCAAACCTAACTACTAACCCTTAAACTCAATTCTAATTGACCTTTAGATCTATACAATGAGGTCAAAAACAGGTTTCCTAAAGACATAGTGATCCTGACCCAAATTAGTAATATGGTGTTCCAACACTCTCCGGCTAAAAGGAACAGTATTGGTTCTGACGAGCTTGGAGTTGTACCAAAATAGATCCACCAAGAAAAATCACGATTTCGAAGGTGGTAGGATCTATCCCAACTAAAGAAAACAACGAGGTTCGCCAATCCTCTTGGGAGTATCGGAAAACCAAATGGAAAATCACAAATCTATTAAGAGTAACACTGCGAAAATTAAGGCTTCGAAAAATTACGCAAAAATCGTCCACCACAAGAACAATCTAAGAGGGAAAAATCTCTTGAGTAGTTATTTCGTTACCCCTCTCGGAATAGTAGATCCGAGATTTTGGATCCACAAAAAATGATCGCCCTTCCCTCGAAATCCACAGGAAACGCACCACGGATGAAGACCTCATCCTTCTTCCTCGCTTTGATACCAAAATTGATGTAGGCCCGTCCTAAACGACCCTAAACGGACGGAGTATCGACGACTCTCGCTACATTCAACGCCCTCTTGTCCTCACACTAACGAAACACAGCAACTACAATTTTTGTTATTTATCTCTCGCGCTATCGTACGGGTAGCCGAACCTCAAGTTGATCGGAGATTGGCTATAGGCCAAAATCATCTCCGGCTAAAAGGAACAATATTAGTTCCGACGAGCTTGGAGTTGTACCAAAATAGATCCACCAAGAAAAATCATGATTTCTAAGGTGGTAGGATCTATCCCAACTAAAGAAAACAACGAGGATCGCCAATCCTCTCGGGAGTATCGGAAAACCAAACGAAAAATCACAAATCTATTAAGAGTAATACCGCGAAAATTAAGGCTTTGAAAAATTACGCAAAAATCGTCCACCACAAGAACAATCTAAGAGGGAAAAATCTCTTGAGTAGGAATTTCGTTACCCCTCTCGGAATAGTAGATCCGAGATCTTGGATGCACAAAAAATGATCGCACTTCCATCGAAATCCACGGGAAACGCACCACGGATGAAGACCACGTCCTTCTTCCCCGCTTCACACCGTAGAAGTTAACCCAAGCCGTTCTTCCTTGCACTTGCTTCTCCTCCTCCAAATTTGGCCGACCACCTTTGAGAGAATGGGATGGACACGTAGATGAGAGGATGTAGTAAGAAGAGGGATGAGGGAGGAAATGAGAAGAAGAAGAGAGAGAGAAGGGGGGCGGCCAAGAAGAAGGAGGGGAACACCCTTGGGCGGTGGCTAGGAGAGAGGGAGGGGAGATAGAAAATTAGGGTTGGAGGAATTCTTAATTTGATTTCAATATTAGTCTTCATGACAAAAGAGTCTTTGGCCTTATATATAAGGCTTACATCCAAGGGGCTATTAGCAGCCCAAAATTAGCGGCTAAACGCACACCATAAGTTCAACATGACAGGAGTAAATTAGTTTATTACAAACCACATAACTAGATAAGTGCAGACCAAAAACTAGCAAGATAACTTAAATTGAATTATTGTTGCATGGGCGAAGTTTGTAGCCGTGTCCGCTACGGCGCCGCAAGTCTTTGACCGGTGGATCATCATCATCTTCCGCCACTACCCCATGGTCACAAAAGGCGCCATGGACGTCATCTTCGTCACCAAGTTGGCCGTCGTGGTGGCCGTCGCCATCAAGTCGCCTATAAATGTGCGGAGTTTTGTAGGACTTGCTGGTTACTACCGAAAGTTTGTGGAGGGATTTTCTCGTATTGCCTTTCCACTCACATCCCTGATAGGAAGGTTATGCCCTTTGTCTGGACCATGCATTGTGAGGTGGCTTTTCAGGAGCTGAAAGATAGACTCACCTCGGCTCCTATACTTGCCCTCCCTTCGGGGAAAGAAGGATTCCAGGTCTACACCGACGCTTCCTACCAGGGAATGGGTGCGGTGCTGATGCAGAATGTTCATGTGATAGCATACGCTTCTCGTCAGCTGAATAAGCATGAGCAGAACTACCCAGTTCATGACTTAGAGATGGGAGCGGTCATATTTTCTCTGAAAGTCTGGTTACACTATCTGTACGGCATCCACTGAGATATTTACTCTGATCACAAGAACTAGAGGTATGTGGACACGCAGAAAGAGCTGAACATCAGGCAGAGACGATGGGTAGAGTTCTTAGCAGATTACCAGTACAAGATGCACTACCACCCAGGGAAGGCGAAGGTTGTGGAAGATGGCTGAGCCGGAAGGCCACAAACCCTTGAGCAGGAATGAAGTTGATGGCCTTGGAGTTGGTCCAGATGTTGGAAAAGATGCAGATATCCCTGTTGTCCGAGGATCACCCTGAGCTATACAGGGAGTACCTAGAATCGTTGATCGCCCCAGATGACATTCGAGATCGAGTCAGAGATGGGCAGAGGCAGGATGCCCATCTAGAGCTGATATTCCGGGCCTTTGAAGCAGGAACTGCTGGAGATTACTCACTAAGGGATGGTCTAGTGTGTTTTAGATGACAGATTTACATACCAGAGGGAGGCCAGGTCCAGGAAGATATCATGACGGAGGCTCATTGCAGTCGGTATTCAGTACACCCTGGAGTTACGAACATGACTGCGGACCTGAAGAAGACCATGTACCGTCCGAGCATGAAGAAGGATATCACCTACTTCGTGACCCATTAAGAGGCATGCCAGTTGGTGAAGGCAGAGTGCAGAAACCCCGCAGGATTATTGTAGCCACTCCTAGTGTCAGAGTGTAAGTTTAATGATATCGTGATGGACTTCATACATGGGCTTCCCCGATCGCGGACGGGAAACAGTTCGATCTGGGTGATCTTCGACCGGCTAACAAAGGTAGCCAGATTTATTCCGATCAGGATGGATGACTCGGTTAGTGTGTTGGTTCGGATGTTCGTGGAATAGTTCGTCCGTTATCATGGCATACCCCGGTCAATTGAATCGGATCGAGATGGACGGTTTTCGTCCACGGAGTGGAGATCAGTGTAGGCATACATGGGCACTCTGCTGACATTCAGTATAGCCTTTCATCCCCAGACTGATGGGCAGACGGAACACACAAATCGGACCTTGGAAGATCTGCTGCGACTTTGCATATTGGATCGCGGTGAGCCCTGGGAGTAGCTATTGTCACTGATCGAGTTCTCATATAATAACAGTTACCAATCCAGCATAAGGATGGCTCCTTATGAGGCCCTGTACGGACGAAGGTGTAGGACTCTGCTATCATGTGTACAAGATGAGGATCTGAAGGCCTTGGGTTGGGAGTTTATCGAGGACAACAAGGCTCAGGTGAGATTGATACGGGACAGGATTCTAGAGGCACAGAGCTGACATGCTAAGTATTACGACGCTAGGCATCGTCAGGTGGAGTTCCAGGTAGGGGACCAGGTGTTCTTGAAGATCCGACCAATGCATGGGGTTTCACGGGTACGCGGTCGGAAGAAGAAGCTCAGCCCATGATATATGGGGCCTTATAGGATCCGGGAGCGGATCGGTCCCTTGGCATACAGGCTTTAGCTGCCATCGGAGCTGGAGAGTCTGTACGATGTGTTCCATGTATCCTATCCTATGAGGGCTCTAATATGCCCAGAGTAGCAAATTACGGCCATGGATTTGTAGGTAGCATCTGATCGGTCAGTTCACCTGGAACCGGTCCGGATTGACAACAAGGGGATACAAGTCTTGCGCTGTAAGAAGGTACCATTGGTCAAGGTTCTGTGGAGGAATCACGGGTGAGAGGAGCACACATGGGAGCCTCAGGCCTGATGCGATGGAAGTACCCGGAGCTTTTCAGTCAGGTACTACTCACAACCTCTCGGGTTGTTACAATTTACATTTCATATTTGAAACCCCGTAGGCCTAACTAGAATTTCGAGGACAAAATATTTTTGTTTATATATTGGGATTTATAACATCCCTCAAACAACTAGACCCCTAGGAGTGGTTTCGTCATGACTAGGTCATGACAAAATCCTAGGAAGCCCAAGAGGGCCAAGTGAACCTAGGAATGTAGGTGAGACCACTATGGTCTGCAAATAGTAAATTTTTGAACCTAGTTTAAGATGATCATGGGGCTTCACCAAAACTTCCATACCCCACCATGGTCTTATCAACCCATTGTAAGGTCCATTAGAGCCCTAAGGGTCCATTGAAGTCGACCCAGGGTGGCCAAGTTGACCTAGAACCACTCTAGGCCTAAATTGGGCAATGTGCCCTAACTAATGGCAGTGTGCCCTAGTAAAGCCTAACTAACCCTACCATGGCCTTACTAGACCTAAAGTGGGGTCAATGGGTCACTAAGGACCCATGGAGGGCAATCAAAGGGGTTAAGTTGACCAAAGTCAACTCTAACCCTAAATGGGTCAAACTGACCTACATAGGGTCAACTGACCTTCCCTTAGCCATGTGGATCCAACTCAGGTCCTCCTAACCTTAAAGTGGTTCCAATGGGTCACTAAGGACCCATGGAGGGCAGTCAAAGTGGTTAAGTAGACCAAAGTCAACTCTAACCCTAAATGAGTCAAACTGACCTACAATGGGTCAAACTGACCTACACAGGACCAATTGAAGTTCCCTTAGCCAATTGGACCCCACATATACCTTCCTAACCCTAGTGAGAGGCCAATTGGTCACCAAGGACTCATTGGGGTCAACCAAAAAGGCTAAGTTGACCTAAGTCAACTATAGCCCTAAAATGGTCAGAGTGTCCTGATTAAGGGTCAAGTGACCTCCAAAGGGCCAAGTCAACCCTACTTAGAGCTTAGGGGAGGTCAATGGGTCACCAAGGACCCATTATGGGCAACCTCAAAGTCAAAATTGACCAAGGTCAACCCTAGTCAAGGTTTAGGTCAAGCTAACTCAAGCTCAAGCCCAATTCACTTGGGCTAACCTTGTATTAGTGGATGAAATGAACATGTGGGCTGCCATTGGGTTAGGTAGGAGTCAGATTTCATGCTTGGTGAGTAGGAGAGAGAAAAAGTTATAAATGAAAGGGAGAGAAAGAGAAGGGAGTAATGGGGAAGACTTTGGGGCTCATCCTTCCCCTTCCCCAACCCCCATTCAATTCATTAGGACAAGGGGAGTGCAGTCCCATGCCAACCAGCTGTTCTTTGACTGGTTTGAGCCATGCTTCATCACCCACCCACCATGGCCGAAATTTGACTAAGGGCCATTAATGACCATGGCAGCCTACACCCGCCTAACACCCCAACTCTCCTTCTTAAAAGCTTCACTGGACTCTAGGGATTCAGTTCCACACCTTACCTGAAGGAGCCAAGGAAGTTCACTTTGCAGTTGAAGAAATCCGACCACCACCACCACCATGACACTCCTGCGATCGGCAAGGCTACATCCACCCACACAGGTCCTCCCCTTCTTATTTTTCCATGGGTATATCGTAGGACTAATTTCGGCCAAGGTTCGAGCACAATCAGGCTCGATCAGAGAATCGAATTTCCTGGTTTTTAGAGGAAAATGAGATAGTCGGGATCACCGGAAAAGGGCCCTCCGGCGGCTGTAACGCCGCCTGGCGACAGCCATCACCTCAACGGAGGTGGTGGTGGTGGTGGCCGGCCGGGGATGTGGCCGGATGGCCGGCAGCAGCGACTCGAAGAAGCTCTAGGCGAGTTGAATCGAGACCGTCAACTGGAGGTTGAAGAAAACTAGATGACGTCCAATCTGCATAAAGATTCCCGCTGGGAATGATATTAAACTATAGGATATGAATTTCTATTATTTAAAGTCTATCACACAATTTGTATTTAATGTTTTTATTTATTAGAAATACCTAAAGCTAATTCAGAGGAAATGGTCAGCGCATAAATTGTAGCCTTGCGGGTCTGCTTTAATTCAAAATTGGTTTGAACCAATTTGGGTGCCTGGTTTGACCAAGGCACCCATTTTGGTGGGGTCTATACCTACGGCTAGGCATAAATCAAAATGGATGCCCACCCTTCATCTCTGGTCCAAATGACTTGAAATTTTGATAGGGAGTAATCCTAGTCTATATCTAGTCCTGCCCAAAAATGAGAATTTTTGGGGACTATGTTCTATAGTTTTGAAATTATTTAATTTCTCTAGGGTAAATTAATTTAGGGACCAAATGACCTCCAAACTCACCCAAATTTTGGTGAGTTGTGCTTGGGGTCATTATAAATCTCTAGTTAAAATTTTATCTCATTTGGAGGTGGTTTGAACTGAAATCATGCAAACCCTAACCTTTCCCTAAAAAGAGTATTTTTGTCAAAAAGTGCACTTTGGGTTTTGAGTTGCCTAAAAAGTGTATTTTGGCATGGCTTTTAGCATTCCCCATGGAAGATGTGGTAGATTGAAATAGATTTGCCATAAGATCTAAGGCCAAACCCTAAGGAAGGGCTTTTCTACCTTGTGAAGGGCATGAGGCCAAAAGACCTTGAATGAACTTGAAATTTGGTGAGGAGGGTACTAGGGTAACTAAAGCCCTATGGTAAAAATATTAGGAGATTTGGAAAAGGGTAGGCCCCTCAAAATCCTAACCCTAGTTTAGGGCAACATATTTTATGATGCTAGAATAGGTTAGTAAAACTCATTAAACCATAAGCAAATTTGGGTAGTGTGGTCATTGGGTTAGTATGAACCTCTGGTTATTTAATTTGGAATTTTGGATCAATAATCTTAGCACTTTATTTGTAACTCATGTGATTGTCCTAATTAATCATTTGATCATTATGATCTCACGGCCCATTGGATGGTCATGAAAATTTGGCAGAGGGAGTTTTAGACCTTACTGCTCATGTATGAATTTTGTTAGAATTTTTGAATACATATTTGCAGTATCTACTTCACAAGCTCATTAACTTGGAAAATTGCTCAATAATTTGCTTAGAGCTCATTACTTGCTAATAAATGATGAAACTTGATCTAGAGCATTTATATGTCCTTACAATCATTCTTGAATTTTCTCTGAATTTTTCGAGGTATACTTGCTGTACGTGTCTCTTAAAGAGATTTATTGTGAATATATTTAAAATTAGAATTAGGGGCTTACACCTTGCTGCAAAATTGGGAGACTTTGGATTTTAAGTTTAAAATTCATATTGTATTTATCATAAATTTTGTGGAATATTTGCTTGTCTGAAATTGGTACTTCATGTTCAAACTTGGTGTTTTTGGATGACTGGAATAATTAAATAAAATATCAGATAAATAGGAAAAATTATGAAATTCTAGAGTTAGGCTAAAAAGGTCATGAAAACCCTCTAATTATTATTATAGTGGTACTGGATGAATATTTTAAGTTCCTCTCATTTCTCACATCATATAGCTCAAGTGGTCTGCATTTAGTAAAACTGCAGAAATTGTGTTCGAGTATGAATTTGGGCACACGAGTTGGGGTTAGAGATTTTGCTAGTTTGGATAAACATAGAAGTGAGTTCATCATTGGAAGTTACGATGAGTAGTGTGTTGGTTTGGCTAGTGTTAGGTGGTGCTCGGGATTGACGAAAGATCGTCTTTCCTGTGGGGAGGAAATGTCAAATACAATACGGTTAGATACAGTAAAACAAGTAAGGGTTTGGGAAACATGATAGCAACCAATGATAGTAAGTTCCTTGCGAAAGTGAGCCTTGGGCGTGATCCCATCGTAGTTCCTAGTACCTTCGAGAGCCCTTCACGGGGAATACCTTGGGCAATCCTGGGCTAAACCTAAACTGTAGGCAAAAATTGGAAAGCAAGAGTAACTAGTAAATCTAGGCTATCACCTTTACACACCTCGATGTCTCGGGGAGATAGGTTGGGTGTCTCGGGCAGTAGGCCCATTTGTTTTGGTTATGGGCAGGTTAGCCCGACAAGCTTTGGCTCTGTACTGGTTTGTGATGGGCAGGTTGGCCCGACGAGCTTTAGCCAGGTTGTTGTTTATGACAGACGGGATGATCCGGGGAGCTTTGGCTCGGTAGCTGATAAATAAGGTTGCATGTGCATAAGGTATAAGGTGGTGGGTCTTCGGTATTGGAGGGTCGATGTAGCGACGCCAACACGTTGACTTGGCGAGTGTGGTTTAACACTTGACCAAATAAAGTCCGGTGCTCCAGCCGGCAAGAGTACGCAGGAGCTCCGCTTTGTACAGCAGCGTTGAGGCATACGATAGGACTGACTTGTAATGTAATTACCGGTTTAGAGGTGGGCGAGACCCAACCCACCGCTTCTTTATAATACGGTTTATAGTCAATTTTATTAGGGTATTTTCAGGGTTTCAAAGCAAATCATGTCTTGTAAAGTGCTTATTTTGATTCACCTTTGTATATATTTTTGTTGCTAATACGTTTTTTCTGCTTTTTGCAGGTTTTCACGGCTTTCAGCCGAATTTTCTGTGACACGCCCCCTGGTCACGCCCTATCCGGGCGTGTACCTAGGGCGTGTAACCCAGAGGAATGAAGCATTGGTCCGAAACTGTATTCCGTGGAAACTTAGTGTACATGCCCTCTGTCACGCCTGTGTCACATCCGACACGGGCTTGTTCTAGAGGCGTGTCCCCAGGTTCCGAGGAATCGCCGCAGCGCGCTCGTTTTTCCCGCTCCACCGTCGCACCGAATGTGTCACGCCCCCGGGTCACGCCCGACCTGGGCGTGACATATGGGCGTGTAATTCAACAACCACGCCCGTCAACTCCAGCAGTTAATTTCATCATGAAAAAGTCGCACCGACCGTGTCACGCCCCAGGTACACGCCCTAACAGGGCGTGTCAGGGGGCGCGACCCATCCCGAAAAAAAGTTATAAATTGAGCCCTTCCCCATGGGTTCAGGACACTTTTTGGCTGAGATGGGGAGGTTCTGCCCCTCTGTTTAATGTTCCTTTTATGCTTTTATGCTCTCTCGCTTTGTATTTTCCTTAATCCTAGTTAGTTAATCTTTTGTAATAGCTTTTATTAATGCTTTAGTTGCTAATGATAGGGCCAGAATAGGACTTCAATTCCATGCACTTGTAATCTCGTTCATTTTCATGCTGTAAGCTCGTCTTAATTTTAATAAAAGTGCTCTTGTTTTCTTCTCTTTACTACTTTGTGTCTTTATACTTTACTACTCATCCCCCCTCTTCCACCTCACCATGATTAACTAATCCTCCTTGTACTCGATCTTGATGATCCGAGGTTCGAGTGATTAAGTTATGATGCTTTGAATCTTACCTTTCCTTTTTAGGGTTTAGCCTTGAATTACTCTTGATTTATCACTGGTTGGAGGTATATCATCGATATATACTCTCCACCTTTGCTTCATTCTGGGCTAGCCGAGAGGCCGAAAGTTTGAAATGAGCACTCAAGAGTAAAGGGAGTTGTTCACACCCCTCGAGAGAGGCAGACGTTCAATTCTCCCTGATTGGAGTAAAATCCAATAAAGGGGTTCGCAGCATAAAGTGGGTTTTAGGCCTCCGATTCAGACGAAAGTTCGGTCAGACCTTCCTAAACTCAGATGGGCATGACTTCGAGAGAAGCATGTTCTTGCTTTTAGCACCTCCACGGTCAAGTCTTTTGCCTTTTAATTGAAAAAAGTTTATTATTGCATCTTTTGATCAACTTAAGCCGAGGTGATTCTCGATCGAGTAATATCGCTTAATCATCATTTAGCTTTTCTCAAAATTGCAAGCAAAGCATTCTCACTTCTCTAATTTAGTAAGCAACCCCAAAACAACTTTTAATTGATAAGATAATAGTAACTCCTTGAAGTAGAAGTACTCAATTCGCCCCGGGTAATACGACCTTGATATTGAACTTAATATCCTATACTATATGCGACAAGGTATACTTGCCTTCATCGAATATAGAATCGGAGAACATCTCACAACTACACTTCCACCTTCTCCTCCCTTAACTTTGTCTTCTCCGCGCATAACCCCTTCTCCGCTTAATAATTTTATATCAAGTTTTTGGCGCTGTTGCCGGGGACTCATGTTTTGATATTTTGAAAAAAAGATAGCTATTAATTTTATCGTTTTTCCTTTTCTCTTGCTCTCGTAACGGTTTTATCTCTTCCCCCCCCCCTCTTTCTCTCTTTTTAAGTGTATGACCCGAGAAAGCTCATCGATTATTCCTTTTGATCCTGAGATAGAGCACACCGCTTTGCGTCGCCTCCGTTCTCGTGACCAGGAATCGCATTTAGGCATCGAAGAGTCGATCGGGGACACTGCCACAGAAACGATGGATCCTAATCCGCCCAACCCAAATGAGGCCCAACAAAGGACTATGTCCTATTATGCGAGGCCGAACCTGGAGGGTACACAATCAAGTATTGTTCGCCCCACAGTGGCGAACAATAACTTTGAGATCAAGTCCAGCATCATCCAAATGGTGCAGCAGTCGGTAACCTTCGATGGTCTCCCGGACGAGGATCCAAATTATCACATTGCAAATTTTCTCGAAATCTGTGATACTTTTAAAATCAATGGAGTCTCAGATGACGCCATTCAATTACGTCTCTTCCTTTCTCTTTGCGGTCAAAGGCCAAGCAGTGGCTGAGCTCTCTTCCTAGAGGGTCCATCACCACGTGGGCCGAGATCGCAGGGAAATTTCTTACCAAGTATTTCCCGCCTGCAAAGACTGCCAAATTGCGCACGGATATTGCATCCTTCATGCAAATAGACTCGGAGACTCTCAACGATACATGGGAGCACTTCAAGGAGCTATTGCGAAGGTGCCCACACCACGCGCTTCCAATTTGGCAACAAGTGCAAATATTTTATAACGGCCTAAATTCCTTAACAAGTCAAATGATCGATGCGGCCGCTGGGGGGACACTAAATAACAAAACCCCAGAGGCCGCTCAGGAACTTTTTGAGGAAATGGCTATGAATTCATATCAATGGAATGTGCCCCGTGTGTGGGCTAACAAACCAGCGGGAGTCTTTGAAATTGACGCTACTTCGAATCATGCCCTCCAAGTTGAGCGGTTAACAAAGCAAGTGACGGAGATGACTGCTTCCTCCACCACTTCTCCTTGGTTTAATAATTATAATAACTCTGCTTTTACAGAAGAGCATGTTGACTTCATGGGTTATGCTCCTCGGTCCTCCTATAACCCGAATAATGCACCGTACAATAACACTTACAATGCGGGTTATAGGAGCCATCCGAATTTCTCATGCAGCAACCAAGGAAATGCTCAACGCCCCCATAACCCCCCTCATAATCATAGCCAAACATTTAATCTAGCTCCCCCCTTAAATTTAAATCCACCTGGTTTCCAACCGCAATAGGCAAAGCCCTCTTCACTTGTAGAGGTCTTTGCCAAATACGTTGCTACAAATGAAACAAATATCAGGAATATTGCCGGGTCCATCAACAACTTGGAAAACCAAGTGGGACAGCTAGCCAAGATGGTCTCCGATTGGCAACAGGGAGCTTTGTCAGGCAATACCGAGCAAAATCCAAGAGAAAGTGCAAACTCCATTACCCTCCGCAGTGGAAAAAAGTTGCTATACCAAGCGAACCTATGGTACATCTCCCTTCTCCTCTCTCTCCTCCTGTTATTTTAGCTTCGAATTTGCCTACTACGCCTACGCCACATATGTCTAATCCAAAATTACCGTATCCGTCTAAACTTTAAAATGAACGCGCTGAAGAAAGTTACAAAAAATTTTTAGAAATTCTAACAAAAATTCATATAAACGTGCCGTTCTGCGAGGCTATCTCTCAAATGCCGAAATAAGCGAAATATCTCAAGGAGCTCCTATCAAATAAGAAAACGCTCGAGGATATTTCACATATTTCCTTAAATGTAGAATGCTCCGCGGTTGTGCTCAACAAATTACCCCGCAAGGCAAATGACCCGGGAAGGTTCTCCATCCCGTGCCTATTCGGTAATTCGTTTGTCAAACATGCGTTGGCGGACTTCGGAGCAAGCATAAATCTCATGCCCTTTTTGCTTTTTAAGAAATTAGGTCTAGGGTCTCCGAACCCCACTCGTATGAGCATACAGCTAGCCGATCGTTCTGTGAACTATTCGATAGGGATTGTGGAGGATGTCTTAGTCAAGGTGGAAAAATTCATCTTTCCGGTGGATTTTGTCATCCTAGACATCGAAGGGGATGCCGATGTACCCCTGATACTCGGCCGCCCCTTCCTTGCCACCTCCCGCGCTATTATTGATGTTAGTGATGGAAAGCTCCTCCTTCGGGTTGGAGATGATGAAATCACTTTCAGCATTAATCCTTCCATACGCAACACCCTAGAGCAAGATGATTCCTGCTTTTATCTAGAGGAATTCTTCGAAAATGAATTTTTTGTGCCTTTGGAATTAATTTCTCCACCATTTGATAAATCTCTTATCACTGTGCTCTTCTGCTTAGAGGAAGTCTCTCGCACTACCCTCCCCGAATCGCTTCCCATGGACAACATAAAATTCAAAACCTCTTACGAGGAACCACCCATATTGGAGCTTAAGAAACTCCCCCCTCATCTGCAGTATCTTTTCCTCCAAAATGACTCTAAGCTACCGGTTATTATCTCCTCGGATCTGAGCAACTCAGAATTTTCTGAGTTGACTCTAGTTTTGCAAAATCACTACCATGCAATTGCATGGCAGTTATCCGATATTAAGGGGATTAGCCCATCATTCTGTACACACAAGATCTTCTTAGATAATAACTTTCGTAGTACTATCCAGCCCCAATGACGTTTAAATCCAAACATGAACGATGTCTTGAAGGCTGAGGATATTAAGCTTCTAGATGCGGGAATTATCTATCCCATCTCCGATAGTACTTGGGTAAGCCCAGTCCAGCTCGTGCCAAAGAAAGGCGGGGTCACGGTAGTGGCCAATGAAAATAACAAATTAATTCCAACTCGTACTATTACGGGTTGGCAGATGTGCATTGATTATCGCAAACTAAATCATGCCACCCGAAAAGACCACTTCTCGCTCTCCTTTATCGACCAAATTTTAGAATGACTTTCCGGTCACTCCTTCTACTGCATTCTCGACGGTCTCTCGGGGTACCTCCAAATCCCTATTTCACCTGAAGACCAAGAGAAGACTACCTTTACCTGTCCATTTGGCACCTTCGCTTATAGACGGATGCCATTTGGTTTATGTAATGCACCGGGTACATTTCAGCAATGTATGCTGGCGATATTCGATGAATTGGTAGAAGAAGTAATGGAGGTTTTTATGGACGACTTCTCGGTGTTTGGTAGTTCTTTTGCGAATTGTTTAAACAATCTCGAGCGTGTGTTGACTCGTTGTGAGGAAACTAACCTAGCCCTCAACTGGGAGAAATGCCATTTTATGGTCCGAGAGGGATTAGTCCTCGGCCATAAGATTTCAGGCAAGGGAATCGAGGTCGACCGGGCCAAGATCGAAATTATTGAAAAGCTCCCCCCTCCAACAAATATTAAAGCCATTCATAGTTTTCTTGTGCACGCGGGATTTTATCGGTGTTTTATCCAAAAATTTTCCAAAATAACGAAGCTGATAACCCATCTTCTCGAGAAAGAGTCACCTTTCAATTTTAACAACGATTGTCTTCTTGCTTTCAATTTAATAAAAGAAAAATTAGTAAACTCTCCAATTTTAGTAGCTCCGGATTGGTCGCTCCCTTTCGAAATCATGTGTGATGCTAGTGATACTGCGGTAGGCGCGGTCTTAGGCCAGCGGGTGGATAAATTATTCCACCTGATTTATTATGCAACCAAGACACTCACGTCTGCACAGGCCAACTACACCACCACCGAGAAAGAGCTCATAGCAATTTTTTTGCCTTTGATAAGATTAGGTCTTATATCACCCTCTCCAAAGTAATCGTTTTTACGGATCACTCAGCTCTTCGTTTTTTATTTAGCAAAGCGGACGCAAAGCCCCGCCTTTTGCGATGGATCCTCCTCTTGCAGGAGTTTGATTTAGAAATCCGGGACAAAAGAGGGGCCGAAATTTTGGCGGCCGACCATTTATCTCGTTTAGAAAACCCTGCCAGCGAATTATTAATGGAAGCCGACATTAATGATAAATTCCCTGAAGAGCGCCTCTTCGCTCTCGAAAATTCAAAAGATTATCTTGTGCCCTGGTTCGCCGACTTTGCCAATTATTTAGTGGCTCGGGTCTTGCCAAAGGAATTCTCATGTCAGAAAAAGAAGAAATTCTTTTCTGATTTAAAGAATTACTTTTGGGAAGACCCTTTCTTATTCAGAATCTGTGCGGATCAGGTAGTGTGGCGTTGCGTTTCGAGTGAAGAAGGAGTGCAAATTTTCGGACATTGCCATGAAGGACCAACAGGTGGTCATCATCAAGCGAACCGCACCGCAAGAAAGGTGCTGGAGGCAGGTTTCTATTGGCCCACGCTATTCAAGGATGCTCACACCCTAGTGAGAACTTGCGATAGTTGCCAGCGGGCAGGCAATATCTCACGGTGGGACGAGATGCCTCAAAATTTTTTCCTCGAATGCAAAATCTTCGATCTTTGGGGCATCGACTTCATTGGCCCCCTTCCCCCATCTTATCAAAATAAATACATTCTCGTAGCTGTCGACTATGTATCAAGGTGGACGGAAGCACAAGCTCTCCCCACCAACGATGCATGAGCCATTGTACACTTTCTAAAAAAATTATTCTCTCGATTTGGTACACCACGCGCTATAATTAGTGACATGGGAATCCATTTCTGCAATAGCCAGTTTGCCAAAATTTTGGCAAAATATGGAGTAACGAACAAACTTTCCACCTCCTATCACCCCAAGACGAGCGGTCAAGTCGAGGTTGTTAATCGAGAATTGAAACGTATTTTAGAGAAAACCGTATCCTTAAACAGGAAGGATTGGGCACTAAAACTAGATGATGCCCTATGGGCCTATCAAACAGCATATAAGACCGCCATCGGCTGTACGCCGTATCGCTTGGTTTATGGTAAGGTTTGCCAACTTCCGGTTGAGTTAGAGCACCGTGCGTTTTGGCCCCTCAAAACATTAAATCTAGATCCAACCCTAACCGCCGAACACCGTAAATTTCAGCTCAATGAAATTGACGAGTGGTGGGCGAACGCTTACGAGAGTAATATGCTTTATAAAGAGCGAACAAAGTTCTACCATGACAAAAATATTAAATTTCCTAAATCTTTTTCGTCGGGCGATCTCATCCTTCTTTATAACTCTCGGCTTCGCCTCTTTCCAGGTAAATTAAAATCGCGATGGTCCTTCCCCTTTATTGTTAAAGAGGCTTGGCCTCATGGGACGGTTCTCATTTCGCACCCGGATAAGGGTGAATTTAAGGTAAATGGTCAGCGATTAAAACTCTATTTTCCTAACGATTTACTTCCTGCTGCGACGGAACAATTACTGTTATCGAACTCATGAACTATTTCGTTTCTCCTTCATTTGGACTGTAATAATTTAAGACTTCTTATTGTTGGACAATATTCTTTTGGTCGAGCTCAAACGACCTTTATAAACCAAGTGCGCTCTTGGGAGGCAACCCAACTCTTTTTTCTGTTTTCTTTATTTTACACTTTTTGCCCCGGACGGCTCCACAAGTTGCGGCTTCTAAAATCACCGTCGTTGATGCTGCTAAATCCATCATAAAGTCCAACAAAAGACTTTTCCTGATGATTCAAAGCCCAAGCATGGAGGAGCGACATCACTCAGCTTTCACTGCAAACTAAAACTGGGGAAGTACCTGTTTTTCAATTCTGTCTTTCATTTCTGTACTTTAATTTTCTCTCGTTCTCCAACCTCCTTCTCCATTGCGGACAATGTAGATTTTAAGCTTGGGGGAGGACTTCCTCCTTCTTTTTTCCTTTTGAAAATATCTTTTACTTTTCCAAAAAAAACTATATTGCTGCATTTTGGTATTTCAATAGTACCCCATGTTTTTGTTTTGTTTTTCTCAAAACTTTTTATAAACAACATAGTTAATTATAATTTCTCTAATCATTTTTTTAATCATATTTCACAAGTAAAATGTTGGTCATGCTGTGTTTCTAATTCACAGTAGCATGTTAAGGTGAAATATTTCTCTAAAACGCGCATTTCTATTATGGTTTTCCGTTCTTTATTTTCTTTAGTTTCCCTAAAATTCATCATCCACTATTTTCCTTTTCGTTTTTAGATAATTTTTGTAAGAACAACTTTTGAATAACGTAGTAGATATGAACGATCCAAGTCACATATTATTTTTATTTTCAAGATAATTTCATCAATCTTCTTTTATTATCTCGGACTTGCTTTTTGAAAATTTTCAAATCTATGTTTTAAATAAATTTAAAAAACGTGAAAATGATTTAGGCCGTTTTTGTTTACGTTTGAGCTTTCCTGCCAACCTAAAATCTTTTACCACTAGTTAGCCATTTTGAGCCTTTTTTTCAATTTCATTTGATAACTCCACATAGCATTTAATTTTCACCAAAGCCAAAATTCCTACCTATCTAATCACGCTAATTTCTTTGAGTTTCATTCAAAAATTTTTATAATCATGCTAGGAAATTTTGTGTTATCTTTGGAACAATTATTGAAAAAAAAAGTGTACTCGAAAGCAATGTTTGATTTTATTTGGCCAATTCAACATGGAAGAAAAAATTTTTATGGCCTTTGTTTTGAAAAAAGAAAAAAAATAAATAATAATAAAGAAGAAAAAGAAACAAAAAATATATATTTTGTTTAAAATAAATTTTTTTTTGAAACTCTGTGTTTTGGTTTAGTGTGATTTTAAGCCTCCATGTTTATCTTTGAATTTCACTCCTATTCATGATCCTAAACCAAACGTTTCGGTCCTATTAAGTCCTTTTGATTCACGCCTTTTTAAATCTTATTTAACAGCTACGAAAAGAAGAAAAGTAAATCAGTTTTAGTTCTGGATTTAAACTTAGATTTTTGTTATTTAATTGATATAATTATAATGCGTTGCTTGGATCTAGTAACAACTCAATACGTTTTTTTCATTTTCATTGCCTTGCTTAAATTCATTTAAAGAGTTTCGTCAAAAATTCTGGATGATTTATTTTCGTTAAGCAAAGTTTATAAAAGTTAAACCATACCAAAATAATTGTTTTAGATTTACGTTTTACATTCTCCCTACCTGGAATTTTGCATAGTACTTGTGTAAGCATGATTAAAACTTTTTGAATTAGTCACTTTTTATGATTAGCTAGTTTTTATATCTTTGCTTGGGGACAAGCAAAACTTAAGCTTGGGGCAATTTGATAATATGGTTTATAGTCAATTTTATTAGGGTATTTTCAGGGTTTCAAAGCAAATCATGTCTTGTAAAGTGCTTATTTTGATTCACCTTTGTATATATTTTTGTCGTTAATATGTTTTTTCTGCTTTTTGTAGGTTTTCACAGCTTTCAGCCGAATTTTGCTGTGACACGCCCCCTGGTCACGCCCTACCCGGGAGTGTACCTAGGGCGTGTAACCCAGAGGAATGAAGCAATTGGTCCGAAACTGCATTCCGTGGAAACTTAGTGTACACGCCCTCTGTCACGCCTGTGTCACATCCGACACGGGCGTGTTCTAGAGGCGTGTCCCCAGGTTCCGAGGAATCGCCGCAGCGCGCTCGTTTTTCCCGCTCCACTGTCACACAAAATGTGTCACTTAACCGGGTCACGCCCGACCCGGGCATGACATATGGGCACGTACTTCAACAACCACGCCCGTCAACTCCAGCAGTTAATTTCAGCACGAAAACGTCGCACCGACCGTGTAACGCCCCAGGTACACGCCCTACCAGGGCGTGTCAGGGGGAGTGACCCATAACGAAAAAAAGCTATAAATTGAGCCCTTCCCCAAGGGTTCAGGACACTTTTTGGCTGAGAGGGGGAGGTTCTGCCCCTCTGTTTAATGTTCCATTTATGCTTTTATGCTCTCTCGCTTTGTATTTTCCTTAATCCTAGTTAGTTAAGCTTTTGTAATAGCTTTTATTAATGCTTTAGTTGCTAATGATAGGGCCAGAATAGGATTTCAATTCCATGAACTTGTAATATCGTTCAATTTCATGTTGTAAGCTCGTCTTAATTTTAATAAAAGTGCTCTTGTTTTCTTCTCTTTACTACTTTGTGTCTTTATGCTTTACTACTCATCCCCCCTCTTCCACCTCACCATGATTAACTAATCCTCCTTGTACTCGATCATGATGATCCGAGGTTCGAGTGATTAAGTTATGATGCTTTGAATCCTACCTTTCCTTTTTAGGTTTTAGCCTTGAATTACTCTTGATTTATTACGGGTTGGAGGTATATCATCTATATATACTCTCCACCTTTGCTTCATTCTGGGCTAGCCGAGAGGTCGAAAGTTTGAAATGAGCACTCAAGAGTAAAGGGAGTTGTTCGCACCCCTCGAGAGAGGCAGACGTTCAATTCTCCCGGATTGGAGTAAAATCCAATAGAGGGGTTCGCAGCATAAAGCGGGTTTTAGGCCTCCGATTCGGACGAAAGTTCGGTCAGACCTTCCTAAACTCAGATGGGCATGACTTCGAGAGAAGCATGTTCTTGCTTTTAGCACCTCCGCGGTCAAGGTCTTTTGCCTTTTTAATTGAAAAAAGTTTATTATTGCATCTTTTGATCAACTTAAGCCGAGGTGATTCTCGATCGAGTACTATCGCTTAATTATCATTTAGCTTTTCTCAAAATTGCAAGCAAAGCATTCTCACTTCTCTAATTTAGTAAGCAACCCCAAAACAACTTTTAATTGATAAGATAATAGTAACTCCTTGAAGTAGAAGTACTCAATTCGCCCCGGGTAATACGACCTTGATATTGAACTTAATATCCTATACTATATGCGACAAGGTATACTTGCCTTCATCGAATATAGAATCGGAGAACATCTCACAACTACACTTCCACCTTCTCCTCCCTTAACTTTGTCTTCTCCGCGCATAACCCCTTCTCCGCTTAATAATTTTATATCACTTCTGTTTGCCACTATAGAGGTATCCTGGGAGGTTCGGCTCCAGAAAGGGGGAACTAAAGGTCTGTGTACATAGAGTCGAGTGGGTGAGTTGCACTTGCATGTTCACATCATGGTATAATTGTATTTCATAGCATAATCATTGCATATAACCTGACACCTATTATATAAGTAGTATGGGACGCTTTATACAATAGGCACTGCAGAGCGACCCCTTGGTTTATAAGTTCGTGCGAGCGTGCTTATAAGTTAAGATGTTTATTAAGTATTATATATATATGCTAGCTAGAAAACCGACACCCTATCGTATAAATTGGTATGAGATGTTTTATACGATAGGAGCCCTGCAAAAGATCCCTTGTCTTATGTGTCTTCATATAAGTTAAGGTTACTTTTCCTTTTCATTCTTTTCATACCTTATTTACTGCCATATATACTATAAAACTGCTAGATTAGTTCCGTCGCCATCTGTTTATTTGTTATTCTTCACTTTCATGTACTCTCCTTTCCTACTCCCCGCTCGGTGCCTAGGAGCCATGGGGGAAGGGGCGAGGGATGATAGGGCTTAGTCTTTTAGACTAACGGTTTTCGAACCACATCATTTTAGCAGATCATGGAGCCCAGCATGGAGGAGCAGCCCCGGAGGTTGGCATGCTTGAAGATCGGGCAGTCTAGTATCAGAGTTCAGATGGCAGGGACTGTGAGTCCTGATTACTAGTAGTTATATTAGTTTTGCCTCCGCGATGAGAGATACGTAGTGAGGACTTGATGTACTGGGCATGAGGCCATGTTTTTAGTACTTTTATTACATATGTGGACACTCCCTTCGTGGAGTTTATTTACTATTTATGTGATTTCTGTGGACTTGCCTTTATTATTTTACTACAGTTGTGATCGATTTGGCCGGCAGGATCGACATTTTGTAGTGATGACCTTCCCGTGCGTGAAGGTGTCACCGCAAAGCGGTGGTTCTCGGCCTAATACCCCAGTGTTATTATACAAAAAAGGGGGGTCTAACTATTGTTGCTTGCAGGTACTGCGGAGCCGAGCGGTAAATAGCGGGCTAAAGTCCAAGTTGCTGAGCCGGCCCTCGAAGGCCAAATTTTGAGTGTTTACTTGTTATATTCATGTGTGACCGGCCTGCGTGCCATGGTATGGAAGACACATTTTATTTGAGTTAATAATTGTAAGGCCATAAGGCCGTGTACTTGTTTATTGTACTTCATTCTTGTTGGTCTTTGTAGTGGACTTTCATGCTTTTCATTTGGGTTTTTTAATTTGCAAATTTTAATAATTGCTTCCGCTAGAATGACTCTGTGTAGGACGTTGGTTATTGGTTGGATAGTTTTCATTAAGTAACCACCCGGTCTGTCAGTGGTATATGGAGTCGGGCCCCGGCCGAACCTACTGCTCTATGCTATGCGACGGATAGGGGGTGTTATAATTTGGTATCAGACTACTGGTTTAGGTCAGTCTTAAAATGAATTCATGGGCGATTTAGTTTTAAGTGTGGTGAGCAAATGTGTGTGCGTCATCGTTATAACATCAAAAGAACCCATGAATGTCCACTTAGGAATGAAAATACCTGTCTTTAAGGAACCTGCGTGTTGGAACACCCTATTACTAATTTGGGTTAGGATCACTATGTCTCTAGGAAACCATGTTTGACCTCCTGTATAGTTCTAAAGGTCAATTAGAATTGAGTCTAAGGGTTAGAAGTCTAAGTTTGGAAGCTGCCCTCAAGACCAAGATTTTTCAGCTTGAGACTAAGTCATATCGTCGAGCTCAGCACGACAATTCGTCGAACTCCGATCGACGATCGTCTAGCTCAACTTCGACAGATCGTCGAACTCCATTCGACGATCGCTGAGCTCAACTTCCACATATCGTCGAACTCCATTCAATGATCGGTGAGCTCAGTTCGACGATCTTTGACTCAGTATTGGATCTCTATCTCTGATCTCAGTTCGACGATCTTTGAGCTCAGATCGACGATATTTTGTTGCAGTATAAGTCCATATCGCTGAGCTCAGTTCGACGTTAGTAGAGCTCAGTTCGACGTTTTCTGATGACTTCAAGGATTTATCAAGATTCAAATTCAGATCAGTTAAGGAGTTATTATGCAATTAATTCAGAAGATTTTCTAGCCGTTTTCATTTATTTCTGGACCAAGTTTCGAGGGATTTTCAAGGAATATTTCTATGGACTTTCCTCCATAAGACATTTTGCAATTAAGGATGCAATTAATGCAGGACAACGGCTATTCTTGACAGAGGATGTTTTTCTACTCAGTACCAGAGAATAAAAGACAAGAATTTTTTAATCTCACAGACAGATAGAAAGACAGACATCAGTAATCTTCAGAACAAGAACAAAATATTCTCTATCTCAAAGAATTCTCAAGAACACACATCCAAGGAGATCAAAGTTTCTGAAATCCTCAGATCTCTCTTGTCTCAAGTGTTCAAGGCCAACATCTTTCAAGACTCCAGACATCCAACATTTCAGTTGTTGCTGAAATCATCTATTGCTGGAGATCAACTTTTGAAGGTCTATCACCCTACAGCAAAGCTTCTTTTCCTGAAGATCTCAAGGACTCAGGGGGAGCTTTGACACCATCAAATCCACATAGTCTTCTCAGTTGTTTGAGAAAGAGAACACTTCCATCACTCTCTCACCCCCATCTCTGCAAAGGTTTTCTTAAACTCCCTTCAAAAGTTTAAGCTTGGTTTTTGAGCACCTTGTCAAAAGCTCATTGGTGGTAAGACACATGATCAAAAAATCTGATTTTGTTTTTGAGCACCTTATCAAAAGCTCATTGGTTCCAAGGACACCTGATCAACTCATCCTGCAGTGGATTCCTACCTAGGGTGGTAGAAGAGTTGATGTACCCAAGTTTAGGGGAACCACTATATTTCCTTGTGTCTTCTGGCTTGCTTGTCTTTATTTTTGTTTCTGGCTGTGATTGTTCTGTGATTAGCTTATGAATAGTTTAGTTCTGTGATTAGATTTATTAATTGCTTCCCTGCTCACTCACATTACAACAGTTGCTGTAAAAAGTTTTCAAGCACCATATACTCTATTCACCCCCCTCTAGAGTATATCATATCTAGCTGCACTTTCAATTGGTATCAAAGCCAGGTTGGTTAAACATACCACACCTTGGTGGTTGCACAGACTAACACCTGAACCCAAAGATCCCTAGTTAGATCTGTTTTCTTTTGAGTTTAGTATTAGATTTTATTTTCACAAATCATGGCCCAAAACAAAGATTATGCTAGCACTAGACCTGCAGTGTGCAATCTATCCAAGTTTGCACTTTGGAAAGCAAGGATCAGATTATACATGAATTCTATTGACGAGGATATTTTTAACTCTGTTTTGACAGTGTGTCCAAGACCTCCAGAGAACTCAAGTACAAATATTGTTCCACCTCCATCAGGAACAGATGCTGACATCAAGAAATGGAAGGTAGCTGATGCCAAGGCTATGAACATCTTAGCCCAGACAATGTCTGATGACATCTTTCAAAAGGTGGCTGAGTGCAATTCAGCAAAGGAAATTTGGGACAAACTCTCTGAAATAGTCTCAGGCTCAGCTGATGAGAGAAAGGATAGGAGATCCCACCTCATATCTCAATATGAGAATTTCAAGAAGGGAGAAACTGAGTCAGTGGGAGACATGTACAACAGGCTCAGTCTAATAGTCAGTGAACTCAGGACATTGGATAAAGAGATCTCACTAACTGAACTCAATGACAAAATTCTAATGTGCTTCCCTAGCACTTGGGATTCAAGAATCTGGCCAATCAAGGATGCCAGAAGTTTGAATGATATCACCACAGAAGCTCTATTGGGTAAGCTCAAATCTTATGAGCTACTCATCAAGAATAGAGAAGAAGAACAGAAGGCTGCCTCACCAGCCACAAGAAAAGAGAAAACAATAGCCTTCAAGGCAACTAAAGATCTGCCTGAAGACAAAGTCACAGGCAATGATGAACTGCTCAGTCTGTTGGCCAAAAGATTTTACAAGATGGCCAGAAAGGACTTCAGAAGGAGATCATACAAGGAGCATGATAAGCCAAGATATGATAAGTCAATTGATAATAAAGAGATTGTTTGCTTTGGTTGCAGGAAACCAGGGCACATAGTTCCTGACTGTCCAGAAAACAAAAACAAGGATAGAAGGGACAAGAAAGAAAGAAGAAAGGAGAAAGACTCCAGGAGGAATGGCAATGGCAAACCCTCATCAAGCAAAAACAAACATACAAGAAAGGGGTTTGTTGCTGAATCCTGGAGTGAGACTGAAGAGGAGTCAGAAGCCTCATCCAGCTCCAGTGATGATGAAGTGATGCAGAAGAAAAAGAGTTCTGGATGATGACAATCAATGCCTCACAACATAACTCAGATGAAGAAGAGTCAGAGTCAGACTGAGAGACTCAGCTTGAAGAAGATCAGGTAATTAGTTCATTTGATTTTAACTCAGAGGACTTTAAATCTGAATTTAAAACATTATGTTTAGACCTGCTAAAATCTGAGAAAGAAACTATCTCCCTCAGAAATCATTTATCTGAACATAATACTTTAAAGTCAGAAAACCTCAAACTCTCTCAGGAGTTTGAGTGTTGTAGGGAGCAGATAGCTTCACTGAAAAGTGAGCTATCTGAGGCCAAGAAGCTTGAAGAATCCCTTAATGGGAGAAGCATCAAGCTGATGGACATCACAAGCACAGTGAACTCCAGATTTAATAGTACACTGGGCTTGGGTGCTTCATCCAGCCAACCCATAGTTCTAACAACTCCAATCAAATTCATTTCTGATAAAGGAAAGAGAGTTGTAGAGATAGCTAGAAAATATTCTGATCTGCCCAAGAAAACCAAGTCCGAGCAGAAATTGTCGAACGGAGATCGAAGATCGCCGAACGCAGATCGACGATCTCAGGCAAAATCGTCGAACTCAGGTCGACGATCTCAAGTTCCTGAACTCTGAAATAGTCGACCGTCGAACGGAGCTCGACGATCTGACCCAAGATCATCGAACGCAGCTCCACAATCGTCGAACAGAGGTCAGAGCTCTGGAAAGCCTTTCAAGAGCAAATCAAAATTCAATCCTAAGGGTCCTTCATCCCAAATCTTTAACCCTTATACTGAATGGATTATACCTCCAAGGAGATATCATCCTGAAGGATATAAGAGTCAACCTCGGATGTCTTTTATTTCAGAGTTTAAAGGTTATCAACCTAGGCCCAAGGTAAACTGGGTCAAAAACAAATGAATTATTTTATGTTTAGGTGAAGACCTATCCAACATCTAACCAGCAATGGTACTTGGATACTGGGTGCTCTAAGCACATGACAGGGAACAAGGACAACCTCACATCCTTTAGATCCAAGCTTGGACCCAAAGTTATCTTTGGTGATTCAAACTTTGGACAGACTAAAGGATATGGTGCAGTCCAGATTGGATCAGTAACATTCAAGAAGGTAGCTTATGTGGAAGTACTGAAGCACAACTTAATAAGCATCAGTCAGCTGTGTGACGAAGGCTACAAGGTGACCTTCAGCAAAGCATTATGCAAAATCAAGTTAGAGGACAACACAACTGTGTTGACAGGTAAAAGGAAAGGTAACATCTATCTAGTAGATTTTATTTTAACAGATGTAGATATTTGTCTGTTCAATTCTGTTTGTAGACCAAATATTTTATGGCATAAGAGACTAGGACACCTAAAGCTTAGAACTATTGCTAGGCTATCCAAGGACAACCTTGTGAGAGGACTACCTTCTGGCCCCTATAAGAAGGAAGGACTCTACAGGGCTTGTCAATTAGGAAAGCAAACTAAAAACAGCTTTAAGTCACTTAATAAGACTGATTCACCTAGGATATTGTATCTGTTACACATGGATCTTTTTGGACCCATCATAGTACAAAGCCTAGGAGGGAAATCTTATGTTGGAACACCCTATTACTAATTTGGGTCAGGGTCACTATGTCTCTAGGAATCTTTGCTTGACCTTCTGTATAGCTTAATAGGTCAATTAGAATTGAGTCTAAGGGTTAGAAGTCTAGGTTTGGAAGCTGCCCTGAAGACCAGGATTCTCAGTCTGGAGACTAAGTCTAATCGTCGTGCTGAGCTCGACGACCAGACTTAGTCTCCAGACTGAGAATCTTGGTCTTCAGGGCAGCTTCCAAACCTAGACTTCTAACCCTTAGACTCAATTCTAATTGACCTATTAAGCTATACAGAAGGTCAAGCAAAGATTCCTAGAGACATAGTGATCCTGACCCAAATTAGTAATAGGGTGTTCCAACAATCTCCCCCTATTTGGGTTAGGATTACTATTTACAGACTTTGGAAAAACTTAAATAACATCATACAATCAGTAAAACATAAAAACAATAGCTAGACATTGCAGAATCATCACAGAGATATATATATAACATCCAGATAATCAGAAATTCCAGAAATTGTCACCTTACAATATCACTTCTTCTCTTTGCCTTTAACCATTTTAATTTCTCTGTTAGGATTTAGGGCTTCCTTGTTGGACCTGGTGTCATCTGCTGCACCCAAATATGTTTGCTTTGAAGGCCTGGGAACCACAGCTGCAGGATGTAATTCCATGTATCTGTCAGCATCAAAGAATCTACTTGAAGCATATCTCTCTAATTCTTTTTGTCTCTGTTCAGACATAATAAAGATGTTGGAAGAATCTAATACTTGTTCTTTGGCCTTCTTAATCTGATCCAGTGCAGCTAATTCCTTCATCCTGGCAGTCCAAGCAGCTGGATTGTTTTCAGGGTCCTCAAAAGGTACAGGTGGCTCATACCTGTTCGAAGGATTGTCTTGAGGAGGCCTGGCAGACACAGTCTCTTTCAGCTTATAAGGGAAAGGACCTGATGATGTATCAGATGAGATATGTCCTCCCCTAGAATATGGGTGCTGCCTGGAGTACCCTTTGGAATAAACTTGAATATCTCTCTGATTACCTTTATATCCTCCTCTCCTAGAATATGGACCCCTGGATTGGCTTTCCCTTTGATAGGATCTGGCATGAGGTTGATAGGGAGCCTGGCTTCTGGCTGGGGGTTGACTTGCAGAGCTTCCACCTGCACCTGCATCAGGAGGAGGTGGTGGAGGAGGATGAGAGTGCTGGAATGGGGATGAACCCTTCTCATATTTTCTCTTTTTCTTCATGGCTTTCAGCTGGTTCTTGGAATACTGCATCCAGTGTTCAGTGATTGGGCAATTATGAAGGATATAATAAGGGATATCATTGTTATCCTTAACTTTAGCAGGAGGTACCCTTTTCATAGCCTTGCTCCCTACCTTCCTTTTCCTGGCAATGGTAGCAGAAGAATCATCAGAGTCTGTTTTAAATTCATCAGATTCAGAACTCTGGTCATCATATAGAGCATCTATCTTCTTCATTAAATCCTTCTTAAGCTGAACAGAGGAATATGAGGCAGAAGTGGAAACAGCAGCAGCAGCAGCAGGTGTTGAGATGGTGACAGCAGAGACAGCAGTAGATGGAGAAGGTGAAGGAGAAGCAGCAACAGTAGTAGTAGACTCTGGACAGGTGACAACAACAGAAACTGTCTCACTAACATCAGCAGAAACTTCACTAACAGCAATAGTGGCAGAAGGAAAAACATCAAGGACTGCAGAAGGCTCAAATGCAGTGGCCTCTGACATCAGGATGTCCTTGGAAGATGGTTCATCAAAAATAGCAGAAATTTCAGTAGCAGCAGTATCAACAATCATTTCTTCAGAAGAGGCATCAGCAGCAATATTTTCAGTAGCAGCAATTACTGAATGTACAAAAGAGGTGATAATGCTAGGATCACAACAAGAGTAAGGCACAAGTGCCTTGGATAAGTCTTCTGGGGGCTGGACAACATTACCCTCTGGCAGACAGCTGAAGAAGGCAGAATCAAAAGCTGATAGCAATGACCTGAGGTCTATTGCAAGAACTGCAGTAGGAGGCACAGCAGCAGCAGCAAGAGGAGGAGCAGCAGAAGAAGCAGCAGCAACAGCAGCATGAAGATTCTCTCCATAAGGCATCTCCCCCTGCCTAGATGCAGATACATCTGGATCAAGGCACACTGCTGTAGGTGCTGCCTGAGGGAAGAGGGAGGAGAGCCTGGCAGAAAGAGCTGCCACTGACAGGTGTAGAGGAGCCAAGGAGGTCTCCAATAGTAGAGTTAGCCTGGGGGCAAGTAACTCATACAACCTGTCAGCTAGGGCTGAGAGGTCTACTTGCTCAACAGCTGGAGCAGAGGTAGATGGTATGGAAGTAGCTGGGGATGCTGGAAGGGAAGGGCTGGAGAATGTAGGTATGGATGGCTGAGGTGTTGGTAGGGTGGATATGGAGGACAGGGGAATAGAGATGGATGGGGTGAATGTTGGTTGATCTATGATGTGGTGTAGGAGATCCTGGAAAGAAGTGGAGGAGGAGGGTAACTCAGGAGGAGATGATGGGGAATCATCCATAAAGGAGTCATCCAGTAGGGTGAAGGATGGAATAGAGGGTGAGGAGGTGATAGCTGGTGGAGGGTAGGAACACAGTGGGTGGAATTGGTCTTCTGGTGGAGGTGGAATGGGTTCTGGATATGGAGTTGATGTTGGAGATGGGCTAGAAATGATGATGGTGGAGGGAGCTGGAATGGTGTATGGCAGTGGAGGAGGAGAGGCAGCAACAGCAGCCAGGTCATCTGCAGGGGCAGAGACCTGTGGAGGAGTGACTCTTGGAGTCCTTGTGCCTGAAGGGACACTGGAGGAGGGCCTGCTAGGCTTGCTGATTTTCCTATCCCACTTGCCAAAGAGGGCACAGGTTAGTCTCTTGGAGGCATTGATATGAACTCCAGAGGAGACCAGCAAGGCAGGGCACCTGGTCTGCAGAAAAACTCCAATAATTTTCCAAAATTAACAAAACTTTTGTTTATCTTCTTTTTGATGAGGTCAAAGAAAACCTCTCCCCAGTTCAGATTTTTCTTATCCACAAGAGCTCCCATGAGACAGAGCTGATGTCTGGATATTGTATCATGGGCTGAGTGCTTTGCCTGGAGCACTTTTCCCACCACATCTGCCATGAACCTGTACTCAACAGACAAGTTCCTTTTGAATAGCTTGCTAGGGTTTCCCTCTGGATGACCCATCCTGGCAAGCAGTTCAGAATATTCCTCTCCAGATAACTCAGCGATATCTTCTCCATCTCTCAACTCAAAAACCTCTGAAAGAATGGTTGGGGTCAAGGGTACCTGATTTCCAGCTATGGGCCCAACTATAGTGTTGTTGTCTTGATTATGGGCAGTATAAACCCACTCCTTGATTTCATCAGAAGCCAACTTGATCCTGGTGGTCATGAGGGCAGTCAGATTCTGATCCTGGAACAAACCCAGTATATCTTGGAAGATCTGATCAGTGATGCTGAAAGATTCTATATCAATATCAAAACCTGCATCAAACTTCATTACAGCTAGGACAGCAACTGACACAGCCATTGTACCTGCAAAAACTCAACAAACAAAACGATCAAGCGTAGAACTGTTTGGAGGAAAAGAAGATTCTTGCAGAGAAATCAAAAGCGCAAAAGAGAACTACGGCGAAAAATGAGTTTTATATTAGGGTTCGACGCAGAATTGGAAAGATCGTTGAACTCAGTTCGACGATCGAGGCTTCTAAAGGAATCTGAAGAGACTTCAACATCGTCGATCTCCGTTCGACGATATTGGAGAGCGTCGAGCTCCATTCGACGATCATTCAGAGAACAAAATCGTCGATCGCCGTTCGACGATCGTTGACCGGAAGAGATAGTTCATACTATCTGAGAGGCGCTGAACTCAGTTCGACGATTTTGGAAATCGTCGATCTCCGTTCGACGATCTTGGGGTAAATCGTCGACCGCAGTTCAGAGATCAGAAAAATTCTAGACACTAAGAAGAAAATCAGAAAGTTTGCCTAGTATTGGTCAATTTTTAAGCTTTCAAAAACTTGGATATTATTTAAGGCTTCCTCCATCTAACATTCCTAACTAATTTAGGAAGAAGGTGTGTTTCTTTTCATCCAAAGTCTTGGTGAAAATATCTCCCCTTTGTAAATCAGTTGGGATATATTGTAATTCAATTTTATTCTTTTCAACATTATCCCTTAAGAAGTGATGCCTAATCTCTATGTGTTTTGTCCTACTATGGAGGACTGGATTTTGAGCTATGGAAATAGCACTTGTGTTATGACAAAAGATTTTAGACTTCTCTAAGTTGTAGCCATAGTCTAGTAGTTGGTTTTGAATCCACAAGATTTGTGAACAACAACTGCCTGCAGCCATATATTCAGCTTCAGCAGTTGAAGTTGACACAGATGTTTGTTTCTTACAAAACCAAGAGACAAGTCTGTCACCAAGGAACTGACAAGTTCCACTGGTTCTTTTCCTGTCAATTCTGCATCCAGCATAATCAGCATCAGAGAATCCAGTTAACTCAAATGTTGAATCTTTTGGATACCAGAGACCTAGACTTGGACAACTTTTAACATACCTGAGAATCCTCTTTACTAATGTTAGGTGTGACTCTCTAGGGCTTACTTGGAACCTAGCACATATATATGTAGCAAACATTATATCTGGTCTACTAGCTGTAAGATACAGTAAAGAGCCAATCATTGCTCTATATGTTGTCTGATCAATAGGTTTCCCATGCTCATCAGCATCCAATACAGCATTGGTAGGCATGGGTGTTTTCATACAAGATGCCTCAGACATACCAAATTTCTTAACCAATTCATTTGCATATTTGGTTTGAGAAATAAAGATGCCTTCATCATGTTGTTTGACTTGCACTCCTAGGAAGAAGGATAGCTCACCCATGCTACTCATCTCAAATTTAGAATGCATCAGGTTAGAAAACCTTCTGCACAATTTTGAGTCAGTAGAACCAAAAATGATATCATCTACATAAATTTGTACTAGTAGGGTATGGGACTTATGGGTTCTAATAAAAAGAGTTTGGTCTACTCTACCCCTTATAAAACCATTTTCTAAGAGAAAGCATGCTAGGGTCTCATAGCATGCTCTAGGAGCTTGCTTGAGACCATATAATGCTTTGTTCAGTCTAAAAACATAATCAGGAAAAGTTGGAGAGATAAAACTTGGAGGTTGTCTGACATAAACTTCCTCTTTGATGTCTCCATTTAAGAAAGCACTTTTGACATCCATCTGATATACTTTGAAGCCTTTATGAGCTGCATAAGCTAGAAATATTCTGATGGCTTCCAATCTTGGAACTGGTGCAAAGGTCTGGTCGTAGTCAATTCTTTTTTCTTGAGAGTATCCCTGAGCAACTAGCCTTGTCTTGTTCCTTATAATTACTCCTTGATCATCCAGTTTGTTTCTGAAAACCCATTTTGTTCCAACAATGGAATGATCCTTAGGCTTTGGCACTAGTTCCCATACTTTGTTCCTCTCAAGTTGATGCAACTCCTCTTGCATTGCAATGATCCAGTGTGGATCTTGCTCTGCATCTTGAATGGACTGAGGTTCAATTTGAGATAGGAAGCAGGTGTGCAACAGGTTTTGGTTGACCTGATTTCTGGTTTGCACACCAGCTGAGATTTCTCCAATTATTTGGGAAATTGGATGGTCTCTTGATGTTACTAAATCAACAGGGGGTGTTGATTGTTCACCAACCTGTGTTGTTGTTTCCTCTTGTGGTACAACAACTGGCTCTTCAAGTTGTGCTTCAATGTGTTGAGCATTCCCTTCATCTTCACTGCTTTCATCCTCTTGAGTAACCTGTAACCTGTTCAAGTCTTCAACTAGAGAATGTTCCTGCAAAGGTTCTATGGTAGAAGAAATCTTCTGCTTGAAAGACATGTTAGATTCATCAAAAGAAATGTGAACAGATTCCTCAATTTTCAAAGATGATTTATTTTAGACCCTATAGGCCTTGCTGATCATGGAGTATCCCAGAAACACTCCTTCATCAGCTTTGGCTTGAAATTTTGCTAAATATTTCTTATCATTATTGTGAATGTAGCAAGTACAACCAAAGACTCTAAAATAGTCAACTTTAGGTTTCTTCCCTTTGAGTAATTCATAGGGAGTCTTTCCCTTTAGTTTATGTATCAGACTTCTGTTCAGCACATAGTTGGAGGTGTCCACTGCCTCTGCCCAAAAGGATAGAGGTAGATGAGCATCTGACAACAATGTGGTGGCAGATTCAATAATGGTTCTATTTTTCCTTTCAGCTACCCCATTTTGTTGAGGAGTTCTAGAAGCTGAGAAAGTGTGCCTGATCCCTTCAATCTGACAGAACTCTTGCATAAGAAGAGAATCAAACTCTGTCCCATGATCACCTCTAATCAGGGCAATGTGCGTATTGAAATCAATCTGTATGCATTTGAGAAACTCTGTCAGACACTTAAAGTTATCAGACTTCTTCCTTAGAAAGAACACCCAAGTGAATCTAGAGAAGTCATCTACAACTACTAAAGTGTAGGATTTCCCTTCTAGGCTTTGTACTGTGATGGGTCCAAAAAGATCCATGTGTAACAGATACAATATCCTAGGTGAATCACTCTTATTAAGTGACTTAAAGCTATTTTTAGTTTGCTTGCCTAATTGACAAGCCCTGCAGAGTCCTTCCTTCTTGTAGGGGCCAGAAGGTAGTCCTCTAACAAGGTTGTCCTTGGATAGCCTAGCAATAGTTCTAAGGTTTAGGTGTCCTAATCTCTTATGCCATAAAACATTTGGTCTACAAACTGAATTAAACAAGCAGATATCTACATCAGTTGAAAGAAAGTCTACTAGATAGATGTTACCTTTCCTTTTACCTGTCAACACTGTTGTGTTGTCCTCTGACTTGATTTTGCATAAGGCTTTGCTGAAGGTCACCTGCTAGCGTTCATCACACAGCTGACTGATGCTGATTAGGTTGTGCTTCAGTACTTCCACATAAGCTACCTTCTTGAAAGTTACTGAACCAATCTGGACTGCACCATATCCTTTGGTCTGTCCAAAGTTTGAATCACCAAAGATAACTTTGGGTCCAAGCTTGGCTCTGAAGGATGTGGGGTTGTCCTTGTTCCCTGTCATGTGCTTAGAGCACCCACTATCCAAATACCATTGCTGGTTAGATGTTGGATAGGTCTTCACCTGCACATAAGACAATTCATTTGTTTTTGACCCAGTTTACCTTGGGCCTAGGTTGATAACCTTTAAATTCAGAAATGAAAGACATCCCAGGTTGACTCTTATATCCTTCAGGATGATATCTCCTTGGAGGTAAAATCCATTCAGTATAAGGGTTATAGATTTGGGATGAAGGACACTTAGGATTAAATTTTGATTTACCTTTGAAAAAGTTTCCAGATCTCTGACCTCTATTCGACGATCTTGGAGCTACGTTCGACGATCTTGGGTCAGATCGTCGAGCTCCGTTCGATGGTCAACTATAGCTGAGGTCAGGTATTTGAGATCGTCGACCTGCGTTCGACGACTTTGGCTGAGATCGTCGATCTGCGTTCGATGATTGTGCCTGAGATCGTCGAGCTGCGTTCGGCGATCGTCGAACTTCATTCGGCGATCGTCGATCTCCGTTCGACGATTTCTGCTGGGACTTAATTTTCTGAGGCAGATCAGAATTTTTCCTGGCAACCTCTACAACTCCCTTTCCCTTGTCAGAAATGAATTTGATGGGAGTTGTTAGGACTATAGGTTGGCTGGATGAAGCACCCAAGCCCAGTGTGCTGTTAAATCTAGAGTTCACTGTGCTTGTGATGTCTATCAGCTTGATGCTTCTCCCATTAAGGGAATCTTCAAGCTTCTTGGCCTCAGAGAGCTCACTTTTCAGTGAAGCTATCTGTTCCCTACAACACTCCAACTCCTGAGAGAGTTTGAGGTTTTCTGACTTTAAAGTATTGTGTTCAGATAATTGATTTCTGAGAGAGATAATCTCTTTCTCGGACTTTAGCAGGTCTAAACACAGTGCTTTAAATTCAGATTTAAAATCTTCTGAACTAAAATCAAAAGAGCTAATTACCTGATCTTCTTCAGGTTGAGTCTCTGAGTCTGACTCTGACTCATCTTCCTCTGAATTGTGCTGTGAGGCATTGATTGCCATCATGCAGAACTCCTTTTCTTCTGCATCATCCTCATCATCACTGGAGCTAGATGAGGCTTCTGACTCCTCTTCTGTCTCACTACAGGATTCAGCAACAAACCCTTTTCTTGTATGCTTGTTTTTGCTTGAAGAAGGTTTGCCATTGCCATTCCTTTTGGAGTCTTTCTCCTTTCTTCTTTCTTTTATGTCCCTTCTGTCCTTGTTCTTGTTCTCTGGACAGTCAGGAACTATGTGCCCTGGTTTCCTGCAACCAAAGCAAATAATGTCTTTATTATTACTAATGGACTTGTCATACCTTGGCTTGTCCTGCTCCTTGTATGATCTTCTTCTGAAGTCCTTTCTGGCCATTTTGTAGAATCTTTTGGCCAATAAGCTGAGTAGTTCATCATTGCCTGTGGCTTTATCTTCAGGCAGATCCTCAGTTGCCTTGAATGCTATGGTCTTTTCTTTTCTTGTGGCTGGTGAGGTAGCCTTCTGTTCTTCCTCTCTATTTTTGATGAGTAGCTCATAAGATTTGAGCTTACCCAATAGAGCTTCAGTGGTAATCTCATTTATACTTCTGGCATCCTTAATTGGCAAGATTCTTGAATCTCAAGTGCTGGGGAAGCACATTAGGATCTTGTCATTAAGTTCAGTTAGAGAGATCTCTTTGTCCAATGTCCTTAGTTCACTGACAATTAGACTTAGTCTGTTGTACATGTCTCCCACTGACTCAGTCTCTCCCTTCTTGAAATTCTCATATTGGGAGATGAGATGGGATCTTCTGTCCTTTCTCTCATCAGCTGAGCCTGAGACTATTTCTGAGAGCTTGTCCCAAATTTCCTTGGCTGAATTGCATTCAGCTACCTTTTGAAATATGTCATCTGACATTGTCTGGGCTAGGATGTTCATAGCCTTGGCATCAGCTACCTTCCATCTCTTGATGTCAGCATGTATTCCTGATGGAGGTGGCACAGCATTTGTGCTTGTGCTCTCTGGGGGTCTTGGACACACTGTCAAAACAGAGTTAAAGATATCTTCGTCAATAGAATTCATGTAAAGTCTAATCCTTGCCTTCCAAAGTGCAAACTTGGAAAGATTGCACACTGGAGGTCTGGTGCTAGCATAATCTTTGTTTTGGGCCATGATTTGTGCAAACAAAATCTAATAATAAACTACACAAGAAGAACAGATCTAGTTTGGGATCTTTGGGTTCAGCTGTTAGCCTGTACAACCAATCAGGTATGGTATGTTTAACACCCTATTACTAATTTGGCTCAGGATCACTATGTCTCTAGGAATATTTGCTTGACCTTCTGTATAGCTTAATAGGTCAATTACAATTGAGTGTAAGGGTTAGAAGTCTAGGTTTGGAAGCTGTCCTGAAGACCAGGATTCTCAGTCTGGAGACTAAGTCTGATCGTCGAGCTCAGCACGACTATTCGTCGAACTCCGGTGGACGATCGTCTAGCTCAACTTCGACAGATCGACGAACTCCATTCGACGATCGCTGAGCTCAACATCATTATATCGTCGAACTCCATTCGACGATCGGTGAGCTCAGGTCGACGATTTTGACTATGCTTTGGATTTTTATCTCTGAGCTCAGTTCGACGATCTTTGAGCTCAGATCGACAATATGTTGCTGTTGTGTCTTTCTAGATCGCTGAGCTCAGTTCGACGATAGCAGAGCTCAGTTCGACGATTTCAGATAACTTCCAGGATATTTCTCAATTCAAATTCAAATCAGTTAGGAGTTATTCTGCAATTAATTCAGAGATTTGGTAGCCGTTTTCATTTATTTCTGGACCAAGTTTCAAGTGATTTTTCAAGGAATGTTTCTGTGGACTTTCCTCCAGAAGAGATTATGCAATTAAGGATGCAATTAATGCAGGCCAACGGCTATACTTGACAGAGAATGATATTCTATTCTGTACCAGAGAATAAAAGACAGAACTTTTTGAATCTCTCACATAGAAAAACACACACAATACAGAGAGAGGATACAGATTACAGAGACACATTCAAAAATCTTCTGTCTCAAAGAACTCTGAAGAACACTCATCCAAGGAGATCAAGTTTTCAAATCTTCAGATCTCTTTAGTTTTCAAAGTGTTCAAGGCCAACATATTTCCAGACTCCAGACATTCAACCTTTCAGCTATTTGCTGAAATCATCTATTGCTGGAGTTCAACCTTTGAAGGCCTATCACCCTCAGCAAAGTTTTTCTTCCTGAAGATCTCAAGGATTCAGGGGGAGCTTTGACATCAATCCACATAGTCTTCTCAGTTGTTTGAGAAAGAGAAGACTTCCATCACTCTCTCACTCCCACTCTGTAAAGGGTTTCTCAAACTCCCTTCAAAAGTTTGAGATTGGTTTTTGAGCACCTTGTCAAAAGCTCATTGGTGGCAAGACACCTGATCAAAAAATCTGCTTTGGTTTTTGAGCACCTTATCAAAAGCTCATTGGTGCCCAGGACACCGGATCAACTCATCCTGCAGTGGATTCCTACCTAGGGTGGTAGAAGAGTGGATGTACCCAAGTTTGGGGAACCACTATAGTTCCTTGTGTCTTCTGGTTTTGCCTGCTTTCATTTTTTGTTTTTGGCCTTGATTTCTCTGTGCTTAGTTTTTTTCTTAGCTTAGTGCTGTGATTAGATTTATCTTTTGCTTCCCTGCTCACACAGATTACAACAATTGTTGTAAAAGTTTGTAAAAGTTTTTAAAGCACCATATACTCTATTCACCCCCCTCTAGAGTATATCAGATCTAGTTGCACTTTCATCTTACACTTTAGTAGTTGTATATGACTTCTCTAGATTCACTTGGGTGTTCTTTCTAAGGAAGAAGTCTGATAACTTTAAGTGTCTAACAAAGTTTCTCAAATTTATACAGATTGTGTTCAATACTCACATTGCCCTGATCAGAAGTGATCATGGGATAGAGTTTGATTCTCTTCTTATGCAAGAGTTCTGTCAGAGTGAAGGGATCAGGCATACTTTCTCAGCTCCTAGAACTCCTCAACAAAATGGGGTAGCTGAAAGGAAAAATAGAACCCTTATTGAATCTACCATTACATTGTTGTCAGATGCTCACCATCCTCTATCCTTTTGGGCAGAGGCAGTGAACACCTCCAATTATGTGCTGAATAGAAGTTTGATACATAAACTAAAGGGAAATACTCCCTATGAATTACTCAAAGGGAAGAAACCTAAAGTTGATTATCTTAGAGTTTTTGGTTGTATTTCCTACATACATAATAATGACAAGAAATATTTAGCAAAATTTCAAGCTAAAGATGATGAAGGAGTGTTTTTGGGATACTCCATGATCAGCAAGGCTTATAGGGTTTATAATAAATCATCTCTAAAAATTGAGGAATCTGTTCACATATCATTCGATGAATCTAACATGTCTTTTAAGGAGAAGATTTCTTCTACCATAGCAGCTTTGTAGGAACATTCTCTTGTCGAAGACTTGAACAAGTTACAGGTTACTCAAAAGGATGAAAGTAGTGAAGATGAAGAAGGTGTTCAACATATTGAAGAACAACCTGAAGAGCCAGTTGTTGTACCACAAGAGGAGACAACAACACAGGTTGGTGAACAATCAACACCCCCTGTTGATTTAGTAACATCAAGAGACCATCCAATTTCCCAAATAATTGGAGACATCTCAGCTGGTGTGCAAACTAGAAATCAGGTCATCCAAAACCTGTTGCACACCTGCTTCCTATCTCAAATTGAACCTCAGACCATTCAAGATGCAGAGCAAGATCCACACTGGATAATTGCAATGCAAGAAGAGTTGCATCAATTTGAAAGGAACAAAGTATGGGAACTAGTGCCAAAGCCTAAGGATCACTCAATTGTTGGAACAAAGGGGTATTCAGAAACAAACTGGATGATCAAGGAGTAATTGTAAGGAACAAGGCAAGGCTAGTTGCTCAGGGATATTCTCAAGAAGAAGGAATAGACTACGACCAGACTTTTGCACCAGTTGCAAGATTGGAAGCCATCAGAATCTTTTTAGTTTATGCAGCACATAAAGGCTTCAAGGTATATCAGATGGATGTCAAAAGTGCATTCCTAAATGGAGACATCAAAGAAGAAGTATATGTCAAACAACCTCCTGGTTTTATCTCTCCAACTTATGCTGATTATGTTTTTAGATTGAACAAAGCATTATATGGTCTCAAGCAAGCTCCTAGAGCATGGTATGAGACCCTAGCATGCTTTCTTTTGGAAAATGGATGTTTGAGGGGTAGAGTAGACCAAACTCTTTTCATAAGAACCCATAAGTCCCATACCCTACTAGTGCATATTTATGTAGATGATATTATTTTTGGTTCTACTGACTCCAAATTGTGCAGAAGGTTTTCCAACCTAATGCATTATAAATTTGAAATGAGTAGCATGGGTGAGCTATCCTTCTTCCTATGATTGCAAGTCAAACAACATGCTGAAGGAATATTCATTTCTCAAACCAAGTATGCAAATGAATTGGTTAAGAAATTTGGCATATCTGAAGCATCTTGTATGAAAACACCTATGCCTACTAATGCTGTATTGGATGCTGATGAACATGGGAAACCTGTTGATCAGACAACATATAGAGCAATGATTGGCTCTTTACTGTACCTTACAGCTAGTAGACTAGATATAATGTTTGCTACATGTATATGTGCTAGGTTCCAAGTAAGCCCTAGAGAGTCACACCTAACACTTGTAAAGAGGATTCTCAGGTATGTTAAAAGTTGTCCAAATCTAGGTCTCTGGTATCCAAAAGATTCAGCATTTGATTTAACTGGATTTTCTGATGCTGATTATGCTGGATGCAGAATTGACAGGAAAAGCACCAGTGGAACTTGCCAGTTCCTTGGTGACAGACTTGTCTCCTGGTTTTGTAAGAAACAAACTTCTGTGTCAACTTCAACTGCTGAAGCTGAATATATGGCTGCAGGCAGTTGTTGTTCACAAATCTTGTGGATTCAAAACCAACTCCTAGACTATGGCTACAACTTAGAGAAGTCTAAAATCTTTTGTGATAACACCAGTGCTATTTCTATAGCTCAAAATCTAGTCCTCCATAGTAGGACAAAACACATAGAGATTAGGCATCATTTCTTAAGGGATAATGTTGAAAAGAATAAAATTGAACTACAATATATCCCAACTGATTTACAAAGGGGAGATATTTTCACCAAGCCCTTGGATGAAAAGAAACACACCTTCTTCCTAAATCAGTTAGGAATGTTAGATGGAGGAAGTCTTAAATAATATCCAAGATTTTAAAAGCTTAAAAATTGACCAAGACTAGGCAAACATCTTGATTTTTCTTAGTGTCTAGAGTTTTTCTGATCTCTGAACTGCGCTTGACTATTTTCCCATAGATCGTCGAACGGAGATCGACGATTTCTGAAATCGTCGACCTGAGTTCAGTGTTTCTCAGATAGTATGAACTATCTCTTCCGGTCAGCGATCGTCGAACGGCGCTCGACGATTTTGTTCTCTGAACGATCGTCGAACAGAGCTCGACGCTCTCCAATATCGTCGAACGGAGATCGACGATGTTAAAGACTCTTCAGATTCCTTTAGAAGCCTCGATCGTCGAACTGAGTTCAACGATCTTTCCATTTCTGCGTCGAACCCTAATATAAAATTCATTTTTCGCCGTCATTCTCCTTTGCGCTTTCGATTTCTCTGCAAAAACTTTCTTTCCCTCCAAACATTTCTGCACTTGGTCGTTTTGTTTGTTGAATCTTTGCAGGTAACAATGGCTGTGTCTGTTGCTGTTCTCGCCGTCATGAAATTTGATGCTGGCTTCGACATAGATATGGAATCCTTCGGTACAACAGACCAGGTTTTCAGGATATCTTAGAGTTATTCAAAGAGCAGAAACTAGCTGTAATCATGACTACAAGAATTAAGCTTGCTTCTGATGAAATCAAAGAGTGGATCTACACTACCCACAATCAGGACCACAACACCATTGTTGGATCAATCTCTGTCACTCAGGTACCTTTGACCTCAGCAATTCTAACAGAGGTTTTTGAGTTAAGAACTGGTGGAGATTCTACTGACTTGTCTGGAAAAAAATATGCTGACTTGCTTGCCAGAATGGGTCACTCTGAGTCTAACCCTAACAAGCTATTGAAAAAGAATCTTTCTGTGGAATACAGATTCCTGGCTGATGTAGTTGGGAAAGTCCTGCTGGTTAAGCACTCTGCTCATGATACAATTTCCAGGTATCAACTCTGCCTAATGGGAGCCCTAGTAGACAGGAAGAACCTGAATTGGGGAGAGGTCTTCTTTAACCTCATTAAGAAGAAAATTAACAAGAGTTTTGTAAACTTTGGAAGGATTTTAGGAATTATTCAGCAGCATAGGTGCCCTGCATTGCTGGTATCCTCTGGGATTCACATAAATGCTTCCAAAAGACTGTCTTGTGCCCTTTTTCATAAATGGGACAAGCAGATCCTCAAGCCGAGCAGGCCCTCTTCCAGCACTCCTTCAGGCACCAGGACTATCAGAGTCACTTCCCCTCAAGTCTCTGCCCCTGCAGATGACCTGCCTGCTGCTGCCTCTCCTCCTCCTCCTCCTCCAATTCCATCTCTTCCCATTCCATCTACCATTCAAACTCCATCCACCATCATCATCTCCAGCCCCTCTCCAACATCCATACCATCTTCAATCCCTACTCTTCCAACCCCAGAAGACCAATTCCATTCTTTATACTCCTACCCTCAACCAGATGCCACTTCATCACCCTCCATTCCCTCCTTCAACCTCATTGATGATTCCTTCATGGATGATTCACCATCCTCTCCTCCTGGGCTACCCTCATAATCAACATCCTATCAAGATCTTCTGCAACAAATCATTGACCAACCCACCTTCATCCCATCTATCTCCATCCCACTATCCTTCATATCCACCTTACCCACACCTCAGCCATCTCTTCCCCCATTCACCAGCTCTCCACTACCTTCATCAACAGCTACACCTCCATCCTCTACCTCTACTCCAGTCACTACTGAGCAAGTAGACATTCCAGCCCTTGCTGACAGGCTTTATGAATTGCTAGCCCCCAGGCTATCTCTTCTTTTGGAGACCTCCTTGGCTCCATTACTCCTGTCAGTGGCAGCCCTTTCTGCCAGGCTCTCCTCTCTATTCCCTCAGGTAGCCCCTTCAGCAGTGTGCCTTGATCCAGCCATGTCTAAATCTAGGCAGGGGGAGATGCCCTATGAAGTGAGCCTGCCTGCTGCTGCTCTTGCTGTTTCAGTGAGCCTGCCTGCTGCTGCTGCTTTTGCTGTTTCTTTAGCTCCTGTTACTGCTGCTCCTGCTGCTGTGTCTCAAGATCCAGTTCCTCCTACTGCAGTCTTTGCAATAGCCCTCAGGTCTTTGCTCTCAGAATTTGATTATATATATTTCAGATGTCTGCCAGAGACAGTTGCTATCCAGCTCCCAGAGGATTTGTCCAAGGCCCTTGTGCCTTTCTCTTGCTGTGACCCCAGCATCATCACTTCATTTGTCAACTCAGTTTATGCTGCTGCTACTTTTGCTGAAAGCAATGTGGTTGTTTCTGATGTTGCTGCCCCTCCTGTTGCTGAAAGTTTTGATGATACTTCTGTTACTGCTGATGAGCCAATTTCTAAGGAGATCCTTATGACAGAGGCACATGAGTTTGAGCCTTCTGTATTTTCTGCTGATATTTCTACTGCTGATAATACTGTTTCTGTCAGTGAAACTGCTGCTGTCCCAACTGCTGTTGTTACTGCTTCTGCCTCAATTTCAACTGCCACACCTTCTGTATCTGCTGTTGTCACTACTGTTACTGCTTCAACTTCTGCTGCTACAACCTCTGCTGCCTCATCTGCTTCAATCCAGGTCAAGAAAGATTTGATGAAGAAGATTGATGCCCTTTATGATGATCAAAGTTCTGAAAGTGATGAGTTCAGAACAGATTCTGATGATTCTTCTGCTACCATTGCCAGGAAGAGAAAGGCAAGGAGCAAAGCCATGAAGAGAGTACCTCCTGCCAAGGTTAAGGATAACAATGATATACCATACTATATTCTTCATGATTTCCCCATAACTGAGCACTGGATGCAGTACTCAAAGAATCAACTCCAAGCAATGAAGAAGAAAAGGAAATATGAAAAGGGCTTTTCTCAATTCCAACATTCTCATCCTCCTCCACCACCTCCTCCTAATGCAGGTACAGGTGGAAGTTCAGCTGCTCAACCCTCTGCTAGAAGTCAAACCCCCTATCAGCCACATGCTAGATCCTATCATAGGGGAAGCCAGTGCAGGGGTTCTCAATCCAGAAGAGGAGGATATAGAGGCAATCAAAGAGAAGTCCAGGTTAACTCCAAAGGATACTCAAGGCAACATCCATACTCTAGGGAAGGACAAATTTCATCTGACACAACCTCTGGTCCTTTTCCCTATAAATTGAAGGAAATAGTTTCATCCAGGCCTCCTCAGGACAACCCTTCTAATAGATATGAGCCACCAGTGCCATTTGAAGACCCTGAGAACAATCCAGCTGCTTGGACTGCAAGGATGAAAGAGCTTGCTACACTGGATCAGATCAAGAAAGCTAAAGAGCAAGGAAGAGACTCATCCAACATCTCTACAATGTCTGAACAGAGAAAGAAAGAGTTGGAAAATATGGGTCAAGCAAATTTTTTGATTCTGACAGATACATTGAACTGCATCCTGAAGCTGTAGTTCACAGGCCCAAACAACAAACCACTTTAGATGCAGCAGATGATACAAGATCAAAGAAAGAAGCTCTCAACCCCAACGTGGAAATCAAACTCATTAAGAGCAAGGAAAAGAAATGATTATGTAAGGTGACAATCATCTTAACTTCTGATTATTATCTGGGATGATATATATATATCTGTGATTCTGCAATGTCCAGTCTTTTGCTTTTCTGTATTGATGATTGTATGTTGTTATTTAATTTTTCCAAACCCTGTAAATAGTAATCCTAACCCAAATAGGGGGAGATTGTTGGAACACCCTATTACTAATTTGGGTCAGGATCACTATGTCTCTAGGAAACCATGTTTGACCTCCTGTATAGTTCTAAAGGTCAATTAGAATTGAGTCTAAGGGTTAGAAGTCTAAGTTTGGAAGCTGCCCTCAAGACCAAGACTTTTTCAGTTTGAGACTAAGTCATATCGTCGAGCTCAGCACGACGATTCGTCGAACTCCAATCGACGATCGTCTAGCTCAACTTCGACAGATCGTCGAACTCCATTCGACGATCGCTGAGCTCAACTTCCACATATCGTCGAACTCCATTCGACGATTGGTGAGCTCAGTTCGACGATCTTTGACTCAGTATTGGATCTCTATCTCTGAGCTCAGTTCAACGATATTTGTGCTCAGATCGACGATATTTTGTTGCAGTATAAGTCCATATCGCTGAGATCAGTTCGACGTTAGTAGAGCTCAGTTCGACGTTTTCTGATGACTTCAAGAATTTATCAAGATTCAAATTCAGATCAGTTAAGGAGTTATTATGCAATTAATTCAAAAGATTTTCTACCCGTTTTCATTTATTTCTGGAGCAAGTTTCAAGGGATTTTCAAGGAATATTTCTATGGACTTTCCTCTAGAAGACATTTTGCAATTAAGGATGTAATTAATGCAGGCCAACGGCTATTCTTGACAGAGGATGTTTTTCTATTCAGTACCGTAGAATAAAAGACAAGAATTTTTGAATCTCACAGACAGATAGAAAGACAGACATCAGTAATCTTCAGAACAAGAACAAAATATTCTCTGTCTCAAAGAATTCTCAAGAATACACATCCAAGGAGATCAAATTTTCTGAAATCCTCAGATCTCTCTTGTCTCAAGTGTTCAAGGCCAACATCTTTCAAGGCTCCGGACATCCAACATTTCAGTTGTTGCTGAAATCATCTATTGCTGGAGATCAACTTTTGAAGGCCTATCACCCTACAGCAAAGCTTCTTTTCCTGAAGATCTCAAGGACTCAGGTGGAGCTTTGACACCATCAAATCCACATAGTCTTCTCAGTTGTTTGAGAAAGAGAAGACTTCCATCACTCTCTCACCCCCATCTCTGTAAAGGGTTTCTTAAACTCCCTTCAAAAGTTTGAGCTTGGTTTTTGAGCACCTTGTCAAAAGCTCATTGGTGGCAAGACACCTGATCAAAAAATCTGATTTGGTTTTTGAGCACCTTATCAAAAGCTCATTGGTGCCCAGGACACCTGATCAACTCATCCTGCAGTGGATTCCTACCTAGGGTGGTAGAAGAGTGGATGTACCCAAGTTTAGGGGAACCACTATATTTCCTTGTGTCTTCTGGCTTGCTTGTCTTTATTTTTGTTTCTGCCTGTGATTGTTCCGTGATTAGCTTATGATTAGTTTAGTTCTGTGATTAGATTTATTAATTGCTTCCCTGCTCACTCACATTACAACAATTGTTGTAAAAAGTTTTCAAGCACCATATACTCTATTCACCCCCCTCTAGAGTATATCAGATCTAGCTGCACTTTCAATTGGTATCAGAGCCAGGTTGGTTAAACATACCACACCTTGGTGGTTGCACAGGCTAACACCTGAACCCAAAGATCCCTAGTTAGATCTATTTTCTTTTGAGTTTAGTATTAGATTTTATTTTCACAAATCATGGCCCAAAACAAAGATTATGCTAGCACCAGACCTCCAGTGTGCAATCTATCCAAGTTTGCACTTTGGAAACCAAGGATCAGATTATACATGAATTCTATTGACGAGGATATTTTTAACTCTGTTTTGACAGTGTGTCCAAGACCTCCAGAGAACTCAAGTACAAATGCTGTTCCACCTCCATCAGGAACAGATGCTGACATCAAGAAATGGAAGGTAGCTGATGCCAAGGCTATGAACATCTTAGCCCAGACAATGTCTGATGACATCTTTCAAAAGGTGGTTGAGTGCAATTCAGCAAAGGAAATTTCGGACAAACTCTCTGAAATAGTCTCAGGCTCAGCTGATGAGAGAAAGGATAGGAGATCCCACCTCATATCTCAATATGAGAATTTCAAGAAGGGAGAAACTGTGTCAGTGGGAGACATGTACAACAGGCTCAGTCTAATAGTCATTGAACTCAGGACATTGGATAAAGAGATCTCACTAACTGAACTCAATGACAAAATTCTAATGTGCTTCCCTAGCACTTGGGATTCAAGAATCTGGCCAATCAAGGATGCCAGAAGTTTGAATGAGATCACCACTTAAGCTCTATTGGGTAAGCTCAAATCTTATGAGCTACTCATCAAGAATAGAGAAGAAGAACAGAAGGCTGCCTCACCAGCCACAAGAAAAGAGAAAACAATAGCCTTCAAGGCAACTGAAGATCTGCCTGAATACAAAGTCACAGGCAATGATGAACTGCTCAGTCTGTTGGCCAAAAGATATTACAAGATGGCCAGAAAGGAATTCAGAAGGAGATCATACAAGGAGCATGATAAGCCAAGGTATTATAAGTCAATTAATAATAAAGAGATTGTTTGCTTTGGTTGCAGGAAACCAGGGCACATAGTTCCTGACTGTCCAGAAAAAAAAATAAGGACAGAAGGGACAAGAAAGAAAGAAGAAAGGAGAAAGACTCCATGAAGAATGGCAATGACAAACCCTCATCAAGAGAAAACAAACATACAAGAAAGGGGTTTGTTGCTGAATCCTGGAGTGAGACTGAAGAGGAGTTAGAAGCCTCATCCAGCTCCAGTGATGATGAAGATGATGCAAAAGAAAAAGAGTTCTACATAATGGTAATCAATGCCTCACAACATAACTCAGATGAAGAAGAGTCAGAGTCAGACTCAGAGACTCAGCTTGAAAAAGATCAGGTAATTAGTTCATTTGATTTTAATTCAGAGGACTTTAAATCTGAATTTAAAGCATTATGTTTAGACCTGCTAAAATCTGAGAAAGAAATTATCTCTCTCAGAAATCATTTATCTGAACATAATACTTTAAAGTCAGAAAACCTCAAACTCTCTCAGGAGTTGGAGTGCTGTAGGGAGCAGATAGCTTCACTGAAAAGTGAGCTATCTGAGGCCAAGAAGCTTGAAGAATCCCTTAATGGGAGAAGCATCAAGCTGATGGACATCACAAGCATAGTGAAATCCAGATTTAATAGTTCACTGGGCTTGGGTGCTTCATCCAGCCAACCCATAGTTATAATAACTCCAATCAAATTCATTTCTGATAAAGGAAAGGGAGTTGTAGAGGTAGCTAGAAAAATTCTGATCTGCCCAAGAAAACCAAGTCCCAGCAGAAATCGTCGAACGGAGATCGACGATCGTCGAACGCAGATCGACGATCTCAGGCAAAATCGTCGAACTCAGGTCGACGATCTCAAGTTCCTGAACTCTGAAATAGTCGACCGTCGAACGGAGCTCGACGATCTGACCCAAGATCGTCGAACACAGCTCCACGATCGTCGAACAGAGGTCAGAGCTCTGGAAAGCCTTTCAAGGGCAAATCAAAATTCAATCCTAAGGGTCCTTCATCCCAAATCTTTAACCCTTATACTGAATGGATTATACCTCCAAGGAGACATCATCCTGAAGGATATAAGAGTCAACCTCGGATGTCTATTATTTCAGAGTTTAAAGGTTATCAACCTAGGCCCAAGGTAAACTGGGTCAAAAACAAATGAATTATTTTATGTGCAGGTGAAGACCTATCCAACATCTAACCAGCAATGGTACTTGGATAGTGGGTGCTCTAAGCACATGATAGGGAACAAGGACAACCTCACATCCTTTAGAGCCAAGCTTGGACCCAAAGTTATCTTTGGTGATTCAAACTTTGGACAGACTAAAGGATATGGTGCAGTCCAGATTGGATCAGTAACATTCAAGAAGGTAGCTTATGTGGAAGGACTGAAGCACAACTTAATAAGCATCAGTCAGCTGTATTATAAAGGCTACAAGGTGACCTTCAGCAAAGCATTATGCAAAATCAAGTCAGAGGACAACACAACTGTGTTGACAGGTAAAAGGAAAGGTAACATCTATCTAGTAGATTTTATTTCAACAGATGTAGATATTTGCCTGTTCAATTCTATTTGTAGACCAAATATTTTATGGCATAAGAGACTAAGACACCTAAACCTTAGAACTATTGCTAGGCTATCCAAGGATAACCTTTTTAGAGGACTACCTTCTGGCCTCTACAAGAAGGAAGGACTCTGCAGGGCTTGTCAATTAGGCAAGCAAACTAAAAACAGCTTTAAGTCACTTAATAAGACTGATTCACATAGGATATTGTATATGTTACACATGGATATTTTTGGACCCATCACAGTACAAAGCATAGGAGGGAAATCTTACACTTTAGTAGTTGTAGATGACTTCTGTAGATTCACTTGGGTGTTCTTTCTAAGAAAGAAGTCTGATAACTTTAAGTGTCTGACAGAGTTTCTCAAATGTATATAGATTGAGTTCAATACTCACATTGCCCTGATCAGAAGTGATCATGGGACAGAGTTTGATTCTCTTCTTATGCAAGAGTTCTGTCAGAGTGAAGGGATCAGGCATACTTTCTCATCTCCTAAAACTCCTCAACAAAATGGGGTAGCTGAAAGGAAAAATAGAACCCTGATTGAATCTGCCACTACATTGTTGTCAGATGCTCACCTTCCTCTATTCTTTTGGGCAGAGGCAGTGAACACCTCCAACTATGTGCTGAATAGAAGTTTGATACATAAACTAAAGGGAAAGACTCCCTATGAATTACTCAAAAGGAAGAAACCTAAAGTTGATTATCTTAGAGTTTTTGGTTGTATTTGCTACATACATAATTATGACAAGAAATATTTAGCAAAATTTCAAGCTAAAGCTGATGAAGGAGTGTTTTTGGGATACTCCATGATCAGCAAGGCTTATAGGGTTTATAATAAATCATCTCTAAAAATTGAGGAATCTGTTCACATATCATTCGATGAATCTAACATGTTTTTCAAGGAGAAGATCTCTTCTACCATAGCACCTTTGCAGGAACATTCTCTTGTTGAAAACTTGAACTAGTTACAGGTTACTCAAAAGGATGAAAGTAGTGAAGATGAAGAAAGTGTTCAGCATATTGAAGAACAACCTAAAGAGCCAGTTGTTGTACCACAAGAGGAGACAACAACACAGGTTGGTGAACAATCAACACCCCCTGTTGATTTAGTAACATCAAGAGACCATCCAATTTCCCAAATAATTGGAGACATCTCAGCTGTTGTGCAAACCAGAAATCAGGTCAACCAAAACCTATTGCACACCTGCTTTGTTAAATTTTCTCAACGTGGTCAGCAAGATAGCCCAAACGCCAAATTAATATCTTCGGAACTATCCAGTTCTCACGTTGAACCAGCGGAACCAAGGAACAGAGGTTAATCCCAACAAACAATGGAAGCACAAGCAGGTCGTTTATACATTCACTTCTTTATAACACGAGGCATACATAGCGAGACATGATTTCGCTAGTATAACAGCTGTAAATAGAAAGCACCAAAAAAACAAGCCGGGCGGACAGCACCGGAGTCCGCCAAGACCGCTAGGTCGCTGAGGTCGCCGAGTCCGCTGAGATCGCCCGAACTTAGCTGCAATCCGCCGAATAGCCACGGAGTCCGCCGAAGCCGCGAGTCCGCGCGGACACACCGTTATTCGCCTCCTGCTGAACCTGAACTGAGGAACACCCCTACCCGCCTGATGCCGGCGGACAGGTTATTGAAGCTGGCAAAGATGAAGCAGAACTGACAAGCCGCAGAGCGACCTCCTGCTGAGTCCGCAGAGGCCGCACACTTCCAAGTACTTGACCGAAGTCACAGCCAAACTCCTGGCTCCTTGAAGCTACCCGCGCGACCTGCACACAGCAAACCGTCAGCCTGAATCAATCCGCGCGGACTGACAAACAGAGACCGCAGCACTTCGCTCAACCCAACTTACTGTTCACTCAAGTTACTTAAGTTACTGTAGATGTGCCGGGGGGTCCTATTTATAGGCAAGGTGAGGAGTGTGGTCACCGCCCAAGAGATAGCGACACCGCCCTAGCCCGCGCGATAGCAAAACTCCGTCCGCCGAGTCCGCAAGGACTTAGCCGGATACCAAGGAAAACCGCCAGGAGCAAGGCAACCATTGACGAACCCTCTCCAATCCGCCCAAGCTATGTGGATAAGGCATCAGCCCACAAAGCTCCAACAACTGCAGGACAGCAACTCCCTTCAATGGCAGTCCACAAGACTCAGACCTCAATCCGCCACAAGTCCACGACTAAAGGAAGATAGCAACAGTCCGCCCGGTCACAGCGGACCTGGCGGATACCGCGGACAGCATGATCTTGGCACAAAGTGTGACCAAGTCCAAAACCATCAAAGGCCAATGCGAGCATGGCGGACACAAACACCCGTCCGCCAAACACCCTAGCACAGACCGCCATCAGTCCGCGAGCTCCTCGCAGCCCTATCCAACGCAGCAGCCATCCCCGGACTCCAAAACTAGTCCGCCAAAGACCTCCACAGCAAAGCACCTGCTGTGCCACCAGAGCTCGACAAGGCCTCAGCCAAGCTCTAAGCTCAGTCCACAACAGCCCAAACCGTGGACACGCTACTCCGCAAGCTTCCCGCGAACATGAGCCAACCTGCCTATCAGCACAAGCTTGCACCCATGGCCACTGAGCAATGCACCAGTCCGCAAGCCTCCATCAGCTCAGGCCGCTCCTTGGAAAAGCCAATCAGCAAACACCCTATCCGCAGAAACCAGGCCGCATAATCCGCGGACTCCATGCAACAACCCGCTCAGAAGACATCCGGCTTTCCACTAGACCTTCCACCAGGCCGCACAACACAGTCCGCCCAGTCTTCCTAGTCCGCCAAAGCTGTCTGCCCCAGGCCGCCCGGCCTGTCCCGTCACCCACTTCCACTTCACAAAACTCAACATGCTTCCTATCTCAAATTGAACCTCAGTCCATTCAAGATGCAGAGCAAGATCCACACTGGATCATTGCAATGCAAGAAGAGTTGCATCAATTTGAAAGGAACAAAGTATGGGAACTAGTGCCAAAGCCTAAGGATCACTACATTGTTGGAACAAAGTGGGTATTCAGAAATAAACTGGATGATCAAGCAGTAATTGTAAGGAACAAGGCAAGGATAGTTGCTCAGGGATATTCTCAAGAAAAAGGAATAGACTACGACCAGACTTTTGCACCAGTTGCAAGATTGGAAGCCATCTGAATCTTTTTAGCTTATGCAGTACATAAAGGCTTCAATGTATATCAGATGGATGTCAAAAGTGCATTCCTAAATGGAGACATCAAAGAAGAAGTATATGTCAGACAACCTCCAGGTTTTATCTCTCCAACTTATCCTGATTATGTTTTTAGATTGAACAAAGCATTATATGGTCTCAAGCAAGCTCCCAGAGCATGGTATGAGACCCTAGCATGCTTTCTTTTGGAAAATGGATTTTTGATGGGTAGAGTAGACCAAACTCTTTTCATAAGAACCCATAAGACACATACCCTACTAGTGCAGATTTATGTAGATGATATTATTTTTTTTTCTACTGACTCCAAATTGTGCAGAAGGTTTTCCAACCTAATCCATTCTGCATGGGTGAGCTATCCTTCTTCCTAGGATTGCAAGTCAAACAGCATGCTGAAGGCATCTTCATTTCTCAAACCAAGTATGCAAATGAATTGGTTAAGAAATTTGGCATGTCTGAAGCATCTTGTATGAAAACACCTATGCCTACTAATGTTGTATTGGATGCTGATGAACATGGGAAACCTGTTGATCAGACAACATATAGATCAATGATTGGCTCTTTACTGTACCAGCTAGTAGACGACATATAATGTTTGCTACATGTATATGTGCTAGGTTCCAAGTAAGCCCTAGAGAGTCACACCTAACACTAGTAAAGAGGATTCTCATGTATGTTAAAAGTTGTCCAAATCTAGGTCTCTGGTATCCAAAAGATTCAGCATTTGATTTAACTGGATTTTCTGATGCTGATTATGCTGGATGCAGAATTGACAGGAAAAGCACCAGTGGAACTTGCCAGTTCCTTGGTGACAGACTTGTCTCCTGGTTTTGTATGAAACAAACTTCTGTGTCAACTTCAACTGCTGAAGCTGAATATATGGCTGCAGGCAGTTGTTGTTCACAAATCTTGTGAATTCAAAACCAACTCCTAGACTATGGCTACAACTTAGAGAAGTCTAAAATCTTTTGTGATAACACCAGTGCTATTTCTATAGCTCAAAATTCAGTCCTCCATAGTAGGACAAAACACATAGAGATTAGGCATCATTTCTTAAGGGATAATGTTGAAAAGAATAAAATTGAACTACAATATATCCCAACTGATTTACAAAGGGGATATATTTTCACCAAGCCCTTGAATGAAAAGAAACACACCTTCTTCCTAAATCAGTTAGGAATGTTAGATTGAGGAAGTCTTAAATAATATCCAAGATTTTAAAAGCTTAAAAATTAACCAAGACTAGGCAAACATCTTGATTTTTCTTAGTGTCTAGAGTTTTTCTGATCTCTGAACTGCGCTCGATGATTTTCCCCTAGATCGTCGAACGGAGATCGGCGATTTCTGAAATCGTCGACCTGAGTTCAGCGTTTCTCAGATAGTATGAACTATCTCTTCCGGTCAGCGATCGTCGAACGGCGCTCGACGATTTTGTTCTCTGAACGATCGTCGAACAGAGCTTGACGCTCTCCAATATCGTCGAACGGAGATCGACGATGTTGAAAACTCTTCAGATTCCTTTAGAAGCCTCGATCGTCGAACTGAGTTCAACGATCTTTCCATTTCTGCGTGGAACCCTAATATAAAATTAATTTTTCGCCGTCGTTCTCCTTTGCGCTTTCGATTTCTCTGCAAAAACTTTCATTCCCTCTAAACATTTCTGCACTTGGTCATTTTGTTTGTTGAATATTTGCAGGTAACTATGGCTGTGTCTGTTGCTGTTCTCGCCGCCATGAAATTTGATGCTGGCTTCGACATAGATATGGAATCCTTCAGTACAACAGACCAGGTTTTTCAGGATATCTTAGAGTTATTTAAAGAGCAGAAACTGGTTGCAATCATGACTACAAGAATTAAGCTTTCTTCTGATGAAATCAAAGAGTGGGTCTACACTGCCCATAATCAGGACCACAACACCATTGTTGGATCAATCTCTGTCACTCAGGTACCTTTGACCCCAACAATTCTAACAGAGGTTTTTGAGTTAAGAACTGGTGGAGATTCTACTGACTTGTCTAGAGAAGAATATGCTGACTTGCTTGCCAGAATGGGTCACTCTGAGGCTAACCCTAACAAGCTATTGAAAAAGAATCTTTCTGTGGAATACAGATTCCTGGCTGATGTAGTTGGGAAAGTCCTACTGGCTAAGCACTCTGCTCATGATATAATTTCCAGGTATCAGCTCTGTCTAATGGGAGCCCTAGTAGACAGGAAGAACCTGAATTGGGGAGAGGTCTTCTTTGACCTCATCAAGAAGAAAATTAACAAGAGTTTTGTAAACTTTGGAAGGATTTTAGGAATTTTTCTGCAGCATAGGTGCCCTGCATTGCTGGTATCCTCTTGGATTCACATAAATGCTTCCAAAAGACTGTCTTGTGCCCTTTTTGGTAAATGGGACAGGCAGATCCTCAAGCCCAGCAGGCCCTCTTCCAGCACTCCTTCAGGCACCAGGACTATCAGAGTCACTTCCCCTCAGGTCTCTTCCCCTGCAGATGAACTGCCTGCTGCTGCCTCTCCTCCTCCTCCTCCAATTCCATCTCTTCCCATTCCATCTACCATTCAAACTCCATCCACCATCATCATCTCCAGCCCCTCTCCAACATCCATACCATCTCCAATCCCTACTCTTCCAACCCCAGAAGACCAATTCCATCCTTTATACTCCTACCCTCAACCAGATGTCACTTAATCACCCTACATTCCCTCCTTCAACCTCATTGATGATTCCTTCATGGATGATTCACCATCCTCTCCTCCTGAGCTACCCTCATCCTCAACATCCTATCAAGATCTTCTGCAAGAAATCATTGACCAACCCACCTTCACCCCATATATCTCCATCCCACTGTCCTTCATATCCACCTTACCCACACATCAGCCATCTCTTCCCCCATTCACCAGCTCTCCACTACCATCATCAACAGCTACACCTCCATCCTCTACCTCTGCTCCAGTCACTACTGAGCAAGTAGACATTCCAGCCCTTGCTGACAGGCTTTATGAATTGCTAGCCCCCAGGCTATCTCTTCTTTTGGAGACCTCCTTGGCTCCATTACTCCTGTCAGTGGCAGCCCTTTCTGCCAGGCTCCCCTCTCTATTCCCTCAGGTATCCCCTTCAGCAGTGTGCCTTGATCCCGCCATGTCTGAATCTAGGCAAGGGGAGATGCCCTATGAAGTGAGCCTGCCTGCTGCTGCTCTTGCTGTTTCAGTGAGCCTGCCTGCTGCTTCTGCTATTGCTGTTTCTTCAGCTCCTGTTACTGCTGCTCTTGCTGCTATGTCTCAAGATCCAGTTCCTCCTGCTGCAGTCTTTGCAATAGACCTCAGGTCCTTGCTCTCAGAATTTGATTCTATATATTTCAGATGTCTGCCAGAGACAGTTGCTATCCAGCCCCCAGAGGATTTGTCCAAGGCCCTTGTGCCTTTCTCTTGCTGTGACCCTAGCATCATCACTTCATTTGTCAACTCAGTTTATGCTGCTGCTACTTCTGCTGAGAGCAATGTGGTTGTTTCTGATGTGCTGTCCCTCGTGCTGCTGAAAGTTTTGATGATACTTCTGTTACTACTGATGAGCCAATTTCTAAGGAGATCCTTATGACAGAGGCACATGAGTTTGAGCCTTCTGTATTTTCTTCTGATATTTCTACTGCTGATATTGTTGTTTCTGTCAGTGAAACTGCTGTTGTCCCAACTACTGTTGTTACTGCTTTTGCCTCAATTTCAACTGTCACACCTTCTGTATCTGCTGTTGTCACTACTGTTACTGCTTCAACTTCTGCTGCTACAACCTCTGCTACCTCATCTGTTTCAATCCAGGTCAAGAAAGATTTGATGAAGAAGATTGATGCCCTTTATGATGATCAAAGTTCTGAAAGTGATGAGTTCAGAACAGATTCTGATGATTCTTCTGCAACCATTGCCAGGAAGAGAAAGGCAAGGAGCAAAGCCATGAATAGAGTACCTCCTGCCAAGGTCAAGGATAACAATGATATACCATACTATATTCTTCATGATTGCCCCATAACTGAGCACTGGATGTATTACTCAAAGAATCAACTCAAAGCAATGAAGAAGAAAAGGAAATATGAAAAGGGCTCTTCTCAATTCCAACATTCTCATCCTCCTCCACTACCTCCTCCTGATGCAGGTACAGGTGGAAGTTCAGCTGCTCAACCCTCTGCTAGAAGTCAAACCCCCTATCAGCCACATGCTAGATCCTATCATAGGGGAAGCCAGTCCAGGGGTTCTCAATCCAGAAGATGAGGATATAGAGGCAATCAAAGAGAAGCTCAGGTTTACTCCAAAGGATACTCAAGGCAATATCCATACTCCAGGGAAGGAAAAATTTCATCTGACATAACCTCTGGTCCTTTTCCCTAAAAATTGAAGGAAATAGTTTCATCCAGGCCTCCTCAGGACAACCCTTCTAATAAATATGAGCCACCAGTGCCATTTGAAGACCCTGAGAACAATCCAGCTGCTTGGACTGCAGGATGAAAGAGCTTGCTGCACTGGATCAGATCAAGAAAGCTGAAGAGCAAGGAAGAGACTCATCCAACATCTCTACAATGTCTGAACAGATAAAGAAAGAGTTGGAAAAATATGGGTCAAGCAAATTTTTTGATTCTGATAGATACATGGAACTGCATCCTGAAGCTGTAGTTCTCAGGCCCAAACAGCAAACCACTTTAGGTGCAGTAGATGATACAAGATCAAAGAAAGAAGCTCTCAACCCCAACAGGGAAATCAAACTCATTAAGAGCAAGGAAAAGAAATGATTATGTAAGGTGACAATCATCTTAACTTCTGATTATTATCTGGGATGATATATATATATCTGTGATTCTGCAATGTCCAGTCTTTTGCTTTTCTGTATTGATGCTAGTATGTTGTTATTTAATTTTTCCAAACTCTGTAAATAGTAATCCTAACCCAAATAGGGGGAGATTGTTGGAACACCCTATTACTAATTTGGGTCAGGATCACTATGTCTCTAGGAAACCATGTTTGACCTCCTGTATAGTTCTAAAGGTCAATTAGAATTGAGTATAAGGGTTAGAAGTCTAAGTTTGGAAGCTGCCCTCAAGACCAAGACTTTTTAAGTTTGAGACTAAGTCATATCGTCGAGCTCAGCACGACGATTCGTCGAACTTCGATCGACGATCGTCTAGCTCAACTTCGACAGATCGTCGAATTCCATTCGACGATCGCTTAGCTCAACTTCCACATATCGTCGAACTCCATTCGACGATCGGTGAGATCAGTTCGACGATCTTTGACTCAGTATTGGATCTCTATCTCTGAGCTCAGTTCGACGATCTTTGAGCTCAGATCGACGATATTTTGTTGCAGTATAAGTCCATATCGCTGAGCTCAGTTCGACGTTAGTAGAGCTCAGTTCGACGTTTTCTGATGACTTCAAGAATTTATCAAGATTCAAATTCAGATCAGTTAAGGAGTTATTATGCAATTAATTCAGAAGATTTTCTAGTCGTTTTCATTTATTTCTGGACCAAGTTTCAAGGGATTTTCAAGGAATATTTCTATGGACTTTCCTCTAGAAGACATTTTGCAATTAAGGATGTAATTAATGCAGGACAACGGCTATTCTTGACAGAGGATGTTTTTCTATTCAGTACCAGAGAATAAAAGACAAGAATTTTTTAATCTCACATACAGACAGAAAGACAGACATCAGTAATCTTCAGAACAAGAACAAAATATTCTCTGTCTCGAAGAATTCTCAAGAACACACATCCAAGGAGATCAAATTTTCTGAAATCCTCAGATCTTTCTTATCTCAAGTGTTCAAGGCCAACATCTTTCAAGACTCCAGACATCCAACATTTCAGTTGTTGCTGAAATCATCTATTGCTGGAGATCAACTTTTGAAGGCCTATCACCCTACAGCAAAGCTTCTTTTCCTGAAGATCTCAAGGACTCAGGGGGAGCTTTGACACCATCAAATCCACATAGTATTCTCAGTTGTTTGAGAAAGAGAAGACTTCCATCACTCTCTCACCCCCATCTCTGTAAAGGGTTTCTTAAACTCCCTTCAAAAGTTTGAGCTTGGTTTTTGAGCACCTTGTCAAAAGCTCATTGGTGGCAAGACACTTGATAAAAAAATCTGATTTGGTTTTTGAGCACCTTATCAAAAGCTCATTGGTGCCCAGGACACCTGATCAACTCATCCTGCAGTGGATTCCTACCTAGGGTGGTAGAAGAGTGGATGTACCCAAGTTTAGGGGAACCACTATATTTCCTTTTGTCTTCTGGCTTGCTTGTCTTTATTTTTGTTTCTGCCTGTGATTGTTCTGTGATTAGCTTATGATTAGTTTAGTTCTGTGATTAGATTTATTAATTGCTTCCCTGCTCACTCACATTACAAAAATTGTTGTAAAAAGTTTTCAAGCACCATATACTCTATTCATCCTCTCTAGAGTATATCAGATCTAGCTGTACTTTCAATTGGTATCAAAGCCAGGTTGGTTAAACATACCACACCTTGGTGGTTGCACAGGCTAACACCTGAACCCAAAGATCCCTAGTTAGATCTATTTTCTTTTGAGTTTAGTATTAGATTTTATTTTCACAAATCATGTCCCAAAACAAAGATTATGCTAGCACCAGATCTCCAGTGTGCAATCTATCCAAGTTTGCACTTTGGAAAGCAAGGATCAGATTATACATGAATTCTATTGACGAGGATATTTTTAACTCTGTTTTGACAGTGTGTCCAAGACCTCCAGAGAACTCAAGTACAAATGCTGTTCCACCTCCATCAGGAACAGATGCTGACATCAAGAAATGGAAGGTAGCTGATGCCAAGGCTATGAACATCTTAGCCCAGACAATGTCTGATGACATCTTTCAAAAGGTGGCTGAGTGCAATTCAGCAAAGGAAATTTGGGACAAACTCTCTGAAATAGTCTCAGGCTCAGCTGATGAGAGAAAGGATAGCAGATCCCACCTCATATCTCAATATGAGAATTTCAAGAAGGGAGAAACTGAGTCAGTGGGAGACATGTACAACAGGCTCAGTCTAATAGTCAGTGAACTCAGGACATTGGATAAAGAGATCTCACTTACTGAACTCAATGACAAAATTCTAATGTGCTTCCCTAGCACTTGGGATTCAAGAATCTGGCCAATCAAGGATGCCAGAAGTTTGAATGAGATCACCACAGAAGCTCTATTGGGTAAGCTCAAATCTTGTGAGCTACTCATCAAGAATAGAGAAGAAGAACAGAAGGCTGCCTCACCAACCACAAGAAAAGAGAAAACAATAGCCTTCAAGGCAACTGAAGATCTGCCTGAAGACAAAGTCACAAGCAATGATGAACTGCTAAGTCTGTTGGCCAAAAGATTTTACAAGATGGCCAGAAAGGACTTCAGAAGGAGATCATACAAGGAGCATGATAAGCCAAGGTATGATAAGTCAATTAATAATAAAGAGATTGTTTGCTTTGGTTGCAGGAAACCAGGGCACATAGTTCCCGACTGTCCAGAAAACAAAAACAAGGACAGAAGGGACAAGAAAGAAGGAAGAAAGGAGAAAGACTCCAAGAGAAATGGCAATGGCAAACCCTCATCAAGCAAAAACAAACATACAATAAAGGGGTTTGTTGCTGAATCCTAGAGTGAGACTGAAGAGGAGTCAGAAGCCTCATCCAGCTCCAGTGATGATGAAGATGATGCAGAAGAAAAAGAGTTCTGCATGATGGCAATCAATGCCTCACAATATAACTCAGATGAAGAAGAGTCAGACTCAGAGACTCAGCTTGAAGAAGATCAGGTAATTAGTTCATTTGATTTTAATTCAGAGGACTTTAAATCTGAATTTAAAGCATTATATTTAGACCTGCTAAAATCTGAGAAAGAAATTATCTCTCTCAGAAATTATTTATCTGAACATAATACTTTAAAGTTAGAAAACCTCAAACTCTCTCAGGAGTTGGAGTGCTGTAGGGAGCAGATAGCTTCACTGAAAAGTGAGCTATCTGAGGCCAAGAAACTTGAAGAATCCCTTAATGGGAGAAGCATCAAGCTGATGGACATCACAAGCACAGTGATCTCCAGATTTAATAGTACACTGGGCTTGGGTGATTCATCCAGCCAACCCATAGTTCTAACAACTCCAATCAAATTCATTTCTAATAAAGGAAAGGGAGTTGTAGAGGTAGCTATAAAAAATTCTGATCTGCCCAAGAAAACCAAGTCCCAGCAGAAATCGTCGAACGAAGATCGACGATCGCCGAACGCAGATCGACGATCTCAGGCAAAATCATCGAACTTAGGTCGACGATCTCAAGTTCCTGAACTCTGAAATAGTCGACCGTCGAACGGAGCTCGACGATCTGACCCAAGATCGTCGAACGCAGCTCCACGATCGTCGAACAGAGGTCAGAGCTCTGGAAAGCCTTTCAAGGGCAAATCAAAATTCAATCCTAAGAGTCCTTCATCCCAAATCTTTAACCCTTATACTGAATGGATTATACCTCCAAGGAGATATCATCTTGAAGGATATAAGAGTCAACCTCGGATGTCTTTTATTTCAGATTTTAAAGGTTATCAACCTAGGCCCAAGGTAAACTGGGTCAAAAACAAAAAAATTATTTTATGTGCAGGTGAAGACCTATCCAACATCTAACCAGCAATGGTACTTGGATAGTGGGTGCTCTAAGCACATGACAGGGAACAAGGACAACCTCACATCCTTTAGAGCCAAGCTTGGACCCAAAGTTATCTTTGGTGATTCAAACTTTGGACAGACTAAAGGATATGGTGCAGTACATATTGGATCAGTAACATTCAAGAAGGTAGCTTATGTGGAAGGACTGAAGCACAACTTAATAAGAATCAGTCAGCTGTGTGATGAAGGCTATAAGGTGACCTTCAGCAAAGCATTATGCAAAATCAAGTCAGAGGACAACACAACTGTGTTGACAGGTAAAAGGAAAGGTAACATCTATCTAGTAGATTTTCTTTCAACAGATGTAGATATTTGCCTGTTCAATTCTGTTTGTAGACCAAATATTTTATGGCATAAGAGACTACGATACCTAAACCTTAGAACTACTGCTGGCTATCCAAGGACAACCTTGTTAGATGACTACCTTCTGGCCCCTACAAGAAGGAAGGACTCTGCAGGGCTTGTCAATTAGGCAAGCAAACTAAAAACATGTTTAAGTCACTTAAGAAGACTGATTCACCTAGGATATTGTATCTGTTACACATGGATCTTTTTGGACCCATCACAGTACAAAGCCTAGGAGGGAAATCTTACACTTTAGTAATTTTAGATGACTTCTCTAGATTCACTTGGGTGTTCTTTCTAAGGAAGAAGTCTGATAACTTTAAGTGTCTGACAGAGTTTCTCAAATGTATACAGATTGAGTTCAATACTCACATTGCCCTGATCATAAGTGATCATGGGACAGAGTTTGATTCTCTTCTTATGCAAGAGTTCTGTCGGAGTGAAGCGATCAGACATACTTTCTCAGCTCCTAGAACTCCTCAACAAAATGGGGTAGCTGAAAGGAAAAATAGAACCCTTATTGAATCTGCCACTACATTGTTGTCAGATGCTCACCTTCCTCTATCATTTTGGGCAGAGGCAATGAACACCTCCAACTATGTGCTGAATAGAAGTTTGATATATAAACTAAAGGGAAAGACTCCCTATGAATTACTCAAAGGGAAGAAACCTAAAGTTGATTATCTTAGAGTTTTTGGTTGTATTTGCTACATACATAATAATGACAAGAAATATTTAGCAAAATTTCAAGCTAAAGCTGATGAAGGAGTGTTTTTTGGGATACTCCATGATCAGCAAGGCTTATAGGGTTTATAATAAATCATCTCTAAAAATTGAGGAATCTGTTCACATATCATTCGATGAATATAACATGTCTTTCAAGGAGAAGATCTCTTCTACCATAGCACCTTTGTAGGAACATTCTCTTGTTGAAGACTTGAACAAGTTACAGGTTACTCAAAAGGATGAAAGTAATGAAGATGAAGAAAGTGTTCAACATATTGAAGAACAACCTGAAGAGCCAGTTGTTGTACCACAAGAGCAGACAACAACACAGGTTGGTGAACAATCAACACCCTCTGTTGATTTAGTAACATCAAGAGACCATCCAATTTCCCAAATAATTGGAGACATCTCAGCTGGTGTGCAAACCAAAAATCAGGTCAACCAAAATCTGTTGCACACCTACTTCCTATCTCAAATTGAACCTCAGTCCATTCAAGATGCAGAGCAAGATCCACACTGGATCATTGCAATGCAAGAAGAGTTGCATCAATTTGAAAGGAACAAAGTATGGGAACTAGTGCCAAAGCCTAAGGATCACTCCATTGTTGGAACAAAGTGGGTATTCAGAAACAAATTGGATGATCAAGGAGTAATTGTAAGGAACAAGGCAAGGCTAGTTGCTCAGGGATATTCTCAAAAAGAAGGAATAGACTATGACCAGACATTTACACCAGTTGCAAGATTGGAAGCCATTAGAATCTTTTTAGCTTATGCAGCATATAAAGGCTTCAAGGTATATTAGATGGATGTCAAAAGTGCATTTCTAAATGGAGACATCAAAGAAGAAGTATATGTCAGACAACCTCCAGGTTTTATCTCTCCAACTTATCCTGATTATGTTTTTAGATTGAACAAAGCATTATATGGTCTCAAGCAAGCTCCTAGAGCATGGTATGAGACCCTAGCATGCTTTCTTTTGGAAAATGGATTTTTGAGGGGTAGAGTAGACCAAACTCTTTTCATAAGAAACCATAAGTCCCATACCCTACTAGTGCAGATTTATGTAGATGATATTATTTTTGGTTCTACTGACTCTAAATTGTGCAGAAGGTTTTCCAACCTAATGCATTCTAAATTTGAAATGAGTAGCATGGGTGAGCTATCCTTCTTCCTAGGATTGTAGGTCAAACAGCATGCTGAAGGCATCTTCATTTCTCAAACCAAGTATGCAAATGAATTGGTTAAGAAATTTGGCATGTCTGAAGCATCTTGTATGAAAATACCTATGCCTACTAATGCTGTATTGGATGTTGATGAACATGGGAAACCTGTTGATCAGACAACATATAGAGCAATGATTGGCTCTTTACTGCACCTTACAGCTAGTAGAACAGATATAATGTTTGCTACATGTATATGTGCTAGGTTCCAAGTAAGCCCTAGAGAGTCACACCTAACACTAGTAAAGAGGATTCTCAGGTATGTTAAAAGTTGTCCAAATATAGGTCTCTGGTATCCAAAAGATTCAGCATTTGATTTAACTGGATTTTCTGATGCTGATTATGCTGGATGCAGAATTGACAGGAAAAGCACCAATGGAACTTGCCAGTTCCTTGGTGACAGACTTGTCTCCTAGTTTTGTAAGAAACAAACTTCTGTGTCAACTTCAACTGCTGAAGCTGAATATATGGCTGCAGGCAGTTGTTGTTCACAAATCTTATGGATTCAAAACCAACTCCTAGACTATGGCTATAACTTAGAGAAGTCTAAAATCTTTTATGATAACACCAGTGCTATTTCTATAGCTCAAAATCCAGTCCTCCATAGTAGGACAAAACACATAGAGATTAGGCATCATTTCTTAAGGGATAATGTTGAAAATAATAAAATTGAACTACAATATATCCCAACTGATTTACAAAGGGGAGATATTTTCACCAAGCCCTTGGATGAAAAGAAACACACCTTCTTCCTAAATCAGTTAGGAATGTTAGATGGATGAAGTCTTAAATAATATCCAAGATTTTAAAAGCTTAAAAATTGACCAAGACTAGGCAAACATCTTGATTTTTCTTAGTGTCTAGAGTTTTTCTGATCTCTGAACCGCGCTCGACGATTTTCCCCTAGATCGTCGAACGGAGATCGACGATTTCTGAAATCGTCGACCTGAGTTCAGCGTTTCTCAGATAGTATGAACTATCTCTTCCGGTCAGCGATCGTCAAACGGCACTCGACGATTTTGTTCTCTGAACGATCGTCGAACAGAGCTCGACGCTCTCCAATATCGTCGAACGGAGATCGATGATGTTGAAGACTCTTCAGATTCCTTTAGAAGCCTCGATCGTCGAACTCAGTTCAAAGATCTTTCCATTTCTGCGTCGAACCCTAATATAAAATTCATTTTTCGCCGTCGTTCTCCTTTGCGCTTTCGATTTCTCTGCAAAAACTTTCTTTCCCTCCAAACATTTCTGCCCTTTGTCATTTTGTTTGTTGAATCTTTGCAGGTAACTATTGCTGTGTCTGTTGCTATTCTCGCCGCCATGAAATTTGATGTTGGCTTCGACATAGACATGGAATCCTTCAGTACAACAGACCAGGTTTTTCAGGATATCTTAGAGTTATTCAAAGAGCAGAAACTGGCTGTAATCATGACTACAAGAATTAAGCTTGCTTCTGATGAAATCAAAGAGTGGGTCTACACTGCCCACAATCAGGACCACAACACCATTGTTGGATCAATCTCTGTCACTCAGGTACCTTTGACCCCAGTAATTCTAACAGAGGTTTTTGAGTTAAGAACTGGTGGAGATTCTACTGACTTGTCTGGAGAAGAATATGCTGACTTGCTTGCCAGAATGGGTCACTCTGAGGCTAAGCCGAACAAGCTATTGAAAAAGAATCTTTCTATGGAATACAGATTCCAGGCTGATGTAGTTGGGAAAGTCCTACTGGCTAAGCACTCTGCTCATGATATAATTTCCAGGTATCAGCTCTGCCTAATGGGAGCCCTAGTAGACAGGAAGAACCTGAATTGGGGAGAGGTCTTCTTTGACCTCATTAAGAAGAAAATTAACAAGAGTTTTGTAAACTTTGGAAGGATTTTAGGAATTTTTCTGCAGCATAGGTGCCCTGCATTGCTGGTATCCTCTGGCATTCACATAAATGCTTCCAAAAGACTGTCTTGTGCCCTTTTTGGTAAATGGGACAGGCAGATCCTCAAGCCCAGCAGGCCCTCTTCCAGCACTCCTTCAGGCACCAGGACTATCAGAGTCACTTCCCCTCAGGTCTCTGCCCCTGTAGATGACCTGCCTGCTGCTGCCTCTCCTCCTCCTCCTCCAATTCCATCTCTTCCCATTCCATCTACCATTTAAACTCCATCCACCATCATCATCTCCAGCCCCTCTCCAACATCCATACCATCTCCAATCCCTACTCTTTCAACCCCAGAAGACCAATTCCATCCTTTATACTCCTACCCTCAACCAGATGCCACTTCATCACCCTCCATTCCCTCCTTTAACCTCATTGATGATTCCTTCATGGATGATTCACCATCCTCTCCTCCTGAGCTACCCTCATCCTCAACATCCTATCAAGATCTTCTACAAGAAATCATTGACCAACCCACCTTCACCCCATCTATCTCCATCCCACTGTACTTCATATCCACCTTACCCACACCTCAGCCATCTCTTCCCCCATTCACCAGCTCTCCACTACCATCATCAACAGCTACACCTCCATCCTCTACCTTTGCTCCAGTCACTACTGAGCAAGTAGATATTCCAGCCCTTGCTGACAAGCTTTATGAATTGCTAGCCCCCAGGCTATCTCTTCTTTTGGAGACCTCCTTGGCTCCATTACTCCTGTCAGTGGCAGCCCTTTTTGCCAGGCTCTCCTCTTTATTCCCTCAAGTAGCCCCTTCAGCAGTGTGCCTTGATCCAGCCATGTCTGAATCTAGGCAGGGGGAGATGCCCTATGAAGTGAGCCTGCCTGCTGCTGCTCTTGCTGTTTCAGTGAGCCTGCCTGCTGCTGCTGCTATTGCAGTTTCTTCAGCTCCTGTTACTGCTGCTCCTGCTGCTGTGTCTCAAGATCCAGTTCCTCCTGCTGCAGTCTTTACAATAGACCTCAGGTCTTTGCTCTCAGAATTTGATTCTATATATTTCAGATGTCTGGCAGAGACAATTGCTATCCAGCCCCCAGAGAATTTGTCCAAGGCCCTTGTGCCTTTCTCTTGCTGTGACCCCAGCACCATCACTTCATTTGTCAACTCAGTTTATGCTGCTGCTACTTCTGCTGAAAGCAATGTGGTTGTTTCTGATGTTGCTGCCCCTCCTGCTGCTGAAAGTTTTGATGATACTTCTGTTACTGCTGATGAGCCAATTTCTAAGGAGATCCTTATGACAGAGGCACATGAGTTTGAGCCTTTTGTATGTTCTGCTGATATTTCTACTGCTGATAATGTTGTTTCTGTCAGTGAAACTGCTGCTGTCCCAACTGCTATTGTTACTGCTTCTGCCTCAATTTCAACTGCCACACCTTCTGTATCTGTTGTTGTCACTATTGTTACTGCTTCAACTTCTACTGCTACAACCTCTGCTGCCTCATCTGCTTCAATCCAGGTCAAGAAAGATTTGATGAAGAAGATTGATGCCCTTTATGATGATCAAAGTTCTGAAAGTGATGAGTTCAAAACAGATTCTGATGATTCTTCTACTACCATTGCCAGGAAGAGAAAGGCAAGGAGCAATGCCATGGAGAGAGTACCTCCTGCCAAGGTTAAGGATAATAATGATATACCATACTATATTCTTCTTGATTGGCCCATAACTGAGCACTGGATGCAGTACTCAAAGAATCAACTCAAAGCAATGAAGAAGAAAAGGAAATATGAAAAGGGCTCTTCTCAATTCCAACATTCTCATCCTCCTCCACCACCTCCTCCTGATGCAGGTACAGGTGGAAGTTCAACTGCTCAACCCTCTGCTAGAAGTCAAACCCCCTATCAGCCACATGCTAGATCCTATCATAGGGGAAGCCAGTCCAGGGGTTCTCAATCCAGAAGAGGAGGATATAGAGGCAATCGAAGAGAAGTCCAGGTTTACTCCAAAGGATACTCAAGGCAACATCCATACTCCAGGAAAGGACAAATTTCATCTGACACAACCTCTGGTCCTTTTCCCTATAAATTGAAGGAAATAGTTTCATCCAGGCCTCCTCAGGACAACCCTTCTAATAGATATGAGCCACCAGTGCCATTTGAAGACCCTCAAAACAGTCCAACTGCTTGGACTGCAAGGATGAAAGAGCTTGCTGCACTGGATCAGATCAAGAAAGCTAAAGAGCAAGGAAGAGACTCATCCAACATCTCTACAATGTCTGAACAGAGAAAGAAAGAGTTGGAAAAATATGGGTCAAGCAAATTTTTTGATTCTGACAGATACATGGAACTGCATCCTGAAGCTGTACTTCCCAGCCCCAAACAGCAAACCACTTTAGGTGCAGCGGATGATATAAGATCAAAGAAAGAAGCTCTCAACCCCAACAGGGAAATCAAACTCATTAAGAGCAAGGAAAAGAAATGATTATGTAAGGTGACAATCATCTTAACTTCTGATTATTATCTGGGATGATATATATATATCTATGATTCTGCAATGTCCAGTCTTTTGCTTTTTTGTATTGATGCTTGTATGCTGTTATTTAATTTTTCCAAACTCTATAAATAGTAATCCTAACCCAAATAGGGGGAGATTGTTGGAACACCCTATTACTAATTTGGGTCAGGATCACTATGTCTCTAGGAAACCATGTTTGACCTCCTGTATAGTTCTAAAGGTCAATTAGAATTGAGTCTAAGGGTTAGAAGTCTAAGTTTGGAAGCTGCCCTCAAGACCAAGACTTTTTCAGTTTGAGACTAAGTCATATCGTCGAGCTCAGCACGACGATTCATCGAACTCCGATCGACGATCGTCTAGCTCAACTTCGACAGATCGTCGAACTCCATTCGACGATCGCTGAGCTCAACTTCCACATATCGTCGAACTCCATTCGACGATCGGTGAGCTCAGTTCAACGATCTTTGACTCAGTATTGGATCTCTATCTATGAGCTCAGTTCGACGATCTTTGAGCTCAGATCGACGATATTTTGTTGCAGTATAAGTCCATATTGCTGAGCTCAGTTTGACGTTAGTAGAGCTCAGTTCGACATTTTCGGATGACTTCAAGGATTTATCAAGATTCAAATTCAGATCAGTTAAGGAGTTATTATGCAATTAATTCAAAAGATTTTCTAGCCGTTTTTCATTTATTTCTGGACCAAGTTTCAAGGGATTTTCAAGGAATATTTCTATGGACTTTCCTCTAGAAGACATTTTGCAATTAAGGATGCAATTAATGCAGGCCAACGGCTATTCTTGACAGAGGATGTTTTTTTATTCATTACCAGAGAATAAAAAACAAGAATTTTTGAATCTCACAGACAGACAGAAAGACAGACATCAATAATCTTCAGAACAAGAACAAAATATTCTCTGTCTCAAAGAATTCTCAAGAACACACATCCAAGGAGATCAAATTTTCTGAAATCCTCAGATCTCTCTTGTCTCAAGTGTTCAAGGCCAACATCTTTCAAGACTCCAGACATCCAACATTTTAGTTGTTGCTGAAATCATCTATTGCTGGAGATCAACTTTTGAAGGCCTATCACCCTACAGCAAAGTTTTTTTTCCTGAAGATCTCAAGGACTCAGGGGGAGCTTTGACACCATCATATCCACATAGTCTTCTCAGTTGTTTGAGAAAGAGAAGACTTCCATCACTCTCTCACCCCCATCTCTGTAAAGGGTTTCTTAAACTCCCTTCAAAAGTTTGAGCTTGGTTTTTGAGCATCTTGTCAAAAGCTCATTGGTGGCAAGACACCTGATCAAAAAATCTGATTTGGTTTTTGAGCACCTTATCAAAAGCTCATTGGTGCCCAGGACACCTGATCAACTCATCCTGCAGTGGATTCCTACCTAGGGTGGTAGAAGAGTGGATGTACCCATGTTTAGGGGAACCACTATATTTCCTTGTGTCTTCTGTCTTGCTTGTCTTTATTTTTGTTTCTGGCTGTGATTGTTCTGTGATTAGCTTATGATTAGTTTAGTTCTGTGATTAGATATATTAATTGCTTCCCTACTCACTCACATTACAACAATTGTTGTAAAAAGTTTTCAAGCACCATATACTCTATTCACCCCCCTCTAGAGTATATCAGATCTAGCTGCACTTTCACTGCGTGTTCCTATAATTGTTGTTTGCAATTTTGTTTGGTCGCTTAACGGTGTTTTATACAACTATAGGTGACCAGGAGTGATGCAGGGCCGTCAGAACATCCGATTTCTGAGGATTATAATGTACCTAGTGACGTGCCTGCAACCCTTTCCTCCGCTAAAACCATAAGAATAGTGGTGGAAGCAGTGTTCGCTGCTATTGGTGCACAAAATGAAAGACGTGTGCAGTCCCCTATTTTTGAGGTAACTTTAACGCCGGGTGGTGTTATGGAGCAAACAACATTTATAGGACCTTTGGGCCAGCAGTTGAACATGCTCTTAATGCAGGGTACGCACACAGTTGATGAATATTTGCAAGCATTTCTAATGATAAGACGCTACCCGGGCTCTGAAGTGGAGAGCGAGCAGTCGATGGTCTATAGGTTTTATAATATCATGCCCGGCGAATTACGAGTTTTGCTGCTTGGACCAAAATTATTGGGATTCCGAGCCTTGGTGGAATCGGCTAGATCTTTGGAAGTAGATTTGGCAAAAGACAACCGGATGTCGGAGTTCATGGTACTAGAATCTCCAGACTCTGCAAAGTCTACATACCGAAGGAGGAGGAACAAGAAGTCTAAAATGTCTCCTGGTTAGGCTCCATATGGTTGTTTTAAGTGTGGCAAGGAAGGGCACTTTCCCCGAGATTGTCGGAATGGTGCTCAGAAGTTAAAGAAAGCTATGTCAGGAGCAGGTATAGGACAAAGTGCCAGAGATCTCAGTCGAATCCATGGAAGCAAAGACTTGGATATGCAGAAGACAGAGTTCAAAATGTCGAACTCCTCAAAGTTTGCGTACCGTAGGTGGTATAAGAAGGCTAGGACTTCGGGTCCAACTCCTTCTTCTGGTACTTCTGGGATGACAAGGGGTCGAACCCCGGGCGCATGCTTTAATTGTGGAAAGCCTGGGAACTTTTCCTGAGACTGCTGGAGCGGACGTCCCAAGTACGAGAAGAAGCATGTTATCGTGATGACAGGTACGTCTTAAAGTTATAGCCGTTTATCTTTAAATACTTGTTACCCTTGTGCATGGTAGCTTAGAACTGTTTATGCTAAGCTTTGTTCTGATTTTCGATTATTTCGGCGAGAACACCGTTCGCTTAGGGAGCTTTGCGTTCCCTTTTTGACCGAAGGATTTGTATTGCACGTCGGAGTACCTCCTTCGATGGCAACAGACAAATTGGATGCGTTGTTGTCTAATGATGCTCAATTCGCGTGAGTATAATCTGTTGCGTTTAGGTGCAAATTGGGAGTCAAGAATTTGACTTACAAGCATCGTTACTACCGCTAGGGGAGCTCGACGTAATTTTTGGTATGGACTGGCTCTCCGAGCAGCAAGCATACATTGATCGAAATCGCAAGAAAGTCAAGTTGGGAACTGGTCGTGAGACGACATTTGTAGGCTTCAAGGGGTCGAGCATGACGATGGTGTCTGCTCTTCAGATGGTTAAGGCAGTTCGGTTTGATTCCAAACCGGTCATATGCTCTTCATATCGGTTAGCGCCTAAGGAGATGGTGGAGCTGAAGGTGCAACTTCAAGAGTTGTTGGATCAAGTTTAAGTGCGTCAAAGTTCGTCGCCTTGGAGCGCACCGGTCCTTTTTGTGAAGATGAAGGACGGAAGCTTGAGACTTTGTATTGATTATCGAGAGCTGAACAAGCTAACGGAGAAGAACAAGTACCTGATCCCAAGGATTGATGATCTATTCGATTAGTTAGTCGGGTCATCGGTGTACTCTAAATTGGATCTTAAGTCTGGTTACTATCAGCTGAGAATAAGAGAAAGTGATATCCCTAAAACAGCTTTTAGTACGAGATACGGGCATTACGAGTTTACAGTCATGCTGTTTGGGCTGACGAATGCGCCGTCGGTGTTCATGTATTTGATGAACTGGACTTTCAGGGAGTACCTAGACCACTTTGTGATTGTCTTCATCGACGACATATTGGTGTACTCGCAAAGTGAGGAGGATCACTTTAAGCATCTACATTTGGTATTGGAGATGTTGAGAAGGAATCAATTGTATGCCAAGTTCTCTAAATGTGAGTTTTGGTTGTCCTCAGTAGCGTTCCTCTGTCACATAGTTAGTGGATATGGCATTGCGGTGGATCCTGCAAAGATTTTTGCGATATTAGAGTGGCCGGTGCATTTTACGGTGGCGGAAGTCCGGAGCTTTCTAGGGATTGCCGGCTATTATAGGCGCTTCGAGGAGAACTTCTCGCGGATAGCATTACACCCCCCCCCCCCCCCCCCCACTACTTTGACGAGGAAGGACCAGAAGTTCATTTGGACGCCGGAGTGCCCATGATCTTTTCAGGAGTTGTGGAGTCGGTTGACCACAGCGCCTGTGCTGAGTTCGCCGAGTAGGACCAAAGGTTTTGCGATCTATAGCAGTGCCTCGGGCAGTGGCTTGGGTTGTGTGCTACTGCAGTACGGACGTGCGATAGCGTATGGCTCGAGATAGATGAAAGTGCACGAGAGAAATTATCCGGTCCATGACTTGGAGTTAGCGGCCGTGATTTTTGCCTTGAAGATATGGAGGCACTACTTATACGGAGTGAAAGTCGATATCTATACCGACCATAAGAGCCTGAAATACTTGTTGGATCAGAAAGATCTAAACATGCGACAGAGGAGATGGATGGAGTTCCTGGGGGACTACAGGTTCAAGATCCATTATATGCCAGGGAAATGCAATGCGGTTGCGGATGCGTTGAGCTGCAGGGCCCCAGCTCAAGCCAATTGGCGGTCGGTCCATGACGAGCAGTTGGTTCGGTAGTTGGAGGCATTGGAGATCTATTGCATAGACAAGCAGTCAAGTGCTGATGCGCTATTGAACTGGACTGAAGTTCAGCGTGACCTGGCTGATTGGATTCGGCAGGCTTTGGATATGGATGTCAGCATGAAGCAAATAATTATTGAGGCTCTGGACGGGTCAAATTCCAAATTTGTTGTTGAAGACGGATTGCATTGGAAAGATGGTCGTCTGTGCTTCCCAAACGTGGGAAATTTGCCGGTGGAATTGTTGTACAAGGCGCATCATACTAAGTACACGATTCACCCGGGGAGCATAAAGATGTACTGCAATGTGAAGAAATTGTTCTGGTTGCCAGGACTGAAGAAGGATGTGGCACTATATGTAGCGAAGTGTCAAACATGCGCCTTAGTGAAGGAGGAGTGCCAAAAGCGGGAGGATTCTTGAAGTCCTTGCCTATTCTGGAGTGGAAGTTTGACGACATTACTATGGACTTTGTGCACTGGTTTCCAAGGTCGCAAAAGGGGAACGGCGCCATTTGGGTGGTCGTAGATTGTCTAACGAAGGTGTCACACTTCATTCCGCATAAGACGGATGATTCCGTGGAGAAACTGGCAAAGTTATATGCGGATAGCATAGTATAGCTTCACGGTGTGCCCCTCAGCATCGTGAGTTATCGAGATGGGTGGTTCACATCCAATGATTAGAGACTGGTGTAGCAGATGTTGGGAACAAAGCTGAGTTTCAGTAAAGCCTTTCATCTATAGATGGATGGTCAGACCGAGAGAGTCAATAGGACAATGGAAGTCATGCTTCACCTGTTCGTCCTGGACTTTGGGAAGCAGTGGGAAGACGACCTATACTTGGTGGAGTTTGCGTACGACAATATCTATCAGGTGAGCATACAAATAGCACCCTTCGAGGCCCTTTATGGTAGAAGATGTCGCACGTCATTGTCTTGGTTGGAAACGGATGAGTCAAAGTTGTACAAGCAACAAGAGGCAGAAGATGCTACTTCGTTGTTGCGAGCCTTTCGGGAAAAGTTGCTAATTGCTCAGGACTGCCAGGCTAAGTACTATAATGCCAAGCACAAGAACATGGAGTTCGCTGTTGGCGACTGGGTGTACTTGAAGATCAAACCGTTCAAGGGTGTCTCGCTGGTGCGGCGTTTGAAGAAGCTAATCCCGAGGTACCTTGGACCGTTTGAGGTTCTGAACCGGATTAGCGAAGCAGCGTATTGGTTGAAGCTATCAATTGAGCTTAGTGGCCTACACGATGTATTACATATATCAGGGCTACGGAAGGCGGTGCAATAGCCTTCGCATGTGATCGCGGTGGATCAAGTGTCGGTGGATAATGGGTCGACGACGAAGGTCAAGCCGGTCGAATTGAGGACTCGAAAGTCAAGCGGCTACGCAACAAAGAGATCATGATGGTCAAGGTCCGTTGGGACAACTGTGGTCGGGAGGAGCTCTCATGGGAGCGAGAGCAGACCATGCTTGAGGAGTGCCCAGAGTTATTCCACTCAGATACCGTTTAAGTTTTGTGTTTATCTTTCCTTTATATAATTTTGGGGATGAAATTATTTTAAGAGGGAGAGAGTTGTAACGCCCCGAAACTCAAAAGAGCGATGGGAGGCATTTTTATTCAAGTTTGGAATTGGCAAGGGGCACACGACATGGGACACGGGCGTGTCCCAGGGGCATGTCGTGCTTGTGTCGACAATCTGGAGGAGAGGTCGACGAATTTTGGAGTCGATGATTGTTGAGCAGTAAACACAGCCCGAGACACGGGCGAGTCCCAGGGCATGTCATGCTCGGGTCGATGATCTGGCCGAGAGGTCGACGAATTTTGGGGTCGACGATCGTCGAGTAGCGAACATGTCCTAGGACACAGGCGTGTCACAGGTCGTATCCTTCTGGGGTTGGTGTGTGTCCTGTGTCGATAGAGTAACATGACTTAGTACACGACCATGTTCTAGATGACACGGGCGTGTCAAGTTTGACACGGGCGTGTCGGGTGCCCATGTTGTTTTCCAGACGCGTCGATTTTTACGGCAAATGGGGAACACGGCCCTGGATACGGGCGTGTCACAGGCCGTGTTCTGCACAGATTTTGCATTTCAGCTCCGGATCGTGGCCGTCCGTTTCCTTATGTTGAGATCCGACGGCTGGGGGATGTTCTTCCTTGGATATACCCGGGTTTTGGGTTGGAAATCCTTCATTTCATCCTACCAATCTCTTTCTAAAGTTTAGAGAGGGGAGAGCAAGGAAGAAGAAAGGGGGCAAGATCCGGTCACCGGCGGAGCTTCGGGGCTCCAAATCGCGAGCCGACTTTGGATCTACGTAGGCAAGGAGATTGCGGTGCTTTCCATCCCCATACATTTCCATGATGCCAAGGAAAAATGCTACGGTAACGATTCTCATCCTAGGACATGTGAAGTCCTCTTTTCCCTTGCATAGGAAGCCCGCTCACGTGAGTTTGTGGTCAGTTTGTGGCGTTCCTTCGAGTAGACATGAATAGTCCCTGTTGTGTACATGTAGAGTCCGTAAGCGAGAAACGAACATAGGCATGATGTGTGAAGCCTACCCTGACAAGTTGGTCTGGATTGGTGATGTTGCATTGCATGAATGGCCGGAGAAGACTCCGTGCATATGGTTGTTTTCGGTTTCTTCTACATGCTAGATTGTAACATGGAGCCTTGGGGACTAACTCCAAGGTATACCTAGAAAACTGGGCAGATGCGTGATTCTGCCAACATGGTGGCCTGGGAGCCAACTTGAACATAACCGGGTTATGTGAGGTGTGTGACGGAAATGGGACCCGGGGAGCTTTGACCTGCGCATATGGCTTAAATTGACGTTGCGACGTGAGCAACGGGTCAGGCGGAACTGTACCCGTTCTATGTCGTTCGGTGGGAGCCGTTGGCATTTATGAGGGTCTTCGGCGGTCTATGGCTTAACTTGACGTTAAACATGCCGGGAAGACAAAAATGCTCGCAAGATTGTCCGTCCTAGTGGCGGTGGTGAGACCGAGGCGTCTATGGCTTAAATTTACGTGACGTTGACCGGTTCACCGAGAATGTGCCCTGAGTGCACGGGGTGTGTGGTCATGCGTGCCCATGCCTGTGATGAAGTGTTTTCCAAACTGCTTGATTATGCTAATAAAGTGCAGGGAAAGGAGCATCGCTGCCCCGAATTTGGGGGCGGGATCGTTATAATTTGGTAAGCATAGCTGACCGTTGCTCTTGTTTACCACCGTGCGGTGGATTGTTGCTTGTAAGTACTGCGGAGCCGAGCGGTAAATAGCGGGCTAAAGCCCAAGCTGCTGAGCCAGCCCTCGAAGGACAAATTTTGAGTGTTTACTTATTATATTCATGTGTGACCAGCCTGTGTGCCGTGGTTTGGAAGACACATTTTATTTGAGTAAACAATTGTAAGGCAAAAAGGTCGTGTACTTGCGTATTGTACTTCATTCCTATTGGGCTTTGTAGTGGACATTCATGCTTTTCATCTGGGTTCTTTAATTTGCAACTTTTAATAATTGCTTCAGCTAGAACGACTCTATGTAGGACGTTGGTTATTAGTTGGATGGTTTCCATTGTGTAACCACCCAGTCAATCTGTGGTATATGGCGTCGGGTCCCGGCCGGACCTACTGATATATGTTATGCGACGGATAGGGGGTGTTACATGAACTCAGAGAATAAAATACACAGGGCAATAACACAGCAAAATCAGAAACCCTAGACCAGAGAAAGAACAGCAAGCTGAAGAAGAAGAAGAACATCAATCAAAAATCAAGAGTCTTCTTGCTTCCTCATCTCTGGATTCTTTAGAGGACAATAAATATTCTATCTGTCAAAGAAGCCCCTGGATAGCTGCTGGTCAAGGCTGAAACATTGAAGGCCTACTCACCATGAAGCAAAGCTTCATCCTTCCTGAACAAATCTATATCTCAGGGGGAGCTTTGTCAAAATCAAGATCAACTAAAGTGTTTTCAGTTGTATTTTAGAAAGAGAATACATAATCACTCTCTCATCCCACAATGTATAAAGGGTTCTTAACTCCCTTCAAATGTTATTCCTGGTTGTAAGTCACCTGATCAAAAGACTTGAGGATTTGTTTTTGAGTACCTGATCAAAATCTCATTGGTGGCAGTCACCTGATCAAAAACCTGAGTGGATTCCTACCAGAGTGGTACAAGAGTGGATGTACCCTGGTTGGGGAACCACTTTAAAATTCTTGTGTTATTTGGTTGCACTTTTTATTTTGTTCTTGCTGTGGCTGTGTTGCATAGGTTTGCTATGTTTGTGATATCTGGTTTTGTTGTGCATATATTAGTGCTAGATTAATTTATCTTAGGTCTATTTTTATTTACAGCAAAAAGCTTTTTTAGTTTTCAAGTTACTCTATTCACCGCCCCCCCCCCCCCCCCTTCTAGAGTATTTCAGATCTAACCCTTACTTTCAATTGGTATCAGAGCAAGTTTCATTTGGTTGTACAAGTTAATCCCTTGAAATAAAAGATCATGTGTTAGATCTGACTTTTACTTCTATTAAGTTTATATTCACAGCATGACACAGAACAAAGACTATGCAAGCACCAGACCTCCAGTGTGTAACCTAAATAGGTTTGCCCTCTGGAAGGTAAGAATCAAATTATATATGAATTCAATTGATGAGGACATCTACAATTCCATTTTGATAGGTCCTCCTCAAGAAACTGCCTCTACATCTACAGTAGCTTCAAGCACTAATATAGTTCCACCACCTGAGTGGACTGAAGCCCAGAAGAAAGCAAAGGTTGCTGATGCCAAGGCCATGAACATTCTGGCCCAAACAATTTCTAATGACATTTTCCAAAAAGTGGAAGAATGCACATCATCCAAGGCCATTTGTGATTCCCTTAATCAAATGGTGGCTGGATCTGCTGATGAAAGAAAAGACGGAAGATTCAATCTCATATCACAATATGAGAACTTCAAGAAGGAGGAAGCAGAATCTATAGTAGACATGTACAACAGGCTGAGCTCAATCTTCAATGAGCTGAAAACCTTGGACAAGGACATCACCCTCACTGAGGTGAATGACAAAATCCTAATGTGCTTCCCAAGCTCATAGGATTCAAGGATCTGGCCAATCAAGGAGGCTAAGAGCCTAAATGAGATTTTCACAGAATCTCTCTTAGGAAAGCTAAAATCTTTTGAGCAGCTCATTAAATCCAGAGAAGCAGATGAGCAGAGAACACCTCCACTAGCAAGGAAGGAACAGAACCTGGCATTCAAGGCTATTGAAGAATCTGAAGCCTCAACAGTCAATGAAGATTTGATGAGTCTCTTTGCCAAGAGATTTTATAAAATTTCAAGTAAAGATTTCAGAAGAAAGTCATCCAGGCTGGATGACAAGCCAAGGTATGATAAAAACTCCTACTAAAGAGGTAGTTTGCTTTGGCTGCAGGAAACCTAGACACTTCATCTAAGAGTGTCCAGAGAATCAGAAGAAAGAGAAAAGAAGAGAGAAGGATACAAGAAGACAACAAAGTTCAAGACCTTCCTCCAGCAAATACAAGAAGAAGGAGAAAGGCTTTGTAGCTGAATCCTGGAGTGAAACTGAAGATGAATCCACATCCTCTAGCTCCAGTGAAGAAGAAGAACATGCAAGGGCCAAGGAAGTATGCCTTATGGCCATTGATGCCTCCAGAAGTCAATCAAAAGAAGAAAAATCTGACAATGAAAAAGCTTCAGAAATAGAAGCTGATCATGTACTTTTATCTTTTGACTATAATTTTGATGCTTTCAAATTTGAATTTAAAACAATGTGTATTGATTTAATAAATTCTGAAAAGGAAATCAAAACACTTAGGGAAAAATTAGCTAATCAAGAAACTCTGATTGCTGAAAACACCAAGTTAAAAGATAAACTTACATTAGCTAATGAACAAATCATTGCTTTAAAAACTGAACTATGTGAGGCCAAAAAACTTGAGGTCTCTCTCAATGGGAGAAGCCTTAAGCTGATGGACATCACAAGCATAGTCAATGCCAGAATAAATGGTAAACTGGGCTTGGGTGCATCATCACGTTTACCCCCCAGTCTCAAGAAGAACATATTATCAACCCCCATTAAATTTGTGTCAGCTAAGAATAAAGAAGTAATGAACAACAATCACGCTGAAATCACACATAAAAACAAGAAAAATAATAATAACAGAAATCAGAAAACCTTAGAAAAAAATAAAGTTCAGTAGATTTTGTTTAACTCCGATCGATGAAATGTGGCAAGCTCGTCGAACTCAAGTCGACGAACGCTGAAAGCAAATCTATATAATAATGATTCGTCTTACTGCGATCGACGAACGATGTATGGTTCATCGAGCAGAGGTCAACGAACTTGGGGCACAAAAAATGACTATATTCATTCTCTGAGCAGAGATCGACGATCTCATCCCATTTCGTCGAACTCTGGTCGACGAACTCACAACTATTCGTCGAACCCAGTTAGACTTAGTAAAAATCATAATTATGATAATAACTCTAATCAATCTAGGAAATTATTTAACCCACTTGTTGATTGGATACTTCCACCTATAAGATATCACCCATTAGGATATAAATCACAACATAAATGTTTTTTGATTTCAAGTTTTTCCTATCAGCAAAACAAAGGACCTAAGGTAAACTGGGTCAAGAACAATTAATTATTTTCTCTACAGGTGAAGAGCTATCCAGTTGTTAATCAACTATGGTATCTGGATAGTGGTTGCTCCAAGCACATGACTGCAGCAAGGACAACTTACACAAATAAAAGTTTAAGCTGGGACCAAAGGAAATCTTTGGTGATTCAAAGTGTGGCCAGTGTGAAGGCTATGGAGAAGTAAGGATTGGAGCAGTCACATTCAAGAAGGTGACTTATGTAAAAGGACTCAAGCATAACCTCATCTCTATCAGCCAATTATGTGATGAAATTATCAGGTACACTTTGACTCTACATCCTGTATTATTTCTAATAAAGAAAAACAAAAAGTTTTAATTGGAAATAGAGAAGGAAACATATACTTAGTTGATTTTCTTTCTGCCAATTCAGATGTTTGTCTGCTTAATATTGTTTGCAATCAAAATGAATTATGGCATAAAAAATTAGGACATGTAAACATTAAAAATATTGCTAGGCTATCTAAAGACAGTCTTGTAAGAGGATTACCTTCTGGTCCCTATAAGAAGGAAGGCCTTTGCAGGGCTTGTCAACTAGGCAAGCAAACTAAATCTAGTTTTAAATTAATTAATAAAAGTGATTCACCTAGGATCTTGTATTTGCTACACATGGATCTCTTTGGACCCATTGTTGTACAAAGCCTAGGAGGGAAATCCTATACTCTAGTCATTATAGATGACTTCTCAAGATTCACTTGGGTGTTCTTTCTGATATCTAAGTCAGATACCTTTAAGGTTCTTACAGATTTTCTCAGGACCATACAGATTGAATACTCTACTCATGTTGCATTGATCAGAAGTGATCATGGTATAGAGTTTGAGTCTCTTTTTATGCATGAGTTCTGTGAAAAGGAATGTAACAAGCACTACTTCTCAGCTCCTAGAACTCCCCAACAAAATGGGGTAGCTGAAAGGAAGAATAGAATCTTGATTGAAGCTGCAGGCACATTACTTGCAGATACTTATATGCCACTATCCTTCTGGGCAGAGGATGTAAGCACATCAAATTATGTACTGAACAGAAGTTTGAAACATAAACATAAGAATAGGACTCCCTATGAATTACTTAAAGGGAAGAAACCTAAAATCACTTATTTTAAAGTATTTAGATGTGTGTGCTATATACATAATAATAACAAGAAATATATTAGAAAGTTTAAAACTAAAGCTGAAGAGGGAATTTTTCTGGGATATTCCCAAGTAAGCAAAGCTTATAGGGTGTTTAATAAATCATCTTTAAAAATTGAGGAATCTATACATGTTACTTTTGATGAAACTAACATGTCTTAAAAGTAGAAAGAGATTTCTACCAGTAACACTTTGCAGGTACATCACTTGTGTGAGAAAATGGGTGAATTAAACCTTCCACAAGAAGCTATATCACCCTCTCCTCCATAAGTTGTTGAAGACAGTGAAGATGAATCCTTAGAAGAGGCTGAACTGTAATGCCCCGAAACTCAAAGGAGCGATGGGGGACGTTCTGGGCCAGTTTTCGGTTCTGGCAGGAGGTACACGGCCTCGGATACGGGCGTGTCCCAGGGTGTGTCAAGATTGTGTCGACACTTAGCCGGCGAAGTCGACATTTTGTTCTCGACATTGTGACGAGACTGGGCACACGGCCTGCGATACGTGCATGTCGCAGGGCGTGTCGACCCGTGTCGACACTCAGCCCGCGATGTCGACACTCTGCGCTCGATGAAGTGTCGAGACATGGCACACGGCCTGCGACACGGGCCTGTCGCATGGCGTGTCGACCCGTGTCGACACTCGTCCCGGGAGTCGGCGAGCTTTTCTCGACGAGGTGTCGAGACAAGGCACATGGCCTAGGACACGGGCGTGTCCAAGGTCGTGTCGTCAGGTCGACGATCTTCGCTCGACGAAGTGTCGAGTGTCGAGACTGTGTACACGGCCTGGAGCCCAGGCGTGTTGAGGTGACATGGGCAAGGACACGGACGTGTCCTAGAACCCGTGCAGTGCTCGGGTTGTTTTCGGGGAAAATCGATGGGGGTACACGGCCAGACACACGGCCGTGTCAGGTGGAACACGGGCGTGTCAGGTCAAACACGGGCGTGTTTGATGTCCATATGTGGTTCCAGGTGAGCCGATTTTGACGGCAAATGAGGCACACGGCCCTGGACACGGGCGTGTGCCATGCCGTGTTTGGTCCAGATTGGGCATTTCAGTCCCGAATCAAAGCCGTTCATTTCTTTAATTGATGATCCAACGGCTGGGGGTTGTTCCTGAAGGGATATACCCGGGATTGGGCCTTAGAAACCCTCACTTTTCATAAGTTGTTATCTTTATAAAAGCTTAGAGAGAGAGGAGAGCCAAGGAAGGAAGAAGGAGCTAGATCCGGCCATTGGAGGAGCTTCGAAGCTCCAAATCGGGAGCCGACTCCGGATCCACGGAGGCAAAGCTAGTGCGGTGCTATTCATCCGTTTACTATTCCATGGCGCCAAAGAAGAACGCTAGGGTAACGATTCTCTTCTTGAGCATGAGTAGCTCTCCTTCTTTGCATAGGAAGCCCGCTCTCGCGAGTTTGCGGTGAGTTGGAGGCGTTCCTTCGGGTAGATATGTGACGTCCCCATTATTTAGAGACCGTAAACGAGAATGGACATAAGCATGATGTGTGAAGCCTACCCGGACATGTTGGTATGGATCGGTGATGTTGCATTGCATAAATGCCGGAGAAGACTTCGTGCTATTGGTTGTTTTTCGGGTTTTCTACACGGTAGATTGAAATAGGGAGCCTTGGGGATTAACCCAAAGGTGCACCCGGAAAATTGGGCGGATGCGTGATCTTGCCAACTTTGTGGCCTGAGAACCAACTTGAACATAATCGAGTTATGTGAAATGTGATGGAAACAGGACACGGGAGAAGTTTGACCTGCGCATATGGTTTAAATTACCGTTGCGGGCGCATATGGTTTAAATTATCGTTACATTGTGAGCACTGGTTAGATGGAACCGTACCCGTTCTATGTCGTTTGGATTAGAGTCGTTGGCATAGATGAGAGTCTTCAGCGGTCTATGGTTTTAATTACCGTGACCCATGCCGGGAAGACAAACTGCTCATTGATTGGTCGTCCAAAGGGATGGTGGTGAGTAGGCAGACTTAGACTGTGTTCACCGAGAATATGCCCTGAGTGCACGGAGTGTGTGGCCGTATGAGCCTATGCCTGTGATGAAATGGTTATATGTATATTGCTCGCTTATGCTAATGAAATGCAGGGAAGGAGCATCGCCGCCCCGAATTGGGGGCGGGATCATTATAATTTGGTCAGCATTGCTGACCGTTGCCTTGTTTTGCCACCGTGCGGTGGTCTGTTGCTTGCAGGTGCTGCTGGACCAAGCGGTCAATAGCGGGCTAAAACCCATTTTGCGAAGCCAGCCCTTGAAGGCCTAATTGGAGTGTTTAATGTTTTATTCATGTATGACCGGCCTGTGTGCCGTGGTTTGTAAAACATGTAATATGAAGTGAACAATTTTGTAAGGCCTTAAGGCCTGTACTTGTGTATGTACATTCCTATTTGGTATTAGTGGACATTCATGCTTTAATGCTGGGTTCTTTGTTGCAATATTTACAAACTGCTTCCGCTAGAATGCTCTGTGTAGGACGTTAAGATTGGTTGGATAGTTTTCATGAGTAACCACCCGGTCTGTCTGTAGTATACGGCGACGGGCCCCGGCCGGACCTACTGCTATATGTTATGTGACGAATAGGGGGTGTTACAATTTGGTATCAGACTACTGGTTTTGGTCGGGCTTAAGATGAATTCGTGGATGAATTCTTTTTTAAGGGGTGGTGAGCACATTGTGTGCGTCATCGTTATAACTATAAAAGAACCCATGAATGTCCACTTAGGAATGAAAATTCACGTGTTTGAGGAACATGCGTGTTCCTATAATTGTTGTTTGCAATTTTATTTGGTCGCTTAACGACGTTTTGTACCACTATAGGTGACCAGAAGTGGTGTTTGGCCGTCAGAACATCGAGTTTCTGAGGTTAGCAGTGCACCAGATGTTGCTCCTACAACACCTCTATCGGCTGAGAACATACGATTGGTTGCCGAAGCAGTGTTGGTCGTGATTAATGCGCAACCTGCGAGGCAAACGCATAAGCCCGCTCCTGCGATGGAGCAGGTACCGCTGTAAGAGGCTGAGCAGAGGAGAGTGGAACAAGTGGTAGTGGAACCGTTGGTGCCAAGGAGGGCAACCGAGAGGCAGCTTAAGCATGTAATGAGCTTTAACCCTCCGGTATTCTCGGGGTTGGGAACCCCATCTCAGGCTGAAGACTGACTCTCCAGGGTGAAGAGATTCATGACAGCAACGGAGACGGAGGAGTGGCAAATGACCACCATCGCTACGTTCCTTCTGGACGGTGAAGCGAGAATGTGGTGCGAAGGATTGGAGCTGCACCTATTGAGAGGTAGGCAACTTGTTGATGTCTCGATGGAAGAGTTCTCGAGATTGTTCTTGGCTAGATACCTCCCTTTGGCACAGAGGATAGCGTTAGAGAATGAGTGTATGAAGTTGGTTCAGGGTGAGAGGAGCGTGGATGAATATCTCCACGAGTTTACTCGTTTGAGTCGATATGCTAGCTCCACCATCGCGGATGAGGAGCGCAAAACGAATCGATTCTACGAAGGCTTGAGAGATGAGTTGAGATTACTACTCTCGGGGCCGATGATGCAAGGTTTCTTGACCTTGGTCAACACGGCCCGGTCTTTGGAGAAGGACATGAAGAATGTGCAGGCAAAGAAAAGCTTGGGCGAGAAGAAATCTGGGTTCAAAGTGCCGACTACTTCAAAGTCTGGCTATCAAAGATTCTTCAAGAAGCACAAGACTTCGGGCCCAGCTCCTTCTGGTGCTTCTGGGGCGACTACGAGTCGGACCCCGGGGGCATGTTTTACTTGTGGAAAGACGGGGCACTTTGCCCGCGATTGTTGGAGCGGACGTCCTAAGTCCGAGAGAAGGCCGGGAGCTACTTATGAAGAGAAGGGCAAGGTGGTGGAGTCGACCGCGTCCCAGTATGCTCCGGCCCAACCAAGGGTCTATAATCTTGGCCAACAGGAGGCCATCAAACAGGGTGATGTGGTGACAGGTACGGTTTAATTTATAGCAAGTCAATTTCTTTAAATACTTGTTATGCACATGTTACCTTACCACTGCTTGTTTAGGATTTGTTTTGATTTATGAAAATCCGGCAAGAGCACTCTTCGATACGGGAGCTTCACACTCCTTCTTGTCCGAAGGATTTATATCACGCATCGGAGTCCCTTCTTCAATGGCGAAGGATAAGTTGGATGTGTTGTTGCCCAATGGGTGTTCGATGCGCGCGGATAGGATCTGCGATGTTAAGATTCGTATTGGGAATCAGGAGTTCGATCTGCAGGCGTCTTTACTTCCGTTGGTGGAGTTCGACGTCATATTTGACATGGACTGGATCTCGGAGCAGCAGGCCCATATAGATTGCGGTAGCAAGGAAGTCAAGCTGGGAGCAAGTCGTGAAACGACTTTTACGGGCTTAAAGGGGTCGAGTAAGACGTTGATGTCTGCTCTTCAGGTGGTGAAGGCGGTTCGTGCCGGTGCAGAACTATTCTTTACACCGGTGGAGGTTGCAAAGCCGAAGCCCGCGTTGGATAGTATTTCATTGGTATCGGAATACCCTGATGTGTTCCCCGCAGATCTTCCTGGAGCACCGCCTCAACGGGAGATAGATTTCATGATTGAGCTAGTTCCAGGTGCAAAGCCTGTGTCACGATCTCCTTATCGGCTAGCTCCTAAGGAAATGGCGGAGCTGAAAGTTCAACTGCAAGAGTTGTTGGATCAAGGGTATGTGCGCCCGAGTTCTTCGCCTTGGAGCGCACCGGTCCTCTTTGTTAAGAAGAAGGACGGAAGCTTGAGGCTGTGTATTGATTATCGAGAGCTCAATAAGTTGACGGAGAAGAATAAGTACCCGATCCCCCGATTTGATGATCTTTTTGTTCAGTTAGTCGGGTCGACGGTGTACTCGAAGTTGGATCTCAAGGTTGGGTACTATCAGCTGCGAATAAGGGAGAGTGATATCCCGAAGACAGCGTTTAGTACGAGATACGGGCATTATGAGTTTATGGTCATACCGTTTGGGCTGACTAATGCGCCGTCACTGTTCATGGATTTGATGAACAGGACTTTCAGAGAGTACTTGGACCATTTTGTGATCGTCTTCATCGACGATATTTTGGTGTACTCGCAAAGTGAGGAAGATCACTTCAAGCATCTTCATTTGGTTTTGGAGACTCTAAGGAGGAATCAACTGTATGCCAAGTTCTCGAAGTGCGAGTTTTGGTTATCCTCAGTGGCGTTCCTCGGTCATATAGTGAGTGGAGAGGGTATTGTTGTGGATCCGGCAAAGATCGTTGCGATATGGGAGTGGACTGAGCTTGCTACGGTAGCGGAAGTCCGGAGCTTTCTAGGGCTTGCGGGCTATTATAGGCGCTTCGTAGAGAACTTCTCGCGGATAGCGTTACCTCTCACTACTTTGACGAGGAAGGAGCATAAGTTTATTTGGAAGCCGGAGTGCGCGCAAGCTTTTGAGGAGTTGAAGTGTCGGTTGACCACAGCGCCTGTGCTGAGTTCGCCATGTGGGACCGAAGGCTATGAGATTTATAGTGATGCTTCGGGCAGCAGTTTGGTTTGCGTGCTACTGCAACACGGAAGTGTAATAGCTTATGGCTCGAGACAGCTAAAAGTGCATGAAAGGAACTATCCGGTCCATGACTTGGAGTTAGCGGCCGTGATTTTTGCCTTGAAGCTATGGAGACACTATTTGTACGGTGTGAAGATTGATATCTACACCGATCATAAGAGCCTGAAATATCTGATTGATCAGAAAGATCTGAATATGCGGCAGTGTAGATGGATGGAGTTCCTGGGGGACTATACATTTAAGATCGACTACGTGCCTGGTAAGGGTAATGCGATTGAGGACGCATTGAGTCGCCGAGCCCCAGCTCAAGCCAATTGGCTATCAGTGCATGATGAGCGGTTGGTGCGGGAGTTGGAGGCGTTGGAGATTGTTTGTGTGGACAGGCAATCAAGTGCTGAAGCATTTCTGAATTGGACTGAAGTCCAATATGACCTGGCTGATCGGATTCGGCAGGATTTGGATATGGATGTTCATATGAAGCAGTTCATGGTAGAGGCTCTGGATGGGTCAAATTCCCAATTCTTTGTGGAGGACGGATTGCTTTGGAAAGACGGTCGTCTGTGCGTCCCATGTGTGGGTAATTTGCGGGTGGAATTGTTGTACGAGGAACACCATACTAAGTACTCAATTCACCCGGGGAGCACGAAGATGTACCGCGATGTGAAGAAACTGTTTTGGTGGCCGGGTTTAAAGAAAGATGTGGCGCTCTACGTGGCGAAGTGCCAAACTTGCGCCTTGGTGAAGGCGGAATGCCAAAAGCCGGGAGGATTTCTGAAGTCCTTGGCTATCCCGGAGTGGAAATTCGACGACATCTCTCTGGACTTTGTGCACAGTTTGCCAAGGTCGCAAAAAGGGGAACGACGCCATTTGGGTGGTTGTTGATCGGTTAATGAAGGTGTCGCATTTTATTCCGCATAGGAAGGATGATCCGGTGGAGAAGTTCTCAAAACTTTATGTGGATAACATAGTACGGCTTCATAGCGTGCCCCACAGTATCGTGAGTGACCGAGATGGGAGGTTCACGTCCAATGATTGGAGGCTAGTGCAACAAATGTTGGGGACAAAGTTGAAATTAAGCACAGCCTTCCATCCGCAAATGGATAAGCAGACTGAGAGGGTCAATAGAACTATGGAAGACATGCTTCGCATGTGTGTCTTGGATTTTGGAAAGCAATGGGAAGACCACCTTTATTTGGTGGAGTTCGCATACAATAAAAGCTACCAAGCGAGTATTCAAATGGCGCCCTTCGAGGCCCTATATGGTAGAAAATCTCGCACGTCGTTGTCTTGGTTAGAAACGGGTGAGTCAAAGTTGTATAAGCGATTGGAAGTGAAGGATGCTACTTCTTTGGTGAGAACCATTCGTGAGAGGTTGCTTATCGCTCAGGACCGTCAAGCGAAGTACTATAATGCCAAGCACAGGAACGTGGAGTTCGCTGTAGGCGACTATGTGTACTTAAAGATCAAGCCGTTCAAGGGTGTCTCGCGGGTGCGGCGATTGAAAAAGCTAAGCCCGAGGTACCTTGGGCCGTTTGAGGTTCTGGACTGAGTTGTTGAAGCAGCCTATCGGTTGAAGCTTTCAGTGGAGCTTAGTGGTTTACATGATGTATTCCATATTTCGGTGGTTCGAAAGGCGGTGCAAGAGCCTACGCAAGTGATCGTGGTTGATCAAGTGCCGGTGGATAGTGGGCTGACGACAAAGGTCAAGCCCGTGCAGATTGAGGACTCGGAGGTCAAGCGACTACGCAATAAAGAGATCAGGATGGTCAAGGTCCGGTGGGACAATTACGGTCGCGAGGAGCTCTCTTGGGAGAGAGAGCAGACTATGCTTGACGAGTATCCGGAGTTGTTCCGCTCAGGTACAAATTTTGGTTTTGTACATGTCTTTCCTTTATATAATTTCGTGGATGAAATTATGTTAAGAGGGGGAGAGTTGTAATGCCCCGAAACTCAAAGGAGCGACGGGGGACGTTCTGGGCCAGTTTTGGGTTCTGGCAGGAGGCACACGGCCTGGGACACGGGCGTGTCCCAGGGCGTGTCAAGCTTGTGTCGACACTTAGCCGGCGAAGTAGACATTTTGTTCTCAACATTATGTCGAGACTGGGCACACGGCCTGCGACACGGTCGTGTCGCAGGGCGTGTCGACCCGTGTCGACACTCAGCCCGCGAAGTCGACACTCTGCGCTCGACGAAGTGTCGAGACATGACACACGGCCTGCGATACGTGCGTGTCATAGGGCGTGTCGACCCGTGTTGACACTCGTCCCGGTAGTCGGCGAGCTTTGCTCGACGAGGTGTCGAGACAAGGCACACGGCCTAGGACACGGGCGTGTCCAAGGCCGTATCGTCAGGTCGACGATCTTCGCTCGACGAAGTGTCGAGTGTCGAGACTGTGTACACGGCCTGGAGCCCAGGCGTGTTGAGGTGACACGGGCAAGGACACGGGCGTGTCCTAGAACCCGTGCAGTGCTCGGGTTGTTTTTGGGGAAAATCGATGGGGGTACACGGCCGGACACACGGCCGTGTCAGGTGGAACACGGGCGTGTCAGGTCAAACACGGGCGTGTTCGATGCCCGTGTGTGGTTCCAAGCGAGCCGATTTTGACGGCGAATGAGGCACACGGGCCTGGACACGGGCGTGTGCCAGGCCTTGTTCGGTCCAGATTAGGCATTTCAGTCCCGAATCAAAGCCGTTCATTTCTTTAATTGATGATCCAACGGCTGGGGGTTGTTCCTGAAGGGATATACCCGGGATTGGGCCTTAGAAACCCTCCCTTTTCATAAGTTGTTATCTTTCTAAAAGCTTAGAGAGAGAGGAGAGCCAAGGAAGGAAGGAGCTAGATCCGACCATTGGAGGAGCTTCGAAGCTCCAAATCGCGAGCCGACTCCGGATCCACGGAGGCAAAGCTAGTGCGGTGCTTTTCATCCGCTTACTTTTCCATGGCGCCAAAGAAGAACGCTAGGGTAGCGATTCTCTTCTTGATCATGAGTAGCTCTCCTTCTTTGCATAGGAAGCCCTCACTCGCGAGTTTGCGGTGAGTTGGAGGCGTTTCTTCGGGTAGATATGTGAAGTCCCCGTTGTTTAGAGTCCGTAAGCGAGAACGGACATAGGCATGATGTGTGAAGCCTACCCGGACATGTTGGTCTGAATCGGTGATGTTGCATTACATAAATGCCGGAGAAGACTCCGTGTTATTGGTTGTTTTTCGGGTTTTCTACACGGTAGATTGCAACAGGGAGCCTTGGTGATTAACCCAAAAAAGCACCCGGAAAACTGGGCGGATGCGTGATCTTGCCAACTTGGTGGCCTGAGAGCCAACTTGAACATAACTGAGTTATGTGAAATGTGATGGAAACGGGACTCGGGAGAAATTTGACCTGCGCATATGGTTTAAATTACCGTTGCGGGCGCATATGGTTTAAATTACTGTTGCGTTGTGAGCACGGGTTAGATGGAACCGTACCTGTTCTATGTCGTTCGGATTAGAGTCGTTGGCATAGATGAGAGTCTTCGGCGGTCTATGGTTTTAATTACCGTGACCCATGCCGGGAAGACAAACTGCTCATTGATTGGCCGTCCAAAGGGATGGGGGTGAGTTGGCAGACTTAGACTGTGTTCACCGAGAATGTGCCCTGAGTACACGGGGTGTGTGGTCGTATGAGCCTACGCCTGTGATGAAATGGTTATATATATATTGCTCGCTTATTCTAATGAAATGCAGGGAAGGAGCATCGCCGCCCCGAGTTGGGGGCGAGATCGTTATAATTTGGTCAGCATTGCTGACCGTTGCCTTGTTTTGCCACCGTGCGGTGTTTTGTTTTTTGCAGGTGCTGCTGGACCAAGCGGTCAATAGCGGGCTAAAGCCCATTTTGCGAAGCCGGCCCTCGAAGGCCTAATTGGAGTGTTTACTGCTTTATTCATGTATGAACGACCTGCGTGCCGTGGTTTGTAAAACATATAATATGAAGTGAACAATTTTGTAAGGCCTTAAGGCCTGTACTTGTGTATGTACATTCCTATTTGGTATTAGTGGACATTCATGCTTTAATGCTGGGTTTTTTTGTTGCAACTTTTACAAACTTCTTCTGGTAGAATGCTCTGTGTAGGACGTTAAGTTTGGTTGGATGGTTTCCATGAGTTACCACCTGGTCTGTCTGTAGTATACGACGTCGGGCCCCGGCCGAACCTACTGCTATATGCTATGTGACGGATAGGGGGTGTTACATGAACCTCATTCAACAACAAACATAATTCCACAAGAGGAATTAATTCCAAATATTGTTGCTGAACTAACTCCACCCACTGATCTTGTCACACTAAGGGATCACCCTAGACCCAAGTGATTGGAGACATAATAGTAGGTGTACAGACAAGGCAACAACTCAACCAAGATGTGATGCATGCATGTTTTCTCTCTCAAGTTGAGCCTCAATCCATAAAAGATGCTGAGCAAGATCCCCATTGGATCATTGCAATGCAAGAGGAACTCAACCAGTTTGAGAGATGTAGAGTTTGGGATTTGTTTCCAAGACCCAAAGACTACCCGGTCATTGGAACCAAATGGTTATATAGAAACAAACAAGATGCCCAAGGTGCAATTGTGAGGAATATGGCTAGGCTTGTTGTTTAAGGTTATAGGCAAGAATTAGGCATAGACTATGATCAAACCTTTGCACTAGTTGCAAGGTTAGAAGCAATTAGAATCTTTCTTGCCTATGCTGCCTACAGGAAGATTAAAGTCTACAAGATTGATGTGAAAAGTGCTTTTCCAAATGGAGTACTAAAAGAAGAGGTTTATGTTGAACAACCTCCGGGTTTTATCTCTCCAACCCATCCCTCTTATTTATTTAGATTGCATAAATTCCTCTATATTCTAAAGCAAGCTCCAAGAGCTTGGTATGAGACCTTAGTTATCTTTTTGATAGAGCATGAATTCACTAGAGGCATTGTAGATAAAATATTATTGACTAGGCACCATAAGGATAAAAAGTTTTTAGTTCAAATCTATGTGGATGACATCATATTTGGATCTACTGATTATAAAGTATGCAAGAGGTTTTCTGACCTCATGCTTTCTAAGTTTGATATGGTAGCATGGATGAGCTCTCCTACTTCTTTGGTCTCCAAGTGAAGAAGCTACCTGATGACATCTTCATCTCCCAGGATAAATATGCTAAAGAGCTTCTTAAAAGGTTTGGGATGGGTGATGCCTCAGCAAAGAAAACACCTATGGCTACAATGCTGTAATAGATTCTGATCCACATGGGAAACCTGTTGACCAGAAGTTATATAGGGGCATTGTTACGTCACTATTATATCTTACAGCTAGCAGACCTAATATAATGTTTGTCACATGTCTTTGTGCTAGGTTCCAAGTGAACCCTAAAGATTCTCACCTAGTTTTTCTAAAAAGAATTTTGAGATATATAAAGAGTTGTCCTAGTCTAGGCCTTTGGTATCCTACTGAGTCAGAATTTGAATTAACTGGATATTCAGATACTGACTTTGCTGGATGCAGGGTAGACAGGAAAAGTATCTCAGGAACTTATCAGTTACTAGGTATGAGATTAGTGTCTTCGTTCTGCAAGAAACAATCATTTGTGTCTACATCAACTTCTGAAGCAGAATATATAGCAGCTGGCAGTTGCTGTTCACAGATGTTGTGGATTCAGAATCAACTCCTGGACTATGATATCAACTTAAATAATTCAACTCTATTATGTGATAACACAAATGCTATATCCATAGCACAGAATCCAGTCCATCACAGTAGTACTAAGCATATAGACATTAGACATCATTTCATTAGAGAGTGTGTAGACAAAAACAAAATCAAACTTGTCTATATCTACACTGATTTACAAAGAGCTGATATTTTCACCAAACCCTTGGATGAAAGAAATCACTTGTTCTTTATAAATCAGCTGGGCATGATCAATGGAGAAGCTTTGATTTAACTTCTGTCTGCACTCGACGAATTCTTCAAGGTTCGTCGAATGGAGCTCGACGAACTGGGAAATGTTCTTGAGATATTCGTCGAACGGAGATCAACGAACTCTCTGTGAGTGAAGTTGTTTTCATCGAATGGAGATCGACGAATCTACTTCAGAAAACTTTCGTCAAACCGATCTCGACGAAATGTCTTCAAATCTTCAGACTGAGCTCGACGAATTATTTAACTACAAACTATTTCGTCGATCTCAAATCGAATAATTATTTATTTTTCGTGGAATGGAGTTTGTTGATTCATATTCTAGAAAATCTTTTATCTTGGTTTTCTTCGACCTCCGTTCCGCGCTTTCAGTTCCCTTAAACTTGATCCTTGTTTTTCTCTTGCAGGTGAACTAATGGCGATTTCAGCGGGAAGCCTTGCGGTAATGAAAATTGATACAGGCTTTGATGTGGACTTTGATCCCTTCCAACAATCAGACCCTATCTTTCTGGATATCCTGCAACTCCTTGAAGAACGACAATTGAAAAATCTGATGTCCACCAGGATTAAGATAGCTGGCGCTGAGATCAGAGAGTGGGTCTATACTTCTTCCACGTCCGATGAGAATACCATGAATGGAACTATATCGGGTAATGCCGTCTCCCTAACCCCTGTAGTGTTAACCAAAATTTTTGGATTAAACAATGGTATAGAATAATTAGAGATTGAAAATGAAGAGTTTGACGAAATGCTAAGTATGATGGGTTATTCTGGAGAAACCCCTAACAAACTGCTGAAGAATCACCTCTCTGTTGAATTTAAATTCCTAGCAGATCTTGTGGGAAAGGTGTTGCTGGGCAAGCACACTGCTCATGATTACATAACCAGTCACCAATTCCTGGTAATGTGTGTTGTGGTGAACAAGAAGTAGGTGAATTGGGCTCAGATTTTGTTTGAGCTGATTAAGAAAAAGAAAAATAAAAAGGAGGTTTGTTTTGGAAGAATTCTAGGAATCTTCCTGAAGGAAAAGGCTGCTGAATCACTAGTCTTCCCGACCATATTCATCGATGCTTCCATGAGGCTCACCTGTGCCCTTTTTGGCAAGTGGGAGAGGAGCATCACCAAGCCCTCCAAGGATTCTTCCACTTCCACCAGGCCTTCTGAGAGCACTAAGGCTGCTCCAGCCACTTCCCAACATGCTGAAGATATCCCTCCTCCACCTCCATCACCTCCAACCATCCAACCTCAACCTCAGATAGTACAATAACTCCCCTCCACAGTTCAAACCATAATCCACACTCCTACACCTCCCTCATCCCCAGTACATACATCCTCCTCTCATATTCACTTTCCTACATCCCCTTCCACACAATATGGTACACACATTCCCTCCAACACTCCAACTCCCTCTCCCCATGGTACACCAACTAACTCCCCACGTTCCTCTCCCTTACCCCATCATCTGGCTAACATCCCATCTTTCACTCTGCCCACTTCTCCTCCTCATACTTCTTCTATCCCATATGTCCACATGATAGATGCTTTACCTCCTCCTCCACCATCATCTTCCATCAATCCCTCTATTTCCATTGAAACACCTTCTGCCACACCCTCTGCCTCTCTGCCATTGGACCCCTCCATTATTCCATCTCTCATTGCACTTCTTACTCCCCTCCTCAAAAAAATTATTGCAGAGGCTATTATACCTCTTGCTTCTTCCATATCCTCTCTTGCTGAAAAAATATCTACTCTCTCTGCTCCTCCATCTTCAGTCAGGGGCCTGGCTCCAGTTCCCACTGAAACCAGGTAGGGGGAGATGCTCTATGAAGAGGTAGCAGCAGAAGCAGCAGTAACAGCAGCAGTAACAGCAAAAGTAACAGTAGCAGTAGTAACAGTAGAAAAATAAGCAGCTGAAGCAGAAGCAGAAACCACAGGAGATGCAGATGCTGATAAAGATTTATTTTATTTAATTAATTTTATTGAATTTGATTTGGATCTAGATGAGCAGGTTCCAGAGGAAATAAACACTGCTGGTGATTATATTATAAATCCCACAGTTGATCTGTTGAATTTGTTGAAAGTTTTTGATACAGCTTATTTGAGTGAACTTCCAGAAAAAAGCATATAACCATCTTTGGCTATAGTTCCTTATACCTCTCCCATAAGCCCCAAGGTTGTCATGCAACTTAAGGCTACTTTTTCCATTCCAGAGGCTCTTGTCCTGCCATCTCCACCCAGAGCTGATCCCATCATTATTTCATCCCCTCCAAAAGACAGTTCTGCTCCTACCTTCATAATGTATGATTCACCAATGCCTGATCTTGATGCACTGATCATGGCAGATATAGAAGAAGAAAATAAAACAGTTGCTGAAAAAACTGTTATGTATAGGCCTCCTGTTCCTCCTCCAGTTCCTCCTCCAACTCCTCCTCCAGCTCCTACTCAGGTTGAAAAGCCCATTGACAAATCAGTACTAAAAGCTATTGATGCTTTGTATGATACTCCTCAGGATTCTGATGATGAGGATGATGTTGAAGAGGACTCAGATGATGAGCCTAAGAAAAAGAAAGTATCTAAGAAGAGGAAAGCTCCTCCACCCCCTACCCTAAAACCAAACCCGCAAATGACATTCCATAATATATACTCCAGAAGATCACACCCTATAAGGGCATGGCAGCATGGATGTGGTTGTCTAAGAACCAGCAGAAAGAAAAGAATAAAAGCAGGAGATACTCATCTCCTCCTCAGAGATTCAGAAAGGATCCTCCTCCTCCTCCACTTGTTATTGGTGCTTCAAGTTATTCAACTCAGAGGACTACCCAGTTTCAAACCTATCAGAGGCATCAGGGTAGGTCCTCCTCTTCTTCAGGAAGCAGCCAGCAGAAGCAATATTCATCTGGCAGACAACAACAACAACAGCAATATCATCAACAACAACAACCTCAACTTCAACAGCAGCAAATTATAGAACATCAGAAAGCTGAAATCTCAAAGAGACCTGCCTCCCCTCATTTACCATTTAAAGATCCAGAGACAGCTACAATTGCAAGGATGGCCAGGTTCTAGGAACTGGTTGGCCTATCCATGATTAATAAAGCAAAAGCTGAAGGAAAGGATCCCTCTAAATATTCAACCATGTCCAAATACAGGAAGGAAGAGCTTAACAGGTTTGCTAAGGCTAACAAATTTTTTAATGTTGATGATTATATAAAATTGCATCATGAAGCTGTAGTGCCAAGGGCTACCTCCCTAAATATCATTGGAGCTGCTGACATGACAATGACAAAACCTCAAGCAGCTGATCCTAACAGGGAAATTAAGTTTACTCGACCAAGTGACATAGCTATGGAGGATAAGCCAAAGGAGCCCAAGAAGAAGAAATGAACATTTTGAATTATTCTTAATCTCTTTATTATTTTAAAAAAATGCTTGTATATAGTCTTGATACAAAGCTCTCTGTATATATATATCTGCTGCATATATTAAAATTTCCTGCCAGATACATTTTTCTTGCTTTGTTATTAATGTTAGTCTGTAATTAGTGACCTTACCCAAATAGGGGGGATTGTTGAATGCCTAATTGGATTTGGGTTATGTTCACTAAACTAGGATATTTGACCCAACATGTATATCTAGGGTCATGTATGAGTCCCAGAGTATAGGCCATGTCCTTAGAGTCAACACTACATGGACCAGCCATCAACAGTCTACAAAAGACTCAAGTCTTGGAGAAATTTCAAAGACTCAGAAATTAAGTTCGACGTTCGTCGAACTCAGGTCGACGACAGTCGTGCTCAGCTCGACGAACTCAGAGAAAAATTCTCTGAGCTGAGCTCCACGAACTTGGTTCTCAGGTCAATGATTTATGGACACCATATTTCAACATTTCAATTCCAAAATCTCTCTAAACTCCAGTCAACGAACTTAGTTCTCAAGTCGACGATCTCTAGGTATTCTACTTCAACATCTTATTCAAGAAACATCGAAGTATTCTAAGTCCAGGATCACACTCCAGTCAACGAACTCACCTTCTCAGCTCGACAAACTTAGACCACAATCTTGGCAAGATTTATCAAGTAGCAGTTAGAAGCTCTCAGCTCGACGAAACTAGTTCTCAGGTCGACGAACCCAGTTCTAAGGTCGACAATTTCTGGATCATCAACTTCAACATTTTTAAGACCAGAAACACTTAAATGTTCTATGTCCAGAATCATACTTCAGTCGACGAATTCATGTTCTCTATTCCACGAACTTAGACTACAATCCTGATAAGTTTTATCAAGAAGCAGTTAGCAGTTCTCAGCTCGACGAAACTAGTTCTCAGGACGACGAACCTAGTTCTTAGGTCGACGATATCTAGACACTCTACTTTAGCATTCTAAAAGTTCAAGAAACATTTCTCTGAACACTAGTCGACGAAGTCAGAATCTCAGCTCGACGATCTTGATGCACAGAATTGGCTAGGTTCCAGAGAAAGTAGTTATCTTCTCTAAGGTCGACGATCTTGGATCTCAGCTCGACGAACAAAGATTATCTAGTCGACGAATATATATTCTAAGCTCGACGACCTCTGGACCCAGCTCGACGAATTCTGTTATCTGTTCGACGATTTCTGTGTAGATCCAAACTTGGACTTTCCCTCCCTCTATCCCTTAGTTTATTGTGATAATTCCTTAGTAATCAATGTTCAACATTCTCTGAATATTACCGTTAGACGTAACATTGATTATGGTCTTCATCAGGATTATTACTTGCCGCTTTTCAATGGGACAATTGGGGAAATCAATCAATGCAAATATTCTCCAGGTCGTCAGCATTGAATGAAGGAAGAAATTCAAAATTCAGAAGGAAGACTACACAGAAATATAAAAAGGATTTTTCTTTTTCTTCCTTCACAAGCAAGAACACAATAGACAACAAATCGTCTGAACTCGGAGAACAAAATACACAGGGCAATAACACAGCAAAATCAGAAGCCCTAGACCAGAGAAAGAACAACAAGCTGAAGAAGAAGAACAAGAACATCAATCAAAAATCAAGAGTCTTCTTGCTTCTTCATCTCAGGATTCTTCAGAGGACAACAAATATTCTATCTATCAAAGAAGCTCCTGGATACCTGCGTGTCAAAGCTCCATCCTTCCTGAACAAATCTATTTCTCAGGGGGATCTTTGTCAAAATCATGATCCACTAAAGTCTTCTAAGTTGTATTTGAGAAAGAGAAGACATAATCGCTCTCTCATCCCCCACTGTATAAAGGGTTCTTAACTCCCTTCAAAAGTTATTCCTGGTTGCAAGTCTCCTGATCAAAATACTTGAGAATTGGTTTTTGAGCACCTGATCAAAAGCTCATTGGTGGCAGTCATCTGATCAAAAACCTGAGTGGATTCCTACCAGAGTGGTAGAAGAGTGGATGTACCCAGGTTGGGGAACCACTATAAAATTCTTGTATTGTCTGGTTGCACGTTTTCTTTTGTTCTTGTTGTAGCTGTGTAGCTTAGGTTTGCTGTGTTTGTGATATCTGGTTTTGTTGTGCATATATTAGTGCTAGATTAATTTATCTTAGGTATATTTTTATTTACAGCAAAAAGTTTTTTAAGTTTTCAAGATACTCTATTCACCCCCCTCTAGAGTATTTCAGATCTAACACTTACTTTCAGAGGTGGAGGAGAGGGTTCTCACAAAGAGGAGGAGGAGGAGGAGGTGGTGGTGGAGGCCGAGAAATAGAAGGGAGAAGAGATGGCCGGCGGCCAAGAGGAGGGGAGAAGAAGGAGGGCCGAAATTTATAAGAGGAGGAAGAGAGAGAATAAGGGGGGAACCAAATTTAAGTTTTCAATTTTCTTTTCATTCATCATCCTCTAATTTCTTCATAAGCATGGATATATATAGCCTACACCACTCAATCTCCTTCATTAAAATTCAAATGACATATGATGGTTATAGGCACCCATCTTACATATGGAAAGAAATAATTTAAAACAATACATGATGGTTATAAGCACCCATCAAAATACATGAAAAAAAAATAAAATAATGAAAAGCTTGGAAATAAAAAATGCATATATTAAAATTCCATAAAATAAAAATTGCTAAAATTAATAATTGATAAAAATATATAATTATAATTATGTAATTTATAATTATATAATTTATTTATTGGTGGCTGCGGACGTCCAACAAAATATGTAACGGCGGCGGCATTGGCGAAGAAATGTCGTGGTAGACAACCATCTTCGAGCTTGTGTCAACGAACATCCCAATCCACGAACACTCTATGACGTGCATACACGGCAGCGTCTGCATCATCCCCATCAGTATATGTTGAACAACCACCAGGTTTTACCTCTTCAACTCATCCCTCTTATGTTTTTAAAGCTTCAAAAAGCTCTTTATGTTCAAAATCAAGCTCCAAGAGCTTGGTATGAGACCTTTGCTAGCTTTCTTTTATAGCTTAAGTTCATTAGAGGCATTGTAGATAGGACTTTATTTATTAGACATCGTAAGTCAAAACTTTTGCTAGTCCAAATATATGTAGATGATATAATATTTGGCTCTACTGATTCCAAACTTTGCAACAGGTTTTCTGACCTGATGCATTCAAAGTTTGAAATGAGTAGCATGGGTGAACTATCCTACTTCCTTAGTTTTCAAGTAATTGCAAACCCCTGATGGTATCTTCATATCCCAGTCTAAATATGTTAAAGAGCTACTTAAAAGATTTGGGATGACAGGTGCTTCAGCCAAGAAAACAACCATGCAACCTAATACTGTAGTTGATGTTGATGAACAGGGCAAACTAGTTGATCTGAAAACATATAGGGCTATTGTTGGGTCCTTATTGTATCTTACAGCTAGTTGGCTAGACTTATGTTTGCTACTTATATTTGTGTTAGATTTCAAGTCAACCCTAAAGAATCACACTTTATTTTATTAAAAAGGATTTTAAGATATATAAAGGGTTATCCAAATCTAGGACTCTAGTATTCTACTGAGTCAGAATTTGAATTATCTAGATTCTCAGATGCTGACTTTACTGGATGTGGAATTGTCAGGAAAAGCACATCAGGAACTTGTCAGTTTCTTGGTGATAGGCTTGTGTCCTGGTTTTGCAAAAAAACAAACTTCTGTTTCCACATCAACTGCTGAAGCTGAATACATAGCAGCAGGTAGTTGCTGTAAACAAATTTTGTGCATTCAAAATCAACTCCTGGATTATGCTTTCAACTTAAATAATTCAACTCTCTTTTGTGATGATACCAATGCAATTTCCATTGCACAAAATCCAGTGCATCATAGTAGGACAAAGCATATGGAGATTAGACATCATTTCATTAGAGATTGTGTGGACAAAAATAAAATTAAACTTGTCTTTATATTTACTGATTTATAAAGACCATACATTTTCACCAAATCAATAGATGAAAAAGAAACATCTGTTCTTCCTAAATCAGCAAGGTATGTTTAATGGAGAAGCTTTAATTTGATTTCTGTCTGTTGTCAACGAATTGTTCATTTTTCGTCGAATAGAGATCGACGAACTATGAACTCTTCATGGAGTTTATGTCGAACGGAGATCAGCAAACCTTCCTTTGCGAAGTTTTCGTCGAATGGAGATCGACGAATTTATTTCAGAAATTTTTTTCGTCGAACGGAGATCGAGGAAGTTTGTTTCAAAAAATTTTTCGTCGAACGGAGAATGACAAATTGTTTTCCCCATTTTCAAACCTAGATCAATGCTTTTATTTCTTTATGAGATTTTTCGTCAAAATCAGTTCGAAGTTTTTATTTTTTGTCGGACGGAGTTCATCTTTTCAACTTCTAAAAACTTATAATTAGGTTTTCATCGAACTCCATCCCGTGCTTTCCAGTTCTTTTGCACTTGATCTCTTGTTTTTGCAGGCAATGGTGATTTTGAGGGCGACACTTTTCAGAATGAAATTTGATGCCAGCTTCGACATAGATATGGATTCTTTCAGCCATTATGATCAAGTTTTCAAGAACATCTTATAGTTGTTTGAGGCTCAATAGTTAAGGAAATTCATGACAATAAGGATTAAACTTCCGGTGCAGGAGATAAAGGAATGGGTATTCTCATTATCCTCTCCAGATTCCATAACTCTCATTGGCTTCATATCTGGACAACAGGTTCCTCTTACACCTATTATTTTAACTGAAGTTTTTGGATTTATTAATGGGAAGATGATATAGAACTGTCCAGTGCTGAATTTGATGATATGCTAGTTAAAATGGGTCACTCCCATGGAAACCCTAACAAAATGCTGAAAAAGAACTTGTATGTTGAAAACAAGTTATTAGCAGATGTTGTTGGAAAAGTACTTTTGGGCAAGCACTCTGCCCATGACTACATAACCATGCACAAATTTCTTATGATGAGTGCTGTTGGGTACATTGGAAAATGTGTACCAGATTTGAAGAAGCCTCACCCTACTCAATGATATACATCAAGGTGTATTTAATGTGTTTTGAGTTTATATGTGCAGGTTAAGTAATTGCAGGAAATGCAGAAAAATTTCTAAGTCCATGTGTCGACACTTCTGAAGGCTTGTGTCGACACTAGAGAAAAGCTGTGTCGACAATTGGAGTTAATTGTATCGACACTTAGAAAGGCTGAGTCGACACCAGAATCAACTGTGTCGACACCAAGAGGCTATGTCGACACACAGAGAAGCAAAGTCGACATCAACTGTGTCGATACCAAAAGGCAGTGTCGACACACTGGAATACTTAGTCGACATAAAATATGTCGACACACAGAGGCAGTGTCGACACACAGAAGATCTTGTCGACATCAAATGTGTCGACATACAGGACTTGTGTCGACACTCAGCAAAGCTTCAACAAAGTTAAAGTAAAGAAGTACTTGTGTCGACACAAAGGAGATATGTCAAAACACAGCAAGTTTCAACAAAGTTAAAGAAAAGAAGGCTTGTGTCGACACACAGAATCAGTGTCGACACATTCTAAAGAAGCAGTGTCAAGAAGCTGTTACAACAACAAAAGGAGTTATGTCGACACCACCAAGGCATGTGTCGACACTTAGTCCACTTGTGTAGACACTTAGTCTACTTGTGTCGACACATAATGAAGTTCAGTCTCGACACTTTCAGACAGAGACAGTATTTTCAAGAAGTGACTGGATGACTTGACAGTTGCCATTTCTAACCGGTCAACTACTACTATCAGAGTTGTCAGAAGGTTGTTAGAAACCGGTTCAGCCGGTTACCATGGAGGAAGACTATATAAAGGCTTTCTCCTTAAACAGAAGAAAGTAATTACAATTAAGATTGAAGAATCTACACAGATATCTATCAACACAAAAAGAAGAAGACCTTCGACAGAAAATCTAAGAAGTTGGAGAGAGAGAGAGAGCTCCATCTAAGAAGTGCAGTTGCTGAACCAGGCTGACAAGAAAGATTCAGATTGAGATCTGAATCTCAAGTCAGAAGCTGATTGAAGATCAAACTTCTCAAGAGTTCAACCCTACTGTGTTCAGATTCAAGAAGCTTTGAAGAAAGCTAAGAGAGGTTGATCTCTGCCATCAAGTTCTTCCAAGAACTCATCAAGAAGCCATCCATCCCTTCTCTCTCTATAAGGGTGGTGGTTATTTACTTTGTTAAATCAATTTTTTGTAGAATCTTTATAGATCTGAGATTGTAAGCCTGTTTTATAAAGGCTGAGTGTAGGAGAGTAAATTCTCTGAGTGGTAGGCCTTGTTGAAGGCTGAGGTAGGGTTGTGAGCCTGAGTTGTAGGAGATTGTGATCTCTGAGTGTAGGCATTGTTGAAGGCTGAGGTAGGGCAATTTTCCTGAGTTGTAGAAGCTTTGTTTGGGGTTCTGAGTTGTAAGATCTGAGGATCTGAGGTGAAGTGCAGAAGTTTGGCCGAATCTAGTACACTGCTAGATAGGCGAAGGGGGAAAGTGGATGTACCCAAACCATGGGGAACCACTATAAAAATTGTGTGCACTCTGTGATTGATTGTTACTGTGATTGCTGTGCCGTGTTAGCAGTAGAATATGCAGTTTATTATTAGTTAACTGAACAACTTTTCTACCTTAAAAGAAAAACAGGAATTACACCTATTCACCCCCCCCCCCCCTCTAGGTGGTTAGGAACTAATTCTTTCAAGTAGTATCAAAGGGAGGTTCCTCAAAGAAGGACTTAACAGTCAGAGTGAGATCCATAAGGCAGATTCAAGAATCAAGAAAATGGGTTCAGGAGAAAATCATAAGGAACTAGGTTCAATGAATCTACCCTTATGCAGAAAGGAGATATTTGGCATCTGGAAAGAAAGGGTCAGGCTGTTTATGGAGGCTTCTGATCCAAGGATCTATATTACAGTCAAGGAAGGTCCTTATATCCCAATGAAGATTTCAATTCTGGATGCAAACCAAAGAATTCCCAAGGATTATTCTGACATGACCAAGGATGAGATCATCTTGGCAACTATGGATAAGAGAACCCAGAATATCATAATTAGTGTCATACATGATGCAACCTTTCAAAATTTGATTCACTGCAAGACCTCTAAGGAAATATGGGATACTTTAATAGTCTACATGGAGGGTTCCGAAGAAGTAAGACAAGATAGAAAACCTATGCTGAACCAGGAATATGAAAGTTTCAGACAAGGAAAGTCTGACTGTATAACTGAGTGCTATAAAAAGTTCTATATGATTGTAAATGAGCTGATGTCATATGGTAGAATATTCAGTACATATGAACTGAATGATAAATTCCTAAGATCCTTGACAAAGGATTGGAACACTAAGATTTGTGACATTAGGGAAGTGGCCAAACTTGCAGATATCTCTCCACCAACCTTGTTTGGAAAACTACTGTCATATGAGATGCAGCTAATGACAAGGAAAGAGGAAGAGAAAAGTGCAAAAGGTGAGCATAAAGAAAAGTCTGTGGCCTTCAAGGTTGAAGCAACTAAGAAAAATAGGAGGATGTCTCCATCACCTCCTAATATTGTTGTTGAAACTGCTTTAGATAATTCAGACAACCAGAATTCAAATAGCATTGACTCAAATGAAGATTTTGCAGCATTTATAAGACAGTTTCAGAGATTCCTAAATAAGAAGCAGTGGAAGTCCTAGCCTTCCACATCTCAGCCTAAGGATGAGTATTATCAAAAGAGGAAGTCATCCAGGAAGGAAAGGAGCAGGTCTAAGCCAAGCAAATCTACAAAATTCAAGATTGTTTGCTAATACTATAATAGGACTAAACATATTGTGGCCGAGTGTCCGGATAAAAGAAAAGAGACTGCAGATAAGAAGAAGAGTGAACACCAAAGCAAGAAGGAGAAATCCTTTGTTGCTAAGAAGGAGAAGACCTTGTCAGACCAATCTACTTCAGAGTCAGAATCTGAAGCTAAGGCCTACATTGGTCTATATGCAGTAGATGAAGAAGAAGAGTTTATCCAGGTGCTAAACTCTATATATGAACAAGAAGACCATCAGTGCAAGGGACTGATGGTTGTGTCAGAAGAAGACAAGTGTCAGGATCAGCCTAGTCCTAGTATGGTACAATTTCTTTCAGATTGCAGTATTGAGTCAGAGTCAGCAACATTTGCATCAAGTGATGTGGATGGGTCTAAGTCTGAAGGTGAAATTCATCAGCTGATAGATGAATATAGAGATCTATTGCAGGCACTTAAGAAGAGCAAAAACCTGGACAAATCTCAGGCTAAGGAGATTACAGATCTTAAGATGGCTGTATTAGATACAGAGAAGTTGCTGGATCAAAAACTGAATGAGATTACCAGATTGAAAAACATAACTGTTATTAAAATGGGCACAATCACATTCAAGAATGATCAGATTAGAAATCTGGAGGTTAGACATCAGAAAGATAAAGAGATTGTGGGTAGTTTTTCTAAGCCAAAATATGTATTACCCTTAATAGATGACTTTGTGTCACAAAAGGGTAAGGCTAGATTAGGGTTTAAGAAAACTGCATGGACTGCTAAGTCCAAATCTAAAGGCAAAGCCCCAACACAAAACAAGAAGCCTGCTGTAGACAATTCAGCTAGGGTTATACCTAAACAAAGGTATAACAAGTTTGAGTGATGCTGTTGTGGCAAGGTAGGCCACTTTGCCTTAGATTATTGGCACAATTCCAGTGTCAAGGAGAGTAGCAATCTGTCTGCTAGAAGATCTACAAGCAGATTTGTCAAATTTCAGACTAACATCAACCAAGGACCCAAAACCTATTTGGGTTCTAAGGTTAAGTAGTCTTTATTGCAGGTGAGTCCAAGTGGTCATGCCCCTTTATGGTACTTGGACAGTGGATGTTCCAGGCACATGAATGGAACAAGGGGGTTGCTGAAGGACTACACACCTATCATGAATGGCCCTAAAGTAACCTTTGGTGGATCAAAAAAAGGAATCATCAAAGGATTTGGTAACATTTCTAATAACCAGATTACTATCTCTCAAGTGGCCTATATGAAGGGTTTGAAACACAACCTAATAAGCATAAGTCAGTTGAGTGATTTAGGATATGACATTTCATTTATTAAGAATGGATGTCATATCAAAAGGTCAAGTGATCAAAAGGCCATATTGACAGGATATAGGAAGAGAAATGTTTACTGTCTTAACTTTGTGTGTGATAACAATGTTTCTCCTATTTATCTTGTAGCTGATGAGAGAGTCTCTCATTGTGTTAAATGGCACAAGAGGCTGACCCATCTTAACTATAATACTATTGGCCAACTCTTTAGTAAAGAGTTAGTGAGGAATGGTCCTCAAGTTAAGTGTATAAAGGATGGGATATGCTCAGCTTGTCAAAAAGGCAAGCAGACTAAATCCACATTTCATAGCCTTGAAAACAAGGATTCAGTGAGGTGTTTATACCTCTTGTATATGGATTTATTTGGTCCTATGCTAGTTCATAGTCTAGGTAGGAAGGTCTACACTTTTGTGGTGGTAGATGACTATACTGGATATTCCTGGGTGTTCTTTCTAAGACAAAAATCTGAAACCCCAAGTGTCTTATATAGTTTTGTTAAACAAATTCAGAATGAGTTGGACAGTACTGTGGTTAAAATCAGAAGTGACCATGGCACTGAATTTCAGTCTGAAAGTATGACAAGACTGTGTGAAGAATTTGGGATTTTTCAAGAATTTTCCTCACCTAGAACACCACAGCAAAATGGTATTGCTGATAGGAAGAATAGAACATTGATAGAGGCTGGTAGAACTCTATTGAGTGACACTTCTCTCCCAGAATATTTCTGTGTTGAGGCAGTAAACACTGCATGTCATGTGATTAATAGGGCTGCTATCACCAAGAGCCACAAAAAGACTCCCTATGAGATTGTGAAGGGCAGAAAACCAAACTTATCTTATTTTAGGATCTTTGGTTGTAAATGTTATATGCTTAACAATGGCAAGTCTTATCTAACTAAGTTTGCTGTCAAATCCCAAGATGAGATCTTTGTTGGGTAAAGCAACAATAGTAAGGCTTATAGAGTCTATAACTTGATTACGCAAGTTGTAGAAGAGTCTGTACATGTAGTCTTTGATGAAACAAGACTGATTAACTGTGAGTTGCCAAGTACTGCTTGCAGTTCTACAGGTATAAATGAGAGAATGGACAAGCTTACCATTACAAAAGATTCTACTGCAAATCACGAAGTGGAAAATGCTGGCTACTGTCCAGGGGGAGTACAAGACTCTCCAGATGCTGAAGAAAACCAAGAGGTGTAGCTTAATAAAGAGCCTGAAGGTGTTCAACCTGATGATAGACTACCTCCAGCTAATAGACACTTAAAGGATCATCCAGCAAATCAGATAATTGGTGATCCAAGACAAGGAGTACAAACAAGGAGCAGGAATCTGAATACAGTTCTATGCTCTAGCTTTCTATCACAAGTAGAACCCAAGAAATTTGAAGAAGCTGTTCTAGACCCACATTGGATTGATGTCATGCAAGAGGAGCTGAATCAGTTCAGAAGATTCAAGGTCTGGAAGTTAGTTCCTAAACCAAAAGACCACAACATCATTGGAATAAAGTGGATCTTTAGGAACAAATTGGATGAGAATGGGATCATTGTGAAGAATAAAGCAAGACTTGTTGCAAAAGGATATAGGCAGGAAGAAGGTATTAACTTTGATCAAACCTTTGCCCCAGTAGCAAGACTGGAAGCAATTAGGATGTTCCTTGCTTATGAAACATATCAAGGTTTCAAGGTATTCCAAATGGATGTAAAATCAGCATTCCTAAATGGAAATTTAAAGGAAGAATTCTATGTTTAGCAGCCCTCGGGTTTTGTTGATCCTCTCAAACCTAATTATGTTTATAGACTTAGAAAAGCTTTGTATGGGTTGAAACAAGCCCCAAGGGCTTGGTATGAAACCCTGTCTAGTTTCTTCATTGAGAAGAAATTCTTAAGGGGGAAAATAGACAAGACTCTATTCCTTAGGGAATCTAAAGGAAAGATTATTCTAGTTCAAATATATGTTGATGACATAATATTTGGGTCTACTGAAAGTAATCTTTGTAGAAAGTTTGTAAAACTAATGCAAGGAAAATTTGAAATGAGCAGTATGGGAGAACTTAAGTTCTTCTTAGGTCTCCAAGTAAGACAGACTGAAGATGGCTTTGTCCATAACTCAGTCCAAGTTCACCCTAGAGTTAATTAAAAAGTATGGTATGGAATCATCCACTACCATGAGAACTCCTATGGGGTCAAGTGTGTCTCTTAGCAAAGATGATGCAGGGAAATCTGTAGATGAAACTTTGTATAGAGGGATAGTTGGCTCCCTTCTATATATGACTGCAAGTAGACCAGATATCATGTATGCTACATGTGTTTGTGCTAGGTACCAATCATGCCCTAAATAATCTCATCTGACTGTAGTGAAAAGCATCTTGAGATATCTTAAGGGCACACTTAATCTAGTCCTTTGGTACCCTAGGAATGGAGAGTTTCTACTGACAGGCTATTCAGATGCAGATTTTGCAAGTTGCAAGGAAGATAGAAAAAGTACTACAGGCACCTGTCAATTTCTAGGTGGAATACTAGTGTCTTGGAGCAGTAAGAAGCAGACTTGTATGGCAATATCCACTGCTGAGTCTGAATATGTGGCAGCAGGAACTTGCTGTGCACAGCTGTTATGGATTCAACACCACCTAGAAGACTATGGTATTCAAGTAAGTAGAACACCTTTGCTTTATGATTCTACAAGTGCAATTTCTATAGCTAATAATCCTGTCTCACATAGTAGGACTAAGCATATAGAAATTAGATACCATTTTCTTAGAGAATATGTAGAGAAAGAGGACATTTCACTAAATTTGTTAAAACTGATTATCAAATTGCTGATATGTTTACTAAGGCTCTAGATGAAATTAAATTCAATAAGTTTAAAATTGAATTAGGAATGTTGAACTTAGAATAGTTTAATAAAATTGGCTAAGTAAAATGGTATCGACACAAGGAGTTGTCCGTGTCGACACTTAGAAGTGGTGTCGACATTCCAGAGAAATGATGTCGACAAATCTAGAAAGTCAGTGTCGACACTTCAGAGAAGTAGTGTCGACACATCCAGAGTAGGTGTCGACACATCCAGAAGTGGTGCCGACACTTAGGTTCAACACAAATTTCGTCGAGTGGAGTATCGACTAATTGTCGAGCACAGATGTATAAGTGTCGACACATAAGTTCTGTCAACTATATTGGTTTCGACACATAGCAGTCAACACCGTTGTCGAGACTTAAGTAGTCAGTGTCGACACTTTTCAACAGTGTCGACACATTTAGAGGAATTTGACGTGCCTTTTCACCTTCATTTTTAGAAAGGTATAAATTGGTCCACAACATTGTCTGTCGACACGCTATCCATAGTTTCGAGAACAAACCTTTGTGTCGACAACTCTCACATCTAAATTCAAGATTTCTCTAAACCCTAATGGCGCCCAAGCTTGAAGAGAATGTTAATGAAGGATATGAGCTAGTACACAATGCATTTGACCATGCAGAACCAGAAATTAAGAATGTTGTAACCCTAACTACTGAGAATGGGTTGGAGTTTTTAGTCTCTGAACCAACAAAGATTTGGAAGAAGGAAATCCTAGAATTCTATGTTGCTGCAACATTAGATTCGACTGGATTAAAGATCAAATCAAAATTTCAGGGAGCTAAAGTCAAACTTACTTTGAAAAGCTTGAGAAAAACTCTTCAACTACCAAGAACTTAAGAAGAGGAAGATGTACCTGCTTCTAAGCTAAGGGAAGCACTTCAATGTTATGGACTGCATTCCACCATGAATATTGCTCAGTATTTAACAGGAAAGGCATGAATATGCAAGGATAGTTCTTGTCTAAAGTGGTAGGAAAGGTGTTTCTGTGCAATCCAGGGGGCATGATAGGATATCAGCTTATATGTTCAGCTTAATGACCAGGATCATCTTCAAACTAAACACTGATTGCTCAGCAGTTATTTTTGAGAAGATTAAAGAAAGCATTAAGAAGCCCAATCTGGGTAGAATTATGAGTCTGTACTTAGCTGGAACTATTCTAGAAGTAATGGAACAAGTAGCTGGTTCTAAAATTAACCACATGAGGAAGATGGACATTAGGATTATCTCAAGATGGGATAGGGTATTAACTAAGGACATGCCTGAGAGGAAAGGCATGAGGTTCCTGAGAAATCTACAGCCCAAGAGATTCCTGCATAAGACCCTGCAGATGGAGCATAAGTGCAGGGGGAGCCTCATATTAAGGAAGAGACAACCCACCTGGAGAGTGATATGGCTACACAAACAATTCTTGAGGTAATTCAAGAGGTGAATCAATCAATTCTTATTGATAAAGATGAGACACTACCTAATTTTTTGATTGATGTTGACCAGCCAACACAACTACACAGTCAACCACAAGATGTTGTCATGGAAGATACATCTACTGCTGATAATGATCCTGAGTTTGTAGTACCTCAAGATTCTACTCAACAATAGTTTACCTTAGAGGAGTTGTTTCCTGATTTAGTGCAAGCTAATATTGAGGGGGAGCATGCTGGTTTTGAGGGGGAGAAAACTGCTCTTGAGGAGGACCAAGCTAACCTTGAGGGGGAGCATGTAAGGTCTCAGGGAGAGACTGCAAGGAATGATAAGGTGCAAACCAAAACTGAGGAGGAGCAAAGGACTCAGGGGGAGCTACCAAGGACTGAGAAGGAATAGCCTCCAAGTCCTAAGTAAATGGTTGACATAGCTAGTACCTCAGATTCAGAGGATGCAGCTGAGGTTCAGGCCAAGAAAAGAAAGCTCATGGTCTTTAAAAGAAGGAGTCAAAGCTACAAGAAGACACTACAAACAGTTGCTCCACAGCCTGCCCCAACATTTGATTATAATTCTTTGTTAGTATCCATGCAAGTGAAGTTGGATGAGCAAAGGATTGCCATGGAGAAGTATATGGATGAGACACATAAAGATCTACAACTCTCCTTGGCAACAGATATAAAATCAATAAGATTTGAGGTGAATCAAAATAAGAAGGAAATGACAGATTGTTTCCACAAAGGAGGTAATGCAGTGGTTTTCCTAGCTACCCATCAAGAAAAGATAAAGACACAAGTTGATGACATAGCCCTTAAGCAAGGCTATGTATTAGAAAATCAACTGAGAATGAATGATAATCTGACTGCATCCCATAATGCAATTGTTACAGAATTGAAAAATGTTGCAACAACCCAGCCTGCTGATAAGACTAAAGCCAAGCCAGAGTTTGATAAGGAGAAGTTTGATAAGGACTTCCAGGAAGGCATAATTGCTGTCAAAACAGCTATTGAACTATCTCAAAATACCATTTCTGGATTGCTGCTAAAGTTAAAGGGATTTTATAAGGATGGTGTTAATTTTCTAGATGAACAAATAAGATTTCAAAAGGATGACCTTAGAGATCATGTTGCCAGAGAAGTCATAAAGGGGGAGAGAGTATTAGTCAAAGCTGGATCTGACCATGCTAAATTGATTTCCAATAGCATCAAAGCCACACTTGGATATCCACCCCTTTGTGATAGTGACAATGTGGCTGAATATGGAGTGCACCCTGCTATTTTTGGAGGTGAGCAAGCTGAAGTTGCGTAAGTAATCTATCCTCCAGCAGATTTTGAGATGATTCATCAAGAAGTACAATCTATGTACAGCCCTCCTGTGGGTAATAAAAATATTATTCTTGAGAAAGTAGATAAGCCTGTACCAGAGACAGTATTGAAAGAGCAAGAAACTCTTTTTTCCAAGAAGAGATTCAGAGAACAGGCAGAGTTAAAGCCAGATTTTGCGCAGTGGAGTCCTACTTCTAGAAATATTATACTAACTGCTTGGAAAGCTACAAAGGACAATACCCTAGAGAGGGGCAAATGGTACTCTGAACAAGAATAGAGAAAACATGAAGCCAGTCAAGAAGCTATTGTACAGTATATAAGGAAGGAAAAACTATGGAAGCTACCTCCTAATGCACAGGAGCCTAGCAAATATTTCCCAAAGCCTTACATTATTTTGAAAGACAAAAGATAAGGCTGAAGAGCTGAAAAAGAAAGATCTAAAGGGCAAGATGCCTGCTGATGACTCTGATGTTCCTGCGCAAGCCAAGATTCAATCAGGCAAGGGCATTGTCATGAAGGAGCCAGAGCAACCTTAGATTAGATTTACTAGATTTTATCATATTGTAAATTTAGTGCTTAAAATCTATGTAAACTTCTATTAAAAAAACTTTTGTAGTTGAAGAAAAACATGATTAAAGCTTATTCTGTGTTAGCATTATTATTATTCTGTGTTGATTTGTTTTATATGTTATGTTTAAGAAATTACCTTGTCATATAATGTTGTTATACATTATATTGTGTATTTGTTATGTATGGTGTATATACATTGGAAAATGTGTACCAGATTTGAAGAAGCCTCACCCTACTCAATGGTATACATCAAGGTGTATTTGATGTGTTTTGAGTTTATATGTGCAGGTTAAGTAATTGCAGGAAATGCAGAAAAATTTCTAAGTCCATGTGTCGACACCTAGAGAAGCAGTGTCGACACTTATGAAGGCTTGTGTCGATACTGGAGAAAAGCTGTGTCGACACTTGGAGTTAATTGTGTCGACACTTGGAAAGGCTGAGTCGACACCAGAATCAACTGTGTCGACACCAAGAGGCTGTGTCAACACACAGAGAAGCAAAGTCGACATCAACTGTGTCGACACCAAAAGGCAGTGTCGACACACAGGAATACTTAGTCGACATCAAATGTGTCGACACACAGAGGCAGTGTCGACACACAGAAGATCTTGTCGACATCAAATGTGTCGACACACAGGACTTGTGTCGACACTCAGCAAAGTTTCAACAAAGTTAAAGTAAAGAAGTACTTGTGTCAACGCAAAGGAGATGTGTGGACATACAGCAAGTTTCAACAAAGTTAAAGAAAAGAAGGCTTGTGTCGACACACAGAATCAGTGTCGACATATTCTAAAGAAGCAGTGTCGAGAAGCTGTTACAACAACAAAAGGAGTTGTGTCGACACCAACAAGGCATGTGTCGACACTTAGTCCACTTGTGTCGACACTTAGTCTACTTGTGTCGATACATAATGAAGTTCAGTCTCGACACTTTCAGACAGAGATATTATTTTCAAGAAGTGACTGGATGACTTGACAGCTGCCATTTCTAACTGGTCAACTACTACTGTCAGAGCTGTCAGAAGGTTGTTAGAAATCGGTTCAGCCGGTTACCATGGAGGAAGACTATAAAAAGGCTTTCTCCTTCAACAGAAGAAAGTAATTACAATTAAGATTGAAGAATCTACACAGATATCTATCAACACAAAAAGAAGAAGACCTTCGACAGAAGATCTAAGAAGTTGGAGAGGGAGAGAGCTCCATCTAAGAAGTGCAGTTGCTGAACCAGGCTGCCAAGAAAGATTCAGATTGAGATCTAAATCTCAAGTCAGAAGATGATTGAAGATCAAACTTCTCAAGAGTTCAACCCTACTGAGTTCAGATTCAAGAAGCTTTGAAGAAAGCTAAGAGAGGTTGATCTCTGCCATCAAGTTCGTCCAAGAACTCATCAAGAAGCCATCCATCCCTTCTCTCTCTGTCAGGGTGGTGGTTATTTACTTTGTTAAATCAAATTTTTGTAGGATCTTTATAGATCTGAGATTGTAAGCCTATTTTATAAAGGTTGAGTGTAGGAGAGTAAATTCTCTGAGTGGTAGGCCTTGTTGAATGCTGAGGTAGGGCTGTGAGCCTGAGTTGTAGGAGATTGTGATCTCTGCGTGTAGGTCTTGTTGAAGGCTGAGGTAGGGCAGTTTGCCTGAGCTGTAGGAGCCTTGTTTGGGGTTCTGAGTTGTAAGATCTGAGGATCTGAGGTGAAGTGCAGAAGTTCGGCTGAATCTAGTACACTGCTAGATAGGCGAAGGGGGAAGTGGATATACCCAGATCTTGGGGAACCACTATAAAAACTGTGTGCACTCTGTGATTGATTGTTACTGTGATTGCTGTGTTGTGTTAGCAGTATAATTTGCATTTTATTATTAGTTAACTGAACAGCTTTTCTGCCTTAAAAGAAAAACAGGAATTACACCTATTCATCCCCCCTCTAGGTGGTTAGGCACTAATTCTTTCAAGTGCCCTGGTAAATAAAAAAATCAGTGAACTAGGGAGTTTTACTGCTTGATTCTATCAAGAAGATGGTAAATATGAAGGATGTTGGGTATTGGAGAATACTTGGAATTTTCCTGCAGGCCAAATGCCCAGAATTATTGGTCTCCCAGACCATATTTATAAATGCTTCCAAGAGGCTCACATTAGCCCTCTTTGGAATATGGGAGAGGGTTATCACCAAGCCCTCAAGGGCCTCCGCCTCCAGAACTTCTAAGGATACAAGGACTGATACAGTCACTCCTCCAAACCCAATAGAAGCTCCTGCTCCTCACATTCACTCTCCTCCTCCATCTCCACATCATTCTCTATTTCCTTCATCAACTGCACGTGTTGATGTTTCTCCACTTCAACAATCATCCACTGTTATTACAGACACACCTTCTACTCCCATCCCTCCTGCCTCCCCATCCAGACCATCATCTCCTCCACACTTACCAATCCACATTTCTGAGGATACACCATATCCACCTCCTCAATCGCCTCTACCATCACATATTGATGACATACTATCCACTTCTCTTCATACAGAACCACTACTATCATCTCCATCTCCGCAACACACTCCCCAACATTCCCCTGTTCAAGAAGTCACTATTCCTATTGTCACTCCATCTGACATTCTGACACCCACCATTCCACAGGCATTCACCATCTGTCCAACCTGCTCTATGCCATCCTCTTCTACTGTCAATCTACCTTCCACATCTGCTAATCCAAATGACTATATGTATGTTGATTTCTCTTCAATTTCTGCTAACATTCTTGACTTCATTACCCCCACACTCAAGAAACTCATAGCTAAAGTCATTGCCCCACTTACTGCTTCCATCAATACGCATTCTTCATAGCTAGCTTCCTGCTCCACTGTCCTATCTTCTAGGGGCCTGGGTTCAGGTATCTCTAAACCCAAGCAGGGGGAGATGTCCTATATAGAAGCTCCAGCCGTTAATGAAGAATCTCCAGCAATAACAGCAATTCCAACAGCAGCAACAGTTAAAATTTTGCATGATACTGAAATGGTTTGTATAGTAGAAGAGACAGCAGTAGAAATCAACACAGTTGGTGATTTTATCTTTAATCTCACAGTTGATATTCCTTCATTACTTCATTCTTTTGATACAGTTTATAGCAACACTTTACCAGTTTTTGATAATTATTCTAAAACTATAGTTTGTTATACTGCCCCAATAAGTCCTGTAGATTTGGAACAACTAAGGACAAGTTTTAAAGTTATTGGGAATATTACAGAACAAGTAACTGATATAAAGCCAAGGGATTTCTTACCTCCAACGTTTGGTTGGGCTGAATCCTCCATGCCCAATCTTGATGAATTTATGCTTGAAGACAAAGATACAGTAGATACTAATGTACAGGCTAATACATAAGATATAGTTGTACAACCACAGGCTGAAATAATACATGCAGATATACAGCCATAGGCTGCACCAGCAATTTCTGCTGAAATGCTAAAGAAAATTGATTCTCTCTATGATCTGCTTGCTGAAGAATTTGATGATAATGAAGAGTCATATTACTCAGAAGATTCTGGGTCTAAGAAGAGAAAGTTCAAGACAAAGGTTCCCTCCAGGGCTTCTCCTAAACCTTCTCCTACAGCAGATACCCCTTATTACATTCTGCACAATATTACTCTTACTCGAGACTCCCATCAATGGATGAGGTATTTAAAGAATGAGATGAAAACTAGAAAGAAGAGTAGGAGATACTCTCCACCCCTACAATTTAGGAGAGGTCCTCCTCCTGCAGCAGGATCAGCATGAATTGTTTCACAATATCGAAGGTCTACAACTTCTTATCATTCCAGACCATCTCAAAGCAGCAGCAGACAGCAGCACAGATCCCAATGCAGCAAACAACAACAAAGAAATCAAAGCAGCGAACAACAGACATTTGAAGGTAATCAGCAAGATGAATCCAGCCAAGAAAGGAAACTATATCCAGTCTATGATCCAGAAATGGATCTTAATTTTAGAATGGCCAGATTCAAAAAATTATAGCTCTTTCACAGATATGGAAAGCCAGGGGAGAAGGAAAGGACTTTCTCAATTTTCAACAATGTCTTCTTGCAGGAAGAAAGAATTAGAAACGTATGAAAAGAAAAATCTTTTTAATGTTGATACTTATATGAGTGTCCATTTAGAGGCAGTAGTGCCTAGAGCTACATCAATGAAGATTCTTGGTGCTGAAGAAATGAAAATGACTTAAAGAGAAGCAGAGGACACCAAAAGAATAATGGTTTTCTCAAAACCTGCTTTAAACCCTTCTTCAGATGCTCCAATGAAAAATTTATAATTTTCTACTTATGCATTTTGAACTTTATTATTGCTATACGTATATTCAAAAGACACAATTGTTTATATCTGCTAAAGTTCTATAATTCTGTAAGATAATTTTCATGTTGTGTGATTTTCTTTATTTTTATTTTTATAGCGACCTCACCAAAATAGGGGAGATTGTTGGAACCCTATTTGTGATTTAGGCTAGGTTCACTATTAGGATTGATTAGAATGACCCAACATGAATAATCTAGGTTCATAAGTTATTTCCAGGGTCAAGGCCAGTCATATGATGTTATATTGTTGGAACCCACCTTTAGAAGACTTTAAAGAGAGATGACTTTAGAGGAAAAGCATATAAAAAGAATGCAGGAAAGGCACTCGACGATACTTGAACTCAGCTCGACGATCGTCGATCTCAGATCGATGAACTCAGAGTTCCTTCTCTGAGTTGACTCGACGAAAGTCTAGCTGAGATCGACGAACTGTGATCTCATATCAGAAGTTAAGATCGATGAAAGTCTAGCTTAGATCGACGAACTGTGATCTCATATCAGAAGTTAAGATCGATGAAAGTCTAGCTTAGATCGACGAACTGTGATCTCATATCAGAAGTTCAACTCGACGAAATACTATCTCAGTTCGACGAACTTGGAGCTCAGGTCGACAAAATCCTTGCTCAGATCGAATAACACTTTTCAGGTTCTATTCGACTAATATTCTCTGTAGTTTCTCAGTTCTACTATGTCAGTTTGATTTCAAGTTATATTATATTAAGACAGTAATACTCTTATAATTAATGCTCAATATTCTCAAGAATATAGCCATTACCTGGCAGCATTAATTTTGGATTTCACAGAGTTATTACTCTACCATATTTACTGGGACAGTTAGAGAAATACATTCAAGACAAAAATTAGTCGTTCAAACTCCTAGAAATTATGCAGAGGATTTCAAGGAAGGAATTTAAATTTCAAATGGGTTTGAATCTGCAATCAATATATAAAGTGAATTTTCAGAATATTGTCAGTAATTAAAATTTGAATCTGAAGAAAGGGAAAATCAGAAATCAGAGAACAAGAGACAGACAAAATCATCTTGTTCTTCACCTTCTATTACAAGCTTTTCTTTTAGCAATAGATCTTCAATCTGAGACAAAAGTTTACATCTCTCAGAAACATTTTCTAGAAGAAGAAGTTTTCAACTTTCAAGGCCTACACCCTGAAGCAAAGAATACACTCTTGATCAGATCCATACAACTCAGGGGGAGCTTTGATATCATCAACAAATCCACTAGTCTTCTCAGAGATTTGAGACAAAGAAGACAACGTCATTTTTATTTTTTTTCACTGTGTGCAGGGTTATAACTCCCTTCAAAAGTTAAACCTTTTGTTTAACAAGTCACCTGATCAAAAGACTTGTTTTGTTTTTGGGCACCAGATCAAAAGCACAAAGGTTTGCAATATCTCCCTTAGAAAAATAGATATTCTGGTGACAGCGCATCTGATCAAAAACCTGTGGTGATAGGGAAACTGATCAAAAACCTGTGGTGGCAGGGCACCTGAGCAATAACCTGTAGTGGATTCCTACCAGGGTGGTAGAAGAGTGGATGTACCCAGGTTTTTTGGGGAACCACTATAAATTCCTTGTGTCGTCTGGTTGTGCATTTACTTGTTTATTTTCAATGCTGTGATATTTCTGTTTATATATATATATATATATATCTTTATTATATAAAATAATAGGCATATCTTGAGGCCCACCATAGATTAGATCCGGACCGTAGAATCAAACAAACTCACTTTTCTGGCTGTTGGATTGAAGAGAGGAGGTCTACCATTACCCAAATCTCCAAAAAAGTTACTGTTCCCATATCAGGAAATCCCGATAGCCCCTTCCGCAAGCAGCTATTGCTAACTTCTTTGCCGCCAGGGGCTTCGCCGCCGGCGGCCTGCCTGGTGCCCGCCGGCGGGTTTGCCGGTCTCCGGCGAATAAGCCGGGGGTTGTTCGGTGTCGAGTGAGCAGGGATGCCGCCGGAGATGGCCCTATCAGTGTAAGGACCTGCACGTGTGACCCATTCGACGAACGTCGAACGGGTTGGCCCATTCGACGAACGTCGAACGGGTTGGCCTGTTCGACGAACGGTGAACGGGTTGGCCCGTTCGACGAACGTCGAACGGTGAGGGGTGATGACACCGTTTTCAATTTATTTTTTTATTATTTGTTTTAAATAATGAATAAAATTATTTAAAAAATCTAATTTAATAAAAAATCAAATAAATTTTAATAAAAAATCAAATAAATTTTAGTAAAAAATTGTATTGAATTTTAAATTTTTTTATATTTTAAAAAACTACTGTGGTCGAAGCCGGGGGGCGGGCGAAGCCCTCCGGGGGCAGGCGAAGCACGCTTGAACACCAAGCGGGCGAAGCCCTCTTCGTTGCGGGGCAAAGACGAGGGGCGGCCGAAGGACTCCGGGGGCGGGCGAAGCTCGCTTCGATGCCAAGCGGGCGAAGCCCGCAGCGATGCATTGAGAACGGGCAGAGCCCGTTTGAAGATTCTAGTATATATATATATCATCTATTTTGATCCGCTGTAAAAATAAAGTAAAATTTTAAAATTCTCGATCCACCCCCCCCCCCCCCCCTCTAGAGTTAGTTAGATCTATCCCTCACTTTCAAAGATGTTACAATACAACAACTTCGACTGGACATTACCAGAGCTACAAGGTTCCTATGAAATCTTGTAACCATCCGTTGGAAATGTCTTTTCGAGGACTACAACTTTTTTATTAAGCCCAATACCTAGATCCTACAGTATCACACTCGAAAATGGCCTCAAAGTCCGTTGCGCGCATAAAATAGATTTTGCACGCATCTTAAAGGAAAACGTACAACATCGATTCGTCTTCTTCCTTTATCCATTTGATGAAAACCACATACAACACTTCTTCCTAACTTATTCACCCTCAATAGACCATTCCTCTTCACAAAACCATTCCACCATCTTCACAAAAAAGAGAGGAGAGGTTGAAGACAACTAATTTCTAGGACGAGGTCCTAGCATGGTCTCTTCCTAGGATATCTTCATCGCGCACAAGTCTAACTCGTTTGAGTCGACATCTCTCCTACATTATAACTAAAGATCTAGAACCAAGTGATGGTTAGGAAGCTCAACTCATTTCCGACCAAGGATCTCAACACTCTCCTCGGAGTCATCTTTATTCCTCATTAGTATTCTCGAAAGGAAGTTCGGCCTCCAAGAAATCTGACACCGGCGACCTTCTTCGTTTCCATCGGGTTCGGCAAGTAACTACTCGGCAAGAATAATGAAGTGACGGCTAGGGTTTTCCCGTATGTTTCATTTTTATAAGAAGAATTAGGGTTAAATTTCTTGCCACATGTCACCCTAACAACGGACCGCCCATTATTACTTAAAACAAGTATTATTGAAGAGAGAGGTCCAAATGAGTCATTTTGCGCATTTCCCGAAAACTTGATTCAGCCAGTACATATGAACCAACAAACACAGTCTTGTCCAAAAAATGCTCTATGTCAAAATCATCGAGTATCACTCGACGATTCATCAAATGGCGTCGAGACCACTGAAAGCCTATAGAATCCAAAATCATTATCTAAGTTAAATTATCATTCGTCGAGTATCACTCGTCGCTTCGACTAGTGGTGTTGAGTCCACTCAATGCACTCGATGCTCCCTGAAATAGTATTATTCCAAGTCCATTTCTTCCTATGCATTGAGTATCACTAAACGCCTCATCGAATAGTGTTAAGAACACTCAACGCACTCGACACCTTCTAAAACCAGTATAATTATAAGTCCATTTCTTCTTATGCATTGAGTATGACTAAACGCCTCGTCAAATGCCGTTGAGACCACTCAACGGACACGACGCCTACTGAAACTAGTATAATACCAAGTCCATTTCTTCTTATACATTTAGTATCACTCAACGGCTCGTCGAATGGCGTTGATACCTCTCAACGCACTCGACGCCTAATGAAACCAGTATAATTCTAAATCCATTTCTTCTTATGAGTCGAGTATCACTCAACGCACTCGACCCCTGCCAACCAGTCAATGCACTCAATGCTCTTTTTAGTCCAAAACTCTTCTAAGTGAAATTTGCCCCATTACTCGAGTATCACTCGACACCTACTACTAGTGCACCCCAGGTCTGGGTCAACTTTCCTAACTCAAAACACGTGCGAGGGGTCTAGCATGAATCTGGACATTACAGATGTCGTAAAGGAAAGCCGTCATAATATTCAAAATGAAAAATTGTTAAGTCCATTCGTCGTTTGTATACGTGATATCTCCAGAATACTTGACGAATTACATAACCAATCGACGAATTACTCGAGTCCTTTCAACAAAAAAGACTTGGCTGAAAAATGAAACAAAATAAAATTTTTGTTCAGTGTTCACGTGACCTCTCGAGAATACTCGACGAATTCATCAAGTATTCACAAGAGATCAACAAATCACTCAATGAATTTTACATAGCCAAATCAGAACATTCTCTGAGATCTTCAGAGACTTACGAGTAAACTCGATGAAATACACGAGTGCTCACGCGAGGTCTCAAAGAATGACACAAGTCTTCATGTGTGGATGCAACGAATTTTACTTAGGAAAATTCTGATTGTCTTGAACTCAGCTAGCCATTCTTTCTTGAATCTTCCAAAGTACTTGGAGATGTAGTACACCCCAATAGAGAGATTACACATGAGTTTACACTATGTCCTATACAATGTGGAATTACATTACATAGTCCTTTGTTTTATGACCCATTGTATTCTGACATTGGTTTGTACTTAGCAATTAAAGTCCTAAAAGTACATAACGAAAATGCAACATCAAATACAATACCAATTCATCTTAGTTCACAGGGGGACTTCTACAAATCAGGGCTACTATGGATACGATATCCAATAATCTCCCCCTATTTGAAGAAATAAGAACCCTTATACTAAGGTGAATTGCACTGAGAATAATTATAATTAAGCACATTGAAAAAGGTACAGTAAATGCAAGTAGATAGAATTCATCAAAACATTCATATTTATATAATTATGTCTTTTAGGAATTCATATTTTTCACACATTTCACAGACTTAGAAATTGAGTCGCATTAATGCTTCCCCTTGATCATTTCATGCTACATGTCAAAATAAGTATAAGTCTTGGGATAATACTTCAGAGGAGGAGGAGGAGCATCGGGGTTTCCCTTCCATATTTTTTGAAGTGTTGCCTCGTCTTCACATTTGAAACTTTGTGTTTGTCCCATTCCCCTTTGCTATAGTAAGTCCTTGTCTCTTCATTGGTAAGATCAACAATATTGTACATGTCCAAGTTAATTCCTTTTGAGACTGGACTCCATGTTTCATCATACTCTCTGTTCTCTTTGTTTAGTTCAGATCTCCTAGCAGAGGGAACTTATATATACCTTCTTTTCTTGTGATGTGGTTGAGAAGATTTTCCAATTAATTTTACGTCTTCCTCAGCAGCAACTGACCAAACTTGTTGATAAACACAAGAAGGTGCATTCTTTCCCCTACAGACTACTGCTCAGAATACTCTGCTCATCCAGTATTGAACTCTCCACCAACATAAGGATGTTCACCCTCAACAGGTAGAGCTTGATCTGTAACTTTTCCTGTTAACTCTTCATTCAACCACTTAATATTCTGATAATTATAAGTATTGACACTGTGCATTTGCTGGCGCACTTCCTTAGTAAGCTCACACATTCTTCTTTGTAGTCTTCCATCCCCCTTTTTGACTTCTGAAATGAGCTGGATGATATCTACCTTGTATATTCCCATCTTCCTATCAATGTGATGCATGCTAACATCATGGGAATTGATCATGGCATCATGGGATTTAGAAAGATGAGTTGCTTCATTGAAGACTCGACCAATGCTCTTTATCGAATGGTCGATGTCCTTACCCCCTTGCGTAAACCATTCAATCAGAGTGGTTTGTAGCTTATCCATGTTGTGATTTACATTATTTAGTACATATGATTTATGTTTATCTACTTTGCCACTATATCTACAATTAGCTTCGGAGAAGAGTCAAAGTGATCTTTTTGCTTGGATAGCATGGCCTGCACCTCCTTCCTCATTGGGATAAACTTGATAACCTCTGTCAAGTGAACTATAATCATCCAAACTAAATCATTCCCAGGGCGAGATCAGTGAAGATCGCGAACAAAATCCATGGAAAGATCCTCGAACTTCCACTATGGGATGGGTAATGACTGTAATAATCCACCATTGCTCTTGCACTCCACCTTCACCTTCTGATAAGCCTCGCAATGTGTAACATAGTACGTGATAACTCTCTTCATACTGCGCCAAAACATGGTCCTCTACAAGCTAGTGTTCATATTGACAATTCTGGGATGTACCTAATACTAGGTACAATGGGCCTCTCTAAAGATGTCTTCCTGAATCCCACCACCTGTGGGAATGTATAATCTACCATTGAAGTGAATGAGGCCTTCATTTATCATATATACCTCTGTCGATCATCCCACAATTTCTTGGAACAAAGAGGACAAAGCAGCATCCATTCCTTGCTCTGCCCAACTCTGATCTCAAATGTCACAAAATATACTTATGAAAGACAGATACTCTATATTGGCCTCAGGATAAGAAGTAGACACATGTGTAATCACCATCTCTTCAAGTACTCTAGCCAACTCGATAGCCACTAATTGAGACTCATGGCTTAACATGGGTGCCTTCCGGCTTATAGAATCCGCCACCAAATTTTCCTTCCCGGGGTGGTAGTTCAATCACATAAAAACTCTTGTCATTTCCACTGCCTCAAGTTCAAATCTTTCTGGGTGTGGATATAACACCCCCGATTTTTTGATATTTGGTTTAATTCATTATCTGGGCTGTTTATGACGTCAGGGCGTTACATTTAAGCATTGTCGGCATTTGCCGTTGTTAGAGCGTGGTTTTAGCTCTTAGGTTTTTTGTGTGTGTGATTGGGTTTAGCCTGTTCGCAAGATTTCCTAGCGAGCCGGGCTGTTTTGGTGACTCGGTGGAGCGTCTTTGGGACTACTTGTGTTTTGGCTTTGGGAGGTATTTACCCGAGTTTGATTCATCGAATCTTAAATTCAACTGTGTCGTTGGGTTCATAGCGTTGGTATTTAATTACGGTGCGATTTTCATTAAATTTTAGGTAAGTATGGTTTTCGGGTCGTTTTGACGTTTTATTTAATTAATTAAGATATTTTATGATAATAATCGGATAAAGAAGTATAAATAGAAACCCATCGCGTCAAAACCATATTCATTGTCTCCCTCGTGATACCGTCGGCCTGTTGGAAAAGAACGATTATGGCGGACATTCCTAAGCCTTTGTCCACCGATTCCTGGAGCTTTGGTGCTCGGTTTCGTCTATGTAGAGTGGATCCAGATAGATCTCAACTAGATTTACATTTCTACGGTAAGCTTTTCCAGTTTCTTCGATTTTTAGAGGTCTAGGTATGCATTTTTTACCCTATTTTCCTCTCAAAAGTTTCAGGTTTTATTGCTTAAGTGTTCTTGCAGGCAGATCTGTGAGGTGGGGCGTTGCTTGGCTGGATTTCGGGAGATTTGAGGCAAGTGGTGATTTTTCCCCTTGCTTGTTCTTCTTTTCTCTTTCATTTTTTCCTGATTTTCTCCCGGTACAGAATGCTTGGACTAGAGTAGGATTTTTCTCCATGTCAAAATGATTTCATATAGATCTTGGGGCAAGTGGTATTTTTTTTCTCATCATTGCCAAGTTTGCCTCTTTATGTTTCTTTCGGTTTTACTGCCTTTTCTTCTTAGATCTTACGAGTCCTGTGGGTTTTGGCCAAGGACGGCCCACTGCTTGTGTAGAAATTCCTATTAGGTCAAGTATGCTTTATTAAATTGGGGAGTTAGCCTTAGTATATTTATCTCTTATGACTGCTAGCATAGACAAACACGTTGGGAATAAGTTTGTTGGTCTGTCTGAATTCATCTTCATGTACCTCAGTTGAAATAAAACGGTTGTCAACCTAAATCACCTAGAGGGTGGTGAATAGGTGAGTTGTGTGTCTTTTGCGGAATAAAAAAATTTACAGCACAGCACAGAACTATCTACCAATATCACAGACGACACAAGATTTATAGTGGTTCCCCGACCTTGGGTACATCCACTTTCCCTCACCGATCTAGCAATCAACTAAACTCGGCTACTCCACCATATCGGATCGAAAAATCGATCCTACCCTCGGAACAAAGTTCCTACAAACTCGATCCAAATAACGGGATCTACACCTCGGAATATAACACTTCCTACAAACTCGGAGTGAAAAACTCCTACACTCGGAGAAACTTTCTCCTACAAGATTAATAAAGTTTTGGAAAAGTTATACAAACAGTAAATCCAATCAGATCTGATGAAACGTCCAGAATCTTCTTCTTATGAACTTTGCAGCACTTTCAGAAATCGGTGAAGAAAATCTCGGCCCAGATCTGGATCTTCTTTGCTTTTACAGAATCAGAGAGAGAAGACGAGCAATGATGTCGATCTCGATCTGTAATTTTCTTTAGAATGAATCCTTTGAAATTAGAAGCAGTGGCCGGAGAAGATGACGGCTGCGGCGACTTCCGTTTCGTGAAAACAGAGAGGAGTCGGCTGAAAAACTTTCTTAAAATAAATTGACAATGAAAGCTTAGAGAATACTTAGGGTTTGTCATTTTCTGATAAGACTTTATATATGAGAGAATAACGGTCATAATCGGTCATAATGATGTACACGTGGACCAATCATGTCACGTGATTTGAAAATCCCGTCAGAAAAAGTCTTAGACAAAATTTCAGGAAGGTTCAGCCATATACACGAGTAAGAGAAAAGCTACTCGAGTGGAATACTTGGAATAATTTCTGAAGACGTCAGCATGAAGCTACTCGAGTAGTTGAACTGAACTACTTGAGAGGAAGTGATCTACTCGAGTACATGAAAGTTCTACTCGAGTAAAATACTTAGAAAATTCTGGAGTTAGGAAAATTACAAAGTACACGAGTGAGACACGATCTACTCGAGTAGGTATAATGAACTGCTCGAGTATGTTTCTATCTACTCGAGTATGTGAGTATACTTACTCGAGTATATGAGTGTATTTACTCGAGTCCATGACTTAGAAGAATTTTGACGAGTGAAGCCTTTAATACTCGGGTATAATGAATGATCTACTCGAGTATATAAACATGCTACTCGAGTATATGACTAAGTCTACTCGAGTACATGACTTAGGTACACGAGAGATACACTTAAGTACTCGAGTATAAAGCTTCTTTACTCGAGTAAATTATCACCAATCTACTCGAGTAGTTATGGACCTACTCAAGTAAAAGACTTAAAGAATTTTGATGTTGGAAACTCTTTCTTCTAATGTAGTTAACTTCCAATTCTTTTCCCAAGGTCCAATAGCTTGAATATGAAGTGTATCCCAATAGAGAGACCACACATGAGTCAACACCTTGGAACATGCAATGAGGGATTACATTGCACAGTTCCTGTGTTTGGTGACCCACTGTGGACTGACATTGGTCTACACTTCCCAGTGAAATTCCTGCCAACATATAACTCAACCCAAGCATCAAATACAACTTAATTCATCTTAGTTCCAGGGTGACTTCATCAAATCTGGGTTAGTGTGGATGTAATACCCAACAATCTCCCCCTATTTGTTGAAGTCAGAACCCTTTACACTAAGGTGAATTATAGACATAAAAGAAACTAAGTAGATAAACATGAGCAGGTAAGCAATAGACAATGAAAAAGATAATTAGACAGAAATTTAGAATTGTATATATGTAAATTTCCAAAAACATCAAGTCTACAACTTGTCACTTCAATCTCTCAACATCTTTTAGGTTTAAGCATAGGTTTGCTGCTTTTCCATCTTTTCTTACTGTCTTCTTAGATAGCTGAAAGACTTAGGGAAATATTTAGGAGGCCTTGGAGGAGCAGCAGGATTATTTCTCCCAAACTCTCTGTCATGGATCTTCCTTTTTAGCATTGATTTCTCATATAACTCTCATTCCTGGGAACTGTAATGAATGTTCATGTTCTCATTAAGATTCATAACTAGTCTGAGTGTGTCCAAAATTAGAGACTTGGAAGTTGGAGACCAAGTTCAGCATGTTTAGTGGCTTTGGAATGAGCAGTCCTGCTAGCAGAGGGGCCTTCACCATACTTCCTTTTCTTCTTGTAGGTTCTGATCTCTGGAGGAGCTTGAAGGAAGATATCAGCAGGGTCTTCTTCCCAGCCTGGAACATAAGTATCTCGTGGAGCAACTGAGTCTCCAGGCCTGGGAGAGAGAGTAGGTTGCAGAGGAACAGCTGGGGCAGTGATATCTGTAGCTAGAGGGTTGAGATGATGGGGAATGATGTTGGGGTCAACTGCATGGTCTGGCAGAATCTGATTGTGCATCCAGACAGTAGTGTCATAGGTGTGAAATTTGACACTCTGTATCTGGGCAAGCAAATCATCATGAATGGTCTTCATATGAGCTTCTCATACATCTGACTTCTGAGCATCAGATTTTTCTACCTGTTCTTTGAGTTATTTGAACAATCCCTCCCCCTTTCTGATTTCAACAGATAGTTTCTCTATGGTGTCTTCTTTGAAAATGCCAACTTCTTCACAGATTTTCATTTTGTTAGCTTCATTTCTCTTGTCTAGATCTATTTGATTGTTTGCAAGGGTGACACCTTGTTCCATAACATTGCCAACACTAGTGATAGTGTGGTCAAGGGCTTTGCCACCAAGTTGGAATAAATACTTGAGTTTGTCAGTATTATGCTGAATTTCAGCAAAGCCTCTGCTCATCTCAGTTTCTAGAGCAGTGACCTTGTCAGTTACTATCTTTAAAGAAGTATCAAAATAATTTTTTTGTTCTTGAAGAAGAATTGTAATATGTTGCAGCAAATCTGAGGAGGAAGAGACTGTAACAGCAGTAGTAGAGGGAGCAGCAGTAGGGAGAGAAGGAGTTACCCAAGGAGCTATTTCTTTAATTATCACAGAGCAGTGAGCTCTGGTGGTAGGAATGAGAGAAACCCCTTCTTCTGTATCCTGAGGGAGAGAGAATTCTAGATTTCTGAGAGGGGCCTCAGCTAGCTCAGGAGAAGGCTCATCAGAAATAAGAATGGTGTCTTGCTGGTCTTGGAGGGCATCTAGAGATTTGGCTGTAGTTCTGGCTGGAGAATGTACAGGAGACTGTGCTGGAGTGGAGTCCTTATGACATTCAGAGGATGGAGCTGGAGGAGATAGAGGAGGAATGGGCAATACTTCTTCAGAGAGCTCTGCAATCATAGCATCTATGGCATCAGCTATAGAGAGAAGAGATTTTGGATGTATATCATCTGAGGGAGATGCTGGATTTTGTGGAGAATGAGGTAGGGAAGGAATTTCTGGCTAAGGAGAGGGTTGCCTGACTTGGCTAGAAGGAGCAGGCTCCCCATAACTTGGTGTACCAGAGGAGCTGGCCACATGATGAGGAGAGGGAGATGGAGTCCTGTCCTCTATAGCTGGAACCTCTATAACTTCTAAAATCTTTGCAGCTTGGGCAGAATTCTGTAGCTTGAGATCCCATCTCTGAATGGAAGAGATGGAGACATTCTTCATATGGTGAAGAGGGCTCCCTTTGGAGAAGTTGAAGACCTCAGGATTTGTTTCATGGAGGAGTAGAGAGATAATTCTGGCTTAGTTGGGTGATTTTAAACTGTCCCTGAGTTTATCCAGAATCAGCATACCAAATTGGTATTTCTTGCGCCAGACAATTGCTTGCATTATGTCGAAGAAATATGATGGAATGTGTCTGATGGAGTGTGTCTTGTACAGTAAAATTTTCCCAATAACATCAACCAAAAATTTACCTTCTGCATTCATGTCTGACCTTTTAAAGTACTGAGCATCAGTTGAAAAGCCACAGAATAGGGCTGTTCTGTCAGAGTCTTCAGCAACTAAGTGATCTTCTTCATCGACAAGTGGCAATCGGAGAAGCTGAGAGACAGAGGTCTTGGTGAACTTAATTTTCAAACCCTTCACTTTGGATTTCAGGACTTTTCCATTCCTTTTGACCTTTAGATTGGAAAAGAATTCGGCAACTTCTGGGAATAAAATTCGACAGGGTTCCTGGAGGATGAAGGAGAGGTCGGCGGTGTCGAGAAGGATGAGAATGTTGTGCAAGTCATCTGAGAGCTCTGTAATACCTGCGGTAACGAGTTCTGATCTGACGCCTATCTTGGAATAAGTGGCCATGGCTGCGGTTGACTGGAAGTGGTGAGGAGGGAAGCGGCCCTGCAACAACGACGGAGGAGGCGAAACGACAGAGGGTACTCGAGAGAACGAAATGATTTCGTGTAGGTTTGGGTTTTCGGAATTTCATATATATAACCCTAAATTACATCTAATAAATTTAAAGGTAATTAACTAAATAGAGGGAAGAGGGGGCATTTAGCCTTGGGTGGCGAATAGAACAAATTTCAAAATCTGGCAAACATTACACGAGAGATATATAGACTACTCGAGTAGGTAAGTAGTTACTCGTGTAGGTCTTCAGAAATTACTCGAGTAGGACTTCAGAAATTACTCGAGTAGGTCTTTAGAAATTACTCGAGTAGATCTTCAGAAATTACTCGAGTAGGTCTTCAGAAATTACTCGAGTAGGAAGAGAAAAGTACTCGAGTAGGTAAGTCGGCAGTGACTCAAGTAGGTGAGTTAACATACTTGAGTATGTCTTATACTTCTCGAGTCAAACTTTGAAAAAATTTAGAAAATTTAAATTTTGATTAACCCCTGAAGTTTCTTGCCTGTTTGTCATTCCATCTTCTTTAGTCCTCCTTGTTGAGCATCCCAAGCTCAGTCTTGAAGAACGAGAACTTGGTCTTGTCCAGCGGCTTTGTGAAAATGTCTGCAATTTGCCTATCTGTAGGCAAATATTGCAGATCTTTGTCTCCATGCTCCACATGCTCCCGGATGAAGTGATACCTTAGCTCGATGTGCTTTGTCCGGCTGTGGGAGACTGGATTGTTGGCGATTGCGATTGCGCTGGAGGAGTCACAGTACAAAGGAATATCCTTGAACTGCAGGTTGTAGTCCTCGAACTGATTCTTTATCCATACCAACTGTGCGCAACAACTGCCTGCAGAGATATACTCTGACTCGGCCGTTGAGATTGCGACATAGTTCTGCTTCTTGCTACTCCAGGAAATTAGCCTTCTTCCAAGGAATTGGCATGTCCCGGAGGCGCTTTTCCTGTCATCCTTACTTCCTGCAAAATCTGCATCTGACAAACCAATTAGTTCGCTGTCATTACTTCTTGGGTACCATAAGCCAAGATTTGGTGTACCTTTAAGGTTTCTCAAGATCCGCTTTGCAGCAGCATAGCGAAATTCCTTGGAGTTCACCTGAAATCTAGCACAGACACATATTGAAAACAATATGTCAGGTCTACTTGCAGTAAGGTACAGCAAGGATCCAATTATGCTTTTGTACTTGGTTTCATCAAAAGGTTTCCCTTTTTCATTCTTTTTCAGAGACATAGTTGATCCCATTGGAGTCCTCATAGAGGTTGCGTTCTCCATTCCGAATTTCTTAATTAGCACTTTGGTGAACTTGGTCTGTGAGATGAAAATTCCATCTTCAGATTGTTTCACCTGAAGCCCTAAGAAATACTTCAGCTCGCCCATACTGCTCATTTCAAACTTCCCTTGCATAAGTTTTGAGAACTTTTTGTAGAGGTTGTCATCTGTAGAGCCAAAAATAATGTCGTCAACATTGATTTTCACTAGCAAAATCTTGCCATTTATTTCCCTAAGAAATAATGTCTTGTCTATCTTTCCCCTTGTGAACTTATTCTCAAGTAGAAAGGTAGACAACATTTTATACCAAGCTCTAGGAGCTTGTTTCATACCATATAGGGCCTTGTGCAGAAAATAGACATAATCAGGAAAGTTAGGATCAACGAAACCTAGAGGTTCTTCCACATACACTTCCTCCTTTATGTTACCAATTAGGAAGGAAGACTTTACGTCCATCTGATAGATAGTAAACCCTTTAATGCAGTATATGCTAGGAACAACCGTATTGCCTCCAGCCTTGCCACTGGAGCATATGTTTGGTCGAAGTCGATTCCTTCCTCCTGACGATAGCCATTGGCGACGAGTTTGGCCTTGTTCTTTATGATAGTTCCTTCTTCATCCATCTTATTCCTGTAGACCCATTTTGTTCCAATGACATTCTTTCCTTTGGGCCTTGGAACAAGCTTCCATACGTTGCATCGCTTGAACTAATTCAGTTCTTCTTCCATTGCCATTATCCATGATGCGTCTGAGTTTGCTTCCTCAAATTTCATTGGTTCAACCTGTGAGAGAAAACTCAAATGAAGATTCTCATTTGTTGTACCTCTTCGAGTTCTGACAACATCCCGGGGATCGCCTATGATCTGGTCCATGGGGTGATCCTTCAGATGTCTGAGCTCTAGAGTTCTTGCATCTGGATTATCTTCAATCACTAGAGTGATTTCTTCATCCTGGATGACTTCTTCATTTTGATCATCATCCTCTCCAATAAGAGTTGGAGTGGTGATCTTAATGAGCTTTTTGCCTTTGTTTTCGGACGGTTCATCCTTGCTGGTTTCTTTCAGCTTTTCATCTGCATCTTCAATGAGCACACTAGACGGATTGCTTTGCAGCATGCTCGTCTCATCAAATACAACATGTATCGATTCTTCCACCACCAGGGTTTTTCTATTAAATATTCTATATGCCTTACTATGGCTACTATAGCCTACAAAAATACCTTCAAAGCTCTTTTCGCAGAACTTGGTGGTATGATACTTACTATTGTAAAGTACGAAGCATTTACAACCAAAGATTCTAAAGTATGAGACTATTGGTTTCCTGCCATTCAGAAGTTCGTAAGGTGTCTTATTGTGGTGTTTGTTTATGAGTGCTCGGTTTTGCACGTGTCATGCAGTGTTGACGGCTTCAGCCCAGAAGTACTCTGGTAGTGAAACATCACTCAACATGGTCCTGTGTGCCTCTATGAGTGTTCTGTTCCTTCTCTCAGCCACTCCATTCTGTTGTGGAGTACGAGGAGAGGAAACTCATGAAAGATACCTAAGCTTTCACAGAATTCTGTCATGGCCCCAGATTTGAACTCTGTTTCGTTGTCACTTCTGATTTTGACTATGGAGCAGTTGTATTCATTCTGGACTTGCCTGACAAAATTAGTAAAGATGTCGAAGGTATCTGACTTGTGTTTCAGAAAAAACACCGACGCAAAGCGCGAGTAATCATCAACAATTACCAATGTATAGTCCTTACCTCCCAAACTTCTAATTTGTAGTGGACCAAACAAGTCCATGTGCAATAGATGGAGACATCTGATAGAGTCTTTGCCAATAATGCTTTTAAAGGTAGCCCTTGTTTGCTTGCCTTTTACGCATGCATGACAAGGTCTATCTTTGATGCATTTGACATTTGGGGCATCACGTACTAAGTTCATTGAAAATAGTTTATTAATAGTTTTGAAATTAATATGTGCTAGTCTCTTGTGTCATTGGTCACTAAGAGACGCACTATCTTTTGCTAAAAGAAACACTGGTGTAGAGGAATCTATACAGATGAAATTTAAACAGAAAATGTTCCTGCTTCGAGTGCTGGATAGATTCGTTTCCATATTGTCAACGGATTTTATCAAGCACTTATCAGCATGGAATTCAACTATGTATCCTTTATCGCAGAGCTAGCTTATGTTTATGAGATTGTGTTCCAATCCTTCGACATAATCCACATCCGAGAAGGATACATTGCCGTTAGTAATCATACCATAGCCTCTAGTGATTCCACGGTCTAAACCTCCAAAGATGACCTTTGGTCCGTTAACGACTGGATTAAAGTTCTGAATGAGGCTTCTAGTCCCGGTCATGTGCCGAGAGCATCCGCTGTCCAAGTACCAGATGGGCGTTTTGTTGGCCTTTGGACATACCTGCAATCATAATCAGTTTGCCTTAGGAGTGTTGGCCTTTGGTCTCGGGTTAGAGTACTCCCGCTACGAGTGTTAGCATTATGAGCGGTCTTTCTCATATTGCTGACACGAGGGGTTGCAGCATTTCTGGAATTGAACCAGCAATCTATGGTGAAGTGACCAACCTTGCCACAGCACCAGCAGTCAAATCTGTTGTACCTTTGCCTCATGATCTCCTGCTTGACCTTTTGGAATTGTGGTCTAGCAGGGGCAGCATTCTTGGAGGAAGATGCCTCATGATGATGGCAATCACATGGCTTCTTCTCCTTTATAGACTTATCTACAACAGGCTTTGTCTTTGGTGCCTTCTTGAAGTTATGCCCATGATTGAAAGGGCCATAGCTCTGAAGAATAACTTCTTCATATAGTGCCTTAAAAACACTTTCGCCAAAGTTTTGGGGTCGAGTACATCCTTGATAGTGGGAATTTGGCTCTACATAGGTAGGCCTAGCAAAGTGCCCCTAGGATGAGTCAAAATCAAACTCATTTGTCGGAAAGATGACTTTCTTGAATGTAGTTTGATCTTGAGGGGCTTTCCCCTTCTCTTTCGCTAAGGCCTTTTTGGCAGCCTTATTCTTCTGTTGATTCTTGTTTATCCTAGAGGATTTACTAGGAGCTTCTTCATGGCCTAGTCCAGCTCCCTTGGCCTTGGCTGAGAATTCAGCAACGAATGGAAGAACTGTTTTGGGATTCGAGAAACTCTCAACAAGTTTCCTTTCAGCCGTAAGTTGGGCTTCCAATTCTTTGATGATCTTCTCCTTAAGGTCAAGGTGATAAAGAGCCTTGTTATATTCTTCAATAACATTATTGAAGTTTTCTTCGAGGGAGTCAGTCTTTGCGACTTTCTCTCTCAAGATGCTCTCTTCGGCTTTTAGAGATTTGATCTCGTTAGCCTGAGTCTTCACGACTCGACGACATTTGTCGTAAGTTATGATTAACTCCTTGTACTGGGCCATTAATTCTAACTCATCGTCAGAGGAGCTACCCTCGCAATCATGTTCAGAGACTTCAGAATCTGAAAGTGGGGTATGAGAGTTTACCTTCCCAGTGAACTGGGGCTCTTGTTCATCATCTGTTTGAGCCATTAGCCCAAAATAAGCTTCTTCTTCTTCACTTGACTCAGATGTGTAGGAGTCGCTAAGAGTCTTGCTCTTTTTGGCTATGAGGCTCTTCTCTTTCCTCTTCTTGTTGTATGAGGATTTCTTCTCCTCTTCTACCACCCTCCTTCTTCTTATGAGGGCAATCAGCAATGACGTGACCTGGCTTATTACAGCAATAGCAAATGATGTCAGTTGAAATGTATTTGTTCTGTTTAGTATTGTACCTTTCGTGGCTGCTTGAGCCTTTTCTTTGTCGATCGCCATCACGCCGCGATCTTCTGTATGAGGCATCCTTGCCTTTCAATTTTTTCTTTTTATTAAGAAACTTCTTGAATTGCCTTGAGAGTAAGAAAAACTCTCCTTCAGATAGTTCAGAGCCTTAAGTGCTATGCTCTGATGTTTCTTCTTCTTCATCAACTTCTGGAGTTGGAGCGGGGGAGGCAGCCTTAGTCTTTCTTGAGGTGTCTGCCTTCAAAGAGACAGATTTCTCCTTGAGTGTAGACCTGCCTTTCTCTTCTTCAGCTTTTCTTTTATTGATTTGGAGTTCATAAGACATAAGCTTTCCAAAGAGATTTTGCGGGTCCGTTTCAGCTAGCTTCCCGAACTCCCTGATGACGCATACCTTGTTATCCCATTCCTTGGTTAGGGATCTCAAGAATTTGTCGTTCAGTTCTCCATTGGTGAAGATACGACCATACACCCTTAGGGCATTATTTCCTTGTTCCCTGGTCGGAATGCTTCATATTACTGGTTGAGAAGGGATCTCCGATCATCCCTTACTTCTTCAGTTCCTTCCATCAAAGTGACTAAGGAATGCCACATCTCCTTAGCCGATTGGCAGTGAATCAAATTTTGCTGCATCGATTCATCGACTGCACTTGCTATAATGTTCTTAGCTTTCTTGTAGAGGGAGACGAGTGCAATCTCGTCTTTGTCGAGATCCATTAGCTTTTTAGGAGCTTTCTTGGTAGGGTCAATAGTGGACGTAGTCATGGGAACGTAAGGACCTTCTTCAACGATCATGAAGATCCTTGGATCCACAGCTTCCATGAAAAATTTTATCCTTTCTTTCCACATGGGAAAGTTATTTTTGTTGCACAGTGGAAGCTTGGAGAAATCTTTGCCCTTGTCCATTTTATTGTAGAATCTTTCAAACAACAGATTTGGATCTGATCAAGGTGTTAACCTTTTGACGATCAACCTGACTCTGATACCAATTGAAAGAAAACAGTTGTCAACCTAAATCACCTAGAGGGGGGGTGAATAGGTGAGTTATGCGTCTTTTGCGGAATAAAAAATATTTAGAGCACAGCACAAAACTATCTACCAATATCACAGACGACACAAGATTTATAGTGGTTCCCCGACCTTGGGTATATCCACTTTCCCTCACCGATCTAGCAATCAACTAGACTCGGCTACTCCACTATCTCGGATCGAAAAACCGATCCTACCCTCGGAACAAAGTTCCTACAAACTCGATCCAAACAACGGGATCTACACCTTAGAAGATAACACTTCCTACAAACTCGGAGTGAAAAACTCCTACACCCGGAGAAACTTTCTCCTACAAGATTAATAAAGTTTTGGAAAAGTTATACAAACAGTAAATCCAATCAGATCTGATGAAACGGCCAGAATCTTCTTCTTATGAACTTTGAAGCACTTTCAGAAATCGGTGAAGAAAATCTCGGCCCAGATCTGGATCTTCTATGCTTTTACAGAATCAGAGAGAGAAGACGAGCAGTGATGTCGATCTCGATCTGTAACTTTCTTCAGAATGAATCCTCTGAAATTAGAAGCAGTGGCCGGAAAAGATGGAGGCGGCGGCGGCTTCCGTTCCGTGAAAACAGAGAGGAGTCGGCTGAAAAACTTTCTTAAAATAAATTGACAATGAAAGCTTATAGAATAATTAGGGTTTGTCGTTTTCTGATAGGACTTTATATAGGAGAGAATAACGGTCATAATCGGTCATAATGATGTACACGTGGACCAATCATGTCGCGTGATTTGAAAATCCCGTTAGAAAAAGACTTAGACAAAATTTCAGGAAGGTTCAGCCATATACACGTGTAAGAGAAGAGCTACTCGAGTGGAATAGTTGGAATAATTTTTGAAGACGTCAGCAAGCAGCTACTCGAGTATTTGAACTGAACTACTCGAGAGGAAGTGATCTACTCGAGTACGTGAAAGTTCTACTCCAGTAAAAGACTTAGAAAATTCTGGAGTTAGGAAAATTATAAAGTACACGAGTGAGACACGATCTACTCGAGTAGGTATAATGAACTACTCGAGTATGTTTCTATCTACTCGAGTATGTGAGTATACTTACTCGAGTATATGAGTGTATTTACTCGAGTCCATGAATTAGAAGAATTTTGACGAGTGAAGCCTTTAATACTCGGGTATAATGAATGATCTACTCGAGTATATAAACATGCTACTCGAGTATATGACTAAGTCTACTCGAGTACATGACTTAGCTACACGAGAGATACACTTAAGTACTCGAGTATAAAGCTTCTTTACTCGAGTAAATTATAACCAATCTACTCGAGTAGTTATGGACTGAAAGTCCACCTAGTGTCAACTAACTTCACATATGGGGGGGATAGGTGATGTGCAGCGTTTTTGCGGAATTTAAAATTGTACCTGCACAATAAAACAAAACAAGACAGCACAGAAAGTACTCAAGCAATTTATAGTGGTTCCCCTATTTGGGTACATCCACTTTCCCCCTTCGACCTATCTCCCAACAAGGGATGACTCGGTCTCTTCACCAATAGGATTGAAATCCAATCCTTGCACTATCGGAAGGAACCCTTCCACACGTAGGAGTCAACACTCCCACAACACGGGTTGCACCCAACCCTTATAACTAGGAACCAACGTTCCTTTACAACAAAAGTAAAACTAGAATGTACAAGAGATACAAACTACGTTTTGAGACTAAGGTGTCCCTCTTCGTTGACGACATGTTCTTGAAGTGCACAAAGAGTCCACAACCCTAGATCTCTCTTGGAGAGGATCTCCCCGGAACCGGCGGCGGCAAGATGGGCGGCGGCTAGGTTCACGGGATCGGCGGCGTCGACGATGTGCGGCTGCTGTACTTTGGAGATCCAAACTTCGTAGCGAAACTAGCTAGGTCTACCAACGGTCACACTAGGATCAATCGTCTCGATCGATTCGGATGGGGAAGATTTTCCCGATCAACAAATCAAGAGACAAGAGATCTCCGGTTAGACACGTGAGACTCTAAGCTTGGCTAAGCTTCTGTCGCCGGAAGATCAGGAAGAATCGCGATCAAAAGCGGCGACCAACTAGCGCGAGCGGCGACGGCGGCGGCGGAGCAGTTTCGCGATTTTAGGTCAAGATGGTCGCTCGGCTTCTTTCTGTGTGTTTTTTTTTAACTGTTCAAAAATACTCGTATATTTATACGGTGGAAATACCCCATTATAACTGTTATGGGTCCCACCTGAAGAAACCCTAACCCCGGTCCAGAACAGTGCTAGCGGCAGAATCCGGTCCAGCAGTTTCCAGGAAATTGCCCAAGTCAAAATCGGCGAGATTCACCTGTGATTCTCATCGAATCGTCGAGAATCAAGGGTGATTCTCGACGATTCGGCGAGAATCACAAAGTGATTCTCGATGATTCGGCGAGAATCACAAAGTGATTCTCTACGATTCGGCGAGAATCACAAAGTGATTCTCGTCGAATTTGACTTGATTGCACTCTGATTTAGCCGGCGAGAATCAGCCAGTGATTCTCGCCGAATCGGCGAGAATCACTTGGTGATTCTCGTCGATTCTTACTTGGATGATTTTTCGTCTTACGCCTCTGAGCTGCTCTTTGACTCATCCTTGCTCCTTGTCTGCTCTTGCATAGACACAGCCCTGTACTTGAAAGTAAGTGCACTCCAATAGAGAGAGTACACGTAGGCCAACACACTGATCTGCTCAACGAGGGATTACGTCGTGCAGACCCATGTATATTGACCTACTGCACCCTGACATTGGTGTGCACTTAGCGTGGAATAACTGCAAGTACAACTTGAAATATTTTGTCAAAAACATTGCCTATTTACCTTAGCTTGTTCAGGGGCTTCTTCAAATCAGGTACGTTGTGGATACAATACCCAACAATCTCCCCCTATTTGAAGAAGCCTAAACCCTACAAGCTAAGGTGAATAAAGCGTATGGGAATGAAAATCATAACTTTGAAATTTAGCTGAGAGAGATATTCATTACCAATACCAATTTCTTGAGAGCAAACTTGGAGCCACCTTAGCCTTAGCCGAGAAGGTAATCTCCCCCTTTTCGGCTTCTGCGAATCTGGGTCTGTTGCATTTGACCCCGTGCTCCCCCTCAGTTCTTGCACCTGTGCTCTCACTTGAGTTCCTGGCAGAGACTCCCCCTAGATGCACGAGCCTGGAGCTTCTGTAGTCTTCATCCCTCATAGTTTAGCATCCCCAATGCAGTTTTGAAAAGACTGAACTTGGCCTCTTCTAAAGGCTTTGTGAATATATCTGCAATCTGCTTGTCCGTGGGGACATAACAGAGAGAGATGTCCTTGTTCTCCACGTGCTCCCGAATGAAGTGGTATCGCACTTCAATATGCTTCGTTCTGCTGTGCGATACCGGATTGTAGGCAATTGCAATTACACTGGAGGAGTCGCAGTACATTGGAACTTCCTTGAACTGAAGGTCGTAGTCGGCTAATTGGTTTCTGATCCATAGGAGTTGTGCGCAATAGCTGCCGGCCGAGATGTACTCAGACTCTGCTGTGGAGGTTGCAACACAATTCTGTTTCTTGCTATTCCATGAAATAAGCCTTCGTCCGAGGAATTGACACGTCCCGGAGGTGCTTTTCCTGTCATCCCTACTCCCTGCAAAATCAGCATCTGGGGGTTGAGCGACGTATACTTCCTCCTTCAAGTCTCCGTTCAAGAAAGCTGATTTCATATCCATTTGATAGACTGTGAATCCTTTGTGTGAGGCATACGCCAGAAACAGTCTGATTGCCTCGAGCCTTGCCACTGGTGCGAAGGTCTGGTCGAAGTCAATCCCCTCCTCCTGTCTGTAACCTTGAGCCACCAGCCTGGCCTTGCTCTTTATGATGACACCATGTTCATCCAGTTTGTTTCTTAAGATCCACTTGGTGCCAATCACATTCTGCTTGTGTGATCTGGGAACCAGTGTCCAAACGTTGCATCATTCGAATTGATGTAGTTCATCTTGCATGGCCAAAATCCATGCAGCGTCTTTGTTCGCCTCGTCGAACTTCTTTGGCTCAACCTGTGACAGGAAGCTAAGATGCAAAACTTCGTTAATAGTACCTCTTCGAGTTCTGACACCGACACGAGGATCTCCGATGATCTGATCTCTAGGATGATCCCTCACGTGCCGGAGCTCTAGAAGTCTGGCGTCTGGAGCTTCGACTACTTCTTGGGCTTCTCCTTCTTCTAAGAGATTTGTTCCATTTTGATCTTCAACATTCCCAGATGACGTGGAGGTGGAAACTTTGACGTACTTAGGAGTTTCATCTTTAGCGGTCTCATCGAGATCCAGCTGTTCAAGTCGTGCACCTGCATCTTCAAGAATGCCACTGGAAGAATTGCTATTAAGCAAACTTCCTTCATCAAATACAACATTAATTGATTCTTCTACCACTAGGGTTTTCTTATTGAAGACCCTATATGCCCGACTGTGGGAACTATAGCCCATGAATATGCCTTCGAAGCATTTTTCACCAAATTTAGTACGCGGGTACTTCCCATTATTCAGTACATAGCATCTGCAACCAAAGATCCTCAAGTAGGACATGGTTGGTTTCCTGCCATTCAGTAGCTCGTAAGGCGTCTTACGATGATGCTTGTTGATCAACGCTCGGTTTTGTACATGACAAGCTGTATTGACCGCCTCTGCCCAGAAGTATTCTGGGAGAGAAGCGTCTGTCAACATTGTCGTGCAAGCTTCAATGAGAGTTCTATTTCTCCTCTCCGCAACTCCATTTTGCTGAGGAGTGCGCGGGGAGGAAAACTCATGAAAGATACCTTGTTCTTCACAGAACTCTGTCATAGCACCAGATTCGAATTCTGTTCCATGGTCACTTCTGATTTTGACCACTGAGCAGTTAAATTCGTTCTGAACCTGCTTGACAAAGCTAGTGAAAATGTCAAACGTATCTGACTTTCGTTTTAAGAAGAACACCCATATAAACCAAGAATGATCATCAACTATCACTAGCGTATAGGACTTGCCTCCCAAGCTATGAACTTGCATTGGACCAAACAAGTCCATATGTAGAAGATAAAGACACTGGGAAGAGTCTTTGTCTGCAATGCTCTTAAAGGTAGCCCGAGTCTGTTTGCCCATCTGGCATGCAGGATAGTGTCTATCTTTGATGCACTTGATAATGGGAGCATCCCTTACTAAGTTCTTAGAAAACAGCATACTAATTGTCTTGAAATTAATATGTGCCAATCTCTTGTGTCATTGATCACAAAGAGATGCACTGCCTGTTGCCACGAGGCATACGGGGGTAGATGAATCTAAACTGAGAAAATCTAAGCAGAAGATATTTCTGCTCCTAATGCCTGATAATACCGTCTCAGAAGAGGTACGTGAAATTATCAGACATTTATCCTTGCAGAACTTAACGTCATAACCTTTGTCACATAACTGACTTACACTGATCAGGTTATGGTTTAACCCTTCAACATAAGCCATGTCGGTGATAGAGATTATACCGTTGGAAATCATACCGTAACCTCTGGTGACTCCTCGATCTGACCCTCCAAAGATGACTTTGGGTCCATTCTCGACTGGAGTGTAATCACGCAGCAGGCTTCTTGTCCCAGTCATATGCCGGGAGCATCCACTGTCCAAGTACCAGATCGGCGTTTTGGTGGCCTTTGGACATTCCTGCAAAACAAAATTAATTTCCCTTAGGAACCCAATCGAACTTGGGTCCTACATTCTTGGTTAGCATACTCCCCCTCGGTTGGTTAACCCTACGAGTGGTCGGCCTCGCATTGCTAACATAGGGAGTCTCGAGATACCTTGGATTAAACCAACAATCCACGACAAATTGACCGACTTTGCCACAACACCAACAGTCGAATCTGTTGTACCTCATCCTAGGCTCCAGCCTTACCCTGGGAATCGTGGGTACAGCTGGGGCCTTGGATCTGGAGGCGGAGGCCTCATAGTGATTGGAGTCACATGACTTCTTCACCTTCTGTTTCGTCAGTATAACAGGCTTGACTCTTGGTGCCTGCTTTCCATTATGTCCGCTAGAGAATTGACCATAATTTCCCATGTGGATTTCCTCATAAGGTGCCTTGAGGGCACTCTCACCGAAGTTTCGGGGAAAGGTCCAACCATCATATCGGCTCTTTGGCTTTGCAACCGAGGGCCGGAAATGATGACCAAAGGTTGATGCAAAGTCATGTTGGTTGCAAGGAAAGCTAGGCTTTCTGAACGCAACAGGACTGAGCGGAGCCTTTCCCTTTTCATCAGCAGAGGCCTTCTTGGCGGCCTTATTCTTCCTCTGGTTCCTGTTTCTTCTGGATAAGGAACCAGATACCACTACATGCCCCAAGCCAGCTCCTTTGGCCTGAGCAGAGAAGGTATCAACTACTGGAAGAACTGTTTTTGGCATAGAGAAGCTCTTGACGATCTTCCTTTCTGCCGCAAGTTGTTCTTCCAACTTGTCGACTTCCTCCTGCTTAAGGTCAAGGTGCTTAAGAGACTCTGAATGCTTTGAAGTCAGGTCAAGGTGCTCCTGTCGGAGAGAAATCAAACTGGTGACCTCTTCCCTTAGGGAGACACACTCACCCTTAAGGAATTTCACTTCCTTTTTCTCAGCCTTCAATCTCTTACGACACTCCTCGAAAGTGTTGAGCAGAAGCTCATACTTCTCGAGGAGCTCCGCTTCACGGGCCGAAAGGCTATCCTCAGGGTCATCATCCTGAGACTCAGGATCAGAGTCAGAGTCGGAGAGAGGGGTGTGAGCTTTTACCTTCCCAGTAAATGGGGGGCATTCTCCTTCTGAGTCGGAGCGACCCACCAGCCCGAAGTAGGCTTCCTCATCATCACTGGAGTCTGTGGAATCAGACTCACTCAGTGTCTTTGGCCTTTTGGCGATGTAGCTCCGCTCTTTCTTCTTGTCTCTAGAGGATTTGTGCTCCTCTCCTTTCCCTTTTTCTCTCTTGCCTTGATAGCAGTCGGCCACGACGTGTCCTGGCTTATTGCATCCAAAGCAAATAATGTCAGAGGAGCGATGTTTGTTCGGTTTAGAAGCATACCTGTCAGAAGAATAATTTTTCTTCTGATGCCTGGAGGAGGAGCCGTCTTTCTTTCTTTGATTCCTCATCTTGAGGAACTTCTTGAATTCTCGGGTGATGAGGGAGAAATCCTCCTCCGACAGCTCTGAGCTGGAGGAACATGGCTCGGAGTCCTCCGCCTCATCCTTTTTCCTAGCACGGTATGAAACCGCATCCTTGCCTTTTCTGGAGTGACTGGCTTTTAGAGCCACAGTCTTTTCTTTGGCTGCAGCCTTCTCTGCTTCCTCTTCTGCTTTCCTGGTGTTCAGTTGAAGCTCATAGGACATCAGCTTCCCGAATAGAATTTGCGGGTCTGTTTCAGCTAGTCTGCCAAACTCTCGGATGGTGCAGATCTTTGTGTCCCATTCCTTAGTAAGGGACCTAAGGAATTTATCATTGAGTTCACCATTAGTGAACACTCTTCCATATCCTTTGAGGGCATTGACAATCTTGAGGAAGTTCTCGAAGGTGACTCCGATCTCTTCCTTAGGACCTTGTTTGAAGGCCTCATATTTCTGGTTCAGGAGGGATCTACGATCATCCCTCACTTCATCAGTGCCCTCCATTAGGATGATCAGGCAATGCCAGATCTCCTTTGCTGTCCTGCAGTTGCAGAAGTTCTGCATCATTGAGTCATCAACCGCGCTGACAAGAATGTTCTGCGCCTTCTTGTCAAGTCCCACTAGCACCATCTCGTCCTTGTCCATTTCAGAAAGTTTCTTCGGCACTTTCTTGGTAGGATCAATGGTGGAGACCTTAGTGGGGACATAAGGTCCCTCCTCCACGATCATGAAGAGTCTAGGATCAACTGCTTCCATGTAGAATCTGATCCTTTCCTTCCAGTTAGGAAAGTTGAGCCTGGTGCACACGGGGATCTTGCATGTGAACTTGAGCCCGTCCATAGTAGGTGTTTGCCTTCTTCTTGACACTAGCGACAGGATTCAACTCAAGGTGTTAACCTTTTTGATGAGGAACCTCGCTCTGATACCACTTGAAAGTCCACCTAGTGTCAACTAACTTCACCTATGGGGGGGGGATAGGTGACGTGCAGCGTTTTTGCGGAATTTAAAATTATACCTGCACAATAAAACAAAACATCACAGCACAGAAAGTACTCAAGCAATTTATAGTGGTTCCTCGATTTGGGTACATCCACATTCCCCCTTCGACCTATCTCCCAACAAGGGATGACTCGGTCTCTTCACCAACAGGATTGAAATCCAATCCTTGCACTATCGTAAGGAACCCTTCCACACGTAGGAGTCAACACTCCCACAACAAGGGTTGCACCCAACCCTTACAACTAGGAACCAACGTTCCTTTACAACAAAAGTAAAACTATAATGTACAAGAGATACAAACTACGTTTGGAGACTAAGGTGTCCCTCTTCGTTGACGACGTGTTCTTGAAGTCCACAAAGAGTCCACAACCCTAGATCTATCTTGGAGAGGATCTCCCCGGAACCGGCAGCGGCAAGATGGGCGGCGGCTAGGTTCACGGGATCGGCGGCGTCGACGATGTGCGGCTGCTGTACTTTGGAGATCCAAACTTCGTAGCGAAGCTAGCTAGGTCTACCAACGGTCACACTAGGATCAATCGTCTCGATCGATTCGGATGGGGAAGATTTTCCCGATCAACAAATCAAGAGACAAGAGATCTCCGGTTAGACACGTGAGACTCTAAGCTTGGCTAAGCTTCTGTCGCCGGAAGATCAGGAAGAATCGCGATCAAAAGCGGCGACCAACTAGCGCGAGCGGCGACGGCGGCGGCGGAGCAGTTTCGCGATTTTAGATTAAGGTGGTCGCTCAGCTTCTTTCTGTGTGTTTTTTTTAACTGTTCAAAAATACTCGTATATTTATACGGTGGAAATACCCCAATATAACTGTTATGGGTCCCACCTGAAGAAACCCTAACCCCTGTTCAGAATAGTGTTAGCGGCAGAATCCGGTCCAGCAGTTTCCAGGAAATTGCCCAAGTCAAAATCGGCGAGAATTACCTGTGATTCTCGTCGAATCGTCGAGAATCAAGGGTGATTCTCGACGATTCGACGAGAATCACAAAGTGATTCTCGACGATTCGTCGAGAATCACAAAGTGATTCTCGTCGAATTTGACTTGATTGCACTCTGATTTAGCCGGCGAGAATCAGCCAGTGATTCTCGACGATTCGGCGAGAATCACTAGTGATTCTCGTCGATTCTTACTTGGATGATTTTTCGTCTTACGCCTCTGAGCTGCTCTTTGACTCATCCTTGCTCCTTGTCTGCTCTTGCATAGATACAGCCCTGTACTTGAAAGTAAGTGCACTCCAATAGAGAGAGTACACGTAGGCCAACACACTGATCTGCTCAACGAGGGATTACGTCGTGCAGACCCGTGTATATTGACCTACTGCACCCTGACATTGGTGTGCACTTAGCGTGGAATAACTGCAAGCACAACTTGAAATATTTTGTCAAAAACATTGCCTATTTACCTTAGCTTGTTCAGGGGCTTCTTCAAATCAGGTACGTTGTGGATACAATACCCAACATGGACCTACTCGAGTAAAAGACTTAGAGAATTTTGATGTTGGAAACTCTTTCTTCTAATGTAGTAAACATCCAATTCTTTTCCCAAGGTCCAATAGCTTGAATATGAAGTGTATCCCAATAGAGAGACCACACATGAGTCAACACCTTGGAACATGCAATGAGGGATTACATTGCACAGTTCTTGTGTTTGGGGACCCACTGTGGACTGACATTGGTCTACACTTCCCAGTGAAATTCCTGTAAACATATAACTCAACCCAAGCATCAAATACAACTTAATTCATCTTAGTTCCAGGGTGACTTCATCAAATCTGGGTTAGTGTGGATGTAATACTTAACATCAGTCTAAACTAGATTCAACCGTCGGTTAGTCCAAGTAAACAAGGAAACTTTTCTGATTTTGGCCGATTAGATTTAGTCAGTAATAGTTAGTATATGATTGTTGGGGATGATAACCCTCGGGAAGGTTTTTGCCTAGAAGCTTTGAGTGGAGCTGAGTGTATATAGCCTTAAGCATTGAGTGAAATCTTACGGTAGAAGTTTAGTTTTTAGCCTAAGTATAAAAGAGTTGAGTGTGTTGAATGCACTCAACGCCTTGCTGAGTAGTCTAAGAAGCTAAGTTAAAAAGCATTACCCCTTATACTTTACACATCTCATATTCTTAAAATGAAAACACTATTTTCTAGCTAACGTAAAGACTATTTTTATACTTATGATAAACCTAGAGTCTTGCTTTCTATGAGTTGTCCTTCGGAGATATTTATACTCATGTAGGATGTTAATCAACATAACCAAAAGTATTTTTCTACAGCGTACAACTATAATTTTACTCCTGGACTAATTGATCCACTATGCCGAGGGATACGACCATCCAATTTAAACTGGATTTTTACTTAACAACTTATGAATTTCACATAAAATGTAGAGTTTGGGGTCTTGCCTGAGCGCCTGCAATTATCTTCTGCATGGCGTGACATCACGGCGCGTGTTTTCTCTTACTCTGATATAACTTTCATGTTGAACAAATGCGAGTTGTGACAGTTCGTATCAGAGGGACGTTGCTTTGACAATTGGTCGAGCAACCATCTTTTGTTAGTATTAGCTATCTAGTGTCATTTCATACACACATCGATGTGTCATCAGTACGTCTTGGTCGAAGCATGAACACTACACTCATAGCATGATAAGAAGTATACCGGGCATGTTATGTAGTATGGGATGCATAATATGTGTTTGTGTATGGAACCACCATACGTGACAACATGTGACAGTTATGTAGTTTGAGATGCATAACCATCATCACATGCGTGCCCATTAGCACGTTTTACTTTTTTGTTACAAGCGATATTATGTTGTATGGGATGAATAATATTTCATGTGTACGCTGCTCATGACATGTATTATGGCCTTTTTAGAATGCATAACACATCATGCATAACATAACATTGTTTTTGCACACGTGCCAATCTAAAGATTTATATAATGACATATGTACACACATTGTTTTGAGTCAAAAGAATACAAATTCATGCATTCATGGAGTTTGCACAATAATTAATAGGATGATGGTATGTCATCTTAGGTTTAAGCATTTCATCATTTATAAAATTCCTAGAGCAAGTTAGCAGCAAGAGCAAATATTTTTGTATGTTTTGACTGTACTAGGTAGTTTGGTTCTAGCGGTTAAGCTCGGTTTTGACTGTTGCTTGTTGTAATTATTAGAATGTCGAGACGTCATGTGACAAGGTCGACTCCCCAGTCAAAGGGCGAGTCGTCTGGTGCTTAGAACGAGGTAGTGATTGAAGGATTACGATAGAGCAATGATGCTTTGTCTAGGCAAATGTTGGAGATGCAGTCTTAGATCTAAACCTTTTTGACTGTCGTTGTAGGACAGCCACTTAGATTTCAGGACCCGACCGTGGGTCAAGGTGTTCCTGTTCCTCCTGCTCCTCTAGTTCCCCCAGCTCTGCTGCCACTAGAGTTGAACTTCATTTCGCACTTCCAGTGATTAGGACCCCCTACCAATGATGGTAGGGCAGACTTCATGGCATTGGATGACTGGATTATTGCCATCGAGGAGATGTTCTCTTGCTCTGGAGTTTTAGCGGACTAGAGAGTAATGGTTGCTTCCTACCAGCTCAAAGGTTTACAAAGAGTTGGTGGCTAAGGGAGAAGGAAAACTTGAAAGATGGATGTTCTTGGGAAGTCTTCAAGGAGCTTTTGCTGAAGAAGTTTTTGCCATCGGTCGAGCAAGACAATTTGTTAAATTATTTCTTGTACTTAAAGCAGAGGCAGCTCACGGTGAAGGAGTATGAGGTGGATTTTAGCAAGCTGAGCGGGTTTGCCCCAGATTTAGTAGTTTCTGAAGACAGCAGAGTCAAGCATTTTCTGGGTGGTCTGAAGAGTGACATCCAAAAGTTGGCGAGTGCTTATAGATTGGAGAGTTATGCTGAAGCAGTCGAAGCAGCTCTTATGGTTGAGGCAATTGATAATACCAAGAACCTAGGACAACAAATGAGAAAGGATAAGTGGAAGACTGGTGAGGGTAAGAGTTCCCAGGAATCTGGTGCTGCTTCGAGGAAGAGGAGCAAAGAAATATGTAGTTTCTGTGGCCGACCAGGCCACCCATTCGAGAAATGTTTCAACAGGATAGGACCTCAGAAGTAGGAGCAGGTCCATGCGATCCAGGGTGCTCCTAAAGTAGATTTGGTATGTACCTCGTGAAAATGGAAGGGGCATGATACTGCCCACTATTGGGATAAGGTTAGAGTTTGCTTTTAGTGTAGACAGATAGCTCATGTTAAATCGAAGTGCTTGTAGTCTCAGCATGCGCTGCAGCTAGTTTCGCTTCGGGCCTTGCCACCACCGTAGCCTATAGACAAAGGGAACGGAAAGCTGAACGTGTTGTCTCTGGCGGAGGCACAGACTTCTACTTAAGTGATTTCAGGCTAGTTTCTAACCCGGTTTTGTTTCTGTTTTAGCTTGTAGCCGTAGTTTGGATGTAGTTCGATTAGTTATGTAAGGGTTTTTATAGGGAAATTTAAAGTAAAGAACCATTGGGCATGTGTTCTCTTTGATTCCGGTGCTACCCACTCATTTGTGGCTAGGGCCTTTGTTGATCGTCATTATTTGACTCTCGATCAAGTCGGCGATGCGTTTCAAGTCAATTTTCCTTCCGGTGATTCGGTGGTGTCAGATCAGGGTATCCAAAATTGTCCGATTTTGTTAAGTGATTTCCTAGCAGTTGCTGATTTGAAGGTGATAGACCTGGAGGATTTTGATGTGATCTTGGGAATGGACTGGTTGTCCAAATATGATGTGGTTATCCAGTGCAAGGTTTAGCGCTTGGACATCAAGATAGACAATGGTCAACCCGGGAGCATTTATGGTTTTCCACACCAAGTTTCTATAATTATATCTGCGGTACGTGCTCGGAAGTTGGTAAATTTCAGATGTTTTGCTTGTTTGGTTTCAGTTTTGGAAACCATTATTATCTTGCCGCATATAGAGGAGATTCAGGTGGTGCGTGAGTTTGCGGATGTTTTTCCAGCTAATCTTCCTTGTCTTCCACCTGAGAGGGGCGTGGAGTTTGTAATAGATCTGGAGCCGGTGCCCATCCTATTACTAAGGCACCGTACCGGATAGTCCCACATGAGTTGGAGGAGTTGCGTACTCAGTTGGATGAGTTGCTTCTTAATGGTTTTATTAGGCCGAGTTCTTCACCTTGGGTGCTCCTGTCTTGTTTGTAAAGATAAAGGATGGATCATTGAGGCCGTGTATTGAATATAGAGAGCTGAATAAAGTCACCATTAATAATAAATATCCCCTGCCTAGGATTGATGACCTGTTTGTTCAGTTGCATGGTAGCTCTGTGTTTTCAAAGATCGATCTTCATTCAGGCTACCACCAGTTGAGGATTTGTGAGGCAAATATTCCACGGACTGCTTTCCATTCACAGCATGGGCATTTTGAGTTTTTGGTAATGTCCTTTGGTTTCACTAATGCTCCCTCAGCCTTTATGGATATGATGAATCGCGTGTTCAAGTATTTTCTAGACCGTTTCGTGGTCGTGTTTATAGATGACGTTTTTGTGTATTCCCGCAGTGCTGTTGAGCATGCCCAGCAATTGTGTTTAGTTTTGTCTACCTTGATGGAGCATAAGTTGTATGTCAAGCTAAGTAAGTGTGAGTTTTGGTTGCCTCAGTTATCTTTCTTGGGTCATGTGAGAAATAAAGATGGAATTTCAGTTGACCTTGAGAAGGTAACTGCTGTTATGGATTGGAATAGGCCCACCACACCCAAGGAGATATGGAGCTTCCTAGGGTTGGCTGACTATTATAGAAGCTTTGTGGAGGGTTTCTCTACGTTATCTGCGCCTTTGACTAAACTGACGCAGAAGAATGCAGCTTTCATTTAGAGCGATAAGTACGAGGAACCCTTTCTGGAATTGAAGAAGATATTGTGCACTGCTCTAGTTTTGTCACTGCCTACAGATGGGTTGGAATATGCGGTGTATGTAGACGCATCACATATTGGTCTTGGTTGTGTGTTGATGCAAGAAGGAAAGGTAATTATGTAAGGGTCGAGATAGCTGAAGGTACATGAAAAGAAATACCCTACACATGATCTAGAGTTTGCAGCAGTGATATATGCCCTAAAGTTGTGGAGACACTTGCTATATGGCGCAATATGCAAGATTTTTACCGATCATAAAAGTTTAAAGTACATTTTCACTCAAAGGGAGTTGAATCTGTGCCAGAGAATATGGTTAGAGTATGTTGTTGAATATGATGTTGAGATCCAGTACCATCCGGGCAAAGCTAATGTGGTATCTGACGCTCTGAGTAGAAAGAAGGGGGAAGTTTTTAATCTTTTTGTGGATTCACTTGTAGAAGAAATTCTCTTGATGGGTATTTCTGTTGGGAGTTGTAACTCCTAAATTAGTTTGGAGGTAGCTGAGCCTTCATGGATTGCACTCACAAGATTGCATCAGATGGAAGACCCTGAGTTGTTGCACCTTTACAAGAGGACTGAGAAAGGGGAGTTTCCAGATTTTTCGATCGATGATGCCGGTACCTTAAAGTACCACGGTAGATTTTGCATTCGCAATGTTGAAGATATTCGAGTTATGTTTTGCAGTGAGCCTCATGGTTCCAGTGTTGCCTACCACCCAGGTTTAACTAAGATGTACCAAGATTTGAAGCAAATCGCCTGCTAGTTCGGAATGAAATGTGATATATCAAAGTTCATTTCAGAATGTTTTACATGCAAGTGAGTAAAGGCCGATCATGGCAGACCTTGTGGCAAGCTAACGCCCTTGGAAATTCCGAGTTCAATGTGAGAGAGTATCTCAATGGATTTCATTACTGGGTTAATGAGATCTCCCCAAGGACATGATTCAGTCTGGGTTATTGTTGATAGACTAATGAAGTGTCCTCACTTCGTGACTTTTAAGATTGATTACCCCATAAAGAAGATTGCTGAGCTATATTTAAATGAAGTCATTAGATTACATGGAGTGCCACTTAGTATTGTATCAGATCGAGACTCCAGGTTTACATCCCGCTTTTGGAAGAGTTTACATGAGGGTTTGGGTACCGATCTGCGGTATTCCACAATCTATCATCCGCAGACAAACAGTCAAACGGAAAGAGTGAACCAGATCATGGAGGATATGATCAAATGTTACATTTTGGACCACGGAGGAGCGTGGGATGAGCGACTAAGATTGATGGAGTTTGCATACAATAATAGTTATCAAGAAAGTTTGCGCATAGCCCCGTTTGAGGCCTTATATGGCATGCAATGCAGAATTCCTTTGTTTTGGGCCGAGGTTAGTAAGAGACCGTTGCTGGGTCCTGAAGCGTTATAAGAAATGGATATTTTTTGAAGATTATTCAGGAAAAGCTTCGGATAGTGCAGGAACGATATGAGAAGAACGCCAATCGGCGTAGGTCTGATTTGAAGTTTTTTGTAGGGGACTTGGTGTTTCTCAAAGTTTCCCCGATTTCTGGAGTTAAAAGGTTTGTTAAGTATCATAAGTTGGACACGTGGTATGTGGGACCTTTTATGGTTGTTGAGCGTAATGGTGTATCAGCTTATAGGATGGATTTGCCCGCAAATTTCCCTAGTGTTCACGACATATTTCATGTGAGCCAGTTGTGGAAATGTGTGCTCAGCGACTGGCAGATTCTTGATGTTGTGCCCCAGTTGGAGCCCAATATTTCCTATGTTTAGATGCCTGTCTGCATTCTGGATAGTCAAGATCGAGTGTTGCGGAGGAAAATCATAACAATGGTTAAAGTTTTGTGGCAAAACCAGGACGTGTAAAGCACCACTTGGGAGTTGGTGTCAGCGATGAGGGAGGCTCATCGTCATGTATTCTCCTAGTTTCTTATAGTATGTTTTCCCCTTATATAATCTTTGCTTATATTCTCTTTGTGGATTCTTTTGGGTGCGTAAAGTTTTGGGACAAAACTTCTTTTTAGAGGGAGTGACTGCAACGCCACCGATTTTTTGATATTTGGTTTAATTCATTATCTAGCGTGTTTATGACATCTGAGCGTTATGTTGATGCATTTTCAGCATTTGTCGTTGTTACAGCGTGGTTTTAGCTCTTAGGTTTTCTGTGTGTGTTGCTGGGTTTAGCATTTTTGCAGGATTTCCTAGCGAGCGGGGTCTGTTTTGGTGACACGGTGGAAAGTCTTTGGGAATGCTTGTGTTTTGGCTTCGGGAGGTGTTTACCCAAGTTTGGTCCATCAAATCTTAAATTCGACTGCACTGTTATGTTTGTAGCATCAGTATTTAGCTACGGTGCGATTTTCGTTAAATTTCGGGTAAGTTTGGTTTTCGGGTCGTTTTGACGTTTTATTTAATTAATTAAGATATTCTAGCTTATCGGGTAAGCTGGTATCACTATCCAGGAGAACTTCTTATCTTTTGACTTTTTGTTCTCCTTCCTTTTTACTGGATAGTCAGCTATGACATGCTCAGGCTTGTTACAACAAAATCAAATAATGTCAGTCTTAAATTTTTTATTCTAATGAGTATCATATCTAACCATGGATTTGTCTCTTTGATTGCCTTTGCTTTTACTGGAGCTTGATCCAGAAGGTTTCTTTTTATTTCTCTGCTTCCTTCTTCTCAGAATTTTCTTGAATTGCCTTGTAAACACTTCCAATTCATCATCTAATAGTTCTTCTGATGAAGAGCAGACTCCAGTGCTATCTGTATCTTCATCCCTTCTGTGTGATAATGGGATTTCTCTTCTAGCTTTATTAGATGTATCTACTTTGAAGGCCATAGATTTAGTCTGAGTTGAACTTCTGGCAGATTTTGTAAGACCCCCCCTCCCGGATGACAATATACGACACGAAGTGGGGTCTTATGCCATGAACAGCCTCCTTATGGTAGCATAAGCGCACGGGCTAACACGTACCACAAGATGCCTATTCCGCCGGCTACAACCAATATCAATATAAACATGTCAACCCAACCATAATATAAAGGAGAAGAAGTCAAATCCACACAAAGCATATGAGTCCAAATACATCAAATAAGAAAAGCTAAAACATGCTTCTACAATATCAGAGTGCAGCAATAAAATTGCCCAAACGGGCTACAACAGAATCTCACAACACTCACATCCATAACCGACGGTAGTGACGACACCCTCACTTCCGGCCCTGTCGTTCTGGCCTGGTTGTCCTGCTGCAAAGTCTGCGGCTGCTCTACCTGCGGGGTGAGCTCCTAAAAAGGAAGACGTAGCAACCGTTAGTCGAAAAGACTAAGTGGCTTCGCATTCGCTCCCCCGGCGACTCCTCTGCACCGGGCGGAGAAAAGAGCAAGGGTACAAGTATAATAAATAGTCTAACGAGTACAAGCAGGTGGTAGTGGTACAATAAGATTAATAGCATTTTTCTCTAGCCTTTCTACATGTGTAACAATATTATAGCTAGCAGTTCTACTTGAGCAATTAGTAAATCAACAAGTACAAGTAACTACAGTAGGAAAGTAACTTAACTTATAAGGATGTCTATACAAGCTTATAAGTTGAGGATCGGGCTACATAAAAGTAACTCATCGTATAAGAGTGCCCATACAAACTTATACGATGAGGATCTTGTTGTGCAATGTTATGAAATGTTATGTAAAATATGCAATGTCTCACCCATGATCACACCATATAATTGCTAAGCTGACATAGACTATAGTTCCCACTATTCGAGCAGGTAGCTAACCTCTTAGGCATCAGCCACCGTGTCTAGGCGGTGACAGTAGATCAAGCATCTCTACTACTAGGCGGGTATCCACACTACTTCACCTAGGCCTCCGCACGCCTCAACGCTAAGAACACAACAACAGAGCCCATTTGTACTATGGCCCAGCGGGAGCCTCGGGTAGATGTGCACCGAGGACCAACCCCCGAACTGGACTTGTGTTACCCGGAAGGATGCTTAGAATTAAGAACGAGGACCAAGCCCAACCGTTCACCTGGCATGGAAGGAGCCCCGGGACGTAGACACCGAGGACCAAGCCCAACCGCCCAAAGTCTAACTGTCTACTCCCATCGGTGTGACGATCGGCGAGCCCGTACAGCTGCCACACTATCCTTAACCCAGTATTACGACACCACGTGTCGACTCACACCACATGCAAATTCCACAACACCGTGGCATGGAAGGGGCCTCGGAAGTAAGCACGAGGACACAGCCCAACCATCCACTCGGCACAGAAGGAGCCCCGGGACGTAGACACCGAGGACCAAGCCCAACTGTCCATCTATACCTCATTTCAACATTAACTCAACTAATGTCGGCCAACGCCGCACTTACATCCCTCCACAATACTACACATAGGGAGACTACGCTATAAGTATTGGACTACTACATTTCATTCTAACCATCATACATACTCATGGCCATGGTTTATCCTTCTATTTGTCATTCCAAATGATTTCAACATATTACAAACATGATGCGCATAGATAATTATATGTCAATTTGTATCTAGTCATTTCATTCATCATATCATAAACATGATCGTATATATAATAATCTATCAATTTTTAGCAAATCAAATCATGTCATAAAGCTTGCTTCACAGTTCAGTTTTATGAAATCTAATTAACAAGATTCATCATTCATAGCACTACGATGGTTAGCATAAAATATTTCCTCAAAAATCTCGAGTTAATTTGCAACAACGATTCCACCAAATTCAAATTCATATTATATATAAACCCCAGAACTTTGGTGCAGAATAAATCTGGACAGCAAATTCGACCGGAGATTCCTGAAGCTACAAGAATTCAGTGAAGACATGTAACTACTCGATGGAAAGGTCTTTCCATGGGCTACAACTTTCATATTCAGCCCACAACCCAGATTTGGTTGTATCCTATTTGAAATCGGCTTCAAAGTTCGCTGCGCACAGAACAACATTTCTGCATGTAGGATTTATCAGATGTCATTTACGTTTCAGATTTTCCCATGGCTACAACTTCGCATGAAGACATGCAACTACTCGTTGGAAAGGTATTTTCAGGGGCTACAATGTTCTTGTTAAGTCGAAACCCGGATCTGGACATATCCTACTTGAAAATGGCCAAGAAGATCGCTGCGCGCAGAATACAGATTCTGCACGCATCTTAAAGAGGAATGAACAGCATCAGTTCATCTTCCTCCTCAAGTCGATCTTCCACAATCACTCCAAAAATTCCTCCTCCCTTATTCACCCTCAAAGGGGCCATGATTCTTCACGAAACCATCCACCCATCATCACATAGGAGAAAGGGGAGGTTGAAGAGATCTAAAACCTAGAACACATGTCCTATCATGGCCATCCCTAGAAAACTCCTTCTCTCCATCAAACCTCTCTTGATTCGATATCTCTTCTAAGAAAATAACTAAAGATCTAGCACCAAGGGAGAGGGTAGGAAGCTCACCTCATTTCCGGCGTTTCCACCATTTCCGGCCATGGATCTCGTGACTCTTCTCGGTGACATCTTCTTTTCCACGGTGGCTGCGGATCTTCTCCTCTAGAACTAGATCCAGCGACCTCCTTCTCTCAACAGGATTTTCTCTCAGAAAAATGGCTGGAATGAGGAGTGAAAACGGGTAGGGTTATCACTTCCCTTTTCATATAAAAGTGACATGGGTAGGTATACGCCCGTGTCCTTACCCGTGTCCAACTTAGGTGAAGCGTTACGACTGTTTTTATGTGTCGGTTCAATACTCGACATGACAAACGGGTGGGACACGCCCGTGTCGGCCCAGTCACGCCCGTGACATGGGGCATGTAACCCACTCGAGACCTACTCGAGAGGACTTACTCGAGAGAAAACCAACTACTCGAGTACCCGGATAGGACACGCCTGTGTCACAGGGATGACACGCCCGTGTCACCCCCTCTTACTCGAGTACTTTTCCACCTACTCGAGTACATTACGACCTACACGAGAGCTACTCAAGGATGAGCGGGGCACGCCCTGTGACAGCCCAATCACACCCGTGACATGGGGCGTGTCTCGCACAAACACTTAATCGAACCCATTTTTGTCGATCTCGACACGACTCATCGAGCTCAACTCGACACATCGACACACAGGTAGGAACATGCCTGTGTCTCTACCAGTGTCATACAATTCGTCAATCTCGACACGTAGTTCGTCGATCTCGACACGCCTCGTCAAGCACAAATCGACACAACGATACACGGATAGGGACACGCCCGCGTCTCTAACCGTGTCATACAATTCGTCAATCTTGACACGACGTTCGTTGATCTCGACCCGCCTCATCGAGCTCAACTCGACACAATGACATACGGGTAGGGACATGCCAGTATCTCTACCCGTGTCATACAATTCGTCGATCTCGACACGAAGTTCGTCGATCTCGACACGCTGTGTCGAGTTCTTGAACTCGACACACACGCACATGCGTAGGGACACACCCGTGTCTCTACCCATGTCCCTTCACACGGGTAGTGACACGCCCGTGTCACTACCCATGTCCTTCTTTGAACATACTCGAGTCATCGACTCGAGAGCTGGCCACTCCCACACAGGTAGGGACACGCCCGTGTCTCTACCCGTGTCCTATGCTTGACTGATTTCTCCTCCTTTTCACATGTGCTGCCATGTTGTCAGCACTCCCCCTGAACCCAAGTCAACTCTCCTGACTCAAAAACACGTACGAGGGGCCTAGCGTGATTCAGGATGTTATAAATCCTATAAACAAAATAAAAGATTTCGTCCCCGAAATCAGGCTTAGGCTATGGGGAGAAAAGCATAACAAAAAATATAATATGCTTTTAAATAAAATTACCTTGAGCAAACAACTCCGGGTAGTATTTCTGCATCAAATTCATTGGCTCCCATGTATATTCCTCCTTCCCATGATTAGACCATAGCACCTTCACCAAGGGAACACTTTTGCGGCGTAACTTTCTTGTCTCCCTATCTACGATCCGCACTGGCTCTAGTCGCACAGACCTATCCGACGACACAGCACCATTAGTTGTGGGGATGTATTGATCGGGCCGCAACAGCGCCTTCCGAAGTGACGACACATGGAACACGTCGTGGAGGTTCTCTAGCTCGGGCAGTAACTCCAACCGATATGCCAACGGGCCAATCCTTTCCAATATAGTATAAGGCCCAACATACCTTGGGCTGAGCTTTTTCACACCACGCACACATGACACTTCATGCATCGGTCGGATTTTCAGGAACACCTTATCACCCACTTGAAACTCCACCATCCGTTGCCTTGCATTATAATACTTCACCTGCCGACTTTGAGCTTCCAACATGCGATCCCGAATTAGTCTAACCGCCGAATCGGTATCCTCAATATATTCAACACCCAAAGCCTTTGGGACTTCATCTTGCACCCAAGACAAGGGGGTTCTACACCTCCTTACATAAAGAGCTTCATGAGGTTCCATGACGATACTAGCATGGTGGATGTTGTTGTAGGAGAATTCTACCAATGGTAAGAGCCTTTCCCATGGCTCTTCTCTATCCAACAAACATAATCTCAATAAATCTTCCAATGTCCGGATGGTCCTTTTAGATTGCACGTCTGTCTAAGGATGAAACGCGGTGCTGAAGGTAAGACGCGAGCCCAAATACGCATGTACCTCCTTCCACTCCTTGGAGGTAAAACGACCATCCTGGTCTGAAACAATTGTCTTAGGCACGCCATGATACCGTACGAACTGCTCCAAAAAGAGGCGTACTAAGACATCCACATGAGCCTCTTTCTTCATTGGAATAAACCAGGCTACTTTCGTCAGGCGATCAACTATCACTCACACCGAATCATTTCTTGAGCGCGAGCGAGGTAACCCATGGACAAAATCCATGGAGATGTCCTCAAACTTCCACTCGGGGATGGGCAACGATTGTAGCAAACCACCGGGACTCTTGCATTCCTCCTTCACCCTTTGACATGCTTCGCAATGTGTAACAAAATATCGGACATCCTTTTTCATTCCCTACCAACACATGGTCTTCCGTAAGCCGGCGTACATCTTCGCAATGCCCGAGTGCACTGAATATTCAGAGCAATGAGCCTCTTGCAAGATATCCTCCCAGATTATACCGCCTTTGGGAATGTAAAGCGGGCCACGAAGGTAAACGAGGCCGTCTTTGTTGGGTTTCTCTATGAGGATGGCACAACGCTTGTGCACGCAGCGGAAAAGAAAAACATTAAGAAAAACCCAAAGAGATGTGGATCGGGCCATGAACGTTGAATCAAGAAGTTAGCAAAAACTAGGCAAAAATTACCTCGGTGGCGTTGAGTCACAACTCAACGGAGATGCTCCAAACTTTGTCTTCTTGCTAGTGGCGAGTTCTACGTGGAATAATATCCACGTTTCTGCAGAAGTCCACACGAGCAGGAGAACACCGAGCTTTCCGTCACACGGAAAATCGGGAAGGATGAAAAGACCGCACCTTGATTTCCACGGACTGCTAGGTCCGCATCAGGAAGAGAAACGCCAGCGACAGTCGCCGGAGAAGAGGAGGTCAGCGGAGCGATCACGGCGGCGGCGGAATGCTTCCGTCAGCGGCGGGATTCGGGATCGGCGGAACGCTCGCGGAACGGAACTCTTCCGCCGCGGGTTCGATTTGATCAGAAGATATATTCCCGAAAAACCCTAAGTGTCCCTTTTATACCGAAGGCATAAATAGACTTAGGTTAACCGCTATCCGCAGACCACCCAAAAATAGGGTTCAGAATCGGCGAGTATCAATCGGCGAGAGTCGGTCAGGATCGGCGAGAATCAGAATCGGCGAGAATCACAATCGGCGAGAATCTAACGGATCGGCGAGAATCAGAGAACTATTCTCGACGATTCACGCGAACGTGGGTCGACAATTCACGCCGATCGTGGGTCGACGATACACGCCGATAGGCGAGAATCAGAGAACTAATTCTCGACGATTCTCGTCGATCGGCGAGAATCAGAGAACTATTTTCGATGATTCTCATCGATCGGCGAGAATCAGAGAACTATTCTCTACGATTCTCGTCGATTCTCGTCGACCCTCGGCCGACTATTCTTACCAGTCCTTCAAGGCAACATTTGCCCAACCCGATGATTCTTTAAGGCAACACTTTGCCTACAACCTTATTCAGGTCGGTGATTGGTAACCTTTACCAACACAGTCAATCATCCAACTTCTCCACATCTCTTATCTGCGACCCTGCAGGCTCATATCGCGTTGGCAGTGAGATTACAAGTTTGACCACTTCCAGATCACAATGGTAACTCCAACAGACTCCCACTTGATCTCGAAAGTATCAAACCAAAAACCTCACAAACAATGAGCGGCATCTAACAATGCATCATTGCTCCCCAAGCAATAAGAGTTTATAACTCTTAAGCCTTTATGACCAATGTATCAGTGTTGTCTTTGTCCCTTTGTCCCTTACATCCGGAAAGAACTAGAGGCATGGACCGTGTCACCCTCGTAATAGCTCAATCCAAGTTTCTTGATCTAGGACGGACTTCCAGAGAATGGTGAGTCCAATATCACATATTGACTCAACCAAGCATGGTCATGCATTTCTCAGTCCAGTTCCATCAAGGGGCCCATGGATGCAACTCCTATCATACAGGAGGACAAATCCCATATCTGCTCACACACAAATACCCAAATGATTCGTAACATGCCCAACAACCACCCTTATCATCAACCTTTCTCAAGGAAGACTTTAGATGGCATCAAAGCACGCTCTTCCTCACTTGATGAATGCTGTGACTTCAGGTCAAAGGATCACAACACCATTGTCAATTGAGGCCTACTCGTGACACGATTGGATGACAATCCACAGAGTAGTCTCAGGTTGGGTCTGTCCAGTACAACTTGTTCACTAACAAGTACCCATGTGATGACTTGATATCACAATATCATGACCTGTGAGAACCGGTCATCAGTCAACGCACGTGCTAGTCTTCATGTACCATCATCACCCTTAGCTTCTATGATGATACTCGACCAGGGACCTTTAAGAATGAAGCTTCAAATAGATCACATGCTCTCACATTCAAATCATGTACTTGATGTCCCATGGAAGCGAACATTCTAAGGGTATCTATTATGTTAACATTTAACTATCATATAGAAAAAGACATAATAAAAGAACTTGCCATTAATTGTAAAAGAAAAACTAGGTACAATGTTCATCATATGAACAAATAGTCAACAAAATACAAGATTACATGCAACCCACAAGATTCTCACTAGAGTTGATCATTTAGGTATCGTATACCCATCGATCTAGTATGACCATCATGCTTTCTCTGCGCGAGAGGCTTTGTCAGTGGATCCGCAATATTCTCCTCAGTCGGCACTCTGCAAATGTTTACATCTCCTCGTTCGACAATCTCACGAATAAGATGAAACCGCCGAAGTATGTGCTTGGAGCGCTGATGAGATCTAGGTTCCTTAGATTGTGCAATTGCACCATTGTTATCACAGTAGAGAACTACGGGACCAACAATGCTAGGAACTACATCAAGCTCGCCGATGAATTTCCTAATCCATACAGCCTCCTTCGCCGCATTAGCTGCTGCGATATACTCGGCCTCTGTTGTAGAATCAGCAACTGTCTCTTGCTTGGAACTCTTCCAGCTCACAGCTCCTCCATTCAGGCAAAACACAAAACCTGACTGAGACTTGGAGTCGTCCCTGTCAGTTTGGATGCTAGCATCCGTGTAACCTCTTACAACGAGCTCTTCCTCTCCACCATACACCAAGAACACATCCTTAGTCCTTCTCAAGTACTTCAGGATATTCTTGACTGCAATCCAGTGACACTCACCGGGGTCTGACTGATACCTGGTAGTCATGCTCAAAGCAAAGGAGACATCGGGCCGAGTACATAACATCGCGTACATGATTGATCCAATTACCGAAGCATATGGAATCAACTTCATGCGGTCCTTATCTTCATAAGATTTTGGACACTGGTCCTTAGAGAGATTCACACCATGAGACATGGGAAAAAATCCTTTCTTGGACTCAAGCATGTTGAACCGCTTCAACACCTTTTCGATGTACGTACTCTGGGTCAAACCCAGCAACTTCTTCGATCTATCTCTATAGATCTTAATACCGAGTATATAAGTCGCTTCACCCAAATCCTTCATTGAAAAGCAGTTCCCTAGGTTGTTCTTAACAACTTTCAGGGTAGGAATGTCATTCCCAATCAATAGTATGTCATCTACATACAATATCAGGAAGACAACAATGCTCCCACTGATTCGCTTGTAAACACAAGGCTCATCTTCATTCTTGATGAAACCAAACTCTTTGATTTTCTCATCAAAACGAAGATTCCAACTTCGAGAGGCCTGTTTCAGTCCATAGATGGACTTATTCAGCTTGCATATTTTAGTGGCTTCATCTGGGGATACAAAACCATCGGGTTGTGTCATATACACTTCCTCAAGGAGGTTTCCATTAAGGAAAGCCGTTTTGACATCCATCTGCCAGATCTCGTAGTCATAATACGCAGCAACAGCAAGCAATATCCTTATGGACTTTACCATGGCAACAGGGGAAAAGGTCTCATCATAGTCAACACCATGAATTTGCTTGAAACCCTTAGCCACCAGTCGCCCTTTGAATGTTTGTACCTTCCCATCCATGTCGGTCTTCTTCTTGAAGACCCACTTGCACCCTATGGTTCGTACCCCTTCAGGTGGTTCCACCAAGTTCCAAACTTGGTTTGCATACATGGAGTCCATTTCGGATTTCATAGCCTCAAGCCATTTGTCGGAGTCCGGTCCATTCATAGCCTCTTGGTAGGTTGTTGGTTCATCATCATAATCCATAAGCAACACATTACCTATTTGAGACACGAGAAATCCATATCTCTCAGGCTCAAACCTTGGTCTACCAGATCTACGTAGGACTTGTGTTCCCTGAGCAGGTTCTCTAGCTACAACATCTTGTAGTCCTGTCTCAGAATCCAATTCCGGTTCATTCACTACATGTGGTTCTTGAACTTCTTCAAGCTCTACCTTTTCAGTCTTTCTTGATAAGAACTCTTTCTCCAAGAAGACACCAGTACTTGCGACAAACACTTTGCCCTCAGACGGTAGGTAAAAGTAATACCCTTTCGTTTCCTTAGGATATCCCACCAGATAACATTTATCCGATTTGGGTTCCAGCTTGTCAGGCATTTGACGTCTCACGTATGCCTCACAGCCCCAAATTTTAATGAACGACATACTAGGACGCTTCCCAGTCCATATCTCATATGGTGTCTTCAGAACCGTTTTCGTTGGAGCGCGATTCAATGTCATTGCAGCAGTCTCTAAAGCAAAACCCCAAAAGGAAACAGGCAAGTCTGCATGACTCATCATCGAACGTACCATGTCTAATAGAGTACGATTTCTCCTCTCAGACACAACATTATGTTGTGGCGTTCTAGGTGGAGTGAGCTGTGATACAATACCACACTCTTTCAGATGATCACGGAACTCATGACTCAGGTATTCGCCACCTCGATCAGATCGGAGTGCTTTAACCCTTTTACCCAACTGGTTTTCTACTTCATTCTTGAACTCTTTGAACTTTTCAAAGGTCTCGAATTTGCACTTCATAAGATACACATATCCGTATCTACTGAAATCATCAGTAAATGTAACAAAGTAGAAATACCCACATCTAGCCATGGAACTGTTGGGTTTCTCTATAGGGTTGACACAACACTTGTGCACGCAGCGGAAAAGTAAAACATCAAGAAAAACCCAAAGAGATGCGGATCGAGCCATGACGGTTGAATCAAGAAGTTAACGAAACTAGGCAAAAATTACCTCGGTGGCGTTGAGTCACAACTCAACGGAGAAGCTCCAAACTTTGTCTGCTTGCTGGTGGCGAGTTCTACGTGGAATAGTATCCACGTTTCTGCAGAAGTCCACACGAGCGGGAGAACGCCGAGCTTTCCGTCGCATGGAAGATCGGGAAGGAGAAGACCGCACCTTTGCTTTCCCACGGACTGCTAGGTCCGCGCCAGGGATTGCAGCGCCAGCGACGATCGCCGGAGAAAAGGTGGTCAAGGGAGCAAACACGGCGGCGGAACTCTTCCGGCGGCGGGATCGGGATCGGCGGAGCGAACGCGGAACTCCTTCCGTCGGGTTCGATTCGCACAGAGGGGATAGATCACGCTTTCCCGAAACCCTAAGTGTTATATTTATACTTAAAGTATAAAATAAACTCAGGAAAATCGCTATCCGCAGACCACCCAGAACTAGGGTTCAGAATCGGCGAGAATGAATCGGTGAGAATCGGCGACAATCGGCGAGAATCACTGAGCAGGTTCGGTGAGAATCATTCGGCGAGTATCACATTGGATCGGCGAGAATCAGAGTACAATACTCGACGATTCTCGCCGATCGTCGAGCCACGCTCGACGACACATAATGATACTCGACGATCGTCGAGCCGCGGTCGACGACAATAGCCAAGGTAGTCGATCGTCGAGAATCAACAATTGATTCTTGACGATTCTCGTCGATCGGCGAGAATCAGCAAGGTGATTCTCGTCGATCGGCGGGAATCAGAAGATGATTCTCGACTATTCTCATCGACCGTCGGACGACAAACCTAACCAGCCCTTCAAGGCAACCTTTGCCCAACCCGATGATCCTATAAGGCAACACCTTGCCCATAACCCTATTCAGGTCGGTGATTGGTAACCTTTACCAACACAGTCAGTCATCCAACTTCTCCACATCTCTTATGTGCGACCCTGCAGGCTCATATTGCGTTGGCAGTGAGATTAGATGTTTGACCACTTCCAGATCATCATGGTAACTCCAACAGGAACTCATGGGTCCGCATACATCACTATGTACAACACCCAAAAGATCCTCAGCCCTCTCAGTATAACCAGTGAAAGGAGCTTTAGTCATCTTGCCTAACAAACAAGATTCGCATCGCTCAAATGATTCATAATCAAATGAGTCCAAATGTCCATCTCTATGGAGTTTGGATATGCGCTTCTCGTTGATATGGCCCAAACGACAATGCCAGAGAAAAGTAGGGTTCGAGTCATTTGTTCTTAGTCTTTTATTATTTTCTACATTACAGATCAGATGGTCCAAGTTCAAAACATAAAGACCATTAAACAATTAGGCTACAACATAACAAACATCATTCTTAAATATAGAACAACAGTTGTTCTTAATTATAAAAGAAAATCCAATCATGTCCAAACATGAAATAGATATAATGTTTCTAGTTATGGCCGGAACAAAATAACAGTTATCTAGTTCTATTACAAGCCCACTGGGCAAAAAAAGACGGTAAACTCCTACGGCTACAGCAGCAACTCATGCTCCATTGCCGACGCGGAGGTCCACCTCCCCTTTACTCAGCAATCTTCTCCTTCCCAGTTCCTGCACATTTGTACAAATGTGAGAACCACATCCGGTATCTAATACCTAAGATGAAGGAGCAGAAAGGTTTATCTCTATAACGTAAACATTTGAAGCGGAAGTCATACCTCCCCTCAATTTCTGCAGACCCTCAATGTACGAAGGACAGTTCCTCCTCCAATGACCAGCCTTGCCACAGTGGTGGCATTTCCATTCCTTCACCGTGCCTTTCTTTTTCATCAGTGCTGAAGACTTGAGCTCAAGATATGACTTAGGTCCCACCTTCGTCTTCTTAGAACCCTTGGCCTTGCCCTTGCCCTTATGCACCATCAGTATGGGGCTGGCAGGCTTGGCCTTCTTCATATTGATTTCGGCAGTTCTCAACATGCCTAGGAGTTCGGGCAGTGTCTTGTCTATTTCATTCATGTTGTATTTCAAGACGAACTGCTCATAACTGTCCGGCAACGATTGCAGGATCAGATCTGTGGCCAACTCTTGACCAAGAGGAAAACCCAGCCTTTCAAGGTTCTCTATATACCCAATAATCTTGAGTACGTGAGTCCCTACTGAGTCTCGAACTCCCATCTTGCACTGAAACAACGCTTTTGTGATGTCGAACCTCTCTTGACGAGCCTGCCCTTGAAACATTTTCTTGAGATGCTCGTCAATCTCCTTGCACCCCATGTTCTCATGTTGCTTTTGAAGCTCAGAGTTCATAGTGGCAAGCATAAGGCATTCGACATCTAAAGCATCGTCAGTATACTTCTTATCAGTGTCCTTCTCAGTACGGGAAGAATTCCCGGTCGGCACCTCGGGGGCTTTTTCTTCCAAGACATAGAGCTTTCGCTCTTGCCTGAGAACAATTCTCAGGTTCCTATACCAGTCCATGTAATTTGTCCCGCTGAGCTTATCCTTCTCAAGGATGGCTCTCAGAGACAACGTGGAGTGTGAAACACTTGCCATGGAATTCTACAAGAATTTATGCAGAATAAAATCAGTACCAAAATTTCAAATACAATTTATTTTAATTTGGACTTCAATTAAAATACTCCCACTATTTTATTCGAAATGATAGCCCTCACTAACAATTCGGAGAGTTCATGCGAGCTACTCTCTTAGTGGACAAGATCCGTATTTCACCAACACTATGAGTCCGCTTTGGCGTTCCTCTCACGATGCGGTTATTTAGGTAGGCAACGCTTGCCAATTGCATCCTCATGCAATTCTTGTATGGTTGGTGAATAACTCCTTATTCGCATCCATCATATGGTGCATGCCAACCCTATGCCTCTAGGCACTCAACCTTTGAGGTCACCTAGTTAAGATGGACCCGATGTCGACAGTGGGATATCACAATTATCCGCTCGCACCCTTACCAAGATAGATTAATGCACCTTGCTTTGGCAAGCCCACACTTCATCGATCGAGGCAGGAAGAGTGTCATCCATCGGAAGGCATCCGAACACTTAATATTTGATGAAGGGATTTTAATTATAGGTTAACATTTAACCATGATCAACATTTGATCAACGTGCACATCCAAAGAAAACAATTCTAAACCACATGCATCCCTTATGTGCACATCCTAACACCATCAACAATTGATAGAAGGAAGGGCTAAACCTGAACATCCGGAAACTTCCAAATCCTCAGATTTACATGCATTGGACAAAGGCAAAGACAACTCAACTTAAAGCAGTAGACAAGCTCATCTCTCTTTGTTGGATTCAAAATCCAAAACAACATCGAGGGATGGTTACTGCTAAGGAGATCACAATTTCTAACAATTAGAAATTCCCACGCAATCCCAGACGTTCTTGGCGGGGTGCCAAGACTAAATCTAGACATTTAGAACACTTCTAAATCCCTAGGTTTACACGCACTGGAATAACAAAACTTCCAAATCAACAATCATGGCCGTAACCTCGCTTTGATACCACTGTTGGGTTTCTCTATGAGGATGGCACAACGCTTGTGCACGCAGCGGAAAAGAAAAACATCAAGAAAAACCCAAAGAGATGTGGATCGGGCCATGAACGTTGAATCAAGAAGTTAGCAAAAACTAGGCAAAAATTACCTCGGTGGCGTTGAGTAACAACTCAACGGAGATGCTCCAAACTTTGTCTTCTTGCTAGTGGCGAGTTCTACGTGGAATAATATCCATGTTTCTGCAGAAGTCCACACGTGCGGGAGAACACCGAGCTTTCCGTCACACGGAAAATCAGGAAGGATGAAAAGACCGCACCTTGCTTTCCACGGACTGCTAGGTCCGCGTCAGGAAGAGCAACGCCAGCGACAGTCGCCGGAGAAGAGGAGGTCAGCGGAGCGATCACGGCGGCGGCGGAACGCTTCCGTCAGCGGTGGGATTCGGGATCGGCGGAACGCTCGCGGAACGGAACTCTTCCGCCGCGGGTTCGATTTGATCAGAAGATATATTCCCGAAAAACCCTAAGTGTCCCTTTTATACCGAAGGCATAAATAGACTTAGGTTAACCGCTATCCGCAGACCACCCAAAAATAGGGTTCAGAATCGGCGAGTATCAATCGGCGAGAGTCGGTCAGGATCGGCGAGAATCATAATCGGCGAGAATCACAATCGGCGAGAATCACCCGGATCGGCGAGAATCAGAGAACTATTCTCGACGATTCACGCCGAACGTGGGTCGACAATTCACGCCGATCGTGGGTCGACGATACACGCCGATCGGCGAGAATCAGAGAACTAATTCTCGATGATTCTCGTCGATCGGCGAGAATCAGAGAACTATTCTCGACGATTCTCGTCGATCGGCGAGAATCAGAGAACTATTCTCTACGATTCTCGTCGATTCTCATCGACCCTCGGCCGACTATTCTTACCAGTCCTTCAAGGCAACATTTGCCCAACCCGATGATTCTTTAAGGCAACACTTTGCCTACAACCCTATTCAGGTCGGTGATTGGTAACCTTTACCAACACAGTCAATCATCCAACTTCTCCGCATCTCTTATGTGCGACCCTGCAGGCTCATATCGCGTTGGCAGTGAGTTTACATGTTTAACCACTTCCAGATCACAATGGTAACTCCAACAGTCTTTTAGCGTATACTCATCCATAGTCCCATCTTTGATTGACTTGATTGTTGGGGCCAGGGCCGCATCCACTGCTTGCTCCACTCTAATTCGGTCCCGAATATCACAAACTATGCTTATGCTTGCCAAGTACTGCGTATTCTCTGCCGAAGGAACCTTGAACACCAAAGTAATATCCATCTCCTCAATCATCCGAGCCAACTCCATACTCATCAATCGAGACTCCGGGCTAGATCCTGGTACATTTCTACTCAATGCATCGGCCACCGAGTTCGCCTTTCCAGGGTGGTAGTTCATGGTGAACTCATAGTCACATAGAAATTCTAACCACCGCCGTTGTCTCAAGTTCAACTCCTTCTAAGTATGGACGTACTTCAAATTTTTGTGGTCTGAAAAGATCTCGCAGTGGACACCGTATAGATAATGCCTCCAAACCTTCAAGACGAACACCACTGCTCCAAGCTCCAAATCATGAACCGGGTAATTGATTTCATGTTTCTTTAGATGTCTTGAAGAATAGGCAACCACGTGTTCGTGTTGCATCAATACCGCTCCCATCCCTTGATATGATGCGTCGGTGTAGACTTGAAATCCTTCTTTCCCAGACGAAAGTGCTAAGATTGAGGCGGAGGTAAGTCTATCCTTCAGTTCTTCGAACGCCGCTTCGCACTGGGATGTCCACTCAAATGGCACACCTTTCTTCGTCAATGAACTAAGAGGAAGAGCAATCTTTGAAAATCCTTTTATGAACTTGCGATAGTACCCGACAAGTCCAAGGAAACTCCTCACATCGGCCGCCGACTTCAAAGGCGACCACTACTTCACGACATGCACCTTGGCCGGATCCACCGCTAGTCCTGCTACGCTGATCACATGCCCCAAAAAAGTAATCTCTTTAAGCCAAAATTCGCACTTGCGGAATATGGCGAACAAGGCGTGCTCTTTTAATTTCTTCAATACTAAGGTCAAGTGCTCAACATGCTCCTCCTCTATCTTTGAGTAGACCAAGATGTCGTCGATGAAAACAATGACGAAGACATCCAAATAAGGTTCAAACACCTTGTTCATCAGGCTCATGAAGGCCAAAGGGGCATTTGTGAGCCCAAACGACATTACAGTGAATTTGTACAGTCCATATCTTGAACTAAAGGCTGTTTTGTGGATGTCACCTTCTTGTATTCTCAACTGATAATACCCTGACGCAAGTCCAGCTTAGAAAACCAATGCGCTCCCACTAGTTCATCGAACAACTCATCGATCCGATGTTGCGGATAAGTGTTCCGCACCGTCAGCCGATTGAGTTCCCTATATTCTATGCCCAAATGCAGGGTTCCATCCTTTTTCTTCACGAACAATACAGGGGCTCCCCAGTGTGATGAACTGGTGCGAACGAACCCTGACTCCACCAGTTCTTGTAGTAGAACTCTAAACTCCGTGAGTTCCTTCGGGGCCATTCGGTAAGTGGCCTTGGATACCGGCTTGGTACCCATTACTAGATTAATCTAGAAGTCAACCTCTCTATGTGTGGGTAATCCTGGCAGTTTCTTAGGAAATACCTCGGGGAAGTCCCGCACAACCCGTACGCCTATTATATCCAATGTTATCTCCTTCAACTCGAACCAGATCATGAAGACTTCATCCCCCTTTATATGTGCTTTTACTGTCCGAACTGAGGATAATAACATATGAGGTGCGAAGCTAATTCCTTGGAAGATGACGTCAGTGTCTCCATGTCTCAAGTAGATTCGTTTCTCGCACAATCAATCCTTGTAAAGTGCCAGTCCAACCACGCCATGCCAAAATGATGTCAAACTCCGACATTCTCAAGACCGTGGCAGGTGTCTCAAAGGCCTTTCCTTTAATGAATATCTCGAACTCGTACTTAGCGGCTGCAATCACCTCCGAGCTGTCCGGTAGATGCACTCATCGAGCTACACCAGTAAAGTATTGTACACCTTCTAGGTTTTTAATGAAGTCCGCCACACCAACGATTGCATGGCACCGGTATCGAACAGAGTGTAGGCTAGTTTCTCACTAACCATTACACCTAGGTATAAAGATTTTGAAGGGTCAATCCAGATTCCTAGAACGAACTTAGGCGGACTAAGGTCGAATGTTTAATTTCTTCCTCGTAGTCCCCATCCTGCTTCAATTACTCCTTCAGCGAGTCTCTTAACACTTGTCTGAACACCCAATAGACCCGTGATGCTAAAGATCACGGCTGTGAACCGATCTCTCAAGGAACACTGTAAGGTGGAGTTAATTTCGAGGAGGACTTGAGATTGAAGTCCTTAGGTTGGAGTTAACTAAGGAGGGTTTTGATATTTGCGGAAAAAAAAGTAAAAATCTAACAACTACTCCAATGCAACGCCGCTATGTGATGCTTCGCCGGGCAGGATGGAAGACTAGTCGGGCCGCTATGCACCGAATCACTATGCGGATGGGCGAGTAGACTTGCAGATGAGGTGATGAGAATGGAGGAATGAGGGTCGTGAGCACCTCTTCGCTACGCACGCCACTAGAAATTTCTAGTGCGGCAAGGGCGGATGGATGGTGGATTCACAAATAGGCGCACCTCAAGTAAATAACGAAAACATACAATCACAAAGACATGATTACACATAAACGTATATTACACTAAGCATAACCTCATCAAATACAAAGTGTTCAACTAAACCATCAACAACAAGAGAAGAAAAGTGTGCCAAATCGACCGAATCCGAAGTCTTGCTGAGGATTCAAGGTTGGAATTGTTGGGTTATCATTCTGAGTCCAAGCTCGGTCCTCAACTACGACCGGGGTAGAGAAGGGCTGTCACCACCTTCCAATGGCTCATCTTCTTCATGTCATGATCCGGTGGAGGATGGAACAACTTCTCCTAGCTTGATGGAGAAAGCTAATTCAAGCTCTTCTTGAAGCTCAAAGATGAAGGAGGAGGCCGAGAGGCAGCTCTGGCTTGGATTTGGTTGTGAAAGCTTGCCCGGAGCACCTCCCTGCGATGGAAGTTGAAGGGGAATGGCGGAACCCTTCCTCGGAGACAAAAATGGCTGAGAAATGTCGAGCGTTCACCCCAGATTCCAAATTAGGGCGAGACCTGAGATATTTATAGAAAGCAGAATTGAACAATGTGCACGATCACAGGCCAACGACCAGTGGTCGTGCACACTATGTCCAGTGATCGTGCGTACTGGTTGTAAGACACACCCTCCCCCTTACCAAGGAGGCTACTGGGTCTTATGCCCAGAATAACCGTCTTACCGTGACACTAACGAACGGGTTAGTCTACACCGCAACACGCCGATTCTGCCGGCTAGTATGATCATAAACTTGTAGGCCAATATGAGAAAAGAAGTATGGCGGTAAAATAAAACCACAACTAGTCCACAGTCACAGCACATATATATAAATATATGAAAGGAAAACATCATTCCAAATGAGTACAGAAATAAAACGAAGAGTAATAAGGGCTTATGCCCAGTACATCAAATCAAATCTCTCCCTCTCAACTCTAAACAACGGAAGATATCTATCATCACCAAGTCATCCCACCTGAGGCAACTCTGCAGTAGTAGTAGTAGTCGGTGGTGGTATTAGCTCCTCACGTCCTGCCATCTCGTCCTGCTGGTCGTACTGGTGCTCCATCTCCTCGAGCTCCTAAAAATAGTTTGGTCACCGACCATTAGTCAAAAATACCAAGTCGTTTCCTCCACACCTCGCCCCGAAACTCCTAGGCACCATGCGGGAGGATGAAGCAGAGGAGAATAAGTGTATCAAGAGTAAACAGGTGGCAGTGGCACTATACTAACAAGTATATGAGGAGTAACAGTAGTTCTACTCTAGCAGTTCTATGTAAGAGTACAAGTGCAGTAATGAAGTATAAAACTGAAGTAAGTAAAAAGTGCAGTACGGTAAAGTAAGTAAAGAAATGAAAGTAAGTGTAGGCAAGTAAAACTATGCTAGCACTACTCTACCATCACAAATCGTACCTTAACTTATAAAAATGCCCATACAAATTTATAAGTTAACGTTTCCAGGAAATTTAACTTATCATATAAAAGAGCCCATACAAATTTAATGATAAGTATCTATGAAGCGTATGACCTAATATGAATGAATGTTTATGATGCAAATTATGCACAGGCAAGTGCAACTCACACACAACGACTCCGTGATCACAGACCTTTAGTTCCCACTTTTTGAGAGCTAACTTCACTCTCGGGTACCACCGCTGTGGCTACGACAGCAGCAGAGCGGGCATCTCCACTTCTAGGCCAGTATGCACACTACCAAACCTTAGACCCCTCTCATACGCCTCTGTACATGTCCAAGGTGCACTCTAGAGTCTATTCGTACGTACTTTGCTGACAACCCATCAGTCTTGTTGGGTCGGGTGTGCGTTATCGGGGATCGTCCTCCAGACCGCAGTGTAAAACAACCCACTGGCCCCTCAAACGCTCACACCCGTCTGGTGCACCGTACTGCCATCGGTGTGACGAACGGCAAGTACCGCATGCCCTGCCACTAAATTTATGCACATGCAAGTATTTCATCCCAAGCCTTCAGCTCGCAGGACCAACCTGTCCTGAATCCCTCAAACCGTACACGGGTAAGCATTATCACAATCCCTACAACCCTACACGGGAGAGAACGCACAATAGTGCCTTTATTTCATATCCCTCAAACCCTACACGGGCGAGAATGAACCACAATGTCCTAACCTATTAGACTACTCTTGTCTACGGATTATTACACTTAGTGATTTAAGGTTAATCCCAGGACTGCCCAGGGTATACCCGATGAAGGGCTCTCGGGGGCACTAGGAACTACGATGGGATTACGCCCGAAGCTCCCTTTCTCAAGGATATTTACTTTAGTTGATGGCTACCCAAAATTCACCCCCATCTCTCGTTATTACTCTTAAGTGATCCTAATAACTTAAGATGTTCTCAGAAGGGCAACGGTCTTCCGCTGGCCTCCGCTCCAGTTGCTATCCAAGGCTTGCACTTTACTCTCATCACTAAGACAACTCTACCCACCAGGGTCATATTCCAATTGATGTCTCTAGCTCATATATTGATCTATCCCCCGGTGGTCCTTATAACATGACATACTTACACTATGCGCAACCCATGACCTAATACCACCCCGAAATGTAACTTCCAATTCCTTGGGCCACCTGCCCCTAATTATTTATCCTAGGATGGTATGGACTAATGAAGTGAGCCAATTGATTTTCATAATTTTATTAAGTCATTAAGGCCTCTAATTAAATCATTTAATTAATCCCCTAGGTCATTTAATACATGAAGTATGACAATTTATAATCCACTAACCTAAGGAATTTTTCCTGAGTTATATGTTGGTAAAATATTGCTGTCTACCAAAATTTATAATTTTCCTTTGATTATTTCTATTTATTACTTAATTAATACAAAATTCATAAAATTGTCATTTTCCTAATGAAGTATAAGGAATACATTAATAAAAATCTAGGAAAATTACAGAGCTTATATATCATGAATTTAAGGCTAATGACACAGTTTCATCAACCTATACAATGTAGTGGCCTACAAATTTCAAATCTAAATAATTTACCAAAATGCAATTATACTGTTTTAAAAATTATTGATAATCCAAATGTACTGAGAAACTTATACAAGGTTATTCATACTCAGATATATCATCAAGAAATTTACCAAAATTTTCCACTAAGTATTTTCACCAATTTGCTAATTAAGTAAAATGAGGGTAAAAAGGTAATTTCCACATAACTCCTATTAAAATTCTTCAAACAGAGACATAAAAATTTTCAGGGGTTAAATCTAACATAATATTGACCTTGACAAAAATTGGGGATTTTATCTCAAAGATGACCTATTTTTACATTTATTTTTTCAAAAAGTTCTATTATTCCAAAAATTCCAAATAATGGGAATTTTGCTTCCAAAAAATCCCATTATTACAATGTGGGGTAAAATTCACCCTAATGAGCCTCTGAAAACAATATCATGATTTTTGGATGTTCCAAATAGGCTTAATACAGAATATATCAAAAATGGCTATTTGCACCCCAAGCTTATATATAATCAACACATGCATGTGAGTTTACCCAACATGCAGTGGTCCAAATGTGCTGAAATTTTTACCATGCACATGAATTGTCCCCAAGGACAAGCCACCAAATTTGGGGCCATTTGGAGCCATAACCCTCCAAATATTACATTTATTTAATTTTGTGTATTATGAACAAAACTATAGGAAAGGTTTTCACAAAAACTCCCAATTTTTGGCAGGGGCTAAATGTGCCCTAAACATGCATTCACCCAAAATTTGGGGTCGTGTTGATTACTGGTTTGACTTGGGCATCAAATTGAAGTTCTACCCTTGCCTAGGACCAGGCTTAGGAAAACTGACCTACAATGCAGTATACTGCGCCAAATTACATGATTATGGTGGGAAATTAAAGTTAAGAGGTAAGCTACAAATTTCATTTAAGGGGTATGACCTGGAAATGCCTCTAAGAGGCCTAAACTAACCATGCAATGTTACTGAATAAGTGTGACATATTTATATAAAATACTATAATTTTTGTTTGATTTATTATAACTGATATGCACGAATCTTAAAGCAAGATTAATGAGATCCGGTCATCGTCCCCAAACAGCCAACGGTCCAGATTGATTCTGGCTGGCCACTTTTGCTAGCTATTCCGGCCAGCTGAGCCACCACCACCGCTGGCGGATGTCACCACCACCTTCACTGAGGTGGCGACTAGCAGTTTCCGACGATAAGGCCACCGGAATTGGCTCCTCCGGCGAACCCGGGCAAGAAATAAAACTCGGAAATTTTTCATTTTTCTCTCATGGTATTAGGCTCAATTGAGCTCGATCTCTCTCCATAAAGATCTAGAAATCTAGCACGAGTAGAGGGGAGGCGAAACAGACCCGAATGGCGACACGACGGCGAGGTTGGCGGCGGTTGGCCATGGATGAGCTGCTCCGACAATCTCCTGCTCAAATCCTTGATCCTCCACCAAAAGCTTCGCTCCAGGACTCATTCTCCACTCGATTCTACCCTCTGAAGGTGATGGTGTGGTCGATTTGGGCTGGTAGTGGTTGTATAGGGAGATACAACCAAGGTGAACTCGGTTTGGGGCTTTGGAGGCTTCACCCTGGGTGCCAAGTGGCCCCCATGCTGCCAAATTCTCTGAGGAGGCCAACCAGCACACTTTTGGGGCAGAAGGAACCAAGGACAAGTGGCCTCCACAACATTTCCTCTTCTCACACCTCTTCTCTCTCCTAAAATTCCCATTTTCCCTCATGCATGTGTCCCTCTATTCAAAACCAGAGGGTAGGGGTGTTATTTGTCCACTTGGGCTGGACATGGACCAAGTTTGGTGGGCTTGGCCCAAGGGGAGTGGGCTTAGCCCTCATTTTCTCTTTTAGGTTAATTAGTTTGACTTGGGTTGACTTGTTCAACCATGATGAGTGGGCTGACCCCACTTGGTGGTCATGGGTCTAAGGGCACCACCCAACTTGGGTTGGGTCAATGTGGTGCCCTACTTGGGCTAATTGGGCCTATAAGTATAGGTTTGACCAAATTAGGGCCATGGTTGACTTTGGTCAACTAGGGTTAAAGGGTTGACCTATTGGCATGCCCTATGGTCCACTTAGATTGTTTTAGGGTTAGGGCAATGTGGTGGGGTCATGGTGTGGCTAGGGTTCCTATTTAGTCTAGTTTTACCTAGTTTGACTTTGGCCCCTTAGTTGGCCCCACATGGTAACAACCCAGTTCCTAGGGTCAAACCTAGTTAAATTCCCTATCACCCAACCCATGCCTAACTCAATCTAAGTTGAGGGGGGTCTAGAAGTAACATGGGATGTTACAAATCCCAATAAACAAGAAAATAATTTCGTCCCCAAAATTCAAGTTCGGGTCTACGGGTTCTACATGTAATAGTTTAAGTAAATTCAAAACATAATTTGCAGCATACCTGAAGTAAACAGCTCTGGGTGTCGTTCCAACATTAGATCCCTCGGCCCCCAGGTGTTCTCCACTTGTCCATGATTGGACCACAACACCTTCACGAGAGCGACATTCTTCTTCCGCAACACACGGACATTTGTATCATCAATCCGTATCGACTCCAATCTGACGGATCTATCTTACGCTATCGGACCGGCTGTAGTAGTAACATGTTGCTCCGGCCGTAGGAGAGCTCTTCGCAAGGAAGAGACATGGAAGACGTCGTGTAGGGTACCCAACTCCGGTGGCAGCTGCAATCGGTAAGCTAAGGGGCCGATCCGCTCCAGGATCAAGTATGGCCCCATGTATCGAGGACTGAGCTTCTTGTGCCTCCGCACCCGAGAGACACCATGTACCGGATGTATCTTCAACAAAACTCTGTCTCCAACCTGGAACTCCACCTTCCGGTGCCGAGCATCATAATACTTCGCCTGTCTGCTCTGGGCCTCTAGCAGTCGATCCCTGATCAAATGTACCTGAGCCCCCGTATCCTTCACATAATCAGAACCAAGAGCCTTCGTATCCACATCCTGAAACCATAACTGTGGTGTCAGACACTTCCTCCCGTAAAGTGCCTCATATGGAGCCATCCTGATGCTTGCCTGGTGACTGTTATTATAGGAGAACTCGATCAGTGGTAGCAGCCTCTCCCAAGGCTTCCCCGTAACCAATATGCATAGGCGGAGTAGATCCTCTATGGTCCGGATGGTCCGCTCGGTCAGTCTGTCGGTCTGCGGGTGGAAGGCGGTACTAAAAGTAAGTTGAGAGCCCAAGTATGCATGCACAGCCCTCCACTTGCTCGAAGTGAAACGACCATCGCGGTCCGAAACAATTGTCCTGGGAATGCCATGGTATCTAACAAACTGCTCCACGAATAATCTCACCAAAACTGTAACTGGAGCATCCTTTCTAACTGGAATAAAGCGCGCCACCTTGGTCAGTCTGTCTACTATGACCCATATAGAATCATGCCCAGAGTGGGAGCGAGTTAGTCTGTGCACAAAGTCCATAGCAATGTCCTCGAACTTCCACTCTGGGACTGGCAATGGCTATAATAAACCTCCCGGGCTCTTGCATTCCGCCTTAACGCGCTGGCACATCTCACAATGTGTCATAATGTGGGTGATCTCCCTCTTCATCTCAGGCCAATACATAGTCCTCCGTAAATCTGCCCACATCTTGGTGATGCCGGGATGCACTGAATATTTGGAGCAATGTGCCTCTCTAAGTATATCATCCTGGATACCGCCCCCTGCTGGTATATAAATGCGTCCACGGAAGTGAAGGAAATCATCCTGCAGCGTGTAATCCTCAACCTTGCCCCTTTCCAGGGCACTGAAAATCGGTTCCAATGTAGCATCTAGCCTCTGATGCCCCATAATGCGCTCCCGAATGTCATCATCACTGATCAAAGAGCTCAGGTACTCTCGGTTTCGAACTGTTTCGGCCTCAGAAACCATAGTAATATGCATGTCGTCCATCACCTGTATCAGCTCCATAGTCATCATCCGAGGCTCCGGCCCAGAGGTGCCGGCCCTCCTGCTCAATGCATCTGTTACTGTGTTTGCCTTCCCCGGGTCATAGTGAATCTGGTAATCATAGTCAAAGAGGAACTATAGCCATCTTCTCTGTCGCAGATTTAGATCCTTCTGCTTATCGATGTACTTGAGATTCCCCCTGCTCATAGGCCTTGTCAGCCTATACAGAAGGTAATGATAGATAGGGGATAGGTCGGATACCTTCGATAGTAATGTAGCAGTATCCATGTCTGAGCGTGATCCTCTTAGAGGGGCAGTCGATCTGTGCATAGTTCCAATGAAGCCAGGTCATGTCCAAAATCAAATCAAAGTCCGTCAATCTCAAGATCGCCGCCGGAGCTTCGAATGTCTTGCCTCCTATCTCGGCCTCCATGTTGCAGCTACCCTTGGTCAGTAGCTCCGAGCCATCAGGAAGACGCACCCTTATCTCTGTGCCAGGAAATCTCTCCACACCCTATAGTCCTTCAATGAAAGTGCCCGACACGAATGAGTGGGAAGCACCCATTTTGAAGAGGGTATGTGCAGGCTTGCCACTGATCATAACTATGCCTGAGATTTATTTGAGGTATAATGGATGTTATTTATATGGTTTACAAGGCACTACTAAGGTTGAAATTTCTAAATTAAAATAATCTAAGTACCTGTAATCACCTCCTCGGGGTTCCTCTGCTCCGTGAGGTCCAAAGCATACATCTGCTTCTGGTTGCGTCCTCTGTTGTGATATCCCCGGCCTCAGCCTCGACCTCGTACTCGGCCTCGGCCTCGACCATGCTGTACTGGGGCCACTGGAGGTGGAGGAGGAGGAGGTGGATGGAATCGATGTGGACACTCCGATCTAATGTGCCCTGGCTGGCGGCATCCGTAACAAACTACTGGTCTATGTCCATGGTCATCCTGTATCCTCAGAGCATGCACCTGTAGAGGTGGGGGAGCTAATGCTGGAAGAGGCCAGTGCTCCTGCCTGAAGTTGGGACAATGAAGTCCCCCACCCCTCTTGTATCCAATAGTCCTGCCTCTCTGAGAGACCCTGCTGCTCTCTCCTGATGTCGACTCATTGTACGGTCTCTTCCCTCAGCCTTGCACCATCAGCTGGTCGGCCTCCAGCTTCTTTGTCATCTCAATAATCTGGGTAGACGTGCCGTGAGAAATGAACAACAAAGTCTGCCCAAATCATCCCTGAGGCCCTGGTAGAACCTCTTGGCATACCTCATGTCATCTGTGTCATGTATCCCCGCGAACCTGACAATGTGGGAGAACTCCCTCTGGTACTCAATCACCGATCTGCTCCCCTGTCTGAGGTTCAGAAACCTCTCCTCCAAAGCATCTCTGTCCGTAGTAGATACGAAGTGATCCAAAAATACATCACCGAACTCCTCCCAAGATATGTCTGACAGCTCCCAGTCCGCATATGTAGACACCCGCGCTGACTTCCACCATCTCTTCGCATGATATTCTAGTGCAGAGGTGTGTAGAGGAACTGCCTGGCCGACCGGGCAGCTGATGCCTGCCAAAATCTCGTGCATGGCCTCCAGCCATTCCTCCGTCTTTACAGTATCCTTTGCCCCACGGTACCTCAGTGGGGACAGGCTCTTGAAGGCACGTAGCCAGCTTGACCACGGATTTGGCTGCGGGGCCGGGACTTGCTGGTCTTTGAAGGAATCCAGGATCGCCGTCAAAGTATACCCCATCTCCGTCTGTAGAAATGGAGTGGCAGCTGGAGGGGGAGGAACCACATTTTGCGGCGCGACGACCTGTGGAGGTTGCATAAAGGTAAGGTTAAAACAAAACTGACCTAACACATTGTACTTAATTGACTGTTTTATGTGACTTTTTAAACTTGGGCACACCACTGCTTCCGCTGCATAGTTTGTCCGCAAACTAATACTCCTACGGGGTGGTCCAATGTTGTGGACTTCTTTCTCATATGATCGTTCGGTCAAGTGATACCAGTTTGTAAGACCCCCTCCCCCTTACCAAGGAGGCTACCCGGCCTTATGCCCAGAACTGTCGTCTTACGGTGACACTAATGCACGGGTTAGTCGACACCGCAACACACCGATTCTACAGGCTAGTATGATCATAAACCTGTGAGCTAATATGAGAAAAGAAGTATAGCGGTAAAAGAAAACCACAACTACTCCACAGTCACAGCACATATATAAATATATGAAAAGAAAACATCAGTCCAAATGAGTACAAGCATAAAACGAAGAGTAATAATGGCTTATTCCCAGTACATCAAATCAAATCTCTCTCTCTCAAATGTAAACAGCGAAAGATATCTATCATCACCAAGTCATCCCACCTGACGCAACTCTGCAGTAGTAGTAGTAGTCGGTGGTGGTATTAGCTGCTCACGTCCTGCCATCTCGTCCTGCTGGTCGTACTGATGCTCCATCTCCTCGAGCTCCTAAAAATAGTTTGGTCACCGATCATTAGTCAAAAAGAGTAAGTCGTTTCCTCCACACCTCGCCCCACAACTCCTAGGCATCGTTCGGGAGGACGAAGCGGAGGACAACAAGGGGTATCAAGAGTAAACAGGTGGCAGTGACACTATACTAACAAGTATATGAGGAGTAACAGTAGTTTTACTCTATCATTTCTATGTAAGAGTACAAGTGCAGTAATGAAGTATAAAACTAAAGTAAGTAAAAAAGTACAGTACGATAAAGTGAGTAAAGAACTGAAAGTAAGTGCAGGAAAGTAAAACTATGCTAGCACTACTCAACAATCACAAATCGTACCTTAACTTATAAAAATGCACATACAAATTTATAAGTTAAGGTTTCTAGGAAATTTAACTTATCATATGAAAGAGCCCATACTAATTTATATAATAAGGATTTATGAAGCGTATGACCCAATATGAATGAATGTTTATGATGCAAATTATGCACAGGCAAGTGCAACTCACACACAACGACTCCGTGATCACAGACCTTTAGTCCCACTTTTTGAGAGCTAGCTTCACTCTCGGGTACCACCGCTGTGGCTACGGCAGCAGTGGAGCGGGCATCTCCACTTCTAGGCTGGTATGCACACTACCAAACCTTAGACCCCTCTCATACGCCTCTGTACGCGTCCAAGGTGCACTCTAGAGTCTATACGTACGTACTTTGCTGACAACCCGTCAGTCTTGTTGGGTCGGGTGTGCGTTATCGGGGATCGACCTCCAGACCGCAGTGTAAAACAACCCACTGGCCCCTCAAACCCTCATACCCGCCTGGTGCACCGTACTACCATCGGTGTGACGAATGGCCAGTACCGCATGCCCCGCCAATAAATTTATGCACATGCAAGTATTTCATCCCGAGCCTTCAGCTCGCAGACCAACCTGTCCTGAATCCCTCAAACCGTACACGGGTAAGCATTATCACAATCCCTGCAACCCTACACGGGTGAGAATGCACAATAGTGCCTTTATTCCATATCCCTCAAACCCTACACGGCCGAGAATCAACCACAATGTCCTAACCTATTAGACTACTCTTGTTTACGGATTATTATACTTAGTGATTTAAGGTTAATCCCAGGACTGCCCAGAGTATACCCGGTGAAGTGCTCTTGGGGGCACTAGGAACTATGATGGGATTACGCCCAAAGCTCCCTTTCTCAAGGATATTTACTTAAGTTGATGGCTCCCCAAAATTCACCCACAGCTCTCGTTATTACTCTTAAGTGATCCTAATGACTTAAGATGTTCTCAGAAGGGCGACGGTCTTCCACCGGCCTCCACTCCAGTTGTTATCCAAGGCTTGCACTTTACTCTTGTCACTAAGAAAACTCTACCCACCAGGGTCATATTCCAATTGATGTCTCTAGCTCATTTATTGATCTATCCTCCGGTGGTCCTTATAACATGACCTACTTACACTATGCGCAACCCATGACCTAATACTACCCCGAAATGTAACTTCCAATTCCTTGGGCCACCTGCCCCTACTTATTTATCCTAGGATAGTATGGACTAATGAAGTGAGCCTATTATTTTCATAATTTTCCTAAGTCATTAAGGCCTCTAATTAAATCATTTAATTAATCCCCTAGGTCATTTAATACATGAAGTATGACAATTTTAATCCACCGACCTAAGGAATTTTTCCTGAGTTATATGTTGGTAACCTTTTGCTGTCCACCAAAATTTAGAATTTTCCTTTGATTATTTCTATTTATTCCTTAATTAATACAAAATTCATAAAATTGTCATTTTCCAAATGAAGTATAAGGAATACATTACTAAAAATTCTAGGAAAATTATAGAGCTTATATATCATGAATTTAAGGCTAATGGCAGATTTTCATCAACATCTACAATGTAGTGGCCTACAAATTTCAAATCTTAATAATTTACCAAAATATCATTATAAGGTTTTAAAAATTATTGAATAATCCAAAAATATTGAGAAAATTATACAAGTATTTTCACCAATTTGCTAATTAAGTAAAATGAGGGTAAAAAGGTAATTTCCACAGAACTCCTATCAAAATTCTTCAAACAGAGACATAAAAATTTTCAGGAGTTAAATCTAACATAATATTGACCTTGACAAAAATTGGGGATTTTATCTCAAAGATGACCTATTTTTACATTTATTTTTTCAAAAAGTTCTATTTTTCCAAAAATTCCAAATAATGGGATTTTTGCTTCCAAAAAAATCTCATTATTACAATGCGCGGTAAAATTCACCCTAATGAGCCTCTGAAAACAATATCATCATTTTTGGATGTTCCAAATAGGCTTAATACAAAATATATCAAAAATGACTATTTGCACCCCAAGCATATATATAATCAACACATGCATGTGAGTGTACCCAACATGCAGTGGTCCAAATGTGCTAAAATTTTTACCATGCACATGAATAGTCCCCAAGGACATGCCACCAAAATTTGGGGCCATTTGGAGCCATAGCCCTCCAAATATTACATTTATTTAATTTTGTGTGTTATGAACAAAACTATAGAAAATGTTTTCCCACAAATTCCCAATTTTTGGCATGGGCTAAATGTACCCTAAACATGCATGCGCCCAAACTTTGGGGTCATGTTGATTACTGGTTTGGCTTGGGCATTAAATTGAAGTTCTCCCCTTGCCTAGGACCAACTCTAGGAAAACTGACCTACAGGGCAGTATACTGCTCCAAATTACATGATTACGGTGGCAAATTAAAGATAAGAGGTTAAGCTACAAATTTCATTTAATGAGCATGACCTGGAAATGCCTCTAAGAGAACTAAACTTACCATGCAATGTTACTGAATAAGTGTTACAGATTTATATAAAATACTATAGTTTTTGTTTGATTTATTATAACTTATATGCACGAATCTTAAAGCAAGATTAACGGGATCCGGTCATTGTCCCCAAACAGCCAACGGTCCAGATTGATTCTGGCTGGCCACTTTTGCTGGCTAATTCCGGCCAGCTGAGCCACCACCACCGCCGGCAGATGTCGCCACCACCTTCACTGAGGTGGCGGCTAGCGGTTTCCGGTGATGATGCCGCCGGAATTGGCTCCTCCTGCGAACGCGAGCAAGAAATAAAAATCGGAAATTTCTCATTTTCCACTCATGGTATCGGGCTCAATTCAGCCCGATGTCTCTCCCTAAAGATCTAGAAATCTAGCATGAGTAGAGGGGAGGCGAAACAGACCCGAATGGCGGCATGGCGGTGAGGTTGGCGGCGGTTGGCCATAGATGAGCTGCTCTGGCGATCTCTTGCTCAAATCCTTGATTCTACACCAAAAGCTTCACTCCAGGACTCGTTCTCCACTCGATGCTACCCTCTGAAGGTGATGGTGTGGTCGATTTGGGCTGGGAGTTGCTGTATAGGGAGATACAACCAAGGTGAGCTCGGTTTGGAGCTTTGGAGGCTTCACCCTAGGTGCCAAGTGGCCCCCATGCTGCCAAATGCTCCGGAAATTCTCTGAGGAGGCCATCCAACACAATTTTGGGGCAGAAGGAACCAAGGCCATGTGGCCTCCACCACTTTTCCTCTTCTCACACCTCTTCTCTCTCCTAAAATTCCCATTTTACCCTCATGCATGTGTCCCTCTATTCAAAACCAGAGGGTAGGGGTGTTCTTTGTCCACTTGGGCTGGCCATGGACCAATTTTGGTGGGCTTGGCCCAAGGGGAGTGGGCTTACCCTTCATTTTCTCTTTTAGGTTAATTAGGTTGACTTGGGTTGACTTGGTCAACCATGATGAGTGGGCTGACCCCACTTGGTGTTCATGGGTCTAAGTGCACCACCCAACTTGGGTTGGGTCAATGTGGTGCCCTACTTGGGCTAATTGGGCCTATAGGTATAGGTTTGACCAAATTAGGGCCATGGTTGACTTTGGTCAACTAGGGTCAAAGGGTTGACCTATTGGCATGCCCTAGTGTCCACTTTGATTGTTTTAGGGTTAGGGCAATGTGGTGGGGTCATGGTGTGGCTAGGGTTCCTATTTAAGCTAGTTTGACCTAGTTTGACTTTGGCACCTTAGTGGGCCCCACATGGTTACAACCCACAACCTAGGGTCCAACCTAGCTAAATTCCCTATCACCCACCCCATGCCTAACCCAATCTAAGTTGAGGGGGTCTAGAAGAAACATGGGATGTTACACTGGCATGGCAGATTAGGAAGAAGAACTGGGATAACGCGCACGAGTAGTGGCGCACGACCAGTGGTCGTGCGCACTAAGTTCAATGGTCGTGCGATTACCCCAGATAGGACTCCAGGAAAAGAGGAATCAATGCACACGATCAGTGGCGCACGATCGGTGGTCGTGCGCACAATATCCAGTGATCGTGCGATTACCCCAGGCAGATTTTGGAAATCAGGGTACATTGCGCACGATCATCGGCGCACGACCAGTGGTCGTGCGCACTATATTCGATGATCGTGTGCAGTATTCCTGCTTCTAAACATCCTCGGAACACACACAGGACCCCTAAACCCAGCACTGATATGTGCAGACATTCCAAACGAGCACCAAAAGGGAGTACAAATATTAAAAGTACAAAAATACACAACCACTGGCCTATGTGTGCACTTCCTATGGAAATAAAGATAGGATGAAATATATACGATAACAAACTAAAAGTGAAGTGCAAACACGTGAAAACTAGCCCAGATGAGTCCGAAAAACCCAATATAAATCGCACTCATCACACCCCCATACTTAACTATTTGCGCGTCCCGAGCAAACAAAATCTAAGCAGATAGGGAAAATTACTATCTAACAATGAAATTGAAAAACAAAGTACCATGCGAAGTCGCATGCTCGCGTGCGTAAAAATACAATAGAGAAAATTTCTAAGTATGCAGAATAGTTTATATTTTTCACAATGCGTATCAAAATTTTATTACTACTCAAAAATAGAATCACGGTGAATCAACCTGTCACGCATAGGAAGAAAGTAGCCTGGCCACTAAGGTGAGCTTTGCCAAAGATCAGGGCTCAGGATCACCTCCAAAGGAATCCACTAATGTCGGGGACCTTACGCTTGCCCTTTCACACTCTCTCCTCGGCACTAGTTATACTCAAGCGCAAATCCGTAGGACTTTAGGATAATCACGAGGCTTGGGTTACGGTGAGGTAAACAATGATAAAAAGAAAGACTATGCACCTAATCAAAATGAGCTAGCCTAAAAAGAATCCAACCGCTAACCACAAAATATACAGGTACACCACACCTCCAGACTTAACTTTTAACATATGGGTGTGTGCACCGCCTACTCCAAATATAATCACATTTCCAAAAAGATTTTCAATTTAAACTTTTTCTTCTCACTTTTTTTTCTTTACAAATATTTTTCTTTTTTTTCTTTTCTTCATTTTATTTTCACAATTCAGCAGATATAAACTTGGGAGCACTTCCACATTTTCACAAATAATAACACCACATCACATCCCAACATTAAAATATAAAACACTAAACTCATCTTGGGTGTGCGACTAGGATAGGCTATGGGGCTTTAGTGAATGAAGGTGGAGCTGAATCAAAAAATGGGTATGCACAACGGGGCTAGCGAGGATATGATGTTAGGAACAGTACAAAGCTCAACCGGGCCAAAATGATGGCCTACATCACGCTCACGCTAGACTAACCAAGTACCCATGTTTCAAGAGTATCTTGGGGCAAGTTCTTAACCACCAAGAAAGATGATCCTTCCTCTCGACTCGAGCAAAACGAGTCTAGTGACGGCTACACACATTCCTATACTACTATTTGATTCACACCAGATTCACCAACTTTTGAGTAGAACAAAAAGATCTTTATGCAAATAGAAAAGTATAAAACCATAGGTATACAGAAAAATTAAATCTACTCGAATTTCTACACGAGACGTGAGCAGTTGACTAGAAAGACAACAAGGTCAACATTTTACTCTGTCTCACAATCCTAAGCCAGCACATTAATTTTCCCAAATCTAACGAAGAAATGAGTTTAACCCGCAGTACACGAACAACTAAGCACGCACTCAAGTGGGTGCAGTGGTGTGCAGTGCAATGAACTAATCAAAATAAAACTATAAAATCTTTTAGTATCCACATGAGATGTTCACGTGCAAAAGGTAACAAAACTGGCTCTCCCCCAGACTTAAACTAAACTACACAGCATATGATAGAGAAATTAAAATCAAAAAGACCTAAGAGAAGTGGTTACCCAATGCTCAGCCAGTGAGCATACCAGAAGACGCGTGGAAACCTGAAGCAGGCCCGCCATACGAAGAATCACAACCCCGCCAATGCAATTTGCCATAAATGCCTGCAGGGGTGAGCTCCGCAAAAACAAAAGAAAAATATACAAAACAAAATGCTAAAACTAAAATAGAAATGAAAATAAAAGCACATAAAATGAAAGATAAGTACTGGGGTTATTGTCATCCCAACCCGACTTATTCGGCTACGAAAAGGTTTTAGCAAATGGGCCTATGAAAAGAAAAATGCACAGGTAACTGTTCCAATATCTGTTTCTGTAACGGGTACCGATAGGGCGATAGAACAGTTACGCCTCTGCCTAAATAATCATACCTGCTCCTCGCAGGCAGAGGAAATATGAAGTAGAATGAGGAGGATGCCTGGTCCTCACTCATCTCACCAAAAAACATATCCTTGCCTAGCAAGGTTTCGTCCACCACAAGTTCACTGGGGGCGAAGGTGACGGCAGGGGCTTCCACTATGAAGGAGGTAGGAACCTCCTCACATAAGAGGATGCACTCGTCGACAGCCTGAGCGCAAGGCTCAACGTCAACCTAACTTACTCGTGGAGATTGAACCTGCACAGGTTCATATAAGGAAGGGGGTCATGAAATAAAAGAGACAAAGAACATAAAGAAATAATCAGGGGAGTGATCCCGGTTTCACTCCCCAAAGGCTGGGGTAGAAAAATATCGTCAGCAATGTCGATAATGCTACAAGGCTCGGTCAGATCCATAGAGGCCTCCACCAAGACTTGGACTTCCTCCTTTGGTATCGAGGGAGAAACCTCGACACCAGGAAGGTTGTCCTCCTCCATGGGAGTGGAAACAATCCATGTATCACAAGCCTCAACTTGTGTTGCATCATCAAAAATGTCGTCAGAGATGACTGAAGTAGAAAGCACAAAAGGCGGAAGAACTTTGCTAAAAGTCAAGCGCAGGTTCCTCACAAAGAATCTGCTCCACGCTTGGAGATGTATGCACAGGAGAGATGGGCTCAGCCACGTCGAAGCCTAGATCAGCCACACATCTGGCGGTTGTGTCCACATCATTCCCTTCAACAAATAAAGGTGACAGGGATACATGACCATATGATGAAGGTGTGCCACCAAGGGTAGGAGTCGGGATGATCCGGATGTCCGGCTCATCATCCTCTTCCAAAACACGGAGGTACTCGGCACAATCCTTCAGGACATGATCTGTTCTACGACAATACAAACACTTTCCCCCATTACTCTACGGTCCTTGTGGGGCCAGAGAGGGATAAGAGAACGGTGTATGTGGCGAGGACGATTGACCATAAGCTCGGGGCACAGTGTTTGAAGGGTTGTACGAATACAGCATCTCATGCATTGTGTGCTGAGGCTTATGCTCAATATCTCTCGTAGGGCATTCATGACTAGCATGGGAAGGCTTTCCACACCAACGACATTGGGCATACGAATATCCCCACATGGTGTTGAAATAGCAGATTCAAAATAAGTTGTGCAAATTACAAAATCCAACAATATATTACTACAATTGCCTAAACAAACAAGAAAAAGGCAGGCAAAACAGAAATAAAACAAAACAAAAGCATTTTACAAAGGAAAAGGAAAGCAATCTCACATCTCCCTATCCAAAAACTCACACGACTGTGTTCCCAGGCAACGGCGCCAAAAACTTGATGCTAAAGATCACGGCAGTGAACCGGTCGCACAAGTAACATAAAATGGGCGAGTTTTACAAAGTATCGATCTCTTAAGGAAAACAGTAAGGTGGAGTTAATTTTGAGGACGACTTGAGATTGAAGTCCTTAGGTCGGAGTTAACTAAGGGGGGATTTGATATTTGCTGAAAAAGAAAGTAAAAATCTAACACTACTCCTATGCAACGCCGCTATGCGATACTTCGCCAGGAGGGTTGGAAGACTAGTCGGGCTGTTATGCACCGAATCACTAGGCGGATGGGCGAGTAGGCTTGCGGAGGAGGTGATGAGAATGACAGAATGAGGGTCGTTAGCACCTCTTCGCTACGCACGCCACTAGCAATTGCTAGTGCGGCAAGGGCAGATGGCTGGTGGATGGACAAATAGGCGCACCTCAAGTAAATAACGAAAACATACAATCATATAGACATGATTACACATAAACATATATTAAACTAAGCATAACCTCATCAAATACAAAGAGTTCAACTAAACCATCAACAATAAGAGAAGAAAAGTGTGCGAAATCGACCGAATCCGAAGTCTTGCTGAGGATTCACGGTTGGAATTGTTGGGTTGTCATTCCGCGTCCAAGCTCGGTCCTCAACTGCGTCCGGGGTAGAGAAGGGCCGTCACCACCTTCCAATGGCCCGTCTTCTTCGTGTCACGATCCGGTGGAGGATGGCACAACTTCTCCTAGCTTGATGGAGAAAGCTAGGTCAAGCTCTTCTTGAAGCTCAAAGCTGAAGGAGGAGACTGAGAGGAAGCTCCGGCTTGGATTTGGCGGTAAAAGCTTGCCCGGAGTACCTCCCTACGATGGAAGATGAAGTGGAATGGCGGAACCCTTCCTCGGAGACGAAAACAGCAGAGAAATGTCATGCGATCTCCCTAGATTCCGAATTAGGGCGAGACCTGCGATATTTATAGAAAGCAGAATTGAGCAAAGCGCACGATCACGGGCGCACGACCAGTGGTCGTGCGCACTATGTCTAGTGATCATGCGTACTGGCATGGCAGAATAGGAAGAAGAACTGGGATAACGCACACGAGTAGTGGCGCACGACCAGTGGTCATGCGCACTAAGTTCAATGGTCATGCGATTACCCCAGATAGGACTCCAGGAAAAGAGGAATCAATGCACACGATCAGTGGCGCACGACCGGTGGTCGTGCGCACTATGTCCAGTGTTCGTGCGATTACACCAGGCAGATTTTTGAAATCAAGGTACATTGCGCACGATCATCGGCGCACGACCAGTGGTCGTGCGCACTATATCCGATGATCGTGCATAGTATTCCTACTTCTAAACGTCCCCGAAACACGCACACGACCCCTAAACCCAGCACTGATATGCGCAGACATTCCAGACGAGCACAAAAAGGGAGTACAAATATTAAAAGTACAAAAATACACAACCACGGTCCTAAGTGTGCACTTCCTATGTAAATAAAGATAAGATGAAATATATATGATAACGAACTAAAAGTGAAGTGCAAACGCATGAAAATTAGCTCAGATGACTCCGAAAAACCCTATATAAATCGGACTCATCAACCAGCTTCCAACCACTTTAACATATCCATTATCTCCACCAAGCTCAAGTTTGCTTTAAACAAAAGTGGTTGCCCTAGGAAATCTGCCATGTTTATTATCTCCGCTAGATTTAATATCCGCTATAAACAAAAATGCTTGCCCTAGGGGATCTCGCAAGACTTTATACAATCGGTTTACATACCTAGGGTCGTCCAAACTTCAGGAGATCAACGTATAAAGATCGTACCAAAGGTCAGGTTGGCTAATCTTAAGGTCAAAGTTGGACAACTTAGTGTGAATTACATATTGGCACACCACTACTTTCGCTAAGTCAGTTTGTCCGCAAACTGACAAATCGAACGGGGGTAGTACCATTGTTGAATGACTTCTTTATTTGAGGAGTGTGGTGGGCCCATAACCCATAGGTCGGAGGATCAAAACCTCCCTTTGATACCATTTGTAAGACCCCCCCCCCCCCCTCACGGATCCCAAAACACGACACGAAGGGGGGTCTTATGCCCAAAACAGCCGTCTTGCGGTAGCATTAGCGCACAGGCTAACCTGTACCACAAGATGCCTATTCCGCCGGCTACAACCAATATCAATATAAACATGCCAACCCAACCATAATATAAAGGAGAAGAATTCAAATCCACACTAAGCATATGAGTCCAAATACATCAAATAAGAGAAGCTAAAACATGCTTCTACAATATCAGAGTACAGCTATAAAATTGCCCAAACGGGCTACAACAGAATCTCACAACACTCACATCCATAACCGATGGTAGCGACGACACCGTCGCTTCAGGCCCTGTCATCCTGTCCTAGCTGTCCTGCTGCAAAGTCTATGGCTGCTCTACCTGCGGGGTGACCTCCTAAAAAGGAAGACATAGCAACCGTTAGTCAAAACGACTAAGTGGCTTCGCATCCGCTCCCCCGGCGACTACTCGGCACCTGGCGGAGAAACGAGCAAGTGTACAAGTATAATAAATAGTGTAACGGGTACAAGCAGGTGGTAGTGGTACAATAAGATTAATAGCATTTTACTCCAGCAGTTCTACATGTGTAACAATATTATAGCTAGGAGTTTTACTTGAGCAATTAGTAAATCAACAAGTACAAGTAACTACAGCAGGAAAGTAACTTAACTTATAAGGATACACATACAAGCTTATAAGTTAAGGATCAGGTTACATAAAAGTAACTCATCGTATAAGAGTGCCCATACAAACTTATACGATGAGGATATTGTTGTGCAATGTTATGAAATGTTATGTATGCTATGCAATGACTCACCCATGATCACACCATGCAATTGCTATGCCGACATAGACTATAGTTCCCACTATTCGAGCATGTAGCTTACCTCTCAGGCGTCAGCCGCCGTGGCCAGGCGGTGACAGTACAGCGGTCATCTCTACTACTAGGCGGTTATCCACAGTACTTCACCTAGTCCTCCATACGCCTCAACGCTAAGAACACAACAGTGGAGCCCATGCGTACTATGGCCCAGCGGGAGCCTCGGGTAGATGTGCACCGAGGACAAAGCCCTGAACTGGCCTTTGATGAGTCCACTTTATATACTTATTTTCGGACTCATCTTGGTTAGTTTTAACGTGTTTGCACTTCACTTTTAGTTCTATATCGTTCATATTTCATCTTATCTTTATTTCCATAGGAAGTGCACATTTATGCCCGTGGTTGTGTATTTTGTTATTTTTATAGTTTGTACTCCTTTGTGTGATTGCCTAGAATATATGCACATATAAGTGATTGGTTTTTCCTTTCGGTACAGGGGTCGTGTGCGTGTTCCGGGATGGTTGTGAAATTGGAATACTGTGCACGATCATGGGATCTAATGCGCACGACCACTGGTCGCGCGCCCCTGATCCTACGGACTACTCTACGTTTTCCAGAATCATCCTGGGGTAAGCGCACGACCACCGGTCGTGCGCCACTGATCGTGTGCATTGATTCCTCTTTTCTGGAGTCCTGTCTAGGGTAATCGCACGACCATTGGACTTAGTGCGCACGATCACAGGTCGTGTACCACTACTCATGCGCGTTATCCCAGTTCTTCTTCCTAATCTGCCATGCCAGTGCGCACGATCACCGGACATAGTGCACATGACCACTGGTCGTGCGCCTGTGATCGTGCGCATTGTTCATTTCTGCTTTGTATAAATAGTGCAGGTCTCGCCCTAATTCGGAAGAGGATCCGGAGCTCGACATTTCTTTGTCGTTTTACGCCTTCTCCGCCATTTTTCATCATCTTCCACCCTAGGGAGGTGCTCCGGGAAAGCTTTCACTGTCAAATCCAAGCTGGAGCTTCCTCTCGGCCTCCTCCATCACCTTTTGAGTTCATTTCATGCTTCAACGCCATAGCCATCAAGCAAATTGAAGCTTGCAACTTTCGTCCGCTATCGTGAGACGAAGAAGATGGGCCATTGGAAGGTTGTGAAAGCCCTTCTCTACCCCGGACACAGTTGAGGACCGAGCTTGGATGCGGATTGACAACACGATGATTCAAACCGTAAATCCTCAGCAAGGCTTCGGATTCGGTCGATCTCTTGACTTGTTCTCGCTTTATTATTGTTTATGTGTTTTTGTAAACCTTATTTATAGATGATGTATGCTTATTTGTAAAATGTTTTTATACAATTATGTCTATGTGATTGTATGTTTTCGTTATTTACTTGAGGTGCCCCTATTTGTCCATCCACCATCCATCCGCCCTTACCGTTATAGCAATTGCTAGAAGCGTGCGTAGCGAAGAGGTGCTCACGACCCTCATTCCGCCATTCTCATAACCTCATCCACAAGCCTACTCGCCCATCCGCCTAGTGATTCGGTGCATAGCGGCCCGACTAGTCTTCCATCCCGCCTGACGAAGCATCGCATAGCGGCGTTGCATAGGAGTAGTTGTTAGGCCTTTTATTTTCTTTGTCCGCAATATCCAAGCCCCCCTTAGTTAGCTTCGACCTAACGACTTCAATCACAAGTCCTCCTCAAAATTAACTCCACCTTATTGTGTTTCTTGAGAGATCGATACTTGGGAAATCCCCCATTTTATATTACTTGTGCGACCGGTTCACTGTCGTGATCTTACGCATCAAGTTTTTGGCACCGTTGCCGGGGAACACAGTCGTGTGAGTTTTTGGAGAGGGAAATTATAGATTGAAGCCCTTTTCCATTTGTGCATTTCATTTTTTTCTTTCTTAGTTGCTTTGGTTATTAGAATTTTTATTTTGCTTATTTCTTTTTTCCTTTTTCTGATTTTTGATTTAGATAGCAGATCCGTGCTATTTTTATTTTAGCTGTTTAGCACTTTTTCAGAAATTATTTTTGTTCGCGATGGATCCTGATGCTGAGTACCGTCTACTTGACACTTTGCGCCGATCCATTGATGACATTGTTGTTATGAATGCTGAGCATTGCATTCGATGTTTGTTATGTCAAGGTGTGGGCCACATGTTGAAGGATTGCCCTCGTTTGTGCAAGCCTTCTCCCTCTGAGGGCGTGTGCACAACAACCTCCCGTTCGCGGAAGACTGTTGTGGACAGGCCTACCAGGGTGTTGTCTGGCCCATACACTGACATAGCACACCTTGCTCATTCTTTACCCGTTGAGATTACTGAAGAATCTCTGGCCGCATACAGCTCTTTCATGGGTCCCTTGATCCCTTTTTACGAGCTTTACTTGAGTGACGATGATCACTCTAGTGTTAGCCAACAAAAAGAGGAGCAGGAACTCATGGACGCTCCTGTATGGGACGATGAGATTGTTCCGGTCGTCGACGGGGTGGCGTCAGCGAATGATTTTGCGATGGGGCCTGCTCCTTCAGTGCTTGATTTTGAGAGCAGCCTTGCCCCTGCGCAATTTTTGTCGGATTGTGCTATTCCTCTTTCGTGTGAGTCGGTTGATGATGTCGTGATTGTGGCTGATTCGGTGCCCGAGGTTGCGCCGAAGTGGGATTATGATTCCTCTATCTCCGACGGAGAAAGTGGATCTTCAGAACACTTTGACGCACCCCGGTGGGAGGAGGAATATCACCTTTCTGATGCGGAGGTTTGCACCTCCTTATTAGATGAGGTCGTTCCTCTTACCACTGCGGACCTCGAGTTCTCGGATTCCCCTCGGTATGACTCATATGACACCGACAGTGATCTATGCTTGGATCCTGCTGAGAGTGACACCGGGATCACTCTCCCATTTTCTGATTATTTTAGTTCTTCTTCTCTTTTATTACTTGATCCCCCTTCCTTATCTGAGCCTGTGCAGGATGAGTCTCCACAGGTATGTTGGGATGACGATGAGCTTTCTGCTCATGTCATTGCCATCGCCTCCCGCGGGCCTGTGATAGACGATACCTTGCTAGGCAAGGATTTGTTTTGTGATGAGATGAGTGAGGACAAGGCCTCCTCCTCATCCTACTTCCTATTTCCTCTGCCTGCGAGGAGCAGGTATGATTATTTAGGCAGAGGGGTAACTGCTCTATCACCGTATCGGTTCCCGTTACCGAAACGGATATTAGGCCAGTTACCTGTGCACTTTTTATTTCATAGGCCCATTAGCTAGAACTGTTTAGAATTTAATAAGTCATGTTGGGATGACAATAACCCCAGTAGTTATCTTATATTTCCTGCATTATTATTTTTATTGTCTATTTTAGTTTTAGAATTTCTTTTTCTTTATTTTTCTTTTGTTTTTGCAGAGCTCACCCCTGCAGGTATTCTTGACAACTTCGTGTTGGCGGGGTTGTGATTCTTCGTATGGAGGGACTGCTTCAGGTTTCCACGCATCTTCTAGTATGCTCACTGACTGAGCATTGGGTAACCTCTTCACTTAGCTCTTTATGCTTTTAATTTCAGTCTGGGGGAGAGATTTGTTTCCTATTGCACGCGCACATTTCATGTGCATACTAGAATCTTTTATTGTTATATTTTGATTAGTTCATTGCATCACACACCACTGCACCCACATGAGCGCGTGCTTAGCTGTTAGTGTGCCGCGAGTTAAACTCATTTCTTTGTTAGATTTGTGAAAATTATGGTGCTGGCTTAGTATTGTGAAACGGAGTAAAATGTTGACCTTGCTGTGCTCCTAGTCAACTGCTCTCGTCTCGTGTAGAAATTTGAGTAGATTTAATTTTTTTGTATGCTTATAGTTTTATATTTTTCTAATTCCGTAAAAACTTTTTATTCTACTCAAAAAATGGTGAATCCATTGTAAATCCGATGGTAGCCTAGGGATGTGTGTAGACGGCCATTAGTTTCGTATTGCTCGAGTCGGGAGGATGGATAGTCTTTCTCGTTGGCTAAGAACTTGCCCCAAGCTATCCTTGAAGCATGGGTATAGGTTAGTTCACTCGCATGAGTGTGATGTAGGCCATCATTTTGGCCTTGTTGAGCTTTGTACCATTCCTAACATCATATCCTCGTTAGCCCTGTTGTGCCTACCCCTCCTTTTGATTCAGCTCCACCATGATTTCACCAAAGCCTCATATCTAATCCTAGTCGCACACCCAAGTTGAGCTTCAGAGTTTTACATTTTAATCTTGGGATGTGATGTGGTGTTTTTTTTGTGAAAATGTGGAAGTGCTCCCAAGTTTATATCTGCTGAATTGTGCAAATAAAATGAAGAAAAAGAAAAAAAAGAAAAATATTTGTAAAGAAAAAAAAGAGAAAAAAAGTGAAAAGAAAAATTTTTAATTGAAAATCATTTTGGAAATGAGATTGTATTTGGAGTAGGCTGTACACACAACCATTTTTGAAAAATTAAGTCTGGGGGTGTGGTGTACCCGTGTGTATTTTGCTAAGTAGAGGTATTCATTTTTTTACTAGCTCATTTGGGTTAGGTGCATAGTCTTCCTGTATATCTTTGTTTACCTCACCGAAACCCAAGCCCCATCTCTTCACCTAAAGTCCTACTGATTCGTGTGTGAACCAAACCAGTGCCGTTGAGAGAATGTGAAAGGGCAAGCATATGGTCACCGATATTGGTGGATTCCTTTGGAGGTTATCCCGAGCCCTGATCTTTGGTAATGCTCGCCTAGCGATTACTCTACTTTCTCCCTACGCATGACCGGATGATTAACCGTGATTCCATTTTTGAGTAATAATAAAATGTTGATACGCATTGTGAAAAAGATAAACTATTTTGCATACTTAGAAATTTCTTCTATTATATTTTTACGCCTGCGAGCATGCGACTTCACATGGTACTCCGTATCGCAATTTCTTTGTTAGCTAGTATTTTTCCCTATCTATTTGATTTTGTTTGCTCGGGACGCACAAACAGTTAAGTCTGGGGGTGTGATGAGTGCACTTTATATACCTATTTTCGGACTCATATGGGTTAGTTTTAACGCATTTGCACTTCACTTTTAGATCTATATCGTTCATATTTCATCTTATCTTTATTTTTATAGGAAGTGCACATTTATGCCCGTGGTTGTGTATTTTGTTATTTTTATAGTTTGTACTCCTTTGTGTGATTGCCTGTAATATCTGCACATATCAGTGATTGGTTTTTCCTTTCGGTACAGTGGTCGTGTGCGTGTTCCGGGATGGTTGTGAAACAGGAATACTGCGCACGATCATGGGATCTAATGCGCACGACCACTGGTCGTGTGCCCCTGATCGTGCGCACTACTCTACGTTTTCCAGAATCAGCCTGGGGTAAGCACACGACCACTTGACACAATGTGCATGACCACCGGTCATGCGCGACTGATCGTGTGCATTGATTCCTCTTTTCTGGAGTCCTGTCTGGGGTAATCGCACGACCATTGGACTTAGTGCGCACGACCACTGGTCGTGCGCCACTACTCGTGCGTGTTATCCTAGTTCTTCTTCCTAATCTTCCATGCCAGTGCGCACGATCACCGGACATAGTGCGCACGACCACTGGTCGTGCTCCTGTGATCGTGCGCATTGTTCATTTCTGCTTTGTATAAATAGTGCAGGTCTCGCCCTAATTCGGGAGAGGATCCGGAGATCGACATTTCTCCGCCATTTTCCGCCTTCTCCGCCATTTTTCATCATCTTCCACCCTAGGGAGGTGCTCCGGGCAAGCTTTCACCGCCAAATCCAAGCCGGAGCTTCCTCTCGGCCTCCTCCATCACCTCTTGAGTTCATTTCATGCTTCAACGCCATAGCCATCAAGCAAAGGGAAGCTTTCAACTTTCGTCCGCTATCGTGAGACAAAGAAGACGGGCCATTGGAAGGTGGTGACAGCGCTTCTCTACCCCGGACATAGTTGAGGACCGAGCTTGGACGCAGATTGATAACCCGACGATTCCAACCGTGAATCCTCAGCAAGACTTCGGATTCGGTCGATCTCTTGACTTGTTCTCTCTTTATTGTTGTTTATGTGTTGTTGTAAACCTTATTTATAGATGATGTATTCTTATTTGTAAAATGTTTTTATACAATTATGTCTATGTGATTGTATATTTTCGTTATTTACTTGAGGTGCGTCTATTTGTCCATCCACCATCCATCCACCCTTGTCGTTCTAGCAATTGCTAGAAGCGTGCGTAGCGAATAGGTGCTCACGGCCCTCATTCCGCCATTCTCATCACCTCATCCGCAAGCCTACTCGCCCATCCGCCTAGTGATTCGGTGCATAGCGGCCCGACTAGTCTTCCATCCCGCCTAGCGAAGCATCGCATACCGGCGTTGCATAAGAGTAGTTGTTAGGCCTTTTATTTTCTTTGTCCGCAATATCCAAACCCCCCCCCCCTTAGTTAGCTTCGACCTAAGGACTTTAATCTCAAGTCCTCCTCGAAATTAACTCCACCTTACTATGTTCCTTGAGAGATCGATACTTGGGAAAGCCCCCATTTTATATTACTTGTGCGACCGGTTCACTGCCGTGATCTTACCCATCAACCTTGTGTGACCCGGAAGGAGCCTCAGAAGTAAGCATGAGGACCAAGGCCAACCGTTAACCTGGCACGGAAGGAGCCCCGGGACGTAGACATAGTGGACCAAGCCCAACTGCCCAAAGTCTATTTGTCAACTCCCATAGGTGTGACGATCGGCGAGCCCGTAGACCTGCCACACTATCCTTAACCCAGGATTACGACACCGCCTGTTGACTCATACCACATGCAAATTCCACAACACCGTGGCATGCAAGGGGCCTCGGAAGTAAGCACGAGGACACAGCCTAACCATCCACTCGGCATGGAAGGATCCCCGGGACGTAGACACCGAGGACCAAGCCCAACCGTCTATCTATACCTCATTTCAACATTAACTCAACTAGTGACGGACAACACCGCACTTACATCCCTCCATAATACTTCCCGTAGGGAGACTACGCTCTAAGTATTGGACTACTACATTTCATTCTAACCATCATACATACTCGTGGCCATTATTTATCCTTCTATTTGTCATTCTAAATAATTTCAACATATTACAAACATGATGCGCATAGATAATAATCTGTCAATTTGTATCTAGTCATTTCATTCATCATATCATAAACATGATGCGTATATATAGTAATCTATCAATTTTTAGCAAATCAAATCATGCCATAAAGCTTGCTTCACAGTTCAGTTTTATGAAATCTAATTAACAAGATTCATCATTCATACTCTACACGGCGGTGGATCATTAATTGCAGAATAAATCTGGACAGCAAATTTGACCAGAGATTCCCGAAGCTAAATTAATTCGGTGAAGACGTGTAACCCATCGATGGAAAGGTCTTTCCATGCGCTACGACTTTCATATTCAGCCCACAACCCAGATTTGGATGTATCCTATTTGAAATCGGCTTCAAAGTCCGCTACGCACAAAATAACATTTTTGCATGAAGGATTTATCGGACGTCATTTTCGTTTCAGATTTTACCGTGGCTACATACTTCGCATGAAGACGTGCAACCACTCGTTGGAAAGGTACTTTTAGGGTCTACAACTTTCGTGTTTAGTCGGAAGCCAAGATCTGTCCATATACTACTTGAAAATGGCCAAGAAGTTCGATGCACGCAGAATACAGATTTTGCACGCATCTTAAAGAGGAATGAACGGCATCGGTTCATCTTCCTCCTCAAGTCGATCTTCCAAAATCACTCCAGAAATTCCTCCTCCCTTATTCACCCTCAAAGGGGCCATGATTATTCACAAAACCATCCACCCATCATCACATAGGAGAAAGGGGAGATTGAAGAGCTCTAAAACCTAGAACACATGTCCTAGCATGGCCATCCCTAAAAAACTCCTTCTCTTCATCAAAACTCTCTTGAGTCGATATCTCTCCTAAGAAAATAACTAAATATCTAGCACCAAGGGAGAGGGTAGGAAGCTCACCACATTTTCGGCGTTTCCACCATTTCCGGCCATGGAACATGTGACTCTTTTCTGCGACATCTTCTTTTCCACGGCGGTGGATCTTCTCCTCTAGAACTAGATCCAGCTAATTCCTTCTCTCAACATGAGTTTCTCTCAGAAAAACAGCTGGAATGAGGAGTGAAAATGGTTTGGGTTATCACTTCCCTTTTTATATAAAAGTGACACGGGTAGGGACACACCCGTGTCCTTACCCGTGTCCTGCTTAGGCAAAGCGTTACGATGGTTTTTATGCGTATGTTCAATACTCTACACGACACACGGTTGGGACACGCCCGTGTTGGCTCAGTCACGCCCGTGACATGGGGCGTGTAACCCACTCGAGACCGACTCGAGAGGACTTACTCGAGACCTACTCGAGAGGACTTACTCGAGAGAAAACCAACTACTCGAGTACCCGGATAGTACACGCCCATGTCACAGGGATGACACGCCCGTGTCACTCCCCTCTTACTCGAGTACTTTTCCACCTACACGAGTACAATTCGACCTACACGAGAGCTACTCGAGGATGAGCGGGACACGCCCTGTGACAGCCCAGTTAAGCCCGTGACACAGGGCGTGTCTTGCGCGAACACTTCATCGAACACATTTTCGTCGATCTCGACATGACTCGTCGAGCTCAGCTCGACACATCGACACACAGGTAGACACACGCCCGTGTCTCTACCTGTGTCATACAATTCGTCGATCTCGATACATAGTTCGTCGATCTCGACACGCCTCGTCGAGCTCAACTCGACACAACGACACACGGGTAGGGACACGCCCGTGTCTCTAACCATGTCATATAATTTGTCGATCTCGACACGACGTTTGTCAATCTCGACACACCTCGTCAAGCTCAACTCGACACAATGACACACGGGTAGGGACACGCCCGTGTCTCTACCCATGTCATACAATTCGTCAATCTCGACACGCTGTGTCGAGTTCCACTAGAAACACACTCACACGGGTAGGGACACGCCCGTGTCTCTACCCATGTCCCTTCACATGGGTAGTGACACACCCGTGTCCTTATTTGGACATACTCGAGTCATCGACTCGAGAGCTAGCCACTCCCACACGGGTAGGGACACACCCGTGTCTCTGCCCGTGTCCTATGCTTGACTGATTTCTCTTCCTTTTCACATGTGTTGCCTTGTTGTCAGCACTCCCCCTGAACCCAAGTCAGCTCTCCTGACTCAAAAACACGTACGAGGGGCCTAGCGCGATTCGGGACGTTACATATTTTACTTCAGCTTTTATAGAGTTTAGCTGAAGCTCATGTGACATTAGCTTCCCATACAAATCTTGGGGTAATATATTTCTTAGATTCCCTATTTCTCTTACAACACAAATCTTGATGTCCCATTCTTTATTAAGGGATCTCAAAAAATTGTCTTTCAGCTCATAATTTGAGAAATTTCTGCCATAGTTTCTTAAGTCATTTACTACTCTAAAGAACTTTTCTTAGCATTGTTCTATAGAATCAGTCTTTCCTTTTCTAAAAGCCTCATACTACTGGTTGAGGAGAGATTTTCTGTCATCTCTTACTTCTTCTGTACGTTTCATGTATACTATGAGAGTATCCACATCTCCTTTGATGTATTACAATGCACAAGATTCTGAAAGGTTAAATTGTCTTTTGCACTGACTATTATATTTTGTGCTCTTTTGTACATGATGGCAAGTATCACCTCATCCTTTGTTATTGCTGACAGTTTCTTAGGGGTTTGAACATTTGCATCTAAGATAGATGTCTTCATTGGTACGTATGATCCTTCTTATACAGTGATAAAGATTCTTGGATCTGAGGCTTCCATGAATAATCTCACTCTTTGTTTCCATATAACAAAGTTATCCTTTGTACATATTGGCAGTTTCGTATAACTGAGTTCTCTGTGAGATTCAGAAGCCATAGATCTTAATTTTTTTAATACACTTTGGATCTTTTTCAGACTGTTACGTCTTTCTTGAATAACCTCCCTCTGATACCACTTCAAAGATAATCCTATGGATAGATAATCACCTAGAGGGTGGGGGTGAATAAGTGATCTTGTTAAAATACTTTAGCAATTCTTTATCACTTAACTATTTTAGCAATTACAAAATTCAGATCATAGCACAAGCAAAAACAATCCACTGCAAACTGCACACAAAGAATTTATAGTGGTTCTCCTGTCTAGGGTACATCCACTTTACCCTTCTTCCTCACTAGCAATATTCTAGATAAAGTTATAGCTCCTCCTCTTTAACTCAAATCCAAGGATCCTACAATCTCAGCATCTAATAAGAAAACTACACTCAGATCAACAGGTCCTACCTTAGAGATTCTCCCAATCTCCTAGCTCAGGTCCCTCAAGTACCCTACCCAACCCTTTATAAATCAGGCTTACAACTCAGTGATTCACCCAAAAACCACCTGCCTCAGGTCCCTTAAGAACCCTACCTCAGCCTTTATAAATTAGGCTTACAACTCAGAGATAAGATGTCCTACCCACTCAGATCTCAAGGAGATCTTACAAAATTAAGTGGTAAAAGTATAAATAATAATCTTCAGAAAACTGGAATTCTGAATTATGACTTATCTGTTAGCATAGATTCTTCAAAACAGCAGCAATGGATTTCTTCTTGATAAATTGACTTGCTGAAAAGTTGCTTCTCTAGATCTGCAATTTTCTTTGTGTTGATAAGCTTGATTTCCTTGAAGAAATTGTAGATCAAATCCACCTTAATCTTCAGATCAACTTTGTGAAATGATCTAGAGATTTTCTTAAAGACCTTCGTCTTCTTCCTCCTCCTCTTGATTGTAATAGGAATGAGAATTTTCATTTGCTTGATCGATTCTGTCTCTCTTCTATTAGTGTAAACAACCCCTCTATTTATAGCCTTCACGAATGGTTGGTTACTGAATGATGACATCTGCACCTGACATCATAATTCAAATCCTCCCTCATATTGTTTCTGTTGAAATATCTTATTCATGTAGCCGATGTGACAGTTACGACTTATCTTGACACTTCTGTGTTGACTCTGCACATTTTCTGAAACATAAGTGTCGAGTTATCCAAAGTGTCTCGACACTTGTGTCGAGACACCTTAGTAGTCTCGACATAATTCTACTTGGAATAATTTTCATCTGTAACTTGAAAGTGTTGAGACAGATGACTTGTCTCGACACAAGCGTTGTCTGTGTCGACGTCTTTTAATTCTGCCTTGTGTCGAGACTGTTGTTTTGTCTCGACACAACTGTCTGCCTGATGTAACAGCCCAAATTTCAGAATGGGAAAATATTGGGTGACACAGCCTGGGACACGGTCGTGTCCCAGGGCATGTAACAATCGGGTTGAGCAGTTGGGGGTGTGGTCGATGAAATTCAGTCGACGAAGTTTTCGGTAAGTCGCGCCCTGCGACACGGGCGTGATAGGGGGCGTGACAGGGGGCGTGTCCCCTTTGGTCGACAAAATGCGCTCGACAATTGTCGAGTGGCATGCAAGGGGTACACGGCCTATGACACGGGCGTGTCACAGGGCGTGTCCTGCTGTGTCGACAGGTCGACAATTTTCTCTCGATGAGGTGTCGAGTGGGTTAAACACCCTGGGTCACGGGCGTGACAGGGCCGACACGAGCGTGTACCCTGGACGTGTATAAATCAGAATGAGTCGGTTCGTGTGCCGCTTATGGTACATTCCCTGTAACACGGGCGTGTCACAGAGCATGTCAGGCCCAAAAAGTGATTTTGCCAGAATTTTTTGGCCGTTCATTTCCCTGTTCTGCATCTAATGCTCCAGGCTTCTTCCCTGAGGATAAAAAGGCCGAGAATGGGATAAATTCTCTTCATTCTCATCTCCTTCTTCTTCTTCTCATTCCAAGAGAGAGAAAGAGAAAGGGAAAGGCCAAGGCAAGGAAAGGAGAAAGGAAAGCCAGCTGCCGATTCCGTGGTTGAGTTTGCATCTAGAGCCGGAAGTGTGGAGTTCAATATAGGCATGCTGTATGTAGCCCATCTGGACAGATATTCTGGATTGGTGATGATCATCGGTAAACCGGGGAAGACTCCGTTGATTTTATGCTAGAAAAGGTTTATGCTTTGATTGAATGGTTGTATGGATGAATGAATGTTGGTTATGGCTGTATGGAGTCTTTGAGTAAGCTCCTGGTTATGATGTGAGATTAATTGGTTGCACGTCTGGGGAGCATGAGATAAACCTGGCCTATTACACCACTAGGGTGGGTTGATTTGGATAGATGAGGGATCGATTCGTGGCAAGGCCTTTTGGAGCCGAGTTAAACCCGACATGTTTCAACATAGGGGTGGGTCGATCAGAAATAGGTGAGTGGTCGATTGGTGGTAATGTCTGGGGAGCACTGATAAACTCAGCTTGCCACACCATATGGTGTGGGTCGATCTGCTCTGGTTGTGTTTATGGATGCTGTGAGGTTAGGACCTCTGAGTGGTATTGACAGGATGTCACCAGCCCGCGGGATTGGTGGACTAGGATTTAACTGCCCAACCAACAAGTGAAGAACCTCTAATCGGCAGTGTACGACTGGGATACCCGGTACACCAAGAAGGTACCCTGAGTGCACGGAGCGTCTGGTGGATACCAGCGTTTGTGATATGATTGTGATTGGTATTGTTGATTCATATGATGATGGCAATGCATACAGGGAAGGAACTACTGCCCAGGGTAAGTGGTAGGGTCATTATAATGGGTCAGCTAATGTTGACCGTTACTTTATTTTCCGCTTTGGATTGGACGTCTAATTGCAGGTGCTACTGCTTGAATTGAAATGAGTGGAATGGAAGCATTGCTGCTAAAGGCCCTTGAAGGCCGTGCGAAAAAATGTGTTTGGATTTCATGTGTGGCTGGCATGCGTGTCGATGTACGAAAATGTGTTTGTGTAAAGAGAAACTTGTAAGGCCTTAAGGCCATGTGTGTGTGAGTTATAATACATTCCTGGTTTGGATATATAAATGTGGAGTTTATATAGTAGGGGACCTTCTTTGTGTTGAGTTCATGGTAACTTAAAATGCTGCGCTAGAATGTATTGAGTTAGGATGCGAGTAGATTTTGATTTCCACAAGTAATTACGCCGCTTGTCTATGACATATGGTGTGGGGCCTCGGTCGGACCCACAGTTATATGCCACGTGACGAGTTGGGGCATTACAAAGTTGTATCAGAGCGAGATTTAGATTATTTGGGACGAAGAACATAATTGAACTCACGAATGTCCACTAGGAATGTATTTCATGCACGTAAGGGGCATGAGTGTGTCGTCAATGTATAATTACCGTTATGGCATGGCTGCTTAATGGTGTTTTGTACATTGCTAGGTGGCGAGGAGGGGTGCTGGGTAGTCGGAGCCCCAGCGATCTGATGAGAGTGAAGCGCCCGTTGAAGTTCCTATGCCTCCTTCGGCAGAGACCATACGGGTGGTGACGGAGATGGTGCTTGCAGTGCTACAGGCACAGCTTAATGGGCAGACAAGGCCGGCAGGGGTGCCAGTATGGCCTGGTACAAGGTAAGAGCGTGCGGCAGTTATGGTGGACGAGCAAGAAATAGATGAGTCCCTGAAGCACTTTATGGAGTTTCATCCACCTACGTTTGGTGGGGCGATTTCTCCATTGCAGGCGAAAGACTGGTTGGCTCGAGTAAAGAGGATCCTGACTGCAATCAGGATTGCAGAAGAGCAGAAAGTGACCCTAGCCACTTTTCTGCTGGAAGAAGATGCGAGACTGTGGTGGGATGAGATGGAGGTACATCACTTGGTAGGTCGAGGTTTAGCGGAGGTTTCAATTGTGGAATTCTCCAGATTGTTTCTCGCCAAGTATGTACCGGTATCGCAGCGGATTGCGTTGGAGAACGAGTTTCAATGGCTGGTGCAGGGTGAGACTAATATTGATACGTACCTGCATTAGTTTACGAGACTGGGGAGATATGCGGGGTCTACCATCGCGGAGGAAGCGCGAAAGACGAATCGCTTTTATGAGGGACTGCGGGATGAGTTGAGGTTGGTCCTCCCGAGTTCAGTGAACCAAGGCTTCCAAGCGTTGGTTGATACGACTCGTGCATTGGAAAAGGATTTGAAGCGGGTACAAGAGAAGAAGAGACGGGCAGTGGAAAAGCCAGAGTTTAAATTGCCACGGGCGGAGCAGTCGGAGTTTCGAAGACGAGAGAAGAAAAGGTTTCGACTTGCTGAATCTGCTCCGTCGACTATTTCTTCGGGGGCGACTTATGGGCAAGGACGTGTTGATACGCGTATCTGTTATAACGTCGGTAAGCAAGGACATATTCCTAAATTTTGTTGGAATGCCCCTTCAGGGAGTGAGAAAAAGATAGGTGCGTCGTATGAAGAAAAGGGTAAAGCAGTGGCCGAGTCATCTGCATCCCGGACGCAGCCTCGATTGCATAATTTAGAAGTACAAGTGTCGCGAAGCTCAATTGGTGAAATTCAACATCGAGTGTTTAATTTTGCTCTTACACGAAAAATGCAAAATCGGGAGGCTGAGCGGAAGTAAGAATAATGACTTGTATCACTTTGGTAATGTGAATAATGTTGTATAACGATGGTTGTGTGCATATATGTTATATATCGTGTGACATGTTGAAATGTTGGTGCACACTTGGTACAAATGAAGTGATCAATCGATTATGATATATGTATATGCTGTTTGAGCGTATATAGAGTGTTTGTGGCTAGAGATCATTAGCTGAAACTGTGGATTAATTGGCACATGTTGTAAGACCCCCCCCCCCCCCCCTCGAATCCCAAAACACGGCACGAAGGGGGAGTCTTATGCCCGGAACAGCCGCCTTGCGGTAGCATTAGCACACGGGCTAACCTGTACCACAAGACGCCTATTCCGCCGGCTACAACAATATCAATAAATCATGCCAACCCAACCAAATAAATAAACATCCAGAAGTCAAATCCACACTAAGTTATACAGTCCAAATACATCAATAATGAGAAGCTAAAACATGCTTCTACAATATATCAGAGTACAGCTAAACATTGCCCAAACGGGCTACATCAGAGTAATCAAAACACTAACATCTGTAACAGACGGTATCGACGGCACCGTCGCATCAGGCCCTGTCGTCCTGACCTGGCTGTCCTGCTGCGTAGTCTGCGGCTGCTCTACCTGCGGCGTGACCTCCTAAAGAGGAAGACGTAGCAACCGTTAGTCGAAACGACTAAGTGGTTTCATATCCGCTCCCCCGGCGACTCCTCGGCACCGGGCGGAGAAAAGGAACAAGAGTATAGTATATAATAAGTATGCAAGTAAAGGAAGTACAAGCAGGTGGCAAGGTAATGTAAGAGTAACAACATCATAATCAGCATTTAAGTAAGAGCTACACTAAACTAGCAAGTATAAGTAACAGCAGGAAAGTAACTTAACTTATAAGAATGCCCATACAAACTTATAAGTTAAGGATCGGGTTACATAAAAGTAACTCATCGTATAAGAGTGCCCATACAAACTTATATGATGAGGATCTTGTGGTGCAATGATATGAAATGCTATGAATGCTATGCAATGACTCACCCATGCAATTGCTATGTCGACACAGACTATAGTTCCCACTTTTCGAGCAGGTAGCTAACCTCTCAGGCATCAGCCGCCGTGGCCAGGCGGTGACAGTAGAACGGGCACTTCTACTACTAGGCGGGTATCACACTACTTCACCTAGGCCTCCGTACGCCTCAACGCTAAGAACACAACAGCGGAGCCCATGCGTACTATGGCCCAGCGGGGTCTTGGGTAGATGTGCACCAAGAACACAGCCCGAACTGGCCTTGCGTGACCCGATGGGGCCTCGGAAGAAAGCACGAGGACACAGCCCAACCGTTCACATGGTCGGAGGGGCCTCGGGACGTGAACACCGAGGACACAGCCCAAACCGACCAAGTCTAACTGCCAACTCCCGTCGGTGTGACGACTGGCGAGCCCGTAGACCTGCCACACTATCCTTAACCCAGGATTACGACACCGCGTGTCGACTCAAACCACATGCAATTCACAACCTCATCATACCACGGAAGGGGCCTCGGAGTGAGCACGAGGACACAGCCCAACCATCCATCCACACCTTATCACGACACAACCAAAACAGGTGGCGGTCAACACCGCTCTTACAAACTTACACAATGCTACCCATAGGAAGGCGATGCTCTAAGTATTGGACTACCAAGTTCAATCCACTATTCAACATTCACATGGCCATGAGTTATCCTTCTATATGTCATATCAGGTGATTTCAACACAATATATCAAGATGCATATGTATAAAAATCTACTAGCTTTTAACAAGTCAAATCATTCAAGTATACTATCTTACGATTCGATCACATGGAGTCCGATTAATAATCTTCATCATTTATGCATCTGAATTAATTATTCATAAAAGTTTATCCAAGCCTCAGAGTTACGTGTGATATTAGTTTCTCCGAATCCAAATTCAAATGTTATAAAACCCAGATTTTTAAGTGCAGGATTAGTACTGGACAGCAACTTCAACCAGAGATTCCCGAGGCTACAGGAATCCGGTGACGTCGTGTAACCCCTCGATGGAAAGGTATTTCCGACGTCTACAACTCTCGTATTCAGACCTCAACCCACATTTGACGTTATCCTATCTGAAATCGGACTTGAAGTCTGCTGCGTACAGAACACAGTTTCTGTGTACAGGAACTGCCGGACAGCAAACTCGATTAAGTTTTCCCGGGGCCACAGACATCACTGGAAGTCGTGCAACCACTCGTTGGAAAGGTATTTCCAAGGGCTTCAACGTTCGTGTTTAGCCGAAAGCCCAGATCTGGAGTTATCCATCGGGAAAATGGCCTAGAAGATTGCTGCGCGCAGAATACAGATTCTGCGCGCATCTTAAAGGAAAATGAACGGCATCGGTTCGTCTTCCTCCTCAAGGCGATCGTTCCTAAATTTTCCAGAAATATTCTCCTCCCTTATTCAACCTCAGAGGCCATAAACTCCTCACGAAACCATCCACCCATCGTCATATTGAAGAAAAAGGGGAAGGGTTGAAGAGATCTAAAGTCTAGAACACAAGTTCTAACATGGCCTAACCTAGAAATCTTCTCCTCTCCATCAAGCTCTCTTGAACCGATGTCTCTCCTAAATATCTAAGATCTAGCACCAAGGGAGAGGGTAGGAAACTCACATTGGCTCCAGCGGTACCACCATTTCTTGCCATGGATCGCGTAGTTCTCCTCGGCGGCATCTTCTCTTTCACGGCGATGGCGGATCTCCTTCGGTAGAACTTGCTCCTGCAGTTTTCCTCTCACCAGGAGCTCTCATAGGAAATAGGGGGTGAAATGAGAGTGAAAACGGCTAGGGTTTCCTCTGCCCCTTATAAGCAAAATATGACACGGGTAGGGACACGGCCGTGTCCGTACCCGTGTCCCGCTTCCGCGAAATGGCCGTGGCGGTTTCCATGTCGGTTCAATGTTTGACACGGGTAGGGACACGCCCGTGTCCCGACCCGTGTTCACATGACACGGCCGTGTGCCTGGCCGTGTCATTGGCCGTGTACTCTCGGGTTGCATCTCGACACTTCTCGTCGAGCTCAACTCGACGCACACGGGTAGGGACACGCCCGTGTCACTAGCCGTGTTCCACGCTCGACGCATCTTGACGATTCTCGACGATCTCGACACGGCTCGTCGAGCTCAACTCGACGCACACGGGTAGGGACATGCCCGTGTCACTACCCGTGTTCCCCGCTCGACGATTCTCGACGATTCTCGACGATCTCGCCACGGCTCGTCGAGCTCAACTCGACGCACACGGGTAGGGACACGGCCGTGTCACTACCCGTGTCACTTCCCGTGTCTTTTTACACTGATTTCTCCACTTCTCCACAAGTGCAGTCCAATTCCCTGCACTTCTCAGGACTTGAGTCAACCCTCCTGACTCAAAAACACACACACTAGGGGCATAGAGCGATTCGGGACGTTACAAATCCTATAAACAAAATAAAAGATTTCGTCCCCGAAATCAGGCTTAGACTGTGTGGAGAAAGGCTTAACAGGAAATTCATCATATGTTTTTAAATAAGATTACCTTGGGCAAACAACTCCGGGTAGCGTTGCTGCATCAAATCCATTGGCTCCCAGGTGTACTCCTCCTTCCCATGATTCAACCATTGCACCTTCACTAAGGGGACACTTTTGCGGCGTAATGTTCTTGTCTCGCTGTCAACAATCCGCACCGGCTCTAGTCGCACAGATCTATCCGACGCCACTGCACCATCAGTAGTGGGAATAAATTGGTCGGGCCGCAATAGTGCTTTTCGAAGCGACGATACATGGAACACGTCGTGAAGATTTTCTAGTTCCGGTGGTAACTCCAACCGATAAGCCAACGGGCCAATTCTTTCCAATATAGTATAAGGCCCAACATACCTTGGGCTGAGCTTTTTCACTCCCCGCACCCGTGACACTCCATGCATCGGCCGAATCTTAAGGAACACTTTTTCGCCCACCTGGAACTCCACCATCCGGTGCTTTTTATTGTAATATTTCGCCTGTCGACTTTGAGCCTCCAACATGCGATCCCGTATCAATCTGACCGCCGCATCAGTATCATCTATGTATTCGTTTCCCAATGCCTTCGGATCTTCATCTTGCACCTAAGACAAGGGAGTCCTGCACCTTCTTCCGTAAAGGGCTTCATGGGGCGCCATGCCGATGCTCGCCTGATGGCTATTATTATAGGAGAATTCCACCAGGGGCAAGAGCCTTTCCCATGGCTCTCCTCTTTCCAGCACGCATAACCTCAATAAATCTTCCAGTGTCCTGATGGTCCTTTCAGACTGCCTGTCAGTCTGTGGATGAAATGCGGTACTAAAGGTTAGGCGTGAGCCCAAATACGCCTGTACCGCCTTCCACTCATTGGATGTAAACCGGCCATCCCTATCCGAAACAATTGTCTTGGGCACGCCATGATACCGTACAAATTGCTCCACAAAAAGGCGTACCAAAACATCCACGTGTGCTTCCTTCTTCATTGGAATGAACCGGGCCACCTTTGTTAGTCGATCCACAATAACCCACACCGAATCATTCCCGGAGCGGGAATGAGGTAACCCATGAACAAAATCCATGGAGATATCCTCGAACTTCCATTCGGGGATGGGCAGCGACTGCAACAAACCACCGGGACTCCTGCATTCAGCCTTCACTCTTTGGCAAGCTTCGCAATGTGTAACATAGTAGCGAACATCCTTCTTCATTCCCGGCCAACACATGGTCTTCCGCAGTCCGGCATACATCTTAGCAATACCCGGATGCACTGAATATTGAGAGGAATGCGCCTCTCTCAATATATCCTCCCGAATTTTGCCGCCCTTGGGAATATAGAGTCGGCCATGAAAATAAATGAGGCCGTCTTTGAGTGTGTACTCATCGGTGGTCCCATCTTCAATTGCCTTGATTGCCCGGGCCAAGGCCACATCCATTCCTTGCTCCACCCGAATCCGGTCTCGGATATCACAAACTATGCTCATGTTGGCCAAATACTCCGCGAGTTCTTTCGGGGCCATTCTGTACGGAGCCTTAGATACAGGCTTGACACCTGGTACTAAATTAATCTGGAAATCGACCTCTCTATGCGGTGGTAATCCTGGTATCTTCTCAGGAAATACCTCGGGAAAATCCCGCACAACCCGGACATCCTTTAATTCCAACGCTTCCTCCTTCAACTCGAACCAGATCATGAAGACCTCGTCCCCCTTCATATGAGCTTTTACAACCTGGACGGAAGATAACATCATGCGAGGAGCGAAGCCAATACCTTGGAAGATGACGTCAGAGTCTCCATGTCTCAATTAGATCCGCTTCTCCGCACAGTCGATCCTCGCGAAGTGCCAATCGAGCCATGCCATGCCCAAAATGATGTCAAACTCCGGCATTCTCAGAACCGTGGCCGGTGTATCAAAGGCCTTCCCATCAATAAATAACTCCAACTCGCACTTGGCGGTCGCGATCATCTCCGAGCCGTCCGGAAGGCGTACACGTTGGGCTATTCCCGTGAAGTATTGAACATCCCCCACGTCTTTTATGAAATCCTCGGACACAAAAGAGTGTGAGGCACCGGTATCGAACAGCGCATAGGCCGTCTTCCCGCCAATAATCACGGTGCCTAAGTGCCAACGACCAAAACTTATTGCTAGTGTCTAATAAGTTCTATTCAATTCATGTTAAACCATGCAGATATGTAAACTAATTAAATCATACCTGCAATCACATCTTGTGGGTTCCGTTCCTGCGCCATGTCAAGCGCGTACACCTGATCCCGGACCGGTCCGGGGTTTCCTCTTGGCGGTCCTCGTCCTCGACCACGCATATATCCCCGTCCTCGTGGAGCTGGTGGAGGGAGAGCAGGAGGGAGAGCAGGAGGGAGAGCAGGAGGGACGTTCCCATATAGCTGCGGGCAAAAACGTCGGATGTGGCCCGGCTGGTTGCATTCGAAGCACACCAGACCACGACGCCCTTCAGGTTGTTGAAATCGCTGAGGCTGTGGGGGTGGAGGCAACGCAGGCGGCTGCGGAACTAGATGCTCCACCCTATAGTTTCGGTGGACACGCCCTCCACCTCTTTGATAACCTCTTCCTCCTCTGAAGTCCCGTCTCCTTCTATTACTTGGGCCGGCTTCCATCACGTCCTCCGCAGGCCTCTTACTACATCCCATGTGGTCCGCCTCCAATCTTTTCGCCATATCAATGATCTCCGCCAAACTACCATCCGCTATAAACAAAAGGGACTGCCTTAGGGGATCTCGCAGCCCTTTATAGAAGCGCTTGGCATAACCTCTGTCATCCAACTCATAAGAGTCCGCAAACCTTGCGAGATGCTGGAATTCCCGCTGCTATTCTGTAACCGACTTTGATCCCTGCTTTAGTAGAAGGAACCTCTGCTCAAGCTCATCTCGGGCCGATGTAGGGATAAAGTGCTTCAAGAAAACACCCGAGAATTCACTCCAACTTATCTCATTGTAGATTCGGCCTTGGAAGGTAGAGCCCATGAGGGACTTCCACCACCTCTTCGCATGTAAGTCCAAGACGGACACTGCCAATGTCACTGCCATGTTGGCTGGGCAACGGATACCAGCCAACAACTCCTGTATGATATCTAGCCATTCCTCTGTACGTACGGCTGACTCCGTCCCAAGGTAGACGGGAGAGGAGAGAGCACGGAAGGTGCTCAGCCAGTTGGAGCTCGGGGCCTGTTGTTGCACCGGAGCCTGCTGTGCCTTAAAAGCATCAAGAATGGCGGTGAGCGTCTGCCCCAACTCAGACTGTTCGAACTGAGTGGGTATGGGAGGGGTAGGAGTGCCCCCCATCGGCTCAACATGCAGTGGAATCTACACATACACGACAAATTTGTGGTCAGGTTGGCTAAACTTAAGGTCTAAGTTGGACAAACTTAATGTGAATTACATATGGGCACACCACTGCTTCCGCTAAATCAGTTTGTCCCCAAACTGACTAACCAAACGGGGGTGGCACCATTGTTGAATGACTTCGTAGTTGAGGATCGTGGCAAACTGATACCATTTTGTAAGACCCCCCCCCCCTCGAATCCCAAAACACGGCACGAAGGGGGAGTCTTATGCCCGGAACAGCCGCCTTGCGGTAGCATTAGCACACGGGCTAACCTGTACCACAAGACGCCTATTCCGCCGGCTACAACAATATCAATAAATCATGCCAACCCAACCAAATAAATAAACATCCAGAAGTCAAATCCACACTAAGTTATACAGTCCAAATACATCAATAATGAGAAGCTAAAACATGCTTCTACAATATATCAGAGTACAGCTAAACATTGCCCAAACGGGCTACATCAGAGTAATCAAAACACTAACATCTGTAACAGACGGTATCGACGGCACCGTCGCATCAGGCCCTGTCGTCCTGGCCTGGCTGTCCTGCTGCGTAGTCTGCGGCTGCTCTACCTGCGGCGTGACCTCCTAAAGAGGAAGACGTAGCAACCGTTAGTCGAAACGACTAAGTGGTTTCACATCCGCTCCCCCGGCGACTCCTCGGCACCGGGCGGAGAAAAGGAACAAGAGTATAGTATATAATAAGTATGCAAGTAAAGGAAGTACAAGCAGGTGGCAAGGTAATGTAAGAGTAAAAACATCATAATCAGCATTTAAGTAAGAGCTACACTAAACTAGCAAGTATAAGTAACAGCAGGAAAGTAACTTAACTTATAAGAATGCCCATACAAACTTATAAGTTAAGGATCGGGTTACATAAAAGTAACTCATCGTATAAGAGTGCCCATACAAACTTATACGATGAGGATCTTGTGGTGCAATGATATGAAATGCTATGAATGCTATGCAATGACTCACCCATGCAATTGCTATGTCGACACAGACTATAGTTCCCACTTTTCGAGCAGGTAGCTAACCTATCAGGCATCAGCCGTCGTGGCCAGGCGGTGACAGTAGAACGGGCACTTCTACTACTAGGCGGGTATCACACTACTTCACCTAGGCCTCCGTACGCCTCAATGCTAAGAACACAACAGCGGAGCCCATGCGTACTATGGCACAGCGGGGTCTTGGGTAGATGTGCACCAAGAACACAGCCCGAACTGGCCTTGCGTGACCCGGAAGGGGCCTCGGAAGAAAGCACGAGGACACAGCCCAACCGTTCACATGGTCGGAGGGGCCTCGGGACGTGAACACCGAGGACACAGCCCAAACCGACCAAGTCTAACTGCCAACTCCCGTCGGTGTGACGACTGGCGAGCCCGTAGACCTGCCACACTATCCTTAACCCAGGATTACGACACCGCGTGTCGACTCACACCACATGCAATTCACAACCTCATCATACCACGGAAGGGGCCTCGGAGTGAGCACGAGGACACAGCCCAACCATCCATCCACACCTTATCACGACACAATCAAAACAGGTGGCGGTCAACACCGCTCTTACAAACTTACACAATGCTACCCATAGGAAGGCGACGCTCTAAGTATTGGACTACCAAGTTCAATCCACTATTCAACATTCACATGGCCATGAGTTATCCTTCTATATATCATATCAGGTGATTTCAACACAATATATCAAGATGCATATGTATAAAAATCTACTAGCTTTTAACAAGTCAAATCATTCAAGTATACTATCTTACGATTCGATCACATGGAGTCCGATTAATAATCTTCATCATTTATGCAACTGAATTAATTATTCATAAAAGTTTATCCAAGCCTCAGAGTTACCTGTGATATTAGTTTCTCCGAATCCAAATCCAAATGTTATAAAACCCAGATTTTTAAGTGCAGGATTAGTACTGGACAGCAACTTCAACCGGAGATTCCCGAGGCTACAGGAATCCGGTGACATCGTGTAACCCCTCGATGGAAAGGTATTTCCGATGTCTACAACTCCCGTATTCAGACCTCAACCCAGATTTGACGTTATCCTATCTGAAATCGGACTTGAAGTCTGCTGCGTACAGAACACAGTTTCTGTGTACAGGAACTGCCGGACAGCAAACTCGATTAGGTTTTCTCGGGGACACAGACATCACCTGAAGTCGTGCAACCACTCGTTGGAAAGGTATTTCCAAGGGCTTCAACTTTCGTGTTTAGCCGAAAGCCCAGATCTGGACTTATCCATCGGGAAAATGGCCTAGAAGATTGCTGCGCGCAGAATACAGATTCTGCGCGCTTCTTAAAGGAAAATGAACGGCATCGGTTCGTCTTCCTCCTCAAGGCGATCGTTCCTAAATTTTCCAGAAATATTCTCCTCCCTTATTCAACCTCAGAGGCCATAAACTCCTCACGAAACCATCCACCCATCGTCATATTGAAGAAAAAGGGGAAGGGTTGAAGAGATCTAAAGTCTAGAACACAAGTTCTAACATGGCCTAACCTAGAAATCTTCTCCTCTCCATCAAGCTCTCTTGAACCGATGTCTCTCCTAAATATCTAAGATCTAGCACCAAGGGAGAGGGTAGGAAACTCACATTGGCTCCAGCGGTACCACCATTTCTTGCCATGGATCGCGTAGTTCTCCTCGGCGGCATCTTCTCTTTCACGGCGATGGCGGATCTCCTTCGGTAGAACTTGCTCCTGCAGTTTTCCTCTCACCAGGAGCTCTCACAGGAAATAGGGGGTGAAATGAGAGTGAAAACGGCTAGGGTTTCCTCTGCCCCTTATAAGCAAAATATGACACAGGTAGGGACACGGCCGTGTCCGTACCCGTGTCCCGCTTCCGCGAAACGGCCGTGGCGGTTTCCATGTCGGTTCAATGTTTGACACGGGTAGGGACACGACCGTGTCCCGACCAGTGTTCAAATGACACGGCCGTGTGCCTGGCCGTGTCATTGGCCGTGTACTCTCGGGTTGCATCTCGACACTTCTCGTCGAGCTCAACTCGACGCACACGGGTAGGGACATGCCCGTGTCACTACCCGTGTTCCCCGCTCGACGCATCTTGACGATTCTCGACGATCTCGACACGGCTCGTCGAGCTCAACTCGACGCACATGGGTAGGGACACACCCGTGTCACTACCCGTGTTCCCCGCTCGACGATTCTCGACGATTCTCGACGATCTCGCCACGGCTCGTCGAGCTCAACTCGACGCACACGGGTAGGGACACGGCCGTGTCACTACCCGTGTCACTTCCCGTGTCTTTTTACACTGATTTCTCCACTTCTTCACAAGTGCAGTCCAATTCCCTGCACTTCTCAGGACTTGAGTCAACCCTCCTGACTCAAAAACACACACACTAGGGGCCTAGAGCGATTCGGGACGTTACACATGTGGAGGTTGTACAGGACAAAGGTTGTTGTACCATCTTATTTTGATTTCATAACAGTTTGGTTGTCGTTTTCCTTCCTCTGTGCAATTTCGTGGACGAAATTTCTTGAAGGAGGGGAGGGTTACACTAGTAGAAAATTGACTTTTAGTGTCGAATCTTTTCATCACTAAAAGTTGGATTTTGTTCACTAAAGATATTTAGTGATCAAATATAGTCAGTCACAAAGTGCTCACGAATGCCCCGCCACTAAATGTATCTAGTGACCAAAAAGAGTTTCGTCACTGAGGGTTCATATTTAGTGACCCAAAGAACTATGGTCACCAAAAGGATTTTTGGGTGACCAAATTGATTTGGTCACTAAATAAATTTTTAGTGACCAACATGAATCGGTCACTGAATAAACTCTTAGTGACCATATTAATTCTGTCACAAAATGATTTTCTGTTACCAAATGGATTTGGTCACGAAATGAAGTTTTTTGTGACTACGTTGACCCGGTCACAAAATAAAGGTTTCCTGACCAAACTAATACAGTCACTAAATGATTTTTTGTTGTGACCGAATGAATTCAGTCACTAAAATAAAGTTTTAGTGATCAAACTAACTCAGTCACTGCATGTGTGACAGAATTATAACAGCCCAAATTTCATAATGGGAAAAGATTGGGTGACGCGGCCTGGGACACGGACGTGTCCCAGGGCCTGTCCTGCTCGGGTTGATCAGTTGGGTGCGTGGACAGCAAAATTCGGTCGACGAAGTTTTCGGGAGGTCATGCCCTGCGACACAGGCATGACAGGGGGCGTGACATGGGGCGTGACATGGGGCGTGGCCTAGGGCGTGTCCCCTCTAGTCGACAAACTACGCTCGACAATTGTCGAGTGGCAAGCAAGGGGTACACGGCCTGTGACACGGGCGTGTCACAGGGTGTATCCCGCTGTGTCGAGAGGTCCACAATTTTCTCTCGACGAGGTGTCGAGTGGGTTACACGCCCTGGTTCACGGGCATGACTGGGCCTACACGGGCATGTACCCTGGTCGTGTATAAATCAGAATGAGTCGGTTCGTGTGCCGCTTATGGTACACGCCCTGTGACATGGGCGTGTCATAGGGCGTGTCAGGCCCGAAAAGTGATTTTGTCAGAATTTTCTGGCCATTCATTTCCCTATTCTGGATCTAATGGTCCAAGCTTCTTCTCTGTAGATAAAAAGGCCGAGATTGGGATAAATTCCATTCATTCTCATCTCCTTCTTCTTCTTCTCATTCCAAGAGAGAGAAAGAGAAAGGGAAAGGCCAAGGCAAGGAAAGGAGAAAGGAAAGCCAGCTGCTGGAGGAGCTGCGGAGTGCAGATTGAAGATCCGAGAACGGATTCGTGAAGACAAAGTCGAGGCGGTGACTTCCATCCGGCTACATCATGGCGCCGAAGCAATCTTCAAGGGTAACGATCTCCTTCTTGGACATCAAAAGTCCTTTATTTGTGGATGTGCGTGGGATCCTCCACCAAGAGGTGGATTTAGTAAGCGATTCCGTGGTTGAGTTTGGAGTACGGCATAGGCATGCTGTGTGAAGCCCATCTGGACAGGTAGTCTGGATTGGTGACGATCATGGGTAAACCGTAGAAGACTCAGTGGATTTGATGATAGGAAAGGTTTATGCTTTGATTGAATGGTTGTATGGATGAATGAATGTTGGTTATGGCTGTATAGAGGCTTTGAGTAAGCTCCTTGTTATGATGAGAGATCAATTGGTAGCACGCCTGAGAGCGCGAGATAACTCGGCCTGTTACACCACTAGGGTGGGTTGATCTGTATAGATGAGGGATCGATTGGTGGTAAGGCCTGGGGAGCCGGGTTAAACCCTTCTTGCTGCACCACAGGGGTGGGTCGATCAGAAATAGGTGAGGGGTCGATTGGTGGTAATGTCTGGGGAGAACTGATAAACCAGGCTTGCCACACCACATGGTGTGGGTCAATCTGCTCTGGTTGTGTTTGTGGATGTTGTGAGGTTAGTACCTCTGAGTGGTATGGACGAGATGTCGCCAGCCTGCGGGATTGGTGGACTAGGATTGAACCGCCCAACCAACAAGTGAAGAACCTCTGAACGACGGTGTACGACTGGGATACCCGATACACCAAGAAGGTGCCCTGAGTGCACGGAGCGTCTGGTGGATACCAGTGTTTGTGATATGATTGTGATTGGTATTGTTGATTCATATGATGATGGTAATACATGCAGGGAAGGAACCACTGCCTCGGGTAAGGGTTAGGGTCGTTATAATGGGTCAGCTAATGCTGACCGTTACTTTGTTTTTCGCTTTGGATTGGACGGCTAATTGCAGGTGTTGCTACTTGAATTGAAATGAGCGGAATGGAAGGATTGTTGCTAAAGGCCCTTGAAGGCCGTGCGAAGAAACGTGTTTGGATTTCATGTGTGGCCGACCTGCATGCCGATGTAAGAAAATGTATTTGTGTAAAGAGAAACTTGTAAGGCCTTAAGGCCATGTGTGTGTGAGTTGTAATACATTCCTGGTTTGGAAATATAAATGTGGAGTTTATATAGTAGTGGACATTCTTTGAGTTGAGTTCATGGTAACTTAAAATGCTGCGCTAGACTGTATTGAGTTAGGATGTGAGTACATTTTAATTTCCGTAAGTAATTCCGCCGCTTGTCTTTGACATAGGCGTGGGGCCCCGGCCGGACCCACCGTTATAGGACACGTGACAAGTGGTGGCATTACACTTGATGTCGGAAAGTCTATGCTTTTCTTCTTCATTATGTCGAGATAGTTGATTTGTCTTGACACAATTTTACTTAGTAAAATTTCCTCTCTTCTTTGTGTCGAGACAGCTGTATTGTCTCGACAAAACTACTTTAAGCTTTATAGTGTCAAGTAATGCTGACTTAGTCTTCAAGATGTGCATGTTGAAACCGATTCCTCGATCTCCTGTGGAGTTCGACCCTTGGGGAAAGGGGTGATCTCGCGCCTACTTCGCCCCTGCAAGCAAAGCAACAGAGAAGACAAGGTAAGAACGACCCAAGGGCTCGGCGGGGGAGGTCCCACCACAAACCCGGAAGATCTCAGAGCGCTTCCCCTCCTTATCCAGAAGCCGAGCTAAGGTACCTTCAGAAAGCACTTGAAGATTGGAGCAGGAGAGCACAGGGAAAAAGCTGCTTTCTGGGATACCCCTTGGGTCCTATTTATAGTTTTTAAAATCTGCACTGTCAATAACCAAAAGAACTGACTTGAAATTACCAGAAAGCCCTTAGTTGGGTCTGCCAACAGCCAAACCCCGCTGTTTTGAAGGGCTATGGGCAGACCAGCGGGGGAAAAACAGTAAAAAGTACCTCATACATCCAGGTGAGCTGGGGAGCTTTGACCACCTCGGCATGTTCTGCTCGCCTACTGCTGCCGAGCTCCACTGTGAGAACGCGAGTTGTGGCTCGCTCGGCGAATGCCGAGCTCGTGGTCGCCGAACGTCGACCTCTGGTCGACGGATGCTGAGCTCGGGCTCGGCCCCCTCCACTGCCGAGCTCGCCTATTGTCCTCAGCCCGATCTGCCTAGACCCTGGTGACCTTGCTCACCGGACACGGGGTTGTACACAATCCCCGCTCCTTTTGAGCTTGTCAAAGCTCGGAAAGAAACATCCAACCCCAAGTGTGCGGCGAGCGCGGGTTGGCGAGTTGGAGGGAATCTTCGGGTGGGATCCACCTGTGGCTATATATATATATATAGCCACCTGGCCTTCTGCCTGACTCTTGCCATTCCCTTTGCTCCAACCCTGCCAAGATGCCTCTTACTAAGGAGATCCAAGAGCGCATAGACCGAGCTCGCCAAGCCTCCGCAGCTCGCGTGGCCGCCCTGACGGCGGTCAACACCAAAGCTCCTTAAGTTGATTCTGCCGAGCCCAGCTCCAAGAGGTCAAAGCCATTCCCTCAGGCGGCCGAGCCCATTTACAACGACCTGAGGGCCACCTTGGCTCGCGAGACCGGCTCTTCCACCCGAACTATTCTTGAGAAGGATAGAGAGGTTGTCGTAGTCGGCGACGACCCGGACGGTCAACCAGATGGTGGGGGCGTCGCGCCGCGAGAGTCCACACAGCGAGGCAAGACCACGCTCGCTGACTCGCGGTTCATGGCACCGGACAGCCATCCCCGGGACCCGCCTCTTCTCTTTGGGATCCTGCCTGTGAGCTCGCAGAGGCCGAACTCACCAGTGCGCGCCTCCCCTCCTCACCAAACTGACGTGGCCGCGTGGGCGGGTCTAGGGACCATTCCCACCCCGGGATTCGAGCTCATCTCGCCGGGAGCTCGCGGCCCAGGTCACGGGAAGTATCTGAGGTTCATCCCTCCCCACATCTCCCTTGAGCTGCCGAGATCGTCTGATCAGTCTTGCTTGACTTCTTGCCTCATGAGTTTTTTCTGCCTCTCATCTTGCTGACACTTGTCTTCACAGCTCTTCCCAGTCAATCCGCTGCCGAGGAATCCTCGCGGGCAGCCCACTACTCTCCCCTCCCTTCCCCAAGCTCGCTGGACTCTTACTTGGGTCCTGAGGTGGATCAAGGCGAGTTGACGATGAGGGAGGTCAAGCTCCTCAAGAAGCTGGTGTGCGGGCTGCGCGAGGTGCAGGGGGTCAACGAGACGCTGCAGTGCAACTACGCGCGTCTCTCTGACGAGGTACGAATCGGCCAGGCTGGCGAGCTGATGTCCCCCTCCTGGCTCCTGTACGAGATAGATGACGGCCTCTCGGTTGCGCAGAGGAATTCCGGAAGGATCCGCGAGCTGCTACGCGCGCGGCAGTCTGGGGGGCGGGGGTCGCGAGGCCGGGGTAGGTAAGTGAGCGGATCCTTTGCCGAGCAGACCGGTACTCGCATCCCGATGCCCTCCCTGCTTGCGCGCCCCGCATTTTAATTCCTGAACTTTATTTCTGTAATAAATAGCTTTTAGAATATTCTTGATCATGTTACTCAAATAAAATGCTGCAATGTTTGACTTAGCCTTGGTTGGGATGCGCCGGAAGTCGGCGAGCTGGGGTGGCGAGCTGGGGTGGCGAGCTGTGCTGATTGGACATCCTGCCCAAATTTCTTTTCCTATAAATAGCCCCCCCCCCCCCCTCACCAACCCCGTACGGTGCCTTTATTGCTTTGCTTCCCTCTCTCTGTGCTTTTTCGTTTCCTTCTCGCGCTCTACCTCTTCCTCCGCGAACATGGGCAAGACGAACCCAGATGCCGACGGCCGCTCCTAGTGCGCGCTGCACTTCATAGACTATTACTTCTTCGATGGGCACACCAGCGAGGAGGAGCTCGCGGAATTCAAGGTCGCTTATGTGCCGCCAGGTTTCGAGGCGCGCAGGCCGGGGGAGGGGGAAGCTATCAACACATTCTACGAGGACGAGCTCGCTTTCCCCATCTCTCATTTCGAGGGGGGGGTTGCACCTCCCCCACTGGCCGGAGATCCGCCAAATCTTGAAATACTACGGCGCGGTACCCGCCCAGCTGAACTCCAACGCCGTCGCGATGATGGTGGCATTTGCGAGTTACCTCCGGCGGGAGAGGATCGAGTTCAACCTGACGGTGTTCAGGAAGCTCTTCTCCTACAAGGCGACGCCGGACGGGGTTGCCTACTTCGGTGGCTCGCTGATCAAAGTTCACGAGATCGCGAACACGCACCATACTTGAATGACAAAGATCGCCTTCATCAAGTGCGATCTCGGCAACATCCCCTACTCGCCTCAGTAGAAGGGCGAGGAGGTGTACCGCCCGCCGGCCGTGTCCGGCAACGACGCCGAGCTCCACAAGTACTTCCTCCATAAAGACTTCGAGGTCGCCTTCCTGCGGAGGGGCCTCGACGCGCTCCCTCCTGTTCTGCCCAGCGAAGGTATGCTTCTCTCCCCATCTTGCCGAGTTCTCCTGACCGCCGAGCTCGCCATATCATTTCTGAATTCCTAACTTTTTCAAAGTATTTTCCTGCAGGGCAGCGAATAATCCCCGTGAGCCCGCTGTTCGCAGATCCGGGGCTTCATACCGACCCTCTTGCTCGCGAGAAGGCAGCGGCGGCGGCCTGTCGAGATGAGGCGGCCATCTTGCAACCCTCTTCCAGCAAGAGGCGACCTGAGGACGCGGGATCGAACCCGCCACTTCGCCAGCAATAATTAAAGAAGATGCGGAGAGCCCTGCTGGCTCCGCAAGGGCAACAACAACAACATCCCAGCCCCAAATACATCAGCTCGTCGGAGACCCCTCCCCACGCATCGCCGGAGAGCCCGCTGAAGGAGACAACCAGCAAGGGCCGGAAATATGGCGAGGGCCCCTCTTCCACGGCTGCGATCTCCCCTCCTCCATAGGCGAAGAGGGCCGCTCGTGAGCGCGTGCCGCCAAAGCAACACCCCCTCTTCAACTTCGGCGGGCGGTGGAAGGACTCGGCGGGCGAGCCCATGCTGTAGTGGGACGAGCTCGCTCATCGAGTCTCCGTCTCCACCCTGCACCCCTCCTAGCACGACCGCGAGCCCTCCACCGGTCACACCTACGCCCTCGGCTTCGGCCTATATGGCCGGGAGGACGCTGAGGCCTACAAAAAGATGACCCTCCAGCAGCTCGGCCATGAGGGCCTGCAGTCCCACCTGCGGACCATGGAGCTACATCACATGCTGGAATGCCGCAGCTTCGCCCTCAGCCACCAACTCAAAAAGTATGAGCAGGCTCGCGACATCGCCAAGGATAAGGTCACCGACCAGGCGAGGCAGCTCGGCATAGCGGAGGGTCTACTCGCCCAAGCCGCCGGTGGGCTGGTAAGTGTCAAGCACTACTCTTCTCTTTTACTTAGAACATTTTGCGCTGATGCCAGACTGAATTCTCTTTACCAGGATGCCAAGGCTGCAGGGGAGCTTCAGGCTCGCAATGCCGAGCAGGAGGAGGAGATCGGCCAGCTGCGCGCACGCCTTGCCGAGCTAGAGGGCACGAACACGAAGCTGATGGGGGAGAATCAGCACCTCCTCAGCGAGGTCCGTCGCCAGGCGGAGATCTTCTTCCCGCCTCACGACATCGACCCCACCCTCCCCTATAAGATCCCACGGATATTTGGCGACGCTGACCTCTCCGAGAGATTGTGGATCAACTCCATCCAAGCCACCGAGTGCACCCTCCAAATGATGAAGGACTCGAGGGTGCTGGTGGAGGGATGCCAGGGGATCTCGACCCGGGACCTGATGCCGAGCCTGTTCCCGGCAACGCCGCCTAGCGAGAAGGAGGACAACTTAGACGCGATGTTCGGGAAAAGCTTCCAGGATCCTTCGGGTAACGGCGAGGATCAATCCGGCGGAGGGGGCGAGGCCTGAGGATAACCTGTACGTTTTTCCTTTTTCATTTTTTGTTCACTCGCCGAGGCGAGCACCCTGTAATTACTTTTTGTGAGCAATTAATGAAAGAGTTTTTGATCATACCCGTGCCACTTACTTTTTTTCCTTTTTCTTTACTTTGTTTGTTACGCTCTGAATATATGCGAGTGCTTGCCCATGTGACCTCGCCGAGACAGGTTCCGCGAGTAGAGTAGTTATGAGAGCGCGCCCGCGAGTGGATGCATTTTGAGTGTTCGTCGAGCCCTAAGCGATTCGGGGGTGGGTTGCTCTCTGCCCTTGTCACGCCACCATAACTCGCACGCGAGCCATCCAGGTTGAGCCCGAGAAAGAAGAGAAAATTTTCTAAGTCAAGCGAGCTAAGGGGTGAGGTGCCCCAGCTTGGCTCGCCTTCCTTTGGCGAGGCCCGGGTTCGCTACCTACTCGCCAATGCTGAGCCGGGAATGAAGAATCCGAACTCGCCAATGCAGAATCCTCTTGCTGATGTCGAACTGGATTAGCCGAGCCCGAGCTCGCCTCTACAGAACCCCTTTCCCCTTGCTTCCTGGCACTTTGAGACTTCTTGATCTTTATGTGGCGACTTCGGGGCCGACACCATCAAGTGACTTCCGGCCCTGTCAGCTAGGTGAGAGCCTGGCAGGGGGATCTGCTCGAGGCCAAGGATGACACTGAGTGACTTCCGGCCCTGCCAGCTAGGTGAGAGCCTGATAGCGGGATCTGCTCGGGGTCCAAACTTATTCCATCGAGTGACTTCCGGCCCTGTCAGCTAGGTGAGAGCCTAACAGCGGGATCTTCTCGAGGCCAAGGATGTCACCAAGTGACTTCCAGCCCTGCCAGCTAGGCGATAGCCTGGCAGCAGGATTTGCTCGGGGTCCCAACACATTCCATCGAGTGACTTCCGGCCCTATCAGCTAGGTGAGAGCCTGACAGCGGGATCTGCTCGAGGCCAAGGATGACACCGAGTGACTTTCGGCCTTGCCAGCTAGGTGAGAGCCTGGCAGCGGGATCTGCTCGGGGTCCAAACATATTCCATCGAGTGACTTCTGGCCCTGTCAGCTAGGTGAGAGCCTGACTGCGGGATCTGCTCGAGGCCAAGGATGACACCGAGTGACTTCCGGCCCTGCCAGCTAGGTGAGAGCCTGGAAGCGGGATCTGCTCGGGGTCCAAACAGATTCCATTTCTCGATATAGGCTAGCTATGACAATGATAGAGTGTTGAAGAAATTTATTATAATCAAAGTATCGCTTACATGCCTTAGGGGAAAAATCGTTTTAGGTCGGCACCACTCCAGGTGAGACTCAGGGTCTCGCCCTCTACATTTTGGAGTCGATAGCCTCCTGACTTCAAAGCTTCCTTTACAATAAATGGTCCCTCCCAGCTGGGATTGAGCTTCCCTACGGATGCCGACCTCCCTGCTGCATCCACCTTCTTCAGCACCAAGTCCCCTTCCACGAACTGCTTTACCCTGACATGCTTGTCAAAGTACTTGGCCATTCTTCTTTTCACCTCCTCCTGTCGGATAGCGGAAAGGTCCCTCAGCTCTTCCACCATGTCAAGGGAGAGCCTCAGCTCCTCCTCGTTCTCTGCTTGTCAGTCCTCTCGGCCTTCTTTGGCCGCAACGACTCGAGGTGTTTGGACTTCAAATTCCACGGGGAGCACTGCCTCGCACCCATGGGAGAGTTTGAAGGGGGTGTCTCCGGTAGCCGTGTTGGGGGTGGTTCTTATGGCCCAAAGAACCGCGGGAAGCTGCTCCACCCAGCTCCCTTTCAGATTCTCCACCTTCTTCTTGAGGAAGTTGACGATGATCTTATTTGTGGCCTCCACCTACCCGTTGCTCCTGGGGTGATGGACCGAGGCGAACCTGAGGTCGATTCCAAGCTGTTCGCAAAAGCTGGTGAATTCGGCGATGGCGAACTGGGGCCCGTTGTCCATGACGATGGCCTGGGGCAGCCCATGGCGGCAGATGATCTCCCCCTAAACAAAGTTCCTGATTTCCTGGGAGGTCACTTTGGCCAGCGCCTTCACCTCCATCCACTTTGAGAAGTAGTCAATCATTACTAGGAGGAACCTTCTCTGACCACTGGCTTGGGGGAATGGTACAATCAAATCCGTCCCCCAAATTGCGAAGGGCCAGGGGGCCGTGATACTTCTGAGTCGCTGGGCTGGCTGTAGCTGGAGGGGGGCAAACAACTGGCACTTATATGACATCTTCTTGCGAACTCCACGGCGTATCGGCCCAGGGTGGGCCAAAAATACCCTTGCCTGACTATCCTTCCTTCCAGGGTCCGACTACCGGAGTGACTCCCACATTCCCCGGAGTGGACTTCCTCCAAGATCCTTTGGACTTCGCCCTCGGCCACGCAGCGAGCCAGCATGCCTGAGAGGGTCTTCCTGTACAGCTGCCCGTCCTGGAGGAGGTAATACGCTGACTTGTGTCTTAGCTTCTTCTTATCTGCCCCCTCCAGATACTCTCCCGTGGAGAGGAAAGCCACAACCGGGTCCATCCACGAAGCTTGTTGATCAATTTCCATGAGCTCTCCCTCTTTGATGGAGGGGCAAAACAGGTCGGTGATGGTACCCCCCACCTGGGGACCGTGCTTTGCTAGCTGGTCGGCTTGTTCATTCTCTTCCCTGGGCACGTGTCGGATGGAGAATGTTTGAAAAGTGCCTATGACCCCCTTCACTTTGGCCAAGTATGATCGCAGGGTGGGTTCCCTTGCCTCGAACTCCCCGTTGATCTAGGAAGCTACCACCATGGAGTCAGTAAGGACCTCCACGCCCGACACCCCCAGCTCCCTGGCCAGGCGTAGCCCTGCTATCACGGCCTCGTATTCGGCCTGGTTGTTTGTAATGGGGAAGTGTACCACCACCATCTGCTCAATTCGAGTCCCCTGAGGGCTTTCCAGGATCACCCCCACTCCAAGGGAATGCCTCCCTGAGGCACCATCCACCCTCACCTTCCAAGGAGTCGGGCGGGTGAGTTCTTCCTCCGCCACTTCAACCACGTAGTCGGCCAAGAAGTCGGCCATCGCTTGAGCTTTGATCGAGAGCCGCGGAACAAAGGAGACATCGAACTCGCTCAGTTCCACCGACCACTTAGCCAGCCTGCCTGAATGCTCCATCCCCCTCAAAGATGTTGCGGATAGGATGGTCGGTCACCACTCGGATTGAGTGTGCCTGGAAGTAAGATCACAGCCTCCGGGCCGAGATGATCAGGGCGAAGGCTAGCTTCTCCAAAATCGGATACCGGAGCTCGGCCTTCCTCAGGACCCGGCTCACGTAATAAATAGGGAGCTGCCTCTTCCCCTCTTCACGAACTAAGACGGAGCTCAAGGCCTTCGCCCCGACCCCGAGATATAAGAACAGGTCCTCCCCCTCCTTCGGTCCTTGGAGCAGCGGAGCCTGTTTCAACTGCACCTTAAGGGCCTTGAACGCTTCCTCGCACTCCTTGCTCCATTCAAACCTCTGACCACCCCTCATCATTTTGAAGAAGCGGGAGCACTTCTCCCCTACCCGAGAAAGGAAACGACTCAGCCCTGCTAGCTTCCCCGTCAGCCATTGGAACTCCTTAGCATTCCGCGGGGACCCCAGCTCCAAGATAGCCCTGACCTTATCTGGGTTCGGCTCGACCCCCGCGGGGGTGAGGAGGTGCCCCAAGAACTTTCTCCTGCTGGCCCCAAAGACACATTTTAAGGGATTCAATCGCATCTTGTATTTGTGCAGGGTGCCAAAGCTCTCCTTCAGGTCCCGGAGGTGGGAGTCCACATCCAGACTTTTGATCATGAGGCCGCCTACATACACCTCCAAATTCCTCCCCCTCTGCTCCTTGAAGACCCTATCCATCATTTTCTGATAGGTTGCCCCAGCATTCTTCAGCCCGAAGGGCATCATCTTGTAGCAGTAGCATCCATCTCTTGTGATGAACGAGACATCCTTGATGTCTGGGGGGTGCATCCTGATTTGATGATAACCTGAAAAATCATCTAAAAACTCATTACATAAAAACCGACGGCTGAGTCAGCCAGTGCGTCGATCCGAGGCAAAGGATAACAGTCCTTAGGACAAGCTTTATTAAGTAAGGAAAAATCGATACACATCCTCCATCGGCCGTCTCCTTTCTTAACCATGACCACGTTGGAGACCCAGCCGGGGTACTGAATCTCAGGCATGAAGCCGGCCTTGAGGAGTTTCGCCACCTCCTCCCTGATGGGCTCCGCCATCTTGTCCGTCGTGGACCTCTTCTTCTGCTGAACGGGGCGTGTTCCCAGGTTCAGGTTGAGGCGGTGGCAAGCCACATCCGCGTCAAGCCCCAGCATCTCCGCGGCGTTCCAACCGAAGATGTCCACATTCATCTGGATGCACTCCAGCATCCTGCCTTGGTCCTCCGGGGTCAGCCCCTCGTTGACGCGGATCTTCTCCATCCTGCCTCCCCGGGTGAGCACCTCCAGCTCCACCACTTCCTTTGCAACCTCCATCCTGGACTGCTCCCCCCATCCTTCAGCATCCCCTTCCTCCGGAACGGGGACCTCTACCTCCATCTCTTCTCCCACGGCCCCCACTTCGGCAACCTCCTCCAGATCTCCTCCTGCCGCCTCCTCCTCTGCGCAGTTCCTCATTTCCATCTCCTCCTCTCCAGCTTCCTGCCCTGCCTCCTCCATCCTTCGCCCCATCTCTTCGGCTCCCTCCATCCAAGAGATGGTGTTCACCGCAGTGACATAGCACTCCCGCGCCACCTTGGGGTCCCCTCTGACCCTGACCTGAATCCCCTCAGTGTTGAACTTTAAGCACTGATGGAAAGACGAGGGGACGCAGCGGAAGGTGCTGATAAGGGGACTCCCGAAGATGGCGCTGTAGCTGTTGGGGGCGTCCACAATGACGAACCTGCAGTTTCTGGACTGTCGCCCCAGGGTAACATGGAGGCCAACTCCTCCCTCCACTTCCTTCCTTTCTCCTAAAAACCCGAACAAGGGTCCATCTGAGGCCAGCACCCTCTTTGCCTCCACTTTCATCGCGTCAAATGCCTTTTTGAAGATGACGTTGATGAAGCTCCCATTGTCCACGAGGATCCGAGAGACAGTGAAATTCTCAATGGCTGCCTTGATGACCAGCGCATCACAGAATAGGTCCTCGTGGTCTGGCATATCGCTCCTGGAGAAAGTGATCCTCTCCTCCGGGGGTGTGGTTTGGGATGTGGAGGCGACGCTTCGCCAGTACATGGTGTGGAGGCTTGTCTTGCGGGAAGCCTCGACCCCTACTCCCCCGTGGATCACTCTGATCCCCCCTCGGGTTCCAACATCCACCCGGTCTTCACAACGATCCTCCTCCGCTCGAGGTAGGACCTCCTCAATCCTCACTTCTTGCCGACCCTGCTGCTACTGCTGCTGTTCCCTATTCCCTCTCATCTCGAGGAACTCCGGTCAGGTGGCTATGGCATACCCCTCTTCCTGATGGAAGTCGCAATAGGGTAGCTCCACCCTGACCTCTCTTCTCCTCCTCCTCATAATCCCCCTCCTTGCTCCCAAGGATATGGCCATGGCCTCCTCTTGATCAGGGAGTCAGGGCCTCTGGACCTGCCTCCAGCCCGGAGGGTGGAATTGATCTTGCCTCCCCTGGTAGTGACCCCTTCCGTAGTACCCTCTCTGTGGCCCCTTCCTTTGCCACTCAGGTCTCCAGCCCAGTCGACGGTCGGGCTCCTGACGCCCCCACCTCGGCTGCTGCTGCCACTAGAGCTGCCTTTGCTCCCTCTGCCTAGGCTCTCCTCTTCTCTCCTCCTGTCCTTTCCCTACTCTTGACTCCTTCTCTTCCTCCGTGGCCCACCTGGCCAGCTTCCTTGCAAACTCCGGGTTTGATGCCTCCCCGTCAACTTCTCTTGCCGCCCTCTCCATCAGCTCCTCATAGGAGAGGGGGGGGGGGAACTCTCTTCAGCTCCATCCGGAAGAACCCCTGCTACAGGCCCAAGGTAAAGGCCATCATCAGACTATGGACTGGCATCTCCTGTACCTGAGTGACCTCCTCCTGAAACCGGTCCACATAGCTCCCCAACGTCTCGTTCACTCCCTGCTTGATGTGGAACAGGGACTCGGACTCCTTCTTCCTCTTCTTTGAGGTAGTGAACCTCAGCATAAACCCTCGGCTCAAGTCCTCAAAGCAGTAGATGGAGCTGGCCGGTAGCTGATGGAACCACTCCCTTGCCTTCTCCCTGAGGGTGATAGCGAAGAGTCGGCATTTGAACCCGTCTGACATCTGTAGGATGGAGACTACATCCTCAAAACATTGCACATGCTGGACCGGGTCTCCCTTCCCGGTGTAGTAGGACATCTCGGGTTCCCTGAATACATCTAGAACTGGAGCTGAGGAGTCCAGCTCGCTGAAAGGACTGCCTCCCCCACTAGGCGAGCCGGCGAGTCCCGCGAGCCCAGCTCGCCGAACTGGCCTCGGCCTGCCGAGCCGGGGAAGAGCTCGTGCCCGAGGAGCTCGCACCCCCGACTATCCTCGGCCACCTCCGTCCCAGCTCGCCTGCCGGGAGCGTCCTCGCCCAAAGAGTGGGCGGCCGCGATTTGGGCTGCCGGAGTAGATCACTCGGCCAGCGTGCCGAGTGCGCACTTGATGAGGCTCAGCACCTCATTCCTGAAATCTTCCAACATCCCCACCGTTGCGAGAGGCGGGGGGGGGGGGGGGGGGGGGGGGGCGGGTTCGGCCTGTCAGATCCCTGTCCTCCTGTCATTGAACTCGCTGAAGCTTTTCTGCACTGACCACGGTCCACGCTCACCGCACCAAAATGTTGAAACCGATTACTCGATCTCCTGTGGAGTTCGACCCTTGGGGAAAGGGGTGAACTCGCGCCTACTTCGCCCCTACAAGCAAAACAACAGAGAAGACAAGGTAAGACCGACCCAAGGGCTCGGCGGGGGAGGTCGCCACCACAAACCCGGAAGATCTCAGAGCGCTTCCCCTCCTTAGCCAGAAGCCGAGCTAAGGTACCCTCAGAAAGCACTAGAAGATTGGAGCAGGAGAGCACAGGGAAAAACCTGCTTTCTGGGGTACCCCTTGGGTCCTATTTATAGTTTTTAAAATCTGGACTGCCAATAACCAAAAGAACTGATCTGAAATTACCAAAAAGCCCTTGGTTGGGTCTGCCAACAGCCAAACCCCGCTGTTTTGAAGGGCTATGGGCAGACCAGCGGGGGCAAAACAGTAAAAAGTACCTCATACATCCAGGCAAGCTGGGGAGCTTTGACCACCTCGGCATGTTCTGCTCGCCTACTGCTGCCGAGCTCCACTATGAGGATGTGAGTTGTGGCTCGCTCGGCGAATGCCGAGCTCGGGGTCGCCGAACGTCGATCTCTGGTCGACGGATGTTGAGCTCGGGCTCGGCCCCCTCCACTGCCGAGCTCGCCTATTGTCCTCAGCCCGATCTACCTAGACCCTGATGACCTTGCTCGCCGAACACGAGGTTGTATAGTCCAGACATCTGACTTGTCTCGACACAGCTTCTACAAAGGTGTCGACATAGTTGAAGTGTGACGACACTTTTGTACTTCGCCATTTTTCTGCACTGCAAGATGCTTAATGTAGACTATGCTGACTTCACTTAGCACTTTGCTGACTCCACTCGACATTATTGGTACTTAGATATTTTTTCTTCAAATTCTGGTCAGCTTCTTGTGTCCACCTGTCCAATCAATATGAAATAGACAACCTACAACATAACTTAGATATACATCAAATTCAAGTATGTGTATATCATTGAGTTGAAAGGGCTTCTTCAAATTAAGTACATTGTGTGCAATGTACCCAACAGAACTTAAGCCTTAAACTCTGATGTCCCTACTTTGCTCATCAAGTAGTATTATCACCTATTACCTAAACTAATTTGACCAACTTAAGGAGAATTGAGGCCTATGAACCATTTGCAAAATCGTAGGGGACTCATAGACTCAACCCTCATATCGATGACATGATTAGGATGAGACTACCATCATACCAAATACCAAGGGTGGATTAAGAATTCAGGTTCCGAAGAGACCCATTTGCGACAGAATCACATGTTTACTTTGAGAAAGTTGTCGTAAATGGTAACCTGTAGAGTCTAAAGTATGGAGTGTATCAACGAGTTTCGGGATAAAACCCCAAGTCTAAGGTTCATGCCCTAAGGATTGTGTGCATATCTAGCCCGAATATAACATGGTAATATCAAAGATACTAAGCCCAAGGTGGGGCTTATCTTTCTTTATTGGGGCTTGTCTTTTGTTTATTTGACAAATTAGTTATTGACTTGTGTTTCCTTAGACCTAATTTAGAAAATGTTATGTCACAAACATAGTGAGATTGATGTTGATCTTATTCGACATTATTCAGGCGAATATAAGATTTTGTAAAAACGTGTTTGGAATGATGATCTGTAGCATTACCAGGACAATGCCATGGTAATAAGTAGGAGTAATTGTAAAACTTAACTATTACAAGATATCACATGAATTAGATGACGGGTAATAAGATTCAGGATATCTGGGAAAATAAGGTTAAATCGCTATGTTGTAACATCAGAAGTATGATTACTTTAGGAAATTTGAAAGAAATTAGCATGCAATATATTGAAGACGTATACCTTAAGTATTACTCTACAGTCTTGATTTGGATAGCATCAAGGACCAGAATATATACGTTTGATGACATAGTCACAGTTAGCAAGATTCATGACTATGAAAAATGGGTTTTTGAGTATCAAGTGTAATTACAGTGAAATGACATAATAATTAGTGGGTATTAATGATAATCTCCAAAGATTCACGAGTACGCCCTCTTAAATTTTAAGGACGATGGGTCATTTGACGAAGTGATCATTCCCGTTAATTGATAAGATTGGATAACTCATGAAGATGAGTTAATTGATTACTCGGGCATACTAGAAGGAGTAAGAACCTGATCGTGTAAAGGAAGTGTATAGAGTCGTTGTCTACACTCACAAACAAGAATTCAAATTACCGGAAGAAAATTGTGTTTATCAGAACATGTATTTCGTAGGAATAAAGAAAGACGCCATGGATTTTGTGACACTGTGACGTTTGTTAGTTGGATAAGGTTAGGTGCTCAAGACTATCGTGTTGGATTAGGATGGACGGTTTATGACAAAGGTGAGAATATCAGTCCAAGATTATCTGGGCTCTCGGTCGACATTCAGTAAAGCTCTCCACTCCTAGAGCGGACTGGCCAAGTATTACGATTCGCGACATTGTCAAGTAGAGTTTCATGATGGAGACAGTGGGTTACTGAAGATACATACGGTGCATGGAGTCTCGCGGATATGAGGGCGGAAGAAGCTCTATCCAAACTATAGGGGCCCTATAGGATCCTGGAGCGGATCGGCCCATTGGCTTACAAAATGGAGCAACCGCAGTAGTTTGCAGGTATGCACGATATCTTCCGCGCATCCTCTCTCATGAAGGCTCTACTACGGTCGGAGCAGCAGGTTCCTATTATAGAGGGATCAACAACTTCTGATCGATCGGTTCTCTTAGAGCTGGTCAGGATAAATGATACGACAGTGCGAGTATTGTGGCGCGAGAATATTCCGTTGGTCAAGATCATGTGTTCAAATCATGGACAGGAGAGCTTATGAAAGTGTTTTGTTGCCTACCAAAATCACCTAAAGGGGGGTGAATAGGTGAGATGTGCGTCTTTTGCGGAATAAAAATTAACGATCTATGCACAGAACTATCTACCAATCAATCACAAATGAAGCAATATTTATAGTGGTTCCCCAACCTTAGGTACATCCACTTTCCTTCACCGATCTAGCAATACACTAGACTCGGCTACTCCACTATCTCGGATTGAAAACTAATCCTACACCTCGGAACAAAGTTCCTACAAACTCGATCCACAAAACGGATCTACACTCGGAAGGTAAAACTTCCTACAATATCGGAGACAAAAGCTCCTACACTCAGAGAAAATTCTCCTACAAGAATGAAATAGAGCATGTGTAGAAATACAAACAATGAATCTTTATCAGATCTACAAATAATCGCCCTGTATCTTACTCTTGTAGAATTTGCGGCTTTATCAGAGAGGTGAAGAAAATCTCGACAAAGCAGATCTGGACTTTCTTGGCTTCACACGATCAGATAAAAGATGAGGAGTTGAGCGGAAATCTAGATTTGTAAGCCTTCTTGATCTGAATCCACTGAAATCGAAAACCCTAGCCGGATGAGAATGATGATGATCGGCGACGACGACTTTCGATTCTTGGAGTGAGAGATTCGGAGAACTTACAAAATAATCGGCTGCAAAACGTCTTCATAGGGTTTGTCGGTTTGACAAGACCTTATATAGGATCTGCGATAACAGTCATAATTAAATCTTAATGAGGTACACATGGAACAATCACATCAAGGCTCATTAAGAAATCTGTTAATTCTGGACTTAATGAAAAATCAGAATAAATGAAGTTGATATACTCGAGTGAAGATAAGACTACGTGAGTACTATATAGAGCTACTCGAGCGAGCTGAAGATAAATACTCGGTTAAATATTTGGAGAAAATCTGGAAATGAAGAGCAGCTACTCGAGTACAAAGAGACATACTCGAGTGCTAAAACTGTTACACGAGAAGTGCAGTTGGACTACTCGAGTACAATAAATTTTACTCGAGTGAAAATAAATTGAATACTCGAGAGGTAGAGGAACTACTCGAGTCAAGAACTTAGAATAATTTCTGTAATAGAATCCTGGAATACTCGATTAGGTGAACTAAACTACTCGAGAGAATACGAACTACTCGAGTATATGGAAATAGCTACTCGAGTAATAGACTTAGAAAAGTTCTGAGGCAGGAAAACATAGTTACTCGAGTAGTAGATGAACTACTCTAGTACATGACTTAGACTACTCGAGTGAGAAGAAATTACGCGTGACCCAGATTTTTGTAACTCGAGATAAAAGGTTCAGACTACTCGAGTACTTATATGACTACTCGAGTAATTTACTTAAAAAATATCTGGAGAAAAAATCCTATAAACTCGAGAATGAGACGGAATCTACTCGAGTAGTTAACTTAGCTACTCGAGAGCTATTACTTGATTACTCGAGTTCTAACTTCCTTACTCGAGTATAATGATTTTTACTCGAGTATAAACTAAGCAATTCACTCGAGTAGGTTTATATTTACTCGAGTAAAATACTTAGTAAATTCTCTTAATAGAAATCTCTTCTTCTTTGGTGAAACAAGCATCAAGTCTTTTCCAATTAGTCCTACTGTTTGAGTATGAAGTGTATTCCAATAGAGAGGCTACACATGAGTCAACTCCTTGGATCACACAATGAGGGATTACATTGTAGGATCCTGTGTTTGGTGACCCATTATAGACTGACATTAGTCTACACTTGGCATTAGAATCCTGCAAACACATAACTCAACCAAAGCATCAAATACAACTTAATTCATCTTAGTTTAAGAGTGACTTCATCAAATCTAGATTAATGTGGATACAATACCCAACAATCTCCCCCAATTTTTAGAAGTCAGAACCGTATACACTAAGGTGAATTATAGACATAAACAGTTCTAAATAGATAAATCAGTGAAAGAAAGCATAAGACTCTTAACAGGATTATATGACCAAAAGATAGAATTATATAAATGTGATTTTCCAAAGTATCATTTCTACAAAAATCATTTCCACATTCTCATATATCCTTGTAGCTTAGACTTGTTGGTGCTGCCTGTCTTGCTTTTCTTGTTGTCTTCTCTGGTAGCAGTATGGCTTGGGGTAGTATTTAGGATGTCTTGGAGGAGCAGTAGGGTTGTTCCTACCAAATTCTCTATCATACAGCCTCCTCTTAGTCATAGATTTCTCATATAATTCCCATTCCTGGGAGCTGTAATGAATATTGCTGCTTTCATGGAAATCCATACAAGTTTGAGATTATCCAAAATGAGGGACTTAGAGTAGGAGACCAGATCTCTGCAAATTCTAGAGCTTTTCTCTTTTCTGAATCTGGAACTGGGATAGACCTGCTAGCAGAGGCACCATCACCATATTTTCTTTTCTTCTTAGAAGTCTGGATCTCTGGAGGAGCTTAGAGAAAGATAACTGCAGGGTCATCCTCCCAAAGTTGGGCATAAGAATCTGGAGGAGGGCCTTCTTGGCCTTCAGGTCTTGGAGAGAAGGTAGGTTGTTGAGGAGGAGCAGGAGCAGCAGCAGATAGATTGTTGAGATGATGAGTAATGATATTTCGATCAGCAACAAAATCAGGAAGGATTTGATTATGCATCCAGACAGCAGTGTCATATGTATGGAATTTGACACTCTGAATTTATCCTAAGACATTATCATGGATCTCTTTCATTTTAGTTTCCCAAAGCTCTTGCTTGAGTGCATCTGATTTTTCTAAATATTCTTTCACCAAACTCTCCCCCTTTCTGACTTCTACAGTCAGTGTTTTGATGGCATCATCTTTGAAGGTTACAACCTCTTCACAGATCTTCATCTTAGTAGCTTCAGCACTCGTATCCAATTCAATCTGATTTCCTGCCAGAGTCACACCTTGTTCCATAACCTGACCAACACTAGTAATAGTGTGATCTAGAGCCTTTCCACCAATTTGGAAGAGGTGTCTTAGCTGATCAGTATTGTGCTAGATTTCTGCAAATCCCCTGCTCATTTCAGTCTCTAGAGCAGTGACTTTATCAGTAACAGCCTTGAGTGAAGTATCAAAGTAGGTTCTTTGATCTTGTAGTATAAGCACAAACAGATTCATCAAATCATTAGATGAGGTAGTAGTAGCAACAGGAGGAGCACTAGAAGAGGGAACTTGAGGAGGAGGAGCAACCCATAGAGCAATTTCTGTAATAGAGACTGAGGTCTTTGCTCTAGTAGTGTGAAACAGGGCATCCCTTTCATTAGTGACTATGGGTATTGAGAAGTCCAGATTTCGCAAGGGGGCTTCTGCTGGTTCTGGAGATGGCTCATCAGTAATGAAAATGGTTTCAACCTACTCTTGGTGAGCAGCAGGAGACTTTGTTGGTGAAGGAGTATGTATTGGAGATTTTGCTTGAGTGGATTCTTTTTGTATTTCAGTGGTGGTTTCCTTTGGAGAGGGAGGAGGAGGAGGAGGAAGATCATATACAGTCAGCTCTTCAATCATTTCACTGATGACAGCTTCTGTTGAGAGTAGGGCTTCTTAAAGTTGTTGTTCAGATGGAGTTTCTTCTAGAGTCTTAGGAGGTGGAGGAGTAACTAATGGAGGTGTAGGTATCCTTACTGGGACAGAAGGAGCAGGCTCCCCCTCAATAGATACACCAGAGGAGCTGGCGATCTGATGTGGAGAGGGAGAGGTCCTGTCCTCTGTGGCTAGAATCTCTTGAACCTTGGCAGCCTGAGCTGGATTCTGCAGTTTCACTTCCCATCTTTGAATGGAGGATATGGAAACTTTCTTCATGTGATGAAGAACAGTCCCTTGTGAGAAGTTGAAAACTTCTGGATTGATTTCATGGAGGAGATGTGAGATTATTCTGCCATACTTGGGAGCTTTAATGTTGGCTTTGATCTTATCCAAGATCATCATTCCAAATTGAAATGTCTTCCTGCAGAATATAGCTTGCATAATATCAAAGAATGAGAGAGAGATATCTCTGATAGAATTTGTTTTGCAGAGGAGGACTTTCCCTATTATATCCACAAGTGATTTTCCTTCAGGATTCAGCTGAGACCTTTTGATGTAGTCTTCATCAGGAGAAATGCCACAGAACATACATGTTCTGTCAGACTCATTAGGGCCTAGATCATCTTCTTCATCTACAAGCGGCAATCGATGAAGTTGAGAAATAGATGCCTTTGTAAGCTTGATTTTGATTCCTCTCACTGTCGATTTCAGAACGGCACCATGTCGCTTAACCTTGACATTTCTGAAGAACTCGACAACATCTGAAAAGAGGGTTTTACAGGGTTCTTGGATAATGAAGGTAAGTTTGGCGGTGTGGAGAAGGATCACAAGATTGTGGAAATCATCTGAAAGTTCTTCAATTCCCGCGGCAACCAGTTCGTAACCTATGCCAATTTTTGAAAAAGCGGCCATGATTCATAAGGTCTTGGAAAAATTGCGGCGGGGAGGAGGAAGACGCGACTCTGCAACTTCTTGACGGAAGATGAAGCGACAGTCGGCTTTACTCGAGTGATGAAATGATTTTGTGTAGAAAGATTTTGGAATTTCCTATTTATATAACCCTAGGTTTATGTCTAATTAGGAGATAAATGATGGAATCATACCTTAGAAGTGGTGGCATAAGCCTCGGGTTGCGAATAAGAAAATTTGAATCAAGGAATAAAAGATGGCTGGCACATACTCGAGAGACTTATATTACTCGAGTGAAGTATTTGAGATACTCGAGTAGATAGGCTGGACGTGCTCAAGTAATTAGGTTGAAGTACTCGAGTAGTTGTACAAAGGTACTCGAGTGAAGTTTTACTACTCCAGTAGGTGATTTGACTACTCGAGTAAGCCATTCTGCTACTCGAGTTGGTTACTCGAGTGGCTTATAGGGTACTCGAGTAGGTCAATTTTACTACTCGAGTATGTCATTTTCTTACTTGTGTATTCTACTTCTTACTCGACTCAAAAAGTTAGAAATTTGTATAATTCCAACATTAGACTGATTTTGGATCTTTGAGCCTTCTTGGGGGTCCACTTTCTCTACTCTTCCTTGTTGAGCATTCCAAGTTCTGTTTTGAAGAAAGAGAACTTGGTCTCGTCTAGTGGCTTTGTGAAAATGTCTGCAATCTGCCTGTCTGTAGATACATATTGGAGATCTATGTCCCCATGCTCCACATGTTTCCCGATGAAATGATACCTCAGCTCTATGTGCTTTGTGCGACTGTGCGAGACTGGGTTGTTCGCTATTGCAATTGCGCTGGAAGAGTCGCAAAAAAAAAAACGGAATGTTCTGGAACTCATATTATAATCTGCAAATTGAATCTATATCCATAGCAGCTATGCACAGCAACTGCCTGCAGAGATGTACTCTGACTCAGATGTTGAGATTGCTACACAGTTCTGTTTCTTACTACTCCAGGAGATAAGCCTTCTTCCTAGGAATTGGCAAGTCCCGGAAGTGCTTTTCCTGTCGTCTTTGCTCCCTGCAAAATCTACATCTGAAAAACCTATTAGTTCGTTATCATTACTTCTTGGGTACCATAAGCCAATATTTGGCATACCTTTAAGGTATCTCAAGATCCGCTATGCAGCAGCGTAGTGAGATTCCATAGAGTTCACCTAGAATCTAGCACATACACATGTTGAAAATATTATTTCAGGTCTACTTGCTATAAGGTGGAGCAAGGATCCAATTATGCTTCTATACTTGGTTTCATCAAAAGGTTTCCCTTTTTCATCCTTGTCCAGAGACATAGTTGAACCTATTGGAGTCCTCATCGAGGTTGCGTTCTCCATTCCAAATTTCTTAATTTGCTCTTTGGTGAACTTGGTCTGCGAGATGAAAATTCCATCTTTAGATTGTTTGACCTGAAGCCCTAAGAAATTCTTCAGCTCGCCCATACTGCTCATTTCAAACTTTGCTTGCATAGGTTTAGAAAACTTCTTGCAGTGGTTGTCGTCTGTAGAACCAAAAATGATTTCGTCGACATAGATTTGCACTAGCAAAATCTTCCCTTTTATTTCCCTAAGAAATAATGTCTTATCTATCTTTCCCCTTGTGAACTTGTTCTCAAGTAGAAAGCTAAACTGTGTCTCATACCAAGCTCGAGGAGCTTATTTCATACCATATAAATCTTTATGCAACAAATAAAAGAAATCAGGAAAGTTAGAATCAACGAAACCTGGAGGTTGTTCCACATACACCTCTTCCTTTTTGTCTCCATTAAGGAAGGCAGACTTCACGTCCATCTGATAGACGGTGAAGCCTTTGAGTGCAGCATTTGCTAGGAATAACCTGATGGCCTCCAGCCTTGCCACAGGAGTGTACGTCTAGTCGAAGTAGATTCCTTCTTCTTGACGATATCCTTTAGCGACGAGTCTGGCCTTGTTCTGTATGATCGTTCCATCCTTGTCCATCTTATTCATATAGACCCATTTTGTGTCGATGACATTCTTACCTTTGGGTCTTGGAACAAGCTTCCATTCTTGGCAGCGCTTGAACTGATTTAGTTCTTCTTCCATCGCCACTATCCATGATACGTCGGAGTTCGCTTCCTCAAACTTCTTCGGTTCAACATGTGAGAGAAAACTTAGATATAAATTTTCGTTAATTGTACCTCTACGAGTTCTGACAACATCCCGGGGATCTCCTATGATCTGGTCCATGGGGTGATCCTTCAGATGTCTGAGCTCTATAGTCCTTGCATCTGGATTATCTTCAATCACCGGAGTGACTTCATCAACATTCACAATTTCTTCATCTAGATCATCAACCTCTCCAATAGCGGTTGGAGTGGTGATCTTGATGAACTTTTCACCTTTATCTTCAGTTGATTCATCCAAGCTGAGTTCTTTTAGCTTTGTACCTGCATCTTTAATAAAGACACTAGAAGAGTTGCGTTGCAGCAAGCTCGTCTCATCAAATACAACGTGTATTGATTCTTCTATGACCAGGGTTTTTCTATTAAATATCCTGTATGTCTTACTCTGGCTACTATATCCTACGAAAATACCTTCAAAACTCTTTTCGCTGAACTTAGTAGTATGATACTTACCATTGTTAAGCACGAAGCATTTACAACCAAAAATTCTAAAATATGAGACAGTTGGTTTCCTGCCATTTAGAAGTTCATAAGTTGTCTTATTGTGGTTTTGTTTATGAGTGCTCGATTTTGCACGTGGCATGCAGTGCTGACGGCTTCAGCCCAGAAGTATTTCGGTAGTCAGGCATCACTCAACATTGTCCCGCAGGCCTCTATGAGTCTTCTATTCCTTCTCTCTGCCACTCCTTTTTATTATGGAGTACGAGGAGAGGAAAACTCATGAAAGATACCTAAGCTTTCACAGAATTCTGTCATGGCCCCAGACTTGAACTCTATTCCATTGTCACTTTTGATTTTGACTATGGAGCTGTTGTATTCATTCTAGACTTACCTGACAAAGTTTGTAATAATGTTGAAGGTATCTGACTTGTGTTTTAGAAAAAACACCCACACAAAGCGCGAGTAATCATCAACAATTACTAACATATAATCCTTACCTCCAAAAGTTCTAATTTGCAGTGGACCAAACAAGTCCATATGAAGTAGATGGAGACATCTATTAGAATTCTTGCCAATAACTCTTTTAAAGGTAGCCCTTGTTTGCTTGCTTTTTACACAGGCATGACAAGGTCTATCTTTGACGTACTTGACATTTGGAGCAGCACGTACTAAGTTCATTGAAAATAATTTATTAATAGTTTTGGAATTAATATGTACTAACTCTTGTGTCATTGGTCACCAAGAGACGCACTATCTTTTGCTAAAAAGCACACTGGTGTAGAGGAGTCTATACACATGAAATTTAAATAAAATATGTTTCTGCTTCGAGTGCCGGATAAAATCGTTTCCATATTGTCAATAGATATTATCAAGCACTTATCAGCGTGAAACTTAACTATGTATCCTTTATCGCAGAGTTGGCTTATGCTTATAAGATTGTGTTGCAATCCTTCAACATAAGCTACATCTGAGAAAGATAGACTACCGTTAGTGATCATACCATAGCCTTTAGTGATTCCTCGGTCTGAACCTCCAAAGATGACCTTTGGTCCATTGAAGACTGGAGAGAAGTTCTGATGTAGGCTTCTTGTCCCGGTCATATGCCAAGAGCATCTACTGTTTAAATACCAGATTGGCGTTTTGGTGGCCTTTGGACATGTAAGACCCCCACCCCCTTCGGGATCCCAAAACATGGCACAAAGGGGGTCTTATGCCCAGAACAGCAACCTTGCAGTAGCATTAGCGCACGGGCCATCCTGTACCACAAGATGCATGTTCCGCCGGCTACATCCAATATCAATGGTTATGCCAACCCAACCAAAATATAATATCAAGAAGTCAAATCCACACCAAGCATATAAGTCCAACGTACATTAAATAAAGAAGCTAAAACATGATTCTACAATATCAGAGTACAGTAAATAAACGCCCAACGGGGCTACATCAGAGTTGCTCAACACTCACATCAGTAACCAACGGTAGCGATAGCACCATCACATCAGGCCCTGTTGTCCTGGCCTAGCTGTCCTGCTGTATAGTCTACGGTTGCTCTACCTGCAGGGTGGCCTACTAGAAAGGAAGACGTTGCAACCGTTAGTCGAAAAGACTAAGTGGCTTCACATCTGCTCCCCCGGCAACTCCCCAGCACCGGGCGGAGAAAAGAGCAAGGGTACAAAGTATAATAAATAGTATAACCAAGCACAAGCAGGTGGTAATAGTACGATAGCAGTATAATCTAGTAGTTCTACAAGAGATGTAACAATCATCAAGTACAAGTAACTTAACTTATAAGGATGCCCATACAAGTTTATAAGTTAAGGATCGGTTTACGTAAAATAACGCATCGTATAAGAGTGCCCATACAAACTTATATGATGAGGATCTTGTTGTGCAATGTAATGAGATGGTATCTATGCTAGGAAATGACTCACCCATGATCACACACATGCAACCGTTGTGTCGACACGGACTAGTAGTTCCCACTTTTCGAGCAGGTAGCTAACCTCTCAGGCATCAACCGTCGTGGCCAGGCGGTAATAGTAGAGCGGGCATCTCTACTCCTAGGCGAGTATCCATACTACTTTACCTAGGACTCTGTACGCCTCAATGCTAAGAACACAACAGCGGAGCCCATGCATACTATGTCCCGGCGGGATTCTCGGGTAGATGTGCAGCGAGAACCAAGCCCCAAACTGGCCTCGTGTGACCCGAAAGGGGCCTCGAAAGTGAGCATGAGGACCCAGCCCAACCATTCACTTGGCACGGGAGGAGCCCTGGGACGTGAACACCGAGGAACAAGCCCAACCGCCCAAAGTATAACTGTCAACTCCCGTCGGTTTGACGATCGGCGAGCCTGTAGACCTGCCACACTATCCTTAACCCAGGATTACGACACCGCGTGTCGACTCACACTGCATGCAATTCCACATCACCGTGGCATGGAAGGAGCCTCGGAGAAAGCACGAGGACCAAGCCCAACCATCCACTCGGCATGGAAGGAGCCCCGGGAAATGAACACCGTGGACCAAGCCCAACCGTCCGACTTCTACTCATCTCAACGTAATCCCAACTAGTGACAGTCAACACCGCACTTACACCCTTCCACAATGCTACCCGTAGGGAGACGATGCTCTAAGCATTGGACACTAAATTCATTATGTTAAATAATTATACACATGGCCATAAGTTATCATCCTACCTTTCTTCCCAAATGATTCAACACGTTATTATCATGATGCGCATTTATAATAGTCTACCAATTTATATCAAATCATTTCGTTTAAGTATGCTTCTCTTTACAAATCAATTATGTGGAATCCAATTAATAAACTTCATCATACAATGGACTAAGATGGTTAACATAAAAGAGTTCAACAAACCTCAAGTTAATTTGCAACATTATCTCTACCGAGTCCAAATCCAATATTATTCCAAACCCGAAATTTAAGTACAGAATAAATCCGGACAGCAGCTTCGACCGGAGATTACCGAAGCTACATGAATTTGGTTAAGACATGTAACCCCTCGATGGAAATGACTTTCCATGGGATATAACTTTTATGTTCAGACCACAACCCAGATTCAATAGTATCATACTTGAAATCAGCCTTGAAGTCCGCTGCGTACATAACACAATTTCTACATGAAGGATTTATCTGACGTCATTTACGTTCAGACTTTCCTATGGCTACAGACTTCGCCTGAAGTCGTGCAACTACTCGTTGGAAAGGTAATTTCAAGGACTTCAACTTTCGTGTTTACTCAAAAGCCCAGATCTGGCCATATCACATATGAAAATGGCCAAGTAGATCGCTGCGCATAGAACACAGATTCTGCACGCATCTTAAAGCGGAATGAACGACATCGGTTCATCTTCCTCCTCAAGTCGATCTTCCAAAATCACACCAGAAATTCCTCCTCCCTTATTCACCCTCATGAGGCCATGACTCTTCACGAAACAATCCCCCATCTTCACATAGAAGGTTGGAGAAGTTGAAGACACCACTAACCTTAGAGCACAAGCCCTAGAACGGCCTCTTCCTAGAGAAATCATCATCTCGCAAGTCTAGACACTTTTGAGTCGACATCTCACCTAGATATCTAAAGATCTAGAACCAAGGGAGAGGGGAGGAAGATCACCTCATTTCCGGTGTTTCCACTATTTCCGGCCATGGCTCTTGTGAGTCTTCTCGGCGGCATCTTCTCTTTCACAGCGGCGGCGGATCTTCTCCTCTAGGACTTGCTCCAACATCTTTCCCTCTCTACAGACGTTTCTCTCAGGAAAATGGCTGGAATGAGGAATAAAAATGGCTAGGTTTTTCACAACCCTTATATGTGAAAAGTGACACGGGTAGGGACACGCCCGTGTCCTTACCCGTGTCCTGCTCGGGCGAAGCGTCAACGACAGTTTAAGTGTCGGTTCAATACGCGATACGGTTAGGGATACGCCCGTGTCCCGACCCGTGTCCACATGACACGGACGTCTTCGCTGGTCGTGTCCTTCTCTGGACACGCTCGACGAACTCAACTCGACACACACACGGGTAGCAACACACCCGTGTATCTACCCGTGTCCTTCTCGGGTACTCTTCGTCGATCTCAACTCGATGCACATGGGTATGGACACGCTGTGTCCCTGCCATGCCATCATGCATACGGGTAGTGACACACCCGTGTCACTACCTCTGTCCTTATTTGGACAAACTCGATTCATCGACTCGAGAGTGGGGCTCTCCCACACGGGTAGGGACATGCCCGTGTCTCTATCCGTGTCCTATACTGGACTGATTTCTCCTCCTATTTACAAGTGCAGCCTAGTTGTCAACACTCCCCTGAGCCCAAGTCAGCTCTCCTGACTCAAAAAAGCGCACGAGCGTCCTAGTGCAAATCGGGATGTTACAAATACTATAAACAAAATAAAAGATTTTGTCCCCGAATTCAGGCTAAGGCTATGGGAGAAAAGCATAACATAAGATAAAATTTGCTTTTAAACAAAATTACCTCAAGGAAATAATTCCGATTAGCGTTTTTGCATCAAGTCCACCGGCTCCCATATATACTACTCCTTCCCATGATTAGACCATAAAACCTTTACAAAGGAACACTTTTGCGGCGCAATATTCTTGTCACATTGTCTACGATCCGCACTGGCTCTAGTCGTACAGACCTATTAGTCGCCACTGCACCATCAGTAGTGGGGATATATTGATCGGGCCGCAACGCCTTTCGAAGCGACGACATAAGGAACATGTTGTGGAGATTCATTAGTTTTGGCGGTAACTCAAACCGATAGGCCAACGAGCCAATCCTTTCCAGTATAGTGTAAGGGCCAACATACCTTGTGCTGAGCTTGTTCACCCCACGCACCCGTGACACTCCATGCATCGGCCGAATCTTCAGGAATGCCTTACCACCCACTTGAAACTCTACCATCCGGTGCTTTGCATTATAATACTTCGCCTGCCGACTTTGAGCCTCCAACATGCGATCACGTATCAGTCTAACCACCGCATCTGTATCATCAATATACTCAATTCCCAACGCCTTCAGGCCTTCATCTTGCACCCAAGATAAGGTGATTCTACACCTTCTTCTGTAAAGGACTTCATGGGGCGCCATGCCGATGCTAGCTTGATGGCTGTTGTTATAGGAGAATTCTACCAGTGGTAGGATCCTTTCCCACGGCTCTCCTCTATCCAACACACATAATCTCAATAAATCTTCTAGTGTTCGGATGGTCCTCTCAGACTGCCCATCCGTCTGAGGATGAAACGCTGTGCTAAAGGTAAGGCGTGAACCCAAATATGCATGTACCGCCTTCCACTCCTTTGAGGTGAAACGACCATCCCGGTCAGAAATGATTGTCTTAGGCATGCCATGATATCGTACAAACTGCTCCAGAAAGAGACGTACCAAGACATCCACGTGAGCCTCTTTCTTCATAGGGATGAACTAGGCTACTTTCGTCAGTCAATCCACGATCACCCACACCGAATCATTCCCTGAGCGTGATCGAGGTAACCCATGGACAAAGTCCATGGAGATATCCTCAAACTTTCACTCCGGGATGGGCAATAACTGTAGCAAACCACCAGGGCTCTTGCATTCCGCCTTCACCCTTTGACAGGTTTGTAGTGTGTAACAAAATATCTAACATCCTTCTTCATTCCCGGGTAACACATGGTCTTTCGTAGGCCGGCGTACATCTTGGCAATACCCAGGTGCCCTGAATACTGAGACCAATGTGCCTCTCTCAATATATCCTCCCGGATTTTACCACCCTTGGGAATTTAGAGCCGTCCGCGAAAATAAATGAGGCCGTCTTTTAGTGTATACTCATCAGTAGTCCCATCTTAGATTGCCTTGATAGACGGGGCCAGAGCCGTATCCCTCCTGATGTAGGTTAACTCTTTCGAGCGTTATGGGTGGCCAACGGAACTAACACGACGTTCTCCGATAAATCTCACGTCACACTCAAGCACTTAACGCAGCAACGACACAATTAATATGGTTACTAATTAAAGATTATAGGGGGTTCGCAAGGCCCATTTAGATAATACCAAGGCAATATGCCGAGGTCCTCTCAAGCGAAAAGAACCCACACGGTTCGATCGAGCGTTGTTGTACAAAAAGAGAATCCACCAAAAACAAAAGATTCAGACAAGGGTGGTTCTCTCCCAACAAAATAAAACGAGGCCGCCACGCCTCACGAACTTAAACAAAAGAAATAAACACGACAATAACTAAAAGAAGTTAGCCACGAAAATTCAAGCGTTACACAAGCCACACAATTTGCCAATGCCACAAGATCTATCTAAAGAAGAGAAACACATAAAGGTGGAAATGTTCGTTACCCAACCGGATTCGATGAATCCGGTTCACTCTACTAGAATCGCTCTTCAACGGATCCGCCAGAGATACGTCGGAGGGAGAGAAATTCGTCGCCTTCTTCGTATCACGCTATATTTGGAAAGTCCCAGCGAAATCTTCTGAATATGGAAATAATATTTCCCAATAAGGTAAGAGAGAGAAAGGTGGCAGGATATCGGAAATAATTAAGTAATGATATAATTTCAAATATGGTAGGTAGAGATGAGGAAGGAGAGGAAGGGAGGCCGAGAGAGAGGGGAGGGGAAGGGTGGCCGACGGCCAAGGGAGAAGAGGAATAGAGGGGGCCGAAATTTGCCTTGGATAAGGAGGAGGATTTCAATCTTGAAATTGGTTTTCTTTTCATTCATTAACTAGGGAAAAATAAAGGAGTACATGCCTTTATAAAGGCTTTACAATCAAGGGAAAAAAGGCTACATGCAGCCCAACATGAAAATGAAATAAAACACAACCATACACCATGGTTTTATAACATAACCATGTTACAAATAATACATGAAATTAAACATGAAATGAAAATGATAATTTTGAAATAAAATAACTAATAAAATATTTTATTACTCAATTATTATTTATTAATATATATTATTATTAAATAATAATTGGGCTTGCGCTCCGGACGGCTATTGTGGCGACGCCAATAATTGGGCTTGCGCTCCGGATGGCTATTATGGCGACGCTTCCAAGGGTCATCCGTAAGCATGCTGTCGCCGTCATCAAAGTGTTGCGGGCCAACATCTCCATTAAAATCTACCGGGTCACCATCATCGTTAGAGGGAGGACGCTCCTTGGCCACATGTCGTGGGAAGTCGGCTCCATCAATCCTCCCCCTCTTAAAAATACTCATCACTGATGAGTATACCTGTGTGTACTCGCCTGGAAGGTCATTGGCGGGGAAGAAGAACCTGCATGGCAAAAAGTGGTCTTGGAGGGACCTCAAATACGCGTTATCCAAAGAAGGAAAAAGAATTTCAACAACATCCACCAACATACCTCCGATGGAGACCGAGAAGGAGAACAATCCTAGGAAACTGTCACCACCCAACCCAAAAGAAAGCATAGTGGAAAATATATACGGAGAGGTAGATATGTCAAGTGGCATAAAAGCATAAAGCATAAAGTTTGTAACGATGAAAATAGGAGCTATTCCCCAATCAGTGGAAACTTTTAAAAGAAATGTCATGTCACCAAACTTCCGTAAAATTCGTAAATAATAGACTAGCCGATTCGTTATTATTTGTAAGGCGCCCGGGAACATCCGTTCAGGGGTGAGACAATCCAAAATAAACTTAATCACATAACAGTGGGAGACTTTCTGATACAAACTCGCAAGTAAAGTAAAGGAAGTATTTTGATGGATTAAAAGGATAAGAATGCGCCTAATTAAATTAAAACCATGTGGGGTGAACCCATGTGCAACATGACTAGAATTAATAGTAGAAAATAACGGAACTATGTCAGGTGGCACGAGTGCTTTAAATTCAAAAATTATTTCGGTGTAGCCCAACGTTTTCATTTTAAATTTGGAATTAAATTTTGATTTAAAAATGTCATAATGAATAGCCAGCAGAAAACGTTCGTCACCAACTACGTTTACCCACATCCATCAAAGTAAGCCTAATGGGGAGGCGGTAATAATAAACTTCTCCAAATATAAAGGGCTAGAAATGACTAGCTCATGTCCTAACAAATCATCTAGTCGAGTTAAATGAACCGGTGGAAGAGTCGACATGGGTGATTCCGTATGGGAAGTTAAGTCACACTCAACGTCAAAACACGGATTACTCGTCCAAGAACAATCCTCCGGTAGCAGGCCGTTAAAATCATACGAAAAAATAAACAGTGGATTCATCTTCACTGAAAACTCAGCCGACAAGTCTTCCAACTCATTCGATACTTCTTTTAATTCAGAATTAGTCATCGTATCATAGGTTGGCAAAATCGTATCTGACAAAATTTCTAAACAGTTTTGGGCCCCAGGTAAAGGTGTATCATCAACGAAATGTCTTTCTGGCCCTCATGGATACCGTCATCCAAAGATAATTTTTCCCCACAGTGTAAATTTTCCAAAACGACACATCCTTCGTACCAACTCTTCCCATGAAGTGGGTGTGTCGTCACAATCAAAATAAAGGGATGGGCAAATCGAATCCCGGGGAGTATCAAAATTAACTTGACTTTTAAGCGGTGTTGATACTGTAAATGAACTAACTCTCGGATGTATCACAATAAGATTATCCCAAATTGAACAACCATCCCAAGGTGACTCTTCCAATACCGTTGAAACATCTATTAATTCCGGGTCAACCATAATAATATCGGGTCCTAGCAAGTCATCACCTAAATTAGTAACAAGTAAGCTTTCAACATTGGATGACTCTACCGACTCAGCTGGAACGTCTTCTGACTCAGGGTCATCAGATGAATCCCTGACTAAAATATCGTCGAAGGGGGGTGAAGATGATTCCTCAGGGGAGAAATCCTCATCCATGTCACTAGGGTAACTAATCTCCTCAACGTCACTAAAAGCGTCGGTGGGAATTGCCTCGTCCTCAGTGACGGGCTTAGTCCTATTCACATCCTTAGGTTCAACAGGAGAGTCAGGCACTATCGTAAGTGAAGGAAGACTCTCACCTGGCTGATTAACTTCATCATCCCGAGATTCTATATCCACATAATAATCCTCAGAGGTATCAGTCACTATACCAGAGGGCTTAGATGTCGAGGATAAAGAAGCAAGCACCCTAATTGTAACCTCTTTCGAGTTCAAATTTTGGGGTCTAAATGGCTTATGTTCCCTATGGGTATCCTGAGGCGTAGGGTCACTCCTATAATCAGATACGGGTCTGGTGCCATAACTATTCTTACTAACGGGTGTGGTGCTATTAGTGCGCAGGTAGGCGGGATCAAATTGATCCGAGAGGAGGATGCGCATGTGCGGCCAAGCATAATGATAGCTACCAACACGACGCTCTTCGTTTAACCAAAATAATCGGGCTCGACCTACTAATCGCTCTCGGGCAAAGCTAACCTTTTCGTAGTCATCCCATAAGTGACAATTAAAATATAGTTCTACACCCTTAAGCCAATCCCTAAAAATTTTAGGACACCCTAAACCGTCATAAGTATGACAAGTGGGGCATTGCCTAGGGGGAAACTTAGTCATGGCTTTATCTTACCAAAAGTCCAACCGAGAAACGTGAACGTCATTGGCCATAAAGGGTTCTTGCTGGAAAATTATGAGGATTATTAAAAAAAAATTGGATTTTTGAAATTGGAAATTTGAAATTTGAAATTTTGAATTTTGAAATTTGAAATTTGAAATTGGAAATTTGAAATTTGAAATTTGAAATTTGAATTTTAAATTGTGAAATTTGAAATTTGAAATTTGAAAATTTGAAATTTGAATTTTGAATTTTGAAATTTGAAATTGGAAATTTGAAATTTGAAATTTGAAATTTGAGTTTTAAATTTTGAAACTTCAAATTTGAAATTTTGAAATTTGAAATTTGGAATTTGAATTTTGAATTTTGAATTTTGAAATTTGAATTTTGAAATTCGAAATTAGAAATCTGAAATCTGGAATTTGAAATTTATTTGTTTTTAATTTGAACTTTGAAATTGTGGAATTTCAATGCATTTCATGAAAACTAATTTTCTAAATATTGATCTGCAACGAAACAGGTGAGTGCGTACGTATGTGCCACATAAGAGGGGGAGGAGTGCCAATTAGGAAATTGACGAGAACCTCCCTCTGATATCAAATTGATGTAGGTTCACTGTTTCGAGCGTTATGGGTGGCCGACGGAACTAACATGACATTCTCCGATAACTCTCACGTCACACTCAAGCACTTAACGCAGCAATGACACAATTAATATGGTTACTAATTAAAGATTACAGGGGGGTTCGCAAGGCCCATTAAGATAATACCAAGGCGATATGCCGAGGTCCTCTCAAGCGAAAAGAACCCACACGGTTCGATCGAGCGTTGTTGTACCAAAAGAGAATCCACCGAAAATAAAAGATTCGGACAAGGGTGGTTCTCTCCCAACAAAATAAAATGAGGGCCGCCACGCCTCACGAACTTAAACGAAAGAAATAAACACGACAATAACTAAAAGAAATTAGCCACGAAAATTCAAGCGTTACACAAGCCACGCAATTTGCCAATGCCACAAGATCTATCTAAAGAAGAGAACCACATAAAGGTGGAAATGTTCGTTACCCAACCGGATTTGATGAATCCGGTTCACTCTACTAGAATCGCTCTTCAACGGCTCCGCCAGAGATACGCCGGAGGGAGAGAAATTTGTCGCCTTCTTCGTATCACGCTATATTTGGAAAGTCTCGGTGAAATCTTTTGAATATGGAAATAATATTTCACAATAAGGTAGGAGAGAGAAAGGTGGCAGGATATCAGAAATAATTAAGGAATGATATAATTTCAAATATGGTAGGTAGAGATGAGGAAGGAGAGGAAGGGAGGCCGAGAAGGAGGGGAGGGGAAGGGTGGCCGGCGGCCAAGGGAGAAGAGGAATAGAGGGGGCCAAAATTTGCCTTGGAGAAGGAGGAGGATTTCAATCTTGAAATTGGTTTTCTTTTCATTCATTCACTAGGGAAAAACAAAGGAGTACATGCCTTTATATAAGCTTTACAATCAAGGGAAAAAAGGCTACATGCAGCACAACATGAAAATGAAATAAAACACAACCAAACACCATGGTTTTATAACATAACCATGTTACAAATAATACATGAAATTAAACATGAAATGAAAATGATAATTTTGAAATAAAACAACTAATAAAATATATTATTACTCAATTATTATTTATTAATATATATTATTATTAAATAATAATTGGGCTTGCGCTCCGGACGACTATTGTGGCGACGTCAATAATTGTGCTTGCGCTCCGGATGGCTATTGTGGCGACGCTTCCACGGGTCATCCGTAAGCATGCTGTTGTCGTCATCAAAGTGTTGCGGGCCAACGTCTCCATTAAAATCTACCGGGTCACCATCATCGTCAGAGGGAGGACTCTCCTTGGCCACATGTTGTGGGAAGTCGGCTCCATCACCTCCCTTGCTCCGCCCGAATTTGGTCCCAGATATCACAAACTATGCTCATGGTTGCTAAGTGCTCTGTATACTCTGCTGAAGGAGCTTTATATACCAAAGTAATATCCATCTCTTCAATCAACCGATCCAACTCTATACTCATCAACCGAGACTCTGGGCTCGAGTCTGGTACCTTTCTGCTCAATGCATCGGCCACCGAGTTCGCCATTCCGGGATGATAGTTCAAAGTGAACTCATAATCACACAGAAACTCTGACCATCGCCGTTATCTCAGGTTCAATTCCTTTTCTGTGTGAACATACTTTAAGTTTTTATGGTCTAAAAAGATCTCACAGTGGACGCCATATAGTTAGTGCCTCCAAACCTTCAAGGCAAATACAACTACTCCCAACTCCAAATCATGAACCAGATAATTGATCTCATGCTTCTTCAGCTGTCTTGAGGAGTGGGCAATTACATGGCCGTGCTGCATCAATACCACTCCCATCCCTTGATATGACGCTTCGGTGTAAACTTGAAATCCTTCATTCCCAGACGAAAGTGCTAGGATGGGGGCAGAGGTAAGTCTATCCTTCAGCTCTTGGAACGCCGCTTCACATTGGGGTGTCCACACAAATGCCAAACCTTTCTTTGTCAAGGAAGTAAGAGGGAGTGCAATCTTTCAGAAACCTTTTACGAACTTGCAGTAATACCCGACAAGTCCAAGGAAGCTCCGCACATCGGCCGCCGACTTCAAGGGAGACCACTCCTTCACGACATGCACCTTGGCCGGATCCACCACTAGTCCTACTCCATTGATCACATGCCCCAATAAAGCAACCTCTTTAAGCCAAAATTCGCATTTGCTGAACTTGGCAAACAAGGCGTGCTCTTTTAATTTCTTCAATACCAAGGTCAAGTGCTCAATATGCTCCTCCTCCATCTTTGAGTAGACCAGGATGTCGTCGATGAAAACAATGACGAAGATATCCAAATAAGGTTCAAACACCTTGTTCATCAAGCTCATGAAGGTCGAAGGGGCATTTGTGAGCCCAAACGACATTACAATGAACTCGTACAGTCCATATCTTGAAGTAAAGGTTGTTTTCAGGAAGTCCTCCTCTCGTATCCTTAACTGATAATATCCCGAGCGCAAATCCAACTTAGAAAACCAATGCACTCCCACCAGTTGATCAAATAACTCGTCGATCCGGGGTAGCAGATAAGTGTTTCGCACCGATAGTCGATTGAGTTCCCGATAGTCTATGCATAAATGCAGGGTTCCATCCTTCTTCTTGACGAACAATACATGGGCTCCCCAAGGTGACGAGCTGCGGCGAACAAACCCTGACTCCACCAGTTCTTACAGTTGCACTCTAAACTCTGCGAGTTCCTTCAGGGCCATTCGGTAAGGAGCCCTAGATACAGGCTTGGCGCCCGGTACTAGATTAATTTGAAAATCAACTTCTCTATGCGGGGGTAGTCCTTGCAGTTTCTCAGGAAATACCTCGGGAAAATCCCGCACTACCCGTACATCTTTCATTTCCAACATCATCTCCTTCAACTCGAAACAAATCATGAAGACTTCATCCCCCTTCACATTGGCTTTTACAGCCTGAACTGAAGATAGCAACATACGAGGTGCGAAGCTAATACCATGGAAGATGACATCCGAGTCCCCATGTCTCAAATAGATTCATTTCTCCTCGAAATCAATCCTTGCGAAGTGTCAGTCCAACCACGCCATACCCAGAATGAGATCAAATTCTAGAATCCTCGAGATTGTGGCAGTAGAATCAAAGGCCTTTCCCTCAATAAGTATCTCAAATTCGCACTTGGCAGTTGCGATCATCTCAGAGCCGTCCTGGAGGTGTACTCGTCGAGCTATACCAGTAAAGTATTGTACACCCTCCATGTCTTTGATGAAGTCCTCGGACACAAAAGAGTGTGAGGCACCGGTATCGAACAGCGCATAGGCCGTGTTCCTGCTGACTACCATGGTGCCTAAGTACCAACAACCAAAACTCAATAGTAGGTGTCTAGTGTGTTTTAAGCAACTTAATTAAAACAATGAAAATGAGAAGGCTAACTGCAACATACCTCCAATAACATCCTGGGAATTCCGTTCTTGCACCATGTCCAGCATGTACACTTGATCCTGGGCAGAGCCAGGGTTTCCTCCTCGCGGTCCTCATCCTCGACTACTCATGTAACCCCGTCCTCGAGGAGCTGCCGGAGGGAGAGCCGGAGGGACGTTCCTAAACAACTGCGCGTAGAAACGTCGAATGTGGCCCGGCTGGTTGCATTCAAAACACACCAGCCCACGGCGCCCCTTAGGTTGCTGAAACTGTTGAGGCTGAGGCGGTGGAGGCAACGCAGGCGGCTGCCGAACCGGATGCTCCATGATGAATTGTAAATATACGTATTTTTGTGCACATTAATTTAGTCGTTTTCATTTATTTTCGTCGTTTTTACTTATTTTTGTTCAATAAAATGCTCCTATTCTTGTAAATTTACTACTAACTTGTTTTATTTTATTTTTCAGAAAAATTCCAAAATTTGCCAAAATTGGGCAGTACACGCCCGTGTCATTTGAATCACGCCCGTGACCAGGGCGTGACCGCTCAAAATCCTGTGAAGTTGCAAATTTCTAATGTAAAAAGCTTGTCACACCTGGAGTCACGCCCGTGTCACCCGACACGGGGCGTGACACAAGCCCGTGTCCACTCCACTCGATGAATTCAGTTCAACAATCGTCGAACCCGCGACACGCCCAGAGTCACGCCCGTAACCTAGGGCGTGACTCAAGCTTTGCTCGACGATTTCAACTCGACACTTTCCGCTCGACGATTGTCGAGTGTCGACACCAACCGACACGCCCAGTGTCACGCCCGTGAGCTTGGGCGTGACTTCACCAACTGGCCCGACAAGATGCTGCCGAAGACTTTTGACGCAACCCGAGCCCGATTCTACCTCCCCGACACACCCATCATCACGCTCGTGACCTGGGGCGTGACATCCTCGAACTCAGCCCGAAGTCAACTTTCCGGTCAAATCGTCGGCCGCCATCATGAATAGTAGTGACACGCCCCCCGACACGCCCGTGTCGGAGGGCGTGTACTTAGAATTTTTTGCCTATAAATTGCCCATTTCTGTAAGGTCCAAGGGTTCACATTTTTGAGCCACTTTAGTGTGTTTTTGTGGGATGCATCCGAGATTCTAGTGCTATGTAAGGAGATTTCTCCCCCCTTCCTTTCATGTTTTGCTTTGCTTTATCTTTTAGCTTTATAATAGCTTTATAATAGTTTCCTTTAATCAATAAAAATGTTAGATTTTCTCTTCTTATTTGGCTTTGGAATGAACTCATGTGCCACTTTTCTTCTCATTTTATCCTTTGTTTCACCTTTGTTTTTCTCTTTATGAAAAGTGTGTGTGTGTGTGTATGAGTGTAACATGTTTAATAGTCATGTTTTTAACTTGTCTTCATGATAGGTTTTGAAGTAGATTTCATTTCCAAGCATGGTATGATGTGGTTATCTCATCTTCAACATGTTCTTCCTTAATGTTTTTTTTATTATTTCATACTTATGTATTTATAAAAGAGATTTGAAAGTGAATTTTATTTTCTTTTCTTAGTTTTTTTTGTAGGATTGTAAAACCTTTTTTTGTTCTTTTCATTTCCTTTTTCACTTTTTTATCACTTTTATGAAAACATAAGAATGAAAATCTTGTAATTTTAATTTTCCAAGAACTTTGGTTTTTAATTTGTTTTGAAAAAACTTTTGTTCTCTAAAAATTTTATTTTGTTCTTTTTATTTGTTTTTGGCAAAACCTAAGCATGAAAAAGTAAATGTTTTAATTTTTAGGTAACTTTCATTTTGCTTTTAATTTGTGTGTGTGAGTGTATGAGAATAATGTTTTGATGCTTTGTTCAAATTATGTAGAGTGTGTGAGTGTAGGTGTTAGTTTTTCATGCTTTAATTTTCATGCTTTATTTTATCGTTTTCTTTAATTATGTAGAGTGCGTGTGTGTAGGAGATAGTTTTATTGCTTTCTTTCAATTCTTATGGAGTGTGTGTGTTTGTGTGCATTTATTTCCGCCTACTCGTTAAGAGTTAAATGACGCATCGTTTTCATTTCCCGCCTACTAGTTTGAGTAGGACTTGTAATTTTCTTTCTTTATTTTTCCACCTACTCACTTGAGTTAAATGGACGGACTTTATTTCCCGCCCACTCGTTTGAGTAGGACTTGTAATCGCATTTTTTTCTCATACTCATTTGAGTAGGACTCGCTTTCATTTTAGTCCTACTCGTTTGAGTAGGACTTGTAATTTTCAGCTTTTATTTCCCTCCCCCACTCGTTTGAGTGGGACTTGCAATTTAAATTATGCAAATTTCTTTCATGTGTAACTCAGTTTCTGTTTTATTTATAATTTGGAGTGTGCATGAGTTCTTGTTTTAGCTAACTTTTCAGCTTTCTAAATGTTTGTTATTTTTTATGTCCTCTTCTTATAATCATTTAGCGTTTAATTTCGAACTCGCGCCTCATTAAATTATAAAGCCGTCCCCATACCGATGTGTGGCTAATCGTTATTAGCCTCGGCATCGAAGAGCATTGGGACATTTAAAATGATTTGTAATAATTGAAGCTGTTTATTTTCACTTTAATTTAAGCACTTAAGGTTTACCCCCGGTTAACGACGCGTAGGACCACAAATCGATGTGTGGGCCCTATTTCCGTTATCCATACACTAGCTAGCCGAGAGGCCGTGTGTATGGACAGATCAACCCTGGGTAAATAGAGTTGCGTGCATACCCTCGAGAGAGGACAAGCGTAATTCTACCTAATTGGGTTCCCTACCCAATATCGGGGTTCTTAGCGTAAAGCGGGCGTTAAGAGGAATCCTTCGTCGGACTAACGTTCGGTCGAATAGTCTTAACGTTCAGGTGAGTGATATCCCTATAGCTAGGTGAGCTCACATTTGTGGAACCTCCACGGCCAAGTTGCCTTTTATTAATTTGAAAACTAAGTCCTATAATTATTAAAAATTATTTTAGTCTTAATCTGATTCGATGCCGAGCGTTAACCCTTCATCGAATATTTTTCTAAATCATTTTTTTTTCGCTCCTTTTCTTTTCCGGCCTTTACTTAATTAAAACATCCACCTTACTTTCAGTAAAATAATAGTCATCCCGGAGGACTAAGAATAGTCAACACGAACCCGAGAACAATACGACCTCGGTATTCCCCCGAATATCGAGTACTACTTGCGATAGGTGCACTTGCCTCCTATAGCACGCCCGCGGCGATCGACTCACCGAACCAACCATAGTAAGAGTATGTTCGCGGGCGCATCAAGTTTTTGGCGTCGTTGTCGGGGAATCTCTTCGAGTTGCTATTTCGAATTCCGGAGTCTATTACTTTTACTTATTTTCTATAAACTAAAAAAAAAACTAAAAACTTTATTTTAAATAAAATCAAAAACAAAAAATAGTGTTTATTTTGTTTTATTTTTGTTTGGGTGTATGACCCGTGGACAACCCTCCGAGTCTGAAGATTTTGACTTCGACCCTGAGATCGAATGCTCTCTTGCGCGTATTCTATCTCAACGCCGAATTCCTTCTTTAGACCCCGAAGAATCTATCGGAGAGCCCTATGTTGTAGTTTTGGCCGCGCCTAACCCTGCCCCGGTGGCCGAGCGTACTATGTCTTATTACCCCCGGCCTAACCTGGATGATACTGGGTCGAGTATTGTTCGCCCTGCGATGGCGAATAATAATTTTGAAATAAAGTCGAGTGTCATTCAAATGGTCCAAAACGCCGTGCAGTTCGATGGAATGTCGGATGAGGACCCGAATGTCCACTTGTCCAATTTCTTGGAGATATACGACACCTTCAAGATTAATGGCGTCACTGATGACGCCATTCACTTGCGCTTATTTCCTTTTTCCCTTAAGTCCAAAGCCAAGGCATGGTTGAATGCCCTCCCGCGAGGATGTATCACCACATGGGCTGAGTTGACGGAACGGTTCCTAACGAAGTACTTTCCGCCCGCAAAAACTGCAAAGTTGCGGGCGGACATTTCTTCGTTTGTGCAAAACGATCCTGAGTCTCTATACGAGACTTGGGAATGGTTTAAGGAATTCCTCCGCCGGTGCCCACACCACGCGCTGCCAACGTGGTTGCAAGTTCTAATTTTTTATAATGGGCTGAATATTCAGACGCGTCAAATGATTGACGCGGCTGTCGGGGGTACGCTAAACAACAAAACCCCCGAGGCCGCCCAGGCTTTATTCGAAGAGATGGCTATGAATGCTTATCAATGGAACGTCCCGCGGGGACGCCCAAAGCCGGCGGCTGGTCTTTTTGAAGTGGATGCCACTGCTCTCTTAACCCTTCAAGTTGAAAGGTTAACAAAGCAGGTGGCGGATATGTCTGTTGCCTCCTCCACTCCGCCTTGTTTTATTCCCCCTAACGTCTGCGTGGCTGAAGAGTTCGTGGATTTCTTTGGAAATTCGTGTCGTCCTTCCTTCAACCCCAACAACAACCCTTATAGTAATAACTATAATCCGGGTTGGAGGAATCACACCAATTTCTCTTGGAGCAACCTGAATAATGCTCAGCTCCCCCCTATTTCTTATGCGCCCGGATTTCTGCCTCCTCCTCCTCTTCCAAAACCCTCCCTGATGGAGGAAAATTTTTCGAAGTATATTGCATCCAACGAGTCAAATATCCGGAACATCACCGGATCGCTAAAAACTCTCGAACAACAAGTTGGACAGCTGGCGAGGATGAAGTCCGAGCGCGCGCTCAGGGCACTGCCGGGAAACACAGAGCCCAATCCGCGGGAGAACGCCAACGCTATAACCCTCCGTAGCGGAAAGGAGGTGGTCGATCCAAAACGGACCGACCCTCAGGTACATATTTCACCTCCGACCCCTCTTCCCCTTTCTTCGCTTACGCCGCCTTTACCGATTTTAAAAGAAAAAATTATTTTAAACAAGGCCCTTCCATATCTGCATAATTTAGATAACGTGCGTCAGGACGCGTAATATGAAAAATTTATTTTATTATTAAAACAAATTCACATTAATGTTCCTTTTTGCGAGGCTATCTCGCAAATGCCCAAATATGCGAAATATTTAAAAGAATTACTTTCTAATAAACGTAAATTAGAGGATATTTCGCATGTATCTCTCAACGCTGTCTGGTCGGCGGACCTTACTGATAAATTGCCCACAAAACAAAACGACCCGGGACGGTTTTCCATCCCATGCCTTTTTGGCGATATATTAGTAAAGTACGCCTTAGCTGATTTAGGGGCTAGCATTAATCTGATGAAGTTCTCGCTCTTTTCGCATTTAGGTTTGGGTACTCCTAGTCCACAAATATGCACATCCAATTAGCGGATCGCTCGGTTAAGTTCCCTATCGGGGTTGTGGAGGACATCCTTGTCCGAGTAGACAAGTTTACCTTCCCGGTAGACTTCGTTATCTTAGACATCGAGGAGGACGCCGAGGTACCAATAATACTCGGTCGCCATTTTCTCGCCACCTCCCGCGCACTAATAGATGTTAGTAATGGTAGTCTTCACCTCCGAGTAGGCGATGATCAGGTTACTTTCTCTATTAATCCCTCGATGGACAATTTGTCATCGAGCGACGATTTCTGCTATTCTTTAGATACCTTTTTTGTAGATCGTTCTTCTCCTGTTTTCGAGTCCGTATTTTTAAACGACAATATTTATGCGCTCGAAAATTTTAAATACGATGAGGATACTTCTTTAGACTTGACTTTCGAACCAATTGGTAAGAAAGACATAGGAATTAAAACCTCCCTATAAGAACCGCCCATCCTAGACCTCAAACCCTTACCCGCATCGCTCAAATACGCATTTTTGGGAAAAGGTGATACACTTCCCGTTATTATTTCGTCGGACTTGAGTGATTCGGAGACTTCCGATTTATTGGAAGTTTTATTTAACCATCGCCACGCAATTGCGTGGCAAATCTCTGACTTAAAGGGGATTAGCCCCTCCTTTTGCACCCATAAGATATTTCTTAACGATAATTGCCGCAAAACGATTCAGCCGCAGCGTTGTCTTAACACAAACATGAAAGACGTCATTAAAGCCGAAATTATTAAGTTATTAGATGCGGGGATTATCTACCCTATTTCGGACAGTGCATGGGTTAGTCCCGTACATGTCGTGCCCAAGAAGGGCGGTCTTACCGTAGTGGCGAATGAGCATAACGAGCTCGTCCCAACTCGTACTGTTACAGGTTGGCGAGTGTGCATCGATTATAGAAAACTTAATGATGCCACCCGCAAGGACCATTTCCCTCTGCCTTTTCTGGAACAGATTATAGAGTGTTTATCCGGTCATCCGTATTATTGTTTTCTTGATGGTTTATCGGGGTTTTTCCAAATCCCCATTTCGCCCGATGATCAAGAGAAAACAACTTTTACTTGTCTGTTTGGCACCTTTGCCTATCGAAGAATGCCATTTGGACTCTGCAATGCGCCGGCTACATTCCAAAGATGTATGCTAGCGATCTTTGGCGAGCTAGTAGAAGACATTATGGAAGTCTTTATGGATGACTTTTCTGTTTTCGGACGCTCTTTTCCCGATTGCCTTCACAATTTAGATCGTGTCCTTCAACGGTGCGAGGACACAAGCCTTGTATTAAATTGGGAAAAATACAACTTTATGGTTCGAGGAGGTTTGGTCCTCGACCATATGATTTCGTCTAAGGGGATAGAGGTGGATAAGGCCAAGATAGAAATCATAGAAAAACTTCCGCAACCAACAAACGTAAAATCTATTAGGAGTTTCTTAGGCCATGCGGGCTTTTATCGACGCTTCATTCAAGACTTTTCCAAAATAACAAAGCCGCTTACTAACCTCTTGGAAAAGGAATCATGTTTCATCTTTAGTAGCGAATGCGAGTCCGCCTTTAATATAGTAAAACAAAAACTTATCACTTCACCAATTTTAGTGGCCCCTAATTGGTCCCTTCCGTTCGAAATTATGTGTGACGCTAGTGATATTGCCTTAGGTGCCGTTCTTGGCCAACGCATAGAAAAACATTTTCATCCTATTTATTACGCTAGCAAGACGCTCACTTCCGCACAAGTAAATTACACGACAACGGAAAAGGAATTCTTAGCCGTTGTTTTCGCTTTTGATAAGTTTCGCTCGTATATAACGCTATCTAAAGTTATCGTTTTTACCGATCACTCCGCGCTTAAATATTTATTAGCTAAAAATGATGCGAAGCCCCGCCTTCTTTGATGGATTCTCCTCCTACAAGAGTTTGATTTGGAGATCTGAGATAAGCGGGGAGCGGAAAATCTAGCGGCAGACCACCTCTCCCGTTTAGAAAATTCGGGTGCGGAAGCGCTCGTCGAATCTGAAATAAATGACAGATTCCCCGAGGAACGCCTCCTTGCCATTCATAGTTCTTCATCATCTCCGCCTTGGTTCGCAGATTTTGCAAATTACTTAGTAGCGCGGGTGCTTCCAAAAGAGTTTTCAAGTCATCAAAAGAAGAAATTCTTTTCTGACTTGAAAAATTTCTTTTGTGAGGACTCATTTCTTTTTCGTATCTGCGCGGACCAAGCGGTCCGAAGATGCGTTGCGGGTGTGGAGTGCTTGCAAATTCTTAAGCACTGCCACGAGGGTCCAGCCGGTGGGCATTATCATGCCAACCGGACCGCTCGGAAGGCGCTAGAGGCGGGCTACTTTTGGCCCACTCTCTTCAAAGACGCGCATAATTTTGTGCGCGCATGCGATAGCTGTCAGTGGTCGGGTAACATCTCTCGTCGCGACGAGATGCCCAAAAACATGTTTTTAGAGTGCGAAGTCTTCGATTTGTGGGGCATAGATTTTGTTGGCCCCCTACCTCCATCTTTCAAAAATATGTATATTTTAGTGACGGTCGACTACGTATCGAGGTGAGCAGAAGCGCAAGCTCTCCCCACCAACGATGCGCGAGTCGTCGTTACATTTCTTAAAAAACTATTTTCTCGCTTCGGCACGCCTCGCGCAATTGTTAGTGATAGGGGAACGCATTTCTGTAACGCTCTTATGGCTAAGACGTTAGCTAAATACGGAGTCACGCACAAGCTTGCCACCCCCCTACCACCCACAAACAAGTGGCCAAGTTGAGGTAGGAAATCGAGAGATTAAGCGAATTTTAGAAAAAACCGTTTCACTAAATAGGAAAGATTGGTTCGTTAAACTCGTCGATGCGTTGTGGACGTATCGGACGACAAACAAAACCACAATTGGTTGTACGCCATTCCGGTTAGTCTACGGCAAAGCGTGTCATTTACCCGTAGAATTAGAGCATCGCGCTCTTTGGGCTTTAAAACACTTAAACCTCCACTCCAACTTAGCCGCTCAGAATAGAAAACTGCAACTAAACGAGCTCGATGAATGGCGTGCGAACGCTTACGAGAGCAATAAATTCTATAAGAAGCGCTCTAAGTTATATCACGATCGAAAAATCAAGTCCCAAAAATTATTTTCTCCGGGCGATCTTGTCCTTCGTTACAATTCACGTCTTAGGCTTTTTTCGGGTAAACTAAAATCTAGATGGTCCGGTCCCTTCCTAGTTGAAGAAGTTTTTCCATATGGGATCGTACTCGTCTCCCACCCGGAAAAAGGTTCGTTTAAAGTAAACGGTCATCGGTTAAAGTCTTATATAGCAGGCAATCCAGTGATCAGTTTTAGCGAAACCATAACTTTCCTCCACATTATAAACCCGCCAAAATAGTCAAGCTACACGACTATAAACAAAGCGCTCCTGGGAGGCACCCCTCGCTTATCTTTTTTGCACTTTCCTTATTATCTTTGCTGCTTTTTCTAATAAACGCAGGGTTTCTGATCGGCCTCCCCCTACGCGTTTCAGGGAAGTTTCCAACCCCCCCTTCTCTTTATATATTGTATATATTGTTTTTTCCTCTTATTCTGCATACTTACGTTACAACATTGGGGACAATGTTGGACTTAAGTATGGGGGTATTTTCGTGCTTTGCTTTCTGCACTTCAATTTTTCTGCATTTCAAAAATACAAAAAATACATATAACAACAAAACAAAAACAAAAAAATCTTAAAATGAAAAATCCAAAAAAAATTTTAGTTTTCTTTTTCTTTCTTTTTTCCAAAAACTCCAAAAACATTGTAAAATAAAACAAAAAAAACAAACAAAAACAAAAAAATTAAAAATGAAAAATCCAAAAAAAATTTTAGTTTTCTTTTTCTTTCTTTTTTCCAAAAACTCCAAAAAAATTGTAAAATAAAACAAAAAAAAACAAACAAAAACAAAAAAAAAATTAAAAAAAAAACAAAAAAAATTAAAAAAAACAAAAAAAATAATATTTAGTTTCACTTTGTAAATATTTTTCTTTGTAAATATTTTTATGTAAATAATCTTCTCTCTCTCCCTTCCGCTTGCCTCTCATTCTTGTAAATAACTTTTCTTTTTCTCCAAATCTTTGTAAATAAAATGAAAATTTTCTTAAAAAAATACAAACAAAAAAAAACTTTTTATTTATATATTAATGACATAAACTTAAAAAACCAAAAAAGATAATAGTTCAAAAAATTCAAAAAATTGAGAAAAACAAAAAAAAGATCATAAATGAAAAAACAAAAAAAATGATGATGATAAAAACTATAAAAATCAAAAAAATGTTTTGAAACAAATAAATCAAACATTCCATCCTTAAACTTTCCTGCTATCCAAAAATTCTGTTTTGAGTTTATTTATATGTGAATACTATTAATTCTCTGTTTTCTATTCGTTTGTTAATTATTGAGTGAAAAATTTAAATAGACGGGGTTAAGTTTGAAAGAATTCATTATACTTTGTTAAAAATAGCAAACTCGTTTTAGGCACTACTTCTAATTTTTCATTGATAGGAGCACGTGTATTATGTTAGGAAATAACGACTATAGAATTCAATTATACTTACTTTTAGCTTTCTGAAAAACTGGAACGTACAAATTATTAAGGTTGCTCTCAAACATTTTTAGGATTAAAAATCTAGTTTTCCTTTCTCCACTTACCTTATCATGACCTACTTGGCATGTAAAACTTTCTATCCTTAAAAGATCCTATGTCAATGGGAATAAGATTTCGTTCCGTAAACATAAACACCCAATAATTTTAAAAGATTATATATGGAGTAAGAGGATAAAATTCATTACTCCTACAAATATACATTGGGTTAATTTTATTCTTATGAAGTTGAAAAACGAAAATCATATTAGGAAAATAAGATTTCGTTTTCCTAATAATCCAAAAGAAAAAAAATGGAGGTTCGAGAAAAAATTACCTCACCTCAAAATCAAAACCCTCTTCATAAACTCACTACCCCCTTAGCCAATTACACGATTCTAGAATTAATTCAAAAATCTATTTGAGAGCATAATTAGTAAATTGTATTATTTCCAGTAACACTCCTATAAGCTAGAGTTCATATAATTCCAAACTATTTTCGTTAATCTAACCATTACAAATATTGCCTTCTATTTGATTACATCAAGAAGTCTTTTGGCCAAAACTTTTGCGCTATTTAAATCATCTACATAATTTTAGGACTTAACTCTTACACCACGTATATTTATTTCGATCTCTCTTATAATTGATTAAGCGGTAGCTAAACTTAGAGTTTTTTTCTATTCCTTATAAATTCACCTCAAACTTTTGCCCTGGAATAGCAAAAGCTTAAGTATGGGGGTATTTGATGAATTGTAAATATACATATTTTTGTGCACATTAATTTAGTTGTTTTCATTTATTTTCGTCGTTTTTACTTATTTTTGTTCAATAAAATGCTCCTATTCTTGTAAATTTACTACTAACTTGTTTTATTTTATTTTTCAGAAAAATTCCAAAATCTGCCAAAATTGGGCAGTACACGCCCGTGTCATTTAGATCACGCCCGTGACCAGGGCGTGACAGCTCAAAATCCCGTAAAGTTGCAAATTTCTGAAGTAAAAAGCTTGTCACGCCTGGAGTCACGCCCGTGTCACCTGACACGGGGCGTGACACAAGCCCGTGTCCACTCCAATCGACGAATTCAGTTCGACGATCGTCGAACCCGCGACACGCCCAGAGTCACGCCCGTGACCTAGGGCGTGACTCAAGCTTTGCTGGATGATTTCAACTCGACACTTTCCGCTCGACGATTGTCGAGTGTCGACACCAACTGACACGCCCAGCGTCACGCCCGTGACCTAGGGCGTGACTTCACCAACTGTCCCGACAAGATGCTGCCGAAGACTTTTGACGTAACCCGCGCCCGGTTCTACCTCCCCGACACGCCCAGCGTCACGCCTGTGACCTGGGGCGTGACATCCTCGAACTCAGCCCGAAGTTAACTTTCCTGTCAAATCGTCGGCTGCCATCATGAATAGTAGTGACACGCCCCCCGACACGCCCGTGTCAGAGGGCGTGTACTTAGAATTTTTTGCCTATAAATTGCCCATTTCTGTAAGGTCCAAGGGTTCACATTTTTGAGCCACTTTAGTGTGTTTTTGAGGGCTGCATCCGTGATTCTAGTGCTATGTAAGGAGATTTCTCTCCCCTTCCTTTCATGTTTTGCTTTGCTTTATCTTTTAGCTTTGTAATAGCTTTGTAATAGTTTCCTTTAATCAATAAAAATGTTAGCTTTTCTCTTCTTATTTGGCTTTGGAATGAACTCATGTGCCCACTTTTCTTCTCATTTTATCCTTAATTTCACCTTTGTTTTTCTCTTTATGAAAAGTGTGTGTGTGTGTATGAGTGTAACATGTTTAATAGTCATGTTTTTAACTTGTCTTCATGATAGGTTTTGTAGTAGATTTCATTTCCAAGCATGGTATGATGTGGTTATCTCATCTTCAACATGTTCTTCCTTAATGTTTTTTTTAATTATTTCATACTTATGTATTTATAAAAGAGATTTGAAAGTGAATTTTATTTTCTTTTCTTAGTTTTTTTTGTAGGATTGTAAAACATCTTTTTGTTCTTTTCATTTCCTTTTTCACCTTTTTATCACTTTTATGAAAACATAAGAATGAAAATCTTGTAATTTTAATTTTCCAAGAACTTTGGTTTTTAATTTGTTTTGAAAAAACTTTTGTTCTCTAAAAATTTTATTTTGTTCTTTTTATTTGTTTTTGGCAAAACCTAAGCATGAAAAAGTAAATGTTTTAATTTTTAGGTAACTTTCATTTTGATTTTAATTTGTGTGTGAGTGTATGAAAATAATGTTTTGATGCTTTGTTCAAATTATGTAGAGTGTGTGAGTATAGGTGTTAGTTTTTCATGCTTTAATTTTCATGCTTTATTTTATCGTTTTCTTTAATTATGTAGAGTGCGTGTGTGTAGGAGATAGTTTTATTGCTTTCTTTCAATTCCTATAGAGTGTGTGTGTTTGTGTGCATTTATTTTCGCCTACTCGTTAAGTGTTAAATGGTGCATCGTTTTCATTTCCCGCCTACTCGTTTGAGTAGCAGTTGTAATTTTCTTTCTTTATTTTTCCGCCTACTCACTTGAGTTAAATGGACGGACTTTATTTCCCGCCTACTCGTTTGAGTAGAACTTGTAATCGCATTTATTTTCTCCTACTCATTTGAGTATGACTCGCTTTCATTTTAGTCCTACTCGTTTGAGTAGGACTTGTAATTTTCAGCTTTTATTTCCCGCCCCCACTCGTTTGAGTGGGACTTGCAATTTCAATTATGCAAATTTCTTTCATGTGTAACTTAGTTTCTGTTTTATTTATAATTTGGAGTGTGCGTGAGTTCTTGTTTTAGCTAACTTTTCAGCTTTCTAAATGTTTGTTATTTTTTATGTCCTCTTCTTATAATCATTTAGCGTTTAATTTCGAACTCGCGCCTCATTAAATTATAAAGCCGTCCCCATACCGATGTGTGGCTAATCGTTATTAGCCTCGGCATCGAAGAGCATTGGGACATTTAAAATGATTTGTAATAATTGAAGCTCTTTATTTTCACTTTAATTTAAGCACTTAAGGTTTACCCCGGGTTAACGATGCGTACGACCACAAATCGATGTGTGGGCCCTATTTCGATTATCCATACACTAGCTAGCCGAGAGGCCGTGTGTATGGACAGATCACCCCTGGGTAAATAGAGTTGCGTGCATACCCTCGAGAGAGGACAAGCGTAATTCTACCGGATTGGGTTCCCTACCCAATAGCGGGGTTCTTAGCGTAAAGCGGGCGTTAAGAGGAATCCTTCGTCGGACTAACGTTCGGTCGAATAGTCTTAACGTTCGTGTGAGCGATATCCCTATAGCTAGGTGAGCTCACATTTGTGGAACCTCCACGGCCAAGTTGCCTTTTATTAATTTGAAAACTAAGTCCTATAATTATTAAAAATTATTTTAGTCTTAATCTGATTCGATGCCGAGCGTTAACCCTTCATCGAATATTTTTCTAAATCGTTTTTTTTTCGCTCTATTTCTTTTCTTGTCTTTACTTAATTAAAACGTCCACCTTACTTTCAGTAAAATAATAGTCCTCCCGGAGGAGTAAGAATAGTCAACACGACCCCGAGAACAATACGGCCTCGGTATTCCCCCGAATATCGAGTACTACTTGCGATAGGTGCACTTGCCTCCTATAGCACGCCCGCGGTGATCGACTCACCGAACCAACCATAGTAAGAGTCTGTTCGCGGGCGCATCACTCCACTCTAAAATTTTGATGGAAGCGCCCTCCACCTCTTTGATGCCCTCTTACTCCTCTATAGTCCTGCCTCCTTCTGTTGCTTGTGCCAGCTTCCATTATGCCCTCCGCAGGTATCCTACCACTTCCCAAGTGGTCTGTCTCCAATCTCTTCGTCATGTCGATAATCTCCGACAAGCTAGCGTCCGCTATAAACAAAAGGGCTTGACTTAGGGGATCTCAAAGCCCTTTGTAGAAGTGATGATTTGATTTGCTAACAAGTAATAATTGAATGTGATTTCATTCTACATTCTAATACAACTATGTAGATAGGCTTAAACTAGATTGAATTAGCATTCAGGCAAGTGCACCTATCAATCATAGTATAGGAGAAATCTACATCTCGTGTCGTATTCCACAGGGTCATTTCAACTACTCGTACTCACCCTCTCTTTATTATCATACCTCTAAATAAAAGTGATATCTAAACTATATTAACCTAATTATGACCATTTGGATGATTCAGCATTGGAGAAGTAAAAATGATAAAAGACATGAAGCTTTTAAACGATTACATGAACGAATTCATTTATTAGTTCAATTCTAAGTGATCATGAAATGAAAAGACTATTAAATTTGTTGTAATGCAAAGGTTAAATATTCATCAAAATTCTCTCTCGAGCAATTCCAAATCGAAACCTAAGATAGTAAATTTTCTCTAGAACAATTTACAACACTCAAGTTCGCATTAAGTAAAGTACCCTTATTACTACATAAATTCATGAATTTTATCTCTAAATTATCATGAATCCTTTTACTCGTGTTCTAATTTTCCAAACAAAATATCTCTCGATCATAGAGTTTGATTTACAAAGAGAATTAACAAAATAATATGAATATACAAATATCATTACAAAGAACCAATTTCTCAAATTAGCAATTTGCAAATTATGTAAAACAAAGAAGTAATTCATAAGGAAGATTAAACTCTTTGTTTGCAAGCATGAACACAAATAAAATATCACAAATTTAACATAAACAAAGTGATACATGACTACTAGAATGTTCAAATAGAGGTTCATGCAAATTAAAACAAAAATTGAAGATGAATCATCAAGAGAAAGGAATGATTAAAAGGGGTTAATGATTAGATAAAAAAATACATATAGAATACCCTTCAATCCTCCTTCTCTTGGATGCAGCCCTTCGGCCTTCAGCAGTTCTCCAATCCAGAAATGATCCAAAAGTTCTAAACAATTTTTTCTACAGGAAATATCTAGTCCCATTGCAAACAGGTCGGACACGGGTTCCAACACGGCCGTCTGTCAGGCCGTGTGGACGGTTCCTAAGCGGTTCCTAGGCGGTTCCCCACGAGTAGGCGTGTCTGGTAGTGGGCCATGTTAGATGATACGGGTATGGACACGGTCGTGTGCTCGGCCGTGTACTTCAGACACGGGTTGGTCGGCAGGCGTGTTCAATATGACACGGGTAGGCACACGGGCGTGTGGTCTACCCGTGTGAGTCTGTCTCTCCTGCGTGCAATTTCTTCAGCTCCAGGCGCATAGGACACGGGTAGGCACACGGCCGTGTGTCTGGCCGTGTGCACCAATTTTTTGTCCTGTCATCAGCCATGTTGACTCCGTGAACTCCTCTGTTTGCTCCGAGACTTTTAGGTCCATTGGTTGGCATTACCTGCAATAGAAAAATGAAAGAGTCAGTAAATAGTTTATTACAAGGAATGTCAAAGACTTCTAAATGCGCTCTTCTATCTATGATACGACAATTTCTTTACTATTATCGTGAAATCAACACAAAAATGGGCAGGAAATAGTAGACATGATTACAATTATGATAGTAAAAAGCCTATCATAATCATACTCATCAAGAAGCGCTTGGCATATCCTCTATCATCCAGATCATATGAGTCCGTGAACCTCGTGAGATGTTGGAACTCTCGCAGATGTTCTGTAAGCGTCTTTGATCCTTGCTTCAATAGAAGAAACCTCTCTTTAAGTTCATCTCGAGCGGATGAGGGGATGAAGTGCTCCAAGAAGACACCCGAGAACTCGCTCCAACTTATCTCTGTATAGACTCTCCCTTGGAAGTTGGAGCCCACAAGGGACTTCCACCACCTCTTAGCATGTAGTTCCAAGACGGACAACTCCAATGTTATAGCCATGTTGGCTGGGCAACGGATCCCAACCAATAGCTCCTGCACCGTGTCGAGACATTCTTCAGTGCGTGCAGCCGACTATGTCCCAAGGTAGGTGGGAGGGGAGAGAGCCCGGAAGGTGCTCAGTCAGTTTGAGCCCGGAGCCTGTTGTTGCACTAGAGGCTGCTACGCCCTAAAGGCATCTAGGATGGCGGTGAGCGTCTGCCCCAACACGGATTGTTGGAACTGAGTGGGTATGGAAGGGGCAGGAGTGCCCCCCATCGCCTCAACATGCACTGTAATCTCCACATAGAATACAAACAAATTGTCAGGTTGGCTAATCTTAAGGTCAAAGTTGGACATACTTAGTGTGAATTACATATGGGCACACCACTGCTTCAGCTAAGTCAGTTTGTCTGCAAACTGACTAATCAAACGGGGGTGGTACCATTGTTGAATGACTTATTTAGTTGAGGATCGTGGCAAATTGATACCATTTGTAAGCCCCCCCTAACGGATCCCAAAATACGTCACGAAGGGGGTCTTATACCCAGAACAACCATCTTGCGGTAGCATTAGCGCATGGGCCAACATAAACCACAAGACGCCTGTTCCGCCTGCTACATCCAATATCAATAGTTATGCCAACCCAACCAAAATATAATATCAAGAAGTCAAATCCACACCAAGCATAAAAGTCCAAAGTACATCAAATAAAGAAGCTAAAACATGCTTCTACAATATCAGAGTAAAACAAATAAATGCCCAACGGGGCTACATCAGAGTCGCTCATCACTCACATTAGTAACCGACGGTAGCGACGACCCCGTCACTTCAGGCCATATTGTCCTGGCCTGGCTGTCTTGCTGCATAGTCTGCGGCTGCTCTACCTGCGGGGTGACCTCCTATAAAGGAAGACATAGCAACCGTAAGTCGAAAAGACTAAGTGTCTTCACATCCGCTTCCCCGACAACTCCTCGACACCGGGCGGAGAAAAGAGCAAGGGTACAAAGTATAATAAATAGTATAAACAGGCACAAGCAGGTGGTAATAGTACGATAAGATTATCAACAGTATAATCTAGCAGTTCTACAAGAGATGTAACAATCATCAAGTACAAGTAACTACATAAGGAATGTAACTTAACTTATAAGGATGCTCATACAAGCTTATAAGTTAAGGATCTGTTTACGTAAAGTAACTCATTGTATAAGAGTGCCCATACAAACTTATACGATGAGGATCTTGTTGTGCAATGTAATAAGATGGCATGTATTTTATGAAATTACTCACCCATGATCACACACATGCAACCGCTGTGCCCACACAGACTAGTAGTTCCCACTTTTCGAGCAGGTAGCTAACCTCTCATGCAACAATCGCCATGACATGCGGTGATAGTAGAGCGGGCATCTCTACAACTAGGCGGGTATCCACACTACTTCACCTAGGCCTCCGTACGCCTCAATGCTAAGAACACAACAGTAGAGCCCATGCGTACTATGGCCCAGTGGGATTCTTGGGTAGATGTGCACCGAGAACCAAGCCCCGAACTGGCTTTATGTGACCCGTAAGGGGCCTCGGAAGAAAGCACGAGGATCCAGACCAACCGTTCAATTGGCACGGTAGGAGCCCCGGGATGTGAACACCGAGGACCAAGCCCAACCGCCCAAAGTCTAAATGTCAACTCCCGTCGGTGTGACGATCGGCGAGCCCGTATACCTGCAACACTATCCTTAACCCAGGATTACGACACCGCGTGTCGACTCACACCGCATGCAATTCCACATCGCCGTGGCATGGAAGGAGCCTGGGAGAAAGCACGAGGACCAAGCCCACATCCACTCGGCACGGAATTTGCCTAGCGAAATGAACACCGTGGACCAAGCCCAACCGTCCGACTTTGACTCATCTCAACTTAATCCCAACTAGTGACAGTCAACACCGCACTTACACCCTTCCACAGTGCTACATGTAGGGAGACGATGATCTAAGAATTGGAAACTAAATTCATTCTGTTAAACAATTATACACATGGCCATAAGTTATCATCCTACCTTTCTTCCCAAATTACTCAATACATTATTATCATGATGCGCATTTATAATAGTCTACCAATTTCTATCAAATCATTTCGTTTAAGTATGCTTCGCTTTACAAATCAATTATGTGGAATCCAATTAATAAACTTCATCACACATTGGACTAAGATGGTTAACATAAAAGAGTTCAACAAACCTCAAGTTAATTTGCAACATTATCTCTATCGAGTCCAAATCCAATATTATGTTGGAGTTACCATAGTGATCTGGAAGTGATTAAACATGTAATCTCACTGCCAACGCGATATGAGACTGCAGGGTCGCACATAAGAGATGTGGAGAAGTTGGATGATTGACTGTGTTGGTAAAGGTTACCAATCACCGACCTGAATGGGGTTATGGGCAAATTGTTGCCTTAAAGGATCGTCGGGTTGGGCAAATGTTGCCTTGAAGGACTGGTAAGAATAGTCGACCGAGGGTCGACGAGAATCGTCGATCGTTAGTGCTCTGATTCCTGCCGATCGACGAGAATCGTCATTCCGATTCTCGCCGATCGACGAGAATCGTGAGAATGGGTACTCTGATTCTCGCCGATCGACATGAATCGTCGACCCACGATCGGCGTGAATCGTCGAGTGTTGCACTATGATTCTCGCCGATTCTGATTCCCGCCGAATCTGGTTGATGATTCTCGGCGATCGTCGCCGATTCTCTCCAATCGTCGCCGATTCTCGCCGATTGATTCTCACCGATTCTGAAACCCTAAATTCTAGATGGTCTGCGGATAGCGATATTCCTAGGTCTATTTATGCCTTTGGTATAAAAGGATACTTAGGGTTTTCGGGAAAATATAGATCTTCTTTCTGATTGAATCGAAATCGACGGAAGTGTTCTGCCGTTCTGTTCGTTCCGCCGATCCCGAATCCCGCCGCCGACGGAAGTGTTCCGTCGCCGCCGTGCTCGCTCCGTTGACCTCCTCTTCTCCGGCGATCGTCGCTGGTGTTGCTTTTCCTGGCGCGGACCTAGCAGTCCGTGGAATAGCAAGGTGCGGTCTTTCTCCTTCCCGATTTTCCGTGCGATGGAAAGATCGGCGTTCTCCCGCTCGTGTGGATTTCTGCAGAGATGTGGATATTATTCCACGTAGAACTCGCCACTAGCAAGAAGACGAAGCTTGGAGCATCTCCGTTGATTTGTGACTCAACGCCACCGAGGTAATTTTTGCCTAATTATATGTTAACTTCTTGATTCAACTACCATGGCCCGATCCCATCTCTTTTGGGTTTTCTTGATGTTTTATTCTTCCGCTGCATGCACAAGTGTTGTGCCATCCTCATAGAGAAACCCAACAGTGGTATCAGAGGGAGGTTACGGCCATGATTGTTGTATTAGAAGTTTTGTTATTCCAGTGCGTGTAAACCTAGGGATTTAGAAGTGTTCTAAATGTCTGGATTTAGCCTTGGTACCCCGACAAGAACTTCTGGAATTTCGTGGAAATTTCTAATTATTAGAAATTGTAGTCTCCTTAGCAGTAACCATCCCTCAAGTTTGTTTTGGATTTTGAATCCAACATAGAGAGATGAGCTTGTCTACTGCTTTAAGTTGAGTTGTCTTTGCCTTTGTCCAATGCATGTAAATCTGAGGATTTGGAAGTTTCCGGATGTTCAGATTTAGCCCTTCCTTCTATCAAATGTTGATGGTGTCAGGTTGTGCACATGAGGGATGCATGTGGTTTTAGAAAAATTGTTTTTCTTTGGATGTGCACATTGATCGAATGTTGATCATGGTTAATTGTTAACCTATAATTAAAATCCCTTCATCAAATATTAAGTGTTCGGATGCCTTTCGATGGATGACACTCTTCCTGCCTCGATCGATGAAGTGTGGACTTGCCAAAGCAAGGTGCATTAATCTATCTTGGTAAGGGTGCGAGCGGATAATTGTGATATCCCACTGTCGACATCGGGTCCAACTTAACTAGGTGACCTCAAAGGTTAAGTGCCTAGAGGCATAGGGTTGGCATGCACCATATGATGGATGCGAGTAAGGAGTTATTCACCAACCATACAATAATTGCATGAGGATGCAATTGGCAAGCGTTGCCTACCTAAATAACCGCATCGTGAGAGGAAAGCCAAAGCTGAATCATTGTGTTGGTGAAATACGGATCTTGTCCACTAAGAGAGTAGCTCGCATGAACTCTCCGAATTGTTAGTGAGGGCTATCATTTCAAATAAAATAGTGGGAGTGTTTTAATTGAAGTTCAAATTAAAATAAATTGTATTTGAAATTTTGGTACTGATTTTATTCTGCATAAATTCTTGTAGAATTCCATGGCAAGTGTTTCACACTCCACTTTGTCTCTGAGAGCCATCCTTGAGAAGGATAAGCTCAGTGGGACAAATTACATGGACTGGTATAGGAACCTGAGAATTGTTCTCAGGCAAGAGCGAAAGCTCTATGTCTTGGAAGAAGAAGCCCCCGAGGTGCCGACCGGGAACTCTTCCCGTGCTGAGAAGGATACTTATAAGAAGTATACTGATGATGCTTTAGATGTCGAATGCCTTATGCTTGCCACTATGAACTCTGAGCTTCAGAAGCAACATGAGAGCATGAGGTGCAAGGAGATTGACGAGCATCTCAAGAAAATGTTTCAAGGGCAGGCTCGTCAAGAGAGGTTCGACGTCACAAAAGCGTTGTTTCAGTGCAAGATGAGAGTTCGAGACTCAGTAGGGACTCACATACTCAAGATGATTGGGTATATAGAGAACCTTGAAAGGCTGGGTTTTCCTCTTGGTCAAGAGTTGGCCACAGATCTGATCCTGCAATCGTTGCCGGATAGTTATGAGCAGTTCGTCTTGAACTACAACATGAATGAAATAGACAAGACCCTACTTGAACTCCTAGGCATGTTGAGAACTGCCGAAATCAATATGAAGAAGGCCAAGCCTGCCAGCCCCATACTGATGGTGCATAAGGGCAAGGGCAAGGCCAAGGGCTCTAAGAAGACGAAGGTGGGACCTAAGTCATATCTTGAGCCCAAGTCTTCTGCACTGATGAAAAGGAAAAGCACGGTGAAGGAAGGGAAATGCCACCACTATGACAAGGCTGGTCATTGGAGGAGGAACTGTCCTTCGTACATTGAAGGTCTGCATAAATTGAAGGGAGGTATGACTTCCGCTTCAAATGTTTACGTTATAGAGATAAACCTTTCTGCTCCTTCATCTTGGGTATTGGATACCGGATGTGGTTCTCACATTTGTACAAATGTGCAGGAACTGGGAAGGAGAAGATTGCTGAGTAAAGGGGAGGTGGACCTCCGCATCGGCAATGGAGCAAGAGTTGCTGCTGTAGCCATAGGGGTTTACCGTCTTTCTTTGCCCAGTGGGCTTGTAATAGAACTAGATAATTGTTATTTTGTTCCGGCCATAACTAGAAACATTATATCTATTTCATGTTTGGACATGTTTTGATTTTCTTTTATAATTAAGAACAACTGTTGTTCTATATTTAAGAATGATGTTTGTTATGCTGTAGCCCAATTGTTTAATGGTCTTTATGTTTTCAACTTGGACCATCTGATCTGTAATGTAGAAAATAATAAAAGACTAAGAACAAATGACTCGAACCCTACATTTCTCTGGCATTGTCGTTTGGGCCATATCAACGAGAAGCGCATATCCAAACTCCATAGAGATGGACTTTTCGACTCATTTGATTATGAATCATTTGAGCGATGCGAATCTTGTCTGTTAGGCAAAATGACTAAAGCTCCTTTCACTGGTTATACTGAGAGGGCTGAGGATCTCTTGGGTGTTGTACATAGTGATGTATGCGGACCAATGAGTTCCATGGCTAGAGGTGGGTATTTCTACTTTGTTACATTTACTGATGATTTCAGTAGATACGGATATGTGTATCTTATGAAGTGCAAATCCGAGACCTTTGAAAAGTTCAAAGAGTTCAAGAATGAAGTAGAAAACCAGTTGGGTAAAAGGGTTAAAGCACTCCGATCTGATCGAGGTGGCGAATACCTGAGTCATGAGTTCTGTGATCATCTGAAAGAGTGTGGTATTGTATCACAGCTCACTCCACCTAGAACACCACAACATAATTGTGTGTCTGAGAGGAGAAATCGTACTCTGTTAGACATGGTACGTTCGATGATGAGTCATGCAGACTTGCCTGTTTCTTTTTGGGGTTTTGCTATAGAGACTGCTGCAATGACATTGAATTGCGCTCCAACGAAAACGGTTCTAAAGACACCATATGAGTTATGGACTGGGAAGCGTCCTAGTATGTCGTTCATTAAAATTTGGGGCTGTGAGGCATACGTGAGACGTCAAATGCCTGACAAGCTGGAACCCAAATCGGATAAATGTTATCTGGTGGGATATCCTAAGGAAACGAAAGGGTATTACTTTTACCTACCGTTTGAGGGCAAAGTGTTTGTCGCAAGGACTGGTGTCTTCTTGGAGAAAGAGTTCTTATCAAGAAAGACTGAAAAGGTAGAGCTTGAAGAAGTTCAAGAACCACATGTAATGAATGAACCGGAATTGGATCCTGAGATAGGACTACAAGATGTTGTATCTAGAGAACCTGCTCAAGGAACACAAGTCCTACATAGATCTGGTAGACCGAGGTTTGAGCTGGAGAAATGGATTTCTCGTGTCTCAAATAGGTAATGTGTTGCTTATGGATCATGATGATGAGCCAGCAACCTACCAAGAGGCTATGAATGGACCGGACTCCGACAAATGGCTTGAGGCTATGAAATCCGAAATGGACTCCATGTATGCAAACCAAGTTTGGAACTTGGTGGAACCACCTGAAGGGGTACGACTCATAGGGTGCAAATGGGTCTTCAAGAAGAAGACCGACATGGATGGGAATGTACAGACATTCAAAGGGCGACTGGTGGCTAAGGGTTTCAAGTAAATTCATGGTATTGACTATGATGAGACCTTTTCCCCTATTGCCATGGTAAAGTCCATAAGGATATTGCTTGCTGTTGCTGCATATTATGACTACGAGATCTGGCAGATGGATGTCAAAACGGCTTTTCTTAATGGAAACCTCCTCGAGGAAGTGTATATGACACAACCCGAGGGTTTTGTATCCCTAGATGAAGCCACTAAAATATGCAAGCTGAATAAGTCCATCTATGGACTGAAACAGGCCTCTCGAAGTTGGAATCTTCGTTTTGATGAGAAAATCAAAGAGTTTTGTTTCATCAAGAATGAAGATGAGCCTTATGTTTACAAGCGAATCAGTGGCAGCATTGTTGTCTTCCTGATATTGTATGTAGATGACATACTATTGATTGGGAATGACATTCCTACCCTGAAAGTTGTTAAGAACAACTTAGGGAACTGCTTTTCAATGAAGGATTTGGGTGAAGCGACTTATATACTCGGTATTAAGATCTATAGAGATAGATCGAAGAAGTTGCAGGGTTTGACCCAGAGTACGTACATTGAAAAGGTGTTGAAGCGGTTCAACATGCTTGAGTCCAAGAAAGGATTTTTGCCCATGTCTCATGGTGTAAATCTCTCTAAGGACCAGTGTCCGAAGTCTTGTGAAGATAAGGACCGCATGAAGTTGATTCCATATGTTTCGGCAATTGGATCAATCATGTACGCGATGTTATGTACTCGACCCGACGTCTCCTTTGCTTTGAGCATGACTAGCAGGTATCAGTCAGACCCCGGTGAGTGTCACTGGATTGCAGTCAAGAATGTCCTGAAGTACTTGAGAAGGACTAAGGATGTGTTTTTGGTGTATGGTGGAGAGGAAGAGCTCGTTGTAAGTGGTTACACGGATGCTAGCTTCCAAACTGATAGAGATGACTCCAAGTCTCAGTCAAGTTTTGTGTTTTGCCTGAATGGAGGAGCTGTGAGCTGGAAGAGTTCCAAGCAAGAGACAGTTGCTGATTCTACAACAGAGGCCGAGTATATCGTCGTAGCTAATGCGGCGAAGGAGGCTGTATGGATTAGGAAATTCATCGGCGAGCTAGATGTAGTTCCTAGCATTGTTGGTCCCGTAGTTCTCTACTGTGATAACAATGGTGCAATTGCACAATATAAGGAACCTAGATCACATCAGCGCTCCAAGCACATACTTCGGCGGTTTTATCTTATTCGTGAGATTGTCGAACGAGGAGATGTGAATATTTGCAGAGTGCCGACTGAGGAGAATTTTGCGGATCCACTAACAAAGCCTCTCGCGTAGAGAAAGCATGATGGTCATACTAGATCGATGGGTATACGATACCTAAATGATCAACTCTAGTGAGAATCTTGTGGATTGCATGTAAACATGTATCTTGTTGGCCATTTGTTCATATGATGAACAGTGTACCTAGTTTTTCTCTTATAATTAATGGCAAGTTCTTTTATTATGAGTTTTTCTATATGATAGTTTAATGTTAACATAATAGATACCCTTAGAATGTTCTCTTTCGTGGGACATCAAGTACGTGACTTGAATGTGAGAGCCTATGATTTATTTGAAGCTTCATTCTTAAAAGGTCCCTGGTCGAGTATCATCATAGAAACTAAGGGTGATGATTATACATGAAGGCTAGCACGTGCGTTGACTGATGACCGATTCTCACAGGTCATGATATTGTGATATCAAGTCATCACGTGGGTACTTGTTAGTGAACAAGTTGTACTGGACAGACCCAACCTGAGACTGCTCTGTGGATTGTCATCCAATCATGTCACGAGTAGGTCTCAATTGACAATGGTGTTGTGGTCCTTTGACCTGAAGTCACAGCATTCATTGAGTGAGGAAGAGCGTGCTTTGATGCCATCTAAAGTCTTCCTTGAGAAAGGTTGATGATAAGGGAGGTTGTTGGGCTTGTTACGAATCATTTGGGTGTTTGTGTGTGAGCAGATATGGGATTTATCCTCCTGTATGACAGGAGTTGCATCCATGGGCCCCTTGATGGAACTGGACTGAGAAATGCATGGCCATGCTTGGTTGAGTCAATATGTGATATTGGACTCACCATTCTCTGGAAGTCCATCCTGAATCAAGAAACTTGGATTGAGCTATTACGAGGGTGACATGGTCCATGCCTCTAGTTCTTTCCGGATGTAAGGGACAAAGGGATGAAGACAACACTGATACATTGGTCATAAAGGCTTATGAGTTATAAACTCCTATTGCTTGGGGAGCAATGATGCATTGCTAGATGCCGCTCATTGCTTGTGAGGTTTTTTGTTTGATACTTTCAAGATCAAGTGGGAGTCTGTTGGAGTTACCATAGTGATCTGGAAGTGATTAAACATGTAATCTCACTGCCAACGTGATATGAGCCTGCAGGGTCGCACATAAGAGATGTGGAGAAGTTGGATGATTGACTGTGTTGGTAAAGGTTACCAATCACCGACCTGAATGGGGTTATGGGCAAAGTGTTGCCTTAAAGGATCGTCGGGTTGGGCAAATGTTGCCTTGAAGGACTGGTAAGAATAGTCGACCGAGGGTCGACGAGAATCATCGATCGTTAGTGCTCTGATTCCCGCCGATCGACGAGAATCGTCATTCCGATTCTCGCCGATCGACGAGAATCGTCGAGAATGGGTACTCTGATTCTCGCCGATCGACATGAATCGTCGACCCACGATCGGCGTGAATCGTCGAGTGTTGCACTCTGATTCTCGCCGATTGTGATTCTCGCCGATTCTGATTCCTGCCGAATCTGGTTGATGATTCTCGGCGATCGACGTCGATTCTCGCCGATCGTCGCCGATTCTCGTCGATTGATTCTCACCGATTCTAAAACCCTAAATTCTGGATGGTCTGCGGATAGCGATATTCCTAGGTCTATTTATGCCTTTGGTATAAAAGGATACTTAGGGTTTTCGGGAAAATATAGATCTTCTTTCTGATCGAATCGAAATCGACGGAAGTGTTCTGCCGTTCTGTTTGTTCCGCCGATCCCGAATCTCGCCGCCGACGGAAGTGTTCCGCCGCCGCCGTGCTCGCTCCGTTGACCTCCTCTTCTCCGGCGATCGTCGCTGGTGTTGCTTTTCCTGGCGCGGACCTAGCAGTCCGTGGAATAGCAAGGTGCGGTCTTTCTCCTTCCCGATTTTCCGTGCGACGGAAAGATCGGCGTTCTCCCGCTCGTGTGGATTTCTGCAGAGACGTGGATATTATTCCACGTAGAACTCGCCACTAGCAAGAAGACGAAGCTTGGAGCATCTCTGTTGAGTTGTGACTCAACGCCACCGAGGTAATTTTTGCCTAATTATATGTTAACTTCTTGATTCAACTACCATGGCCCGATCCCATCTCTTTTGGGTTTTCTTGATGTTTTATTCTTCCGCTGCATGCACAAGTGTTGTGCCATCCTCATAGAGAAACCCAACATATTATTCCAAAACCAGAATTTAAGTATAGAATAAATCCGGACAGCAGCTTCGACCGGCGATTCCCGAAGCTACAGTAATCCGGTGAAGACGTGTAACAACTCGATGGAAAGGTCTTTTCATGGGCTACAACTCGATGCAAAGTCTGTAGCCACGGGAAAGGTATTTTCAAGGACTTCAACTTTCATGTGTAGTCAAAAGCCCAGATATGGCCATATCACATCTGAAAATGGCCAAGGAGATCGCTGCGCGCAGAACACAGATTCTGCATGCATCGTAAAGCGGAATGAACGACATCGGTTCATCTTCCTCCTAAAGTTGGTCTTCCAAAATCACACCAGAAATTACTCCTCCCGTATTCACCCTCATGAGGTCATCACTCTTCACGAAACCATCCCCCATCTTCACATAGAAGGTTGGAGAGGTTGATGACACCACTAACCTTAGAGCACAAGCCCTAGAACGGCCTCTTCCTAGAGAAATCATCATCTCACAAGTCTAGACTCTTTTGAGTCGACATCTCACCTAGATATCTACAGATCTAGAACCAAGGGAGAGGGGAGGAAGCTCACCTCATTTCCGGCATTTCCAATATTTCCGGCCATGGATCTTTTGAGTCTTCTCGGCGACATCTTCTCTTTCACGGCGGCAGCGGATCTTCAAGTCTAGGACTTGCTCAGTTGCTTTCCCTCTCTGCAGAAGTTTCTCTGAGGAAAATGGCTGGAATGAGGAGTGAAAATGGCTAGAATTTTCACAACCCTTATATGTGAAAAGTGACACGGGTAGGGACACGCTCGTTTCCTTACCCGTGTCCTGCTCAGGCGAAGCGTCAATGATAGTTTAAGTGTCGGTTCAATACACGATATGGGTAGGGACACGCCCGTGTCCCGACACATTTCCACATGACACGGTCGTGTTTGATGGTCGTGTCCTTCTCTGGACACGCTCGACGAACTCAACTCGACACACACTGGTAGCGACACACCCGTGTCTCTACCTATGTCCTTCTCGGGTACTCTTCATCGATCTCAACTCGACGCACACGGGTAGGGACACGTCGTGTCCCTACCGTACCATCATGCACATGGGTAGTGACACGCCCGTGTCACTACCCGTGTCCTACTCTGGATAAACTCGAGTCGTCGACTCGAGAGCGTGGCTCTCCCACACAGGTAGGGACACGCCTGTGTCTCTACCTTTTCCCTTTACTGGACTGATTTCTCCTCCTATTTACAAGTGCAACCCAGTTGCCAGCACTCCCTTGAGCACAAGTCAGCTCTCCTGACTCAAAAACGCGCACGAGGGGCCTAGTTTGAATCGGGACGCTACTGGACATACCTGGAATCATAATTAGTTTGGCTTAGGAACCCAAGTATGTTTGGGTCCTTGGTCTCAGGATAGAATATTCCCCCTACAAGTGTTAGCATTATGAGCGGTCTTTCTCATATTGCCAACATGAGGAGTTGCAGCATTTCTGGGAATAAACCAGCAATCGATGGCAAAATGACCAATTCTGCCACAGCACCAACAGTCAAACCTGTTGTATCTTTGCCTTATGTTCTCCTGCTTGACATTTTGCAATAGTGGTCTAGCAGGGGTGTAACACCATCCCTGTAATGAACGTATAATATGGGTCCGGCCGGGGCCCCACAACATACGGACGCCGCAGCTTTAGTATTAAAAGTTGATATAGCTACCCACACTCAAAACTCTTTGCACAACACAGCGGAAACAAAATAGGACTAGAAGTTATCCACCACTAAATAGTAAAACAAATGGCCTTAAGGCCTTACATCAAGTGTCCAAAAGAAAATAATACATCAATCATGAATGTGCTCAGCACTCCTAGTCTACCTCGGCATGCAAGCCAGACAACAAGAGTCTCAAACATAACATCTCATAAGTAGGGCTACAAAAAGAGAAAAACACTTCATGAGGCTTAGGCCTTTCTGGCCGGCGAGCTACCTCCTGCATGCGATCCTTGTCCTGAAAACTTTATTAGCAACGTGGGTCAGTAAAGGCTGACCTCAAACTGTGCAACAACACATATCCTCCCGGCCGCCCCTAACGGGCCCCGGGGTACCCATCCAACCTACAAGTTAGCACTTCGTAGGCAATAATCATAAGCAAGAAAAACAACTATGGAAACAGGCTTGGATGTCACATACATCATACATGTTCTCTACTGGTTGAGCATAATATAAAAGGGCCTACTTATGCAATCATGTATGCAATAACCTGGGTTTCACCCAAGGCACCCTAACTCGTATGCATCTAGCACATCATCACATCATATGGGTTCTCATCGATTCCCCATTGACATAAAGCCGCAAACAAAGGGGTCACCATTTCCCCCAACGACTCACAGGCCGCCTCATGGAATTCTTGTCAAGGCCCCACCCGCTCAAGGTCTTAAACCCGGGCTTGCCGACAAGCTCTGGCGTCTCATGTCAGGATTCCAACAAACACAAAACTGACCGATTCTAAGAAGCCTTGCCGGACCCCACCCGCTCATGGCCTCATTGCCCGGGCTTGTCCCCATGCTTGGCATTCTCGTCAGACACACAGAAGGGGACTAGTCTCGCCGGGACACTCTCCACACATGACGTGAACGTCACGGGATAGCCAGCCGACCACGGAGACCTAGCCACGCCTTGGCACAACACAAACCAAGACAAATCCACCCTAGTCCCTCATTTGTACTGCAGCGTTTCCGCGCACCAAGGAAACCATCTCCAACTCACGCGGAGCTAACCTTGTCCACCAAGGAAAACATCTACCGCCATGAGGAGCTAACCTTGTCCGGTTCCGACTACACGTACTCACTCAAGAAAAAGGGGGAAACATCACCACATCACAAACGACATCTTGCCGCAACGGAATCTCTACGAATCCTTAGCGTTTTTATGCAACATCACCGAGTTGGACTAACGGTCGCGACAACGGCTTCACCCACCATGCCTAATCCACTAACAGAGCGGATCTCTAATGCAAAAATATGCCGGGGACGGACTCAATCAACCCGGAGGTTCCTCTTGAACCTTGGCAAACCAAAACCCCTCTCATTTGAGAGTTTGGTGCCCAAAAACTAGAAAGAAAAAATAAATGATGTTAAGACATGCATCCTAAGACCGAGAGGAGAAGTGTCGTTACCTACCGACTCCTCTTCCTTGTCATGGCAAAATAGCCGGATGAAAACCTTCGCAACGATCTAAGCTCCACGGATCTGGACTCGGCTCGCGATTTGGAGCACCGAAACCCCTCCTACAGCCCAAACTCTCCTTCTCCTTCTTCCTTGTTCTCACTTCGCTCTAGATCTTTAGTAAGAGAAAGCTTGGAGAAGAATGAGGGTTTTCAACCCTATTCTCGGACTTAACTCCCCAAGAACAGTCCTGAACCATCAGATCCTAAAATCTGGAAAGAATGGCCACGATTCGCCTGGAAAATAAAAGACCTGGGCCGAACACGGCCTTGCACACGCCCGTGTCCAGGGCCGTGTGCCTCATTCTCCGTCTCAAATCGACGTGCCTGGAACAGCACACGGGCATCCGACACGCCCGTGTTCAATCCGACACGCCCGTGTCCCCAGTGACACGGTCGTGTGGCCAGCCGTGTGCCTCCATCGACACGGCCCCGAAACCAACCCGAGAGGGGACACGGCCTGGGACACGCTCGTGTCCCAAGACGTGTGCTAAGTCTCGACACCCGTCGACAGGCTTTGTGTCGACACCGCAGAAAAACGTCGAGCGAAGATCGTCGACCAAGCGGGACACGCCCTGTGACACGCCCGTGTCACAGGCCGTGTACCCCAGTCTCGACACTCGTCGAGCGAAAGTGTCGACACCTCGGGCCGAGTGTCGACACGGACTCGACACGCCCTGCGACACGCCCGTGTCGCAGGCCGTGTGCTCTACTCTCGACACATTGTCGAGCGAAAGTGTCGACACTTGGGCCAAGTGTCGACACGGCCTCGACACGCCCTGCGACACGCCCGTGTCGCAGGCCGTGTGCCCTACTCTCGACACATGGTCGAGCGAAAGTGTCGACACTTAGGCCGAGTGTCGACACAGCCTCGACACGCCCTGCGACACGCCCGTGTCGCAGGCCGTGTGCCTCCTGCCAGAAACCCAAAACTTTTCTAGAACTGCAGACTGACCCTCTTGAAAAACTGGGGTGTTACAAGGGGCCACATTCTTGGAGGAAGAAGCTTCATAATGACGACAATCACATGATTTCTTCTCCTTTTGTGGCTTTTCCACAGCGGGCTTTACCTTTGGGGCTTTCTTGAAGTTATGACCATGATTGAAAGGGTCATAGCTCTGAAGAATGACTTCTTCATAAGGTGCCTTAAAGACACTCTCACCAAAGTTTCTGGGGCGAGTACATCCTTGGTAGCGAGACTTTGGCTCTACATAGGTAGGCCTGGTCAAGTGACCGTATGATGAGTCAAGATCAAACTCGTTTGTTGGAAATATGACCTTCCTGAATGAGGTCTGATCTTGAGGGGCTTTCCCCTTCTCTTTGGCCGAGGCCTTCTTGGCGACCTTATTCTTTCTTTGAGCCTTATTTGTAACGACCCGACCCTTTAGACCAAGGCCGCCCGGCCTACCAGTAGCCCATGGACCTTTAGACCACAGGCCATGGTGTTACAGCCGGAATATACCAAGGCCTGCAGGTCGTACACCCCAACGCCTCTCTGGCCTGTTTCTCAGCTCAGTTGGTGATGAGAACTGTTGAAGGTTTCTTATCAAGGGTTGCGGGTTCGAATCCCTGCGCCAACAGCGCGCTGTTTGCTGAGAAACAGGCCAGAGAGGCGTTGCGGTGTACGGCCTGCAGACCTTGGTATATTCCGGCTGTACCACCGTGGTCCGTAGTCTAAAGGTCCATGGGCTACTGGTGGGCCGGGCGGCCTTGGTATAAAGGGCTGGGTCGTTATATTTTTCCTCCTAGAAGATTTATTAGGAGCTTCTACATGACCTAATCCAGCACCCTTGACCTTCGCTGAGAATTTAACCACGAGTGTAAGAACAGTCTTAGGCTTCGAGAAACTTTCAACCAGTTTCCTTTCAGCAGCGAGTTGTTCTTCCAACTCTTTGATAATTTTCTCTTTTAGGTCAATGTGCTCAAGAGCTTTGTTGTATTCTTCAATAGCATTATTGATGTTCTCTTTGAGTGAGTCAGTCTTAGCAACTTCTTCTCTCAAGATGCTCTCTTCAGCTTTTACAGACTTTATTTCTTTAGCCTTAGTTTTCACGACTCGGCGACATTTGTTGTAAGCCATGATCTACTCTTTGTAATGCGCCATGAGTTCAGACTCATCGTCAGAAGAGCTGTCCTCACGATCATGCTCAGAAGCTTCAGATTCTGAAAGAGGAGTGTGAGAGTTTACCTTCCTAGTGAATTGGGGGACTACTTTTAGTCATCATTTTTTGGTAAGTGAAGTTTTAAGTTAAATTTGAGTGTTGAGTTGGAGAGTGGAGTGTGCTTGTGAGTTGTTATTGTTAGTTTCATTATTGTATTAGATTTTTCATTATTGCAAGTTTTCTTCATAATATAGTCTTGTCTTTTTAATATTTTGTGCACTCTTCTTTTTTGCAAGTAATGAAAATGATCCTCTCTTATCTTGTTTTGTCTTCCCTTTCAATTATGAGTAGCTAATTTCTCTTAGCATTCGATCGCGAGAATCCATAAAATGAGATGAGGGTTTATTTTATTTCATAGTTTTATTTTTGCTTAATTTTACTCGATCCTTCTTTGATTTTTATTTTGTCGACTCCGTATTTCCGGTATATTGTAGTAGGCTTTGCATCTCATATTTGAGTAGCCGAGAGGCTCGTGAATGTGAAAGATCACTCAAAGAAGGAAGGAGTTGAACGCAACCCTAGAGGTAGGATGATGTAAATCTTCCGGATTGGAGTCAAATCCAATAGTGCGGGTCACCTCGATAATGCGACTTTAGGCCCCTTTGATTTGTAAAGAGATTTTGATCAAAGCGTCTATAAGTTAGGAGACTTAATGCTCTAGCGAGATTTTGTCTTATTTTCGGATCCGTCATGGTTGAGTTTGATTTGCAAGCTTAAAACTATACTTTTTATCTCCCTCATCTCGTTTCATGGTGAATCTTCGATCGAATGCTAACTTTTTATTATACATTTTTCGTCTAAAAATTATCTTTAGTTTTTCTCCGAAAAAAAATTTCTCATTTCAGCTGCAGCTCAGAAGCGACTTCTTCTCTCAAGATGCTCATTTCAGTCTTAGCGACTTCTTCTCTCAAGATGCTCTCTTCAGCTTTTACAGACTTTATTTCTTTAGCCTGAGTTTTCACGACTCGGCGACATTTGTTGTAAGCCATGATCTACTCTTTGTAATGCGCCATGAGTTCAGACTCATCGTCAGAAGAGCTGTCCTCACGATCATGCTCAGAAGCTTCAGATTCTGAAAGAGGAGTGTGAGAGTTTACCTTCCTAGTGAATTTAGGGACTACTTTTAGTCATCATTTTTGGTATAGTTTATAAGCCTAAATTCCTAAGTTTAGTTATAATTTTGTTTATTTTCTGTCTGTTTTGTTTTATTTCTCGTTTAATGTCTTTCATGTTATGACATTATAATTTCTAACTTTATTATGTGTTTTGTTCTTATTACTTTATGTTATGTTGTGTTATGTTATGTTTAGTTTAGATTTAATGTTTAATATGTTTGTTGTTTATTTTTATGTTTTGTTAATTGTCGTATTTAATGTCTTATTATTGTTATGTTTAGTCTTATTAATATATATATATTATATTATGTGATGTTTAGTTTTATTTGTTATAATTATTGTGTTCAATGTTAATGAATAATATTATGTATCTAATGTTTGTTTTGTCTTGTTATTTGTAGGTTCAAGTCCTCTTGACAAATGCAGCCCTTGATGTGTTGGTGCAGCCCCTACCCGAGCTCAAGTCCAACATGCATGCAACCCTCATAATCATGCCATCATGGAGCAGCCCACAAGTCAACCCCAGCCCTTTAGGTGCAGCCCATACAGTCAACCCAAGCACTTAAGGAGCAGCCCGACCCTATCCCTTGAAGCCCACATGATGCATTCAACCCCTCTTGCCCATATAGATGCAGCCCACTCCATTCATGTGTTGGCCGGCCACTCCTCTCTCTCCCGCTCATTTATTACATGCATGTATCCACTTTCTCATGCTTCGCCGGCCACACCTTTCCCCTCCCCTCTCTCTTATTAATTTCTCCATCCATGCACCTTTCCACCTTTGCATGGCTTCCCCATTTAATGCATGGCCGGCCCCCTCCCTCCTTTTCATCAATTTATTTTCATTCATGCACTTTCACCACCATACATGGCCGGCCACCCTCCTCTACATTCATCCACTTTCTATTAAATATCTCCTATTTTCATTTCATTAAATGTCATACAATGTATCCATCATACCCTCTCTCTCCCTTCATTTAATTCATGCATGAACCTTCTCCAAAGCCTATGGTCGGCCACCCTTCATGTCCCCTTCCTTTCCTATCATCTAGAAGCTTCTCCATCTCCTATAAAAGCCACCCCGTCACTCAAGCCAAGAAGTGAATTTTGGGAAGTGAAGTTTTATGTTAAATTTGAGTGTTGAGTTGGAGAGTGGAGTGTGCTTGTGAGTTGTTATTGTTAGTTTCATTATTGTATTAGATTTTTCATTATTGCAAGTTTTCTTCATAATATAGTCTTGTCTTTTTAATATTGTGTGCACTCTTCTTTTTTGCAAGTAATGAAAATGTTCCTCTCTTATCTTGTTTTGTCTTCCCTTTCAATTATGAGTAGCTAATTTCTCTTAGCATTCGATCGCGAGGATCCATAAAATGAGATGAGGGTTTATTTTATTTCATAGTTTTATTTTTGCTTAATTTTACTCGATCCTTCTTTGATTTTTATTTTGTCGACTCCGTATTTCCGGTATACGGTAGTAGGCTTTGGATCTCATATTTGAGTAGCCGAGAGGCTCGTGAATGTGAAAGATCACTCAAAGAAGGAAGGAGTTGAATGCAACCCTAGAGGTAGGATGACGTAAATCTTCCGGATTGGAGTCAAATCCAATAGTGCGGGTCACCTCGATAATGCGACTTTAGGCCCCTTTGATTTGTAAAGAGATTTTGATCAAAGCGTCTATAAGTTAGGAGACTTAATGCTCTAGCGAGATTTTGTCTTATTTTCGGATCCGTCATGGTCGAGTCTGATTTGCAAGAATAAAACTATACTTTTTATCTCCCTCATCTCGTTTCATGGTGAATCTTCGATCGAATGCTAACTTTTTATTATACATTTTTCGTCAAAAAATTATCTGTAGTTTTTCTCCAAAAAACAATTTCTCAAAACCCACATTCTTTCGGTAGGATAATAGTTCAAGCGTGAGTAGCAGTATTGACAACCTCGTGTTTAAATACGACCTTGATACTACAATTCGACAGGTACACTTACTTGTTCGGGTTTTAGCCCATCACCATACCACCAGGCAATCTGCTTCAATTCATGATACATCTTTGTAGATCCTGGATGGTAGGTAACACTGGATCCATGAGCCTCTCTGTATATCATAACCCGGATGTCGATAACAGCCGGGATGCAAAACCTACGACGGTACTTTAAAGTACCTGCATCGTCGATGGAGAAATCCGGTAACTCTTTTTCGTCGAACTGAGTTGTAGCTCATTTGGTGATGAGGAGTTGTATTAAGACTCTCTTATCAAGGTTGCGGGTTCGAGACCCCGTGGCAACAACCTACCGCTGTTGATAAACAGGCGCGGAGATTTGGTTGGGGTGTATTGGGCCTGCAGGCCTTGATGTTTAGGCTTACTATCAGTGGTGCCGTGGGGCGAGACAAGCCACTGGCCCATGAAGGGTACAGTGGGCCTCTGAGCTCTAAACCAGGGTTGCTGGTAGGCCGACGACGCTTGGTCTAAAGGGCCGGGTCGTTACAAAAAAGTGAACTTTTTTGTAATGACCTGGGGAGGACCCCTAGCACTGCTTGTCCCACCAGCAGCCCATGGAGGACCCGTGGCACCACGGTGGTACAACCAGAATCTACAAGGCCTACATGTTGTACACCCCAAAGCATCTCCGGCCTGTTTTTCAGCACAGTTCATTGTTGCCACGGTCTCTCGAACCCGCAACCTTGATAAGAGAGTCTTAATACCACTCTTCATCACCAGCTGAGCTGCAGCTCAGTTGGTAATGAGGAGTCGTATTAAGACTCTCTTATCAAGGTTCTGGGTTCGAGACCCCGTGGCAAAAACCTACCGCTGCTGATAAACAGGCGTGGAGATTTGGTTGGGGTGCATTGGGCCTGCAGGCCTTGACGTTTAGGCTTACTACTAGTGGTGACGTGGGGCGAGACAAGCCACCGGCCCATGAAGGGTGCGGTGGGCCTCTGAGCTCTAAACTCGGGATGCTGGTAGGCCGACGATGCTTGGTCTAAAGGGCCGGGTCGTTACAAAGAAGTGCACTTTTTTGTAATGACCCGGCCCTTTAGACGAAGCGTCGTCGGCCTACCAGCAGCCTGGGTTTACAGCTCAGAGGCCCACCACACCCTTCATGGGCCGGTGGCTTGTCTCGCCCCACGGCACCACAGGTAGTAATCCTAAACATCAAGGCCTGTAGGCCCAATGCACCCCAACCAAATCTCTGCGCCTGTTTATCAGCAGTGGTAGGTTATTGCCACGGGATCTCGAACCCGCAACCTTGATAAGAGAGTCTTAATACAACTCCTCATCACCAATTGAGCTGCAACTCAGTTAATGATGAGGAGTCGTATTAAGACTCTCTTATCAAGGATGCGGGTTAGAGACCCCGTATCAACAACCTACCGCTACTGATAAACAGGCACGAAGATTTGGTTGAGGTGCATTGGGCCTGCACGCCTTGATGTTTAGGATTACTACCAGTGGTGCCGTGGGGCGAGACAAGCCACCGTCCCATGAAGGGTGCGGTGGTCCTCTGAGCTCTAAACCCGGGCTGCTGGTAGGCCGACGATGCTTGGTCTAAAGGGCCGGGTTGTTACAGCCAGATTATGGGTACGCCCACTTTCCCTCCCACATTTCTAACAGTGTGTTAGACAAGGCACTTCTCCAAATCTCGGCTCCTCGGATCTTACAACATATATCCTATAGGATCTCTCACTCTCCTCCAAGACCTACAACTCAAACACAAAGCCATACAACTAAGTGATCAAAAGATCACCTATCTTACGACAAAGGCCCTACCACTCAGGCTTGGAGGATTGCACAACCTCAGATCCAAAGTGTCCTACAACTCAGGCACAAGTGCCCTACAACTCAGATCAAAATTTGGATCCTACCTTACATCAACAAATGATCCTACCTCAGGCAAACTTCCTAACACTCAGATTCTTAACAGAATCTTACAAATCAGCCTTTATAAATAGGCTTACAACTCAAATCTAGAAAGATACTGCAAATAGAGAGAAGTTTGTTAATGTTGATTTAGACAAAAGAGAGATGATCTTTGTGTCTCTCTCCTTCTGTTCTGAGAAAGATCAGACCAGATTTCTTCTTCACAGCACCGGTAAAATATCATTAGGATAAGCTCTACTTGGGCTGTGAAGAAACTACAGCAAGGTTTGGACTTGGCTGCTTTTCTCTGAGAGAAATATCTCTGACCTTTCTGTTGATGGTGTTGATCTCAACAATTATCTTGCTGAACTTTTGGATCAATCGATTTACACTTCTGCTTCGAGCTCTGCAATAATGACGAGAAAGAAGAAGAAGAAGTTGCACTGCTTTGTGAAAAGACAAGCCCTAAAATTTTTATTCTTCTCTGCCGATCACATTCCATTTATTATATATCATCCAACAACTTTCTTGACCTATAGGCCCAGCTTTAATTGCTGTATAAACTTCCTTTTACAAAATAAATCATACAGCAGGCTGCCGGTGCCATTAGTGGTATACTGCAACTTTCCTGCAATGAATTTGAATTTCGTTGACTTATGTTGACTTTTTTGACGTTAGCATTTATAGACTTAGCCAAAATATAAGTTTCATCACATGCGTTGAGTGCGCTGAGTGAACAAGCTTCACTAATTGCCAAAATAATTAGTTAGATAAACTGCACTTCCAGGCATTGAGAGCATTGAGTGAATGGCCTTCACTCAACGAATTTGACTTAACCAACACTTCTGCATCTCAGGCGTTGAGAGCGTTGAGTTAAGCTTCATCACTCAACTGTTTTGTCCTTAGACAATCATTCCTCTATTAGGCGTTGAGTGCGTTGAGTGAGCATTCATCACTCAATGTTTCTATACTTAGTTGATTCACAGACTGCCTTCCTTTATACTGAGTCATTGAGTGAACTGGCTTCACTCAATGCTTATGAACTTAGACACATATTTCTGTATCTGCTAGGCGTTGAGATCATTGAGTGAGCCTTCATCACTTAATGCTTTTGTCCTTAGCCGCTTCTCTGAAGTTCGGCAGCTTGCTGAGGTGTTGAGTGTGTTGAGTAAGCTATCCTCACTCAATGCTTCTGGAGTTGAACAGATTTTTCTATCTATCTCTTCTTGAGCTTTGAATGACCACTGCTCTGTTGACACCTTCTTCTATGGGCGTTGAGTGAGTTGTCCTCACTCAATGCTTCTGGACTTAGCTAGAATTCTTGACAGTTCATCAACGGCTTTAACTGCTTGACCTTGTCTCAACGCTTCTTTGTATATGATGTTGAGTGAACTGGCTTCAATAAACGCTTGGAGACTTAGACACATTTTCTTCCCTGTCAATGTTGAAGCGTTGACAGACACAGCTATACGCGATGCCTTTTGTTATATGGTGTTGAGTGAATTTCCTTCACTCAACGCCTGTGGACATAGACGCAGAACTGCTATGCAAACTGCTAGTCTATTACTATCCACACCTTAGTTCTTTTTGCCATCTAGCGTTGAGTGAACTAGCTTCACTCAATGCCTGTTGACTTAGACAATTTTGAGCCATTTCATCATCCTTCTTTGACATCTTGCGTTGAGTGAACTGGCTTCACTCAATGTCTGTAGACTTAGATAGATTTATGTCTCTCTATATATCTAACTTGTGACCACCTATCATAACCACTTGGAATAACTGTCCAATCAATATGACAAGGACCAACCTACATGCATGAACTTAAACATACGTCAAATACAAATATGTGTATACCATTGACTTGTTTGACTTCTATAAATCTGGGATATTGTGAGCAATAGACCCAACAATCTCCACCTATTTGAAGAAGTCAAAACCCTCAAATAACATTCTGAGTCAATTATATACACTAACATATGCAGCTATAAAACATTAAATTGGAAAAATTATAACAAGAGAATAAGAGTATTAAGTTATAGGTTACCACACTTTCCTTGCCTGTAGGGTGATCATCATCACTTCCTACACCCCCTATTTTGCTCTCGTCTTGCCTTGATCATTTCCTTGACCATTTCCTTCTCCCCCTTTTTGACTTTTGTAGAATAGTCAGTGAGGTGATGTCCTCTGATTATCTTCTCCCACTTTTTGAGTTTGGATAATTAATTATTGTACCTGCTTTCTCCTTCTCTACAGGAACCTGAATCTTTCCCTTCAATGCTGGACTTGCTCCCCGTCAATTGGAGCATTTTCTATCATCCTTCCTGATAGACACTTTAGTCTATTCCAGTCTTGATAACACTTGAACCACTTGAAAATCTTGACACCACTGAGGGTATTTTTAACCTGCAAGAAGTAATACATCCTGTAAGAAAAAAGAACAAAATAAGGAGTAACTGAAGCTATATAAAGTTCAACATACCCAACTCAAACTTGAAGGTGTTGAACTTTGCTTCATCTAGTAGTTTAGTGAAGACATCAGCCACTTGCTTGTCTGTAGGGACAAACGCAAGAATGATGTCTTCCTTTTCCACATGCTCCCTAATGAAATGAAACCTAATCTCAATGTGCTTAGTCCTGCTATGAGAGACTTGACTCCTAGAAATTGAGATTGAACTTGTAGAATCACAATACAGAGGAGTTCTACTTATCTAGACATTGTAGTCCTAGAGCTCATACTGGATCCATAGCAACTATGGACATCATCCATATGCTGAAATATACTAAGACTTAGCAGTTGAGATTGCAACACTGTTCTACTTTTTGTTGCTCCAAGACTCTAGTCTTCCCCCTAAGAACTGACAGGTGTCTGAAGTGCTCTTCCTTTCCTCATTGCAGCCTGCAAAATCTGCATCTGAATAGCCTATTAGTCCAATATCACTATTGCTAGTGTACCATAGGCCAAGATCTGGTGCGCCCTTAAGATATCTCAAAATCCTCTTAGCAGTAGAGTAATGAGATTCTTTAGGGCTTGCCAGATATCAAGCACAAACACATGTAGAATACATGATGTTTGGCCTACTTGTAGTAAGATATAGACGGGATCCAATTATACCTCTACATAAAGTCTTATCAATAGGTTTCTCTGCCTCATATTTGTCTACATGCATACTTGACCCCATGGGAGTTTTCATGGTGAAGGCATTCTCCATACCAAACTTTTTGATCAACTCCTTGGTGAACTTAGACTGGGATATGGATAATCCATCTTCATTCTATCTTACTTGGAGGTCAAAGAAAAAATTAAGCCCACCCATACTGCTCATCTCAAACTTCCCTTGCATGAGTTTAGCAAACTTCCTACAAAGGTTGTCATCAGTAGATCCAAAGATTATGTCATCTACATAAATTTGGACTAGGATGATCTTTCCCTTAGATTACCTTAGGAATAGAGTCATGTCTATCTCCCCCCTTGAGAATTTGTCCTTAACGAGGAAGCGAGACAATGTCTCATACCATGCTCTAGGTGATTTCGTTAGCCCATATATAGTTTTCCTATGTTTATAAACATAATCAGGTGAGTTAGGGATAACAAAACCTGGAGGTTGTTCAACATAGACTTCTATCTTTAAGTCACCATTCAGGAAGGCTAACTTCATATCCCTCTGAGATACTTTAGATCCTTTGAATGTAGCATATGCAAGAAAATGTCTGATGTCATCCAATCTTACTACAGGGGCAAAAGTTTGACCAAAGTCAATACCTTATTCTTGTCTATACCCCTTAGCTACCGGCCTAGCCATATTCTTGATTATAATGTCATTTTCATCAAGTTTATTCCTATAAATCTACTTGACTCCAATGATATTAAGTCTTGTGGTTTGGGAACTAACTTCCAGATCTTACACCTCTTAAACTGGTTCAATTCCTCTTCCATAGCTACAATTCAGAACTGATCTATATTGGCATCTTCAAATCTCTTGGGCTCAACCTATGACAGGAAACTTGCATACATTGCTGTATTAAGGCTCTTGCTTCTTGTCACCACTCCTTGGTTTGCATCACCAATAATCTGGTGTCTTGGATGATCTCTTAGATACCTGACAGCAGGAGGCAGTCTTCTTTCAGCATCAACTTCAGTAGCAGCTTCTTATTGATCTTCATCCAGTTCAAGTGTGTCTTGCACTCCTTTTGGAATATCCACTCCATCTTGTATTCCTAGAACAGCTCCCATGATGGTTAGCTTGTCCATCATCAGCTCTGTACCTGCAGTACTAGAAGAGGAGCTTGGAATCTCACTATTAATCATGGTAGACTTATCAAAGACTACATGTACCAACTCTTCTATAACTTGACTTTTCAAGTTGTAGATCTTATAGGCTTTACTATGATTATTGTCCCAAACAAAAATCCCATCAAAGGACTTGGTAGTAAACTTAGTCACATAGGACTTACCATTATGAAGCATATAACACTTGCTACCAAATATTCTGTGATAGCCTAGGTTTGGTTTTCTGCTCTTCAAGATCTCATAGGGAGTCTTCTTGTTGCTCTTGGTGATAAAGTCTCTGTTAAGTACATGACATAGAGTATTTACTACCTCAGCCCAGAAATATTCTGGGAGAGATGTGTCACTTAGCAAGGTCCTTAAATCCTTTATGAGAGTTCTATTTTTCCGCCCAACAATCCCATTTTGCTAGGTGTTCAGGGAGAAGAAAATTTTTGATGAATCTCTTGCTCTTCACAAAACTTTGTCATGCTATCAGACAAGAATTCAGTTCCATGGTCACTACTGATTTTGACCACATTACTATTAAACTCATTCAGAATTTCCTTGACAAACTTCATGAAGATATCATGGGTTTCATTCTTTTTCTTAAGAAAAAACACCCAAGCAAACCTAGAATAGTCATCAACCACCACAAGGGTGTAGACTTTCCTATATAGACTATGAACTTTCATAGGACCAAACAAGTCCATATGCAAGAGGTATAAGCACCTCACAGTGTCTTTGATCCCAATGCCCTAGAAGGAAGCTTTGGTTTGCTTGCCCTTTTGGCAAGCTGAGCAAATGACTTCCTTGGTTCATTTCAGCTTAGGACCATTCCTAACTAGCACTTCACTAAAGAGCTTGCTAATAGTCTTATAATTCAAATGAGCTAGTCTCTTGTGCCATTACAGACAATATAAGACTTTCTCATTTTCCACTAGACAAATAGGAGAGTCTGTATCCAGACACAGAAAGTTTAAGCAATAAACATGTCCACTCTTAGTGTCTGTCAAGTAGACCTATTTGTCACTTGACCTCTTAATCGGGGACTCGTCCTTGTGGAAGACAATGACATAGCCAAGATTAGAGAGTTGGCTTATGCTTATAAGGTTGTGTTGCAACACTTCAACATAAGCCACTTTTGAGATGGTGACTATGTCATTGGTAATCTTACTATAGCCTCTTGTCACTTCTCTATCTAAACCACTAAATATAACTTTGGGTCCAACCTTCTGTAACACCTCCCTCCGTTACATGACATATAATAAAAGGTCCTGCCGGGGCCCCACACTATATACCACAAACAAACGGCGGGGTTATAGGTTAATACCAAAAATTAGTACATGCATCCTAACTCAGAGCATTCTAGCGGAAGAATTAGGGTTTAAGATTGAACTCAACAACCATGAATGTCCACTCCATATATAACCCATCACATATATTTCTCTCTCAAAGGAATGTCTACAAATACACAAAATATTTGTCCTTAAGGACTTACAGGTTTTCTTCCCAAGTGTGGATTACATACATCGGCACGCAGGACAGCCACACATGAAAGTAGCAAAACATTTCTTTAATTGGCCTTTGAGGGCCAGCATAACAGCAGCAGCATGATGGGAATTATGCCCTACAATGTTCCTCAGGATTTGAAGTGCCATCACCAGTCATGCAAAGGGGCATAATGAATTTGATGTATGCTCTAGTTCTTGCATGCAGGTAATCCACGATTGGACAGGTGAAGAAAAATGAGTTTGGCAGTAAACTCAAATTTCATCAAACTCAGCTTAGAGTTACTCGAATTCAGCTTGCTGATCGTCGAGCTCAACTCAACATTCCTTGGGTAAAGCTTAAGAACATAGGATTCAAAATTCGTCGAACTCAGCTCGAAGTTTGTCGAGCTCAGGTTACAGTTCCTCGAGCTCAGCCCAACGCTTATCAAGCTAAAGCAAGTGAAAAATTTACCAAGGCAAAAAGCACTGAGACCACTGAGAAGATCAATATCCTTCAAACTAAGTTTATGGTTTGTCGAGCTCAGCTCAAAGCTTATCAAGCTAAAGCCAGAAAATCTGTTTAAGGAAAAAGTACTGAGACCGCTGAGAAGAAGGCGTTGAGACCACTGAGACAACTGGGAAGATAGTATTGAGATAGCTGAAGAAAACTGAGAAGATAACGTTGAGACCGCTGAGACAGCTGAGAAGATGGCGTTGAGACGGCTGAGACAGTAGATACAGAATTGGCTGGAAATCTCTAAGTCCAGAAGCATTGAGTGAAGCAGATTCACTCAACGCTTTTAATAAAGCAGGAAGCGCTGAGATGGTTAAGAAGTAAACAGCTGAGACAAATCGAGCTGGATTTTTTTTAAGTCTAGAAGTGTTGTGTGAAGCAGGTTCACTCAACGCTTCTAATGAAGAAGGAAGCGCTGAGATAGTTAAAACCAAAAACTGCTGAGACCGCTGGACAAAGGATTGTCTCAGCTGATAATGAAAAACCGCTTAGACCGCTGAGACAGACAAGTGCAAAAACCTCTAAGACAGCAGATAAGAAGAATGTGCTGAGATAAAGGCTTGTCTCAGCTAATAATGAAAACCAGCTGAGACCGCTGAGATAAGCCAGGGAAAATTTCTAAGTCCAGAAGCGCTGAGAGCCAAGACTGATGACATTGAGTGTCTCAACATCACTCAACGCTTGATGGGATTCTGGAATATTTTCTAAGTCCAGATGTTGATGACCACTTTTGACGTCATCAAAGTCAAAATTGCAGGAAGCCGTTGTGGGAAAGCTGCTACAGAGCCGAAAGATGTTTTGTCCCTTTCTGATGGAGTTGGCGTTCACTAATCCTTGGTGGGCCCACATACTATGGTGTCGTTGATTCAAATTAACACATATAAAAGGGGAAACAAAAAAGAGATTAGGGTTAACGAACACAGAAGAAGAGAAATTGAAAAGAGGCGGTTGGACATTTACTTCCGATCAAGCTTGAAGGTAAAGTACAGTCAAGGCAGCCTGAAGGCAAAGAAGGGTAGCTGAAGCACTTCAAAGCTCAGCAAGTTTGTTCTCAACAGAACAGTTTAGCTAATTCATCTCATCAGCAAGGTGGAAGTTGCTCATCTTTGCAGCAGGAAAAAGTGATAGCTTTAGAAGAAGACTGATTCCTTCTACAACAAGTGAGTTGTATTGAAATTTGCTCAGTCTAGCAAAGTTGACTCAGAGTCATTTCTCTTATTCAGTATTTATTTTCTTCAACTTACTGTTTCATTTCCTATAGGATTCATGTTTCCTGAATCTGAGTGTAGGGCACTTTGTGCTTAAGCTGTAGGTGACAAATTTATCACTGAGGTAGGTGCCTTGTTGGGGCACTGAGGTAGGATCCATGTGAGGATATGAGCTATAGGGCTTAAGTGCCTGAGGTAGGAGAGTACTGCTTTTTGCAAAGACCATAGGCACTGCGATAACACTTCATTCACTATTGAAGAGATATAGTCATCTTCGGATTGCCGCTCAATTCCTCATCTTCTATCCGATCGTGTGAAGATAAGGAAGTCCAGATCTGCTTTGCCGAGATTTTCTTCACCTCTCTGATAATGCCGCAAAGTCTACAAGAGGAAGATCCAGGCCGATTGTTTGTAGATCTGATAAAGATTCATTGTTTGAACTTCTACATATGCTCTATTTCATTCTTGTAGGAGAATTTTCTCCGAGTGTAGGAGCTTTTTTCTCCAAGATTGTAGGAAGTTTTACCTTCCGAGTGTCGATCCGTTTTGTGGATTGAGTTTTTAGAAACTTTGTTCCAAGGCGTAGGATTGGTTTTCAATCCGAAATAGTGGAGTAGCCGAGTCTACTGTATTGCTAGATCAGTGAGGGAAGTGGATGTAGCCAAGGTTGGGGAACCACTATAAATCTTGCTTCATCTGTTATTAATTGGTAGATAGTTCTGTGCATAGATCCTAAATTTTTGTTCTGCAAAAGACGCACATCTCACCTATTCACCCCCTCTAGGTGATTTAGGTAGGCAACTAAACACTTTCAATTGATATCAGAGCCAGGTTGATCAATAAAAGGTTAACACCTTGATCAGATCTGATTAGTTGACTTTTGAGATCTACCAAGCATGGAAAAGGCTAAAGATTTTTCCAAGCTACCTTTGTGCACCAAGAATAACTTTCCCATGTGAAAAGAGAGAATCAAATTCTTTATGGAAGCTGTAGATCCAAGGATATTCATGATAGTTGAAGAAGGTCCTTATATTCCCATGACAATCTCCACAATAGATCCAACTAAGAAAGTTCCAAAGAAATTAATGGATCTTGACAAAGATGAGATTGCACTTGTATCCTTAGATAAAAAGGCCAAAAACAAAATAGCAAGTGTAGTTGATGATCCCATGTTGCAAAACCTGATCCACTGCCAGTCTACAAAGGAGATGTGCCAGTCTCTAGTAACCTTGATGGAAGGTATAGAAGAAGTCAGGGATGATAGAAGATCCCTTCTAAACCAAAAGTATGAAGCTTTCCTATAAGGAAACAAGGACACCATTGCTGACACATTTGAGAATTTCTTCAAGATATTAAATGGCCTAAGGGTCTATGGCAGAGTATTCACAAATGGAGAATTAAATGATAAATTCTTAAGATCCATAACTAAGAAATGGGATAACAAGTTCCGTGCCATCAGGGAGTTTGAAAAACTAGACGAGACAGACCCACAGAATATCTTCGGGAAGCTTATGTCATATGAGCTTCAACTCAACTCCAAAAGGGCTAAAGAAGAGAAGTGTGGGTCTGCATTCAAAGAGAAGTCTGTTGCTTTAAAGGCAGAAACCTCAAAGAAGTCAAAGGTTGTTCTCCTGCTCCAGTACAAGAAGTGAGTGAAGAAGAAACTTTGGATCCAAGTACATCAGGCTCTGAGCTATCTGAAGGAGAGTTCTCAATACTCTCATATCAGTTCAAGAAATTCATGAATAAAAAGAAGCATTGGAAGGGCAAGGATGCCTCTTATAGGAGACGACAACATGATGGTGATCGTCAAAGAAAAGGCTCAAGTAGCCACGATAGGTATACTCCTAAACAGAATAAATGTATTTCTACTGACATTATTTGTTACTGCTGTAATAAGCCAGGACACGTTATTGCTGACTGCCCCCATAAGAAGAAGGAGGGTGGAAGAAGAGAGGAAAAGAAGTCCTCATAAACCAAGAAAAGGACAGAGAAGAGCCTAATAGCCAAAAAGGGCAAGACTCTTAGTGACTCCGACTCATCTGAGTCCAGTGAAGAAGAAGAAGCCTACTTTGGGCTCATGGCTCAGACAGATGATGAACAAGAGCCCCAATTCACTAGGAAGGTAAACTCTCACACTCCTCTTTCAGAATCTGAAGCTTCTGAGCATGATCGTGAGGACAGCTCTTCTGACGATGAGTCTGAACTCATGGCGCATTACAAAGAGTAGATCATGGCTTACAACAAATGTCGCCGAGTCGTGAAAACTCAGGCTAAAGAAATAAAGTCTGTAAAAGCTGAAGAGAGCATCTTGAGAGAAGAAGTCGCTAAGACTGACTCACTCAAAGAGAACTTCAATAATGCTATTGAAGAATACAACAAAGCTCTTGAGCACAATGACCTAAAAGAGAAAATCATCAAAGAGTTGGAAGAACAACTCGCTGCTGAAAGGAAACTGGATGAAAGTTTCTCGAAGCCTAAGACTGTTCTTCCACTCGTGGTTAAATTCTCAGCGAAGGTCAAGGGTGCTGGATTAGGTCATGTAGAAGCTCCTAATAAATCTTCTAGGAGGAACAATGTAACGACCCGGCCCTTTATACCAAGGCCGCCCGGCCCACTAGTAGCCCATGGACCTTTAGACTACGGACCATGGTGGTACAACCGGAATATACCAAGGCCTGCAGGCCGTACACCGCAACGCCTCTCTGGCCTGTTTCTCAGCAAACAGCGCACTGTTGGCGCAGGGATTCGAACCCGCAACCCTTTATAAGAAACCTTCAACAGTTCTCATCACCAACTGAGCTGAGAAACAGGCCAGAGAGGCGTTGGGGTGTACGGCCTGTAGGCCTTGGTATATTACGGCTGTAACACTGTGGTCCGTGGTCTAAAGGTCCATGGGCTACTGGTGCGCCGGGCGGCCTTGGTCTAAAGGGCCGAGTCGTTACAAAAAAGTGCACTTTTTATATAACGGCCCAGCCTAAGACTCAGAGGCTACCGTACCCCACATGGGTCGAATAGTTTGGCCCACCCGTGACAACGTTACAGGACTGTAGCCCAATACACCCCAATGCCTCTCCCGCCTATTTTTTAGCAAGGCACGTTGTTGGCGCTAGGTATCGAACCCGCAACCCTTGATAAGCCAACCATCCAATGTCCTCATCACCAACTGAGCTGCATCAGTTGGTTATGAGAACTGTTGAAGGTTTCTTATCAAGGGTTGCGGGTTCGAATCCCTGTGCCAACAACGTGCTATTTGCTGAGAAACAGGCCCGAGAGGCGTTGGAGTGTACGACCTGCAGGCCTTGGTATATTCCGGTTGTACCACCGTGAGAACTGTTGAAGGTTTCTTATCAAGGGTTGCGGGTTCGAATCCCTGTGCCAACAACGCGCTGTTTGATGAGAAACAAGCCCGAGAGGCATTGGGGTGTACGGCCTGCAGGCCTTGGTATATTCCGGCTGTACCACCGTGGTCCGTGGTCTAAAGGTCCATGGGCTACTGGTGGGCTGGGCGGCCCTGGTCTAAAGGGCCGGGTCGTTACAAAAAAGTGCACTTTTTTGTAACGACCCAGCCCTTTAGACCAAGGCCTCCCGGCCCACCAGTAGCCCATGGACCTTTAGACCACGGACCACGGTGGTACAGCCGGAATATACCAAGGCCTGCAGGTCGTACACCCCAACGCCTCTATGGCCTATTTCTCAGCAAACAGTGCGTTTTTGGCGCAGGGATTCAAACCCGCAACCCTTGATAAGAAACCTTCAATAGTTCTCATCACCAACTGAGCTGCAGCTGAAGCGAGATGAGGGATTTTTTTTCGGAGAAAAACTAAAGATAATTTTTAGACGAAAAATGTATAATAAAAAGTTAGCATTCGATCGAAGATTCACCATGAAACGAGATGAGGGAGATAAAAAGTATAGTTTTAAGCTTGCAAATCAAACTCGACCATGACGGATCCGAAAATAAGACAAAATCTCGCTAGAGCATTAAGTCTCCTAACTTATAGACACTTTGATCAAAATCTCTTTACAAATCAAAGGGGCCTAAAGTCGCATTATCGAGGTGACCCGCACTATTGGATTTGACTCCAATCCGGAAGATTTACGTCATCCTACCTCTAGGGTTGCGTTCAACTCCTTCCTTCTTTGAGTGATCTTTCACATTCACGAGCCTCTCGGCTACTCAAATATGAGATCCAAAGTCTACTAACGTATACCGGAAATACGGAGTCGACAAAATAAAAATCAAAGAAGGATCGAGTAAAATTAAGCAAAAATAAAACTATGAAATAAAATAAACCCTCATCTCATTTTATGGATCCTCGCGATCGAATGCTAAGAGAAATTAGCTACTTATAATTGAAAGGGAAGACAAAACAAGATAAGAGAGGAACATTTTCATTACTTGCAAAAAAGAAGAGTGCACAAAATATTAAAAAGACAAGACTATATTATGAAGAAAACTTGCAATAATGAAAAATCTAATACAATAATGAAACTAATAATAACAACTTACAAGCACACTCCACTCTCCAACTCAACACTCAAATTTAACTTAAAACTTCACTTCCCAAAATTCACTTCTTGGCTTGAGGGACGGGGTGGCTTTTATAGGAGATGGAGAAGCTTCTAGATGATAGGAAAGGAAGGGGACATGAAGGGTGGCCGACCATAGGCTTTGGAGAAGGTTCATGCATGAATTAAATGAAGGGAGAGAGAGAGGGTATGATGGATACATTGTATGACATTTAATGGAATGAAAATAGGAGATATTTAATAGAAAGTGGATGAATGTAGAGGAGGGTGGCCGGCCATGTATGGTGGCGGAAGTGCATGAATGAAAATAAATTGATGAAAAGGAGGGAGGGGGCCGGCCATGCATTAAATGGGGTAGCCATGCAAAGGTGGAAAGGTGCATGGATGGAGAAATTAATAAGAGAGAGGGGAGGGGAAAGGTGTGGCCGGCGAAGCATGAGAAAGTGGATACATGCATGTAATAAATGAGAGGGTGAGAGAGGAGTGGCCGGCCAACACATGAATGGAGTGGGTTGTATCCATATGGGCTCGGGTAGCTTGAAGAGGGGTTGAATGCATCATGTGGGCTTCAAGGGAAAGGGTCGGGCTGCTCCTTAAGTGCTCGGGTTGACTGTAGGGGCTGCACCTTAAGGGCTGGGGTTGACTTGTGGGCTACTCCATGAAGGCATGATTATGAGGGTTGCATGCATGTTGGACTTGAGCTCGGGTAGGGGCTGCACCAACACATCAAGGGCTGCATTTGTCAAGAGGACTTGAACCTACAAATAACAAGACAAAACAAACATTAGACACATTATATTATTCATTAACATTGAACACAATAATTATAACAAATAAAACTAAACATCACATAATATAATATATATATTAATAAGACTAAACATAGCAATAATAAGACATTAAATACGACAATTAACAAAACATAAAAATAAATAACAAACATATTAAACATTAAAACTAAACTAAACATAACATAACACAACATAACATAAAGTAATAAGAACAAAACACATAATAAAGTTAGAAATTATAATGTCATAACATGAAAGACATTAAACGAGAAATAAAACAAAACAGACATAAAATAAACAAAATTATAACTAAACTTAGGAATTTAGGCTTATAAACTATACCAAAAATGATGACTAAAAGTAGTCAGCAAATTCCCCCATGCTAGAGCTTTTGCTTGCCCTCAAGCAAATATAAATTAAAGAACTAGGGAAAGAAAACAACGAAGATTTAGGTTGCATAATTAGGAAAAATAAAATATGAAAAATTAAACTATCCTAATTCCTATGTTAACAACTAGTGGGGTGAGAAGTGCACAATAAAAAACTTGAAAGTGGAGACCTAAAAATATCATTAGAACATAAAGAAAATTTACACATTTCTAAATCTTAAAACAAGGCATCCAAAATTAATGAAAATAAGAGAAACAAGCGTAGAAATTCTAAATAAACGGCGCATTAACGAACTACTAAGTTGTTAGAATAACAATTATCCCTAAGACACCTCAAGATAACCTCCAAAGAAATCCATCAATGATGGTGGCCATAGGCTTGTCCGTTCACACTTTCTCCACTACGCGAATTTACGTTCTAAAGATTAATAGGATTTCTAGAAGGTATAAAAATTTGGCTTAGGTAAATGATTAGGAATTGAAAACAAGGATAAACATGATCGTGGTTAAATCACACTAAATCAAGGGTGAGATTTAAATACAAAAATAAGACATGATAAGTACTTCAATTCAAGCTAAAACAAACATAAGGCCATGTATTTTTTTCTTTTCTTTTCATAATATTGGCCAAAAATAAACTATTTTTTTCATTTCATTTTGATAATACTTTTGATAATAAATCCTTTTTTTAACTTTTAAGTAAAGCTCCAAATATAAGCTATAAGTTTTCCTTTTCATTTCAAAGATATAGCCCTTCACAAAATTAAAATTTAAGCTCAAATTTTATTGTGAAAATAGGAAAGGGATTTTGGCTTTGGTGAAATAATGAAATGAAAGGTGGAGCTAAAAACAAAGAAACATGGAAAAAGGCCCAAAAATTGTTTTGCAATGGTAAATTTGTTGGTGGGTAAGAAAAGCTCAAACTATTCAAAGGGTGGCCTAAATCATTTCTAAAGTACGTAAAAAACAGCACAAATGTTTCGAGAGTAGATAGAGACAAGTTTTAGACACCAAGAAAGTATTACCTCACAAATGAAAAAAAGAGAACATTACCTAGCAACCATCCGTAAGCAACTAACCGAATAAAAAGACATAACTACAAATTGCTAACTTATAACGTAAAAAAAATGGATGCTTATATTTAATAACAAGAAACTAGTAAAACTAAGCTATGTTAACTTGATAAATTTAGAAAACTGTTTCAAAGAAATCTAAATAGAACTAAGGAACCGCACAAGCCTATACATCAGTAGAAAAAACATAAAAACAAAGATAGAAAATAATTCTAGATTTTGTTTTCCAAATAGATTTTAGCAATTTTTTGGATTTTTGTTTTTATATATTTTTTTTCTTTTTTTTGATTTTTGATAAGGCAAAAATAAAAGCAATACTAAAGAAGCTTAACAAAACTATACTAATTTTTTAGATTTTGATTTTAAGAAAGCAAAAGATTTTTTTGGATTTTTGAAAGAAAAAGGAAAAAAGAAACTAACTAAACCCTCCCCCAGGCTTAGATTCTTCATTATCCTCAATGAAATAAACAAAAAGAAAAACGAGAAAGAGAAGGAGACTGAGAAGGAGAGAAAATGCAGAAAGTAAATGAAATAACAAGAACAGGACTTCCCCGGGTTTGTGGGATGAAGGCGGATGTCGCTCCCCCATGCTTGCTTTCTAGTGCATTTGATCATCAGCAGGTTTGACTTGATCCATCTTTATATCAGCAACGTTGGAGCGGCGGTCACGAACATGCTTGGTTGGCCTCCGGAAGTAAGAGCAAAATAAAAGCAGAAAAATAGAGTCTGTGGGCAGGTGCCCAAGATTGTTCTTTATTACAACAATTTAATGTCCGAATAAAATTAAAAGTTTCATAATAATAATAATAAGTCCAAAAATAAAAATGTTCCACAACAAGATAAATATTTAAGAGTCCAAGACAAGGTCCTCCGTTGCAGGAGACACAGAATCATTTGAAAAATAAAGTTTAAGTCTATGTCCATTCACTTTAAAATCACCCTTATCGGGGTGCAAAAGCAACACATTTCCATCAGAATAAACTTCCTTGACCGTAAACGGTCCAGTCCATCGAGATTTAATGCGTCCGAAGAAAATACATAAGCATGAATTAAAGAGAAGAACTTGATCGCCAGGTTTAAAAATTTTATGGTGGCCCAAGTTCTTATCGTGATCGACTTTCGTTTCAGGGTCGGGATATTTATCATATGAATTTGTCAGATTTTTTTCTTTTTCAAAAATGAGATTTTCAAGATTCTTTTGTTTAAAAATAGTTTCATTTTCAAAATTCCTTTGCATGGACATAACTGTATTTTCAAATACATTTGTAGAATTCAGAAAAAGAAGACGAAAAATCATTTGGAGAAATATAGGAGTCTTCTTTTAATTCATCAATAAAAAAACAAGAGTCATCATTTTGCAAAGAATTTCTCATAGATTGATTAATATCAAAAGTAACCTCTTCATCTCCCACACGCAGAGAAAGTCTTTTGTCACTCACATTTATGATTGCTCGAGCGGTGGCTAGGAAGGGACGACCAAGGATAAGAGGGACCTCGACGTCCTCTTCAATATCGAGAATGACAAAATCCACCGGGAAGATGAATTTGTCGACCTTTACTAGCACATCCTCAATGATACCTAAAGGATACTTAATTGACCTATCAGCTAACTGGATACTCATTCTTGTAGGGCTAAGAGTGCCCAATCCTAGCTTTTTTGAATAAAGAAAAGGGCATCAAATTGATGCTCTCTCCTAGATCCGCTAACGCATGTTTAACAAACAGATCACCAAAAACGCAAGGAATGGAAAAACTACCCGGATCGTTTATCTTTTTAGGAAGATTAGAGTTTTTAATGACCGCCGAGCATTCTTCATTTAAGGTTACATGCGATAAATTTTCCAATTTCGTCTTGTTCGTTAATAAATCCTTAAGATATTTTGCATACTTAGGAATTTGACTAATCTCTTCATGAAATGGCAAATTGATATGAATTTGTTTAAACATTTCAAGAAAGCGCGAATACTGATCATCTAATTTTTCCTTCCTAAGCCTAGCCGGACAGGGAGGTGGCGGAAATTCCTTTATAATTGTTGGAGCATCATTTTGAAAATTGTTAACTTCTTTTTCAAAAATAGGCTTGTCTTTTTCAAAATTAGATTTGTCTTTTTCTTTTTCAAAAATTTTATCATTTGATTCTGTAACGATAATATTTTCAGCAATAGGAGAGACAATCACCTCTGGCACTTCCCTTGTGGTGCGCTCGTTAATAACTTTACCGCTCACAAGGGAAATCGCATTCACATGCTCCCTTGGGTTAGGTTCAGTGTTTGAGGGAAGAGCCCTGGGTGGCCTCTCGGAAAAAGCCTTGGCAAGTTGCCCGACCTGGTTTTCTAAACTTTTCATCGACACTGTTAAGTTTCTAATAGTAGCATCGTTCGAGCTTATATATCTAGATAAAATTTCTTCCAAAGAGGGGGTTTTTTGAAGATTTTGGTTTTGTTGTGGTGGTGGTGGTGGTGTAAAATCGTGTGGTGGGTATGTAGCATTAGCAGGGTTACTCCAAGAAAAATTAGGTTGGTTACGCCATCCAGGATTATAAGAGTTCGAAGAATAATTAAAACCAGGAGGTGCAGAAAAATTAGAAAAAGCAGAAAAAATATTGGCAGAATTATTTTGAGCAGTCCTGGGTATGTTCCCCAGATAATCCACCTGCTCGGCAGCAGCAGCAACATTCACATTTTCAAATACATTAGCAGCGGAGGCAGCAGTCATCTCCGAAATCTTCTTGTTCAGCATCTCCACATGCAGCGACAGTTGCAACACCGAATCCACTTCATAGATACCTGCAGGTTTAGATGGGTGAGTCCTAGACGAATTCCACTGATAAGTGTTCATCGCCATGTCCTCGATAAGCTCAAGAGCAACTTCCGGAGTTTTGCGGTCCAAAGAACCAGCGGAAGCGGCATCTATCATTTGCTTAGTTTCTTTATTTAGCCCATTGTAAAATGTCTGGACCTGTAACCATACAGGCAGAGCATGATGGGGGCAGCGTCTCAAAAGTTCCTTAAACCTCTCCCAAGTGTCATATAGGATCTCAGAAGCAATTAGAGAGTACGAAGTTATATCATTTCTTAGCTTAGCAGTTTTGGCAGGGGGCAAATAACGAGAGAGAAACTTTTCAGTTAAAATGTTCCAAGTAGTGATTGATCCTCTTGGAAGAGAACTCAACCACTGTTTGACTTTAGTTATTAAGGAGAAGGGGAAGAGTCTTTGACTTATAGCATCGTCTGAGACAACATTTATTTTAAAGGTGTCACAGATTTCAAGAAAATTTTCAATATGCAAGTTCAGATCTTCATCTTGTAATCCGTCGAACTGTACATATTGATGCACCATTTGTATGATGCTAGGCTTAAGCTCGAAGTTATTGTTCGCAATTGCAGGTCGAACAATACTTGTTTCAGTCCCCTCCAGGTTGGGTCGAGCATAATCAAACATGGTCCTTTGCTGAGCCATTCCTGGGTTGGGATCTCCCATTTCAGAATTAAAATTACAATCACCGTCTGAATCCTCAACCGCTGTTTGAGAAGTGGAACCTCTGAATCGCAAGTTTCTCCGAAAGGAGCGTTCGATTTTTGGGTCCAAGTCTACAAGTAGCGATGGATTCTTGCGAGTCATGCACTAAGAAAATTAGAAGGAGAATGATGGAAAGAAAAAGAGAAGAAGGGAAATAAAAACTTGAAGAAGAAAATAGAGAAAGGTAAAAAAATGTTTGATTTTTTTTTGCAGAAGTAATTGCGAAAGCGTTTTCCTAATATTGACGAAAAAGCATCCCCGGCAACGGTGCCAAAAACTTGATGGGCTAAAACCCAAACAGGCAAGTGTACCTGTCGAATTGTAGTATTAAGGTCGTATTTAAACACGGGGTTGTCAAATACTGCTACTCACGCTTGAACTATTATCCTACAGAAAGAAAGTGGGTTTTGAGAAATTTTTTTCGGAGAAAAACAAAAGATAATTTTTAGACGAAAAACGTATAATAAAAAGTTAGCATTCGATCGAAGATTCACCATGAAACGAGATGAGGGAGATAAAAAGTATAGTTTTAAGCTTGCAAATCAAACTCGACCGTGATGGATCCGAAAATAAGACAAAATCTCGCTAGAGCATTAAGTCTCCTAACTTATAGATGCTTTGATCGAAATCTCTTTACAAATCAAAGGGGCCTAAAGTCGCATTATCGAGGTGACCCACACTATTGGATTCGACTCCAATCCGGAAGATTTACGTCATCCTATCTCTAGGGTTGCGTTCAACTCTTTCCTTCTTTGAGTGATCTTTCACATTCACGAGCCTCTCGGCTACTCAAATATGAGATCCAAAGCCTACTACCGTATACCAGAAATACGGATTCGACAAAATAAAAATCAAAGAAGGATCGAGTAAAATTAAGAAAAAATAAAACTATGAAATAAAAGAAACTCTCATCTCATTTTATGGATCCTCACGATCGAAGACTAAGAGAAATTAGCTACTCATAATTGAAAGGGAAGACAAAACAAGATAAGAGAGGAACATTTTCATTACTTCCAAAAAAGAAGAGTACACAAAATATTAAAAAGACAAGACTATATTATGAAGAAAACTTGCAATAATGAAAAATCTAATACAATAATGAAACTAACAATAACAACTCGCAAGCACTCTCCACTCTCCAACTCAACACTCAAATTTAACTTAAAACTTCACTTCCCAAAATTCACTTCTTGGCTTGAGGGATGGGGTGGCTTTTATAGGAGATGGAGAAGCTTCTAGATGATAGGAAATGAAGGGGACATGAAGGGTGGCCGGCCATAGGCTTTGGAGAATGTTCATGCATGAATTAAATGAAGGGAGAGAGAGGGTATGATGGATGCATTGTATGATATTTAATGGAATGAAAATATGAGATATTTAATAGAAAGTGGATGATTGTAGAGAAGGGTGGTCGGACATCTATGGTGGGGGAAGTGCATGAATGAAAATAAATTGATGAAAAGGAGGGAGGAGGGGCCGGCCATGCCTTAAATGGGGAAGCCATGCAAAGGTGACAAGGTGCATGGATCGAGAAATTAATAAGAGAGGGGAGGGGAAAGGTGTGGTCAGCCAAGCATGAGAAAGTGGATACATGCATGTAATAAATGAGAGGGAGAGAGAGAGGAGTGGTCGACCAACACATGAATGGAGTGGGCTACATCAATATAGGCTTGGGTAGCTTGAAGAGGGGCTGAATGCATCATGTGGGCTTCAAGGGAAAGGGCCATGCTGCTCCTTAAGGGCTCGAGTTGACTGTAGGGGCTGCACCTTAAGGGCTCAGGTTGACTTCTGGCTGCTCCATGAAGGCATGATTATGAGGGCTGCATGCATGTTGGACTTGAGCTCGGGTAGGGGCTGCACCAACACATCAAGGGCTGCATTTGTCAAGAGGACTTGATCCTACAAATAACAAGACAAAACAAACATTAGACACATAATATTATTCATTAACATTGAACACCATAATTATAACAAATAAAACTAAACATCACATAATATAATATATATATATTAATGAGACTAAACATAACAATAATAAGGCATTAAATAAGACAATTAACAAAACATAAAAATAAACAACAAATATATTAAACATTAAAACTAAACTAAACATAACATAACACAACATAACATAAAATAATAAGAAAAAAACACATAATAAAGTTAGAAATTATAATGTCGTAATATGAAAGACATTAAACGAGAAATAAAACAAAACAGACATAAAATAAACAAAATTATAACTAAACTTAGGAATTTAGGCTTATAAACTATACCAAAAATGATGACTAAAAGTAGTCATCATATGGGATGAAGGGTGATATAGCCTGATTTGTTGCTGAGTGCCACACTTGCAAGCGTGTGAAGGCCGATCATGGAAGGCCTGGTGATAAGTTGACTCCATTGGAGATCCCGAATTGGAAGTGGGAGAGTATTTCTATGGACTTCATTACGGGCTTACCGAGATCTCCAAGGGGATTTGATTCTGTTTGGGTTATAGTGGACAGACTGACGAAGTGTTCTCACTTCGTGTCATACAAGATTGACTATCCGATAAAAATGATAGTAGAACTGTATCTGAATGAAGTCATCTGTTTGCATGGTGTTCCTGTTAGCATCATTTCGGATCAAGACTCCCGTTTTACATCTCGCTTCTGGAGGAGTCTGCAAGAGGGTTTGGGTATAGATTTGAGGAATTCTACAGCTTACCACCCGCAGACCAACGGTCAGACTGAGCGAGTGAACTAGATATTTGAGGATATGATCAGGTGCTACATCTTGGACCATGGTGGAGCGTGGGATGAGCGTTTGTGGCTTATAGAGTTTGCTTACAATAACAGTTACCAAGAGAGCTTGCAAATGGCTCCAGTTGAAGCTTTGTATGGGAGGCACTGCAGAACTCCCTTGTTTTGGACCGAGGTCAGTGAGAGGCCTGTGTTGGGTCCGAATGCGCTCGAGGAAATGGAAGTCGCAGTGAAGCTTATTCGAGAAAAGCTTCGTATAGCTCAGGAGAGATATGATAAGAACGCCAACCGGCATAGGTCTGACTTGGAGTTTTCTGCAGGGGACCTTGTGTTTCTTAAGGTTTCCCCGATGGTTGGTGTTAAGAGGTTCGGTTAGAACCGGAAATTGGACCCGAGGTATGTGGGCCCGTTTAAGATTGTGGAACGGGTTGGCGTGTCAGCATATAGGTTGGATTTGCCACCAAACTTCCTGATGTTCATAATGTATTCCATGTAATCCAACTATAGAAGTCTTTGCAAAGCAGTGGGCAAGCCTTGGATGTTGTGCCCCAGTTGGAGCCGAATCTTTCATATGATGAGGTGTCAGTCCGCATTCTGGATACTCAAGATCGGGTGTTGCATACAAAGTCTATCCCGATCGTGAAAGTCCTGTGGAAGAATCGGGATTTGGAAAGCGCGACTTGGGAGCTAGAGTCGGCTATGAGGGAGGCTAACCCTCACTTATTTCCCTGATTTGATCGGTATGTTTCCTTCCTTGTAACTCATGTTTGTTACTTTCCTTCTATAAGTAGAAGTTGTGTATGTAAAGTTTCGGGACGAAACTTTGTTGTAGTGGGAGTGACTGTAACACTCCCGATTTTTTCTGCGATTATTTAATTCTCGTTTGGTGTTACGTTGATGCATTTCTGACTGAGCCATTTGTTAGAGCGTGGTCTTAGCTCTTTAGGTTCCTTGTGTGGTTGTTGGTAGCCTATTAGGCAAGATTCCCTAGCAAGCCCGGTCTGGTTTTATGACTCGGTGAGGCCTCTCGGGGAATGCTTGCGTTTTGGCTTCGGGTGGTGATAACCCGAGTTTTGTTCGTCAAAAGTTGATTTCGGCTTCGCTGTTGTGTTCGTAGCGTGGGTATTTAGATACGGTCCAGATTTCGTCGAATTCCGAGGATGTTTGGGCTTCGTGTCGTTTTGTATTTTTATTTATAATAATGTGAAATTATATCTTATATATAGATATTTTGTTTTTTAGAAAGTAGCAGTTATGGTGAAAAGGTGGCTGGCAGCTTTTAGGTTGTCTAAGAATAGAAAGTATTTGGGACTTAGCCGCTGACTATAAATAGTCTTAAATCAAAATAAAGACGATTCATTGTCTTTTCGGAATTAGCATAACCGTCATCCCTGTGCAAGAGAGGAAAACCGGCGGGCTGCCCTTGCCTTCCACCGCCGAATTTGGGAGTTCTAGCTGTCAGATTTTCATTCCGAGGGTAGAGATGGACTGCTCTCCCCTAGATCTTCATTTCAACGGTAAGCTTTCTCCATTTTGTGTCTTTCTATGGTGTTGTAGATTTTCGTTTGACCCCTCTCTCTCTCCGAAAATGTCCATTCTTGCTCGGTTAGGTGTTTGCTGTCAGATCCGTGGGGTAGCAGAAATGTCGGTCGAGACCTTCCGGAAATCAAGGCACGTGGTGCTCCTGCCCTTGCCAAGTAACTTGTTTTAGTTCCTTTTATACCTTGCCGCTCATAGATCAACCTATTCCTTGGATATTAATGTTCAATGTCTATTAATCTTAGTCACGTAAATGTTTAAGCCTATTTGATCACTCTCTGTGCAAGTTTACTCAAGAATCGGCCTTGTTGTTAAATGTTTTTTTTCCTTCTTTCTTGGACTTCCTACTGTTAATTTGACTTGCCCTCGGGCTGGGAATAGAGAGATTGTTGGGTACATTGGAAAATGTGTAACAGATTTGAAGAAGCCTCACTTAGCTCAATGATATTCATCAAGGTGTATTTGATGATGTTTTGAGTTTATATGTGCATGTTAAGAATATGCAGGAAAAGTTTCTAACTTCATGAGTCGACACCAGAAGAAGCTGTGTCGACACTTGTGAAGACTTGTGTCGACACTTGAGAAAAGATGTGTCGACACCTGGAGTTAATTGTGTCGACACTTGGAAAAGCTGTGTCGACACCAGAAGAAATTATGTCGACACACAGGACATGTGTCGACACACAGAAAGTTCATTCGACATCAACTGTGTCGACACACAGGACTTGTGTCGACACACAGAAAGTTCAGTCGACATCAACTGTGTCCACACACAGGACTTGTGTTGACACACAGAAAGTTCAGTCGACATCAATTGTGTCGACACATAGGACTTGTGTCGACACACACACCAGAATTTCTTCTAAGTTAATTGTGTCAAGACAAGAAGTGACTATGTCGACACACAGGTCTTGTGTCGACACATTCTTACAGAAGCTATGTCGAGAAGCAGTGTCGACACCATGAGAGCTGTGTCGACAACACCAAGGATTGTGTCGATACTTAGTCTACTTGTGTCGACACATGTGAAGTTCATACTCGATACTTTGCTGACAGAGACAAAGTTTCAAGAAGTGACTGGATACTTGACAGCTGCCATAACCAACAAGTCTACTGCAACTGTCAGATCTGTCAGAAGTTGGTTAGCAACCGGATCAGCCGGTAACCTTGGATGAAGTCTATATAAAGAAAGATTCTATCAATTGAGGACGACGAAGTACACAAAACACAATTACAACAGAAGATCCAACATACACAAGAAAATCCAGTCAGAGATTTCAAGTGGATCTAAGTGAAGAATTTAAAAATATCTTCAGAAGAATTTGTAGAGAGAGAGCTCCAACAATTCAAGTGAAGAAAGAGACTATCATCAACTATTCTCTTAAGAGCAGATCCTGAACTAATCTGCAAAGAAGAATTCAGATTAATTTCTGGATTTTAAGAAGGAAGCTGATTGAAGATCATCTTCAAGAAATTCAACCTTACTGTGTTCAGATTCAAGAAGCTTTGAAGAAAGCCAAAGACAGGTTGATTTTTGTGTAATCAGATTCTTCAAGAACTGATCAAGAAAGCCTTCTACCCATTCTCTCTCAACTTGGGCGAAAGATAAAACTTATTTTATATCATTTTTCCATCAGATCATTATTGATCTGAGTTGTAAGCCTAATTTATAAAGGCTGAGGTAGGGATGAGTGCCTGAGGTAGGATATTTACATCACTGAGTTGTAGGCCTTGGGAAGGCTGAGGTAGGGCTGTGTGCCTGAGGTAGGAAAATCATTCTCTGAGTTGTAGGCCTGGGTGAAGGCTGAGGTAGGGCTTAATTGCCTGAGTTGTAGGAGTGTGGACTCACTCTGAGTTATAGGAACCTTGACTGGGTTCTGAGCTGTAAGATCTGTTGATTTGAGATGGAAGGAAGAAGTTATGCCGAATCTAGCACACTGCTCGATATGCGAAGGGGGAAAGTGGATGTACCCATCATTTGGGGAACCACTAAAAATCTGTGTGCCATCTGTGATTGTTTGTGATATTGTGATTTATGTGAAGTGGTGGCTGTAGAAGTATTTGATTCTATTTGATTAACTGAATTAATATTCTGCCTTAGAGTAAAAAGGAATTGAACCTATTCACCCCCCCCCCCCCTCTAGGTGTTTAGGTTATCTTGAAACCAATTCTTTCAAGTGGTATCAGAGGGAGGTTGCTCAAAGATAGACTTAACTGTCTGAGTAAGATCTGTGAGGCAGAATAAATTAGAAAAGATTAGTTCAGGAGAAAATCATAAGGAACTTGGTTCCATGAAGTTGCCCATATGCAGGAAAGAAATCTTTGGAATATGGAAAGAAAGGGTCAGATTGTTTATGGAAGCATCTGATCCAAGAATATATATAATTGTTAAGGAAGGGACTTATATTCCAATGAAAGTTTCAGTTCTTGATGCTAATCAGAGGGCACCAAAAGACTTTTCAGAAATGACTAAGGATGAGATTATCTTGGCTACTATGGACAAGAGAGCTCAGAATATTATAGTGAGTGTCATAGATGACTCAACATTCCAAAATCTGATTCACTGTAAAACCTCCAAGGAGATGTGGGACACATTGATAGTCTACATGGAGGGATCAGAAGAAGTTAGGCAAGATAGAAAGTCAATGCTTAATCAGGAATATGAGAGCTTCAGACAAAGAAAATCAGACAGCATCACTGAATGTTACAAGAAGTTCTTCAGAATTGTGAATGAACTAATGTCATATGGAAGGGTCTTTAGTACATATGAGTTGAATGATAAATTCCTTAGATCTTTGACTAAGGATTGGGACACCAAAATCTGTGTCATCAGGGAAGTGGCCAGACTAGCAGAAATCACTGCTCCAACACTATTTGGCAAATTGCTTTCTTATGAAATGCAACTCATGGACAGAAAGGAGGAAGAGAAAAGTACTAAAGTTGACCATAGAGAAACATCAGTGGCCTTTAGGGTAGAAGCCACAAGAAAGGACAGGAGGATGTCTCCATCTCCTCCTAAGAAAGCTGCAGAAGTGATCTCTGAAAGTTCTGATAGTCACACCTCAGACAGCAATCATTCTGATGAGAACTTTGTTGTCTTCACAAGGCAGTTTCAGAGATTTTTGAAGAAGAAGCATTGGAGAACTAAGCCATCCTCCTCTCAGTTCAAGGATGAATATTATCAGAAAAGAAAGTCATCTAGAAAGGACGAGAGTAGGTCAACACCTAGCAAATCAAAAACTACAAAGATTGTGTGCTATTGCTGCAACAGAACTGGACATGTAGTACCTGATTGTCCAGACAAAAGAAAGGAATCTACAAATAAGAAGAAGTCTCAGTATAAGAACAGGAAGGAGAAATCCCTTGAAGAAAAGAAAGAGAAAAGCTGGGCAGATCCATCATCTTCAGATTCTGAATCTGATGCTGAAGCTTATATTGTTCTTTTTGTAACAGAAGAAGAGACTGAGTTCTTGCAATTACTGGACTCAATAAATGGAACTGAAGATCATCAGTTCAAAGGGCTGATGGCGCTGACTGATGAATATCACTACCAGGATTAGCCTGGTCCCAGTAAGGTAAAAAGCTTATCTGAAGACTCTGATTATTACACTGGCTCAGAATCAGAAGCATCTGCATCAAGAGATGTGGATGGATCTGAATCTGAAGGAGATATTCATCAACTTATAGATGAATATGGTGATTTGTTGCAGGCATTTAAGAGATGCAAAAACCTGACTAAAATTCAGGCTAAGGAAATTGCAGCTCTTATGTTGGCTGCATTTGATTCAGAAAAGCTGCTGGATCAGAAGATGAATGAGATTGCCAAGCTGAAAAACATAACTGTTATTCAGATGGGAACAATCACATTCAAGAGTGATCAAATCAAAAGTCTGGAAGCCAAACTTCAGAAGGAAAAGGATCTAGTTGTTGATGCACGAAAACACAAGGGAGGTCGAGCAAAACCAGCTAACTGTTCGAACACAGGGGGAATAGGGAGACTGCGAGTAGCGATCTACTAAGCGGATGAGATCTGGAAGAAGAGCAGGGCCGTGAACCACGGCAACAACAGACTTCGCCCGTCGCGGCCTGAATGCCTCTCTTGCGACGGGCTTTCCCTTGATTGAAGAAGGATTCAGTTACAAGTGAAAGGAAAAGACAAAGGGAAGCAGAGCAAGGTGGAGTCCGCAAGGCACAGGATTCGAGTCCGCAGCCTGTAACAAGTAGGCTCCTGGGTCCGAGTCAGCGTGCCTTGAGTGCACCACCTCCCCCTATTTATAGGATAGGGGGCCTGCCCAAACGGGCAGGGCTAAAATAACCGGCTGCCCGGGGTACAGGAGAACCGGGCAGCGGTGATGGGAAGCAAAAAGAAAGAACACGCCAGTCCGCATAGAAGTGGCGGACTGGGCTCGCGAACTGGAGCTTCCACTGCTGCTGGGCGCGCCCACTGGAAAGCGGCGGCCTGGGCGGACGAGATACTGCGTCCGCCGCTGTAGAGAACCTGACCCAAAGCGCCGGCGGACTGAGCGGACAGGTTCTTGCGTCCACTGCTGGAGTACCACCCTTGGCGCCCGACTGGTGATAATGCCGGACTGGGCGGACGGACAACTCCTGTCCGCGCCTGCTGAATGGGGGGCTTTGGAATCTTGCAGTATGTTGCGGACTGAGGGGTTAACATAATCCCCGAACATTTTTAAGTTTCCAGAAAACTTCGAAAATGTTCTCTTAACCGCCGAGTCCGCAAACCTCGAAAACGCCGCCAATGTTATAAATATCGCTGGAGGGTCTGGATCTGCTGAGAATCTCGATCGACACGGGGCGTTATTCACCACTTGCGGTCTCCACCTTCCAGTCCAGCATGGCTAGGCTTGGAGCTTTCTTATCTAGCGTTACTGCAAAAGGCGACCTGGAGCCGACAACGCCTATGAAGACCAAAAAGATTGTAAAGAGGTCGACAAGAAAAGATCCTGTCTGCTCCACAGGAGAGAGTTCCCAGAGCCAGAAGCCTGCGGAGAAAGCAGTCCGCCATGTCGATGTGTCTGCTCGCGGGGATGCCATAGTCGACGCCGAACCATTGATGAGCGAGAAGATGGCAACCTTGTCGGACTCCGCCCCTTCTCAGAAAACCGCAACCTCGGCGGACACTGCTGGCGAACACATGGAGACTGACATATCTTCCCCCAATGCCTCGGTGCAAATAGTTGACTTGGACGAAGAAGACCGGCGGACTGAGGTAGAGGACGACGCGCCCTCAAAGGCATTGTCTGCTGTGAATCCTGAACCTGTCCGCGCTGATCAGCCCAATTTAGGGGGGTCCGCCGCGGATGCTGCTGAGAAGACCGCCAAGAGGAAGAAGAGGAAGAGAGACGGAGCGACCGTCGCCGAGCGGGTTGAGAAGAAGCTCCGCGCAATGAAGGAGAAGAACGTCTCCAAGCGGACTGGGGAAGCGGACTTACAACACAGGCCGCGCGACAAAGAAGTTCCAGACGGCGATCTGGTTACTCCGGAGGCCCAAATTCGGGGAGACAACTCCCTTTCAACGGTCAGTGTTGATGCACGAAAACGGACAGGGAGTCGGGCACCACCAGCTAACGGTTCGAACACCGGGGAATAGGGGAGGAAAGGAGGAGACTGTCGACCAATCGGTTACTAGCGGTCGCGGATAAAGGACCGGAAAAGGGGGCCGCTGGCAGCAGCAACAGCAGAGTTCGCCCGCCGCGGCTTAAATGCCACTCTTGCGGCGGGCTTTCCTTTACTTCAAATAAGAAACAGTTACAACGAGTAAAATTAGAAGTCGGCCGGGCTACAAGCCGCAATACACTAGACTTGAGACCGCAGCTCTTAACAGGCGAGCTACTGGATCCCAGTCAGCGTGTCTTGGGGAGTGCACCCTCCCCCTATTTATAGGCTCGGGGGCCTGCCCAAACGGGCAGGGCTAAAATTACCGGCTGCCCGGGGTACAGGAGAACCGGGCAGAGGTGAGGGGAAGCAAAAGAGAAAGAAACAAGAAAGGAGGGAAGCCGCGCGGCCTGGCGGATTCCTCCTGGCGAGCTGACGGCTGAGTCCTTGGGCCTTGTCGATGAGCAGGGTCGGCGTTGGCAGCGGCCTGACATAGAGACCGCCCGGCTTGGGAGGCTTGGCGGCTTGAATAGGCAGGCCGCCCGGTCTGGAAAGCTGCGCGGGCAGGTCGCGGATTCCGGGCTTATCATAATCCCCGCACATTTTTAAGTTTTCAAAAAACTTCGAAAATGTAGAACTAAGCCGGAGACCGCGACTGCTTCATCGTCGTCTATAAAATCCCCTGACCCTTGACATTCTTCAGGATTCCTGCCAAACCACGGGTCGCTACTCCCACTTGCGGTCAGAATTTTGCAAGCCGACGCGATTTCTCTAGCGATGGATGTGATATCATCAATGCTAGCCCGCAACAAGAAACTGCCAGAAACGAAGCAGAGCCGGAGCGAGAACTCGAATGATTCTGCCCGTCAGACTGCCAAGAGGACTGGGAAGCCGGAGACATCAGTGGCTTCTGGAGCTGAAAAGAGGCCGACAGAGATCGTCGGCGGACCATCGCAGGCCACAGTAGATCCCAAAGCGGTTTCGAAGGCTGCTCCACTGCAAACCAGAATTGCCAAATCCTTCGACCTGACTTTCTCTCCATCAGGAGAACCGCTTCTAAAAATCGGTGGGATGGAGGAGAAGAGTGTTGAATCTGGGAAACCGTCCGAATTGCCGGGCAAGGTCGACTTAATCGTTGTGGACGACAACGAGTCGGAGAAGGCGCAAGAACCCGAGCGGACTTTGGTTGAGAAGCACAAGCGGACTGAAACAGTGTTCGGCTCCCTGAAACGGCGAAAAGAAAGGAGCGAAACCCTTGAAGAAAGGATGAAGAGGAAAATGAGGAAGCTGCACGCCAGAAACCGGAATATTTCCGAAAAGACCGGCGCGGACAGTCTTCAACACAGGCCGCACGAGAAGGAGGTACCCGAGAACCCGGCTACACCGGATCACAAGCCGAGCGAACTGGAGAATACGCCCGCGGTTAGCGACTCGCTCAGCGAGCTCCTGAAGGGCATGGAGACCCTCCAGCGGCAAGACGCGCTGTTGTCGACACCAGCGGCCTCTGAGGAGGTTGACCGCCCGGACATCCAGGTTATTGGGGAGAAGCCTGGCGAACCGGCTTCCGCGGCTTCTGAAGGAGCCGAGAAACTGAAGCTCCGCGAGAAGATGGAGGAGATGAAGAAACTGATCGCCGAGAAGCCGGTGGCGACCCCACATCCATTGCTGCAAGGTAAACACCGGGACGTTAGGCGAATTATTAAATTCTATAAGTCGCAGTCAAGGAAGAAGGGGGCGAATATAATATTAAATCCGCCGGCCAGCTTTTTCCTGACCACGGCTCAACTGAAAAGCCGAGCTAAGGAAACCGAGCGGCTATGGAAAGAAAAGCTGAAGAGGATAGATCCTGAGCGGCTCAGGCGGCCAGTGAGTAAAATCCATACCGCGGCCTCTGAAGGAGATAACATCAAACCGGCGGTCTCATCCTACCGATTTCCTTACTAGAAGGTCGCAACAATCCGGCTGAACCTGACTGCGGTTTCTCTTCTGCAGGTGTACCGGAGACCGCGATGAAACCGGGCGACTTGACGTCGTATTTGTCTATGCTGCCACCGCCTCCGCCTCCAAGTGTTCGCGAGAAGGAGATGGCCGACTTCCAGAAGGACGTCGGCATGTTGCAGGCGGCTTTGGACGCGGCCACCGAAACCCTGCGGATTAAAGACGAACAACAGCGGGTTGCTCAGGAGGCCGCGGAAAAAAGGATCCAAGAGCTGCAAACCACCCTGGAGCGAGAGACCGCAAGGTTGCAAACTGCGCTTGAGCAGGAGACCGCGAGGATGAAGACTGCGATGGAACAAGAGACTGCCAGGCTCCAGACCGCGATGAAGGAAGAGACTGCCAGGCTCCAGACCACGAGGAAGGAAGAGACCGCCAGGCTCCAGACCGCGATGGAAACCGCTGAGGCGAAGATTGCTGAGATGCAGGTCGCCTTGGAGCAGGAAAGGGCGGAGAAGTACTTGCTGATGGCCGCGCGGCTGGAAGGTGACAGAGAAGAGATCGCACATGCTGAAGGCGGTGAGAACCAAGACCTGCCGGCGGAGACCGGCGAAGAACAGCGGCCTGCACTACCAACTCCTGCAGAGTTGCCAGGTACTAGCCGCCCGGCCTCTGGCGAGACTTCGCATCCGTCGGTGGCCGCGGCGCCTAACCAGGTCGCAGTTCCAAGCGGTCTGGGGGTCCAGGCGATCCCCATGATACCGTTTGCGAGAGTAGAGTGCGACGCTGCGCGAGTTCATCGGTCTCTGCACGCGCTTCACAATCTTGTTAGCCAGGTGTACGTTGCAATTGTGCAGACCGGTGAACAGGTCGCGCACATAGGACGAGATAGGCCGGAAGACGACAAACGATCCTGAGCGACTTGAGAGATTTAAGCCGCGCGGACATTCGTACATTATGTTGTAATATATATTTTTTCTCTGGATGTTGGACAATTTGATTGCTGTAAACTGTTGTATTTTATTATGCTGCGAACTGAATGCGGCTTATGCGGTTTGAATTTATAATCCACATGTCTGCTGCTTTGTTCTGAGAAATTTAAAGTTTTGGAAAGTAGCCGCGCGGTCTGGCGAACAGAACGCCGGCTTGAATACTTGATATCCACATGATTCGCCATAGAATTTTTCTAAGTGCAGGGAAATAGCCGTGCGGACTGATGGGCTAAACGGCGGCTTGGTCACTAAACTGATCTGCACTTCCAGCGGACTTAGGCCGCGCGGCGTGACGACTAGCCGCGATTTGATGTTGGGCAATGTAGCTTCACGGATTTTCTATAAATAGAGCAGATCCCGTAGATTTCATCACAAATCAAAAAGGATGCGGGCTAAGACCAAGTCGTTGCGGTCTGACAAGGCCACTGCGGTTAGGACAGACGCGGCCTCCGCTTTCCACTCAGCTGACCACAAAGAATGCCGGCTTACAAAAGCCGAGCTGGATGACTTTGTCGAGAAACACATGTAAGGAAGTCCGCTGATCGCGCGGCTTCCCCGACAGGATGAGCGGATCAACTCCTCCAATGCAAATCAGATCACGGTCCCCATCGACCACTTCGACTGCGGCTTCAGCTTCCCGGTCTTGCTAGAGGCCGTAGCGGTCTTCGACCACTACGGGGTTGTGCCCGGACAACTTCCCCCAAACTCGATAGCCGCCATCTACAGCTTCATCTCCTACCTCAGGTCGGAAAGAGTCCGCTTCACTATGAGGCTCTTCCGAGAGTGCTTCTCGGTGCGATCTATCCCGGACTCCGGGACAAAGATCTTCCGGGGGCACCTCTACTTCGGCTGCAGAGGGCTGAAGATAGTGAACCTGGCGAACAAGATCGCGAACTGGCCGGAGCGGTTTCTCATCTTTGAGGGAAACCTGGGGTTGCTGCCAGTCGACCCCCAACTCCGCGAAGAAGCCGCCTTCGGCAGCAGCGGCTTGGACGGCATGGAGAAGGAGATCTACGACTTCTTCAAGGGCGAGCGGCTTGATGTAAACCACTACATCCCGCTGTTGCCGTCGCTAGTAGGAGTCGAAGCGGAAGACAGTAAGTGCTAAGCCGGCCGACCTGAATTCTTAGCCGTGCGGCCTGAAAACTAACTTTGCCTTTATCTTTACAGCTGCTGTGGCGGTCCCGCTGAACAAGCCGCAAACTCCTGGCGGCTTGACTCTCACTCAACGAGAGAAGAGAGCGAGGCGTGCCAAGCCGGCGCGGGTTGCGGAGGAGGAGGAGTCGGAATCCTCTGGAGAGTTCATTCTGCAAGGAACCGACAGCAGCTTGAAGGATGTCCACGGCGATCCGGCCTTGCGGTGGAGTCCGGACGGCAAGTCGGTGACGATCTCCACCGCCCTCCCCTACTGGGGGCAAGAAGAAGTAAGCCGCCACGCGAGCGCGGTTGGCGGTGCGCTGTACGGTAAGCGCAACTTGAAGGCGATGCGGCGAGTTCCTCCAGACGACCTGTCGCGGCTAGCCGCGCAAGTCGGCGCGAGGAGCTTCATAGCAAGTCACTTCATGGGGCTTGCCTACAAGCAACTGATGAAGGAGAACAGCGGCCTGAAGACACAGTTAGGCGAACAACAAGAAGAGAACAAGCGACTTAAGGAAAAGGAAGCGGTAAGTCATTACCAATACTCGTGCGGTTAGCGTTATGTAACTGCGTGACCTTACCTTTACTTTTGCTTTGCAGGAAATGTACAACCCCGCCAACCCCATCTTCCAAGACCAAGTCTTCCCCCAACTCGTCCAAGGGATCGATGGAGCGCTTAACCGCCTCCGGGACCTTGGCGGCTTGGCCAGCGGCTTCACCGACTTTACATGCGCCGACATCTACCCCTCCCTGAAGGAGCAGGTGGCCGACGTCTATAGGTCGATCAAGGGCAAGGCCAAGGTCGGGGAAGAAGTCGGCGAGGTGGTCGGAGACGCCGTGGAAGAGGTCGGCCAGGGAAGCCGGAGTCCACGCACATCGCCTGAGTCCGGCGGCCAAGAATCGGAGACCGCGCGGCCAGACTCGACAACTTCTGGCGGTTCAGCGAGCTTCGAAACTAGCAGCGGATACTCTCTATCATCCGTCGACATTGGCGATGACAGTGATTTGGATTATCCTGCGACTAAGAAGCTCAAACCGGACGATTAGAAAATCTATAACTTGTTTTTGTATTTTGAACTTTTTGAAATCGGCGGTATTGTTTTTGTAACCGCGCGATTAAGACTCTGTAATACTTAATGAAATGGAAATGAAGGCATTTTACCTTTCTCTTTTTTATATTTCACTTTTCTTACTTGACTAAGTCCGTGCGGCCTCAGTTTAGCTTCCGATTTAGAATATAAGTATGTAAACCGGCTGAGTTTGCGCTGCGACTTCAACAAAGCTATCCGCAAGAGAGAGATATTTCCCTGCGGTTTATACCAGAGTGCACGTCAACAATAAGCCGAGCGGCTAACAATTTAAACCGCAATTTTCCTTGAAGAATTATTCAACGTTATCTGCTAGAAGAGCTAAATTGCCGCGGCTTGCTCATACATAAACCGTGACCGCTAAGCCGTGCGGTCACCTGTCGTAGTCGGCAAACATCCATAACATTAAAGTATTAGATTGCGGCTAGGGCGAACTTTGAAACGAATTGCCCACTTGATTAAAGTAACAGGAAAAGAGAAACAAGCTTCGGCTTCCGATAATACAGACCGATATAGCCATATGGAAGCCGGGAATCTTTGTGACGACAGTTCGCTGATTAGCTATTATAATTAATACCATAAGCCGGCAGATCAAAGCCAGGAATTAAGTGCCAGACGCATGTCGGGCGACTTCCTTTCCATATGAATAACAAACCGGCAACTGATATATTTGAGCCAAGTAAGATACTGAATAGCGGATAGGCGGACGTAAGTCGGCCGAGTTCCCAAATATATTAATGATAATCCGGCAGGTAGGAACAGGAAAGTTAAAAAACTTAAGCCGGAATATGAAACCGGGCGGCTTGTGTAATTACTTATACAACCTGCACAGGCCGCTTAGTAAAACCGCGAGATAGCGGATAGGCGCGTGTTGTCCTGCAAAAATAGGTGAAGACATGCACTTATGTGTCAATGTGGGCAGGTGCGTGTGGCATTGCTTTCCACACAAAGAACACATAAGCGAGATCAAACTTCTTAAATTCCATGACTAATGTCAAGCGGGACAAGTACGCAACGTCTGCGACTGAAGTCAAGCAGGACAAGTACGCAATGTCTGCGACGAATGTCAAGCGGGACAAGTACGTAATGCCTATCTGTGACTGAAGTCATGCGTGACGGGTACGCAATGTCTGCGACTGAAGGCCAAGCGGAAAACCCACTACACATCTGCGACTGAAGTCAAGCAGGACAAGTACGCAATGTCTGCGACGAAGGTCAAGCGGGACAAGTACGTAATGCCTGTCTGTGATTGAAGTCAAGCGGGATGTGAAGGGCTTAAGAATTGAAAGGGGCTCTTGCCCCTACATGCATGCATATTAGCATAAAGAGTAAAGCTAAAAATAAGCTTCAAATGAAAAAGTAACATTTGCATGATGTTAAGGAAGTGACAAAGGATATATATCTGTAGTTTTATCATGCCTCATTAATACCGATTGTGAAAGAGATGTTATGTACTATTCTGAACATAGGCACTTTTCTTTATAGAAAGAAAGAGGAATCACTGCTTGAATTATTGAGCGAGAAATGAAAGACTGCCTTAGAGAGTTACTAAATAACATATTCTTGCAACTTTCCAGCTCTTACAAGTTGATTAGCCAATTCCCTGAGAGCTATGCAATCTTCTGCTAGATGACCAATATCTTTATGATACTTGCAAAAAAGTTGCTCGTGCCGATACTTGATTTTGGATTTCATACGCCGAGGCTTCTTGAACTCAGGCATTCCCTGAATGATTATCAAAAGATCTTCCATAGGAATTTTAAACTTAACATATTTACCTGAACCTTTTTCATACTTTGGAGTTTTATCCTGGAGAATATAAGGAGACTTGCAATATTCAACTTGCAAAACATCTTGTGAGGAAATAGATTGTTGTTGACCAGAAGTCCCTTGAGATTGTTTAGCCATTTGATCCAGAAATGAAACATAACCTTTATTTGCCTCTTCGCCCATTATGAATGTAATAACTATATCAATAAGATCTCCGTAGCTTTTGGGATATTTTGTGGTGAGCTTGAATTTCAATGGGCCTTCTTGAAGTGCATTTATGAAAGCATACAAGTAATAGTCTTGATGGACGCTACAAATATCTAAAACCTCCTTTTGAAACCGATCAACAAAATCTGGATTAGACTCGTCAATTCCTTGCTTGATTCGGAAGAGAGCTCCAACGTCTCTTTTCCGCTTCCTGTAAATAGCGAATCTAGAAATAAATTGACTTCGAAGATCCTTAAAGCTGGTTACTGATCGAGGTGGGAGGCTATAAAACCATTCTCTTGCAACATTGCCAAAAGACATATTGAAGAGTTTGCATTTTACTCCATTTGACACTTTTCTTAGTGAAATAGCTGATCAAAAGCTTGCAAATGAGAAAACGGATCATCACATCCAGAATACTCCGGGAGACGTGGTACTCTGAAGTTATCGGAGACAGTATCCCACTGAATTCGATTAATGAATGGAGAAGGGGCCTCTTCTTCGTCCTCACAAAGATGTTCATTTGCAACAGATTCTAGTCCACGCTCAACACTGTTTGCAAAAATTTCTTTATGAGGGTCCACAACCTCACTATTAAAATACGAGCAATCCTGCACTTCTGAGAGATCTGTAGTCACTGAGATGCGGCTTGATTTATCATGACCCTTTGCAGGATTCATCCTGAAAAGAAAGAATAGCCGAACTTTTTCAAGAGACCGCAGAACAGCGGCGGCTTAATGTGGCGGCTAGACGATACTGCAAACCGATAAGAAGACCGGCTGAAAAGAGAGCGGATAGAAAGCCAGGTTCTACAGCACTGGAGGCGGGCTGAAAACCTTAGCCGGCGAAGTCGCGGCTTGCTCGACAGGCCGCCGAACTCTAGAGGATAGATCGGTCTAATTAGCTAGACCGCTGATTTCATCGATTAGTCGAGATCTGAAGGTCGCGTGTTAACTGTTGATGCACGAAAACGGACAGGGAGTCGGGAACCACCAGCTAACGGTTCGAACACCAGGGAATAGGGGAGGAAAGGAGGAGACTGTCGACCAATCGGTTACTAGCGGTCGCGGCTAAAGGACCGGAAAAGGGGGCCGCTGGCAGCGGCAACAGCAGAGTTCGCCCGCCGCGGCTTAAATGCCACTCTTGCGGCGGGCTTTCCTTTACTTCAAATAAGAAACAGTTACAATGAGTAAAAGGAGAAGCCGGCCGGGCTACAAGCCGCAATACACTAGACTTGAGACCGCAGCTCTTAATAGGCGAGCTACTGGATCCCAGTCAGCGTGTCTTGGGGAGTGCACCCTCCCCCTATTTATAGGCTCGGGGGCCTGCCCAAACGGGCAGGGCTAAAATTACCGGCTGCCCGGGGTACAGGAGAACCGGGCAGAGGTGAGGGGAAGCAAAAGAGAAAGAAACAAGAAAGGAGGGAAGCCGCGCGGCCTGGCGGATTCCTCCTGGCGAGCTGACGGCTGAGTCCTTGGGCCTTGTCGCTGAGCAGGGTCGGCGTTGGCAGCGGCCTGACATAGAGACCGCCCGGCTTGGGAGGCTTGGCGGCTTGAATAGGCAGGCCGCCCGGTCTGGAAAGCTGCGCGGGCAGGTCGCGGATTCCGGGCTTATCAGTCAGTCTTTCCACGGATGAGATATTTGATTCCATAGACGTCGATCAACTTGACTTAATCTAGGACTCCTTACTGGTTGTACTGCAGCAGAATGAGGCGGAGACTACTGGAGATAAGGGTGACGAACTCCCTTCCTTATCCGCTGCGGAGGAAGAGGAGAGAGAGAGGCTGAAGGAGAAGATAGAGGAGCAAAAGAAACAAATTGTTGCTCATGTTGCTGCGGTCGGGGCAGCCTCGCAGCAGGCCGCGGCGGACAAAGCCGCTGAGGATCTGCGGATTGCTGCGGAGCTGATGCGGTCAGGTAAACTTCAGCCGGCGCCCAAATACTTTCAGCGCAAGTGGCTTTACAGGTCGCCGCCGCGGACGTCAAGACCGATCAAAATTATCACCAAGACGGACGATATCGTGGTCTCAATAAGTGCGGCCGCCGAGAGAAGAGCAAGGGTTCACCGCGAATGGAAAAAGCGGTTAAACGCCTTTGACCCGGAGCGGGCAAGGCGGCCAATCATCTTCGATAGTCGGAAACTTGCTGCCGCTATATCTAAAAGTGACTTTTTTATCCTTTCTTTGAGTCCGCCGCGAACTGCCTTTGAATGCGAAGTTGACTTTATTTGTTGTTGGTAGAAAGTCGCTGCCGGGCTCCGTCGAGAGTGGCGAGATCGTGGTCACACCCAACACTGGTGCCGACGCGGTCTCACACGTGGAGTCCGCAGAAGATGAGCCACCCAGCCTGAGTACAATAAAAGAGTTAGAGAAGAAATTTGAAGCTGAAATGCAATGTGTCAAAGCAGAGTTAGAGAAAGCGGAGGAGCGTGAGAGGGCGTCCGCGGCGCGTGAGAAAGCGTCCGCGGAACGCGAGAAGGCCCTCAAAGACCAGGTCGCCAGCATCTCGCGGGCGCTGGAGAGGTCTGAAATGGAAAAGAAAAGGTTCGCGGATGACGTCCGATACTACAGAGGCAAGCACTTGGCGTTGGCTCGTGAAGGAAAGGAGAAGCGGACTGCTGAGGTCACTGAGCAGAGGCCGCGGGCGTCAGATCGCGTTCCTCCTGAGATCGCGGCACCGGCAGGTGGTGTCCCACATGCTGCGGATGAGGAGCCGAGGCCGGCAGCAGAGCCAATGGTGCCTCTCAGCCGGGTAGACCGGGAAGCCGCCCACATGCACCGGACCATCAATGTCATCCACCACCACCTCTGCCGTGTATATAGTGAAATTCTTCAGATAAGCGATCAGGCGGCTCATCTATGCCGGGATAGGACGGAGAAGCCTATGCGAACGGAAAATAGGGACCGCTGAGTCCGCGGTGCTTCTGATTCTTGTTTAATTTGTATAATCGTCTGTATAATTGCGCTTCAAACAATACTGTGTGATGTGTTTGATTGAACTTTTATTGCGATCTATGCGGACTCAGATTATAAATCCGCAATTTTATGTTGCTTAATCCTTGGCTTGATCTGTGGCGGACTGTGCGGACTAGCGCTGTGTCCGCTTCTTGTTAACCTGGTTGGAAAATATGCGACCTGGGCGGACAGGGAACTGCGCCGGCCACAACTTGGTTCTGAATTTCCCTTGGAATGTTAAATTGTCTTTGTATCCGTGTTATTTGTTTGGCTGCTTTTTAATTCTTCGCGGGCTGTGCGGATTGAATATGCGACCTGCGCGGACTGGTCAAAAGCTGTCAGAATCTTTATCTATAAATACTGCCTTCTGCTTTTTCTATGTAGGAAATTACAAGTAAACGGAATCATGCGGCCTGCAACATGGTGTCCGCGCGCACTGATGCTGCAGTCGCCTTCCATTCTGCCGACCACCGAAAATGTACTTTGACAGAGGCTGATCTGGCTGCCTTCGTCGAAAAGAAGATGGCGGACTCGAACATACTTGTCCGCCTACCCGCCCATCAGGAAAGGTTGAACTTTTCGACGGCGACCCAGATCGTCATTCCCGTTGATCATTTCGATAGCGGATTCAGGTTCCTGCTCCTATGGGAGATTGCTGCAATCTTTGAGCACTATGGGATGGTCCCTGGCCAGCTCGCGCCGAATACCCTTGCCGCGATCTGCAGCTACATCTCTTATCTGCGATCTGAAAATATTGCTTTCTCAATGAACATCTTCCGCAAAATATTCTCCGTCCGCTCCATAACTGCCTCCGGAGGTCGCCCCTACAAGGGAGTAATCTACTTCTACTGCAGGGGGATGAAGGTAGTGGATCTTCCAAACAAGATCCACAACTGGACCTCAAGGTTCCTAATTTTTGAGGGTGACCTTGGGTTCGCTCACACGTATCCGCAGGTGCGCGCGGACTCTGTCTTTAAAAATGTGCAGCTGGACGACCTGGAGTCTGCAATCGTCGAGTTCTTAGCGAACGCCAGGCTTGATATCGAATACTACCTTCCACTGCTGGCAAACTTGGCGGATGTTATGCCTGAGGACAGTAAGTAATTTAGCGGACTCAGCTTTTGTATCCGCCGCGATCATGCTGTTAACTCTGGTTCTCTTTTTGCAGCGACCTTGGCGGTGCCCGCCAACCTGCCGCAGACACCCAGCGGCTTCACTCCTACTCAAAGGGAGAAGAAGGAAGCAGTTGCAAAAAAGAGGAAGGAGGAAGGGGATCCCGCAGCGGACTACTCTTCCTCCGAAAGTTTCTCCATGACTGGCTTCGGTATCAGCCAGAGGGACCTTAGGGGGAACCCTATGGTCCACTGGCACAGCAAGAAAAAGCATGTCCGCCTATCCACCGCGCTTCCTTCGTGGAGGAGTCCGCGGATAACACGCCACGCCCATATTGCGCTATCCACTCTTTATGGAAAGCGCAACTTGAGTGACCTCAAGAAGGTGTCCGCCGCCGACCTCCCTCTGCTGGCCTCCCAGGCTTCTGCGAACAGCGCGGTAACAAACCACTATGTCGCTACTTTGGCCAGGGACCTGCTGAGGCAGAATGAACAACTTCAGAAGGATAACAAAGTGCTAAAGGAAAGGAACGCGCGGCTGGGAGAGAGGAATGCTCGGCAAAGAGGGGAGCTGGGGGTGAGTTGAATTTGCCGTGGTCTTAATTTTCTATCCGTCGCGAGCTGTCTGATGTTTGTAATCTTGCTTTTCGCAGGTCGCCTACGACTTGGAGAATAATAAATTCCAGGCCGCCACGCTCCCTTTTGTGATGGAGACTATCGAGGTCGCTGTTGAGCGACTTGCCCGCGATGGCCTCATGAAGGAGGGAGTGGTCGACATCCCTTTTCTGGAGATCTTCCCTGAGCTGGCCCCTCAGGTCGCAGCGATGGAGAGAGCTAGAAAAGGAAAGGATGTCATTGAGGAAGGTGAAGATGAGGAAGAAGAAGACGACGAAGAAAAAGAAGAAGAAAAAGAAGGAGGCTCGCAGGGCGAAGAGCAAGGCGCCAGGGAAAATGCGGACGATGTTGCATCGAGCCGACGAGGAGAGGAGCTGTCTGCCGAGTCCGACACCTCTGCATCTTCCTCTGCTACTGGGAGCTCGCATATCGGGTCTGCCACTAGTACAGGATCAGGTAGCAGCGGGAGCGACTCGGGGAGCTATTCTCCAGAAGTCGACATCATCGGTGACAGCCCTGCACCTCCCGAGAAGAAACAGAGGACTGATTGATCAATGTATATATATATATTTTGTTTTTTTGTAAAAGTGGCGGACGCAAGATTGCAGTCCGCCGAACATATAGAACGATGTAAACAATTTTTTGATGAAATAGAAAGGATATTTTTGTATGTGTCTTCCTGCAATGCTCTTTTTTCCACTCTCGCCGCACCGATACTTAGCAGCCCGCACGATGCGTTGATTAATCACAGCATAAAGAAGAATTTTGTCAGGCGGACCCTGTTGAGTTTCAGTTATGGTCCGCTCATCACATCATTTAACGAATCTTGCTGATTTAAGAATTAGACAGGTACTCATTCAGTATCCGCCTCAGAGACCAGCCAGTTGATAATAATGCCAGGGGTACTTGAGTTATAGTTGTAGTCCGCAAGCCAGACCGCACATAATATAAAAGCACATTGATTATTAACTTAACAAATAATACGAAAGCCATTCCGCGAACTGAGCAGATACAGAAAACCAATCCGCTCATAATAGAAATGATCAAACATGAAAATCATTCTGCGGACTGAGCGGATACAGAAAACCAATCCGCTCATAAATGATCTATAAACTTGAATATGTACCCTGCGGACTGAGCGGATATAGAAGACCAAATCCGCCCATAAAAGAAATGATCTATAGCTTACGACCAGGTGGGCAGGTGAGCCTGAGCGGCATACTTTCCTCACCGGGCTACAAGCTATAAGATCAACCCAAGTCGGCGGACTGACCGGATAGAGAAAATCAGTCTGCTAAAGATAACCAGCTTGCAATCCCAAGGAAACTACCAAACTGTGCGGATAACGAATCCAGTCCGCCAAAGATAGAAATGATATATAGCTTGCGACCAGGTGGGTAGGTGAGCCGGAGCGGCATACTTTCCTCACCGGGCTACAAGCTATAAGATCAACCCAAATAGGAGGACTCTGCGGACAGAAAAAACCAGTCCGCTAAAAAATAGAAATGACCTATAACTCGCGACCAGGTGGGCAGGTGAGCCTGAGCGGCATACTTTCCTCACCGGGCTACAAGCTATAGAATTAACCCATACCGGCGGACTGAGCGGACGCAGAAGACCAGTCCGCAGATAATTCCCTGCGAAGAGCAAGATGCTCACTTGGCAGAACGGTTCCCTGCACTCTTGCCTGGAGTACAGTCTAAGCTGTGGGTCTCCTACTGGCACTGCTTGAGGGTACCATGGAGTGTTCGAGAGTTACAAGCTAAGATGACCCGCGGGCAGGTGAGCCGGAACGGCATACTTTCCTCATGTGATCATCGAAGTTGTAACAATATCCCTAAAGCGGCGTGGTAGAGCTTTACACCCACCTTGCCCTCCATAATGCAAAGGTGGGGTCAGGTACCTGCCGGGATCCGTAGTCCAGAATCCAACCGCGCTAGAGCCTGCAAGCTCCCACTACACGGTGCGAAATCTCCTCGCAACACGTGGTCTTCGTGGTGTTACGTAATGACAACGGCTCTAGGGGAGGTCTAGCTGAACTCGGCGATGTCTCCTGGTATCAGGGAACCGTTATAGGTCTTTGGGAGAGAGAGAAAACACTAGAAAAAGGTGTTAGTATGGATCATAAAACATATTTGCAAAGCAAACATAAGAAAGAAGAAAGAGAGTTTAGGTGCAGAACCGTTTTTTGAATCTTTCTTAGCGCTTCATCTGTTATGATTACAACAAAACACTCGAAGAAGTGTTAGCAAGCAGTTTCTATTCATAATAGTTCTTGAAGAGGATACACAAAGTAGAAAAAGGAAGTTTAAGAATAGAACCGCTTGAGATCATCCCCACTCCACGTGTGTGGTATATCCTCTCCTTCGTGAGTCTGCAAGCGGTAAGCGCCGCTTTTTAACGCTTCTTTGACGACAAACGGGCCGGCCCAATTTGGATTAAGCTTTCCAACTGAACCAGCTCGTGCAGCAGCATCAACCTTCTTTAGAACTAGATCTCCCACTTGGAAGTGTTTGATCCTTACATTCTGATCGAAGTAACGAGCCATCCTCCTTTTGACCTCTTCCTGCCTTATGGCTGCTTGATCTCTGACCTCCTCGATGTGTTCCAAGCTGAACCTCATCTCCTCATTATTCAACTCAGCCCAATCATCAACACCTTCTCTTGCAAGCAGCACTCTGGGTGACGGGACTTCAAACTCAATCGGGATGAGTGCCTCTGAGCCATGAGAGAGTTTGAATGGAGTCTCCTCGGTTGCGGATGATGGCGTTGTCCTAAGGGACCAGAGGACTGATGGAAGCTGATCAGCCCAACTGCCCTTAAGATTCTGCACTTTCTTTTTGAGCAAGTTGAGGATCTGCTTGTTGGCAGCTTCCACCTGACCATTGCTTCTGGGATGATGAACTGATGCAAAACGCATCTCTGTTCCGATCTGCCTGCAAAAATTTATCATCTCTGAGTTGTTGAACTGTGGCCCATTGTCGGTGATTATTGCCATTGGTATCCCGTGCCGGCAGACAATTTCTCCCCAAATGAAGTTCTTGACGATCTGAGTAGTTGTCTTAGCCAATGCCTTGGCTTCGATCCACTTGCTGAAGTAGTCGATCATTACGATGATAAAACGCCGTTGCCCGCTTGCCAAGGGAAAAGGACCAATGAGATCCATTCCCCAAACCGCAAAGGGCCAAGGAGTTGCAATTGACCTGAGGGACTGAGCTGCTTGGTGCTGAAGTGGAGCAAACTTCTAGCATTGAACACACCTTCTGGCGTAGATCTCTGAGTCTTTCTTCATTGTGGGCCAGAAATACCCTTGTCGCAGGACTCGTTTTTCAAGAGTTCTTGCTCCAGAGTGGCTTCCACACTCTCCTGAGTGAACCTCTTGCAAAACAGTGTGAGCTTCTTCTTCTGAAACACATCGAGCCATGGTTGAGAGGAAGGTCTTTCTATAAAGGATTCCCGCCACTAGAAAGTAGTGAGCTGCTTTTATTCTGAACCTTTTCTTGTCTCTAACTGTATGATGATAATTTCCTGTTGACAGATATAGGATGAATGGGTCCATCCAAGAGGCACGCTGGTCTACTTGCATCAGATCTCCTTCCACCACTGCCGGGCGGAAGAGTTCGGAAGTCGTGCCTCCTGAAGGCATCCCATGCTTAGAGAGAAAATCGGCCTCCTCATTCTCTGTTCTGGGGATATGTTCGATAGTGAAGCTTTTAAACCTGCCGACCTCTATTTTCACAAGAGCTAGGTATTTTTTCAAGACTGGCTCCCTTGCTTCGAAGTTGCTGAGGACTTGCGACGCCATTACCAGAGAATCGGTTTTGATGTGGACATGATCGATTCCTAATTCCCTTGCGAGCCTCAAACCTGCTAGCAGAGATTCATATTCGGCCTGGTTGTTGGTTACTGGAAAGTAAAACTTGATGGCCTGCTCCAACTTGACTCTGTTTGGATTGATGAGAACCACTCCTGCTCCAGAAGAACTTCTGCCTGAGGCACCATCAACATAGATGGTCCAAGCCAAAGGTGACCTTTCTGTCTGATCAGAACTGGACTCTGGCATGTCAATCAGAAAATCTGCTAGGACTTGAGCTTTGATGGCTGTCTTGGGCACATAAGGAATTTCAAATTCACTTAGCTCTATTGCCCACTTAGCTAGTCTGCCGGAATGCTCGGGCTTTTCCAACACACCCTTCAAAGGTTGATCGGTGATGACTTGAATTGAATGTGCTTGGAAGTACGGGCGAAGCATGCGAGCTGACATGACCAGTGCCAAGGCTAACTTCTCCAGGATTGGATACCGCGTCTCTGCACTCTTCAGAATATGGCTGACATAGTAGATTGGGAATTGCTTTCTGCCTTCTTCCCGAAGAAGAACGGAGCTGACGGCCTCAGGGCCAACCCCTAGGTACAAGAAAAGAACCTCTCCTGGCCGGGGGCTCTGAAGCAGAGGCGATGAGGTAAGCTGCATATTTAACTGTTCAAAAGCCTGGGAGCACTCTTCTGTCCACTCAAACTTGGAAGCATGCCGGAGGGTCTTAAAGAAGGGGGCACTCCTATCTCCAACCCGAGAAAGAAATCTTGCAAGACCTGCTAGCCTTCCCCCTAACTGCTGAACATCCTTCGGTGAACGAGGGGTAGGCATTTCAAGAATAGCTTTTACCTTGTCAGGATTGGGGGCAAGTCCCTCCGGAGTAAGGAGATGACCAAGAAACTTCCCCTTACTCGCTCCAAAAGTACACTTCAAAGGATTGAGCTTCATCTTGTATCTACGCAGAGTAGCGAACGTCTCTGCTAGATCTAGCAAGTGCAGCGAAAACGATTTACTCTTAATCAAGAGATCGTCTACATACACTTCTAGGTTTCTCCCTTTTTGATGGTTAAACACACGGTCCATCATCCGTTGGTAAGTTGCGCCAGCATTCTTAAGCCCAAAGGGCATGACAAGATAGCAATAACATCCATCGTTAGTAATGAACGACGTGTGAGGAACGTCGGGCTTATGCATTCTTATCTGGTGATAACCAGAAAACGCATCTAAAAAACTCATGTAAGAGTACCCTACCGCGGAATCAACTAAAGAATCTATCCGAGGCAAGGGGTAGCAATCTTTAGGACATGCTTTATTAAGTTTAGTAAAGTCTACACACATTCGCCACTTTCCCCCTGGTTTTTTAATCATTACAACATTTGAAATCCAGGTGGGATATTGCACTTCTTTAATAAAATTTGCCTTGAGGAGCTTCGCAACCTCCTCCCTTATTGGTTCTGCAAGCTTTGTTGCCACGTCCCTCTTCTTCTGCTGGATAGGCTTACAGCCGGGATCAACATTTAGGTGGTGGCAAGCAACATCAGGATCCACCCCCGGCATGTCTTCTGCTGACCAGGCAAAGACATCCAGGTTCTTTAGCAGGCAGGAAATCAACTCAGCCTTTTGATCTTCAGGTAGCTCCGAGTTGATGGAGAGTTTCCTCTCCTCCCCTTCAGCAACGGGGACTCCTTGCGTCACCTGGGCAGGTTCCAGGTGAGCACCTTCATCAGCAGCAACTTTCGAACTGGGAGAGGCTTCTGCAGCTTCTGCTGGAGCAAGGGAAGGGCTGGCTTTAACCATGTTGACAGTGCGGACGTAGCACTCCCTTGCTCTCCTTGGGTCACTCCGGACCCGGCACATCCTCCCATCGGCGAAGAACTTGATGGCTAGGTGGTAAGTGGAAATCACTGCTTGGTACTTGTTCAGCAAGGGCCTGCCGAAGATGACATGGTAGCTGCTGGGGGCGTCGACTACTATGAACTGTATCTGCTTTGTTGCCCCTCCAAGCTTCACTGGCAAGGTGACGCTGCCCTCCACTTCTTTCCTTTCTCCTGAGAAACCATAGAGTGGCCCCTCAGTGGAAAGCAGAGGCTTTCCGGTCCTCAGGGCCTCAAAAGTAGACTTAAAGAGGAGGTTGACCGAGCTTCCTGTGTCGACCAGAATCCTATCCACTGTGAAGTCTCCAAACACAGCCTTGATCACAACTGCATCATCAAATGGATTGGCTGTTTGAGGCAGATCTTCTGGACCAAAGGTGACGACTTCTCTTGGGGGAGCAACGGAAGAAGAGGCCACCTCCGCCTGGGTGACCCTTGAAATTGATGACTTCCGGGTGGACTCGGTCCCGGCTCCGCCATGGATGAAGAAGAGGCACCCTAGAATCCCTTCATCATCAGCATCAAAGCATTCCACCGGGACGTTGATCGGCCCCAGACGGCCTTCGTCCTCTACATCCACACATTCTTGGTAGGCCTCAGCTACCTCTTTGCCCTTTGAGGTGGATGGCTTCGAAGAGGAAGGAGAATCCTTCTTGGCCAGGTCAATCTTGCCCTCGGCAAGCAACTTCTCTATCAGCGCGCGAAGGGCCTTGCAGTCCTCAGTCAGATGGCCCTTCTCTTTGTGGAACTGGCAAAATTTTGTGTTATTCCTCGGCTTCCACGTTTTCTGAGGCTCTTGCCTCCTTTCTTCTGATCTCCTTTGCAGGATCTGGATGACTTCGTCAAGGTCCAGATCTGCAGGATCCTCCATGGGGCTTTCATCATATTGGCACGGAGCAGGCAAGGCTGCTTGTTGGATGGGAAGAGCTTGCAATGGAATGGCGGGAGCGGCGGCCAACGGCAGTCTCTGCTCATAAAACTGTTGATGGCCTTGGAAAGGTTTTTTGTTGCGGAAGTTTCTGCCTCTTTGAGACGGAGGCTGGAAGTCTGGGCGAGGGGGCCTACCACGAGAGGAAGAAGCGGAGGCATCCCTTCCTTCAGCCTTGGCTGTCAGGGATGAAACATAGGTCGGATTGGCATTTTCCCCTTCTATGAAACGGTTGACCATGGCGATCAACTCCTGATAAGTCTCGGGTGCCTTTGTCGTTGCCTTAAACTTCAGAGGGCCTTCTCGGAGGCCGTGGATCAGGGCAACTTTGTAATAGTCGGGGTTCACATCCCTCACCCCCTGAATTTCTCTTTGAAAGCGATCAACGAATCTTGCTACTGATTCATTATCCCTTTGCTTTATTTCAAACAGGGCAGCTGGCACATTCTTCCTCTTCCTTGAGGTAGCAAACCTCAGCAGTAACTGGCTACGGAGCTCTGCAAAAGAAGAAATTGTGCCCGAAGGCAGCTCGTAGAACCATTCTCTCGCTTGCCCTTCGAGAGTGGTAACCAGCAATTTACACTTAATTGCATCTGAGAGGCATCTCAAAGCAACTGCCCCCTCAAATGCCTGGAGGTGAGAAACTGGATCTGTTGCTCCCGAATAGAATGGGATGCGAGGCTCCCTGAAGTTGCTCGGAGCCGATTCCCATCGAATTCGGTCAACAAAGGGAGACGGGGTGTCAAACTCTGCAGGATAGAAAGGGCGGACTGGAGCCGAGGAGTCCGCGGGCTCGGCGGACTGGCGGTCAGCAAAGTGAATTTGGCGGGCAGGAGTGCCCCTAGCAGCTTCTCTGAAGAACTCTCTGAAAGCAAACTCTTCCTCTTGAGGGCGCAGAGGGGCAGCGGTCTGAGCAGGGTTCCGAGGAGTTTCTGGCGACTGCCGATGTAACATCCCATGTTACTTCTAGACCCCTCAACTTAGATTGGGTTAGGCATGGGGTGAGATTTGAGGAGATCAACTAGGTTTGACCCTAGGTAGTGGGTGGTAGCCATGTGGGGCCCACTATAAGACCATAGTCAAACTAGGTCAAACTAGCCTAAGTGGGGACCCTAGCCACACCATGACCCCACCACATTGCCCTAACCCTAAAAACAATCTAAGTGGACCCTAGGGTATGTCACTGGGTCAACATTTTGACCCCAGTTGACCAAGGTCAACCTTGGGCTTAATTTGGTCAAACCCACACTTATAGGCCTAATTAACCTAAGTAGGGCACCCCCCTTGACCCAAACCAAGTTGGGTGGTGCCACTAGACCCATTTTCACCAAGTGGGGTCAGTCCACCCACCATGGTTGACCAGTCAACCCCAAAAGCCAATTTGGTCAACAATTTGACCTAAGGAATGAAATGAAGGCCAAGTCATTTCCCCTTGGACCAAGCCCACCAAAATTGGCCCATAGTCAGCCCAAGTGAACAAGACCAGCCCTACCCCTCTAAATCAGGAGAGAGAATACATGCAAGGGGGTAAAAGTGGAATTTTTGGGAGAAGAGGAGAGAGAAAAGGGAATGAAGCAAATTTTGGCCACATGGCCACCCCATCAGCTGACTTAGGCTGCCCAAGACCAGGTGGCTGACCTCCCCACTGTAATTCCAGCAGGAAACCAGGGCTGTGAGCCACATGGCAGCTGGGTGAAACCTCCAAAGCTCAAAACCGAGCTAACATTGGAGTTATCTCCACTTATAGGCCACCTCAGTCCAAACAAACCACACCATTAGTTCCAGAAGGCTGAAAGGAGTGGAGTTCGACTGTTTAATCATGGAGAACGGTGGAGATTTGAGCTTTCGGGGTGGAGCTCGCCGGAGCACCACCACCACGGCAAACCGCCGCCTGACCCGCAGCCAAGCCCTGATTCAAGTGCGTTTCACCTCACCTCTTCCCGTACTAACTTTCTAGATCGACTTAGGGAGATATCGGGCTCAATCGAGCCCGATGCCATGTGAGGAAATGGAGAAATTCGAGCTTTTCTTTTCTTGCTCGGGTTCGCCGGAGGAGCCAACTCCGGCGGCCCCACCGCCGGGAAACGCTAGCCCCCACCTTAACGAAGGTGGTGGCGATATCCGCCGGCGGTGGTGGTGGCTCAGCTGGCCGGAAAAGGCCAGCCAACATCGTCCAGGTAGAATCGATCGTGGCCGTTCAACTCATCGGGGACGATGACCAGATCCCGTCCGTTTTACATTAAGATTCGTGCTCAGATATTAATATGAATTAATTTAATATATGAATAGTAACATTTTCTGTCACACCTTTTCAGTCCTTTTGCATGTTAAATGTAGGCCTCTTAGAGGCATTTCCAGACCTTAGACCCTTAATGAAAAATGTAGCCTAGGGTCGTACCTTTAATATTCCACCCTAAACATACATTTTGGTGTAGTGTACTGTCCTGTAGGACATTTCTCCTAGGACAGGTCCTAGACTAGGTCAAAAATTATATTGGATGCCCTGGTCTCAATATTAGTCACCATGACCCCAAATTTTGGGCACATGCATGATTAGGGCATACTTACCTCCTGCCAAAATGTAGGAATTTTTGGAAAATATTTTCCTATAGTTTTTGGTAAAATATCAAAATTTAAATAAATGACATATATGGAGTTCTACTCCTCCCCATAGCCCCAAATTTTTGTGGTGGGTCAGTGGGGTCACCCTTGGTGCATGATAAAATTTTCAGCACCTTGGGTTCACTGCATGTGGGAGAATCCACTTGCATGTGCTAGCCTATGTTAAGGCTTGGTGTGCAAATAGCAAAAATGCAAATTGGTGAATTTAGCCCAATGGTTGCATGCAAGAGTTATGAAATTAATTACAGTGGTTCATTAGGGTAAATTTCACCCCTCAAATTAATGAGGGAATTTTTGGAATCAAAATTCCATTTATTGGAATTTATTTTAATTATAGCTAGTTTGGAAATAAAATTGGAAAATAGGATTTATTCAAGTACAAATCCAAACAACTTTGCCAAGGTATAGATAACATCACATTTGACTTAGGAAAAAATATGATTCCTCTGTTTTGAAGAATTTTTGGAATAGATACCCTAAATTTCCCATTTTACCCTTATTTGTAAATTCTTGAATTGATGGATTTATATCTCTGAAAAATTTGGAAATTTTTCTACTGTCATAAAATGTTATTGTTAGTCTTGCACAAATTTCTCAGAATTTAATGGATGCATTATTTGTGTTAAAATTAGTATAATGGCATTTTGGTAAATATCTTATAATGGAATCCTATAGGCCATCTTACATAAAATGTTGATGATTCTCTGCAAATAGTCATAAATTAGTGTCCTAAAAGCTCTGTAATTTTTCTGGAATTTTTGTGTAAATATTGCCTATACATCATTTGGAAAAATGGAATTTTGTGGAATTGATATTAAATTGAAAATGATAATAAATAATTTAAGGAAAATTATGAAATTCTGTAGGCAGTAATATTTTGTCAATATACCTCTCAGGAAAAATTCCGTAGGTCAGTGGATGCTTAATCAAACCACTTCATGTGTAAAGTGACCTAGCTTTTAAATTAAAAGAATTAATTAAATGACTATTTGGCCAGGAAAAGTTATGAGAATCCTTAGGGTAGTTCCCTTAGTCCATAATACCTTAGGATAAATATTTAGAGGCAAGATGCCTTAAGTTTTGGAAGATCACATTTCTAGGGTAAACATAGGTCATGGTCTGCATATAACACAAATAGGTCTTGCCTTAGGGGAATTACCAGGGAATTGATTATCGGCAGAAATAAGAGAGAGTTCAACATATGTAACCCTGGTGGGTAGAGTTTTTCTTAGTGAGGGATTAAAAGTGCAAGTCTTAGCTAGCATCTGGAGCGGGGATCGGCGGAAGACCGTTGGTTTCCCGGTAATACCTTAAGTCACTAAGGGTTATACTAAAGCAATAAGGAGAGCTGGGGAGATACATGGGTAGCCATCAACTAAAATAAATATCCTTGCGAAAGGGAACGCTGGGCGTAATCCCAACACAGTTCCTAGTGCCCCTTGAGAGCCCTTCACAGGGAATACCGGGGGCAGTCCTGGGATTAACCCTAATCCTCTAAGTATAATAAACTGTAGACAAGAGTAGTATAATAGGTTAGGACATTGTCGTACCTTCTCGCCCGTATGGGGTTGGAGAGATTCATGATATATGCTCACCCGTTTTGGGTTTGAGGGAGTTGGTATAATGGCACTAATGTGCGTTCTCACCCGGGTTTGGGTTTGAGGGATTCAGGACGGGTTTTGGTCCTGCGAGCGGAAGGCTCGGTATGAATTACTTGCATGTGCATAAATATCGTGGCGGGGCATGCGGTACTGGCCATTCGTCACACCGATGGCAGTACGGTGCACCAGGCGGTTGTGGGAGTTAGAGGGGCCAGTGGGTTGTTTTACACTGCGGTCTGGAGGACGACCCCCGATAACACACATCCGACCCAACAAGACTGACGGGTTTGTCAGCAAAGTACGTACGCGAGACTCTAGAGTGCACCTTGGACGTGTACAGAGGCGTATGAGAGGGGTCTAAGGCTAGGTAGTGTGCATACCGGTCTAGAAGCGGAGACGCCCGCTCCGCTGCTGCCGTAGCCACAGCGGTGGTACCCGAGAGTGATGCTAGCTCTCAAAAAGTGGGAACTAAAGGTCTGTGATCACAGAGTCGTTGTGTGTGAGTTGCACTTGCCTGCGCATAACAATTGCATCATATCATTCATTCATATTAGGTCATACGCTTCATAGATCCTTATCATATAAATTAGTATGGGCTCTTTTATATGATAAGTTAAATTTCCTGGAAACCCTAACTTATATATTTGTATGGGCATTTATATAAGTTAGGGTACGTTTGTGATGATAGCATAGTGGTAGCATAGCTTAATTACTTGTTCATTCTACTGCTTCTCTACTTTTCTTTACCGCACTGCTCTTACTTACTACTTGTACCGTACATAGAATTGCTAGAGTAGAATTACAGTACTTATTACAGCATTAGTTAGATATTGTCACCTGCTTCCACTTTGTTACCCCTTGTTGTCCTCCGCTTCGTCCTCCCGCTCGGTGCCTAGGAGCTGCGGGGTGAGGTGCGGAGGAAACGACTTAGTCCTTTTGACTAACGGTCGGTGACCAACTATTTTTAGGAGCCCGTGGAGATGGAGCACCAGCACGTCGAGGAGGCAGGACATGAGGAGCAGATACCACTTCAGCAAGCTACTACCACTACTGTGCGTCCTCAGGTAGGACGAGAGCGATGTTCTAGCATAGCTTCCGCATTTATGATTTTGTGAGAGAGAGATTTGATGTACTGGGCATAAGCCCTTTTTACTCTTTTTCTGTACTATTCTGTGGACTATTGTACTATTCATTTCCTTTATATGATTGTACTGTGACTTGTGGACTGATGGCATTTTATACTCAGTTTTACTTCTTATTTCTCATATTGGCCTACAAGTTAATGATCGTTCTAGCCGGCAGAATCGGCGTATTGCGGTGTCGACTAACCCGTGAGTTAGTGCCACCGTAAGACGGCGGTTCTGGGCATAAGATCCGGTAGCCCTCCTTGGTAAGGGGGAGGGGGGGTCTTACAGCCGAAGCGGAGTTCGGCGAGCTGGGGTCTGGCGGACTGGCGAGTTCGCTGGGTCCGCTGCGGCCTGAGGAGCAAGCCGCTGTGCCAGCGCGAGCAGAGCTTGGCTGATTGTGTCAAGACGCTGGTCGGTCTACCGGCGAGACTGCTCGGCCTCAAGGCGAGCTTGTTCAATCGCATCCCAAAGGGAGTCTTCTGAAGAGCTGGAGCGGTCTGAAGAGCGGGCTCTGCGGTCTGACATCTTGCGTCCGCTGATTTCAAAACACTACTCGGATCTGAAGGTCGCGTGTTAACTGTTGATGCACGAAAACACAAGGGAGGTCGAGCACAACCAGCTAACTGTTCGAACACAGGGGGAATAGGGAGACTGCGAGTAGCGATCTACTAAGCGGATGAGAGCTGGAAGAAGAGCAGGGCCGTGAACCACGACAACAACAGACTTCGCCCGTCGCGGCCTGAATGCCTCTCTTGCGACGGGCTTTCCCTTGATTGAAGAAGGATTCAGTTACAAGTGAAAGGAAAAGACAAAGGGAAGCAGAGCAAGGGGGAGTCCGCAAGGCACAGGATTCGAGTCCGCAGCCTGTAACAAGTAGGCTCCTGGGTCCGAGTCAGCGTGCCTTGAGTGCACCACCTCCCCCCTATTTATAGGATAGGGGGCCTGCCCAAACGGGCAGGGCTAAAATAACCGGCTGCCTGGGGTACAGGAGAACCGGGCAGCGGTGATGGGAAGCAAAAAGAAAGAACACGCCAGTCCGCACAGAAGTGGCGGACTGGGCTCGCGAACTGGAGCTTCCACTGCTGCTGGGCGCGCCCACTGGAGGGCGGCGGCCTGGGCGGACGAGATACTGCGTCCGCCACTGTAGAGAACCTGACCCAAAGCGCCGGCGGACTGAGCGGACAGGTTCTTGCGTCCGCTGCTGGAGTACCACCCTTGGCGCCCGACTGGTGACAATGCCGGACTAGGCGGACGGACAACTCCTGTCCGCGCCTACTGAATGGGGGGCTTTGGAATCTTGCAGTATGTTGCGGACTGAGGGGTTAACACTAGTGGCTAGTTTCTCTAAGCCAAAATTTGTCCTACCCTTAATTGATGACTTTGTGTCTCAAAAGGGTAAGGCATGATTGGGTTTTAAGGGAAATACTAGGGCAGCTAATTTCAAAAGAAAAAGGAAAGCCCCAGTTAAGCCACTTGTCTTCAATCCCCCCATTGCTCTCAGAAAAGTGCAACAGCCTACCAATATATATGATCATGATATCATACATGGGCATGGTAAGCCTGATATTCTGAATGACAAGTGGTATCCAGCACTCAAGCAAAGAAACACTGTACCTACAGTATTAAGAATAGCTGACAGCAAAGCTGTTAAAACTGTACCTAAAAAGAGGTATAATAGATATGAGTGATGGTGTTGTTGCAAGGTGGGATACTTTGCCATTGACTATTGGCACAACACTAGTGGCAGGATGAATGTCAGCTTACCTGGAAGAAGGGCTGCTACAAATTATGCTAAATTTCAGTCTAACCTGAAGCAAGGACCCAATAACAATTGGGGTTCTAAGGTTAAGTAATTATTTATTGCAGATAAGTCTAAGTTGTAAGACCCCCCTCCCCCTTACCAAGGAGGGCAACCGGATCTTATGCCCAGAACCGCCGTCTTACGGTGGCACTAACTCACGGGTTAGCCGACACCGCAACACGCCGATTCTGCCGGCTAGTACGATCATAAACCTGTAGGCCAATATGAGAAATAAGAAGTAAAACTGTGTATAAAATGCCATCAGTCCACAAGTCACAGTGCAATCATATAAAAGAGATGAATAGTACATCAACAGTCCACAGAATAGTACAGAAGAAAGAGTAAAAAGGGCTTATGCCCAGTACATCAAAATCTCTCTCTCTCACAAAATCATAAGTGCGGAAGCTAAACTAGAACATCAAGTCTCGTCCCACCTGAGGACGCACAGTAGTAGTGGTAGCCTGCTGAAGCGGTATCTGCTCCTCATGTCCTGCCTCCTCGACGTGCTGGTGCTCCATCTCCACGGGCTCCTAAAAATAGTTGGTCACCGACCATTAGTCAAAAAGACTAAGTCGTTTCCTCCACACCTCGCCCCGCAGCTCCTAGGCACCGAGCGGGAGGACGAAGCGGAGGGCAACAAGGGGTAGCAAAATGAAAGCAGGTGACAATATCTATCTAAAGTGGTACTAGTAATGGAATTCTACACTAGCAATGCTAAGTACAGTACAAGTAGTAAGTAAGTAAGTACGGTGCAGTAAAGGAGAGTATAGAAACAGCAGTATAAACAAGTAAATAAACTAAGCTACCACTAAGCTATCATCACAAACGTACCCTAACTTATATAAGTGCCCATACAAGTATATAAGTTAGGATTTCCAGGAAATTTAACTTATCATATAAAAGAGCCCATACTAATTTATATGATAAGGATCTATGAAGCGTATGACCTAATATGAATGAATGATATGATGCAATTTTATGCGCATGCAAGTGCAACTCACACACAACGACTCTGTGATCACAGACCTTTAGTTCCCACTTTTTGAGAGCTAGCATCACTCTCGGGTACCACCGCTGTGGCTACGGCAGCAGCGGAGCGGGCGTCTCCGCTTCTAGACCGGTATGCACACTACCAAGCCTTAGACCCCTCTCATACGCCTCTGTACACGTCCAAGGTGCACTCTAGAGTCCCGCGTACGTACTTTGCTGACAAACCCGTCAGTCTTGTTGGGTCGGATGTGTGTTATCGGGGGTCGTCCTCCAGACCGCAGTGTAAAACAACCCACTGGCCCCTCTAACTCCCACAACCGCCTGGTGCACCGTACTGCCATCGGTGTGACGAACGGCCAGTACCGCATGCCCCGCCACGATATTTATGCACATGCAAGTAATTCACACCGAGCCTTCCGCTCGCAGGACCAAAACCCGTCCTGAATCCCTCAAACCCAAACCCGGGTGAGAACGCACATTAGTGCATTTATGTCAATTCCCTCCAACCCTAAACGGGTGAGCATATATCATGAAACTCTCCAACCCAAAATACGGGCGAGAAGGTACAACCATGTCCTAACCTATTAAGCTACTCTTGTCTACGGTTTATTATACTTAGAGATTTATGGTTAATCCCAGGACTGCCCCCGGTATTCCCTGTGAAGGGCTCTCAAGGGGCACTAGGAACTGTGTTGGGATTACGCCCAGCGTTCCCTTTCGCAAGGATACTTATTTTAGTTGATGACTACCCATGTATCTCCCCAGCTCTCCTTATTGCTTAAGTATAACCCTAGTGACTTAAGGTGTTACCGGGTACCGACGGTCTTCCGCCGATCCCCCACTCCAGTTGATGACCAAGACTTGCACTTTTGATCCCTCACTAAGACAACTCTACCCACCAGGGCCACTCATGTTGAACTCTCTTTTATTTCTGCCGATAATCAATCCCCTGGTAATTCCCTAAGGCAAGACCTATTTGTGTTATATGCAGACCATGACCTATGTCTACCCTAGAAATGTGATCTTCCAAAACTTAAGGCATCTTGCCTCTAAATATTTATCCTAAGGTATTATGGACTATGGGATCTACCCTAAGGATTCTCATAATTTTTCCTGGTCAAATGGTCATTTAATTAATTCTCTTAATTTAAATGCTCGGCCACTTTACACATGAAGTGATTTAATTAAGCATCCACTGACTTAGGGAATTTTTCCTGAGATGTATATTGTCCAAATATTGCTGTCTTCAAAATTTCACAATTTTCCTTAAATTATTTATTGTCATTTTCTATTTAATTACAATCCCACATAAATTCCATTTTACACATGAAGTATAAGCATTACATATTCAAAAATTCCAGAAAATTTACAGAGCCTTTAAGACACTAAATTATGGCTATTGGCAGAGATTCATCCAAATTGAATGTAAGATGGCCTATGGGATTCCATTTTAAGGTATTTACCAAAATGCCATTGTACTAGTTTAACACAAGTAATGTATCCAATAAATTCTGAGAAATTCATGATAAACTAATAACAATATTTTATGACAGTAGAATAAATCCCAAATTTTTCAGAGGTATATATATATCATTTCAAGAATTATCAAGATAAGGGTAAAATGGGAAATTTTAGGGTATCTACTCCAAGGTTCTTCAAAACAGAGAAATCATAATTTTCCTAGGTCAAGTGTGATGTAATCTATGCCTTGGTAATGTTGTTTGGATTTGTTCTTGAATAAATCCTATTTTCCAATTTTAAATTCCAAAATAGCTATTTATAAAGTAAATTCCAATAAATGGAATTTTGATTCCAAAAATTACAATATTAATTTGAAGGGTGAAATTTACCCTAATGAACCACTGGAAATAATTTCATGACACTTGCATGTCACCATTGGGCTAAATACACAAATTTGCATTTTTGCTATTTGCACACCAAGCCTTAACATAGGCTAGCACATGCAAGTGGATTCTCCCACATGCAGTGATCCCAAGGTGCTGAAAATTTTATCATGCACCAAGGGTGACCCCACTGACCCACCACCAAAATTTGGGGCCATGGGAAGGAGTAGAACTCCATATATACCATTAATTTAAATTTTAACATTTTACCAAAAACTATAGGAAAATGTTTTCTAAAAATTCCTAAATTTTGGCAGGAGGTAAGTAAGCCCTAATAATGCATGTGCCCAAAATTTGGCATCATGGTGACTAACATTGAGACTAGGGCACTCAATATAATTTTTGACCTAGTCTAGGACCAGTCCTAGGAGAAAGGTCCTACAGGGCTGTACCCTACACCAAAATGTATGTTTAGGGTGGCATTTTAAAGGTAAGACCCTAGGCTACAATTTTCATTAAGGGCCTAAGCTCTGGAAATGCCTCTATGAGGCCTAAATTTAACATGCAACAATACTGAATATGTGTGACAGAAATGTTACTATTCATTTATTAATCTGATTTATAATAATAAACGGCGCACGAATCTTAAAGCATGAATCGACGGGATCCGTTCATCGTCTACCTCCAGCCAACGGCTGAGATTGAGCCGACCTGGAGCGACTTTGCCGGCGGTTTCCGGCCAGCTGAGGCGTCGCCACCTCCGGCCAATGGTGCCATCACCTTCACGGTGGTGGTGGCTATCATTTCCCGGCGATGGGGCGGCGGGAGACGGCGGCGACGGCGATCCCGAGCGGTTTCAAAAACTTAGAAATTTCTAGATTTTCTCACATGGCATCGGGCTCAATTGAGCCCGATCTCTCGCCTATTTGATCTAAGAGGCTAGTGCGGGTAGAGGTGAAGTGAAACGCACCATTATCGGGGCTTGGCTGCGGGTCAGGCGGCGGTTTGCCGTGGTGGTGGTGCGCCGGTGAGCTCCTCCCCGAAAGTTGCATTCTCCACCGTTCTCCATGTGTAAGTAGTCGAATTCCACTCCTCTGGACCTTCTGAAGCTAATGGAGGGGTCTGTTTGGACTGAGGTGGGCTATAAGTGGAGTTAACTCCAAGGTGAGCTCGGTTTGAGCTTTGGAGGCTTCACCCATGGTGCCATGTGGCTCTCAACTCAGGAATTCTGCTGGAAATGAGGAGGGGAAGTCAGCCACCTGGTTTTGGGCAGCCAAAACCAGCTGGTGGGGTGGCCATGTGGCCATTATTCCCTTCATTCCTCTTTCTCTCTCCTCTTTTCCTAAAAATCTCAATTTTACCCCCTTGCATGTACTCTCTCTCCTGATTTAGGGGGGTAGGGTTGGTCTTGTTCACTTGGGCTGACTTTGGGCCAATTTTAGTGGGCTTGGTCCAAGGGAACTTGACTTGGCCTTCATTTCATTCTTTAGGTCAATTTGTTGACTAAATTGACTTTTAGGGTTGACTGGTCAACTATGGTGGGTGGACTGACCCCACTTGGTGGAAATGGGTCTAGTGGCACCACCCAACTTGGTTTGGGTCAAGGGGGTGCCCCACTTAGGTTAATTTGGCCTATAAGTGTGGGTTTGACCAAATTAAGCCCAAGGTTGACCTTGGTCAACTGGGGTCAAAATGTTGACCCAGTGACATACCCTAGGGTCCACTTAGATTGTTTTTTAGGGTTAGGGCAATGTGGTGGGGTCATGGTGTGGCTAGGGTCCTCACTTAGGCTAGTTTGACCTAGTTTGACTATGGTCTTATAGTGGGCCCCACATGGCTACCACCCACTTCCTAGGGTCAAACTTAGTTGATCACCTTAAGTCTCACTCATGCCTAACCCAATCTAAGTTGAGGGGTCCAGAAGTAACATGGGATGTTACAAATTCCAATAAACAAGAAAATAATTTCGTCCCCGAAATTTAAGTTCGGGTCTACGGGGTTTTATTTGCAAGAATCATCAAGAAATTTAAAGACATAACTTAAATATACCTGGTGCGAATAGCTCCGGGTGTTGCTCCAGCATCAGATCCCTCGGCTCCCAAGTGTGCTCCTCCCGTCCATGGTTGGACCACAGCACCTTCACAAGAGGGACCTTCTTCTTCCGCAACACTCGGATGGCTGTATCGTCAATCCGGATCGGCTCCAATCTCACTGATCTGTCAGGCTCTACTGGTCCGGCTGTAGTAGTAATGTGCTGCTCCGGCCGAAGGAGAGCCCTCCGTAAGGAAGAGACATGAAAGACGTCATGTAATGCACCCAACTCCGGTGGCAGCTGCAGTCGGTAAGCCAAGGGGCCGATCCGCTCCAGAATCAGGTATGGCCCCATGTATCGTGGACTGAGCTTCTTGTGCCTCCGCACTCGAGAAACACCGTGTACTGGACGTATCTTCAAGAATACCCTGTCTCCAACCTGGAACTCCACCTTCCGGTGCCGAGCATCATAATACCTTGCCTGCCTGCTCTGGGCCTCCAGTAGCCGATCCCTGATCAATCGAATCTGAGCCTCAGTGTCCTCTATATAATCAGATCCCAGAGCCCTAGTATCCACATCCTGTACCCATGACAGCGGTGTCCGGCATCTCCTCCCATAAAGCGCCTCGTACGGAGCCATCCTGATGCTAGCCTGGTGGCTGTTATTATACGAGAACTCGATCAAAGGTAGCAGCCTCTCCCAAGGCCTCCCCGTATCCAATATGCATAATCTGAGCAGGTCCTCCATGGTCCGGATGGTCCGCTCGGTCTGTCCGTCGGTCTGCGGGTGGAAGGCGGTGCTAAAGGTAAGCCGAGACCCCAAGTGAGCATGCACGGCCCTCCACTCGCTCGAAGTGAACCGACCATCACGGTCCGAAACGATAGTCCTGGGGATACCATGATACCTGATGTACTGCTCCACAAATAGTCTCACCAGAACTGCAACTGGGGCATCCTTCCGAACTGGAATAAACCGCGCAACTTTGGTCAATCTGTCCACTATAACCCATATAGAATCATGTCCGGAGTGGGAGCGAGGCAATCCGTGTACAAAGTCCATAGCAATGTCCTCAAACTTCCACTCTGGAACTGGCAGTGGCTGTAGTAAACCTCCTGGGCTCTTGCATTCCGCCTTCACACGCTGGCAGGTCTCGCAATGCGTCACAAAATCCGTGATCTCCCTCTTCATCCCGGGCCAATACATAGATCTCCGCAAATCTGCCCACATCTTGGTGATGCCGGGGTGCACTGAATACCTCGAGCAATGTGCCTCTCGGAGTATGTCATCTCGAATACTGCCCCCCGCTGGTATGTAGATGCGCCCCCGGAACCGAAGAAGATCATCCTGTAGTGTGTAGTCCTCGACCTTGCCCCTCTCTAGGGCACTGAAAATCGGCTGTAACGCAGCATCCAGCCTCTGATGTGCTCGGATGCGCTCCTGTATATCATCGCAGCTGATCACTGAGCTCAAATACTCTCTATATACCACTGGCTCGGTCTCGGACACCACGGTAATGTGCATGTCCTCCATCATCTGAAGCAGCTCTATGGACATCAATCGGGGCTCCGGTCCAGAAGTGCCGGCCCTCCTGCTCAAAGCATCTGCAACCGTGTTCGCTTTTCCCGGATGATAGTGGATCTTGTAATCATAATCACAGAGAAACTCCAGCCACCTCCTCTGTCTCAGGTTTAGGTCCTTCTGAGTATCGATATACTTGAGATTCTTGTGATCTGAGAAGATGTCACAATGAATCCCATATAAGTAATGCCTCCATATCTTCAGGGCGAAAACCACAGCCCCGAGCTCTAGATCATGTACTGGATAGTTATGCTCATGCTTCTTCAACTGTCTCGAAGCATAAGCGATAACGTGTCCATGCTGCATCAAGACTGCACCCATCCCCTGATATGAGGCGTCCGTGTAAATCTGGAATCCTTCGCTCCCGGATGGAAGCGCAAGAATAGGGGATGAGATGAGCCGGTCCTTCAGCTCCTGAAAAGCCATCTCACACCGCTCTGACCAAACAAAATCAGCATCCTTCTTCGTCAAGGACGTGAGGGGGAGTGCTATCCTTGAGAACCCCTCCACGAACTTGCGGTAATAGCCTGCTAGTCCCAAGAAACTGCGGATGTCAGATGCGGTCTTCGGCCGTGGCCAATCCCTCACCGTCTCTATCTTGGCTGGGTCCACTGCTAACCCAGCCCCACTGATCGTGTGCCCCAGGAATGCCACCTCCTGCAACCAGAACTGGCACTTCGAAAATTTTGCGTACATCTGTGCCTCCCTCAACCTCTGCAGAACCTGTGCCAAGTGCTCAGTATGCTCCTCCCGAGTCCGAGAATAAATAAGGATGTCGTCGATGAATACTATCACGAAGCGATCCAAGAAAGGCTCGAAGACACGGTTCATCAGACTCATGAATGCGGCAGGAGCATTCGTGAGCCCAAAAGGCATCACCGTGAATTCGTATAGTCCATAGCGCGAACTGAAAGCCGTCTTTGGTATGTCTTCTTCCCTGATACGGAGCTGATAGTAGCCGGATCGCAGATCTAACTTGGAGAACCAGAATGCTCCCTGTAGCTGGTCAAATAACTCATCTATCCGGGGCAGAGGATAGGTGTTGCGGACCGTCAACCGGTTCAGCTCCCGGTAATCTATACATAATCGCAGTGATCCGTCCTTCTTCTTCACAAATAGAACTGGTGCTCCCCATGGCGATGAACTGGGTCGCACAAATCCTGACTCGACTAGCTCCTGCAGTTGAGTTCTGAACTCTGCTAACTCTCTAGGAGCCATCCTGTAGGGTGCCCGGGACACCGGCTTCGCTCCCGGCACTAGCTGAATCCTGAAATCCAAGTCTCTAGCAGGCGGTAGCCCGGGCAATTTCTCCGGGAATACGTCGGAGAAATCCCGAACCACCGGAATATCTGAGATAGTCGCCTCTGTCCCCACCATCTCGAAGCAGACAATATAGACTTCTTCACCCTGCTCATGGGCCTTCACAGCCTGTATAGAAGATAATAGTAGGTGGCAGACAGGCTGGATACCTTCAACGATAACATGGGAGTCGCCATGTCTCAGCGTGATCCTCCTGGACGGACAATCTATCTGGGCATGGTTCCGATGCAACCAGGCCATGCCCAAGATCAAGTCGAAGTCTTGCAGCTTCAGGATAGTCGCCGGCGCCTCAAAAGCCTTGCCGCCAATCTCGGCCTCCATGTCACAATGTGCAGTAGTCCGCAGCTCCGACCCATCGGGTAGGCGTACCCTCATCTCTAGTCCAGGGAACCTCTCCACGCCTTCGAGTCCGTCGATGAAGGCCTCGGATACGAACGAGTGTGACGCACCCGTGTCGAAAAGAGTATGGGCAGGCTTGCCGCTGATCATGACTATGCCTGAGGTTTGTTTATGTGAGGGTTAATGGTTATCCTATGGTTCCAAGTACTATATATATATCATTGGGAAAATTTAAGGAAATTCAAAATTAACTTCAAGTACCTGTAATGACCTCCTCGGGATTTCTCGGCTCTGTGAGGTCCAAGGCGTATATCTGCTCCTGCTCGCGCCTCCTGCCATGATATCCCCGGCCTCGGCCTCGTCCTCGGCCTCGTCCTCGGCCCTGCTGTACTGGGGCCACTGGAGGTGGAGGAGGAGGAGGGGGATGGAATCGGTGCGGGCACTCCGACCTGATGTGCCCAGGCTGGCGGCATCCATAACAAACCACTTGTCGGTGGCCTCGGTCATCCTGTCTCCTCGGATCATGTATCTGTAGAGGTGGGGGAGCCAAAGCTGGAGGAGGCCCCTGCTCCTGCCTGAAGTTGGGACGACGACGTCCCCCACCCCTCCTGTATCCAATGGTCCTGCTCCTCTGAGAGCCCCTACTGCTCTCACCTGATGTCGATCCATCAAATGGTCTCTTCCCTCCGGCTCGCACCATCAGCTGGTCAGCCTCCAGCTTCTTCGCCATCTCGATGATCTGTCTGGATGTGCCATGAGAAATGAATAACAGAGCCTGCCTCAGATCATCCCTGAGGCCCCGGTAGAACCTCTTCGCATACCTCCTATCGTCGGTGTCCTGTATCCCCGCGAACCTGGCCAAGTGGGAGAACTCCCTCTGGTACTCTATCACAGATCTGGTCCCCTGCTTGAGGTTCAAGAACCTCTCCTCCAAAGCATCCCTGTCCGTAGTAGAGACGAAGTGCTCCAGGAACACATCGCCAAACTCCTCCCAAGAAATCTCTGACAACTCAAAGTCCGCATAAGTAGTCTCCCGGACTGACTTCCACCATCTCTTCGCGTGGGCCTCTAGCACGGAGGTGGCTAGAGGTACTGCCTGGCCGACTGGGCAGCTGATGCCCGCTAAGATCTCGTGTATGGCCTCCAGCCATTCTTCTGTCTTCACTGCATCCTCTGTCCCACGGTACGTCGGTGGGGACAGGCTCTTGAATGCACTCAGCCAGCTCGACCCCGGATTTGGCTGTGGAGCCGGGACTTGCTGGGCTCTAAAGGCATCCAAAATCGCCGTCAGGGTCTGCCCCATCTCCGTATGTAGGAATGGAGTGGCAGCTGGAGGGGGAGGAGCCACATTTTGCGGCGCTGCGACCTGTGGAGGTTGCATAAAGGTAAGGTTAGAGCAAAATTGGCCTAACAAGTTGTACTTTGTGGACCATTTCTGTGACTTTTGTACATGGGCACACCACTGCTTCCGCTGCATAGTTTGTCCGCAAACTAATGCTGGGGCGGGGGTGGTCCCATGTTGTGGACTTCTTTCTCATATGATCGTTGTTCGAGTGATACCAGTTTGTAAGACCCCCCTCCCCCTTACCAAGGAGGGCAACCGGATCTTATGCCCAGAACCGCCGTCTTACGGTGGCACTAACTCACGGGTTAGCCGACACCGCAACACGCCGATTCTGCCGGCTAGTACGATCATAAACCTGTAGGCCAATATGAGAAATAAGAAGTAAAACTGTGTATAAAATGCCATCAGTCCACAAGTCACAGTGCAATCATATAAAAGAGATGAATAGTACATCAACAGTCCACAGAATAGTACAGAAGAAAGAGTAAAAAGGGCTTATGCCCAGTACATCAAAATCTCTCTCTCTCACAAAATCATAAGTGCGGAAGCTAAACTAGAACATCAAGTCTCGTCCCACCTGAGGACGCACAGTAGTAGTGGTAGCCTGCTGAAGCGGTATCTGCTCCTCATGTCCTGCCTCCTCGACGTGCTGGTGCTCCATCTCCACGGGCTCCTAAAAATAGTTGGTCACCGACCATTAGTCAAAAAGACTAAGTCGTTTCCTCCACACCTCGCCCCGCAGCTCCTAGGCACCGAGCGGGAGGACGAAGCGGAGGGCAACAAGGGGTAGCAAAATGAAAGCAGGTGACAATATCTATCTAAAGTGGTACTAGTAATGGAATTCTACACTAGCAATGCTAAGTACAGTACAAGTAGTAAGTAAGTAAGTACGGTGCAGTAAAGGAGAGTATAGAAACAGCAGTATAAACAAGTAAATAAACTAAGCTACCACTAAGCTATCATCACAAACGTACCCTAACTTATATAAGTGCCCATACAAGTATATAAGTTAGGATTTCCAGGAAATTTAACTTATCATATAAAAGAGCCCATACTAATTTATATGATAAGGATCTATGAAGCGTATGACCTAATATGAATGAATGATATGATGCAATTTTATGCGCATGCAAGTGCAACTCACACACAACGACTCTGTGATCACAGACCTTTAGTTCCCACTTTTTGAGAGCTAGCATCACTCTCGGGTACCACCGCTGTGGCTACGGCAGCAGCGGAGCGGGCGTCTCCGCTTCTAGACCGGTATGCACACTACCAAGCCTTAGACCCCTCTCATACGCCTCTGTACACGTCCAAGGTGCACTCTAGAGTCCCGCGTACGTACTTTGCTGACAAACCCGTCAGTCTTGTTGGGTCGGATGTGTGTTATCGGGGGTCGTCCTCCAGACCGCAGTGTAAAACAACCCACTGGCCCCTCTAACTCCCACAACCGCCTGGTGCACCGTACTGCCATCGGTGTGACGAACGGCCAGTACCGCATGCCCCGCCACGATATTTATGCACATGCAAGTAATTCACACCGAGCCTTCCGCTCGCAGGACCAAAACCCGTCCTGAATCCCTCAAACCCAAACCCGGGTGAGAACGCACATTAGTGCCTTTATGTCAATTCCCTCCAACCCTAAACGGGTGAGCATATATCATGAAACTCTCCAACCCAAAACACGGGCGAGAAGGTACAACCATGTCCTAACCTATTAAGCTACTCTTGTCTACGGTTTATTATACTTAGAGATTTATGGTTAATCCCAGGACTGCCCCCGGTATTCCCTGTGAAGGGCTCTCAAGGGGCACTAGGAACTGTGTTGGGATTACGCCCAGCGTTCCCTTTCGCAAGGATACTTATTTTAGTTGATGACTACCCATGTATCTCCCCAGCTCTCCTTATTGCTTAAGTATAACCCTAGTGACTTAAGGTGTTACCGGGTACCGACGGTCTTCCGCCGATCCCCCACTCCAGTTGATGACCAAGACTTGCACTTTTGATCCCTCACTAAGACAACTCTACCCACCAGGGCCACTCATGTTGAACTCTCTTTTATTTCTGCCGATAATCAATCCCCTGGTAATTCCCTAAGGCAAGACCTATTTGTGTTATATGCAGACCATGACCTATGTCTACCCTAGAAATGTGATCTTCCAAAACTTAAGGCATCTTGCCTCTAAATATTTATCCTAAGGTATTATGGACTATGGGATCTACCCTAAGGATTCTCATAATTTTTCCTGGTCAAATGGTCATTTAATTAATTCTCTTAATTTAAATGCTCGGCCACTTTACACATGAAGTGATTTAATTAAGCATCCACTGACTTAGGGAATTTTTCCTGAGATGTATATTGTCCAAATATTGCTGTCTTCAAAATTTCACAATTTTCCTTAAATTATTTATTGTCATTTTCTATTTAATTACAATCCCACATAAATTCCATTTTACACATGAAGTATAAGCATTACATATTCAAAAATTCCAGAAAATTTACAGAGCCTTTAAGACACTAAATTATGGCTATTGGCAGAGATTCATCCAAATTGAATGTAAGATGGCCTATGGGATTCCATTTTAAGGTATTTACCAAAATGCCATTGTACTAGTTTAACACAAGTAATGTATCCAATAAATTCTGAGAAATTCATGATAAACTAATAACAATATTTTATGACAGTAGAATAAATCCCAAATTTTTCAGAGGTATATATATATCATTTCAAGAATTATCAAGATAAGGGTAAAATGGGAAATTTTAGGGTATCTACTCCAAGGTTCTTCAAAACAGAGAAATCATAATTTTCCTAGGTCAAGTGTGATGTAATCTATGCCTTGGTAATGTTGTTTGGATTTGTTCTTGAATAAATCCTATTTTCCAATTTTAAATTCCAAAATAGCTATTTATAAAGTAAATTCCAATAAATGGAATTTTGATTCCAAAAATTACAATATTAATTTGAAGGGTGAAATTTACCCTAATGAACCACTGGAAATAATTTCATGACACTTGCATGTCACCATTGGGCTAAATACACAAATTTGCATTTTTGCTATTTGCACACCAAGCCTTAACATAGGCTAGCACATGCAAGTGGATTCTCCCACATGCAGTGATCCCAAGGTGCTGAAAATTTTATCATGCACCAAGGGTGACCCCACTGACCCACCACCAAAATTTGGGGCCATGGGAAGGAGTAGAACTCCATATATACCATTAATTTAAATTTTAACATTTTACCAAAAACTATAGGAAAATGTTTTCTAAAAATTCCTAAATTTTGGCAGGAGGTAAGTAAGCCCTAATAATGCATGTGCCCAAAATTTGGGATCATGGTGACTAACATTGAGACTAGGGCACTCAATATAATTTTTGACCTAGTCTAGGACCAGTCCTAGGAGAAAGGTCCTACAGGGCTGTACCCTACACCAAAATGTATGTTTAGGGTGGCATTTTAAAGGTAAGACCCTAGGCTACAATTTTCATTAAGGGCCTAAGCTCTGGAAATGCCTCTATGAGGCCTAAATTTAACATGCAACAATACTGAATATGTGTGACAGAAATGTTACTATTCATTTATTAATCTGATTTATAATAATAAACGGCGCACGAATCTTAAAGCATGAATCGACGGGATCCGTTCATCGTCTACCTCCAGCCAACGGCTGAGATTGAGCCGACCTGGAGCGACTTTGCCGGCGGTTTCCGGCCAGCTGAGGCGTCGCCACCTCCGGCCAATGGTGCCATCACCTTCACGGTGGTGGTGGCTATCATTTCCCGGCGATGGGGCGGCGGGAGACGGCGGCGACGGCGATCCCGAGCGGTTTCAAAAACTTAGAAATTTCTAGATTTTCTCACATGGCATCGGGCTCAATTGAGCCCGATCTCTCGCCTATTTGATCTAAGAGGCTAGTGCGGGTAGAGGTGAAGTGAAACGCACCATTATCGGGGCTTGGCTGCGGGTCAGGCGGCGGTTTGCCGTGGTGGTGGTGCGCCGGCGAGCTCCTCCCCGAAAGTTGCATTCTCCACCGTTCTCCATGTGTAAGTAGTCGAATTCCACTCCTCTGGACCTTCTGAAGCTAATGGAGGGGTCTGTTTGGACTGAGGTGGGCTATAAGTGGAGTTAACTCCAAGGTGAGCTCGGTTTGAGCTTTGGAGGCTTCACCCATGGTGCCATGTGGCTCTCAACTCAGGAATTCTGCTGGAAATGAGGAGGGGAAGTCAGCCACCTGGTTTTGGGCAGCCAAAACCAGCTGGTGGGGTGGCCATGTGGCCATTATTCCCTTCATTCCTCTTTCTCTCTCCTCTTTTCCTAAAAATCTCAATTTTACCCCCTTGCATGTACTCTCTCTCCTGATTTAGGGGGGTAGGGTTGGTCTTGTTCACTTGGGCTGACTTTGGGCCAATTTTAGTGGGCTTGGTCCAAGGGAACTTGACTTGGCCTTCATTTCATTCTTTAGGTCAATTTGTTGACTAAATTGACTTTTAGGGTTGACTGGTCAACTATGGTGGGTGGACTGACCCCACTTGGTGGAAATGGGTCTAGTGGCACCACCCAACTTGGTTTGGGTCAAGGGGGTGCCCCACTTAGGTTAATTTGGCCTATAAGTGTGGGTTTGACCAAATTAAGCCCAAGGTTGACCTTGGTCAACTGGGGTCAAAATGTTGACCCAGTGACATACCCTAGGGTCCACTTAGATTGTTTTTTAGGGTTAGGGCAATGTGGTGGGGTCATGGTGTGGCTAGGGTCCTCACTTAGGCTAGTTTGACCTAGTTTGACTATGGTCTTATAGTGGGCCCCACATGACTACCACCCACTTCCTAGGGTCAAACTTAGTTGATCACCTTAAGTCTCACTCATGCCTAACCCAATCTAAGTTGAGGGGTCCAGAAGTAACATGGGATGTTACATAAGTGGTCATACCCCTTTATGGTACTTGGACAGTGGATGTTCCAGACATATAACTGGAACAAGAGGATTGCCGAAGGACTACTTACCCATATTGAATGGACCTAAAGTAATCCTTGGTGGTTCTAAAAAAGGAGTCATCAAAGGGTTTGGTAACATTTCTAACAGCTCAATTACTATCACTCAAGTGGCTTATGTAAAGAGTTTGAAACATAACTTGATAAGCATAAGTCAACTGAGTGATCTTGGATATGACATTTCATTCATTAAGAATGGTTGTCATATTAAAAGGTCAAGTGATCAGAAGATCATGTTGACTGGTTATAGGAAAGTAAATGTGTATTGCCTAAACTTTGTGAGTGAGAATAAAGATTCTCCTATTTGTTTGGCAGCTGATGAGAAAGCCTCTCATTGTGTCAAATGGCATAAGAGGCTAGATCATCTAAACTACAAGACTAATGGTCAACTCTTAAATAAAGAGTTAGTGAGGAATGGTCCTCAAGTTAAGTGCATTAAGGATGGAATATGCTCAGCTTGGCAAAAAGGCAAGCAGACCAGATCCTCATTTCATAGCCTAGAAACCAAAGACTCAGTAAGGTGTTTATACCTCCTGTATATGGATTTATTTGGTCCAATGCCAGTTCAGAGTATAGGTAGGAAAGTCTACACATTTGTGGTTGTAGATGACTATTCTAGATTTTCATGGGTTTTCTTTCTAAGACAGAAATCTGAAACCCCAAGTGTTTTCTAACACTTTGTTAAGCAAATTTAGAATGAACTGAACAATTCAGTGGTCAAAATCAGAAGTGACCATGGAACTGAATTTCAATCTGAAAATATGACAAAGTTGTGTGAAGAATTTGGGATTCATCAGAAACTCGCCTTACCTAGAACTCCTCAGCAAAATGGAATTGCTGAAAGAAAGAATAGGACTCTTATTGAGGCAGGTAGAACTCTATTGAGTGACACTTCTCTCCCAGTATATTTCTGGGCTGAGGCAGCAAACACTGCATGTCATGTGCTCAATAGGATTTCCATCACTAAGAACCACAAAAAGACACTCTATGGGTTATGAAAGGCAGAAAACCAAACTTATCATATTTTAAGATCTTTGGTTGCAAGTGCTATGTGCTTAACAGTGGCAAGTCTTACCTGACAAAGTTTGCTACCAAATCCCAAGATGGGATATTTGTTGGGTACAACAACAATAGTAAGGCATATAGAGTCTATAACTTGACTACACAAGTTGTAGAAGAGTCTGTTCATGTTATATTTGATGAATCAAGACTTATTAACAGTGAGTTGACTAGTAGTTCTTGTAGCTCTACAGGTATAAAAGAGAAGATGGACATGCTGACTATCAAAGAAGATCAAACTGCAAGGCAGGAAGAGGAAAATGATGGTTGCTGTCCAAGGGGAGTACAAGACTCACAAGATGCTGATGAAGACAATGAAGTACAACAGAATGAAGAAAATGGAGAAAGTCAAACTGTAGACACACTTCCTCCAGTAGTTAGACATTTAAAGGATCATCCTGTACACCAGATTATTGGTGATCCTATACAAGGTGTTCAAACTAGAAGCAGGAGCTTGAACACTGTACTACGCTCAAGCTTCTTGTCTCAACAGGAACCTAAAAGATTTGAAGAAGCTATATAAGACCCACACTGGATTGATGCTATGCAGGAGGAGTTGAATCAATTCAGGAGATGAAAGGTCTAGAAGTTAGTTCCTAAACCAAAAGACCACAATGTCATAGAGACTAAGTGGATCTACAGGAACAAGCTAGATGAGAGTGAGATCATAATTAAAAACAAGGCAAGGCTTGTTGCGAAAGGATACATGCAGGAAGAGGGCATAGACTTTGATCAAACATTTGTCCCTGTGGCAAGGTTGGAAGCAATAAGGCTATTCCTAGCCTATGCAGCTTATCAGGGTTTCAAAGTGTTTCAAATGGATGTTAAGTCAGCATTACTGAATGGAGAGTTAAAGGAGGAAGTCTATGTAGAATAGTCATCAAGTTTTATTGATCCACTCTATCCTAATTATGTGTATAGGCTTAGAAAAGCCCTATATGGTTTGAAACAAGCCCCAAGGGCTTGGTATGAAACCTTGTCTACTTTCCACATTGAGAACAAATTCTCAAGGGGGAAAATAGACAAAACTCTATTCCTTAGAGAATCCAAAGGGAAGATAATCCTAGTCCAGATATATGTTGATGACATAATATTTGGTTCTATTGAAAACGACCTTTGTAGAAAGTTTGCAAAACTTATGCAAGGGAAGTTTAAGATGAGCAGCATGGGAGAACTTAAGTTCTCTTGGGACTCCAAGTAAGACAGACTGATGATGGCCTGTCCATATCCCAGTCAAAGTTCACCCAGGAGTTAATTAAGAAGTATGGTATGGAGTCATCCACTACCATGAGAACTCCAATGGGGACAAGTATGCTTATAAGCAAAGATGATGCAGGAAAACCTATAGATGAGTTTTTGTATAGAGGGATAGTTGGCTCCCTCCTTTATCTGACTGCTAGTAGACCTGACTCATGTATTCTATATGTGTCTGTGCTAGGTACCAATCCTGCCCAAAAGAATCTCATTATACTGCTGTTAAGAGGATTTTGAGATATCTTAAGGGCACACCTAATCTACGCCTTTGGTACCCTAAGAATACAGATTTTCTACTGACTAGATATTCAGATGCAGACTTTGCAGGATGCAAAAAATATAGGAAAAGCACAACTAACAGCTGTCAATTTCTAGGAGGGAGATTGGTGTCATGGAGCTGTAAGAAGCAGACTAGTGTGGCAATCTCCACAGCTGAGTCTGAGTATGTAGCTGCAGGGAGCTGCTGTGTACAGCTGTTGTGGATACAACATCAGCTTAAAGATTATGGTATCCAGGTAAGTAGAACCCCATTATTCAGTGATTCTACAAGTGCTATTTCTATTGCTAATAATCTTGTTTCTCATAGTAGAACAAATCATGTAGAAATAAGATATCATTTTCTTAGGGATCATGTAGAAAAAGAAGATATATGTTTAGAATTTGTCAATACAAGTTTTCAAATTGCTGACATGTTCACTAAGACATTGGATGAAACTAAATTCAATAATTTTAAAATTGAATTAGGTATGCTGAACATAGTTTAGATTGACAAATTTGTCTAAGTAATTTTGTGTCGACACAAAGAGAGATCTATGTCGACATAGAGAAGTTGTGTCGACACATCTAGAAAATTAGTGTCGACACTTCAGAGGAGTTGTGTCGACACATCTAGAAGTTGTGTCGACACATCCAGAAGTTGTGTTAACACTTAGAATTAGAGTCGACACAGAATTTCTGTTGAACTAATAAGTATGTCTGTGTCAACACATCATCAATTGGTGTCGACACATAGAAGTCAACACTTCTGTCGAGACATTAGAAGTCTGTGTCGACACCATCTCAACAGTGTCGACACAATAAGTAAATTTTGGCGTGTCTTTTGACCTTCTATGTTTAGACACATATAAATAGGTCAAGAACAAACCCTGTCGACCCGCTCTCCAGATTTTTGAGACTAAATTCTTGTGCCGACAAACTCTCTCTTCTCGATTCAAGATTTCTCACCATCCCAATGGCGCCGAAACTTGACGAAAACGTGAACGTGGTATATGAACTGGTACGGAATGCCTTTGACGATGCTGAACCAGCGAGTAAAGCTGTGATAGCTCTAATTGTAGAAAATGGCTTGGAATATTTGACATCAGAACCTATAAAGATATGGAAGAAGGAATTCCTTGAGTTATATGGAGCTGCAACTCAGGATTCAACTGGACTAAAGATTAGGTCTTCAGTCAAGGGTAATAAAATCAAACTCACCATGAAGAGCATACGAAAAACTCTTCATCTGCCAAAAAATCAAGAAGACGAAGAAGTTACCTCTTCCAAGACCATGGAAGCACTCCAGTGGTGTGTGAAGGATCAAGCGCATACCCAACTGCACCAAAAGCCCGGACTATTGGAGAGGGCGCTACTTAATTTCTTAAATAAGTAGCAAAGCGCCACGGGTCAAGTGAAGGAACGTCGGACCCAACAATCCCCCCCCGGCGTCTAGCACAACTCGTCAGCTCAGAGGTGGAGTTACCACATGGCCCACATGGCTCAGAGGTGGGGTTACCACATGGCCCACACGGCTCAGAGGTGGGGTTACCACATGTCCACGGTTTCACGACTCAGAGGTGGGGTTACCACATGTCCACGGTTTCCTGACGCGCCGGACCCACACAGGTAGAAGGGAAAAATCAGGATTTAATAGCGCTCCCCCGGTCTTGAACCCGTGACCTCCTCTGATACCAATTGAAGGATCAAGCGCATACCCAACTGCACCAAAAGCCCGGACTGTTGGAGAGGGCGCTACTTAATTTCTTAAATAAGTAGCAAAGCGCCACGGGTCAAGTGAAGGAACGTCGGACCCAACAATATGGATTAGATCCCACCATGAAAATTGGATCATCCATGAATAAAAAAGGAATGAATGTACAAAGAAAATTCCTTTCTGAAGTAGTTGGCAAAGTAATCTTATGCAAACCAGGTGGACATGATAGAGTCTCAGCCTAGATGTTCTACCTCATGACCAGGATCATCTACAAAATCAACACCAATTGGTCTGCAGTCATATATGAGAAGATTAGAGAAAGCATCAAGAAACCGAATTTGGGAAGGATATTAAGTTTATACTTGGCTGGAGCAATTCTAGAAGTGATGCAACAGGCTGCTGGATCCAAGATCAATCACATGAGGAGAATGGATCTAAGGATAATCTCTAGATAGGATAGAGTGCTGAGAAAAGACATGGTTGATAAAGAGAGGCCAGAGAATACTGAGAAATCACCTGCTCAAGACATTAGACATGATGATCAGATGCAGGGGGAGCCTCATCTTGAGGAAGAGCCGACACACTTATAAAGTGAAATGGCTAATCAAACTATTCTTGAGGTAATCCAAGAAGTTTATCAAACAATTTTCAGTAATGAGTATGAAACACTAACTGTGCCCTTGATTGATGTTGACCAGACCACTCAACTCAACAAGCAAGCACAGGATGTTTTCATGGAGGATACATCTACAGCTGCTGATGCTCCAGAATTAGTGGTGCCTCCAGTCCAAACTCAACAAGAGTTTACTCTTGAAGAGTTGTTCCCTGATATAGAGATAGCAAGAACTGAGGGAGAGAAATCCAGGACTGAGAGGGAGCAAGCCAGGACTGAGGGGTAGCAAGCCAGGATTGAGGGGGAGCAAGCTGAAATTGAGGGGGAGAAAACTAGGACTGAAAAGGAACTGTCTCCTAGTCCTCAGGAAAGAGTTGATATAGCAAGTACCTCAGCTTCTGAAGATGAAGCAGAATCTCAAGCAAAGAAGTGAAAGCTGATGATTTTCAGAAGAAGAAGCCAAAGCTATAAAAGGGCATTACAAATTGCTCCACAACCAGTTCCTGCACATGATTATAGCTCCTTACTAGTATCTTTGCAAGTAAAATTAGACGAACAAAGAATAGTCATGGAGAAATATATGGATGAAACTCATAAAGATTTGTAATTCTCCTTGGCTCAAGATATAAAATCAATTAGATTTGAGGTAAACCAGAATAAAAAGGAGATGTCAGATTGCTTCCATAAAGGAGGTAATGCTGTAGTTTTTCGGGGAAAACAACAAAAAGAGGGAAGGACACAAATTGATGATATAGTGGTCAAGCAAGCCTATGTCCTAGAAAATCAACTAAGGATGAATGATAATCTTACTGAACCACATAATTTGATTGTTACAGAATTAAAGAATACTGCAACTGCACTGACTGAGGCAATGGCTAAAGAGAAATCAGAGTTTGCTAAGAAATTTTAAGAGGATTTAGCCACTTTCCAATCTGCACTTCAAGCCTCGCAGAATATTATATCTGCTTAGCTTCAAAAGTTTAAAGCCTATTATACAGAGGGAACAAATTATCTGGATACTAAAATCAGGTTCCAAAAGAATGATCTCAGGAATCATATTGAAAGAGAAGTCAAAAAGGGGGAGAGGTTGATAGTCAATGCTAGCTCAGAGCATGCCAAATGGATAATAAATGTTGTTAGAGCAACTCTGGGATATCCACCCTTATGTGATGATGACAATAAAGCTGAGTCAGGAAATCAAGCTGTGAGAATTGATGGGGGACAGCAGGAAGTAGCTCAAATCATATATCCCCCTTCTAACTTTGAGGAAATGGAATTCAAGTTGCAAAAATTGAAGGGGGACAGCAGGAAGTAGCTTAAATCATATATCCCCCTTCTAACATTGAGGAAATTCAACACCGGCTTCATCAGATGTACAACCCTCCAGAGGCTACTAAGAATGTTATCATTGAGAAAGTCAAAATGTCAGAGGCAGCTTTACATAAAGAGCAAGAAGCTCAACTCTCAAAGAAAAGGTTTAGAGAATAGGCTGAGTTGAAGCCTGATTTTGAGCAATAAAGTCCTACTTCCTGGAACATTATATTGACTGCCTGAAAAGCTGTGAAGGACAAGACCCATGAAAGGGGTAAATGGTACACTGAGCAAGAATGGAACAAGTATGAAGCCAGGCAGGAAGCCATTCTTCAATACAGAAGGTGTTGGGTACATTGGAATACATGTACCTGATTTGAAGAAGCCTCACCCTACTCAATGATATACATCAAAATGTATTTGATGTGTTTTGAGTTTAGTTGTGCAGGTTAAGTATTTGCAGGGAAAGCTGAAAAGTTTCTAAGTCCATGTGTCAACACCCAGAAGAAAAGTGTCGACACTTAAGAAGACTTGTGTCGACACCTAGAGAAGCAGTGTCGACACTTGGAGTAATTGTGTCGACACCAGGAATGCAGAGTCGACACCAGAAGGAAATTGTCGACACATACAGGCTGTGTCGACACCCTATGAAGAAATGTCCAGAGAAGCTGTGTCGACACTTAGAAGCAGTGTCGACACTCAAAGGAACTTTGTCGACATCAAAAGTGTCGACACTTGGAGGTTGTGTCGACACTCAGCAAAACTTCAACAAAGTTCAAGTACAAGTGTTGACACTAGGAGGCTGTGTCGACACTCAGCAAATTTCAACAAATTCTAAGTACAAGTGTCGACACAAAGGAGATGTGTCGACACTCAGCCAAAGTCTCAACACATGAAGAATGTGTCAACATAAAGGATATGTGTCGACACTCAGCCAAAGTCTCAACACATGAAGAATGTGTCGACATAAAGGAGATGTGTCGACACTCAGCCAAAGTCTCAAGACAAGAAGAATGTGTCGACACAAAGGAGCTGTGTCGACACTCAGTAAAAGTATCAACACAGAAGGCATGTGTCGACACTAAGAAGATGTGTCGACACTTAGCAAGTATCAACACAAGAAAATGTGTCGACACAAAGGAGTTGTGTCGACACTTACAAGAAATCAACTAAGAAGGACTTGTGTCGACACACAGGATCAGTGTCGACACATGTTGAAGTAGCAGTGTCGAGTAGCAGATTCTACAACACAAGGAGTTGTGTCGACACCATGAAGGCTAGTGTCGACACTTAGTCTACTTGTGTCGACACTTAGTCTATCAGTGTCGACACTTAAAGACTAACTGTCTCGACACTTTCAGACAGTTACAGAAAATTCAAGAAGGGACTGGATGACTTGACAGCTGCCATTCCAGCCGGTCTACTGCAACTATCAGAGCTGTCAGAAAGTTGTTAGGAACCGGATCAGCCGATCACCGTGAAGAAAGTCTATATAAAGGCTTATACCTTCAACATATGATAAGAGTTGGAAATCAACAAAGTGAAGAATAATACAAATAGAAGAAGACCTTCAAGTGAAGATCTAAGAAGTTGGAGAGAGAGAGCTCCTTCCAAGAAGACAGCTGTTGAACCAGGCTGTACAGACAAGTTTCAGATTGAGATCTGATTCTTAAGTTAGCAGTGATTGAAGATCAGCTGCATAGAGACTCAACCCTATTGTTTTTTAAATTCAAGAAGCTTTGAAGAAAGCCAAGGGAGGTTGATCTCAGCAAAGTTCTTCCAAGAACTCATCAAGAAACCTGTCTACTCTTCTCTCTTATTCTGAGTTGTGGTAATATTCATTGTAATTTTAATTTCTTGTAGGATCCTTAGGGATCTGAGTTGTAAGCCTGAAATTATAAAGGCTGAGTGGTAGGGCCTGTGTGCCTGAGTGTAGGAGATCCATTTCTCTGAGTGTAGGCCTTGTTGAGGGCTGAGTGTAGGCCTTGTTGAAGGCTGAGTGTAGGCCTTGTTGAAGGCTGAGTGTAGGTCTTGGTGAAGACTGAGTTGTAGGGCTTTGAGCCTGAGTTGTAGGAACTTGTTTGAGGTTCTGAGTGTAAGATCTGAGGATTTGAGGAATAGTGGAGAAGTTGGGCCGAATCTAGTACACTACTAGATAGGCGAAGCGGGAAAGTGGATGTACCCAAACCTTGGGGAACTACTATAAAACTGTGTGTACTCTGTGTGTATCTGATTCTGTGTATGCTGTTAAAGTTCTGTGAATGCTGTGATTAATTCTGCCTAAAAGTTTAAAAAAATTAAGGTCACCTATTCACCCCCCCCCCCCTCTAGGTGATTAGGTACAATTTCTTTCAAGTGGTATCAGAGCGAGGTTACTCAAAAAGGACATAACAGTCTGAGTAAAAGATCCTGTAGGCAGACTCAGCATAATCAAGAAAATCAAAAAAATGGGTTCAACAGAGAATCACAAAGAACTAGGATACATGAAGTTGCCAATTTGCAGAAAGGAGATTTTTGGCATCTGGAAAGAAAGGGTTAGACTATTTATGGAAGCCTCTGACCCTAGAATCTATATCACAGTCAAAGAAGGGTCATATGTGCCAATGAAAGTATCAGTTCTGGATGCAAATCAGAGAACTCCTAAGGACTTTTCAGAGATGACTAAAGATGAGATTATTCTGGCCACCATGGACAAGAGGGCTCAGAATATAATTGTAAGTGCAATAGATGATGCCACATTTCAGAATTTGATACACTGTAAAACATCAAAGGAAATGTGGGACATACTGATAGTGTACATGGAGGGCTCTGAAGAAGTTAGACATGACAGAAAGTCTTTATTAAATCAAGAGTATGAAAACTTCAGACAAGGCAGGTCTGATAGCATAACTGAGTGCTACAAGAAATTCTATAGGATAGTTAATGAGTTAATGTCCTATGGAAGAGAATTCAACAATTATGAGCTGAATGATAAGTTCTTGAGATCCCTAACTAAAGACTGGGATACTAAGATTTGTGTCATAAGTGAAATGGCCAAATTAGCAGACATTCCTCCTCCAACATTGTGTGGAAAACTGTTATCATATGAGATGCAGTTAATGGTAAGAAAGGAGGAGGAGAAGACTACAATAGTTGAGCACAAAGAAAGAGCTGTGGCTTTCAAGATAGAAGCCACTAGGAAATATAAAAGCAAGTCTCCATCTCCACCTCCAAAAGTTACTGAGACTGAGACAGATGAGTCAGAAAGCAAGAATTCTGAAAGCAGTGAGAGTGATGAGGACTTTGCAGCTTTCACAGGACATTTTCAGAAGTTCCTGAAGAAGAAACAGTGGAGGTCTAAGCCATCCACTTCACAGAAGTCATCAAAGAATGACAGGAGAAAGCCCAAGTCAAGTAGAACTACATCTTCAAAGATAGTTTGTTATTGTTGTAACAGGCAGAGACATGTTGTTACTGACTGTCCAGAGAAAAGGAAAGAGTCAACTGATAAGAAGAAAACTCAGATCGAGGGCAAAAAGGAAATGTCCTTTTTTGCTAAGAAGGACAAAAGTCTGTCTGACATGTCTTCTTCAGAAACTGATTCAGAAGCTAAAGCTTATATTGGACTGTTTGCTGAAGAAGAGGAAGAGGAGTTCATCCACTTAATGAACTCTATATATGAGCATGAGGACAATCAGTGCCAGGGACTGATGGCCTTATCAGAAGGAGACAACATCCAGGATCAATCTGGACCAAGTCAGGTACAAAATAATTTTGTTAGTTCAATTTCTAGTACTGAGTCAGATTCAGATACATCATCATCAAGTGATGAGAGTGGATCTGAATCTGAAGGAGACATTCATCAATTAATTGATGAATATAGAGTAGTGTTGCAAGCTTTGAAGAAAAGCAAATCCTTGGCCAAGAGTCAGGCTAAGGAGATTGCTAATCTTAAAGTTGCTCCAACAGATTTTGACAAGTTGATTGATCAGAAATTAATTGAAATAGCCAGACTGAAGTACATTGCTTTTATTCAGTGGGTACTATAACATTTAAAAATGATCAAATTAGAAATCTGGAGATTAGTCTTCAGAAAGAGAGAGATATTGTTGCAAGGTTTTCTAAACCAAAGTCTGTTCTACCTTTGATAGATGAGTTCATTTCTCAAAAAGGTAAAACTGGATTGGGGTTTACTAAACCTGCCAGGACTGTTCAGTCGAAGTCTAAGGGCAAAGCCCCAGTACTCAACAAGAAACCTGCTGTAGACAAAACAGCCAGGGTTGTACCTAAACAAAGGTACAACAGATTTGAGTGCTGGTGTTGTGGCAAGATAGGCCACTTTGCCATAGACTGTTGGCACAATTCTAGTGCCAAAGTGAGTAGCAATCTGCCTGTTAGAAAAGCTACAGGTAGTTTTGTTAAGAGGCAAACTAACCAGTACCAAGGACCCAAGAATTCTTTGGGTTCTAAGGTTAACTAATCTGTTTTGCAGGTGAGTCCAAGTGGCCATGCCCCAATATGGTACTTGGACAGTGGATGTTCCAGGCATATGACTGGAACTAGGGGATTGCTAAAGGACTATACACCAATCAAGGATGGTCCTAAAGTCACCTTTATTGGTTCTTAAAAAGGAATCATCAAAAGCTTTGGTAACATTTCTAGCAACTTTATTACTATTACTCAAGTGGCTTATGTTAAAGGTTTGAAACACAACCTCATTAGTATAAGTTAGCTGAGTTATCTAGGATATGACATCTCATTTGTCGAAGATGGTTGTCATATCAGGAGGTCAATTGATCAAAAGATCATTCTGATAGGTTATAGGAAGAGAAATGTCTATTGTCTAGATATTATGTGTGAGAACAATGGTTCTCCTGTGTGTCTTGTAGCTGATGAGAAAGGCTCTCATTGTGTCAAATGGCACAAGAGGCTAGCCCATCTTAACTATAAGACAATTGGTCAACTCTTTAGTAAAGAGTTAGTGAGGAATGGTCCTCAGGTTAAGTGTATTAAGGATGGGATATGCTAAGCTTGTCAAAAGGGCAAGCAGACTAGATCCACCTTTAATAACATTGAGAACAAAGATACTGTGAGGTGTTTATACCTCTTGTATATGGATCTCTTTGATCCTATGCTAGTTCACAGCCTAGGTAGGAAGGTCTATACATTTGTGGTAGTTGATGACTACACAAGGTTTTCCTGGGTATTCTTCCTAAGGCAAAAATCTGAAACACCTAGTTTCTTCTATAGTTTTCTCAAACAAATTTAGAATGAGTTAGACAGTACAGTGGTCAAAATAAGAAGTGACCATGGTACTGAATTCCAGTCTGATAGTATGACAAAGCTATGTCAATAGTTTGGGATATTTCAGGAATTTTCCTCACCAAGAACACCTCAGCAAAATGGCATTGCTGAAAGGAAAAATAGAACCTTGATTGAGGCTGGTAGAACCCTATTAAATGGCATATCTCTTCCTGAATATTTCTGGGCTGAGGCAGTTAATAATGCATGTCATGTGATTAATAGGGCTACTATCACCAAGAGCCACAATAAGACCCCCTATGAGATTGTGAAAGGCAGAAAACTAAATCTATCCTATTTCAGGATCTTTGGTTGTAAATATTATATACTTAACAATGGTAAGTCTTACATATCCAAGTTTGCTGCCAAATCCCAAGAGGGGATCTTTGTTGGGTACAGCAACAACAGTAAGGCTTATAGGTTCTACAACTTGACTACTCAAGTTGTAGAAGAGTCAGTACATGTAGTATTTGATGAAGCTAGACTCATTAACAATGAATTGTCTAGAAGTATTTGCAGCTCCACAGGTGTAACTGAGAAGATGGACAAGATTACTATTGAAGAATGATCTACTGCAAGTCAGCATGTGTATGATAGTGGTTGTTGTCCAAGGGGAGTACTAGATGCACCTGATGCAGAAGAAGACCAAGGAGTGCAGCAAGTTGAAGAAGCTGAAGGAGTACAACCTGAAGACAAGCTACCTCCAGCAAATAGACATCTAAAAGATCATCCAGCCAATCAAATTATTGGTGATCTCAGACAAGGGGTACAAACAAGGAGCAGAAATCTAAGCTCACTACTCTACTCCAGTTTTCTATCCCAGGAAGAGCCAAAGAAATTTGAAGAAGCCATCCTAAACCATCATTGGATTGAGGCTATGCAAGAGGAGCTGAACCAGTTCAAAAGATGCAAAGTCTAGGAGCTAGTTCCAAAACCAAAAGATCACAACATAATTGGAACCAAGTGGATCTTTAGGAACAAGTTGGATGAACATGGAGCGATTATAAAGAACAAAGCAAGACTGGTTGCTAAGGGATATAGGCAGGAAGAAGGTATTGACTTTGATCAAACCTTTGCTCCAGTAGCCAGACTGGAAGCCATAAGGATGTTCCTGGCTTATGCAACCTATCAAGAGTTTAAAGTATACCAAATGGATGTTAAGTCAGCTTTTCTGAATGGAAATCTGAAGGAAGAAGTCTATGTGGAACAGCCATCAGGTTTTGTTGATTCTACTAAACCTAATTATGTCTATAGACTTAGGAAGGCTTTGTATGGGTTAAAACAAGCCCCTAGGGCTTGGTATAAAACTCTATCTAGTTTCCTCATTGAGAATAAATTCACAAGGGGGAAAATAGACAAGACTCTATTCCTTAGGGAATCCAGAGGCAAGATCATTCTAGTCCAAATATATGTAGATGACATCATATTTGGGTCTACTGAAAGTAGTCTTTGCAAAAAGTTTACAAAACTAATGCAAGGACAATTTGAAATGAGCAGTATGGGGGAACTTAAGTTCTTCTTGGGTCTCCAAGTCAGACAGACTGAGGATGGTTTATCCATATGCCAGTCTAAGTTCACCTTAGAGTTGATAAGGAAGTATGGTATGAATCATCCAGTACCATAAAAACTCCTATGGGGTCAAGTATGTCTCTTAGCAAAGATGATGCAGGGAAACCTGTAGATGAGACCTTGTATAGAGGGATAGTTGGCTCCCTACTATATTTGACTGCAAGTAGACCAGATATCATGTATGCTACATGTGTCTGTGCTAGGTACCAAGCTTGCCCTAAAGAATCTCATTTGACAGCAGTCAAAAGATTCTGAGATATCTTAAGGGCACTCCTTATTTAGGCCTTTGGTACCCTAGGAATGGAGACTTTGAACTGACAGGTTATTCAGATGCAGATTTTGCAAGTTGCAAGGAAGATAGGAAAAGTACAACTGGAACCTGTCAATTCCTAGGTGGAAGACTGATATCATGGAGTAGCAAGTAACAAACAAGTGTGACTATCTCCACAGCAGAATCAGAGTATGTTGCTGCAGGAAGTTGCTGTGCTCAACTTCTATGGATTCAACATCAGCTAGAAGACTATGGTATACAAGTAAGTAGAACACCTCTATTTTGTGATTCTACTATTGCTATTTCTATTACAAACAATCCTATCCCCATAGTAGGACTAAGCACATAGAAATAAAAATACCATTTTCTAAGAGAACATGTGGAAAAAGGAGATATTTCACTAGAGTATATTAATACAGATAATCAACTAGCTGACATGTATACTGAGCGCTTAGATGAAACAAAATTCAATAAATTCAAAATTAAATTAGGTATGATAAAGTTAGAATAAGTTTTCAAAATTGGCTAAGTAAAATGGTGTCGACACACAGAGTTGTCTGTGTCGACACATAGAAGTGGTGTCGACATTTCAGAGAAATGGTGTCGACACATCTAGGAAGTAGGTGTCGACACTTCAGAGAATTTGTGTCGACACATGCAGTGTAGGTGTCGACACATCCAAGGTGGTGTTGACACTTAGACTTTACTTAAAATTAGTCCAGTAAAGTCTCGACTAAGTGTCGAGCAAAGCGGTGTCGACACATAAATAAGTGTCAACACATATATTCTGTCGACTATACTTGTGTCGACACATTGTTGTCGAGACATTATAAGTAAGTGTCGACACTTTTCAACAATGTCGACATAATTTAAGTATTTTGACGCGCCCGTTCATCTTCGATTCTAGAAAGGTATAAATAGGTTTTCATCATTATTTGTCGACACGCTCACCAAAGTTTCGAGACCAAACATTTGTGTTGACATCTCTCTTCTCTAGATTCAAATTTATTCAAACCCTAATGACGCCCAAGCTAGAAGAGAATGTGAATGAAGGATATGAACTCGTGCGACACGCATTTGATGACGCAGAACCTGAGATCAAAGGCGTGATAACCCTAATAGTAGAGACTGGGTTAGAATTTTTGTTTCAGAACCGATCAAGATCTGGAAGAAGGAGGTCCTGGAGTTTCTAAATGCAGCAACACTAGATGAATCAGCACTTAAGATTAAATCCAGAGTTCATGGAACCAGGGTAAGGGTCACACAGAAGAGTATGCAGAAGGTACTTCAGCTACCAAGAACTAAAGAGGAAGAGGATGTTTCTGCTTCTAAGACTAGAGAAGCATTGACATGGTGTGGACTGGACTCAAACATGAAAATTGGATCTGTTTTCAACAGAAAGGGAATGAATATGCAAGGCAAGTTTCTATCTGAGATTGTGGGCAAAGTCATACTGAGCAAGCCTGGAGGCAATGACAGAATCTCAGCTCACATGTTTAGCCTCATGACAAGGATCATATTCAAACTAAATACTGATTGGGCTACAGTTATGTTTGATAACATTAAATAAAGTATGAAGAAGCCAAATCTGGGTAGAATAATAAGTCTTTACCTAGCTGGCAGTATACCTGAGGTAATGAACCAAGCTGCAGGTTCAAAGATTAACCACATGAGGAAGATGGATATGAGAATCTTCTCTAGGTGGGATAGAGTACTGATCAAAGAACTGCCATCTCCAGTGAAGGACACACCTCGGAAAAAGAAGAAGAAGACAGCCCCTGTGGCTCAAGAATCCTCAAGTAGTTCTGAAGAGCAAGTAGTGTTCACTCCTGATGACGAAGAAACTGGAAATGCTGGACAATCTCCAACAAGACAAGAAGATGCAAAGAGGCAGGGGGAGCTACCCTCAGCAAGCCCAATTCACCAGGATTCAATCCAGGGGGAGCCTCTACTGGTGGAAGAGCCAACTCCCTTAGAGAGTGAAAGGGCTACCCAAACTATACTTGAGGTAATAACTGAAATCAACCAATTAGATTTCCCTATTTAGAATGAAGTTATGACTGACACATTATCTGATGTTAATCAGCCACCTCAGATTCTTAGTCAACCTCAGGATGTTGTCATGGAAGACACATTTGTTGCTAATCCAGTGGTTGATGAGATAAGAGAATCTCCACCCCATCCTCAACAAGAGTTTACATTGGAAGAGCTGTTCCCAGACCGTCTACAAACTGACTTTGAGAGATAAAAAGCTGCTACTGATGGGGAGAAAGTAATTATTGAGGGGGAGCAAGTGGAGAATATAGAGAAAATTGCAGGCAAAGAGACTGAGAAGCCCAAGGATGCTGAGCAACCACAAAGGACTGAGAAGGATTCACATCCTAGTCCTAAGGACAGAGTAGATATAGCTAGCACATCTGCTTCTGAAGATGAAGAGGCTGCAAGAGCCAAGAAGAGGAAATTTCAAGTATTCAAGAGGAGGAGCCAGACATACAAAAAGGCTTTACAAACAATTGCACCACAGCCAACACCATCTACTGATTACAGTTCATTGATGGTGGCATTGCAGATAAAGATGGATGAGCAAAGACATGCTTTGCAATCTTATACGGATGAAGGTTATAAGTCACTGCAGTTTGATCTGGCCCAAGACATTAAGTCAATCAGATTTGAAATAAATCTGAATAAGAAAGAAATGACTGACTGCTTCCATAAGGGAGGAAATGCAGTAGTCTATCTGGCCACTCATCAGGATAAGATCAAAATACAAGTGGATGATATTGCACTGAAGCAAGGCTATGTCCTGGAGAATCAGCTGAGAATGAATGATAATTTGACAGCTTCTCATAATGCAATAGTAACTGAAATGAAGAATATAGCTTCAGCCCATACTGCAGCCCTGACTACAACTAAGGCAGAATTTCATAAAGCCTTACAAGAAGATATCACTGCTGTTACTTCTGCACTTCAGGATTCTCAGAAGCTAATCACTGAAAAACTCCAAAGGTTGAAACCTTTCTACAAAGATAGAGTAAACTATTTGAATGCCCAGATAAGATTCCCGAAAGATGATCTAAGAGATCACATTGAAAGAGAAGTCATAAAGGGGGAGAGGGTGTTAGTCAAAGCCAGCTCTGATCATGCAAAGTGGATTTCAAATTCCATCAGAGCCACCCTTGGATATCCTCCATTATGTGATGATGATAATGTTGCAGAGTCTGGGATTAATCCTGCATATCTTGGAGGAGAGCAAGCTGAAGTAGCTCAAGTGATCTATCCTCCACCAGACTTTGATATGATACATCAATATATACAGTCAATGTATGGCCCTCCTTAGGGAAATCCGACGGTCATCATAGAGAAAGTAGTTCAGCCAGTACCTGAGGCTATTCTGAAAGAATAAGAGGCATTATTAAAGGACCAAGAGACTCAATTGTCAAAGAAAAGATTCAGAGAGCAAGCTGAACTTAGGCCTGATTTTGAACAATGGAGCCTCACTTCCAGGAATATCATCTTGACTGCATGGAAGGCTGCCAAAGACAATATCCATGATAGAAACAAGTGGTATTCTGAACTGGAGTGGAGGAAGCATGAGAGTAGGCAAGAGGCCATTATGCAATATAGAAGAAAGGCTAAGATGGGAAAGCTACCTCCTACTGCACAAGAGCCTAGCAAGTACTTTCCAAAGCCTTATCATTACTTTGAAAGGCAGAAGATCAAAGCTGAAGAATTGAAAAAGAAGGATCTTAAAGGAAAGAAGCATGCTGCTGCTGAAGACACTGAAGCTCCTGTCCAAGTAAAGATACAATCAGTAAAGGGCATTGTGATCAAGGAACCTGAGCTGCCTTAGGATAGAAATTTTTCTTAAGTTTACTATGTGTAATCAGTTGTATTCAACTTTCTATAAACTTTTGAATAATGAAATGTTGAAGTTGTTAGAACAATGTGATATCTGTTAAATCTATTACATTACTGTTTTGAGATATTTGTGTATACATGTTTTGTTTATATATGTTTATGTACTTACCCTGATATATAATCCTGTTTTACATCATACTGTAAATTTGTTATGTATGGTGTATATCATTGAGTAAGAGTTAGGACTTCTCCAAATAGGGGGAGATTGTTGGGTACATTGGAATACATGTACCTGATTTGAAGAAGCCTCACCCTACTCAATGATATACATCAAAATGTATTTGATGTGTTTTGAGTTTAGTTGTGCAGGTTAAGTATTTGCAGGGAAAGCTGAAAAGTTTCTAAGTCCATGTGTCGACACCCAGAAGAAAAGTGTCGACACTTAAGAAGACTTGTGTCGACACCTAGAGAAGCAGTGTCGACACTTGGAGCAATTGTGTCGACACCAGGAATGCAGAGTCGACACCAAAAGGAAAGTGTCGACACATACAGGCTATGTCGACACATAATGAAGAAATGTCCAGAGAAGCTGTGTCGACACTTAGAAGCAATGTTGACACTCAGAGGAACTTTGTCGATATCAAAAGTGTCGACACTTGGAGGCTGTGTCGACAGTCAGCAAAACTTCAACAAAGTTCAAGTACAATTGTTGACACTAGGAGGCTGTGTCGACACTCAGCAAATTTCAACAAATTCTAAGTACAAGTGTCGACACAAAGGAGATGTGTCGACACTCAGCCAAAGTCTCAACACATGAAGAATGTGTCGACACAAAGGAGATGTGTCGACACTCAGCCAAAGTCTCAACACATGAAGAATGTGTCTAAATAAAGGAGATGTGTCGACACTCAGCCAAAGTCTCAACACAAGAAGAATGTGTCGACACAAAGGAGCTGTGTCGACACTCAGCAAAAGTATCAACACCGAAGGCATATGTCGACACCAAGAAGATATGTCGACACTTAGCAAGTATCAACACAAGAAGATGTGTCGACACAAAGGAGTTGTGTCGACACTTACAAGAAATCAACTAAGAAGGACTTGTGTCGACACACAGGATCAGTGTCGACACATGTTGAAGTAGCAGTGTCGAGAAGCAGATTCTACAACACAAGGAGTTGTGTCGACACCATGAAAGCTAGTGTCGACACTTAGTCCACTTGTGTCGACACTTAGTCTATCAGTGTCGACACTTAAAGACTGACTGTCTCAACACTTTCAGGCAGTTACAGAAAATTCAAGAAGTGACTGGATGACTTGACAACTGCCATTCCAGCCGGTCTACTGCAACTGTCAGAGCTGTCAGAAAGTTGTTAGGAACCGGATCAGCCGGTCACCATGAAGAAAGTCTATATAAAGGCTTATACCTCAATAGATGATAAGAGTTGGAAATCAACAAAGTGAAGAACAATACAACTAGAAGAAGACCTTCAAGTGAAGATCTAAGAAGTTGGAGAGAGAGAGCTCCTTCCAAGAAGACAGCTGTTGAACCATACTGTAAAGATAAGTTTCAGATTGAGATCTGATTCTTAAGTTAACAGTGATTGAAGATCAGCTGCATAGAGACTCAACCCTATTGTGTTCTAAATTCAAGAAGCTTTGAAGAAAGCCAAGGGAGGTTGATCTCAGCAAAGTTTTTCCAAGAACTCATCAAGAAACCTGTCAACTCTTCTCTCTTATTCTGGGTTGGGGTTATATTCATTGTAATTTTAATTTCTTGTAGGATCCTTAGGGATCTGAGTTGTAAGCCAGAAATTATAAAGGCTGAGTGGTAGGGCCGGTGTGCCTGAGTGTAGGAGATCCATTTCTCTGAGTGTAGGCATTGTTGAGGGCTGAGTGTAGGCCTTGTTGAAGGCTGAGTGTAGGTCTTGTTGAAGGCTGAGTGTAGGTCTTGGTGAAGACTGAGTGGTAGGGCTTTGAGCCTGAGTTGTAGGAACCTGTTTGAGGTTCTGAGTGTAAGATCTGAGGATCTGAGGAATAGTGGAGAAGTTGGGCCGAATCTAGTACACTATTAGATAGGCGAAGGGGGAAAGTGGATGTACCCAAACCTTGGGGAACCACTATAAAACTGTATGTACTCTGTGTGTATCTGATTCTGTGTGCTGTTTAAAGTTCTGCGAATACTGTGATTAATTCTGCCTAAAAGTTTAAAAAGATTAAGGTCACCTATTCAACCCCCCCCCCCCCCCTCTAGGTGATTAGGTACAATTTCTTTCAGAAGGAAAGCAAAAGCTGGTAAGTTACCTGCTAATGCTCTGGAGCCTAGCAAGTACTTCCCAAAGCCTTTTCATTATTTTGAAATGTAAAAGATAAGGGCTGAAGAACAGAAAAGGAAAAATCTGAAAGGGAAGAAACCTGTTGATGATGCTGAACCTACTGTGTAAGCTCAGATTAAACCAGGAAAAGGCATAGTCATCAAGGAGCCTGATCAGCCTTAGAATAGATTAACTAGATTTTACAACAATGTAATCTTTAGTTGTTAAAAAAAATCTATGTAAACTAATTGTTGACAAACTTTTGATAGTTTAAACAAAACAACGATTCATGCTCACTGTGTTTGCATCATTCTGTAATGACATATTACACATGTTTTGTTTATATGTTACCCTGTCATGTAATGTTTATATACATCATAATGAGTGTTTATTATAAATGGTGTATATCATTGACTAAGGGTTATGACTTCTCCAAATAGGGGGAGATTGTTGGGAACATTGGAAAATGGGTACTAGATTTGGAGAAGCCTTAGCTAAATGATATTCATCAAGGTGTATTTGATGTTGTTTTGAGTTTATATGTACAGGTTAAGAATATGCAGGAAAAGTTTCTAAGTCCATGAGTCGACACCAGAAGAAGCTGTGTCGACACTTGTGAAGACATGTGTCGACACTTGAGAAAAGCTTGTCGACACCTGGAGTCAATTATGTCGACAGTTGGAAAAGTTGTGTCGACACCAGAAGAAATTGTGTCGTCACACGGGACTTGTGTCGACACACAGAAAGTTCAGTCGACATAAACTGTGTCGACACACAGGACTTGTGTCGACACACAGAAAGTTCAGTCGACATCAAATGTGTCGACACGCAAAACTTATGTCGACACAAAGAAAGTTCAGTCGACATCAACTGTGTCGACACACAGGACTTGTGTCAACACACACAACAGAATTTCTTCTAAGTTAATTGTATCAAGACAATAAGTGACTGTGTCGACACACAGGACTTGTGTCGACACATTCTTACAGAAGCTATGTCGAGAAGTAGTGTCGACATCATGAGAGCTGTGTCGACACCACCAAGGATTGTGTCGACACTTAGTCTACTTGTGTCGACACATATGAAGTTCAGACTCGACACTTTGCTGACAGAGACAAAGTTTCAAGAAGTGACTGGAGACTTGACAGATGTCATAACCAACAAGTATACTGCAACTGTCAGATCTGTCAGAAGTTGGTTAGCAACCGGATCAGCCGATAACCTTGGATGAAGTCTATATAAAGAAAGATTCTATCAATTGAGGATGACGAAGTACACAAAACACAATTACAACAGAAGATCCAATATACACAAGAAAATCCAGTCAGAGATTTCAAGTGGATCTAAGTGAAGAATTTCAAAATATCTTCAGAAGAATTTGTAGAGAGAGAACTCCAACAATTCAAGCGAAGAAATAGTCTATCATCAACTAGTCTCTTAAGAGCAGATCCTGAACTAATCTACAAAGAAGAATTCAGATTAATTTCTGGATTTTAAGAAGGAAGCTGATTGAAGATCATCTTCAAGAATTTCAACCTTACTGTGTTCAGATTCAAGAAGCTTTGAAGAAAGCCAAAGACAGGTTGATCTCTGTGTAATCAGATTCTTCAAGAACTGATCAACAAAATTTTCTACCCATTCTCTCTCAACTTGGGTGAAAGTTAAAACTTATTTTATATCATTTTTCTGTAAGATCATCATTGATCTGAGTTGTAAGCCTAATTTATAAAGGCTGAGGTAGGGCTGAGTGCCTGGGGTAGGAGATTTACATCTCTGAGTTTTAGGCCTTGGGAAGGCTGAGGTAGGGTTGTGTGCCTGAGGTAGGAGATTTAATTCTCTGAGTTGTAGGCCTGAGTGAAGGCTGAGGTAGGGCTTAATTGCCTGAGTTGTAGGAGTATGGACTCACTCTTAGTTATAGGAACCTTGACTGCATTCTGAGCTGTAAGATCTGTTGATCTGAGAAGGAATGAAGAAGTTAGGCCGAATCTAGCACACTTCTAGATAGGCGAAGGGGGAAAGTGGATGTACCCATCATTTGGGGAACCACTATAAATCTGTGTGCCATCTGTGATTGTGTGTGAAATTGTGATTTCTGTGATGTGGTAGCTGTAGAACTGTTTGATTCTATTTGATTAACTGAATTAATATTCTACCTTAGAGTAAAAAGGAATTGAACCTATTTACCCCCCCCCCCCTCTAGGTGTTTAGGTTATTTTGAAACCAATTCTTTCGAAGATGAGAGTGGAGATGGTTTTTTTTCCTTTTCTGCACAGTAACTATAGTCGGATAGTAGTGCTGTGGCCTTAATATTGGTTTTGTACAAAGTAATCTGTCTTGGTTAGGCACGAATTGGGGGAAATTAGGCTTGCTTGTGTAATGGTTGTATCAAAAACCCCCTCGTTTCCTTAGTCTAGTTGATTAGAGCATTTCTAGGCTGATTGGAGTGGTCTGGAGAGAAGAGGACGGTACATGGATTAGGTTGTAGCATTTCTGGCTGGGGGCGTAGATTAGTTCAGGTTTGAGTTTCTCTGATTTTGCCTAAGTGTAAAATCATTGAGTGAGAGGAAGCTCACTCAACACCGTCAAGTGGAGCCTGCTTCTAAGTGTTTAAGCATTGACAGCGTTGAGTACACTCAATGCTGCCAGGTCGACGATGTTCGTCATTCTCAGCTCGATGTTGTTTGTCGAACTGAGATCGACGATATCCGGTTTCCTGAGATCGACGAAGATCGTCGATTTGAGTTCGACGAAAATAGTCGAGCTGAGGTCGTCGTTTTCCTGTGATCTGAGTTCGACGAAAATCATCGAACTGAGATCGGTGTTTTCCTGTAAGATGATATCAACGACTTCCTGTAAGCTGAGATCGACGTTTTTTTGCCTTAACCGAATTTTCTTTTTATTTTCCTTTCTTCCCGAGTGATTACCTCCTAGGTGGGGATGTCTTGTCGGCCATTTGTTTCTTCCTTTTTTTTGAAGGCCGAATCGTGGGTTATGGCAGGAGTGGCATGTTTTGTGTGCGAGCCATGGCCGCCACCTTTTAGTCCCAGGTACGGGCTGGATATGTGGTGGCCTTGTGCCGACACAATGTATTTTCAGTTGGAATTGTTTGTTTAGAGGACTGTTTTTGGTGACCAACTCAGGTCCATGTTGTTTTACAACTGTCATTAATCACAATTTAGGATTGTTAGATGTTTCTTCCTTTGTAAATTGCAATTTTTGTGGCACATGTTTGCCTTGTAGACTCTGCAGGTTTTATGACAGGGTTGTTGTTGTTTTCTCGCACTTGGTGCAAGTGCGTCTTGTCTTGGACAGTGTTTGTCTATTACTGTCTTACTTTCTTCTTTTGCGTACCGTTTTATATAACACTTCCATGCAGCTTATTTGTTTTACTTGCTGAGGTATTCTTTTCTTCTCTGAATGCCTCAGGTTCTGGATAGTAGACGAGTAGGCGGGTAGATTTGCTGTGGTGTTGCTGGTGATCCCTTGAGTTGTAGGGATCTTTCTCTAGGACTTGTGAGGTAATTTTGTCTTTTACTTTCTTATAGACATACATACTTGCCAGTGGGTTCGTGTCAGTTTGTTGGCGCCCACTGGTAGTTTTACCTTGATACTAGATATGTTTCCTTTTTGCTGCTACCTTTCTGGAGTTATTCTATTTGCTCTTAGGAAGATTTATGCTATGTTGCTAGTTACTTTTAAACCTAAAAATACTATTATAAGTATATCTCATGATCAGCATGTTTATAAAACTCATATACTACTTTCCAAACAACGTGAAAAGATCGTTTTCTTATATATAGTATAAATTAAATGTAGGGTCTTGCATAGTGTAAGTTGTCCTCTGGGGACACTTACGCACTCTTTTAGGATGTCAAATGTGAATAAAGTATTTTTCGCTGCGTATAAGTATAGTTTTTAAACTGTGGACTAGATGATCCACTGAGCTGAGGGATACGGCCTTTAAAATATAACTGTTTTTCTAATCATTAAACTTAGGAATTTTCATAGTCTAGTTAGATGGTGTTCGCCTGAGCATCGATAGTTATCCCCTGTTCGACGTGGCATTACGACGCGTGTTTTCTCATACGCTGATACTTCTTAAATTCGTAGAAAATGCGGGTTGTGACAGTTGGTATCAGAGGGAGGTTGTTACAAAAAGTGCACTTTTTTGTAACGACCCGGCCCTTTAGACCAAGCGTCGTCGGCTTACCAGGAGCCCGGGTTTAGAGCTCAGCGGCCCACCGCACCCTTCATGGGCCGGTGGCTTATCTCACCCCACGACACCATAGGTAGTAAGATTAAACATCAAGGCCTGCAGGCCCAATGCACCCCACCCAAATCTTCGCGCCTGTTTATCAGCAGTGGTAGGTTATTACCATGGGGTCTCGAACCCGCAACCTTGATAAGAGAGTCTTAATACGACTCCTCATCACCAACTGGGCTGCAGCTCAGTTGGTGATGAGGAGTGGTTTTCTTGTAACGACCTGACCCTTTAGACCAAGTGTCATCGGCCTACCAGCATCCCGGGTTTAGAGCTCAGAGGCGAACTGCACCCTTCATGGGTCGGTGGCTTGTCTCTCCCCACGGCACCACTAGTAGTAAGCCTAAACATCAAGGCATGCAGGCCCAATGCACCCCAACCAAATCTCCATGCCTGTTTATCAGCAGTGGTAGGTTGTTTTCACGGGGTCTCAAACCCGCAACCTTGATAGGAGGGTCTTAATACGACTCCTCATCACCAACTGAGGTGTAGCTTAGTTGGTGATGAGGAGTCGTATTAAGACTCTCTTATCAAGGTTGCGGGTTCGAGACCCCGTGGCAACAACCTACCGCTGCTGATAAACAGGCGTGGAGATTTGGTTGGGGTGCATTGGGCCTGCAGTCCTAGATGTTTAGGCTTACTACCAGTGGTGCCGTTGGGCGAGACAAGCCACCAACCCATGAAGGGTGCGGTGGCCTATGAGCTCTAAACCCGAGCTGCTGGTAGGTCGACGACGCTTGGTCTAAAAGGCCGGGTCGTTACAAAAAGTGCAGACCAAGCATCATCGGCCTACCAGCAGCCTGGGTTTAGAGCTCAGACGCCCACCGCACCCTTCATGGGCCGGTGGCTTGTCTCGCTCCACGACACCACTGGTAGTAAGCCTAAATATCAAGGCCTGCAGGCCCAATGCACCCGAACCAAATCTCTGCGCCTGTTTATCAGCAGTGGTAGGTGGTTGCCACGGGGTCTCGAACCCGCAACCTTGATAAGAGAGTCTTAATACGACTCCTCATCACCAACTGAGCTGTAGCTCAGTTGGTGATGAGGAGTCGTATTAAGACTCTCTTGTCAAGGTTGCGGGTTCGAGTCCCCGTGACAACCACCTACCGCTGCTGATAAACAGGGGCGAAGATTTGGTCGGGGTGCATTGGGCCTGCACGCCTTGATGTTTAGGCTTATTACCAGTGGTGTCGTGGGGCGAGACAAGCCACCGGCCCATGAAGGGTGCGGTGGGCCTCTGAGCTCTAAACCCGGGCTGCTAGTAGGCCGACGACGCTTGGTCTAAAGGGTCGGGTTGTTACAAAAAGCTCTCTTATCAAGGTCCTAGGTTCGAAACCCAGTGGCAACAACCCGCCGCTGCTGATAAATAGGCGCGGAGAGGGTTTGGGGTGCATGGTCTACAGACCTGGTTAGGCTGAACCCTTTCGAGCGGGTGTTGGGGGTCCCGGCGGCCGTCCTTGTGAGCGTGGGCTGGGGAGATTGTTACAAAAAGTGCACTTTTGTAACGACCTAGCCCGCTAAGTGGCACAACTCCACCGGCCTACAAGTGGCCCGGGTTTAGAGCTCAGAGGCTACCCCACACGATCATGGGAGGCATAGCGTGTCTCGCCCCACGGCGCCGCGGTAGTCAGCCCAAACAGTAAGGCCTGCACGCCCAATGCACCCCAACCAATCCCACTGCCTGTTTTTTAGCGGCGGTAGGGTGTTGCCACGGTGTTTCAAACCCGAGACCTTGATAACGCTCTCTTCCACCAGAGCACATCACCAACTGCGCTGTAGCTCAATTGGTGATGAGCTCTGGTGGAAGAGAGCCCTATCAAGGTCTCGGGTTCAAAACACCATGACAACCCCTACTGCCGCTGAGAAACAGGCGCGGGTAATGGTTGGAGTGCATTGGGCGTGCAGGCCTTGCTGTTTAAGCTGACTATCATGGCATCGTGGGGCGAGACACGCTATGCGGCCCATGATCGGGTGTGGTAGCCTATGGGCTCTAAATCTGGGCCACTGGTAGGCCGGCAGCGCTGTGCCACTTAGCGGGTCAGGTCGTTACACTAGGGAACCACAATAAAGTTACTATGTCGTCTGTGTTATTGTCTTGAAAGCATAAGAAACTAATTCACAACACACTAAGTGGTGGGAAAATCATAAAAGGCTAGAAAAACTATTCACCCCCTCTAGGTGTTTAGCTACCTTAGAATTAAAGACTTTCGGGCATTAACATCAACATTCTGTAGGACAGTTAGGTTGCTCTTTAGGCCTGCCATAGTATGTATAATGGCCTGACTACCCTGCACAAACCATGAATCCAGCCTAGAATCCAGCTTATCAAAATGTACCTTGATCTCTGCAAGGTCGTTGTTCATATCTTTTTCAGTCTTGTCTACTTTCTTCAGCACTTTCTTCAAAGAACAATCAAAACTTGTGTTGGGTATTGTATTCATAATAACCTAGATTTGTGTGAAGTCACTCTTCAACTAAGATGAATTAAGTTTGTATTTTATGCCATCTTTTAGTTGAGTGCTTGCAGGTTATTATTGCTAACTGTAAACCAATATCAGTTTACAATGAGTCACTAAACATAGGACCATGCAATGTAATCCCTCGTTGCGTGATCCATGGTGTTGACTCATGTGTAACCTCTCTATTGGGATGCACTTAATTTTCAAGTACTAAAGAAATGGAAGAAAATAAGGGTTTCTAGTTTCAACTAAGAAGAAAAGAAAATTTCTCTGAAAATTTTCTAAGTCCTTTTCTCGAGAAATGCCTTGTAAATTTCTCGAGAAGCCAAGTTGTTCTTGAGAAAAGCAAATAAGTTCTCGAGAAGGACGACTATATTTCTCGAGAAAGCCTTGTCTTATTCTCGAGAAATTTGTCTTCAGTTCTAGTATTTGCGCTAAGTAACTTTCTCAAGAAGCCATATAATTTCTTGAGAAAGAAATTCTGTTCTCGAGAAATCATGTTTTTCTCGAGAAATAAATTCTTCACTTCAAGAATTTTGCGCTAAGTAAATTTCTCGAGAAGCCGTATTGTTTCTCTAGAAATCAAATTGTTTCTCGAGAAATATTGTCCTTCTAGAGAAATCAGATAGTTTACTTCAAAGAAATTTTCGCCAAGTATTTTCTCGAGAAGCCATGTCCTTTTTAGAGAAAGATAATTATTTCTCGAGAAATATAGTTCTTTTCGAGAAATGGACTTACAGAATTTTCTTTCCAAATCTTCTGAGGGGATTTCAAATTAACCAAAGTTTAGTAAGATTGATCTTTCCTCAATCACGTGGATCATTCCTTAATGACGTTTGACCGTTGGACGATGATCTATATAAAGTCATTTCAAGAATCTTTAACCCAAAGAATAATAATAAGAATAATCACTAGAAGAATCATTACAGAAAACGCAATTCGCACTTTCCATTTTTGGGAGAAGCCGCACATCTTCATTGCCATTCTTCTCTGCCACTAATCTCCAGATTCAGCGATTAAATCGAAGAAAGGATTCAATAGATCCAAGATTAACCGATTCTTCAACATCAATTTGATCCTGTCAGATCCAAGGTTTTCAGATCCAGTTTTATTGGTATTCTTCCTCAACATATTCACCAAAATTTTCAGATTTCGATAAGGAAGATCCTTGTAAATTTCAGATCTGGAAGAGTAAATTTTTATTGTTGATTGTAAATTATATTTAATCTCTTGTAGGATCTTTGACTCCGAGATTGTAGGAAGTATGTTCTTCCGAGTTTGTAGATCCATTGGTGGATCGACTTTGTAGATCCGTTGGTGTATCGAGTTAGTTGATCCGGCCCGTGGATCGAGTTTGTAGATCCGTTGCGAATCCAAGTGTAGGAGCATTGCTGTGAGGTGTAAGATTGTGATAATCTGAGAAAGGTGAAGTAGCCGAATCATACCTTTTGTGGTAGATAGGCGAGGCAGGATAGTGGACGTACCCAAAACGGGGAACCTCTATAAAAATCTCTGTGTTTGTGTGCTTGTCTTTTAGATAATTTTTATTTCACAAAAATACGCAAACATGACCTATTCACCCCCCCTCTAGGTGATTTAGGTGGAAGTTAGATACTTTCAACTTGCATGTTATTTTACCATCAGGGCTTCTATAGATTTCAGAAGAGAGATATCTTAACTTGAATTTGGAGCATATTCATCTGGAATACCGAGGGAGGTGGGATATCAGCACTTGCCTCTGAGTCACTAGAAGATTCTTCTAGAAGAGAAACATAAGCTTTAGATAGCAGTCTAGTATCAATGGCCTCTAGGACAGGAGGATGCACCCCTGCATCTTCTTCCTCATCAAAAAAATCAATAATTTCTACCTCTTCTACTAGAGTTTCACCTGGAATTGTAACCAATCTCCTCTGAAGTTTTCGTACAAATATGTCCAGCTCTGTTTGAATAGAGTTTAAAGGATGACTCTACGCCTCCTCAGTCCTTACAGGTAGAGCATCTGAGAGACTTACAAGCACATTCACTATGGTAACTATCTCAGTAGAATCATTGACATTATCAGTAGCTGAAAGATCCTCATCATCATCTAAGTCATAATCAGCAACATCTAGCTCAGTATCATCAACTGGCTCATCCATAACCTCAATAGATTCACCTTCAATAGTAGCAACAATCTCAACATCACCACCAGTAGCAACATCCACACTGTCACCAGTAGCTCTCTCATCATCATTCTGTTATAATAATATCTCAGAAGCAACAACCCTACCTATATCAACAATCACTATATGGAGATCATCAGTCACTGCAATTTAATCTTGTGTCACTATCTCTGCAGGCTGAATAACTACATCTGTAGTATCTGGAACTGTAGAAGAAACAACCACCAAGGGCACTTAGTTAATAGTAGCCACTTCGGGTTCAGCAGACTCCCCCTCCATTCCTGCATCTAAGCTCTCTGGAATCTCATGACGGGTAGGAGTTGGAGGTCTCTCCTCGGGAACATCCTCCTTCTCTTCCTCAACATCCTGCTGGAGTCGTATTCCTCATGGTCTCTGAATCCTCCTATCCCACCTGGTGAATATGGATTTGCAATCTTATTCAGGTGATGGATAGGTACTCCTTTGGTCATATCAAAGGTGTCACAGTCAAGCTGAATCAGAAATAAACTTAGAATTCTGCCAAAATTGGGTGCGCGTAGATTATCCTTGATCCTTGCAACCATTACTGCTCCCCAGTAAAACTTCTTCCGGCATATAATGACCACTAGAATTTTGAACATTTCTGAAGATAGGTAGTCATGGGATCCTGTCTTATATTACAAAACATTGCTGATGATGTCAGATAAGAGCTTTCCTTCTTCATTCATCCCTTTGAGCTTAACAGCCTTTGTTCCTTGTGGCGAACCACAGAAGAGCAGTGCCCTGGAGAAATCATCCTCATCCAACTAATCGGCTTCATCACACTCAGGAAGCCGCAAGTACCTTGTCAGTAGAGGTGCTTTCACCTTAATCCTCACTTGACAAAGTTTGCTTTTGATGACTGTGTCTTCTCTATAGAGCTTTTAATTTGAGAAAAAACTCTAGCACATCCTTGTCCAGAACTTTGTAGGGGTGTTGAAGAATGAATGACAGTCTTGCCGATTCTAACATCAGAATCACGTTTCTAAATTCATCTGTGGCCGAGGCAAACCTTGTTGGCACAAGCTCGCCACCTACGAGCAAGCCACTTGTTCCTCGAGGAGCCATGGATAGCAGCTGAACATTGATGAAGAATGAAATAGTTGGTTCTGGGCAATCTTTAGTAACCAGATTGCTATAGGAAATTACACCGAAATCGGAAATCCTCAATGTTGAAAGAACTATTGTTGTTGTTGTAGGAGTTGAAGATGAAACACTGTCTGCGATGGTTCATCGAGGAAGAACAACTTTAGCTGCTCTGTCGCGGAATTAGACACACCGAGAAGACGTATTTGGCGGGATTCATCTTCTATTTCTGTGGAAAGAAGTTGGTTATATATATATATATATATATATATATATATATATATATAAAGTTTAAGACGGGAAAATGACGCATACCTGAAAACACCGACTCTTCAGATCCAATAAATTAATCTAAGTATGAATCGTCGAAATACCACATAAGCCGAGCAAATTTCGTCGATTTTCGTTGTAGACTCTTGTATAATATCAACGAATCGTTGAGTACCGGCAAGACATCTCAACAAATTTACCTTGAATGTTTTTTGTTTACATGTGTACTTCGCGTGAATATGTCTGACTTCTTAACTGTCTTCAAGAATCCTTGTTGAGTGTGCCCAGTTCTATTTTGAAAATGAGAACTTAGACTTGTCTAGTGGCTTCGTGAAAATATCTTTGACCTGCTTATCCAGCGGGACATAGCTGAGAGTTATGTCCTTATTCTCCACATGCTCCCGGATAAAGTGATATCTTATTTTGATGTGCTTTGTCCGGTTTTGAGCGACTGGATTATTTGTGATCGCTATCGCACTAGAGGAGTCACAAAACATTGGAATCTCCTTGAATTTTAGATTGTAATCTTCAAGCTGATTCCTTATTTAGAGAAGGTGTGCGCAACAACTACCAGCAGAGATCTACTCTGTCCATGCAGTGGAAGTTGCCACACAATTTTGCTTCTTGCTGCTCCATAAAATAAGCCTTCTTCTGAGAAATTGGAATGTCCCGAAAGTGCTTTTCCTGTCATCCATGATACCTACAAAATCTGGATCTGAAAAATCCAATTAGCTCAACATCATTACTCTTTGGCTACCATAAGCCAAGATTTGGTGTACCCTTAAGGTATCTAAAAATCCTCTTTGCAACAACGTAATGAGATTCCTTAGAGTTCACCTGAAATCTAGCACACACGCATGTTTAAAACATTATGTCCAGTTTACTGGCCGTGAGGTTGAGCAAGGACCCAATTATGCTTATGTACTTGTTTTCATCAAATGGTTTCCCTTTCTCATCCTTGTACAGAGACATAGTTGAACCCATTGGAGTCCTCTTGGAGGTTGCATTCTCCATTCTGAATTTCTTAAGTAACTCTTTGGTGAATTTCATTTGAGAGATGAAAATTCCATCATCAGATTATTTTAGGTCCATTACCCCACAATGTCCCAGATTTGAAGAAGATTTGAAGAAGTAAAACATGTCAATGATATACACAGTGTTGTATTTGATGTATGTTCATGTTCATACAAGAAGGTTAGTCCTTGAAACATTGATAGGACATGTATTCAAATTGATGTCATAGGTGCTCACAAAGTAAAGATATGGAGAGACAGAAATCTGTCTAAGTCCACAGGCGTTGAGTGGAGCCAGTTCACTCAGCGCCAGATACAATGGAAGATGCTGGATAAGCTGGAAATCGCGTAAGTCTGCAGGCATTGAGTGAAGTAGTTCACTCAACGACAGATACCATATAGCGTCGAGTTAGTTGTGGACATTCAAAGCCATGCAGTCAGCAAAGAAACTCTACAGGTAAGTCCACATGCATTGAGTGATGACAGTTCACTCAATGTCATTGTCGAGTATAGCTAAATCGGTCAATGCCAAAGCAGAAGGCGGCCATGTACAAAAGCGTTGAGTGATGAATCTTCACTCAACGCCCTCAATGCCAGACAACAAAAGCATTGAGTCTTGATGTTGTAGTCAAAGCCTAAGAAGAAGACAAAAATCGGCTAAGTCAAGAATCGTTGAGTGAAACCAGTTCTCTCAACGCCTAATAAAGAAGACAGGCAAAAGCAGAAAGCGTTGAGTGAGGCCAGCTCACTTAATGCCTTCAAACAGGTGAATAAATAACTAAGTGTAAAAGCATTGAGTGAAGCCATTGCACTCAACGCTCTCAACGTCTATGATGCAGAATGATTCAGTCAGTTGAAGAAGGGTTTTGGCATTTAGTGAAGCTTGTTCACTCAACGCACTCAACGCCTGGAGTGGATTTGAGAAATTGGCTAAGTCCACAACCAATGACATCAGGCAAAGTCAATAGAAGTTAACATCATTATAAATACTTGCGGGAAAGCTACAAAACATGCTAAATAGAACCAGAGAGATACTGTATGTCTTCTTCTGTTAAAGCAAGGTACAACTATCAGCTGCAGGTGGTCCCCACTACTTCTTGGAGCCGTTAATCGGCGGAAGATATAAAGGGGTAGCTACTAGATGTTGAACTTAACTTTTAGGGTCTTTTTAAAAAAGAAAAAGAGCAGATGGACTTCATATTCCTCATCATTGCTGATGGTAAAAAGCTTGAAGTCGATCAGCTGAACTAAAAGTTCTGTCCAGTTTGTTGGAGCATTTTCTTCTGCTACAGCAAGTTCTGAAACACTTTTGATAAAGAAAGAGAGGAGAGCCTTCATTCTTCTGCAGGTTCATGTTAGCTGTTTGAAGAACTCAAGACCTAGCAGATCTTCAATCTTCTATAACAAGTTTAGAAATAGTTTTTTGAGAAACATCTACCAGAGGCAGAAATTTATTGAAGAACAATTTTCTGCTGTCATGAAGATAACAGAAGCAGAAATTAAATAAAACCATTATACTTCTATAGGATCCTCTTGGATCTTAGCTATAAGGCTTTTGAGCCTGAGTTAGGTCAGGTATGCCTGAGCTGTAGGAGAGTTATTCTCACTGAGAGTAGGATCCAGTTTGGATCTGAGGAAGGGCTCTTGAGCCTGAGGTTAGAGAGTCATTCTCTTGGAGTTGTAGGGCACTTGTTCCTGAGTTGTAGGATCCTTTAGATTTGAGGTAGGGCTTTTGTTCCTGAGCTGTAGGAGAGTCATACTCTCTGAGGTAGGATCCTTTATGGATCTGAGATTAGGATGTCCTCCCAGCCTGAGTTGTAGGGCCATTGAGCATGAAGTAGATGATAATTTGATCACTAAGTTGTAGGAGCACATTTTCTCTGAGGTAGGGTTTTGTGTAACACCCCAAATTCGAGAAGCTATTGCCGTTCGATGAATTTCAGCGATCGTCGAAGGTCCTTCGACGAAAGTCGAGCTGTGGCCTTCGTCGAACTCAGGGCCGCTCGATGAAAGTTAAGTTGTGGCCTTCGTCGAACTCAAGGCCAATCGACGAAAGTCAAGCTATGGCCGCTCGACGAAAGTTGAGCTATGGCCTTCGTTGAACTCAAGGCCACTCGACGTAAGTTGAGCTGGGGGCTTTTCGTCGAGCGCAGGGCTATTCATCGAGCTCGGAACTTTTTCGTCGAGCTTGGATAGTTGTCGGGCTCTTGGCTATTCGACGAGCTCTTGTCTGTTCATCGAGCTCTCAGCTGTTCATCGAGCGCAGGCCGATCGACGAAGCCTGAACAACTTGACTAATTGTGGGTTTCGTAGATCTTCTTCTTAGCAGTTAGATTTAACTTCGAGGTTGATACTGGACCCCAAGATCTTTTGCCCGAAGGGTTTTAGTAGGGTTGAATGGTTCACTCCCTCACTTGTTCTCATTTTGGAGTTGACTTAGGGTTTGAGAGAAAGAGAGTTCGGAGGAGGAGGAGAGGTGCTTTCTCCGCCATTAATGGAGCTTCAGAGCTGCGATCATCACTTCGAGGCCAGATCCGTGAAGAGGATGCAAAGGCGCTCATTTTCATCCATGCAAGACAAGGGATTCATGGCTAGAAAGAGGAGTCAATGGGTAACAACACTTCTCCTCTCGATTTTAGGATGCATGCATGGAATCTATGCTTTCTTTGTTTTCCTTTCAAGCATTCTAGGAACCGTATCTCTCAAGTGAGAGGGTTTCGGGTTGTCGTGGTTCAAGAGGAGCCACCGGGTCGATTGTGTCCGTCCCCGGCATGATATTGCATTAGATATCCGCTCTGTTAGTGGATTAGGCATTGTGGGTGAAGCCATTGTCGTGACCATTAGTCCTACTCGGTGATGTTGCATTGCGAGCATTAAGGATTTGGTAGAAATCCTTTAGAGGCTAGATGTAGTTTGTGATAATGTTTTTACCCCTTTCTAGTGTGAGTATGTGTGGCCGGAAGTAGACCGAGTAGAAATTATAGTACATGCGGGGGCACGGGGATGGTACGGTACAAGTGTTGCAATAGGGTTGGAAAGGCATGGGATTGTGATGTGCTTAAGGAGTGGTTTGTATTTATGGTCAGCTGGCTAACCCGTGACGTTGCAAAGTCATATGTGGATAGTGTCCCAGCGAGACAAGTCCCCTTCTATGGAACTGACGAGAAATCCAATTTTTGGACAAGCCCGGACGATCCCAGTTGGGTCCCACCGGGTCTCCTTCGATGGACTTGGTTCCGATTTTGGAGCCGGGTCTGGGCCATCCCAAACGGGTGGGGTCTAGAAAGGGTTCTTAGCATTGGTTTGTTTGTTTGCATGGCGGAACCCTTACGTGAGAAGTCAGAGTTTGTAGACAAGCCCGTGGTTTGATACCCATGAGCAGGTGGGGCCAAGGCAAGAGTTCTGTGTGGCGGCTTGTATGTCATTTGGGGGGAAATTAGAGTACCCCTATGTTTGCTGATTGAACGTCGATGGGGAAATTGGAAGTACCCGATGCGATGATTTGTTAGAAGCATATATTTTAGGGTGCCTTGGGTGAAACCTAGGATTGCATTCATGCTGCATTTTAGGTCCCTCTTATTATATGCTCAACATATAAACGTGCTTGCTACATGAGACATCCAAACCGGTTTTATAGCTTTACATGTTATTATTTATTGCATACAAAGTGCTGATAGGAAGGATGATGGAGTGCCCCGGGCTCCGCTAGGGATGGTCGGGAGGAGATGTGTTGGTTACACAGTTGAGGTCAGCCTTTGCTGACCCACATTACTACAAATTTTTACAGGACAAGGATCGCAAGCAGGAGCAAGCTCGCCGGCTAAAAAGGCCTAAGCCTCATGAAGTGAATCTATTTTTGCTTATGTTTTGGTGCTATGATATGATCCTTGAGTAGTATTCCGGCTTGCATGCAGAGGTAGCTAGGAGTGCTTTGCGCATTAATAGGATTTCTATTCAGCTTTAGACTCATGTTGTGTAAGGCCTTAAGGCCATTTTGATACTCCTGGCATGGTTGATAACTTCTAGTTTTGTTTGTTTGTTTCCGCTAATTTATTCTTAGTTTTGAGTTGGGTAGTTTTATATCATCTTTTAATGCTTAAGCTTTGACGTCTGTATATTGTGGGGCACCAGCCTGACCCATATTATACTGTCATTATAGGGGAGGTGTTACAATTGGCCTGAGTTGTAAGTCTTGGAGGAGACTGAGAGATCCTGTGGGATCTATGGTTTAAGCTCTTTGAGCTGAGTTTTGGAGAAGTGCCTTGTCTAATTAGAAGTTAGAAAGGTGGGATGATAGTGGACGTAGACATAATCTGAGGAACCACTATATATTTTCTGTGTGCTTTTTGTGTTATTTCTTTATTGTAGATTCTTGAAAGCAGATAACTAACACACTAAACACTTAAAGAAGAAAGTAAAAGAAAGTCACAAGAAACCAACGAACCTATTCACCCCCCTCTAGGTTGCTAGCTACATTGAAAACAAAGACTTTCAGATTATTTTACCTAAATTCCTAAGAAATACTGCAGCTCTCCCATACTGCTCATTTCAAACTTCCCTTAGATGAGTTAGAGAACTTCTTGTAAAGGTTGTCTTTTGCAGAGCCAAAAATAATGCCGTATACATAGATTTGCACTAGCAAAATCTTGTCTTTTACTTCCCTAAAAATAATGCCTTGTCCATCTTTCCTCCTATGAACTTGTTCTCAAGAATAAAGCTACACAACGTCTCATACCAAGCTCATGGAGCTTGTTTTAGGCTATATAGAGCTTTATTAAGCAAATAACCATAATCAGGGAAAGTTGAGTTGACAAAACCTGGGGGTTGTGCTACGTATACTTCCTCTTTTAGGTCTCCGTTAAGGAATGCTGACTTCATATCCATTTGATTGATTTTGAAGCCTTTGTGAGCTGCATATGCCAGAAAAAACCTTATCGCTTCGAGTTGGGCCACTGGAGAAAAAGTCTGATCAAAGTCGATCTCTTCTTCTTATCGGTACCCTTGAGCTACAAGCCTAGCTGTGTTCATTATAATTGCTTAGTTTTCGTCCATCTTGTTTCTTAATACCTATTTGGTAACGATCATGTTCTATCCTTTAGGCCTGGGCACCAACTCCCAAACCTTGCATCTTTCAAACTGATTGAGCTCCTCTTGCATAGGCATAATCCAAGAGACATCCTTGTCTGCTTCTTTAAACTTCTTTGACTCAACCTGAGACAGAAAACTAAGATGTTGACCTTTGTTAGCAGTACTTCTTCTGGTTCTTAAACCGTCGCCTAACTCTCCAATGATCAGATCAGACGGGTGATCTCTTAAGTGTCTGAATGCTAGATTTCTTCCTCTCCCACCAGCAGGTTCTGTCATATCTATTGTATCTCCTGTAGGTTGAGGTAGTTCTTCATATAGTCATTCTTCATCCACCATACTTGGATCGACGACCTTGATTAAGCTTGGAGCATCTTCCTTGACTACTTCTTCCAAGCTTATTTCCTTTAACCTGGTACATGCATCTACACCAACAACACTAGACGAGCTGCTTTGAAGCTTGATTGTCTCATCAAATACATCTTTGATAGACTATTCCACGACTAGGGTTTTCTTTTTAAAAATTCTCCATGGCATACTATGGCTACTATACCCTACAAAAATATCTTAAAAGAATTTTTCATTAAACTTCATGCGATAATACTTCCCATTATTAAGTATGAAGCATTTACTAATAAAGATTCTAAAGTAGGACACGGTTGTTTTTCTGCCCTTCAACAATTCTTAGGGAGTTTTAAGATGGCTTTTGTTGATTAAAGCTCGATTTTTTCACGTGATAAGCTGTGTTGACTACTTCGGCGCAGAAGTACTCTGGTAGTGAAGAATCATTCAATATAGTCGTACATGCTTCTATGAGGGCTCTATTCCTTCTCTCAACAACTCCATTTTGTTGTAGAGTACGTGGAGATGAAAACTTATAAAAGATGCCTTAACTCCTACAAAATTCTATCATGGCACCAGACTCAAATTCCATTCTATAACCACTTTTGATTTTGACCACCGAGAAGTCTAATTAGTTCTAAATTTGACTAACAAAATTAGTGAAAGCCTCAAAGGTTTCTGACTTGGGTTTCAGAAAGAACATAAAAGTGAAACGGGAGTAATCATCAACAATGACCAAAGTATAAACTTTACCTTCTAAACTATGAATTGGCATAGGACTGAATAAGTCCATATGTAGTAAATACAAACTTCTAGGGGAAACCTTTTCTAAAATACACTTTAAGGTAGCTTTTATCTTCTTACCCATTTGGCATGCGTGATATGGACTCTCTTTAAAACACTTAATGATGGGTGCATCACACACTAAGTTGTGAGAGAATAACATATTTATCATTTTAAAATTAATATGTGCTAATCTCTTGTGTCATTGGTCCTAGAGAGACACTATCTTTTCTTAAAAAGCACACTGATGTAGAGTTGTCTAAACATAGAAAATTTAAACAAAAAGTATTTCTACTCCGAGTGCCTGTTAAGATCGTCTCAAAATTAGAAGACGATTTTATCAGACACTTATTCTTGTAGAACTCAACAATATAGCCTTTGTCACATAATTGACTTATGCTTATCAGATTATGTTGTATTCCTTCCATATAAGCCACGTCTGTAAAAGAGACTATACCATTGGAAATCATACCATAGCCTTTGGTGATTCTCCTGTCAGACCCTCCAAAGATAACTTTTGGTCCATCTTCAACTGGGGTAAATTCTATCAGTAGGCTTCTAGTCCCGGTCAAATGCCGACAGAAAACACTGTCCAAGTACCAGATTGGAGTTTTGTTGGCCTTTGGACATACCTGCAATCTTAAATCATTTTACCTTAGGTGTAACACCCCCTATCTGTCGCATAGCATATAGTAGTATGTCCGGCCGGGGTCCGACGCTATATACCACAGACATACTGGAAGGTTACGTAATGAAACCATCCTACCAATAATCAATGTCCTACACAGAGTACAGTCTAGCGGAAGGAATTTAAAAGTTGTAAATTAAGAACCCAGCCAAAAGCACGAATATCCACTACATAAAACCAACAGGAATGAACATACAAATACACAAGTACTTGGCCTTATGGACTTACAATAGTTTACTCAAATATAAGTGTCTTCCAAACCTCGGCACGCAGGCCGGTCATACATGAGAATAAAAGAAAACACTCAAAATTAGGCCTTTGAGGGCCGGCTCAGCAACAAGGGCTTTTGCCCACTATTTGCCACTCAGTTCCGCAGCACCTGCAAGAAACAATCCATCAAAGCGGTGGCAAACAAAAGCAAAGGTCAGCTAAGCTGACCAAATTATAATGATCCCGCCCCAAAACTCGGGAAAGCGATGCTCCTTCCCTGCACTTTATTAGCATAGCCATATCATAGAGAAATTCCACGTCATCACAGGCGTAGGTTCGCATGGCCACACAACTCGTGCTCTCAGGGCACATTCTCGGTGAACCCGGTCAAAGTCCGCGGTCTCACCACCGCCCCTTGGACTTTAAATTCGCGTGAGCATTTTGGTCTTTTCGGCAGAAGTCACGTCAATTCAAGACATAGAACGCCTAAGACCCTCCATCTATGCCAAAGGCAAGTCCCACGTACTTTAGGTCCCTTGTACCGAACGACATAGAGCGGGTACGGTTCCGCCTAACTCATTGCTCACACCGCAAAATCAATTTAAGCCATATGCATGGGTCAAGCTTTCCCGAGTGCCAAATCGATCCCACACTTTACATAACCCGGCTATGTACAACTTAGCTCCCAGGCCACCAAGTTGGCAGAATCATGCATCTGCCCAGTTTTCCGGGTGCACCTTTTAGTTAGTCCCCAAGGCTCCATGTTGCAATCTACCGCGTAGAAAACCCGAAAACAATCATCTGCGCGTAGCCTTCTTCGCCCATTCATGCAATGCAACATCACTGATCCAGACCAACTTGTCCGGGTAGGCTTCACACACCATGCCTATGTCCGTTTCTCGAATATGGACTCTACATGCAAAACAACGGGGACTATTCATGTCCACCCAAAGGAACACCTCACACTCACCGCAAAATCGCGAGAGTGGGCTTCCTATGTAAAGAGAAAAGAGGAATTCACATGTCCAAGATGAGAATCGTTATCCAAGCATTCTTCTTCGGTGCCATGAAGATCTATGGGGAAGAAAAGCACCGCAATTTCCTCGCCTCCATAGATCCGAACTCGGCTTGCGATTTGGGGCTCCGAAGCTCCGCCGGCAGCCGGATCTCTCCTCCTTCTTCTTCCTTGCTCTCCCCTCTCTCTAGAACTGTTAGAAAGAGAAAACCCAAATAGAATGAGGGTTTCTAAACGCTATTCCCGGGTTAAACCATGCCAGGATAAGCCAGGACCCTTAGATCCCAAAGGAAGGAAACATACGGCCACGAATCGTATTAAAATCCAAAACCTGAGCCGAACACGGCTTGTGACACACCCGTGTCCAAGGTTGTGTGCCTTATTCGACACCGAAACCGTCGCTTCTGGAAAAGAACACGGGCTCTCGACATGCCCGTGTCAGGTTTGACATGCTCATGTTAACTAGTATACACCCATGTAGCAGGGCGTGTTCCTGCATCGACACAGGACCAACACCAACCCGAGGAGAACACGAGTACTCGACACGCTCGTGTCGAATTTGACACGCCCGTGTCAGGCTGAACACGCCTGGGCTCCAGGCCGTGTTCCACCCCCCGACACAACACGGCTAACCGCCCGAGTATGACACGGCCTAGGACACACCCGTGTTGCAGGCCTTGTTTGATGTTCGACGATTATCGACTGCAATTTCATCGACCACACGGCCATCATCGAACCTGAGCACGACACTGCCCTAGGACATGCCCATGTCACATGCCGTGTGACCCCTAACAAGTCCCAAACTTAGCCCAAAATGTTACCCGTCCCTCTTTTAAGCTTCGGGGCGTTACAACTCTCTCCCTCTAAAAAGAATTTTGTACCGAAATTATATAAAGGAAAGATACACAAAATTTAAACGGTACCTGAATGGAATAACTCCGGGTACACCTCAAGCATGGTCTGCTCTCGCTCCCACGAGAGCTCCTCCGGACCGCAGTTGTCCCAACGGACCTTGACCATCCTGATTTCTTTATTACGCAATCGCTTGACTTCGAGTCATCAATGCGAACGGGTTTTCCCTTCGTCATCAACCCATTATTAACCAGCACTTGATCGACCGCAATCACTTGTGAAGGCTCTTGCACCACCTTCCGCAGCACCGATATGTGGAATACGTCAGGTAGACCACTTAGTTCCACTGAAAGCCTCAATCGATAAGCTGCTTCGCCAATCCTCTCTAGAATCTCAAACGATCCAAGGTACCTCGGGCTTAGCTTCTTCAAGTGCCGTACCCATGAGAAACCCTTGAACGGCTTAATCTTCAAGTACACCCACTCGCCAACAGCGAACTCCATGTTCATATGCTTGGAATTATAGTACTTAGCTTGTCGGTCCTTAACGATTAGCATCTTTCTCGAAACATTCGAACCAACGAGGTTGCATCTTCCACTTCTTGCCGCTTGTATAGCTTCGACTCACCCGTTTCCAACCAAGACAACGGTGTGCGACATCTTCTACCGTAAAGGGCCTCGAAGGGAGCCATTTGAATGCTCGCCTGGTAGCTATTGTTGTAAGCGAATTCCACCAAGTACAGGTGATCTTCCCACTGCTTCCTGAAATCCAAGACGCACATGCGAAGCATGTCTTCCATCATCCTGTTGACTCTTTTGGTCTAACAATCCGTCTGCGGATAAAAGGCTGTGCTGAAACTCAGCTTTATTCCCAACTTTTGTTGCACCAACCTCCAATCATTGGACGTGAACCGCCCATCTCGGTCACTCACGATGCTGCGTGGCACACCGTGAAGACGCACAATACTATCCACATACAATTTTGCCAATTTCGCCACAGAATCATCCTTCCTATGTGGAATGAAGTACGACACTTTCGTCAAACGATCTATGACCATCCAGATGGCGTCATTTCCCTTCTGCGACATTGACAAGCCATGCACAAAGTCCATTGTAATATCGTCCAACTTCCATTTCGGAATAGGCAAGTACTTCAAGAAACCTCCAGCTTTTGGTACTCCGCCTTCACTAAGGCACATGTTTGAGACTTCGCCACATAGAGTGCCACATCCTTCTTAAGTCCTGGCCACCAGAACAATTTCTTCATATCACGGTACATCTTCGTGCTTCCTGGGTGAATTGAGTACTTGGCATTATGAGGCTCGTACAACAATTCCACCCGCAATTTTCCCACATTCGGGACGCACAACCGACTGTCCTTCCATAATAATCCATCCACAACCTCAAATTGGGAATTTGACACATCCAAAGCCTCAACCATGATTTGCTTCCTGTGGCCATCCAAATCCAGAGCATGTCGAACCCAATCAGCTAGGTCATACTGAACATCTGTCCAATTCAGTAGCACCTCGGCACTAGACTGCTTGTCTACGCAAGAGATCTCCAACTCCCGAACCAAATGCTCGTCATGAACAGACAACCAGTTGGCCTGAGCTGGGGCCCTGCGACTCAACGCGTCCGGAACTGCATTGTATTTCCCAGGCACATAATGAATCTTTAATATGTAGTCCCCCAGGAACTCCATCCATTTTCGTTGTCGCATATTCAGATCCTTCTGATCCAACAAATACTTCAGGCTCTTGTGGTCGGTATAAATATTGTTCTTTATCCCGTACAAGTAATGTCTCCACAGCTTTAGGGCAAATGTCACGGCCCCTAACTCCAAGTCATAGACCGGATAATTCCTCTCATGCACCATCAGCTGACGTGAGCCATACGCTATCACACTTCCATGTTGTAGTAGGACACAACCCAATCCACTGCCCGAAGCATCATTGTAGATCTCAAAGCCTTCGGTCCCACTCGGTGAACTCAAAACTGGCGTTGTGGTCAACCGACTCTTCAACTCCTCAAAAGCTCTCACACACTCCGGCGTCCAAACAAACTTCTGTTCTATCCTCGTCAGAGTTATGAGGGATAACGCTATCCACGAGAAGTTCTCCACAAAGCGCCTGTAATAGCCGACAAGCCCCAGAAAACTCCGGACTTCTGCTACAGTAGACAGCACAGGCCACTCTCGTATTACAACAATCTTCGCCGGATCCACTGCAATTCCGTCTCCACTGACTATGTGACCAAGGAACGCTACCGAGGACAATAAACACTCGCATTTGGAGAACTTGGAGTACAGTTGATTCCTCCTCAGCGTCTCCAACACCAAATGTAGATGCTTAAGTTGACCTTCCTCACTCTGCGAGTACACCAATATATCGTCGATGAAGATGATCACAAACTGATCTAGGTACTCCCTAAAAGTCCTGTTCATCAGATCCATGAACACTGACGGCGCATTAGTCAGCCCAAACAATATGACCGTAAACTCATAATGCCAGTATATCGTACTAAAAGCTGTCTTAGGTATATCACTTTCCCTTATCCTCAGCTGATAATACCCGGACTTAAGATCAAATTTCGAGTACACCATTGACCCAACTAACTGATCGAACAGATCATCAATTCTTGGGATCGGGTACTTGTTCTTCTCCGTTAACTTGTTCAGCTCTCGATAATCAATAAAAAGCTGCAAACTTTCGTCCTTCTTCTTCACAAAAAGGTCCGGTGCACTCCAAGGCGACGAATTTGGACGCACATAACCCTGTTCAAAAAGATCTTGAAGTTGTACATTCAACTCTGCCAATTCCTTAGACGATAGCCGATACAGAGAGTGTTACACAGGTTTCGCACCTAGAACTAGATCGGTAGTGAAGTATATCTCCCGCTGAGGTGAGGCTCCAGGGAGATTGCCAGGGAACACATCAGGGTATTCAGATACCACTGGGATGTTGTGCAAAGCAGGCTTAGGCTTCGAAGCCTCCACTAGCATAAAGAACAGCTCTGCACCAGCACGAACCGCCTTAACCACCTGAAGAGCAAACATTAGAGTCTTGCTCGAACCTTTCAAGCCCGCAAATGTCGTCTCACGACCCGTTCCCAACTTGACCTCCTTGCAATTGCAATCAATATATGCTTGCTTCTCCGAGAGCCAGTCCATACAAAATATCACGTCGAACTCCACCTGCGGTAGTAACGACGCTTGCAAATCGAGCTCCTGACTCCCAATACATATCTTTACGCCACAGACTCTATCCGTGCGCATCGAACACCCATTCGGCAACAACACATCCAGTTTTTCCTTTGCTATCGAAGAAGGTAGTTCGATGCGCGATATGAATCCTTCGGACAAAAAGGAGTGCGAAGCTCCCGTATCAAAGAGTGCTCTCGTCGGATTATCACAAATCAAAACAAAGCCTATACATGTAGTGGTAAGGTATCATGCGCGCAACAAGTATTTAAAACTAACTTGATATAAATTTAAACCGTACCTGTCACCACATCCGCTTGCTTTATGGCCTCCTCTTCATAGGTTGCACCCAGCCTCCTCTTCTAGGTTGAGCCGGAGCATAATGGGATGGTGTTGAATCCACCGCCTTGCCCTTCTCTTCATAGGTTGCACCCGGCTTCCTCTCAGACTTTGGACATCTGCTCCAGCAGTCTCGGGCAAAGTGTCCCGGCTTCCGACAATTATAGCATGCACCAGGGGTTCGACTTGTATTTTCCCCCGAAGCACCGGAAGAAGTGGCTAGACCCGAAGTCCTAGTCTTCTTATGTAACTTATGATACCCAGACTTCGAGGTAGTCGTCATCTTGAACTCTGTCTTCTAATCACATGAGTCTCTCTTCATTTGCACCTTCCTCAAATCCTTCTCCAAAGACCGGGCCGTATTGACCAGGGTCAAGAAGCCCTGCGTCATAGGCCCCAAGAGCAGTAGCCTAAGGTCATCCCTCAGACCTTCATAGAATCGGTTTATCTTACACTCCTCATCAGCGAATGTAGAGCAAGCGTACCGTCCCAACTGTGTAAATTCATGGAGGTACTCATCCACGCTACTCTCTCATTGTGTCAGCTTTTGGAATTCATTCTCCAACGCGATCCTCTCAGCAGAGGGAAGGTACCTTGCCAAGAATAGTCTCGAAAATTCTTCCATCGAGACGTCCATAAGTTGCCTTCCCCTCAAGTGATGAAGCTCCAAACCTTCCTACCACAGCCTTGCATCTCCGTCCAACAGGAACGTAGGTATGGTGGTCATCTGCCACTCCTCCGTTTCAGTAGCTGTCAATACTCTCTTCACTCGGGAGAGCCAATCCTCAGCTTGGGATGGGGTTCCCGTCCCCGAGAACACCGGAGGATTAAAGCCCATAACATGTTTGAGATGCCTTTTAGTTGCTCTCCTAGGAACTAAAGGCTCCAACACTACTTGCTCCACCCTTCTAGGTTCTGCTGCTTAAAGCGGTACCTGCTCCATCATAGGAGCAATCTGCTACATTTGCCTTGCAGGCTGCACATTGATCATAGCAAACACCACTTCTGTTGAAATTTGTGAAGTGGATGTGGGTGATGGGCAGGCCGGGCGGACTCTGCGGCCGGTGCGGACTGAGTCCGCGGCCTGGGCGGACTGCTGGTTTGAGCCTGGGTACCTTGGCTTGGCTGTTCTTGAGGAGCGGCCTGTGCGGCCTGGTGTGCGGCTTGATAGGTCTGTTGTGCTGCCTGGTTGGCCTATGGCCAAGGATGTCGGGCTTCTAACGAAGTGGACTGAGCAGACTGCGGTTTGTGGGCTATTGGCAGTGCTTAGTTTATTTGCGGCCTTATTGATTTTCAAGCTTGTGTTAACCGGCGCGAGGCTTTACGGACTGGCGAGTCTGTGGTGTCCACTGTTACGGATTGGCCTTGGAGTTCAGCTGTGGCCTTTGTCGAGCTCTAGTGGTGCAGTAGTGTTAGCTACTATGGAGGGCTGCGCGGACTGGTGTTGGAGTCCAGCAGGTGGCCTTTGTCTTGGCAGCAGTGCGAGTAGGGCTTGCGAGATCTGCCTTCTGATGGTGTGTTGGCGATCTACTTTGGGTGTTGGCGGACTAGGTCTTTTCCGCCGAGCTTGCGCTAGGACCTTTTCTGTTTTTCTGTACTTGGTCACATTCAGTGACAAGTTCATTGTGTCCACGGTATCCGCAGAGTCCACTGTTGACTGGGCGGACTGCCTGTTGGGCGTGGACTTGTGGTGGATGGAGGCTTGGATTTTGAGCTGTGTGGACTGCCTACTTGTCCACACATATAGTGTGCGAACTGTCGCAGTGGTGTCTGTCCTTGTGTGGTGTTTGCGGGCTATGCGGACTGGTGCCTTGTCCACATAGTATGGGCGGACTGATGCGAGTTTGCCCATTGGTGAACATCTTCATTTTACTACTGCGGTTTCTCTTGGAATCTGGCTAAGTCGTTGCGGACTCAGCGGACGGGTGCTTTGCTAGTGTGTGGGCTGGGGTGGTGATTCTATTCACTAGGGTGGTGACCACACTCCTCACCTCACGTATAAATAGAATCCCCTCGGCATGTCTGCAGTAACTCAGTGAACAGTAAGTGGGACTTGGTCTTTTGTTGCGGTCTAGATTTCCCTATCCGCGCGGGTTGAGTAGAGCTAACGGTTTGTTATGTGCAGGTCGCGCGGCTAGCTTCAAGGATCCAGGAGTTTGGCTTTTACTTCAGTCAAGTACATTGAAGTGTGTGGTCTATGCAGTCTCAGCTGGTCGCTTTTGCGGCTTGTCAGTGGTTCTCTGCTTTTGCATTTCCAAGTTCCAATAACCTGTCTGCCAGTCTCAAGCGGGTAGGCGGTAAGTTCTGCAGTTCATCAGAAGTCAACGAATAACGGTGTGTCCGCGCGACCTCGCGGTCTCGGCGGACTCCGTGCTTTATTCAGCATGTAGCAGCTTTAGCTCGGGCGGCATCGGTGACCTTGGCAGACTGGGCGGTCTTGGTGTTCTCCAGTGTTGTCCGCCCGGCTTGTGTTGTGCTTTCTGTTTTTAGCTTGTGTACTAGCGAAATCATGTCTCGCTATGTATACCTTGCCTTGTAAAGAAGTATGAATGAATATAAGACCTGCTTGTTCTTCCATTTGTGTTTGGTGTTAAGCTTGCCCTTTGGGCTTCTGCATGATCAAGGTGTTAACTGGATAGTTCTGAGAATATTAATTTGGCTTTAGGCTATCTTGCTGACCACTTTGAGAAAATTCAACTTGATATCAGAGCGAGGTTCAATTTCTTGAGCGGTGATCAACGGTTGTTGTTGCTCTGTGCTTCTTGAAGCTTAACCAAAGGTTGTTGTAATGGAAGTAAGCTATGCAAGAGGTCTAGGTATTGAACTCTTAACGCTAACTAACTTTAAGAAGTGTAAGTCATGCATGAAGAGTTACCTTCTGGGCGAGGAGCTATGGGTGGTTGTCGGTGGTGACGATAGACAGGAAGCTACTGCTGCGTTTGGTACTGCTGAGCAGGTGAGGCTCTATAGAAAAACAAATGTAAAGGCAGCGTTTGTTCTCAAGAGGGCTATGTCACCAGAACTGTTTGATCACATCATTGCATGTGAGTCTGCTGCTGATATTTTGATAACTATTGATGAGTTGTTCAATCCGAAGAATGTAGCAAGACTTCAGTTTCTAGAGAATGAGTTGGCCAGGACAACTCAAGGAGACCTGACCATCTCAAAATTATTTCTGAAGATGAAGAGCTTGTGTGCTGAGTTGTCAGCACTTGATCCGGATGAGCCTATCTTTGAGGCTAAGATGAAAAGGCACATAATCCGCGGCTTGCGGAAGGTGTATGTTGTCTTTGTGACATCTGTTCAAGGCTGGGCTACTCAGCCATCTCTGCTAAAGCTTGACAACCTGCTTGCTTCGCAGGAAAGTTGGCAAGGCAGATGGCTGGAGTCATCGTCATTAAGGAAGGCAGTGAAGCTCTCTTCTCAGGCAAGAAGAAGAAGGGATGGGAAGGGAAGAAGAAGAAGACTGCTGCTGAAAATGAGCCTTCAACTTCTTATCAGTCAGAGAGGAGCGCTGCTCTTAAGAAGGATTGGAAGAAGAACTTGAAGTGCTACAGGTGTCATTAGCAGGGACACTTAAAGCGTGACTGCAAGGTCAAACTGCAACCTGGGCATGCTGTAGGCAAGCAGAAAGCTTGCTCTAAGAGTGAGGAAGCTGGATGGGGTGGAGCCTTCATGACGGGCACTTGTGTCCGTGCCTTGTCCGCTGTCGACTTCAAAGACGAGTGGATCGTGGAATCCGGGTGTGATCATCACCTCACCGGAGACAAGTCGAAGTTCTAATCTCTGCAAGTTTACTCGGGTAATGAAGCTATCATAACTGTTGATAATACTGTTTATGCAGTAGAGAAGGAGGGGGTTGTGTCTTTGGGTAGTGATAAGGGGCCACTCACGTTAAGGAGTGTGTATCACGTACCGAGCATGAAGAAGAACCTCTTCTCTTTGACCAATGCAGTCGACGCGGGTTATCACGTTCTGTTTGGGCCAACAGAAGTGAAGTTCCTTCGCAACGTATCAGCGGTTAAGGCTGATGTTGCTCATGTTGGGAGGAGAGTGAAGAACTTGTTTGTTCGTGCAAATAACTCTTATGTTGATCAGATGAGAGCAAACGATAGCACTGCTATATGGCATGAAAGGTTGGGGCATGTAGGAATGGATAAGCTGAAGGATGTGGCTAACAAAAGCCTTGTAAGAGGCTTGCCTAAGCTATCTTCATTTGGTGACGGTCACATTTGTGCGGGATGTCAGGACGGCAAGGCTCATTGCCTTCCGTTGATAAATCACAAACGAGGAGCAAGAGACCATTGGAGTGCACCCGTGGAGGCTTGATCGTACCAACCGTCACTGCAAGCCTTGGTGGGAGTAAATACATGCTCGTTCTGATTGATGACTACTCAAGATACAGTTGGATTTATTTCTTGAAGGAGAAGTCTGAAGCCTTCCGTTTGTTTATGGAGTTCAAGGAGTTGGTGGGGGGAGGCTTGGCTTGTGGATCAAGAAGCTTAGAACAGATAACGGTGGTGAGTTTGTCTCCTCTGAGTTTTCTAACTTCTGCAGGAAGCACGGGATCCAGAGAGAGCTTACTTGTGCTCACACTCCACAACAAAATGGAGTAGCGGAGTGGAAGATCCATCATCTGATGGAGACTTGCAAATGCTGGCTTCATGCGAAAGACATTCCTAGGTCCGTCTGGGCAGAAGGGATGTCTTGTGCTTCTTACGTCATCAATCGAATGCCGCTCAGCCCGATCAACATGAAGACTCCTTTTGAGCTGTTACTGAAGGAGAAGCCAAGTGTGGAACACCTTCTGGTGTTCGGATCAACTTGCTATGTGCATGTCCTAGATGCTTCAAGGACCAAGCTGGATGTAAAGGCAAGGAAGCTTGTCTTTGTTGGCTATGATGAGCGGAAGAAGGGATGGTAATGCATGGATCCTGCGATGAAGAAGTTTGTTGTGTCAATAGATGTAGTCTTTGATGAACGGACATCATATGGAGGAGGCTTGGTTGAGCTTTCAGAGAGCAAGGTTGATGAAGAGCAGAAGGTGGCTGCTGAAGTTCTGGAAGAGGAGCTTGTTGTTTCACCAGCAGCTCCTGTTGCTTCAAGTTCTGGTGCTGAGGCCTCTGGCTTAGGAAGCAGGGGGAGCATTGCTCAAAGTTTGTGATGCTAAAGATCACGGCAGTGAACCGGTCGCACAAGTAATATAAAATGGGCGAGTTTTCCAAAGTATCGATCTCTCGAGGAACGCACTAAGGTGGAGTTAATTTCGAGGAGGACTTGAGATTGAAGTCCTTAGGACGGAGCTAACTAAAGGGGGTTTTGATATTTGCGGAAAAAGAAAGAAAAACACTATCAACTACTCCTATGCAACGCCATTATGCGATGCTTCGCCAGGTGGGATGGAAGACTAGTCGGGCCGCTATGCACCGAAGCACTAGGCGGATGGGCGAGTAGGCTTGTAGATGAGGTGATGAGAATGGCGGAATGAGGGTCGTGAGCACCTCTTCGCTACGCACGCCACTAGATATTGCTAGTGAGGCAAGGGTGGCTGGTGGTGGATGAAATATGGTGCACCTCAAGTAAATATAACGAAAATAAACAATCACATAGACATGATTACAGATAAACATATATTACACTAAGAATATCTTCATCAAATACAAAGAGTTCAACTAAACTATCAACAATAAGAGAAGAAAAGTGTGCGAAATCGACTGGATCTGAAGCCTTGCTGAGGATTTACGGTTGGAATCGTCGGGTTGTCAATCCGAGTCCAAGCTCGATACGCAACTGCATCCGGGGTAGAGAAAGACTGTCACCACCTTCCAATGGCCCGTCTTCTTCGTGTCACAATCCGGTGGAGGATGGAACAACTTCCCCTACCTTGATAAAGAAAGCTAGGTCAAGCTCTTCTTGTAGCTCAAGGATGAAGGAGGAGGCCGAGAGGAAGCTCCGGCGTGGATTTGGCGGTGAAAGCTTGCCCGGTGCACCTCCCTAGGGTGGAAGATGATGAAAAATGGCGGAGAAGGCGGAAAACGGCGGAGAAATGTCGAGTGATCCCCGCTATCCCAAATTAGGGCGAGACCTGCGATATTTATACAGGGCAAAATTGAACAATGCGCACGATCACAGGCGCACGACCAGTGGTCGTGCGCACTATGTCCCGTGGTCGTGCGCACTGGCATGGCATATTAGGAAGAAGAACTGGGATAACGCGCACGAGCAGTGGTTCATGAGCAGTGATCGTGCGCACTAAGTTCAATGGTCGTGCGATTACCCTAGACAGGACTCCAGAAAAGAGGAATCAATGCACACGATCAGTGGCGCATGACCGGTGGTCGTGCGCACTAGGTCCAGTGGTCATGCGATTACCCCAGGCAGATTTTGGAAAACGAAGAGTGGTACGCACGATCAGGGGCGCATGACCAGTGGTCGTGCGCAATAGATCCCATGATCGTGCGTAGTATTCCTATTTCACAACCATCCCGGAACACACACACGACCCCTGTACCGAAAGGAAAAACCAATCACTGATATGTGCAGACATTCCAGGCAATCACACAAAGGAGTACAAATAATAAAAGTAACAAAATACACAACCACCGGCGTAAATGTGCACTTACTCATAAAAAGGACATAATAACAAATATGATCAAATAAAGCTCTAAAGTGAAGTGCATCAACGAGAAAACAAGCCCAGATGAGTCCGAAAATAGGTATATAAAATGGACTCATCACACCCCCAGACTTAACTGTTTGCGCGTCCCGAGCAAACAAGATCTAAAGTAGAAATGGAAAATGATTTAGCTAACGAGAAAATTGCGATACGGAGTACAATACGAAGTCGCATGCTCGCATGTTCAAAAATATAACAGAAGAAACTTCTAAGTATGCAAAATAGTTTATATTTTTCACAATGCGTATCAACATTTTATTATTACTCAAAAAATGGAATCACGGTGAATCATCAAGTCACGCGTAGGGATAAAGTAGACTAATCGCTAGGCAAGCATTGCCAAAGATCAGGGCTCAGGATAACCTCCAAAGGAATCCACCAATGTCGATGACCATATGCTTGCCCTTTCGCATTCTCTCCATGGCACTGGTTTGGTTCACACACGAATCAGTAGGACTTTAGGTGAAGAGATGGGGCTTGGGTTTCGGTGAGGTAAACCAAGATAAACAGGAAGGCTATGCACTTAACCCAAATGAGCTTATCAAAGAAAGAATCCATCAACTAACCAAAATATATGCGGGTACACCACACCCCCAAACTTAACTTGTAACAAATTGGTGTGTGCACCGCCTAATCCAAAAATACTCACAGCTCAAATAAGATTTTCAATTTTACTTTTACTTTTCACTTTTTCACAATTAACATCATTTTTTTAACTTTTCTTTTTCTTTTTCAAATTGCTTCTCTTTTAACAATTTCAGCAAATAAAAGCTTTGGAGCACATCCACATATTCACATATAAAAGCACCACATCAGCACCCCAACATGAAAAATGTAAAACTCTAATGCTCGACTTGGGAGTGCGACTAGGATCGGCTTTGAGGCTTTGGTGAAATCATGGTGGACCTGAATCAAAAGGAGGGGTAGGCACAACGAGGCTAGCGAGGATATGACGTTAGGAATGGTACAAAGTTCAATCGGGCCAAAATGATGGCCTACATCCCGCTCATGCATGACTAACCTATACCCATGCTTCAAGAATAGCTTGGGGCAAGTTCTTAGCCAACGAGAAAGACTATCCATCCTCCCGACTCGAGCAATACGAACCTAACGGCCGTCTACACACATCCCTAAGCTACCGTCGGATTCACACCAGATTCACCAATTTTTGAGTAGAATAAAAAGTATTTATGCAATTAGAAAAATATAAAACTATAAACATACAGAAAAATTAAATCTGCTCAAATTTCTACACGAGACGAGAGCACTCGACTAGGAGCACAGCAAGGTCAACATTTTACTCTGTCTCACAATCCTATGTCAACACCATAATTTTCCCAAATCATACAAAAGAAACGAGTTTAACTCGCATCACGCAAAAAGCTAAGCACGCGCTCATGTGGTTGCAGTGGTGTGTGATGTAATGAACTAATCAAAATATAACAATAAAAGCTTCTAGTATGCACATGAAATGTGCACGTGCAATAGGTAACAAATCTCTCCCGCAGACTTAAACTAAACTACACAACATAAGATAGAGAAATTAAAATCATAAAGAGCTAAGGGAAGAGGTTACCCAATGCTCAGCTAGTGAGCATACCAGAAGACGCATGGAAACTTTGAGCAGGCCCGTCATACGAAGAATCACAACCCCGCCAATGAGATTTGCCATGAGTACCTACAGGGGTGAGCTCCGCAAAAACAAAACAAAAATATACAAACAACAAAGAAATACTAAAACTAAGCTAGACATGAAAAATAAAATGCAGAAAATGAAAGATAAGTACTGGGGTTATTGTCATCCCAGCACGACTTATTAAATTCTATACAGTTCTAGCTAATGGGCCTATGAAAAGAAAAGTGCATAGGCAACTGTTCCATTATCCGTTGCGGTAACGGGTATCGATACGATGATAAAACAGTTACCCCTCTGCCTAAATAATCATACCTGATCATCGCAGGCAGAGGAAATAGGAAGTAGGATGAGGAGGAGGCCTGGTCCTCCCTCATCTCACCACAAAATAAATCCTTGCCTAGCAAGGTTTCGTCCACCACAAGTTCACTGCGGGCGAAGGTGACGGCATGTGCTTCCACTGTGAAGGAGGTAGGTGAAGGAGGTAGGAACCTCCTCACACAAGAGGATGCACTCGTCGACAGCCTGAGCGCAAGGCTCAACGTCAACCTAACTTACCCGTGGAGATTCAACCTACATAGGCTCAGATAAGGAAGGGGGGTCAAGAAATAAAAGAGACGAAGAACAGAAAGAATTAATCGGAGGAGTGATCCCGGTTTCACTCCCCAAAGGCTGAGGTAGAAAAATATCGTCAGCAATGTCCACAATGCTACAAGGCTCGATCGGATCCATAGAGGCCTCCACCAATACTTGGACTTCCTCCTTTGGTATCGAGCGAGAATCCTCGACACCAGGATGGTTGTCCTCCTCCATGGGAGTGGAAACAACCCATGTATCACAAGCCTCAACTTGTGTTGCATCGTCGAAAATGTCGTCAGATATGACTGAAGTAGAATGCACAAAAGGCGGAAGAACTTTGCTTGGATAAAAGTCAAGCCCAGGTTCCTCACAAAGAATCGGCTCCACGCTTAGAGATGTATGCACAAGAGAGATGGGCTCAGCCACGTCGAAGCCTAGATCAGCCACACATCTGGCAGTTGTGTCCACATCATTCCCTTCAACAAATGAAGGTGACAGGGATACATAACCAGATGATGAAGGTGTGCCACCAAGGGTAGGAGTCGGGATGATCCGAATGTCCGGCTCATCATCCTCTTCCATAACACGGAGGTACTCGGCACAATCCTTCAGGACATGATCTATTCTATAACAATACAAACACTTTCTCCCATTACTATGCGGTCCTTGTTGGGATAGAGAGGAATAAGAGAACGGTGTATGTGGCGAGGACGATTGACCATAAGCTCGGGGCACAGTGTTTTAAGTGTTGTACGAATACAATATCTCATGCATTGTGCGCTGAGGCTTATGCTCAATAACTCTCGTAGGGCATTGATGACTAGCGTGGGAAGGCTTTCCACACCAACGACATTGGGCATACGAATATCCCCACATGGTGTTGAAACAGTAGATTCAAAATAAATTGTGCAAATTACTAAATCCAACAATATATTACTACAATTGTCTAAACAAACAAGAACAAGCAGGCAAAACAGAAATAGAACAAAACAAAAGCAATTTATAAAGAAAAAGGAAAGCAATCTCATGTCTCCCTCTCCAGAAACTCACACGACTGTGTTCCCCGGCAACGGCGCCAAAACCTTGATGCTAAAGATCACGGTAGTGAACCGGTCGCACAAGTGATATAAAATGGGCGAGTTTCCCCAAGTATCGATCTATCAAGGAACACAGTAAGGTGGAGTTAATTTCGAGGAGGACTTGAGATTGAAGTCCTTAGGTCGGAGTTAACTAAAGGGGTTTTGATATTTGCGGAAAAAGAAAGAAAAACACTATCAACTACTCCTTTCCAACGCCGCTATGCGATGCTTCGCCAGGTGGGATGGAAGCCTAGTCGGGCCGCTATCCACTAAATCTCTAGGCGGATGGGCGAGTAGGCTTGCAGATGAGGTGATGGGAATGGCAGAGTGAGGGTCATGAGCACCTCTTCGCTACGCACGCCACTAGCAATTGCTAGTGCGGAAAAGGGTGGCTGGTAGTGGATGAAATATGATGCACCTCAAGTAAATATACCGAAAATATACAATCACATAGACATGATTATAGATAAACGTATATTACACTAAGCATTGCTTCATCAAATACAAAGAGTTCAACTAAACTATCAACAATAAGAGAAGAAAAGTGTGCGAAATCGACCGAATCTGAAGCCTTGCTGAGGATTCATGGTTGTAATCGTCGGGTTGTCAATCCGCGTCCAAGCTCGGTCCACAACTACGTCCGGGGTAGAGAAGGACTGTCACCACCTTCCAATGGCCCGTCTTCTTCGTGTCACAATCCCGTGGAGGATGGCACAACTTCCCCTAGCTTGATGGAGAAAGCTAGGTCAAGCTCTTCTTGTAGCTCAAGGATGAAGGAGGAGGCCGAGAGGAAGCTTCGGCGTGGATTTGGCGGTGAAATCTTTCCCGGAGCACCTCCCTAGGGTGGAAGATGATGAAAAACGGCAGAGAAGGCGGAAACCGGCGGAGTAATGTCGAGTGATCCCCGCTATCCCAAATTAGGGCGAGACCTGCGATATTTATACAGAGCAGAATTGAACAATGCGCACGATCACAGGCGCACGACCAGTGGTCGTGCGCACTATGTCCCGTGGTCATGCACAATGGCATGGCATATTAGGAAGAAGAACTGGGATAATGCGCACGAGCAGTGGTGCACGACCAATGGCCGTGCGCATTAAGTTTAATGGTCGTGCGATTACCCCAGACAGGACTCCAGAAAAGAGGAATCAATGCACACGATCAGTGGCGCACAACCGGTGGTCGTGCGTACTAGGTACAGTGGTCGTGCGATTACCCCAGGCAGATTTTGGAAAACGAAGAGTAGTGCGCACGATCAGGGGCGCACGACCAGTGGTCGTGCGCAATAGATCCCATGATCGTGCGCAGTATTCCTATTTCACAACCATCCCGGAACACACACACGACCCCTGTACCGAAAGGAAAAACCAATCACTGATATGTGCAGACATTCCAGGCAATCACACAAAGGAGTACAAACAATAAAAGTAACAAAATACACAACCACCGGCGTAAATGTGCACTTACTCATAAAAAGGACATAATAACAAATATGAACAAGTAAAGCTCTAAACTGAAGTGCATCAACGAGAAAACAAGCCCAGATGAGTATGAAAATAGGTATATAAAATGGACTCATCAGTTTGTCTGGGAATGGAGCAGAGCCTGATGAAGCAACAGAGGTAGTGTGCAAGGAGCAACCTCTTCGGAGATCGAAGAGGGTTGTGAAGCCACCAGCTCGGTACTATGATGAGAATGCAGTGAACTTTGTCTCCTGCTTCTTTGCAGGTCCTCTGGATGAGCGAGAGCCTGTAAACTTCAATGAGGCCACTGGAGTCAAGGACTGGGATGATGCCATGAAGGATGAGATTGCTGGTCTCAAGAAGAATGAAAGCTGGGATCTTGTGCCCAAGGTTGATGACATTACTATAGTGACTTGTAAGTGGGTGTATAAGTTGAAGAAGAAGGCTGATGGGAGCATTGATAGATACAAAGCTCTCCTGGTTGCTCGAGGATTCTCATAGCAGTATGGATAAGACTATGAGGAGACATTTAGTCTGGTTGCAAAGATGACTTCGGTTAGAGTGGTAATCATCTTGGCTGCTTGCAAGGGATGGAGGATGTGGCAGCTTGATGTGAAGAACGATTTTCTTTACGTAGAGATTGACAAGGACATCTTCATGGATTAGGCACTTGGATTTGTTTCTGAAGTTCATCCGGACTATGTCTGCAAGCTCAAGAAGGCTCTCTACGGGTTGAAGCAAGCTCCTAGAGCTTGGTATGGAAAGATAGCAGAGTATCTTCAATTCTGTGGTTATCTTGCTTCCAACTCGGATTATAGCTTGTTTGTCAAGAAGAAGGGGGAGCTTCTAGTCTTGGTCCTGCTGTATGTGGATGATATGATCATCATAGGAAATTCAGAGAAGGAAGTAGCTAGGCTCAGGGCTGAGCTTGCTATAGGCTTCGAGATGAAAGACTTGGGAGAGCTTCATCACTTTCTTGGTCTTGAAGTGGAGAGGAAGGAGTCGGGATTCTCATTTGCCAGACGGGTTATGTTGATCGCATTATAAGTCGATTCGGCATGGGTGAAAGGAAGAGTTACTCTACTCCACTAGAACATGGGATGAAGCTTCGACGAGATGAAAGAAGGATTCTTCAAATCTCTTGGTGTTCAGGGCTCTTGTAGGGAGTTTGATCTACCTGACGATTTTAAGGCCAGACATTGCTTATGCTGTTGGCCGAGTAAGTCGGTTTATGGCTGAATCAAGGAAGTCTCATTTGGTGGTGGCAAAGACCATTTTGAAGTATGTCAAGACAACTTCTGATATGGGGCTCCTCTATAGTAGAGATGAGGGCTTTCTTTGCTTGGGTACACGTATGTTGACTATGGTGGTGACTCGGATGATCGGAGATCAACTTTGGGTTATGTTTTCACTTGTGGTTCATCTTGTATTTTTTGGTGTAGCAAGAAGCTGGACTCAGTGTTCGTGTCTACTACAGAAGCTGAGTATAAGGCTTCATCATTGGCTGCTCGGGAAGCTATCTGGTTACGGAGGCTTTTAGAGGATGTTCATGAAGAAGTGCAAGGGCCTACTTTGCTCCAGGATGACAATGAGAGTGCTCTCAAACTGGTAAACAATCCAGTGTGTCATGCAAGGACCAAGCATATTTAGATCGAGCACCACTTCATAAGGAAGAAGGTGTTAGAGGGATCTCTTCTGGTCGGGCATGTTCGGAGTGAAGATAATCTTGATGACATCTTCACGAAGCCACTGTCGAAGGGGCCATTTCAGCGGTTACGAAGCTTGCTGGGTTTCATCACCACTTCTCACTTCAAGGGTGAGTGTTGAAATTTGTGAAGTGGAAGTGGGTGATAGGCAGGCCAGGCAGACTGTGCGGCCTGTGCGTACTGAGTCCGCGGCCTGGGCGGACTGCTCATTGCGGCCTGGGTGCCTTGGCTTGGTTGTTCTTGAGGAGCAACCTGTGCGGACTGGTGTGCGGCTTGATCGGTCTATTGTGTGGCCTGGTTGGCCTATGGCCAAGGATGTTGGGCTTCTGACGAAGCGGACTGAGCGGACTGCAGTTTGCGGGGTATTGGCAGTACTTAGTTCATCTGCGGCCTTGTTGATTTGCAAGCTTGGGTTAACCGGCGGGAGGGTTTGCAGACTGGCGAGTCTGCGGTGTCCACTGTTGCGGACAGGCCTTGGAGTTTAGTTGTGGCCTTTGCCTAGCTCTAGTGGTGCAACAGTGTTAGCTGTTGTGGAGGGCTGCACGGACTGGTGTTGGAGTCCGGCAGGTGGCCGATGTCTTGGCAGCAGTGCGACTAGGGCTTGCGAAATCTGCCTTTTGATGGTGTGTTGGCGATCTGCTTTGTGTGTTGGCGGACTGGGCCTTGTCCACCGAGCTTGCGCTAGGCCCTTTGGTGTTTTTCTGGACTTGGTCACATTTAGTGACAAGTTCAGTTTGTTCGCGGTATCTGTCGAGTCCGCTGTTGACCGGGAGGACTGCCGTTGGTCGTGGACTTGTGGCAGATGGAGGCTTGGCTTTCGAGCTATGCAAACTGCCTCCTTGTCCACACATATAGTGTGCGGAGTGTCACAGTGGTGGCTGTCCTTATGTGGTGTTTGCGGGCTATGCAGACTAGTGCCTTGTCTGCATAGTATGGTCGGACTGATGCAAGTTTGCCCGTTGGTGAACATCTTCATTTTACTCAGGGCGGTTTCTCTTGGAATCCGTCTAAGTACTTGCGGACTCAGCGGACGGGAGTTTTCCTAGTGCGCGGGCTAGGTTTGTGATTCTATTCACTAGGGTGGTGACCACACTCCTCACCTCGCCTATAAGTAGAACCACCCCCCCGGAACATCTACAGTAACTGAGTGAACAGTATGTGGGGCTTGGTCTTTTGTTGCGGTCTGGATTTCCCTGTCCGCGGGGGTTGAGTAGAGCTGACAGTTTGCCGTGTGTAGGTCGCGCGGCTATCTTCAAGGAGGCAGGAGTTTGGCTTTGACTTCGGTCAAGTACATTGAAGTGTGCGGTCTCTGCTGTCTCAGCTGGTCGCTTCTGCGGCTTGTTAGTGGTTCTCTTCTTCTGCGTTTCCAAGTTTCAATAACCTGTCCGCCGGTCTCAAGCGGGTATGCGGTCTGTTCTACAGTTCATCAGAAGTGAGCGAATAACGGTATGTCCACGCGACCTCGCGGTCTCGGCGGACTCCGTGCTTTATTCGGCGTGTAGCAACTTCAGCTCGCGTGGCTTCGGCGACCTTGGCGGACTGGGCGGTCTCGGCGGCCTCCAGTGTTGTCCGCCCGGCTTGTGTTGTGCTTTCTGTTTGTAGCTTGTGTACTGGCGAAATCCTGTCTCGCTATGTATACCTTGCCTTGTAAAGAAGTGTGAATGAATATAAGACCAGCTTGTTCTTCCATTTGTGTTTGGTGTTAAGCTTGCTCTTTGGGCTTCCGCATGATCAAGGTGTTAACTGGATAGTTTTGAAAATATTAATTTGGCTTTAGGCTATCTTGCTGACCACTTTGAGAAAATTCAACAGCTTCAGCCACCAATCGTTTGGTTTCTATCGAGGGAGGTATTACAGGCAAATCATTCGGTGTGCTACTAGCCTCAGAAACAGGGCGTTCTGACGACCCTGCACCACTCCTGGTCACCTATAGTTGTACAAAACACAGTTAAGCGAACAAACAAAATTGCAAAACGCAATTATAGGAACACACAAGTTCCCCAAACATCTGTATTTTCATTCCTAAGTGGACATTCATGGGTTCTTTTATGTTATAACGATGACGCACACACATGTGCTCACCACCCCTTAAAAGTATTCGTCCACGAATTCATTTAAGTTGATCAAAACCAGTAGTATGATACCAAATTATAACACCCCCTATCCGTCGCATAGCATATAGTAGTAGGTCCGGCCGGGGCCCGACGCCAAATACCACAGACAGACAGGAAGGTTATGCAATGAAACCATCCTGCTAATAACCAACATCCTACACAGAGTACATTCTAGCAGAGGCAATTTAAAAGTTGCAAATTAAGAACCCAACCAAAAGCACGAATGTCCACTAAATAAACCCAATAGGAATGAACGTACATATACACAAGTACTTGGCCTTATGTCCTTATAATAGTTTACTCAAATATAAGTGTCTTCCAAACCTCGGCACGTAGGTCGGTCATACATGATAATAAAAGAAAACATACAAAATTAGGCCTTCGATGGCCGGCTCAACAACAATGGCTTTTGCCCACTATTTTCCACTCGGCTCCGCAGCACCTACAAGCAACAATCGAACGAAGAGGTGGCAAACAAAAGCAACAGTTAGCAAAGCTGACCAAATTATAACGATCACGCCCCTAACCTCGGGGCGGCGATGCTCCTTCCCTGCACTTTATTAGCATAGCCATATCATAGAGAAATTTCACATTAAAAGTTATTAGTTGTCTACCTATATCACCTAGAGGGGGGTGAATAGGTGATATGTGCGTATTTTTGTGGAATAAAAATTAAATCTATGCACAGAACTATCTACCAATCAATCACAAACGAAGCAAGATTTATAGTGGTTCACCAATCTTGGTTACATCCACTTTCCCTCACCGATCTAGCAATAAACTAGACTCGGCTACTCCACTATCTCGGATTGAAAAACCAATCCTATGCCTCGGAACAACGTTTCTACAATCTCAATCAACAAAGTAGATCTACACTCGGAAGAAAAAACTTCCCACAATCTCGGAGTCAAAAGCTCTTACACTCGGAGAAATCTTCTCCTACAATAATGAAATAAAGTGTGTATGAAATACAAACAAAGAGTCTTTATCAGATCTGCAAGTAATCGGCGAGGATCTTCTTCTTCAAGACATTTCGGCTTTATCAGATAGGTAAAGAAAATCTCGGCAAGATCAGATCTGTATCTTATTGACTTTACACGATCGAATAGAAGATGAAGAGTTGTGTGGCAATCTCGATCTGTAAAATCTTCTTAATCTGAATCCTCTGAAAATGAAAACACTAGCCAGATGAGAATCGGCAGCGGCGGCCTCTTGGAGAGAGAGAGAGAGAGAGAGAGAGAGGAATAGAAAACTTAGAACAAGAAATTCGGCTGTAAAAACTTCTGATAAAACTTCTTCTTGCTTAGGGTTTGTCGGTTTGACAAGACTTTATATAGGATCGAAGATAATATGTCATAATTAATTCATAATGAGGGACACGTGGACCAATCACGTCAAGGCTCATCAAAGAATCTGTTAAAATGGACTTAACGAAATTTTCAGAAAAACTGAAGTAATATACTCGAGTGAAGAAGTGACTACTCGAGTACATTATATAACTACTCGAGAGAGATGAAAATAACTACTCTAGAACTTAGAGACGTTACTCGAGTAACCTGAAGAGAACTACTCGAGTATAATCTTGAAGAAAATTGAGAAGTTGATCAGCTACTCGAGTACTAAAAAGACTTACTCGAGTACTTAAGGAATTACACGTGAAGTGGAGTTAGACTACTCGAGTACAAGAAATACTACTCGAGTAATGAGAATAAGTTACACGAGTGGTAGATGAACTACTCGAGTCAGGGACTTAGAATATTTTCTGAACTGGAATTCTGAGTTACTCGAGTAGTGAAGTTGAACTACTCGAGAGGATAATAACTACTCGAGTATATGGAAATAGCTACTCGAGTAATTAACAAAGAGAAATTTTGAGAGAAGAAATTCTGGTTATTCGAGTATAAATACTGGACTACTCGAGTAGTAAATGAACTACTCGAGTACATGACTTAACTACTCGAGACAGAATGTATAAACTACTCGAGTAATATAAAGTACTACTCGAGTAATTTACATAGAATATACTTGGAGAGGAAAATCTATAAACCAGAGAGTAAGAGAGAAACTACTCGAGTAGTTGTCTTAACTACTTGAGAGCCATAAATTGATTACTCGGGATCTATCATCCTTACTCGAGTAAGAGTAATTTTACTCGAGTATAAATAGAGCTATTCACTCGAGTAAGTATAGAACTACTCGAGTAAAACACTTAGTAAAATTTTCTTAGACAGAATTCTCTTCTCTTTGGTGAGACAAGCATCTAGTCTTTTCCAATAAGTCCTAGTGCTTGAATATGAAGTGTATCTCAATAGAGAGACTACACATGAGTCAACACCTTGGATCACACAATGAGGGATTACATTGTATGGTCCTGTGTTTGGTTACCCATTGTAGATTGACATTGGTCTACACTTGCCATTACAGTCCTGCAAACACATAACTCAACCAAAGCATCAAATACCGCTTAATTCATCTTATTTCAAGGGTGACTTCATCAAATCTGGGTTAATGTGGATACAATACCCAACAATCTCCCCTTATTTGTATAAGTCAGAATACTTTACACTAAGGTGAATTATAGACATAAAAAGTGTTATATAGACAAATCAGTGTAAGCAAGCATAAGACTAGAGACAATATAATATCATCAAAAACTTAGAATTATATAAATGTGATTATCCAAAAATGTCATTTCTACAACAGGATCATTTCCACATCTTCACATGTCCTTGTAGCTTAGACTTGGTGGTGTTGCCTGTCTTGCTTCTCTTGTTGTCTCCTCTGATAGCTGTATGGCTTGGGGTAGTACTTAGGTGATCTTGGAGGACAAGCAGGGTTATTTCTCCTAAATTCTCTGTCATATGGTCTCCTCTTAGTCATAGATTTCTCATATAACTCCCATTCCTGTGAACTATAATGAATGTTCTTGTTTTCATGGAAGTCCATAACAAGTTTGAGAGTATCCAAGATGAGGGACTTAGAGGTAGGAGACCATATCTCTACAAATTCTGGAGCTTTCCTCTTATCAGCATCAGAAACTGGAATGGACCTGCTGACAGAGGGACCTTCACTATATTTTCTTTTCATTCGTGTAGTCTGTATCTCAGGAGGAGCCTGGAGAAAAATATCTGCAGCGTCATCCTCCCATATTTGAGCATAAGAGTCTGGAGGAGGGCCTTCCTGGCCTTCAGGTCTGGGAGAGAAAGTAGGTTGTAGAGGAGGAGCAGGAGCAGCAACAGTTAGGGGGTTGAGATGATGAGGAATGATATTTGGATCAGCAGCAAATTCAGGAAGGATTTGATTGTGCATCTGGACAGTAGTGTCATAAGTATGAAATTTGACACTCTGAATTTGTAATAAGACATCATCATAGATTTCTGTCATTTTGGCTTTCTAAAGTCCTTACATGGCAGCATCTGATTTTTCTAAGTATTCTTTCACCAAATTCTCCCCCTTTCTAACTTCAACAGATAGCTTAGTGTTAGCATCTTCTTTGAAAATACCAACCTCTTCACAAATCTTCATCTTTGTAGTTTCAGCTCTTTTATCCATTTCAATCTGATTACCAGCAAGGGTGACACCTTGCTCCATCACTTGACCAACACTAGTAATAGTGTGGTCTAGATCCTTCCCACTAATTTGGAAAAGGTATCTTAGCTGGTCAGTGTTGTGTTGTATTTCTGCAAATCCTCTCCTCATCTCAGTTTCCAGAGCAGTGACTTTATCTGTAACAGCTTTTAGGGAAGTATCAAAGTAGGTTCTCTGTTCTTAAAGTAGAAGGACAACATGAGTCAACAAATCATTGTATGAAGCAGCAGAACCAGTCGGAGGAGCACTAGTAGAGGGAACTGGAGGAGGAGGAGCTACCCATGGAGCTATTTCTGTAATGGTGACAGAGCTTTTTGTTCTTGTAGTGGGAAGTAGGGCATCCCCTTCATCAATGACTGAGGGTATGGAGAAGTCCAGATTCCTTAAAGGAGCTTCAGTTGGCTCAGGGGATAGCTCATCATCAATGATAATGGTCGCATACTACTCTTGGTGTGTAGCAGGAGACTTTGCTGGAGAAGGAATATTTGCTGAAGATTGTACTGGAGACTCTGGTGGAATTTCAATTGTAGTTTCCTTTAGAGAGAGAGGAGGAGGAAGATCATTTGCAGTCAATTCTTCTATCATCTCATTGATAGAAGCTTTTGTGGAGAGTAGAGTTTCTTGAAGTTGTTGATCAGATGGAATCTCTTCTTGAGTCTGAGGAGGTGGAGGAGTTACTGCTGGGGGTGTAGGAATCCTTGCTGGGATAGAACGAGAAGGCTCCCCCTCAATAGGTCCACCAGTGGATCTGGGGACCTGAGATGGAGAGGGAGATGGGGTCCTGTCCTCAATGTCTGGTACTTCTGAAACCTTTGCAGCCTGAGAGGGATTCTGCAATTTTAACTGCCATCTCTATATGGAGGAAATAGAGACTTTCTTCATGTGGTGAAGAATAATCCCATTAGAAAACTAAAGATTTCTGGGTTGATTTCATGGAGGATTAGGGAAATAATTCTGGCATAATTAGGGGCTTTAATGCTGTCTTTAATCTTGTCCAGGATCATCATGCCAAACTGGAAACATTTCCTGCAGACTATGGCTTGCATGATGTCAAAGAAGTAAAGAGGAATGTCTCTGATAGAGTTGGTTCTGAATAGAAGGACCTTTCCAATGATATCAACCAATAACTTCCCTTCAGCATTCATATCTGACCTTTTGATGTACTGTGCAGCTATAAAAATACCACAGAACAAGCAAGTTCTGTCTGATTCTTCTTCCCCAAGATCATCGTCTTCATCTACAATCGGCAATCGAAGAAGCTGTGATACTGAAGTTTTTGTAAGCTTGATTTTGATACCTTTGACTTTTGATTTTAGAACGGCACCATGTCGCTTAACCTTGACATTTTCGAAGAACTCGGCAACTTCTGGAAAGAGGATTCTACAGGGTACTTGGAGAATGAAGGTGAGTCCGACGGTGTCGTGTAGGATCATCAGGTTATGAAAGTCATCAGAAAGTTCCGCAATCCCGACGACAACCAATTCGGAACCAACGCCAATTTTTGAAGAGGCGGCCATGATTCATAAACCCTTGGAAAATTTCAGCGGGGAGAAAGAAATGGCGCGGCTCTGCAACTTATTGATGGAAGGCGAAGAGACAGTCGGCTACTCGAGAGCGGAAATGATTTCGTGTAGGACATTGATGGAATTTCTTATTTATATAACCCTAGGTTTATGTCTAAAGAAAATAAAAATGAAGAAATCATACCATATAAGTGAAGGCATAAGCCACGAGTTGCGTATAAAAAATTTTGAATCAGGAAGAAAACAGTCCCGACATATACTCGAGTCAGTTGATATTACTCGAGTAGATGAAATGAGGTACTCGAGTAGATGTGTCTGGAATTTCTCGAGTAAGTATGCTAAAGTACTCGAGTAGGTGAGTTGAGGTACTCGAGTAGGTGAGTTGAGGTACTCGAGTATGTCATTCTGCTACTTGAGTAGGTTAAGTGGACTACTCGAGTAGGTCATTATTCTTACTTGAGTAGGTTGCTTCTTACTCGATTCAAGGAGTTGGAATTTTGTATAATTCCAACTTTTGACAAATCCTTGAACTTTGAGCCTTCTTGAAAGTCCATCTTCTCTAATCTTCTTTATTGAGCATTCCAAGTTCTGTTTTGAAGAATGAGAACTTGGTCTCGTCCAGCGACTTCATGAAAATGTCTACAATCTGCCTGTTTGTAGAGACATATTGAAGGTCTATCTCCCCATGCTCACATGCTCCCGAATGAAGTGATATCTTAGCTCTATATTCTTTGTCCGGCTGTGCGAGACTGGGTTGTTGGCTATTGCAATTGCGCTGGAAGAGTCGCTAAATAATGGAATCTTCTGTAACTTCAAGTTATAATCTTCAAATTGATTCTTTATCCATAACAGCTGTGCATAGCAACTGCCTGCAGAGATGTACTCTGACTCAGCCATTGAGATTGCTACACAGTTCTGCTTCTTGCTACTCTAGGAGATAAGCCTTCTTCCAAAGAATTGGCATGTCCCGGAAGTGCTTTTCCTGTCGTCTTTGCTCCCTGCAAAATCTGCATCTGAAAAACCTATTAGCTCGCTATCATTACTTCTTGGGTACCATAAGCCAAGATTTGGCGTACTTTTAAGGTGTCTAAAAATCCGCTTTGCAGCAGCATCGTGAGATTCCTTAGAGTTCACCTGAAATCTAGCATAGACACATGTTGAGAACATTATGTCAGGTCTACTGGCAGTAAGGTGGAGTAAGGATCCAATTATGCTTCTGTACTTGGTTTCATCAAAAGGTTTCCCTTTTTCATCCTTGTCCAGAGACATAGTTGAACCCATTGGAGTCCTCATCGAGGTTGCATTCTCCATTCCTAATTTCTTAATGAGCTCTTTGGTGAAATTGGTCTGCGAGATGAAATTTCCATCTTCAGATTGTTTCACTTGAAGCCCTAAGAAATACTTCAACTCGCCCATACTGCTCATTTCAAACTTCCCTTGCATAAGTTTTGAAAACTTCTTGCAGAGGTTGTCATCAGTAGAGCCAAAAATAATGTCATCGACATAGATTTGCACTAGCAAAATCTTGCCTTTTATTTCCCTAAGAAATAATGTCTTGTCTATCTTTCCCCTTGTGAACTTGTTCTCAAGTAGAAAGCTAGACAACGTTTCATACCAAGCTTGAGGAGCTTGTTTCAGACCATATAAAGCTTTATGCAATAAATAAACGTAATCAGAAAAGTTAGAGTTAATGAAACCTGGAGGTTATTCCACATACACCTCTTTCTTTATGTCACCATTAAGGAAGGCAGACTTCACGTCCATTTGATAAACAGTGAAGCCTTTGAGTGCGGCATATGCTAGGAATAACCTTATTTCCTCCAACCTTGCCACTGGAGCATACGTCTGATCGAAGTCGATTCTTTCTTCTTGACGATATCCTTTAGCGACGAGTCTGGCCTTGTTCTTTATGATCGTTCCATCCTCGTCCATCTTGTTCCTGTAGACCCATTTTGTGTCGATGACATTTTTATTCTTGGGTCTTGGAACAAGTTTCCATACTTTGCAGCGCTTGAACTGATTTAGTTCTTCTTTCATTGCCATTATCCATGATGCATCTGAGTTTGCTTACTCAAACTTATTTGGTTCAACCTGCGAGAGAAAACTTAGATATAAATTTTCGTTAGTTGTACCTATGTGAGTTCCGACACCATCTCGGGGATCTCCTATGATCTGGTCCATGGGGTGATCCTTCAGATGTTTGAGCTCTAGAATTCTTGCTTCTGGATTCTCTTCAATCACTGGAGTGACTTCATTATCTTGCACAATTTCTTCATTTGGATCATTAACCTCTCCAATAGGGGTTGGAGTGGTGATCTTGATGAACTTTTCACATTTGTCTTCAGATGCTTCATCCAAGCTGAGTTCTTTCAACTTTGTACCTACATCTTCAGTAACCACACTAGAATAGTTGCCTTGCAGCAAGATTATCTCATCAAATACAACATGTATTGATTCTTCTACCACCCGGGTTTTTATATTGAATATCATGTATGCCTTATTATGGCTACTATATCCTACAAAAATACCTTCAAAACTCTTTTTGCTGAACTTGGTAGTATGATACTTACAATTGTTAAGCACGAAGCATTTACAACCGAAAATTCTAAAATATGAGGCGATTGGTTTCCTGCCCTTTAGAAGTTCGTAAGGTGTCTTATCGTTGTTTTTGTTTATGAGTGCTCGATTTTGCACGTGGCATGCAGTGTTGACGGCTTCAGCCCAGAAATATTCTAGTAGTGAGGCATCACTCAACATAGTCCTGCAGGCCTCTATGAGTGTCATATTCCTTCTCTTAGCCACTCCATTGTGTTGTGGAGTACGAGGAGAGGAAAACTCATGAAATATATCCAAGCTTTCACAAAATTCTATCATGGCCCCAGACTTCATCTCTGTTCCATTGTCACTTCTGATTTTGACTATGGAGCAGTTGTATTCATTATGGACTTGCCTGACAAAATTAGTAAAGATGTCGAAGGTATCTGACGTGTGTTTCAGAAAGAACACCCACGCAAAGCGCGAGTAATCATCAACAATTACTAATGTATAATCCTTACCTCCCAAACTTCTAATTTGCAATGGACCAAACAAGTCCATATGCAGTAGATGAAGACAACTATTAGAATCCTTGCCAATAACGCTTTTAAAGATAGCTCTTGTTTGCTTGCCTTTTACACATGCATGACAAGGTCTATCTTTGACGTACTTGACATTTGGGGCATCACGTACAAAGTTCATTGAAAATAATTTATTAATAGTTTTGGAATTAATATGTGCTAGTATCTTGTGTCATTGGTCACAAGAGGTGCACTATCTTTTGCTAAAAAACACACTGGTGTAGAAGAGTCTATACAAATAAAATTCAAACAAAATATGTTTCTACTTCGAGTGCCGGATAGAATCGTTTCCATATTGTCAACAGATTTTATCAAGCACTTATCAGCGTGAAAATCAACTATGTATCCTTTATCACAGAGTTGGCTTATGCTTATAAGATTGTGTTCTAAACCTTCAACATAAGCTACATTTGAGAAGGATACACTACTGTTCATAATCAAACCATAGCCTTTAATGATTCCACGGTCTGAACCTCGAAAGATAACCTTTGGTCCATTCAAGACTGGAGAGAAGTTCTGAAGTAGGCTTCTAGTCCCGATCATATGCCGAGAGCATCCACTGTCCAAATACCAGATTGGCATTTTGGTGGCCTTTGGACATACATGCAATCACAATCAGTTTGCCTTAGGAACCCAAATATGTTTGGGTCCTTGGTCTCGGGTTAGAACACTCCCCTTACGACTATTAGCATTAGGAGTGGTCTTCCTCATATTGTCAACATGTGGGGTTGCAGCATTTCTAGGATTAAACCAGCAATCGATGGCAAAGTGACCAATTTTGCCACATCACCAACAGTCAAATCTGTTGTATCTTTGCCTTATGTTCTCCTGCTTGGCCTTTTGAGGTTGTGGTCTAGCAGAGCAGCATTTTTGGAGGAAGAAGCTTCATGATGATGACAATCACATATTTTCTTCTCCTTCACTGGATTTTCTACAACAGGCTTGCCTTTGGTGTTTTCTTGAAATTATGACCATGATTCAAAGGACCATAGCTCTGAAGATCACTTCTTCATAAGGTTCCTTAAAAATACTTTCACCAAAGTTTCTGGGGCGAGTTCATCCTTGATAACAAGACTTTGGCTCTACATAGGTAGGCCAAGCAACATGTCCGTAGGATGAGTCAAGATCAAACTCATTTGACGAAAATATGACCTTTTTGAAAGAAGTCTGATCTTGAGGGGCTTTCCCCTTCTCTTTGGACAAGACCTTCTTGGCGGCCTTATTCTTCCATTGGGCCTTATTTCTCCTAGAATATTTGCTAGGAGCTACTTCATGGCCTAATAAAGCACCGTTGGTCTTCGGTGAGAATGCAGCAACGAATGGAAGAACGGTCTTAGGCTTTGAGAAACTTTCAACAAGTTTCCTCTCAGCAGCAAGTTGTTCTTCCAACCCTTTGATGATTTTCTCTTATAGATCAAGGTGCTCAAGAGCTTTATTGTATTCTTCAATAGCATTATTGAATTTCTCTTTGAGTGAGTCAGTCTTAGCGACTTCTTCTCTCAAGATGCTCTCTTCAGCTTTTAGAGACTTTATCTCTTTAGCCTGAGTTTTCACGACTCAGCCACATTTGTCGTAAGCCATGATCAACTGCTTATACTGGGCCATGAGTTCAGACTCATCGTCAGAAGTGTTGTCCTCACGATCATGCTCAGAAACTTCAGATTCTGAAAGAGGAGTGTGAGAGTTTACCTTCACAGTGAACTGAGGTTCTTGTTCGTCATCTGTCTGAGCCATAAGCCCAAAATAGGCTTCTTCTTCTTCACTCGACTCTGATGAGTCGGAGTCACTAAGAGCCTTGCCCTTTTGGCTATTATGCTCTTCTCTGTCCTCTTCTTGTTGTATGAGGACTTTTTTCCTCTCTTCTTCCACCCTCCTTCTTCTTATAGGGGCAGTCAGAAATGACGTGTCCTGGCTTATTACAGCAGTAACAATTGATGTCAGTAGAAATATGTTTGTTCAGTTTAGGAGTATACCTCTTGAGTCTACTTGAGCCTTTTTCTTTGACGATCACCATCACGTCGTGATCTTCTATAAGAGGCATCCTTGCCTTTCCAGTGCTTCTTCTTGTTCAAGAATTTCTTGAACTATCATAAGAGTAGTGAGAACACTCCTTCAGATAGCTCAGATCCTAAGGTACTTTGCTCCGATGTTTATTCTTCACTTACTTCTTGAGCTGGAGCAGGAGGAACAACCTTTGACTTCTTTGAGGTTTCTGCCTTTAAAGCAACAGACTTCTCTTTGAATGCAGACCTACTCTTCTCTTCTTCAGCCTTTCTGGTGTTAAGTTGAAGCTCATATGACATAAGCTTCCCAAAGAAATTCTGTGGGTCTGTCTCGGCTAGTTTTCCAAACTCCCTGATGGCACAGACCTTGTTGCCCCATTCCTTAGTTAGGGATCTCAAGAACTTGTCATTTAATTCTCCGTTAGTGAAGACTCTGCCATAGACCCTTGGGCCATTTACTATCTTGAAGAATTTCTCAAATGTGTCAGCAATGGTGTCCTTGTTTCCTTATCGGAAGGTTTCATACTTTTGATTTAGAAGGGACCTTATATCATCCCTCACTTCTTCTGTACCTTCCATCAAGGTAACTAGAGACTGCCACATCTCCTTTTTAGACTAGCAGTGGATCATGTTTTGCAGCATGGAGTCATCGACTGCACTTGCTATAATGTTTTTGGCCTTTTTGTCTAATAACACAAGTGCAATCTCGTCTTTATCTAGATCCATTAGTTTCTTTGGAACTTTCTTGGTTGAATCTATTGTGGAGACTGTCATGGGAATGTAAGGACCTTCTTCAATTATCATGAAGATCCAAAGATCCACAGCTTCCATAAAGGATTTTATTCTCTCTTTGCACATGGAAAAATTATTCTTAGTGCACAAAGGAAGCTTGGCAAAATCTTTAGCTTTGTCCATGTTTGGTAGATCTCAAAAGACAATTATATAAGGATCTGATCAAGCTGTTAACCTTTTAATGATCAATCTCGCTCTGATACCAATTGAAAGTTATTAGCTGTCTGCCTAAATCACCTAGAGGGGGCTGAATAGGTGATATGTGCTTCTTTTTGTGGAATAAAAATTAGATCTATGCACAGAAGTATCTACCAATCAATCACAGACGAAGCAAGATTTATAGTGGTTCCCTAATCTTAGGTACATCCACTTTCCCTCACCGATCTAGCAATAAACTAGACTCGGCTACTCCACTATCTCGGATTGAAAAACCAATCCTACGCCTCAGAACAATGTTCCTACAATCTCGATCCACAAAGCGAATCTACACTCGGAAGATAAAACTTCCTACAATCTCGGAGTCAAAAGCTCCTACACTTATAGAAAACTTCATTCTTCTGATCTAAAATTTTAAGAAAGATAGTTGTTTCATCTACTCATCTTCAACAGCAAGTTCAGAGAGATCTTCTCTCTGAGTTAGAAGTTGCAGCTCAAGCTAACCCTAGCTATTGTGTCTTCACAGTACAAGCAGAACTACTCCGAAAGATAAATTCTTGGAGTTGTGAAGAAAGGAGGACTGACTCATCTCAGTTCTGGAAGAAAACGACATAGAGTTTATTTCTCTAGTGCCATACATCAATAACAATCATTCTCATTGTATACTATCTTAACAGATCTGACTTATAAGCCTAAATCATAAAGGCTGAGTGGTAGGTCATGTGTGTCTGGGATAGGATCCTAATATGGATCTGAGATATAGGGCCTTTTGTGCCTGAGTTGTAGGATTCAGTAGTGAATCTGAGTGGTAAGGGCTTTGGCCTGAGGTAGGATCTGGTTCAGACCTGAGGTAGGAGAGTCATTCTCTCTGAGTTGTAGGACTTTGATATAAGTCTGAGGTAGGTGATCTGTTGATCACAGAGCTATAGGAGCATTACTTTCTCTGAGTGGTAGGGCCTTAAGCCTGAGGTAGGACTTGAAGAAGTCTGAGAGATCCTGAGTGATCTGAGTCGTAAGCTCATTGAGCTGAGTTTGGAGAAGTTTCCTTGTCTAACAATCTGTTAGAATTATGAGAGGGATAGTAGATGTACCCATAATTTGAGGAACCACTATAAATTTCTTGTGTACTGGTAGTGTGATCTTGAAAGCTGAGTTAAACCAAACCACAACAAACCAAAGAATAGATAAAGTATAAAAAGTCTTAAAAACATATTCATCCTCTCTAGGCATTTAGCTACTCATGAAACAAAAGACTTTCAGGCATAGAAAGTGGAAAATGGCCAAAAAGTTTCACAATCCTGAAAAATAGAAAATAAACTAAGTTAGAATAATTTTTTATAAAAGAAACAAAATATATGCTCAAAATTCATATACTATATAATTTTAAACAAGGAAATGTATAGATTCACCCAGGTAATTTAGACTAAAATAAGTATCTTCAAATTTCTGTATACTTATGCTTTGCTTGTCCTCAAGCAAAGATATAAAACTAGCCAACATAAAAGTAACTAATCAAAAGACTTATTTATGTTACACACAAGTACCCTGCAAAATTCTGAGTAGGAAAAACTGAAAGATAAACCTAAAGCTTTTACTTAATTATGAAATAACACTTTAAAATCTTTACTAACAAAAGATAATCATCCAAAATTTTAGCCAAAAGTCTTTAAACAAATCAAAGTAATGTAATAAAGGAATAGTGCAATGAGTTGTTACTCTGCCCTAAGAGATAAATTATAATCATATCAATCTAAAATCAAGAATCTGAATTTCTATCTAACAACTTAGCTATTCTAATCTTCTTCTCTACTTAACTAAAAAAACCCTAGGAGCATGAGTCAAAAGGACTTTGTTAGGACCGAGACATGTCATAGGTATATGATTTGGAAGGGTATTCAAAGATAACATCGGTGGCTAACAATCGCACTAAATCAAAGCATGAGTTTTATAGAAATTTCAGTCATGAGGTAAAGTATAAGCAATTTTCCTTCTTTTCTTTTATTTTTTTGATATAACATTGTTTTTCAAGCAAAAGGCCATAAATATTTGTTCTTTTGTAATTGGCCAAACACAACTTTTTTAAAACACACGTTTCTTGAATAATTTTCTTTTGAGCATACCATTTTTGAAGTTCTCCAAATATCTCACAGCTCTATCACAATGATGAAATTTAAATATAACTCAAAAGATTAGTGTGATCTAATAGGATAGAAAAATTGGCTTTGGTGAGATGATAAGTGGAGGTGGTGAGTAAAACATGGAAAAGGGCACAAAAGAGGTTGACTAAGTATTTATTTAAAGGTTGGCATGAAGGCTCAGACGAATTAAAAAATGGCCTAAATCACTTTCATGCTCCTAAATTCATTTAAAGCATAGGTTTTGAAAATTTTTGAATAGAATAAGTGCTAGATAACAAATAAAGACTAAGGAAATTATCATGAATACAACGATAATAAATGTCTAGGATAATTCATATCTACTACACTAATCCAAAGCTAACATTACAATATTTTTAAACACCAAAAGGAAAATAATGGATGATGAATTTTTAAGAAAGTAAACAAAATAAAAGAAGAAAATCATAAAGAAGTGCAAGATTAATATTTTTTTCAATTTTATATGCTACCTATAATGAGAAACACAACATGACCGACAATTTACTCGTACAACATAATTAAGAAGAAGGATTAGGAAAAACTAAAACTAGCTAAGTTTAAATAAAATATTTTGATAATAACAAAACATAAAGCAAGGGGTACTATTGATTCTACCATAAGTAGTCTAAACTATAATTATATAAAAAACTCATTTTTTATATAATGGTTTTTTGGTTTTTTTTACAAATTTTTGGAATTTTTGGAATATTAGTAGAAGGAAAACAAAAAACCAAATAACTTTATATATATATATATATATAAGTTTTTTTAAGAAAAACAAAGAGAAATTATTTTTGAGATTTTCAAAGTTTTATAGTTTTTTTTTGAGATATTTTAAAATAAGTTTTATAGTTTTTTTTTAAAATTAAACATAGTCCCAATATTTAAAGCTAAGTATGAAGCAGACAAAAATAAAAGATTGGAGGGGGGGGGGGATGGCTACCCTGCAAGCGAAGGAGGGGAAGACCGCAATAGAAATCTTGTAAAAAATTGTTAATACAACAAAAAATAATAATAAGGATAATTATAGGGTGTCTCCCACAAGTGCTTTGTTTAAGGTCGCGAGCTTGACCCATATGGCGGCAAAAGATTATAAATTGAGGAGTGTGAGGGCCTCGATTTTCCCTTCCACCTGATCGACCGCAAGGTAGAGTTTTAAATGATGACCGTTGAATTTAAATAAGCCTTTTTCTTGGTGGGAGAAAAGAACGATCCCATATGACCAAACCTCTTTGATTTCAATGGGGCTGGACCATCGAGACTTTAATTTACCTAGAAAAATCCTGAGGCAGGAATTATATAAAAGGACAGGATTATCAGGCGCAAATGTTTTCGAACTTTTGATTTTTTTTATCATGATAGAATTAGAACGTTCCTTATAAAATTTATTACTCTCATAAGCGTTCGCATGACATTCATCGAGTTAATTTAGTTGAAATTTCCTACTTTCAGAGCCTATGTTTGAATCGAGATTTGAAAATTTTAGAGCCCAAAAAGCACGGTGCTCTAACTCTACCGGTATATGGCATGTGTTGTCGTGGCTAATAGATATAGCGTAAAACCAATGGCGAACTTGTACGTCGTATGATACGCCCATAAGGCGTCATCAAGTTTAACGGACCAATCTCTCTTATTTATTGACACGTTTATTTTTTATAATATATGCTTAATATCTCGATTCACTACCTCAACTTGGCCGCTTGATTGGTGGTGGGGAGCTTGTGCATGACACCATACTTAGATAAGATTTTGTGTATTGGGCATTGTAGAAGTGCGTACCCCTATCACTCACTATCGCGCGGGGAGTGCTGAAGCAAGAAAATAATTTTTAAAAAAGTTAACGACGACTCTCGCATCATTGGTGGGGAGATCTTGCGCTTCGGCCAACCTGGATACATAGTCAATCACCACTAAAATATAATGATTGTTTGAAGATGGAGGTAAATGGCCTACAAAATCAATACCCCGTAAATCAAAGATCTCGAACTCTAAAAATAGATTTTAAGGCATCTCATCACGACGAGAGATGTTACTTAACCGCTGATAGATTTTTCAGGAACCCGTAAGTATGAGCGTCTTTAAAGAGAGTGGGCCAATAAAAGCCCGCTTCAAGCACCTTCCTCGCGGTCTAGTTGGCTTCATAATGGCCTCTGGTCGGCCCCTCGTTGCAGTGTCGCAAGATTTGTACACTCTATTCGCTCGAGATGCATCTATGTACTACTTGATCCACGCAAATGCGAAAGAGAAAAGGTTCCTCCCAAAATTAGTTTTTCAAATCAGAAGAGAATTTATTCTTTTGCTCGGTTGAAAAATCTTTTGGAAGGACCCACACTACTAGATAGTTGGCATAATCTGCGAACCAAGGGGTGAGAGAAATCTTTATCTTATTAATAACTAAGGGTTGCTGCAACGCCCCTGATTTTTCAATGTTTATTTTAAATTTATGTAGTGACGTAATAATGAAGTTAGGGCAATATGTTGACGCATTGTTAACTGGCACCGTTGTTGGAGCGTGATTTTGCTCATTGGAAATCCAAGGTTTTGACTCAGTGGATTTTAGTAGGTTGATGTTGGTTATAACTTGTGGAATTTTAACCTAATTTTTGGTTTGTTGAATCTTAATTTCAACTTCGCCGTTGGTTTTGTAGCATCGATATTTAGCCTAGGTGCGAATTTCGTGGAAATCCAAGGTGATTTAGGCTTTCTTGTTGTTTGGATGTTTAGCTAATATTAATAATAATATAATATTATATATATATGTATATAAGCTTGTACGTTTTATCAAAACCCTATTCATCTTCTCTCCCAAGCCGTCAGACCGAATCACGAGTGAAAGAAAATGACCGACATCACGAAGCCTTCGACCGCCGACTATAGGAGTTCTGGTGCTAGGAATCGTCATCGGAGTGTAGATTCGGAAATCTCTCGTAGAGATCCACTCGTGTGCAATAAGTTTTACTCATTTTGTAGATTTTTGACATTAGTGTTTTTGATCTTGACCCTCGTTTACGCCGAAAAGTTTCAGGAATCGTTGCCTAGGAGTTCTTGTGGCCGATCCTTGGAGCGGAGCGCTCGTGTGGCCGGATTTTTGAAGCTTTGTAGCAAGTTGTGAATCTTCACCTTGCTAAGTTCCTTGCTTTTATTTCTTCCTATTATTTTTCGTCCTCAGAAGATAGGAGTAGTGTAGGGTTCGGGTATGCCGAAGTCCGCCTGGTAGTATAGAAGTCCGTATGTCTCGTATTCATTGAGTATGGGTTTGTAAGTCGGAGTGAAATTCGCTAAGTGTGGAATTTGGACCAAGTAAAATTTGTCGAATATCAACGATAGGTTAAGTCAATTCATCAAATGGATGTGGCGTCGAGCCCGTCGAGTGAAATCGGTTGGCATCGAGTGAAGTCTAATTCGTTGAGCATTCTCGACGAATTCATCGAGTGTGTTATAGGCGTTGAAAGCATTGAGTGATCCGATGAATAAGTCTTTTTCGTCGAGTGTGATTCGTCGAGTGTGATTCGTCGAGTGGTTTTGGCATTGTGTCCACCGAGTATTGGCAGTTTTGGCACCGAGTAAATTCTAATTCATCGGGTATTCTCGACGAATGCGTTGAGTGTGGTTTAGGCGTCGAAATCTTCGAGTGGTCCCGTGACCAAGTCTTTTTCAACGAATATTGGTAAGTCTTAAATTTTGCCAAGTTAATTTTGTCGAGTTTCTCCTTGAGGTATGGGAGATTCGTCAAGTATTATCAATGAATTCCTCGGGTACTTAGAAGATTATACATCGATTCGTCGAGTATCAAAGTAACGACAAACAGATTCGTCGAGTATCGCTATGTTTTGTTTTTACCGCCAAGTCAAATTCATCGAGTAGCCCCTGTCTGCGTCTGGTATATTTGACGAATGGTTGTGGACTTAGGATTTTCTCGCCGAATGAAGTCAATTCGTCGAGTATTGACCTTATGGTAATTTTTCGGGATTTTCCTTCCACTTTGTCGTTGAGGAATCTTGAGGTTGGACTTGAGTTTTATTTGTATTCTGGATGTATGGTTGTGGCTAGGTTGGCAGTGGATAAAGGACCACCAACTTGATGCCAGTTCGTGAATCATTACACAAGATGATTTGTATTTTCTTATAGACTGTTACATTGTGTTGGACAATGTGGCCACCACCACATTGCTTTTTTTTGAGATGTTCGAACTGTTGGGTTGTGTTGGACAACATGGCCACCGCCACAGTACCTTGTTGAGATGTTTGGGTCTGATATTTTTTATTGGATAATGGGGCCACCGACTCAGAGATATTTTTACCATGTGTTAATGATTCACGTGTTTAGAGCTGTTCAGCCTCTTTCTTCTTTTTATATGGACATATGTTATCCTGCTTACTCTTGCAGATCTTATAAAAATATGACTTCATTTCGAAATTGGTGTAATTTGTCTTATTTCACTGTTTGAGGATTCTTCTTTGCTTATCATATTATGACTTATTTGCTACAGTTTGACAGTTTTTCTTGTATTTGGGGTTGGTAACCCTTTTGTCTCCTTTTGATTATTGCTTTTATTGATCTTTATCACCACTTGTATATTCTTGCCGAGATATTGTTTTCTTTTGAATGTCTCAGGCTCGGAGTAGTAGTTCTTCAAGCAGTTAGATTTGGTAGTTGTTTATGTTCTGCAGTTGTTGTAGTGATTCTCTCCTCACTGTTGGGAGGTAGTTTAGTTATTTTATTTATTTAGTTCAGACATTCATGATGTTTGGTGAGTTCATATTAGTTTGTTGAGGCCCACCATAGATTATTGTAGAATGTTGATTTACTCTCTTGCTGCTATGCTATTCTCTAGATGGTTTATTGAATTAACTTGCTCTCTTGGAAGAATTTATGCTAAGATTTCATGTTAGTTATTTTCAAGTTATAAAAGTATCATTATACTTATCTCATACTCATGGCATCTTTTTAAATCAAATGACAATATATTTTAATGAACATAAAAACTCTTTTCATACTTATATTAAATATACAAGTATGCATATCAAGAGTTGTCATTTTGGATGTTTCTGCTCATGTAGGATAATAATTGAATTAAGTAAAGTATTTTTCGGAGCATATATTTATATTGGTATTCGTGGACTAGTTGATCCACTGAGCCGAGGGATGCAACCATCAAAACTAACTAAAAATATGTTTTCTTTTTGATAAACTCGAGAATTCTTTGATAAGTATTAGGAGTAGGTTTTTGCCTAAGCATCTGTAGTTATCCCCTGCATGGCGTGGGATCACGACATGTGTTTTCTCTTACACTGATATAATGTTTTATGTTGAGAAAATACGGGTTGTGACATTTGGTATCAGAGGTGTATATTTTAGTGGTCTTGTACCATTTCAAACAAACACTGATGTGTTATCAGTACGTCTTTGCTGAAGCACAAACACAACACTCATAATCATGATAAGAATTATACCGGGCATATTATGTAGTATGAGATGCATAATATGTGTTTGTATATGGATCCTCATAGGAAGAAACATGTGACTGTTTTGTAGTATGAGATGCATAACAATCATCATATGAATGCACATTAGATTTTTCTTTCGTTACATACGATATTATGTAGTATGAGATGCATAATATTTCATGTATACTCACTCATAACATGCATTAAGGCCTTTATTAGAATATATAACAAAACATGCATGACATAACATCACATTAGCACACGTTCCAAGCCAAAGATCTACATGATGACATACGTGCACACATGAATTTAAACAAAAAATTACCAGAATTCATGCATTCATAATTTATGCACATAAGTCAATAGGATGACGGAATATCATCTTAAGTTTAAGTATAATATTATTTATGAAAATCCCAGGGCAAGTTAGCAGCTAGAGCAAGTATCCATTCATGTATGGTCTGAAATAAGTTGGGTAGTTCTAGCGTTATGCTAGGTTTTGATTAGGTGTTCGTTGTATTATTAGGATGTCGTATAAGCGTATTTCGACGAGGTCGACTCCCCAGTCTAAGGGCAATTCATCAGGTGCGCAGAGTTAGGCTATGATTGAAGGGCTGCGGCAGAGCAATGAGGCTCTGTCAAGTTAGATTGTTGAAATACAATCGCAAATTCAGGCGTTGCTGACTGTCGTTTCGGGACAACAACCTAGAGTGAAGCACCCTAGTGTGGGTCAAGTTATTCCTATTCCTCCTACTCCTTTGGTGCCTGTACTTCTTCTGGCACCAGAGATGAATTTCACTTTACATTTTTAGTGATTATGACCTCCTACCTATGACGGTAGAGCCGATTTCATGGCATTGGTTGACATGATTATTGTTATCGAGGAAATGTTCTCGTATTCAGGAATTTCTGCAGACCAAAGAGTGATGGTTGTCGCATACCAGCTGAAGAGTATTACGAAGAGCTAGTGGTTAAGAGAGAAGGAGAACCTTTCTGATGTATGCTCGTGAGAATCATTCAAGGAGTTATTGTTGAGGAAATTTCTGTCGTTGGTCGAGAAAGACCGTTTGATGAACAACTTTGTGCATTTGAAACAAAGACAAATTTGTGCTTATTTTTATTGGCGATGTTCTGGTTTATTCCCAGAGTGCTGAGGAGCATGTTCAGCATTTGCGCCAAATTTTGTTTACCTTAAGAGAGCATAAGCTATATACGAAGTTGAGTAAGTGCGAGTTTTGGCTACCTCAGGTGTCCTTTTTTGGTCATGTTATGCATAAGAATGGAGTTTCAGTTAACCTAGAGAAGGTAGTTGCTGTTATGAATTGGAAAAGACCTACCACACCTAAAGAGATAAGGAGTTTCCTCGAGTTGGCAGGCTATTACAGAAGGTTTGTGGAAGGATTTTCCTTATTGTCTGCACCTCTAATTAAGCTTACACATAAGTATGTGGAGTGATGAGTGCGAAGAAACGATTCAGGAATTGAAGAGGAAATTGTGCACTGCTCCAGTACTAACCTAATCTACCGAGGCAGAAGAGTATGCAGTTTATGTGTATGCATCGCAAAACGGGCTTGGATGTGTATTGATGCAAGAGGGAAAATTTATTGTGTATTGGTCAAGGAAATTGAAGGTTCACGAAAATAATTTCCTTACTCGCGATTTGGAGTTTGCGGCAGTGATATATCCCTTAAAGTAGTGGAGACATTTGTTATATGGCGCATTGTGCAAGATTTACACAGACCATAAGAGCTAGAAGTATGTCTTCACTCAGAAGGAGTTGAATTTGTGCTAGCATAGATGGTTGGAGTTTGTCGCAGATTATGATGTTGATATCCTATATCATCTGGGTAAGGATAATGTGGTGGTCGTTGCCTTGAGTAAGAAGACTGTGGAAATCTTTAACTTTTCTGTGGAATCCATGGTGGAAGAGTTTTTATTAATGGGCATCTCTGTCGGATGTAGCGATTCATCAAGCAGCCTGAAAGTGGCAGAGACTTCATGTACTATGCTTACAAGGCTTCATCAAAAGGATGACCCTAATTTGCTACATATTCATAATAGAACAGAAAAAAGGGAGTTATCAGATTTTCAATTGATGATACAGGTACTTTGAGGTACAGTGGTAGATATTTTATTCCCGTTTTTGAGTATATTCAAATGAAGTTGTGCAGTGAGGTGCATGGTTCTAGTGTTTCCTACCACCCTAGTTCTACAAAGATGTATAAAGATTTGAAACAAATCGTTTGGTGGTATGGGATGAAGAATGATATAGCCAAGTTTGTGTCTGAGTGTTTTACTTGCAAGCGAGTTAAGGCAGATCATAGAAGGCCTGGTGGCAAGCTGACGCCTTTGGATATTCCATGTTGGAAGTGGGGGAGTATTTCTATGAACTTTGTTACTCGTTTGCCTTGATCTCCCGAAGTCATAATTCTGTATGGGTCATAGTTGATAGATTTAAAAAGTGTGCTCACTTCGTATCGTTCAAGATTGATTACTTCATGAAGAGGATAGCAGAGTTGTATTTGGAAGAGGACATTAGATTGCATAGAGTACCTGTAAGTATCGTGTCAGATCAAGATTCCAGGTTTACGTATTATTTTGGGAAAAGTTTGCACGAAGGGTTGGGTACCGATCTCAGGTATTCCATTGCCTATCATCCGTAGGTCAATGGTTTGGCAGAGAGAGTTATTCAGATTTTGGAAGATATAATCAGATGTTATATCTCGGACCATGGAGGAGCGTGGGATGAGCGTGGGATGGGCGAATTAGATTGATGGAATTTGCCTATAGTAATAGATATTAAGAGAGTTTGCAGATGGCCCCCTTTGAGGCTTTGTATGAGAGGCGTTATTGAACCCCCTTTTTTTGGGTTAAAGTTGGTGAAAGACCGTTGTTGGGTATAGAAGCCTTGGAAGAGATGAGTACTTATGTGACGCATATTTGAGAGAAGCTTTGTATAGCTCAGGAGTGTTATGAGAAGAACACTAATCGATGAAGGGTTTATCTGGAGTTTGTAGTTAGGGACATGGTTTTTCTCAATGTTTCTCTGATGTCAGGTGTTAAGATGTTTGGAAGGAACCACAAGTTGGACCCCAGGTATGTGGGACCATTCTTGGTTGTTGAACGCATTAGAGTGTCAGCATATAGGCTGGATTTGCCCGCAAATTTTTCTGGTGTGCACAGTGTGTTTCATGTGATCCAATTACAGAAATGTGTGCTTAGTGATCGGCATGTCCTTGAATCGGTGCCTCAGTTGTAGCCTAATCTTTCTTATGTTGATGCGCATGTTCGTATTCTAGATACTCAGGATCGGGTGTTAGGAATGAAGACAATACCCATGGTCAAGGTTCTTTGGCGAAACTAAGACGTTGAGAGTGTGACTTGGGAGTTAGAGTCAGCTATGAGAGAGGCCCATCCTCATATGTTCCCCTAGTTTCTTTGATAAGTGTTTCTATTCTATAACCTTTGGTTATTTTCTTCTATAGTAGATTCGATTTTGTTTCAAGTTTCGGGACGAAACTTTCTTTTAGGGGGAGTGGCTGTAACGCCCCTGATTTTTCGATGTTTATTTTAAATTTCTGTAATGATCTAATAATGATGTTAGGGCATTACGTTGACGCGTAGTTAACAAGAGCCGTTGTTGGAGCGTGATTTTGCTCATTGGAAATCAGAGGTTTTAACTCAGTGGATTTTAGTAGGTTGATGTTGGTTGTAACTGTGGGGAAATTTAACATGAGTTTGATTTACCGAATTTTAATTTCGACCTTGTCGTTGGTTTTGTAGTACTGGTATTTAGCATTGGTGCAAATTTTGTAGAAATACGAGGTGATTTTGGTTTTCTTGTCGTTTGGACGTTTAGCTAATATTAATAATAATACAATATTATTTATATATATGTATATAAGCTTATACATTTTAGAGAAACCCTATTCATCATCTCTCTCAAGTCATCGGACCGAATCGCGGGAGAAAGAAAATGACGGACATCACGAAGCCTTCAGTCTTCGTCTGTAGGAGTTCCGGTGCTAGGAATCGTCATCAGAGGGTAGATTCGGAAAGCTCTAGCCAAGATCTACTTGTGTGCGGTAAGTTTTACTCGTTTCGTGGATTTTTGACATTAGGGCTTTTGATCTTGACCCTCGTTTACACTAAAAGGTTTCAGGAATCGTTGCCTAGGAGTTCTTGTTGCCGATCCTTGGAGCGGAGCACTCGTGAAGCCGGATTTTGTAAATTAGAGGCAAGTTGTGAATCTTCCCCTTGTTAAGTTCCTTGCTTTTATTTATTCCTCTTGTTTTTACTCCTTAGAAGATAGGACAATCTTAGGATTCGGCTTGGCCGAAATCCGCCCGGTAGTATATAAGGCCATCTACCTCGTATTCATCGAGTATCAGTGAGTAAGTCATAGTGAAATTCGCCAAGTGTGGGATTTGGACAAAGTAAAATTCGTCGATAATCAACGATAGGTCAATTTAATTCGTCGAATGGATGTGGCGTCGAGTTCGTCAAGAAAAATCAGTTGGCGTCACGTGAAGTCTAATTCGTCGAGTATTCTTGACAAATTCGTCAAGAGTAGTCTAGGCATCGAAAGCATTGAGTGATCTAGTGCATAAGTCTTTTTCGTCAAGTATGATTTGTTGAGTGGTTTTGACGTTGAGTCCGTTGAGTATTAGTAGTTTTGGCATCGAGTGAAGTCTAATTCGTCGAGTATTCTCGACAAATGCGTCGAGTGTGGTTTATGCGTCGAAAGCATCGAGTGGTCGGGTGACCAAGACTTTTTAGTCGAATATCGTTAAGTACTAAATTTTGCCAAGATAATTTCATTGAGTTTCTCCTTGAGGTAAGGGAGATTCGTCGAGTATTATCAACGAATTCCTCGAGTACTTAGAATATTATGCATTGATTCATCGAGTATCGAAGTAAGGACAAGTCGATTCGTCGAGTATCACTAAGTTTTGATTTTACTGTCAAGTCAAATTCGTCGAGTAACCCCTGTATGCATCAGGTATATTCGACGAATGGTTGTGGACTTAGGATTTTCTCGCCGAATGAAGTCTATTTGTCGAGTATTGAACTTAGGGTAATTTTTTTGGATTTTCCTTCCTCTTTGTCGTTGAGGAAACTGAAGGTTGGGCTTGCATTTTATTGGCATTCTGGATGTATGGTTATGTCTAGGTTAGCAGTGGATAATGGACCACCAACTTTATGCCAGTTTGTGAATCATTACACATGGTGGTCTGTATTTTCTTATGGACAGTTGGGATATGTTGGAATATGTGGCCACCACCAAGTGCATTTTTTTGAGATGTTCGGACTGTTGGGTTGTGTTGGATAATGTGGCCATCACCACAGTACCTTGTTGAGACGTTTGGGTCTGATAGTTCATGCTGGACAATGGGGCTACCGACTCAGAGCCATTTTTACCAAGTGTTAATGATTCACGTGATTAGAGTTGTTCAATCTCTTTCTTCTTATTATATGGACATATGTTATCCTGCTTACTATTGTGGATTATATCGAAGCATGACTTCATTTCGCACTTGGTTTAATTTCTCTTATTTCATTGTTTGAGAATTCTTCTTTGCTTATCATATTATGACTTATTTGTTGTAGTTTGACAGTTTTTCTTATATTTGGTGTTGGTTACACTTTTGTCTCCTTTTGATTATTACTTCTATTGATCTTTGATCACCACTTGTATATTCTTGCCGAGGTATTCTTTTCTTTTGAATACCTCAGGCTAAGAGCAGTAGCCGTTCGAGCAGTTAGAGTTGGTAGTTGTTACTGTTCTGCAGTTGTTGTAGTGAATCTCTCCTCACAGTTGGGAGGTAGTTTGGTTGTTTTATTTCTTTAGTTTAGACATGCATGATGTTTGGTGGGTTCGTGTCAGGTTGTTGACGCTCACCGGAGAGTATTGTAGAATGTTGATTTACTTGCTAGCTGCTATTCTATTTTCTAGATGGTTTATTGAATTAACTTGCTATCTGGGAAGGATTTATGTTAGGATTGCATGTTAGTTATTTTCAAGTTATAAAAGTATCATTATACTTATCTCATACTCGAGGCATCTTTTTAAATCAGATGACACTATATTTTAATGAACATAAAATCTCTTTTCTTACTTATATTAAATCTAGAATTATGCATATCATGAGTTGTCCTTTTGGATGTTTCGACTCATGTAGGATAATAATTGAATCAAGTAAAGTGTTTTCCGCAGCGTATATTTATATTGGTATTTGTGGACTAGTTGATCCACTGAGCTGAGGGATTCGGCCGTCAAAATCTAACTAAAAATATGTTTTCTTCTTTATAAACTCGAGAATTCTTTGAAAAATGTTAGGAGTAGGTTCTTGCCTGAGCGTCTGTGGTTATCCCCTGCATGGCGTGGCATCACAACACGTGTTTTATCTTATTCTGATATAATGTTTTATGCTGAGAAAATATGGGTTGGGATAGGCCCTCCTTAGAAAATCTATGATCCATGTTGAATTCTTCCAGCAGTTTCGCGCTGGGTTTTCTAATCAAGAGAAGTGGTCCGCTGCCAAATTTTCGGACCCCTTCTTATCCCTGATCTCTAAGTCGAACTCCTACAGGAGGAGGATCCATCAAAGCAAGCGGGGCATGGCATCAATTTTTGCTAGTAGATATTTAAGGGCGGCGTGGTCAGTAAAAACAATGACTTTTGATAGAGTTATGTTGGATCTAAACTCATCGAAAGAAAAAACAACAACAGCTAGTAGTTCCTTTTTCGTTGTAGTGTAATTGCCCTGTGTGGTTGTGAGCGTTCTGCTAGCATAGTAGATAGGTTGAAAATATTGGTTAACATGCTGTCCTAATACGGATCCTACAATAATATTGCTAGAGTCACACATGTTTTCAAATGGAAGAAACCAATCATGTGCCACTAAAATAGGACAATTGATAAGTTTTCTTTTATAAAATTAAACACCTTTACGCACTCGCTATCAAAAATGAAAGAAGATTCCTTTTCAAAGAGGTGTGTTAGTGGTTTCAGTATTTAAAAGAGTTTTGGATGAATTGTCGATACAAACCTGCGTGGCTAAGAAACTCCTAACAGATTTTACGTTTGTTGGTTGGGGAAGTTTTTCGATAATTTCAACTTTGGCCTTATCGACCTCCATCCCTTTAGCAGAAATTTTATGGCCGAGAACCAAACCCTCTTGGACCATGAAGTTGCATTTTTCCCAGATTAACACTAAATTTATTTCTTCGCATCACTGCAGAACTCGATCTAGATTTTTCAAGCAATTTTGAAATGAGCTTCCGAACACGGAAAAGTCATCCATGAAGACTTCCATAATATCTTCTACAAGCTCGCCAAAGATTGCCAACATACATCTTTGGAATGTAGATAGCGCATTACAGAGGCCATACAACTTTCTTCGAAATACGAAGGTGTCGAAGGGGCAGGTAAAAGTCATTTTCTCCTGGTTTTCAGGGGAGATCGGGATTTGAGAAAAACACGAAAGGCCGTCCAGAAAACAATAGAATGGATGACCCGAAAGATGCTTCATGAGTACAATTATATAAGTCCTTTTTAAAATCATATTTGTAATCATGTCCACTATTATCTACCTCCATTCGTTATAATTGCATGAAAATAGTCAATAACATGAATTATCATGAATAGAAGAGCGCAATATAGATTTTCTTTCATTTTCCTTAATTAGGTTATTTAGTTATTCATTAATCTTCTTAATGCAGGTATTGCAAGTCCTTGGAACTAAAAGTCTTTGAGCCGCAGAGGTATTCACGGTTCCAACAAGACTGATGGCAGGAAAATCTTGGACTGGGTACCACACGGGTAGGGACACGCCCGTGTCACTACCGTGTCCTTATCGGGAAGGATCAGACTTGGAGCCATGAAGAACACACAGCCGTGTTAATAGCTGTCAAATGGTATGGCTCACGACAAGGCCAACCTTTTCATTTCAAAATGCGTACACACAATGTTTAGACCCTGCACGGCCTGTGACACGGCCGTGTTGGAATTCGTGTTCGACTTCTGTTTGTATGAACACTATAAAAACGTGCACATTGAAATAGATGGGACTTTTTGGATTGAAGGACTTGGAGAACGTCTGGACGACGAAAGTGGAGCACTCAAGCGAAGAGGAAATCAAGGGAGATAATCCGTATGATTCAAATTTTTATGTATCTTGTTTAATTTTCCCCTTCTCTTAGTGGATCCGAACTTTATTTTACATTTCGCACAGAGTTGTTTTTCTTCTTCAATGCAGTAATCATGTATGTTGTTTATCATTTCGGATTAGTGGTATTTTACTTATATGTGTGGTTTAAAACAAGGATATTGATCATAAATTTGAAGTTAGTTTTTGTTCTATATGAATCTCAATCTTCTAGATGGATAAATGATGTAGGGATGTCGGATCGCAGATCTCCACGGATCTAACACTCTATCTCCGCTCTACACGTCGTAGATCTACTGCACCTACACAGCACCTATCGCCCACAATAGCTCCTCGTCACAAAACACAGCACAAACAACAAAGGAGGAATGGTCGACTCGAAAATAACGATCGGAAATTTGAGTCGGAATATTCTCCAAGAAAACACAAAGGTTGCCACTCCTTTTTGAGAACAAGACCAAGGCTATAGGCCAAGATCCGCTCAGGCAAATAGGATCCACCCGATCCGGAAATAAAAAGCATTGCAACGGCGATTTCGATTCAAAACTTGCAGCGATTAAATTAACGATCCGGAGAAAACGATTTGCGAAAACCACCACAACTAAAGAGAAGAAATCACACAAGGGAGGGGGAAGAGATTACCCAACCGGAAAGCTTTCACACAAGAAAACTGTGGGAGAATCACTCTCTCCACGGATCCACCGGCGTCACACCGAATGGTTTGCAACCTTCTTCCAAGGAGTCGCACTGAAGGAAGCCGCACCGGAGTCGCACCGAACAGATGGAGGGAGCAAGGGGGCGGCGGCTTCACACCACAAGCTAGGCGGGCGGCGGCTAGGAGAAGGCTCCTCTTGGCCGAAATTCCTCAAGGAGATTAGGTTTTCAATTCTTTCTAATGATCTCATAACAAAGCCTCCTTATATAGGAATTACAAACAAGCCTTAGCCCTTCATGATGGAGATGTAATCTCATCCATCCAAATCGTTAAAGGCACACCAACATGAAAAATGTTCTAAATTAAAAATAATAAAACATGTAATGAATATAAAATTATCACTTAAACATAGGATAATTTTATATTCTAAATATAAAATAGAGTGTAAGAAGGAAATAAATAAGGCTAATGTGTTGCGGTGGTGGTAGCACGCCGCGGGCGGAGGTTGTAGCGTAGCCTTCCGTTAGCGTCATCGTGCCGCCTCACATCCTTGAGTTGTATTGCCTTATCAACCGGATCATCATCAGCATCATCAACATCATCTTCAAATGGTGGAGGAGGGGGCACGCCATCAATCCTCCTCCTCTCAAATGCACGCATCTCCGTTGCGTGGTCCGAGCGATAGCGGTGAAGGAGAGCGGCATCCAAACTCTGCAGCTCCGTCTCGAGTACCCAAGAGTCATCCGAAGGGGGCTGATCACGCCAACGGATGAGAAAGCGGTGGGTGTCGCCATCATCAGTGGTAACAGGCTCAGCATCAAGTATCATCTCTGGAGTGGAAAACATCCGTGGAAACATGGGGAACATATTAACAGTAGGCAGGAAAGCAGGCAACTTACCATCCGATGATATACCTGTGAGGACCGAAAGAGAGAGATCATCCGTACTACCACTCCCCAACCCATAAGAATTTTCAGTGGGAGAAGAAGACGACAAAGAAATCAACTCTTGTGGTGGTGACAAAAACATCATTAAATTCGAAACATTAAAAATGGGGGAGATACCCCAATCAGCAGGCAAGTCCAAAATGAAAGCGTTGTCACCTAACTTCTTAATAATCCGAAAAGGGCCGGCGCGCTTTGGTGCTAACTTTTTAACGGTGCCAGTTGGCAATCATTCGGGAACCAAACGGACTAAAACTAGATCGCCAATTTTGAAGTCTGATACTCTCCTATGTAAATTAGCGTGCGCTTGATAAGAGTCGTATTGTGTAGTCAAGGTGGCCCGTATACGTGCGTGTAAATCATGGATGTGCTGGGCGAAGGATTGTGCAAACTGACTTGCCTTGTACGTTGGGGGCAACGGCACCAAGTCAAGCGGCACAGGAGCCTTATACCCGTGGACAATCTCATTCGGAGATAGACCCGTAGACCTATTCTTGGAATTATTGTAGGCTAACTGGGCATGGGGAAGGAGAAGATCCCAAGTCCTCTTGTGATCACTCACAAGGCATCGTAACAAATTTCATAAGCTTTGATTAACCACTTCCGTCTGCCCATCAGTTTGGGGATGATGGGCAGAGGAAAACAATAATTTCGTTCCCATTATTATCCAAAGAGTCTTCCAAAAATAACTAGTGAATTTTACGTCCCTATCCGATACTATGGTCTTTGGCACTCCACGGTGACTAACGACTTCTTTAAAATAAAGTTTAGCGACGTGAGACGCATCATTCGTCCTACTGCACGGGATGAAATAAGCCATCTTTGAAAACCTATCCACAACTACAAAAAATTGAGTCGTGACGGCGTAGGGTAACGGGGAGGCCTAATACAAAATTCATACTAACATCTACCCAAGGCATGGAGGGAATAGGCAAGGGTATATATAATCCTGCGTTGGTTTTACTACCCTTAGACACCTGGCACGTGCGGCAGCTACTCACTACCTATCCCACCATAACCTTAAGTTTTGGCCAATAGAATTTGTCCTCGACTAACGTAATGGTCTTATCTCTACCGAAGTGGCCACTCAACCCTCCGCTATGCAACTCCCATATGATATGTAGTCGTAACGATGACTGTGGAATACATTGTTTCTCGTTCCTAAACAGGTAACCGTCCTTGATGACGTCGGCAGATATCGTCGTGGGGGAGCTATCATGGGCAGAAAGATAGAAGTCCCAGAAGTCAGGACACGTGGCGTACTCATCCTTAATCCGCTCAAATCCTACAACATGTACTTCCATCGAGGTGAGTAAAAGATTAAGACGACTGAGGGCATCCGCGACTCGGTTATCAGCTCCCTTAAGGTGCTTGAGATTAAACGTGTAACCTTGTAAGAAAGCTACCCACTTAGCATGTCGTGGACTGATCTTATGCTGGCCGTTGATGAAACGTAAAGCCTCATGATCGGAGAGGATCACAAACTCCTTGGAGAGGAGATAGTGCCTCCAGTGGTGTAGACATCGGACTACAGCATAAAATTCCCTATCGTAATTAGAATAGTTCATCTAAGGGCCGGACAACTTCTCGCTAAAATAACTAACGGGATGGCCCTCCTGGCTCAAGACACCTCCAATCCCTATTCCAGACGCATCACATGTGAGCTCAAAGACTTTAGCAAAGTCAGGTAGACGTAAGACAGGTGCCTCAGTCATAAGCTCCTTTATTCATTCAAAAGCATGGGTGGCGGACTTCGTCCACGTAAACTCTCCCTTCTTCATACAGTCTGTGATAGGCGCCATAATACTACTGAAGTCTCGTATAAAACGACGATAAAACGTGGCTAACCCATGAAAACTACGCACGTCACGTAGGGTGGTTGGCACGGGCCAGTCCTTAATGACCTGAACCTTGCCCGGATCGACTCGAATACCCTCAGAGCCGACTATATAGCCTAAGAACTCTACCTCCGAGACATAGAAAGTGCATTTCTTAAGATTGAGAAATAACGTCTCCTTCCGCAGGGTGGAAAGGATCACTCTCATGTGGGAGATGTGCTCGGTAGTAGAGGTGCTATAAATCAGAATATCGTCAAAGTATACGACAACGAACTTTCACATGAATGGCTGAAAGACATGTGTCATCATCCTGGAGAAGGTACTAGGGGCACTGGACAACCCAAAGGGCATCACAATCCATTCGTATAGACCATCCTTCGACTTCAACGCCGTCTTCCACTCATCGCCCTCTCGTATCCTAATCTGGTGATAGCCACTCCGAAGATCTAATTTGGAGAATACGGTGGCTCCAAACAAGACATCCAACAAATCATCTAGGAGGGGAATGGGGAACCTATACTTGATGGTGATTTTGTTGATAGCCCGGCTATCAATGCACATCCTCCATGTACCATCCTTCTTGGGGGCAAGTAGGGCTGGTACAGCACATGGACTCATACTAGTCCTAATAAAATATTTCGTTAGCAAGCCCTCTATCTGAGACTGCAACTCCAGGTGAGCTGCGGGGTGGAGTCGGTAATGGGGTTGATTTGTCAAGGAAGGCCCCGGGATGAGATATATCGCATGCTGGATATTCCTAAGCGGTGGTAACGTGGGCGGCAACTCATCCGGGTACACGTCCCTATACTCCTCCAACAGTACCCGTAACTCAATAGGTAACTCATCCAAAATGCTAGAATCGGGTTTCGCACTTAAGAGGACTAGCGCATACATGATTCCATCAAAGAACGGATCCCTCTCAAACTCTTTCCTACCAACTAGATTCAACGTTTTCCGTTCTACCGGAATAGTGGTGTCCTTAGCCAACACTACGGGCTCCTTTGGGATGGTCGGCCTCAACGTGATGGTTTTGCCATTGAATTTGAATTCATAAGTGTTGGCTCTACCAAAATGTGTAACATCACGGTCGTATAGCCAAGGGAGGCCTAACAACACATGACAAGCGTCCATCGGAAGTACATCACACCACACCTCATCAATATAGGATTTGAATGAGGGTGGGACCAGGCATCATTTGGTAACGGGTACAGAGAGCTTGTTGATCCAAGCGACTTGATATGGGGTCGGGTGCGGTTCCGTGACCAAGGACATACGTGCAACGGCGTTCTCAGATACGACATTCACGCAGCTACCACTATCAATAATCGGCTTGCAAAGCTTCTCGCCACTCTTAAAAATCAAAGAAAATATGCTCGTCCTCTTCCAATCATCTAATGGACGCGGAGTGGTCAAGATACAACGCATCACCATAAGCGGGTGATCGTCCTCTAAGTCACTAGGGACTCCTTCGGGGTCACTCTCCTCTGCGGCCTCATATACGTAATCGTCAGGGTCGGTAGTTGGCTCTAATAAGGCTAGTGTTTTTGTCTTTGTTGGGCATTCGTAGGCATAGTGGCCTTGAATGCCGCAAGAGTAACAAGTGGTGTTAGCCTTGCTAACCTTCCCGATAGGGACACGCTCACTCGCAGGGTTCTTGGAGTTCCTAGCGGTGATCACGATTGACTTCGACTCGGTAGATTTGAACTTTCCCTTATCAGGGTATGTGGAAGAAGATGCCCCAGGGGTGGACTTATTCTTCGTACTAGAATAACGGGAGTGAGCCTTAGATGCTAGGTGCTTTTCAATGTCCAAGGCAGCATTGAAAGTCGTATTCAAGTCCGTATGACCGTAACGCAAGAGTTTTCGCTGAATGTCGGGGTGAAGTCCATTTAGAAATCTAGATAAAGTGACTTCGGGGAGCTCTCGAAGGTCACATCGTACCATACGGTCCTTAAGTTCTCCCATATATTCAGCAACAGACATTGAGCCTTGCCGAAGGGTGGCAAGCTCATCGAACATCTGCGTCCGATGGTACGCGGGAACGTACTGATCAGTCAGCAGGTCCTTCATCACAGCCCATCCAATGAGTGGGACCCTGTGCCCAGATCCTAACCTACGTTCTTCATTCAGCCAATAAGTTTTGGCACGTCCCGTTAATTTCATCCTGGTAACTTGAAACTTTTGGGGGTCCGTGAGGTTGTGCCATTCGAAATAGCACTCCATGTCTATAGCCCAATGGAGGAAGATCTGGGGATCTCCCATGCCATCATAGGTGGGGGCATTTATCTTGATGGCCCTCGTGATATCAAATCCTCGCTCGGGGCGGGGTTCTCGAGGGGGCACACGGGGAGAGTTTCCCTCAGAATCCGAGTCAAAGTTCGGTTGGTGCCGGTTGGGCTGCCCAACATTAACGGGAGGTGGGGGTGGCCTTTCCTGATTTTGTAGGATCTGGGCTAAGACGTTCCTAAGCAGAGCCATTTCGGCACGAAGACCCGCTATAGCCTCGGTGTTGGGATCACCATGCTCGTTCGCAGCCAGCCTAGACGTAGACGGGGTTGTGTACTTTGTTCCTAGCCTAGTGCGCATTCAGGTTTAGGAGGCCCCGGGCAAGATGAATTTTACTAGGGTTCAAGCTATGTTGAAAATAAGATATTTTTTTTATATTCCCAATGTGAATAACACGTAGATCGTTAAAATTGTTTTTTTGAAATTTTGCTGAAAAATAAAGATTTAAGCCTGCTATTGGCAGACTACAGAAAATAATTTTTTTGATTTTCTAACGATCTGATCTCCAACAAGGTACGCAGAGAGGATGTTTGTAACGTGAAAGTTGAAACGACCGCCTCTGATACCAAATTGATGTAGGGATGTCGGATCGGAGATCTCCACGGATCTAACGGTCTATCTCCGCTCTACACGTCGTAGATATACCGCACCTACACAGTACCTATCGCCCACAATAGTTTCTCATCACAAAACGCAGCACAAACAACAAAGGAGGAATGGTCGACTCGAAAACAACGATCGGAAATTTGAGTCGGAATATTCCCCAAGAAAACACAAAGGTTGCCACTCCTTTTTGAGAACAAGACCAAGGCTATAGGCCAAAATCCGCTCAGGCAAATAAGATCCACCCGATCCGAAAATAAAAAGCCTTACAACGGCGGTTTCGATTCAAAACTTGCAGCGATTAAATTAACGATCCGGAGAAAACGATTTGCGAAAACCACCACAACTAAAGAGAAGAAATCACACAAGGGAGGGGGAAGAGATTACCCAACCGGAAAGCTTTCACACAAGATAACTGTGGGAGAATCACTCTCTCCACGGATCCACCGGCGTCACACCGAATGGTTTGCAACCTTCTTCCAAGGAGTCGCACCGAAGGAAGCCGCGCTGGACTCGCACCGAACGGATGGAGGGAGCAAGGGGGCGGCGGCTTCACACCACAAGCTAGGGGGGCGGCGGCTAGGAGAAGGCTCCTCTTGGCCGAAATTCCTCAAGGAGATTAGGTTTTCATTTCTTTCTAATGATCTCATAATAAATCCTCCTTATATAGGAGTTACAAACAAGCCTTAGCCCTTCATGATGGAGATGTAATCTCATCCATCCAAATGGCTAAAGGCACACCAACATGAAAAATGTTATAAATTAAAAATAATAAAACATGTAATGAATATAAAATTATCACTTAAACATAGGATAATTTTATATTCCAAATATAAAATAGAGTGCAAGAAGGAAATAAATAAGGCTAATGTGTTGCGGTGGCGGTAGCACGCCGCGGGCGGAGGTTGTATCGTAGCCTTCCGTTAGCGTCATCGTGCCGCCTCACATCCTTGAGTTGTATTGCCTCATCAACCGGATCATCATCAGCATCGTCAGCATCGTCTTCAAATGGTGGAGGAGGGGGCACGCCATCACTAAATTGGAAGATGGTGATGATGGTCTATAATTTCATTCTCTGGTGTTATTTCTCTTTGTATTTAAAATTTCATGATCGAAAGATATGTTGTTTGGATAATGTCAATACGGGTAAATGGATTCATGGCATCTTAGAGATAGGATTTCATGGATTTATGCATTAGATCGGGTTACTTGTATTAATGCAAATTTGAGTGTTGTGAATTATTTGAGAGAAAATTTACTCAACTTAAGTTTAGGTATTGAATTGCTTGAGAGAGAATTCGATAATGTTTGAACCCTTACAATACAACGAATTTGTTAATAGTGTTATTACATGGTCACATAGAATTTAATTAATGAGTGAACATTATCATGTGATTACTCTTAGACTATTTGCCTCTTACCATCCATAATCCTCCATTGTCGCTTGATCCAATTAGTCCTAGTAATGTTAATTTAGAATAACAACCAATTTTAAATATAGGTATGATAAACGAGTGAGAGTGAGTACGAGTACTTGAAAAGACCCTTGGGGAATACGACACGAGATGTAGATTTCTCATATACTATGATTGATAGGTGCACTTGCCTGAGATTAAAATCAATCTAGCTTATACCTATCTACATAGTTTATACTAGAGTTGTAAATAAAATCCGCATCAAGTTTTTGGCGCCGTTGCCGAGGACTCTGTTGATACACGAAAACACAAAGGGGGGTCGGGCACCACCAGCTAACGGTTCGAACACCGGGGAATAGAGAGACTGTGAGTAGTAATCTACTAAGAGGATGAGGGCAGGAAGAACAGCAGGGCCGTGAGCCACGGCAACAACAGACTTCGCCCGTCGCGGCCTGAATGCCTCTCTTGCGACGGGCTTTCCATTGATTCAAGAAGGATTTGGTTACAAGTGAAAGGAAAAGGTTGACAAGAGCAGAGCGAGGGGGAGTCCGCAAGGCACAAGATTCGAGTCCGCAGCCTTTAACAAGTAGGCTCCTGGGTCCAAGTCAGCGTGCCCTGGGTGCAGCACCTCCCCCCAATTTATAGGATAGGGGGCCTGCCCAAACGGGCTAGGCTAAAATAACCGGCTGTCCGGGGTACAGGAGAACCGGGCAGCGGTGACGGGAAGCAAAAAGAAAAGAACACGCCAGTCCGCGTAGAAGGGGCGGACTGGGCTCGCGGACTGGAGCTTCCACTACTGTTGGGCGTGATCCTGCTGGAGGGCGGCGGCCTGGGCGGACGAGACACTGCGTCCGCCATTGTAGAGAATCTGATATCCCAAGTCGTGGCGGACTGAGCGAACAGATCCTTGAGTCCGTTGCTGGGGTACCATCCTTGGTGGCCGATTGGTTACCTTGCCGGACTGGGCGGACTGCCAAATCGAGCCCGCGAAGGTTGAAAGGGGGGTTTTGGCATCTTGTAGGATGTTGCGGACTGAGGGGTTAACATAATCCCCGCACATTTTTAAGTTTCCAGAAAACTTCGAAAATGTTTTCTTAACCGCCGAGTCCACAAGGCTCGAAAATGCCGCCAGCGCTATAAATATCGCTGGAGGGCCTGGAAATGTTGAAAATCCCGATCGACACGGGGCTCTATTCACCACTTGCGGTCTGCACTTTCCAGTCTGGCATGGCAAGCCTTGGAGCTTTCTTCTCTAGTCTCACTGCAAAAGGCGACTCAGTACTGACCACGCCCATGAAGACCCAGAAGATAATAAAGAGGTCGATAAGAAATGATCCTGTCCGCCCTACAGCAGAGAGTTCCCACAGCCAAAAGCCTGTGGAGAAAGCAGTCCGTCGTGCCGATATATCTGCTCGCGAGGATGCCACAGTCGATGCTGAACCACTGAGAAGTGAAAAGATGGTGAACCTGTCGGACTCTGTCCCTTCCCAGAAAACTGCACCCTCGGCGGACACCGTTGGTGAACATATTGAGGCCGACATATCTTCTCCCAATGCCCAGGTGCCCATTGTTAACTTGGATGAAGAAGATAGGCGGACTGAGGGAGAAGACAATGCGCCCTCAAAGGCATTGACTGTTGTGAACCCTGAGGGTGTCCGCGAGAGTCAGCCCGACCTAGGAGAGGCCGCCGCGGATTCTGCCGAGAAGATGGCTAAAAGAAAGAAGTGGAAGAGGGACGGGTCGACCGTTGCTGAGCGGGTTGAGAAGAAACTGCGCGCGATGAAGGAGAAGAATGTCTCCAAGCGGACTGGAGATGCGGACTTACAACACAGACGCGCGACAAAGAAGTTCCTGACAGCGATCTGGTCACACCAGAAGCCCAAGTTCAGGGAGATAATTCCCTCTCCACGGTCAGTCTAACCACTGATGAGATATTAGATTCGATAGACGTCAATGCAGTAGATCTAATCAACGAATACCTGCTGATTATACTGCAGCAATCTGAGGCGTAGACCACTAGGAAAAAAGGTAGCGAACTCCCTTCTTTGTCCGATACGGAGGAAGAAGAGAGGGAGAGGCTGAAGTAGAAGATAGAGGAGCAGAAGAAGCAAATTACTGCTCAAGTAGCTGCGGTGGAGGCGGCCTCGAAGCAGGTCGCGGTGGACAAGAGCGCTGAGGACCTGCGGATTGCTGCGGAGCTACTGCGGTCAGGTAAACTTCAACCGGTGCCTAAGTATTTTAAGCGTCGGTGGCCTTACAGGTCGCCGCCGCGGAAGTCGAGACCAGTCAAGATTATCACTGAAACTGAGGACATCGTGGTTTCGAAAAGCTCTGCTGCTGATAAAAGAGCTAAGGTCCACCGCGAATGGAAGAAGCGGTTAAGGCTTTTTGACCCAGAGCAGGCAAGGCGGCCTGTCTTTCTCGATAGTCGGCAAATCACTGCGGCTATATCCAAATGTGATCTTTCATCCTTTCTTTGGGTCCGCCGAGGACTGGTTTTGAATGAAGAAGTTGACTTTCTTTCTTGCAGGTAGCAAGTCGCCGACAGGTTCCATTGAGAGTGGCGAGTTTGTGGTTACACCGAATACTGGTGTTGACGCGGTCTCGCATGAAGAATCCGCAGGGGATGAGCTGCCCAGCCTGAATATCGTCAAAGAGTTAGAAAAATTTCAAGCTGAAGTTCAGAATCTCAAAGTAGAGTTAAAGAAGGCGGAAGAGCGCGAGAAGGCATCCGCGGAGCGGGAGAAAGCCCTAAAGGACCAGATCGCCAGCATCTCCAGGGCGCTGGAGAGATCCGATAGGGAAAAGAGGAGACTCGCGGACGATGTCCGCTTCTACAAGGGGAAACATTTGGCGTCAGCGAGGGAAGAGAAAGGGAAGTGAGCTGCTGAGGTTGCCGAGCATAGGTCGCGATTTCAAGATCGCGCTGCTCCAGAGGCCGCAGCACCGGCGGGCGGTCAACAGGTTACGGACGAGGAGCCAAGGCGGGCAGCGGAGCCAATGGTGCCCCTTAGCTGGGTAGACCGCGAGGCTGCCCATATGCACCGAACCATAAACGCATCCACCATCTTATCTGTCGTTTGTACAACGAGATTCTTCAAATGAGCGACCAAGCCGCTCACTTGTGCAGAGATAGACCTGAAAAGCAAGCGCGGACCGAAACTAGGGACCGCTGGTCCGTGCTGCCATGAATGTTTGATTTGTATAATTGTGCTTTTAAACAATGCTGTTGTAGACTGAATTGTGTTGCGAACTGTGCGTACTTAATCATATATCCGCAAATTATGTTTATTTTTGCTGTGATCTGTGGCGAACTGTGCGGACTAATACTGCGTCCGCTTCTCGTAATCTAACCTGCAGGTGGTAAAATTTGCGAGCTAAGCGGACTGAAACTGTGTCCGCCTCTTAGGTTTGACTTGTAGAAAGGAATCATCGCGAACTGGGCGGATGAAAGCTGTGTCCGCCATAATTTTTGCTTTTAAGTTTTTCTTGGCATTTGAATCTATACTTGTGTCCGTGTTATTGTTAACTTTTGCTGCGTGAATGGTTTGGTTTTTGCGGACTATACGGATTGGAATTGCGAGCTCTGCGGCCTGGTCAAAAAGCTGTCAGAATTTGTAATTATAAATAGGCCCTGCCGCTTTCTTCTATGCAGGAAACAGCTGAAGTAGAAGGAACCCTGCGGTCTGCGAAATGGTGTCCGCTAGAACTGATGCAGCTGTCGCCTTCCACTCTGCCGACCACCAGAAATCCACCTTGATAGAGGCTGACTTGGAGTCCTTTGTGGCGAAACAGATGGAGAATTCAAACGTCCTTGTCCGCCTTCCCACCCACCAAGAAAGGTTGAACTTCTCAACTGCAACTCAGATCGCAATCCCTGTGGATCACTTTGATAGCGGATTCAAGTTCCCGCTCTTATGGGAGCTCGCTAAAAACTTTGAGCACTACGCAATGGTGCCGGGCCAGCTCGCGCGCAACACACTCGCCGCGATATGCAGCTTCCTCTCCTACTTGCGATCTGAAAAGATTGCTTTCTCGATGAACATCTTCTGCAAGATGTTCTCTGTCCGCTCCAAACCTCTTCTGGAGGCCGCCCCTACAAGGGGGTGATATATTTCTACTGTAGGGGAATGAAGGTTGTGGGCCTTCCCAACAAGATCCACAACTGGACCTCGAGGTTCTTGATATTTGAAGGCGACCTCGGGTTCGCGCACACCTATCTGCAGGTGCGCGCGGACTCCGCCTTCAAGAGCGTGCCGCTTGATGATGTGGAATCCGCCATTGTCGAGTTCTTTGCCAATGCCAGGCTTGACATCGAGCATTACATTCCGCTTCTGGCGAGCTTAGCGGACGTTCTGCCCAAAGAGAGTGAGTAGCTTGCGAACTCAAACTTTGTATCCGCAGCGACCTTGGTGTTTACCCCATCTGTTTTTGGAGCGACCTTGGCGGTACCCGCCAACTTGCCGCAGAAGCCTAGCGGCTTTGTTCCTACACAAAAGGAGAAGAAGGAAGCAGTCGCAAGGAAGAGGAAGAAGGAAGGGGATCCCGCGGCGGATTACTCTTCTTCTGAAAGCTTCACCATGAGTTTGGCATCAGCCAGAAGGATCTTAGGGGGAACCCTATGGTCTACTGGCATAGCAAGAACAAACACGTCTGCCTGTCCACCGCGCTCCCTTCGTGGAAGAGTCCGCGGATAACTTGCCACGCCCATATTGCGATCTCCGCGCTCTACGGAAAGCGCAACTTGAGCGATCTTAAGAAGGTGCCCGCCGCTGACCTCCCTTTGCTAGCCTCTCAGGCCGCTGCGAACAGCGTGGTGACGAACCACTATGTAGCCACCCTGGACAGAGACCTGTTAAGGCAGAATGAGCAGCTTCAAAAAGATAATAAGGCGCTAAAGGAGAGGAGTGCGCGACTGGGGAAGAAGGTTGTGCAACAAAGAGAAGAGCTCGGGGTGAGTTGAATTCGCAGCGGCTTTAATTTGCTGTCCGCCGCAATCTGTCTGACATTTGCTTTTTGTTTTGCGCAGGTCGCCTATGACTTAGAAAATAACAGCTTCCAGTCCGCCATGCTCCCTTTCGTGAAGGAAACCGTCGAGGTCGCCATTGAGCGACTTATCCGCGGCGGCTTTACAAAGGAGGGAGTGGATGGCGTCACTTTCTTGGAGCTCTTCCCTGAGTTGGCACCGCAGGTCGCGGCGATGGAGCGGGCTAAAAAGGGTAAGGACATCATTGAGGAAGAAGGCGATGAAGTAGAGGAAGAAGAAGAAGAAGAAGGGGAAGGGCAAGGTGTCGTGGAGACGGCGGATGGAACCGACTCAAGCCGGCGAGTTGGAGATCAGTCCGCCGAGTCAAGCACCTCTGCATCCTCCTCTGCAGCCAGGAGCTCGGATAGCGAGTCCGCCTCAAGCACAGGATCAGATAGTAGCGGAAGCGGCTCGGGGGGCTACTCTCCGGAAGTCGACATTGTTGGCGAAAGCCCTGCACCTCCAGAAAAGAAACAAAAGACTACAGATTGATGTATTTTTATCTTTTTTGATTTTGTAAATGTGGCGGACTCAAGACTGTAGTTCGCCGAATAGATGTATATATTTTTGATGAAATAAAAAGGATATTTTTGCATGTGTGCTTCCTGCAATGTTCTTTTTCCACGTTCACCGCACCGACACTTAGCAATCCACACGACACGCTGATAAATCTGAGCTTTTTAACTTGCTAATTAGAGACAATTATTGTCCGTCGTTGGAATGAGAATAAATTGTCAGGCGGACTCTGTTGAGTTCCAATTGCAGTCCGCACGATACTAAGATCATCTATAACGAGTCTTGTTGATTAGAGAATTCAACTTATCAATCCATTCAATGTCCGCCTTAAAAAATGAGAACGAAAATAATCAGCTGATAACAATGTCAGGTGGACTTCATTGAGTTCTAGTAGCAGTCCGCAATTCTCTTTATTAACTTATCAAATGATAATATATGAAAACTATTCGGCGGACTTAGCTGATATAATTTCGCAGTTCGTATATATGCCAACAGAGAACCTATAGCTTGCGGTCTCAAGGAAACTGTCGGACTGAGCGGATACAGAAAACCAGTCTGCCCAAGATAGAAATGACCTATAGCTTGCGACCAGGTGGGCAGGTGCACATGGCATTGCTTTCCTCACCAGGCCACAGGCTATATGATCAACCTAAAGCTAGCGGACTGCGCGGATAGATAAAACCAGTCCGCACTAAACAGAAGAAATGACCTATAGCCTGCGACCGGGTGGGCAGGTGCACATGGCATTGCTTTCCTCACCAGGCCACAGGCTATATGATCAACCCAAATGAAACCGACGGACTGTGCGGATAGAGAAAACCAGTCCGCACCAAGAAGATTCCCTGCGAAGAGCAAGATACTTGGCGGAACGGTTCCCTTCCCTCTTGCCTGGAGTACAGTCTAAGCTGTGGGTCTCCTGCAGGCACTGCTTGAGGGTACCATGGAGTGTTTGAGGGTTACAAGCTAAGATGATCGGTGTGCAGGTGCGCATGGCATTGCTTTCCTCCCCAGATCATCAAAGTTGTAACGATATCCCAAATGCGGCACGGTAGAGCTCTACACCCACCCAGCCCTCCATAACGTAGAGGTGGGGTAAGGTACTAGCCGAGATCCGAAGTTCGGAATCCTACTGCACTAGAGCCTGCAAGCTCCCACTACACGGTGCGAAATCTCCTCGTAACACATGGTCTTCGTGTTGTTACGCTAATGACAACAGCTCTAGGGAAGGTCTTGCTGAACTCGGCGATGTCTCCTGGTATCAGGGAACCGTTATAGGTCTTTGGAAGAAAGAGAAAGCACTAGAAAAAAGTGTCAGTATGGATCCTTTGATTAATAAAATGTATTTGCAAAGCAAACATAAGAAAGAAAAGAGAGTTCAAGCGCACAACCGTTTTTGAAATCTTTCTTAACGTTTCATCTGTTATGATTACATAGACAAAACACTTGAAGAAGCGTTAGCAAGCAGTTTCTATTCATAATAACTCTTGAAGAGGATACACAAAGTAGAAAAAAGGAGGTTCAAGAATAGAACCGTTTGAGATCATCTCCGCTCCATGTGTGTGGTATATCCACTCCTTCGTATGTCTGCAAGCGGTAAGCGCCGCTCTTTAACACTTCTTTGATAACAAAAGGGTCGGCCCAATTTAGATTAAGCTTTCCAACTAAACCAGCTCTTGCAGCAGCATCAATCTTCTTTAGAACTAGATCTCCCACTTGGAAGTGTTTGATCCTTACGTTCTGATCAAAGTAGCGGGCCATCCTTCTTTTGACCTCCTCCTGCCTTATGGCTGCTTGATCTCTGATTGCCTCGATGTGTTCCAAGCTGAACCTCATCTCTTTATTATTCAACTCAAGCCAGTCCTCAACGCCTTCTCTTGCAAGCAGAACTCTGGGTGACGGGACTTCAAACTCAACTGGAATGAGTGCCTCTGAGCCATGAGAAAGTTTGAATGGAATCTCCCTAGTTGCGGATGATGGCGTTGTCCTAAGGGACCAGAGGACTGATGGAAGTTGATCAGCCCAGCTACCCTTGAGATTCTGTACTTTCTTTTTGAGCAAATTGAGGATCTGCTTGTTGGCTGCTTCTACTTGGCCATTTCTTCTGGGATGATGAACTGATGCAAACCGCAGCTCTGTTCCGATCTGCCAGAAAAAATCTATCATCTCTGAGTTATTGAATTGTGGCCCATTATCAGTGATTATTGCCATATGTATCCCATGCCGACAGACAATCTCCCCCCAAATGAAGTTTTTGATGACCTGAGTAGTTATCTTCGCCAATGCCTTGGCCTCGATCCACTTGCTGAAGTAGTCGATCATTACGATGATAAAACGCCGTTGCCCGCTTGCCATGGGAAAAGGACCAATGAGATCCATTCCCCAAACCGCAAAGGGCCAAGGAGTTGCAATTGATCTGAGGGACTGAGCTGCATGGAGTTGAAGTGGAGCGAACTTCTGGCATTGAATGCACTTTCTTGCATAGAACTCAGAGTCTCTCTTCATAGTGGGCTAGAAATAAACCTGCCGCAGGATCCGTCTTTCCAGGGTTCTTGCTCCTGAGTGGCTTCCACATTCTCCTGAATGAACTTCTTGCAAAATAAGGGGAGCTTCTTCTTCTGAAACACACCGGGCCATGGTAGAGAGGAAGGTTTTTCTGTAGAGGACTCCTGCCACTAAGAAGTAGTGAGCCGCCTTTATTCTGAACTTTTTCTTATCTTTGACTGAATGGTGATAATCTCCTGTTGATAGATAGAGAATGAATGGGTCCATCCAGGAGGTGCGTTGATCCACTTGCATCAAATCTCCTTCCACCACTGCCGGGCGGAAGAGCTCGGAAGTTGTTCCTCCTGAAGGCATCCCATACTTGGAAAGAAAATCTGCCTCCTCATTTTCTGTTCTGGGGATATGCTCGATGGTAAAGCTCTTGAACCTGCCGACTTCTATCTTTACAAGAGCTAGATATTTCTTCAAGATCGACTCTCTTGTTTCGAAGTTACCGAGGACTTGTGACGCCATTACCAGAGAATCGGTTTTGATATGAACATGATCGATTCCTAGTTCCCTTGTAAGCCTCAAGCCTGGTAGCAGAGCTTCATACTCGGCCTGATTATTGGTTAATGGAAAGTAGAACTTGATAGCCTGCTCCAGTTTGACTCCGTTTGGATTAATGAGAACCACTCCTGCTCCAGAAGAACTTCTGCCTGAGGCACCATCAACGTAGATGGTCCAAGCCAAAGGTGACCTTTCTCCTCGATCAGAACTGGACTCTGGCATGTCGATTAAGAAGTCTGCTAGGACTTGAGCTTTAATGGCTGTCTTGGGCACATAAGAGATTTCAAATTCACTCAACTCTATTGCCCACTTGGCCAGTCTGCATGAATGTTCTGGTTTTTCCAACACACTCTTCAAAGGCTGATCGGTGACGACTCGAATTGAATGTGCTTGGAAGTACGGACGGAGCCTGCGAGTTGACATGACTAGCGCCAAGGCTAACTTCTCCAAAATTGGATACCGTATCTCAGCACTCTTCAAGATATGGCTAACATAGTAAATTGGGAATTGCTTCCTGCTCTCTTCCCGAAGAAGAACGGAGCTGACGGCCTCAGGGCCAACCCCTAGGTATAAGAAAAGAATCTCTCCTGGCCGGGGACTCTGAAGCAGGGGTGCTGAGGTCAGTTGCATCTTCAACTGCTCAAAAGCTTAGGAGCATTCTTCCATCCACTCAAACTTGGATGCTCCTCGGAGGGTTTTAAAGAAGGGAGCACTCCTATCTCCAACCCGAGAGAGAAATCTTGCAAGACCTGCCAGCCTCCCCCATAACTGCTGAACTTCCTTTGGGGAACGAGGTGTATGCATATCAAGAATGGCTTTCAGTTTATCAGGATTGGGGGCAAGTCCTTCCGGAGTAAGGAGATGACCAAGAAACTTCCCCTTACTCGCCCCAAACGTGCATTTCAAAGGGTTAAGCTTCATTTTGTACCTACGCAGAGTAGCGAACGTCTCTGGTAGATCTAGCATGTGCACCGAAAATGACTTACTCTTAATCAAGAGATCGTCTACATACACTTCTAGGTTCCTCCTCTTATGATGGTTAAACACACGGTCCATCATCCGTTGGTAGGTTGCACCGGCATTTTAAGCCCAAAGGGCATCACAAGGTAGCAATAACAACCATCATTAGTAATGAACGACGTGTGAGGAACATCAGGCTTATGCATTCTTATCTGGTGATAACCAGAAAATGCATCTAAAAAACTCATATAAGAGTACCCTACCGCGGAATCAACTAAAGAATCTATCCGAGGCAAGGGGTAGCAATCTTTACGGCATGCTTTATTAAGTTTGGTAAAATCTACACACATTCGCCATTTTCCCCCTGGCTTTTTAACCATTACAACGTTTGATATCCAGGTGGGATATTGAATTTCTTTAACAAAATTAGCCTTGAGGAGTTTTGCAACCTCCTCCCTTATTGGCTCTGCAAGCTTTGTAGCTATGTCCCTCTTCTTTTGTTGTATAGGTTTGCAGCCGGGATCAACATTCAAGTGGTCGCATGCAACATCAGGATCCACTCATGGCATGTCTTCTGCTGACCAGGCGAAGACATCCAGGTTATTCAGCAAGCAGGAAATCAACTCGGCCTTTTGATCTTCAGGTAACTCCGATTTGATGGAGAGCTTCCTCTCCTCCCCCTCAGCAATGGGGACTCCTTGCGTCACCTGGGCAGGTTCCAGGTGAGCACCTTCATTAGCAGCAGCTTCTGAACTGGGAGAGGCTTCTGCAGCTGCTGCTGGAGCAAGGGAAGGGCTGGCTTCAACCATGTTGACAGTGCAGACGTAGCACTCTCTTGCTCTTCTTGGGTCATTCCTGACCCGGCACATCCTTCCATCTGCAAAGAACTTGATGGCAAGGTGGTAAGTGTAAACCACCGCTTGATACTTGTTCAGAAGAGGTCTGCCGAAGATGGCATGGTAGTTGCTGGGGGCGTTAACCACTATGAATTGTGCTTGCTTAGTTTCCCCTCCAAGCTTCACGGGCAGGATGACGCTGCCTTCCACTTCTTTTCTCTCTCCCGAGAAACCATAGAGTGCCCCCTCAGGGGAAAGCAGAGGCTTTCCGGTCCTTAGGGCCTCAAAGGTAGACTTGAACAGGAGGTTGACCGAGCTGCCTGTGTCAACAAGAATTCTATCAATTAGAAAGTCCCCAACCACAGCCTTGATTACTACAGCATCATCAAACGGGTTGGCTGTTTGGGGTAGATCTGCTGGACCAAAGGTGACAACCTCACTTGGAGGAGCAATGGAAGAAGTAGAGGCCACCTCTGCCCGGGTGACCCTTGAAATTGACGATTTCCGAGTAGACTCGGTCCCTACTCCACCATGGATGAAGAAGAGGCGTCCCAAAACCCCTTCATCATCTGCATCGAAGCACTCCACCGGGACGTTGATCGGCCCCAGACATCCTTCGTCCTCGACCTCCACACATTCCTGGTACGCTTCGGCGACTTCTTTGCCCTTTGAGGTGGATGGCTTCGAAGAAGAAGGAGAATCCTTCTTAGCCAAGTCAATCTTGCCCTCGGCAAGCAGCTTCTCTATCAGCATGTGAAGGGCCTTGCAGTCCACACTTTCTGAGGCTCTTGCCTCTTTTCTTCTGATCTCCTTTGCAAGATCTGGATGACTTCATCAAGGTCCAGATCTGCAATGTCCTCCATGGGGCTTGCATCAGATTGGCTCGGAGCAGGCAAGGCTGCTTGTTGGAGGATGGGAAGAGCTTGCAATGGAATGGCCGGAGTGGCGGCCAACGGCAGTCTCTGCTCATGAAACTGTTGATGGCCAAGGAAAGGTTTCTTGTGGAGAAAGTTCCTGCCTCTTTGAGACGGAGGCTGGAAGTCTGGGAGAGGGGGCTTGCTACGAGAGGAAGAAGCGGAGGCATCCCTTCCTTCAGCCTTAGCTGTCAGGGATGAGACATAGGTTGGATTGGCATTTTCTCCTTCAATGAAACGGTTGACCATGGAGATCAATTCTTGATAAGTCTCAGGTGCCTTGGTTGTTGCTTTAAACTTCAGGGGGCCTTCCCGGAGGCCATGGATCAAGGCGACCTTGTAATAGTCGGGGTTCACATTCCTTACCCCTTGGATCTCTCTCTAAAAGCGATCAACGAATCGCGCCACTGATTCATTATCCCTTTGCTTGATTTCAAATAGGGCAGCTGGCCCATTCTTCCTCTTTCTTGATGTAGCAAACCTCAGCAACAACTGGCTGCGAAGCTCTGCGAAAGAAGAGATTGTGCCCGAAGGCAGCTTATAGAACCACTCTCTCGCCTGTCCTTCGAGAGTGGTAACCAGGAGTTTACACTTGATAGCATCTGAGAGGCATCTCAAAGCAACTTCCCCCTCAAATGCTTGGAGGTGAGAGACTGGATCAGTCCCTCCTGAATAGAATGGGATGCGAGGCTCCCTGAAGTTGTTCGGAGCCTATTCCCATCGGATTCGGTCAATGAAGGGAGACGGTGTCTCGAACTCTGCGGGGTAGAAGGGGTGGACTGAAGCCGGGGAGTCCGCGGGCTCGGCGGACTGGCAGTCAGCAAAATGAAGATGGCGGGCAGGAGTGCCCCTGGCAGCTTCTCTGAAGAAATTCCTGAAAGCAAACTGCTCCTCCTGAGGGCGCAGAGGGGCGGCGGACTGAGCCGGGTTCCGAGGAGTGGCTGGCGACTGCCGAAGCAGAGTTCGGCAAGCTGGGGTCTGGCGGACTGGCGAGTCCGCTGGATCTGCTGCGGTCTGAGGAGCAAGCCGCTAGGCTAGCGCGAGTAGGGTTTGGCTGATTGCGTCGAGACGCTAGTCGGTCTGCCGGCGGGACTGCTCGGCCTCAAGGCGAGCTTGCTCAATTGCGTCCCAAAGAGTGTCGTCTGAAGAACTGGAGCGGTCTGAAGAGCGGGCTCTGCGGTCTGACATTTCTGTCCGCTGAATTCAAAACACTACTCGGATCTGAAGGTCGCGTGTTAACTGTTGATGCACGAAAACACAAAGGGGGGTCGGGCACCACCAGCTAACGGTTCGAACATCGGGGAATAGAGAGACTGCGAGTAGTAATCTACTAAGCGGATGAGGGCAGGAAGAACAGCAGGGTCGTGAGCCACGGCAACAACAGACTTCGCCCGTCGCGGCCTGAATGCTTCTCTTGCGACGGGCTTTCCCTTGATTCAAGAAGGATTTGCTTACAAGTGAAAGGAAAAGGTTGACAAGAGAAGAGCGAGGGGGAGTCCACAAGGCATAAGATTCGAGTCCGCAACCTTTAACAAGTAGGCTCCTGGGACCGAGTCAGCGTGCCCTGGGTGCACCACCTCCCCCCTATTTATAGGATAGGGGGCCTGCCCAAACGGGCTGGGCTAAAATAACTGGCTGCCCGGGGTACAGGAGAACCGGGCAGCGGTGACGGGAAGCAAAAAGAAAAGAACACGCCAGTCTGCGCAGAAGGGGCGGACTGGGCTCGTGGACTGGAGCTTCCACTGCTGCTGGGCACGATCCTGCTGGAGGGCGGCGGCCTGGGCGGACGAGACACTACGTCCGCCATTGTAGAGAATCCGATATCCCAAGTCGTGGCGGACTGAGCGAACAGATCCTTGAGTCCGTTGCTGGGGTACCATACTTGGTGGCTGATTGGTTACCTTGCCGGACCTGGCGGACTGCCAAATCGAGTCCGCGAGTGTTGAAAGGGGGGTTTTGGCATCTTGTAGGATGTTGCGGACTGAGGGGTTAACAGACTCGTCTTCAATATTTTGAAATCTTAAACTCTATTAATCTACCAATTTTTTATTACTACATATATTTGTAAATTAGTTTATTGCATAATTATATCACCTAATCTGTATTTTGTTGTTTGTTAGTCTATGACCAGGGTGAGAAATTCTTGGTTAACACCATTTCATCTTGGCCCGGAACGAATTTTTCTCAACACCTCACAAAGGGACTTGAGAACTGATAACACAGATAGTTCAAACGGACTTTCAGAAGTGGAAACAGTAAACTTAAGAGATCAACATCCAGATAACATGGAAAATCAGAACAAGAAAACTATGTCTGACTTTGCTAGACCTAATCTCCAGGGTACTGGGTCAAGCGTTGTTAGACCACCAATTATTGCCAACAATTTCAAATTGAAGCCTAGTATTATTCAGATGGTTCAACAGTATGTCCAATATGATGCCCTATAAGATGAAGATCCCAACACACACATAGCCGGATTCTTTGAGATATGTGATACAGTCAAGATCAATGGCATTACCAATGATGCCATTCGATTGAGGTTGTTTCCGTTCTCACTAAGGCACTATGCAAAGCAGTGATTAAGCTCATTACCTAGAGGGTTTATTATTACATGGGATATGATGGTTGAGAAGTTCTTGATGAAGTATCTTCCACCGACGAAGACTGCAAAGCTAAGGAATGACATTTCTACATATGCTCAATTAGAATCTGAATCATTATATGACACATGGGAACGATTCATGGAACTATTAAGGAAGTGTCCCCAACATGCATTACCTTCCTGGATTTAGATTCAAACCTTCTATAATGGTCTTAATCCTGTCACTAAACAGATGATCGATGCAGCTTGTGGAGGCACTTTGAACAATAGGACACTAGAAGCGGTCAACAGTGGATATAAGACAAGGCAATGAATAACTATTAATATACTACCTTGAGACAAAAGCCTAATAAGCCTGCAAGAATCTATGAAGTGGATGTCATCACTTCCTTAGCTATTCAAGTAGAGAAGCTTCATCAGAAGATGGATAACCTATCTTTAGCATCACCCTCCATGGTGCCACAACAATGGGACCCTTCGTTTGGTGGAATGTCTGGTTGTGAACCTCTGGTGCATGAACATGTTGACTATATGTGCAATAATACCAGACCTCCTTCAACCAAGTAAACACCCATATAGTTCTACATATAATCTAGGATGGAGGAACCACCCCAATTTCTACAAGGGAGGACAAGGAAATCAAGGCAAGCAACCTGTGTTTGGACAACCACAATAACCGGAGCAAAGGAAGCCATCATTATAAGATGTACTCACCAAGTTCATGCAAACAACTGATGTAGCTTTCCGGAATCAATAGGGCTCTATTCGTAATTTGGAGAATCAGATAGGTCAGCTTGCAAGGATGGTATCTGAAAGACAACAAGGAACACTTCCTGGTAATACTGAAACAAACCTGAAGGAGCATGCAAAAGCAATCCAATTGAGGACTGGAAAGGAATTACAAGACCAAAGACTTACAAAGGAAGCACCCCAAGAGGAGTCTACTAGCGAAGGACAGAATGAGATGAATTCCAAATCAAAGGAGTATCAACCAGCAATATCATATCCAGCAAAGCTGAAGAATGAGCGCATGTATGCACAATATGGTAAATTCTTATATATGTTTAAACAATTATATGTTAATTTACCTTTTTCTGAAGTCATTCAAATGTCGAAGTATGCTAAATTTCTAAAGGACTTAATTTCAAATAAAAAGAAAATAGAAGAATTATCTTTGGTAACACTTAGTGAAGAATGTTCCACTATTTTACAGAACAAATTAATATAAAAACTTAGGGATCCTGGTTCATTTTCAATTCCATGTTTAATCGGTGATTTACAAGTGAATAAAGTTTTAGCGGATTTAGGAGCTAGTATAAACGTAATGCCTTATAAACTATATTTAAAACTAGGTCAGGAGAACTTAGCCTTACTAGAATGAGTATTCAATTAACAGATCATTCAATTATGTTTCCTAGAGGAGTAGTAGAGGATGTATTGGTTAAGGTAGATAAGTTTATATTTCCAGCCAATTTTGTTATTTTAGATATGGACGAAAATGTAGATGTGCCACTCATACTAGGTCGTCCGTTCTTTGACAATCTAGAGCTCTTATTGACGTTTTTGATGGTAAATTAGTTTTGCTGGTAGGGGAGGATGAAGTTACTTTTCAAATCGGCAATACAATAAAGCAATCTTTGGATAATGATGATCGTTGCTACATTTTTCATTGTGTTGACAATATTATGATTTCTATGAATTCTGAATTATATTATAGGGATCCTTTAGAGATTTGCATCACCAGCAGTTATCTAGAAGAAGACAAAAATCAAGATATTGTTGAACATTTATATTATCTAGATTACTCCGCTTCGATGAATATGAAGATTGAGTATAGTTTCATTACACAAGGAGATCTTGAAGTTCTTAAGAATAATACTAAGGATCCACCTATAGTAGAACTTAAAAAATTACTGGATCATCTTGAGTATGCATTCTTAGGATCTGATTCTACTTACCCTGTTATTATTTCTTCTGATCTTACTGAAACTGAAAAACAAAAGTTAATAACTGTGCAAAGGAAGTATAAAGGTGCTATAGCATGGAAAATAACTGATATAAAAGGTATCAACCCTGGTTTTTGCACCCACGAGATCCTTTTGGAAGAAAACTATAAGCCTTTTATTCATCCGCAACGTAGGCTAAATCCAAATATGAAAGAGGTAGTGAAAGCTGACATTGTTAAGTTGTTAGATGCAGGAATGATATACTCTATTTTGGATTGTTCATGGGTTAGTATTGTACAAGTCATTCCTAAGAAGGGTTGTTTAACAGTAGTAGCAAATGATAAGAATGAATTGATTCCAATGCGAACAGAAATAGTTTGGCATGCATGTATTGATTATCGGAAGTTTAATGATGTTACTATGAAAGACCACTCCCCTCTACCATTCATTGTTCAAATATTAGAATGATTATTAGGTCATTCTTATTATTGTTTTGTAGATGGACTTTATGGATATTTCCAAATCCCTATAGCACCAGAAGATCGGGAGAAGACAACATTCACTTGCCCATTTGACACCTTTTCCTATAGATGTATGCCATTTGGTTTATGTAATGCACCCGCCACTTTCCAAAGGTGCATGTTAGCTATATTTAATGAGTATGTTGAAGATATTATGGAAGTCTTTATGAATGATTTTTCTTTGTTTGGTGATTCTTTTGATATATGTTTGAAGAATTTAGAAAAAGTTCTGAGGAGGTGTGAGGAAGAAAATCTAACACTTAGTTGGGAGAAGTGCCATTTTATGGTGCAAGAAGGGTTAGTACTTGGTCATAAGATCTCAAGCCAAGGAATTCAAGTGGATTGGGTGAAGAATGAAACCATAGAAAAGTTGCCACCACCAACCTCCATTAAGGCAGTGAGAAGTTTTTTAGGTCATGCTGGTTTCTATCGCCGGTTGATTAGAGACTTCTCTAAAATAACTAAACCACTTACTAGGCTTTTAGAGAAAGACACACCTTTTATTTTTGATCAAGAGTGTCTGCAAGCCTTTGAGTTCTTGAATAAAAGATTAATTAATTCGCTTATTATGATCGAACCTGATTATGCTCAACCTTTCCAGATCATGTGTGATGCTAGCAGTTTTGCGATAAGGGATGTTTTAGGATAACGCCAAAATAAACACTTTCCCCCTATATATTATGTTAGCAAAATACTTAATAACGCACAGGAGAACTATACAACTACGGAAAAAGAACTCCTATCATTGGTATTTTCCTTCGATAAATTTGGATCCTATTTAACATTGTCTAAGGTGATAGTATACAGAGATCACTATACCCTAAGATATTTACTTTCCAAAGCGGAAGCAAAACTTCATTTAATCCGTTGGGTTCTTTTATTGCAATAATTTGATTTTGAAATTCGGTATAAACAAGGAGCAAAAACTTAGCGACAGATCATCTCTTATGTTTAGAAAATCCACTGCAAGCAATGTTAGAGGAGTCTGAGATTAGTGATACATTTCTGGAGAAATCGCTAATTGCATTATCTACAAATATAAATACTGATTATCTTTGGTTTGCCGACTATACAAACTATATTGTGTCTAGGGTCCTTCCAAAAGACATTTTATATCAGTAGAAAAAGAAATTTTCCTCTTACTTGAAATATTACTTTGGGAGGACCCCTATCTTTTTCGGGTATGTGCAGATTCCATTATACGTATATGTGTATCTGCGGAGGAGGGCTGAAAAATCTTGGAGCAGTGTCATTCAGGCCGTATAGGTGGTCACTTTGGAGCAAACCGCTCAGCTAAAAAGGTTCTTGATTCTGGTTTTTATTGGCCCCTTCTATTCAGGGATGCCCAAAGGTATGTACTTTCATGTGATTCTTGTCAAAAATCAGGTAACATCTCTAAATTACATAGAATGCCACAAAACTTTATCCTTGAATGTGAAGTATTTGATGTGTGGGGGATTGACTTTTTGGGACTGTTTCCACTTTTTTATGGGAATAAATATATTTTGGTATCTGTAGATTATGAATCGAAGTTGGTAGAGGCACAAGCTTGTCCTACTAATGATAGTAGAGTAGTAATTCAATTTCTGAAATTATTATTCGCGCGAGTTGGCACACCACATGCGCTTATTAGTGGTAGGGGTACACAATTTTGTAATCTACAGCTAGATAAAGTCTTACAAAAATATGGGGTCACACACAGGGTAGCCACTCCTTATCATCCGCAAACTAGTGGTCAGGTTGAAGTTTCAAATAGAGAGCTTAAGAGAATCATAGAAAAATCTATAGAAGGGAATAGAAACAATGGTCTAAGAAACTAAACGATTGTTTGTGGGCCTATAGGACCGCCTATAAAACACCCATAGGGACCACTCCCTTTAGACTATTCTGTGGTAAAACATGTCACCTGCCTATAGAATTAGAGCATAAATCGTATTGGGCAATAGGCTCTTTGAATTTTGACACCAATTCCATATTGGAGAAACGAAAACTTCAACTTAACAAATTAGATGAGTGGAGAACCATGACTTATGAAATTTCTCGGATATATAAGGAGAAGACTAAATTGTCCCATGATTGTCACCTTCGAATACCAAAGACATTAAAAAAAGGTGACCAAGTCCTCCTTTACAATTCTCGTCTTCGATTATTCCCAGAGAAGTTAAGGTCTAAGTGGTCCGGACCTTTCCAAGTCAAAGAGGTTTTTCCCTATGGCACCATTGAACTAACCCACCCTGAGAAGGGAGATTTTAAAGTCAACGGGCACCAAATAATACTTTATTATGGAAAGTTTCCTCAAGATTTCACTCGCCAAGAATCATGCCTCCGACTAGACATTGATTACGTGTAATTTAATAAATTTTCTAAGTTTTTATTCTTTAGTAAAATTTTAGTTAAATTTTAGCATAAAAACATTATAAAATCACTTAGGATGTAATTCCATTTTAGAGCAGCGCACGGGCTTGAACTTGCCCGTGTGCCAAGCCGTGTTCATGAAAAATTTATTTTTTTACCCAACTGTGTTCAATTTAAAACCAGATTAGAAATAATTACACCAGAGAGGAATGAAGTTATGTTTCACGAGCACCACACGGGTGGATACACAACTGTGTGTGCAGCAGTGTGTTTGAGTTCGACAATGTTGCGGCCTGAGAACAACACGGGTAGATACCTAGCCGTGTTCACACCCGTGTGTAGGGTACTGAGTTCGACGATGCAGTTCCTGAGAAGGACACGAGTACACACATGCCCGTGTTGTGGGCCGTGTTCGCCTCATTGTTTCCCCATGAGTTTGATCACATGGGTCCATATACACCCGTTTGTTGACCGTGTTCGCCTGGAGCGCTGCTTTCCCGTCAGCTTGACCACACGTCATCTCGAGACCCGTGTACTGAGCAGTTTTTATTAGTGAACACAGGAATACACACGCCCGTGTCGCAACCCATGTTCGACATATTATTTAAGGCCGTGTGTGCTGACCGGTACTCATCTTCCTCCTCTCCAATCACTGGTTAAAACCCTAGCTTGCAACACTCCTTCACGCCACGAATTCAGTTGGGAAATTTTTGCCTCCAAATTTCGTGGATTTGTCTCCTCTAATCTCGATCTACACTCCTAGGTAAAATTTCTATCATTTTCTTGTTATTCAATTCCTATTTTTCTCATTCTTCTTCATTCTCTTTGCATTCCTCTCCCTCTCATTATTCTAAAATTTATTTTTCTTCTCATTTCTCTCTTTCTCATTCGTCCTCTACAGATCATGTCGACGGGACGATCGCAAGGGGGATTCCGTCATCATTCGAATCTCACCGCATTATCTACTGAAGGGCGCGACGATGCAATGCACCTGGAGTTTACGGATCCGGCATAAGTCAATTGCTTTAATCGCCTCCAATCCAAGAAATTTCAAGATATTCGTATTATCGATTGGAAGGTTTTAGAGGATATCCATTTTGCTGATGAAGTATGAGTGTTAGTTTCTGTAGAGGGGTGGACACAATTTTTTAATATCGATGAGTTTGGGTTTAAGAAACTTTCGCTAGAGTTTATGTCAACTATCTACCTCAATCTCAGGCCGACCTTCACCGAGACGACCAACTCGCAGGAAGGAATTATTTCATTTCGAATCGCTGGCACCACCTATACTCCTTATCTTATTCAGTTCATACAGTATTTAGGGGTGTATGAGGACTCTTTCTTCTAAAGTACTACTTATTCCGACCTTCACCTTGATCTCCCCTCTCATGACCATGCCGCCAATATCTGGTCTCGGCTTTCTTTCGATCTATCCCCATATAAGGCCGAGAGGTATAAGGCCTCTAAGTTGCATTCTCCCGCTCTTCATTACATCCATCATCTACTGAGTCATACTTTGAGTGGCCGGGGGAAAGCTCTAGTGTTGTGAGCAGACAAGATATTCTTTACCTTTATAGTATGACTTTGTGATACCACATTCACTTGGGATATAGGTTTGCACATTTCATTCTTCATCAGGCTAAAAATTCTAGTATTGGGTCTATCTGTGTAGCACCCTATATCACACGCTTGGCTAAGAACATGAATATCTTTGATTCCCTTCCCCTGATGACAGTAGTAGCGAGGACTGTTCCTATCACTATGGCTAGTCTTCGATCACTCCACCTGGTCACTGCACATTAGGGTCAGGGTGGACCTGTTTATTCTATTGTGAGGCGTGGACCTCGACTTACTTCTGATTCTGACGATCACGGCCATGACCTTGACGAGCCTCTGATTCCTCCATTCCACTCTACTTATCATCATGGAGAGTCTTTTGCTCTCCTCCTCGATTTCGCTCTCAGTATTCATGTGATTTATCTCCATTATGAGATCGTGATCTCACCGTGCTTACAGAGTATAGAGGAATCTCTTGCAGATCTCTCATCCATGACCAGTAGCTCCCTACCGCCTCCCCTCACCGACGATCCTTCAGATGCCGCCGATCCATCAGTTTATTTTTGATTTATTAGTAGTATTTTATATTTGGATAGGTATATCATAAGATATTATATGTTATCACTTTTGCTCCAATTGTACCGTTTATGCTCTTCTATTTCATTGACGTTCAATTCTTTAAATCTTGTTTTATTTGCTTTATCACCTCTTTATGTTTCATTAAGGATACTATATATTTTAAGTCTGTGGGTGGATATTCCTAAATTCTAATACTTAACTACTGAACATGATTACAATTTGTTAAGAAATAGGCCAAAATAAAAAACAATTCTAATATTTTTTGTATTTTACTCAATATTGTTAAACCCCCTAATAAAATTGTTTTTTTGCTTCTTTTTAAGCTCTCATTAATTCACTCACTTGGGATTATAACTAGTTAATTTACTTTGGCAAGCTGATTAAAATGAATTAAAGTAAACTCATTGAGTGAACAAATTTGTTGTTAGTAATCATGTATAGAAATTCATTAGCCTAATTTTATCTATATAACTTATTTTTAAGATTAGTCCTCTATATTATTAACTAACAATCACTCTATTTTATAAAATACAATTATCTGTAATAAAGCGAGTCGAAGACTGTAACATTTTGATAATTTTGTTTTAGTGAATCAAAATAAAGAATACTCTTTATTGGTGTCTAGAACTTGCCATCTAGCAGTCGTCAAAACTTTTGCATAAGATAATTAGTGACGGCGGAAAGGACTTAGGCCACCCATTGGATAGCTTGAGCGTTACAAGCCCAAAACCCTAAACATTATACCCATGCACACCCGATTTGGACCTAATCCCTATTTCTTTTGATGCATCACTACCAAAATTCACCAAGGCCAAAAATCCTTACCTATTAGCACATCTATCATTGAGTTTGCACCTTTTTCTATGTGAATTACAAGATTTAAAAAAATGGTGTAAAGTACTTTGATAAGCTATTTATTGGTGAAGAAAAAAAAGAGAAAAAAATATGAATATGCATCAATAGATTGAAGAAATAAAAATATATATATAAAAGGGGGGAAATATAATAATTGTGAAGTCTGGGGGTGCTTTTATAATGTTGACGTATGTTATGGTAATTACATAGCAAGAGGTTCAATCGTGATCTAGGTGTGATAAGAACCATCGAGTTTATCTTTGATTACCCCACCTATGATCTTTTATCCTAAGCCAAAAAGTTATATCCTAATAAATGTCCTAAGGATCCAACCTTGCTAAACCTAACTAGTGTCGTGGAGAGGGTGTGAAAAGGCAAGATTATGGCTATCAATATTGGTACTTATAAGTTTTGAAACACTAATTCCTACCTTATTGAGATTGTTTTTTTCTCCTCACATTTGTTATGGATAACTGTAATTTTATTTCTAGGAAAGTGTGGAAGATAGTTAAGAGATATATGGGAGGAATTTTAAGATAGGCTTATATTTAGAAAAGTCTGTTATACTATTTCATATGCAATTACAAAATCAGATTTCTCTTTGAATTCATAGCAACCAGCTTGCGGGAGAAAAATTAATTATTGGTAACCCAATTGTTTGAATTAGTTTGCTAAGGGACAAGCAAACACTTAAGTCTGGGGGTATTTGATGAGTACAATTATACAAGTCCTTTTTAATATCATATTTGTAATCATGTCCACTATTGTCTACCTCCATTCGTTATAATTTCACGAAAATAGTTAAGAACTTGTATTATCATGAATAGAAGAGTGCAATATAGATTTTCCTTCATTTTCCTTTATTAAGTTGATTATTTATTCATTAATCTTCTTAGTACAAGTATTGCAAGTCCTTAGAAGTAAAAAACTTTGAGAAAGCAGATGTGTTCAAGGATATAACATGACTGATGGTAGGAAAATCTTGGACTGGGCACCACACGGGTAGGAACATGCCTGTGTCACTGCCCATGTCCTTATCGGGAAGGATCAGACCTGGGGCCATGAAGAACACACGGCCGTGTTACTAGCCGTGTCAAATGACATGGCTCACTACCAGGCGTGTTCGAATCCCACTTGAGTGCTCCACTTTCGTGACACGGCTCACGACCAGGCGTGTTAAAATGACACGGCTCACGACCAGGAACTCATGACTAGGCTCGCTTCAGTGCTCCACTTCGTTCGAATCCCCGACAACGATGCCAAAAACTTGATGCGGATTTTATTTGCAACTCTAGTATAAACTATGTATATATGTATAAGCTAGATTGATTTTAAGCTCAGGCAAGTGCACCTATCAATTATAGTATAGGACAAATCAACATCTCGAGTCGTATTCCTCAGGGTCTTTTCAAGTACTCGTACTCACTCTCACTCTACTATCGTACCTATATTTAAAATTGGTTGTTATTCTAAATTAACATTACTAGGACTAATAAGATCAAGTGACATTGGAGGATTAAGGATGGTAAGAGGCAAATAGTCTAAGAGTAATCACATGAGAATGTTCACTCATTAATTCAATTCTATGTAACCATGTATTAACACTATTAACAAATTTGGTGTATTGCAAGGGTTCAAACTTTATCGAATTCTCTCTCGAGTAATTCACTACCTAAACTTAAGTTAAGTAAATTTTCTCTCGAACAATTCACAACATTGAAATTTGCATTAATATCAAGTAACCCTTTCTAATACATAAATTCATGAAATCCTATCTCTAAGATATAATGAATCCATTTACCTCTATTGTCATTATTCAAACAGCATATCTCTCGATCATGAAATTTGAAATACAAAGAAAAATAACACCAGAGAATGAAATTATAGACCATCATCAACATCTTCCAATTTCTCAATCTAAAAGGTTGGGATTCATATAGAACAAAAACTAACTTCAAATCTATGATCAATCTCCTTGTTTTAAACCACACATACGAGTAAAATACCATGAATCCAAACTGAAAAACAACATACATGATTACTGCATTGAAGAAGAAAAATAAGCCTCATGCGAAATGTAAAATAATGTTCGGATCCACTAAGATAAGGGGGAAATTAAACGAGATACATAAAAAATTGAATCATACGGATTATCTCCCTTGATTTCCCCTTCGCTTGAGTGCTCCACTTTCGTCCTCCAGAAGTTCTCCAAGTACTTCAATCCAAAAAGTCCCTTATATTTCTTTGTGCAGTTTTTATAGTCTTCATGCAAACAGATGTCGAACACGGGTTCCAACACGACCATGTAACAGGACATGTAGGGTCTAAACGGTGCATCTGGGCATTTTGAAATAAAAGACACGCCTGGTAGTGAGCCGTGTCATTTGACATGGCTAGTAACACAGCCGTATGTTCTTCATGGCCCTAGGTCTGATCCTTCCCGATAAGGACACAGGTAGTGACACGGGCGTGTCCCTACGTATGTGGTTCCCAGTCCAAGATTTTCCTGCCATCAGTCATGTTGGATCCGAGAACACCTCTGCTTGCTCAAAGACTTTTAGTTCCAAGGACTTACAATACCTGCATTAAGAAGATTAATGAATAAATAAATAACTTAATAAAAGAAAATGAAGGAAAATATATATTGCGCTCTTCTATTCATGATAATTCAAGTTCTTAACTATTTTCATGAAATTATAATGAATGGAGGTAGATAATATTGGATATGATTACAAATATGATAGTAAAAAAGACATAGCAAACTAATTCAAACAATTGGGTTACCAATAATTTATTTTTCTCCCGCAAGCTGCTTGCTATGAATTCAAAGAGAAATGTGATGTGGTAATTGCATAGGAAATAGTATAGAAAACTTTTCTAAATATAACCTTATCTTAAAATTCCTCACATATATCTCTTAACTATCTTTCACTCTTTCCTAAAAATAAAATTACAGTGATCCATAACAAATGTGAGGAGAAAATGACAATCTCAATAAGGTAGGCATCAGTGTTTCAAAACTTATAAGTACCAATATTGATAGCCATAAGCTAGCCATAAGCTTGCCTTTTCACGCCCTCTCCACGGCACTAGTTAGGATTAGCAAGGTTGGATCCTTAGGACTTTTATTAGGATGTAACTTCTTGGCTTAGTATAAAAGATCATAGTTGGGGTAATCAAAGATAAACTCGACGGTTCTTATCACACCTACATCACAATTGAACCTCTTGCTATGTAATTACCATAACATACATCAACATTATAAAAGCACCCCCAGACTTCACAATTATTAACGCTCTAAGATTTGATCGATGAATCGTAGCGGGAAGTGCTCTTTTCAGGCTTCATCGTTTAACTTTAGGTAGTCGATGCACACCCACCAACGCGTAATAGCATGGTTTGGAATCAGTTCGTTGTTATGGTTTTCCAAAACTTTTATACCACCCTTCTTGGGCATGACTTGTGTGGGGCTCAACCACGTACTATCCAAGATTGGGTAGATAATTTCTACATCCAAAAGTTTTATTACTTCAGCCTTAACGACATCCCTCATGTTCGGGTTAAGTCATCATTGAGGCTGGATAGTTCTACGGGAGTTATCCTTGAAAAAAAATTTATGCATGCAAAAAGAGGGGTTTATGCCTTTAATATCTGAAATCTGCCATGCAATTGCACGACGATGTTTGTTTAAAACTTCCACTAATTTAGAAGTCTCTGAATCGCTTAGGGTAGAAGAGATAATGATGGGAAGTTTAAAATTTTGTTCCAGGAAGACATATTTCACATGATCGGGGAGCTTGTTAGTTCAAGGACTGATGGTTGTTCGTAGGATGTTTTAATTTTTAAATCTTTCAAATCGAGGGTTCGAAAGGCAAATTGGTCGGCATTTCTTCAAGACAAAATAAATTTGCCAAATCTGAATCATCTAACGTTGAGGAAAATAATTCAAAAAGAGAAGAACAGTCTTCTTCAAACTAGGCTTCCAAGTTAAAGCAAGAATCATCGTTTGTTAAAGAGTTCTGCATTGAGGGATTAATATGAAGAGTAACTTCATCGTCTCAAACCGAAGGAGGAATCAACCATTAATTATGTCAATTAATAAACCTGAGGTGGCGAGGAAGGGGTGACCTAGTATAATTGGTACCTCGGCATCCTCCTTGATGTCAAGGATGACGAATTCTACCTTGAAGATAAAATTATCAACCTTGACCAGAATGTCCTCCACTACCCCAATCAAATATTTTATCGAGCGATCCGCTAATTGGAAGCTCATTTTTGTCGGGCTTGGAACACCCAGTTCTAATTTTTTGAATAGAGAGAAGGGCTTCAAATATATGTTGCCGCCCAGGTCCGCTAGGGCATGCTTTATTAACAGATTGCCAAAGAGGCACGATGTGGAGAACCGTCCCGGGTAATTTAGTTTCGGTGGCAATTTGTTAAGGAGAACTGTCGAGCATTCTGTGTTGAGGGAAACATGTGAAATATCCTAGAGTTCTTTTTGCTAGAAAGTAACTCCTTAAGGTATTTTCCGTATTTCGACATTTGTGAGAGTGCTAGCAAAAGGGGACATTTATTTGAATTTATTTTAATATTTGTAAAAAAATTATATAGTCTTCCCGCTCGTAATTAACTTTTGAAGGGTATGGTATAGGTGAGCAAGAAATGTACGACGTACTTGAAATATTCAGCGATTTTGAAATTGAAGAAGCTGTTGGGGTCGGAGTCGAAATGTGTACCTTAGGATCAACCCATTTTGGGGAGGTTACCACCTTGACGCTGCAAAGGGTTATGGCGTTAGCATTTTCCCTTGGGTTCGGCTCCGTGTTTCCTAGCGGAGTCCCTTGTTGTCGCTCGAAAAACATCTTTGCTAGCTGGCCCACTTGATTTTCCAAGCTTTTAATTGACCTGGTGATTTTCCTGATATTAGATTAATTTGTGGCAACATACTTACTGGAGACCTCTTCAAGCGCAGAGGGCTTCGGCGGCTATGATGGAAAACTGGGTGGATTTAAATTAAGGTGGGGGGAGGGAGGTAGATTAAAAGAAGGATTTATATTTTGAGAGAGTTGGGTATTCCCTTGGTTGCTCCAAGAGAAATTTGGATGGTTCCTATAACACGCATTGTAGGTGTTATTATACGGAGCATTATTTGGGTTATAGGAAAGCCGAGGCGCATTTCCCATGAAGTCAACATGTTCTTCAAAAACAACATTATTATTATTTTCCCAAGGAGGTGTGATGGAGGAAGCAATCATCTCCGCCACTTTCTTAGTTGTGCGCTCAACTTAGAGGGCTAGATTCAAAGTTGCATTAATTTCAAAAATTCGTGTTGGCTTAACCGGTCACATACGAGGAGCATTACATTGGTACGCATTCATCGCCATTTCCTCAACAAGCTCTTGAGCGGCCTCGAGAGTTTTGTTGTTTAAAGTCCCCCCAGCTGCTGCGTCGATCATTTATCTTTTTTGGAAATTTAAACCATCATAGAAGATTTGCACTTGTTGCCGAGTGGGAAGTGCCTGGTGCGGGCATCTACACAATAGTTCCTTGAAACACTCCCACGTGTTGTACAAAGTCTTTGAGTCTATTTGCATATAAGAGGCAATATCAGTGCATAATTTGGCAGTTTTCGCAGGCAATAAATACTTTGTAAGTAATTTGGTAGTATCAGTGCTTGGCCTTGACATAAAGAGAAAGGAAAAAGATGTAATCGAATGGAATCATCTGTGACTCCGTTGATTATGAAAGTATCACAAAACTCGAGAAAATTCGAAAGGCGACAATTTGGATATTCGTCTGGGAGACCATCGAAGGACAACTATTGTCGTACCATTTGTATAATGCTAGACTTGATCTCAAAGTTATTATTCGCCACTGCAGGGTGGACAATACGTGACCGTGTACCATCCATATTTGGCCGCCCATAATGGACATGGCCCTTTCCTGGGCCCCATCTGGGTTGGGCGGATTAGATCCATAGTCTCTGTGGTATTGTCTCCAATTGACTCTTCGATGCCTAATTGTGATTCCTGATCACGAGAATGGAGACAACACAAAAAGATGTACTCTATCTTAAGATCAGAAGGAATATGAAAGTGAGAGTTATATCAAAAATACTCTTGCGGGGGGGGGGGGGGGGGGGGTGAATAGAGTATGCAAAAAAAAAAATTATTAACAGCTATTACAGCTTTTGTTGTAAATTAACATTACAGAATTAGTAAACTACCAAGCAATGAATCTAAAGCACAAGCACAACAAGAACAAATGAAAAGGAGGAAACCAGACGACACAAGAATTTTATAGTGGTTCCCCAACCTGGGTACATCCACTCTTCTACCACCCTTGGTAGGAATCCACTCAGATTTTTGATCAGGTGTCTGACACCAATGAGCTTTTGATCAGGTGCTCAAAAACCAACGCAAGTCTTTTGATCAGGAGACTTGCAACCAAGGAATCACTTTTGAAGGGAGATGATAACCCTTTACAGAGGTGGGGTGAGATGATTTTGTCTTCTCTTTCTCAATATACAACTGAGAAGACTGTGGATTGATTATAACATAAGGCTCCCCCTGAGATGTAGAATGGATCTGGGAAAACTAAGAGCCAAGCTTCAGGGTGATAGGTCTTCAAACTGAATCCTTAACCAGCAATAGTATTCAGGAACTTCTTTGACAGATTGAACTGAAGTTGTCCTTTTGATTTGTCCTGGAGTTCTTGAAGAAGGAAGACTCTTGATATAGGTATTTTTGTTCTTATTCTTCAATGAGCTTCTGGTCAAGAACTTCTGTGTATCAGAAAAATGCTTCTTCTTTGACAGGGCAGATTATGCAAAATTGAATGTTTTTTCTGTAATCTCTATGTGCTTCTCTGTAAGCTGTGCTCTGTGTGAAGCTTTCTTAATTATTTTTTGTTGTTGATTCTCTTCTGTAATTCTGTATGTCCCTCTGTGTATCTGAATGTGTATATTATTCTCTTCTTCTTTGTCTTTTGAAAATTTGAATGCATCTGCAATTAATGCTGACAGCCTTGAGAATAATTGGCATTGATTTATTTCCCCAACTTTCCCATGGAAAAACGGCAAGCAATAATCATGGAGAAGACCATAATTAATGCTCATTCTAACGGATACATTCAGAGAATGTTAGAGCATTAATTACTCAGGAATTATCGCATTAGAGTGGGGACAGAAGGTCGGAAATAACTAAGTTTGGAATCGTCGAACAGATAGCAGAATTCGTCGAACTGAGTTCACAGTTCGTCAAGCTGAGATATTGTATTCGTTGACCAGACGGCTTCTGTTCGTCGAGCTGAGTTCCATGATCGTCGAGCTGAAAACTAAACTGCTGTCTCTTCTGATCTTTGCCATTTCGTCGAGCTGGTAAATGTGTTCATCCACTGGAGTTTAGCAATTATTCTGGAGTTATCAAATATCCTATGTCGACACAATTACTCCTGTGTGTCGACACAAGTCTTCTATGTGGTGTCGACATTGCCTTTCCACAATGTCGACTGATGATCTTGGTGTCGACACAAGTTCTTCTAGTGTCTACTTAGTTGATGTCGACATATACTCTGATTGTCGACATAAGTCTTCTGGTTCCAGAATTTGTCGGGTAGAGAACTGGGTTCGTCGACCTTAGACTGGAGAACATAGTCTCGACAGAATGCTGTGATAGTCCAAAGATTCGTCGACCGAAGAATGGTGTTCGTCGAGCTAATTCTGGAGAACCTTGAATTCGTCGAGCTGAAAATGATTCTGGACTTAGAGAAAAATTGATGAACCTCTGGCAATAGAGTTGAAGTGGAAGTCCAGATATCGTCGAGCAAAGAATGATGTTCGTCGACCTGAGAACTAGGTTCGTCGAGATGAGTCTAAAGAACAGTCTGGACTTAGAGTTCTGAAGGTGGAATCCAAGGATCGTTGATCTGTGACTGAAGTTCGTCGAGCTCAGCTCAGAAAATATTTCTCTAAGATCGTCGATCTGAGAATGACTATCGTCGACCTGATTTCGACGAACGTCAAACTCATTTTACTTAGTCTCTTAAAAAATCTTTGAATCTTGAGGAAAACTTTATGTCTTGAGGCTTTGGTAGTCTGATGATGGCTTGTCCATATGATGTTGTTACTGAGGACTTGGCCTAGACTCCAGGACATAACTTTGACCCTGGCTATACATGTTGGGTCACATCATCCTAAGTTTGTGAACCTAGCCCAAATCAAACTAGGGATCCAACAATCTCCCCCTATTTGGGTGAGGTCACTAATAGACTAAAAAATAAACACATAAAGTAAACAAAGAAGGAAAAAGATATATCTGGCAGAGATAATACAGCAGATATATTTACACAACAGCTTTGTTCAGACAATATGAAAGAGTTTAAGATAGAAAAATAGAAATAAAATGGTTCATATTTCACTTCTTCTGCTTCTTCTCCTGATGCTTTGCATCCTTGCCCTTGTCTCCTGACTTGGTAAAAACTATTTCCCTGTTAGGATTTAAGGCTTGTTCCATAGTCATTGTCATGTCAGCAGCCCCTATAATCTTCAGAGATGTAGCTCTAGGGACCACTGCTTCAGGATGTAATTTCATATAATCATCAACATTAAAAATTTTGTTAGCCTTTTCAAACCTTTTTAGTTCTTTTCTCCTGTACTTTGACATTGTAGTGCATTCAGAAGTATCCTTCACTTCATCCTTTGCCTTGTTGATCATAGAGAGGCCTACTAGTTCCTGGAAACTGGCCATTCTAGCTGTGTTGGCTATTTTTGGATCTTCATAAGGAACAGGAGTAGAGAGTGGTCTTTTAGGACTTTGAGCTTGTTGATGTTGTTGCTTCTTATGTTTTTGTTGATGTTGATGTTGTTTTCCTGAGGGTTATTTCCTGTGCTGGCTGCCTTCATGATGAGGTCTCCCTTGATGTCTTTGATATGTTTGAATGGGGGCAGACCTTTGCGAACTAGAGACAGAAGCACCAGTTGCAGGAGGAGGAGGAGGTGGTGGATCTTTCCTATACCTTTGAACTGGTCGAGAAGAGTATCTTCTACTCTTCTTCCTTTCCTTTTGCTGATTCTTAGATAGCCACATCCATGCTGGCATCCCCTTGTATGGAGTTATCTTTTGAAGAATGTAGTAAGGGGTGTCATTGTTTGGATTAGGATTAGGAGCAGGAGGAGGAGGAGCTTTTCTTTTCTTTAAAACTTGCTTCTTCTTCTTTGTATCCTCCTCATCTGAATCCTCATCCTCATCTTCATCATCATCATTGTCAAAACCCTGAGGGTTATCATATAGATCATCCAGAGCTTTCAAAGCTTTATCAGAAATAGCAGGTTTTTCTGGAGCAGGACAGGAGTTGCATCAAGAACTGGAGTTTCAGCTGAAGTTGGAGGAGAAGCTATACAAAAATCAGAATTAACTTGGACAGAGCTTTCAGCTACTGCCTTATTTTCATCTGCAATAACAACCAAGATCAATTCATCTAGATCTGGCATGGGAGAGCCATCCATTACAAAAGTTGGTGCTGAAGATATTATTGAAGAAAAGGGAACAACCAGTACTTCTGGAAGTGGAGTAACTACCAACCGTGTAATAGCAAAACTGTCCCTAAGTTTCTTAACAACTTCTGAAGAGATGGGGGAAGTATATGGTATAATAGCCAAGGATGGCTTAGTGATCTCAGCTGGAAGATAATGCATATATACAGTATCAAAAATACTCAACAAATGTTCTAAATTAATTGTGGGATTACGCATGAAATCACCAACAGTATTAGGCTCTTCAGAATATGATTCATCAAAATCCATATCAATTTCAATAAAATCTATCAAATCTGTATCTATGTATTCTGTACACTATGCTGCTGTTGCTGAAGCGGGAGCATCTGCTGCCTCCGGAGCTGTAGCTGTTGCCTTTGGAGCTATAGCTACTGCTTCATCATCAGGCATCTCCCCCTGCCTGGTTTTAGTGGGAACTGAAGCCAGGAGGCCCCTGGCTGAGGATGGGGCAGCAGAAAGAGCAGAGATTTTGTTAGAGAGAGAGGAGATGGTGGTAGCAAGAGGTGTAATGGCCTCTGCTATAAGGGATTTGAGGAGGGGAGTGAGTATGGAAATGATGGAAGATATGGTGGAGTGGTCCAGTGATGGAGTGGTAGATTATGTTGCAGAAGGTGTAGAGGTGGGAACTATGTGAGGGATAGAAAGTGGAGCATCAGGGATGTGAACATCTGGATGGATGATAGATGTTGATGGGGATGGATGGGTGGCATCTTGCATGATGGTGTCTGTTGGTAGATGGGAAGATGGTATTGAAGAGAGATGTCGGGGAAGAGGAGATTGTGGTGGTGTAGAAATGTAGGTGTCATGAGGGGAATAAGGAGGTGTTGGTGGTTGATTATCTTGAAGAGGGGAAGATGAAATGTCAGTGATGTCAATTGGTGGAGATGGAGGTGGAGTAAGAACATGAGTATGTTATTGTTGTTGTGGTGTTGAAGAGATAATGGGAGAGGAAGGAATTTTTGTTACTGGAAGGGAAGCTGGAAGAGATGGTGGTGTTGGATGAAGCTCTTCAGCAGGTGAGGGAGTGGCTTTAACAGCCCTGGTGCCTTCAAAAGCTGGGGTGGAAGAGGTAGAAGCCTTAGTGGGCTTGGTTATTGTCCTCTCCCACCTGGCAAATAAGGCACAGGTGAGCCTTTTACTGGCATTGATGAATATGGTCTGGGAGACCAGTGATTCAGCGACCTTTTCCTTGAGGAAGATCCCTAGGACCCTTCCAAAACATACTTGTTTCTTATTATTTTTCTTCTTTATCAGATCAAAGAGGATCTGAGCCCAGTCCACTTGCTTCTTATTTATTACTGCACACATGACCAAGAACCGATGCCTTGTGATGTAGTCATGGGCAGTATGCTTGTCAAGCAAAACCTTCCCAACAATGTCTGCCAGGAACTTGTATGCTGCAGACAAATGCATCTTCAATAATTTATTTGGGTTATCACCAGAATAACCCATCAGATTTAGCATCATATCAAACTCTTCAGAATCAATTTCTAATTCCTCTTTGCCATTTGTCAAACCAAATATTTCAGTTAAAACCATGGGAGTTAAGGAGACAGTGTTACCCGCGATTGATCATGTCATAGTATTGTCTTCAGAAGTGGATGAAGTATAAACCCATTCTTTGATTTCTGTTCCTGCCAGCTTTATACTTGTATTCATCAGGTTCTTCAGATTCTGTTCTTCCAGAAGTTCCAGAATATATAGGAAGATTGGATACGAGTGCTGGAACGATTCGAAGTCGACATCAAATCAAGTGTCAAACTTCATAGCGGCTAGAGCTCCTGCTGGAATCTCCGTGGAATCACCTGAAAAAGAGAGAAACAGCGATCAAGTGCAAAAGAACAGAAAGCGCGGGACGGAGGTCGAAGAAAACCTAAATATAGGGTTTTCAAGAATATGAATCGACAGACTCCGTTCCACGAAAATAAAAGTAATTCTTCGAACTGAGGTCGACAAAATAATTTTGAATGAAATAATTCGTTGATCTTGTCCAGAAGAATTGAAGACAGTTCGTCGAACTCCGTTCCACGAATATCTTCTGAAGCAAGTCCGTTGAACTCTGTTCGACGAAACTTGTTTCACTCACAGAGAGTTCGTCGATCTCCGTTCGACGAATTTCTCTCAAACTTTCCCCGGTTCATCGAACTCCATTCGACGAACTCTGGAAAATTCGTCGACTGCAGATAGAAATCAAATAAAGTCTTCTCCATTGATCATTCCAAGTTGATTCACAAAGAACATATGAATTCTCTCATCTAGAGGTTTGGTGAATATATCAGCGCTTTGAAAATCAGTGTAGATATAGACAAGCTTGATTTTATTTTTTTCTACACACTCCCTAATGAAATGATGTCTTATATCAATATGTTTTGTCCTACTATGCTGAACTGGATTCTGGGCTATGGCTATAGCACTTGTATTATCACAGAGTAGGGTTGAATTATTTAAGTTGAACTCATAATCTAGTAGCTGATTTTGTACCCAAAGCATCTGTGAACAACAGCTGCCTGCTGCAATATATTCGGCTTCAGCAGTTGAGGTTGACACTGATGTTTGCTTTTTAGAAAACCAAGATACTAATATCATACCCAGGAACTGGTAAGTCCCTGAAGTACTTTTTCTATCTACCCTGCATCCAGCAAAATCAGCATCAGAGTATCCAGTTAACTCAAATTCTGATTCAGCAGGATACCATAGGCCTAGATTAGGACAACTCTTAATATATCTCAAAATACTTTTTTGTAAAATTAGATGAGATTCTTTAGGGTTCACCTGGAACCTAGTATAAAGACATGTGGCAAACATAATATCTGGCCAACTTGCTGTGAGGTATTATAGGGACCCAACAATTCCCCTATAAAGTTTCTGATCCATAGCTTTCCATGGTACATCAGAGTCCACAACAACATTAGTAGTCATGGGATTTTTCTTTGCTGAGCCATCAGCCATCTCAAACTTCTTTAGAAGTTCTTTAGCATATTTTGCTTGAGAGATGAAGATGCCATCGGGGAGCTGCTTCACTTGGAGGCCAAGGAAGTAGGAAAGCTCACTTATGCTACTCATTTCAAATTTGGAATGCATGAGGTCAGAGAACCTCTTGCATAATTTGGAATCTGTAGAGCCAAATATAATATCATCCACATAAATTTGTACTAATAAGATTTGTTCCTTATGATGTCTATTGAAAAGAGTTTTATCTACAGTTCCTCTTGTAAATTTATGCTCTAATAGAAAACTATCTAAGGTCTTATACCAAGCTCTTGGAGCTTGATTTAGACCATAAAGAGCCTTATGCAATTTAAAAACATGAGAAGGGTAAGTTAGAGAAACAAAACCTGGAGGTTGTTCTACATAAACCTCTTCTTGTAGCACTCCATTTAGAAAAGCACTCTTCACATCCATTTGGAAGACCTTGAATCTCTTGTATGCTGCATAGGCAAAGAATATTCTTATGGCTTCCAACCTTGCAACAGGTGCAAAGGTTTGATCATAATCAATTCCTTCTTCTTGCCTATATCCTTGAGCAATAAGCCTAGCCTTGTTTCTCACAATGACTCCTTGGGCATCCAGCTTGTTTCTGTAAACTCATTTGGTTCCAATAACTGGGTAGTTTTGGGGTCTTGGAACCAAATCCCAAACTCTACATCTCTCAAATTAATTTAGTTCCTCCTGCATTGCAAGGATCCCGTGGGGATCCTGCTCAACTTCATGAATGGAAAGAGGTTCAACCTGAGAGAGAAAACAGGAATGCATCAAATCTTGGGTAAGTTGATGCCTTGTCTGTACACATGCTGATATGTCTCCAATCACTTGATATCTGGGGTGATCCCTAAGTATGACAAAATCAGTGGGTGTAGTTGGTTGTGCAACAACATTTGGAATTAATTCCACCTGTGGAATTGCATTTGTTGTTGGTAGAGATTCATTATCTTCAACTTCTTCTTCTTCACTTTCTTCAATTGCTTGTTGAGATGGATGAGTTGGCACCTCTTGGGTGAGGTTTAGTCCATCCAAGGTCTTACACAAGTGGGGTACCTGCAAGTTGCTATTGGTAGAAACTTATTTCTCCTTGCAATACATATTTGTCTCATCAAATGAAACATGAATAGACTCTTCAATTTTCAATGTTGATTTGTTAAAAACCCTATAGGCCTTGCTTACTTGGGAGTATCCTAGAAAGACTCCCTCTTCAGCCTTAGCCTCAAACTTTCTAATGTATTTCTTATTGTTATTGTGTATGTAACAGGTACAACCAAATACTTTAAAATAGTTTATTTTAGGTTTCTTCCCTTTGAGCAATTCATAGGGAGTCCTATTCTTTAGTTTGTGAATTAAGCTCCTGTTCAGGACATAATTTGCTATGCAGACAGCCTCTGCCCAAAAGGTTAGGGGCATGTAAGCATCTGCAAGCAATGTACCTGCAGCTTCAATGAGTGTCCTATTTTTCCTTTCAGCTGCCCCATTTTGTTGGGAAGTTCTAGGAGCTGAGAAGCAATGTCTGATACCTTCCTTCACACAGAACTCATGCATAAGAAGAGACTCAAACTCTGTGCCATGATCACTTCTGATCAATGCAACATGAGTAGAGAACTCAATCTGTATGGTCCTGAGAAAATCTGTAAGAACCTTGAATGTATCTGACTTTGATCTCAGAAAGAATACCCAACTGAACCTGGAGAAGTCATCTACTATAACCAAAGTGTAGGATTTCCCTCCTAGGCTTTGTACAGCAATGGATCCAAAGAGATCCAAATGGAGCAAGTACAAAATCCTAGGTGAATCACTCTTATTAACAGATTTAAAACTAGTTTTAGTTTGCTTGCCTAATTGACAAGCCCTACATAGACCTTTCTTCTTGTAGGGACTAGAAGGTAGACCTCTAACAAGATTGTGCTTAGATAGCCTAGCAATGTTTTTTAGATTTACATGACCTAGTATTTTGTGTCATAAGTCATTCTGATTACTAGTTAAGTTAAGTAAACAGATATCAGTTTTGGCAGAAAGAAAATTTACTAAGTATATGTTGTCTTGTCTACTTCCAGTTAAAACTATTTGGTTGTTTTTATCAATAATAGAATAAGTGGATGGGTTAAAGTATATTTAATACCCGTCATCACATAACTGACTTATGGAGATGAGGTTATGCTTGAGTCCACTTACATATGTCACCTTTTTGAATGTGACAGCTCCTATTCTCACTTCTCCAAATCCTTCTGACTGACCATATTTGGAGTCACCAAAGATAACCTTTGGCCCCAGCTTGGACTTGTAGTTGGTTAAGATGTCCTTGCTACTAGTCATATGTTTGGAGCAGCCACTGTCCAGGTACCAAGTTTGATTCACCCCTGGACAATTCTTCACCTGCAATAGAAAGCAGTTAATGGTTTTTGACCCAGGTTACCTTGGGTCCTTTGTATGGCTGATAAGAAAAACTAGAAATAATAGAGAATTCAGGTTGGGACTTATATCCTAGGGGTGATATCTCCTAGGTGGGATGATCCAGTTAGCTAGTGGATTAAATGGTTTCTTAGAAATATGTGAGTTGCTGTTAGAATTACAGTTTTGATTAAGTCTTCCTGGGTTCGACGAATTGTTGTAAATTCATCGACCAGAGTTCGACGAACTGGGTTGAGATCGTCGATCTCTGCCCAGAGAATGAACATGTTCATTCTCTATGCCTCACGTTCGTTGACCTCTGCCCGACGAACCATACAAAGTTCGTCGATCGCAGTTAGACGAATGATTATTATTATAGTTTGCGTTCAGAGATCGTCGTTCTGAGTTCGACGATCTGTTCCTATATCATTGATCTGGGTTCGACGATAACTGCTGAACATTGTTATTTTTATCATTTTTCTGATTTTTAATTTTGTCCTTAGCTTCAATTTGTTCTAGAATTTTATTAACCTTATTTACTTGTTCAGTGTTTTTCTTTCTTTTATCAAAGATAAAATTTTCAGGTTTTGAAAGATGATTCCTTTGGATTAGTGTTGGTTCACTAGATGTGGCTCCTAATCATAATCTGCAGATATTTGTTCTAGCATTAACTGTGCTGGTTATATCTAGCAATTTCAAACTTCTAACATTTAATGATTCTTCTAATATCTTAGCTTTGCTAAGTTCTGATTTCAGAAAACTGATTTGTTAATTTGCAGATTTTAGTTTACTAGATAGAGTTGCATTTTTCAGAGGTGATTTTATCTAGGTCATTCAATTTATCTCTGAGAAGTTTGATTTCCTTCTCAGAGCTTATCAAATCTAAGTATAGGTTTTTAAATTCAAATTTAAATTCATTAGATTCAAAATCATAAGATGCTATTACCTGATCTTCAGCTGACAGGTTTTCTTCATTATCAGATTCATCTGTATCTGATTTGCTACTACTTGCACCAATTGCCATGAGGCAAACCTACTTTGCCTTGGCCTCCTCTTCTTCTTCACTGGAGCTGGAAGATCTAGATTCATCTTCTGTGTCACTCCATGTTTCAGCCACAAATACTTTGTCCTTCTTTTTGTGCTTGATGGAAGAGGGCTTGTTGTAATGCTTGCTTCTTGATTCTTTCTCTTTTCTTCTTTCCTTCTTTTGATTATCAGGACATTCAGACATGAAATGTCCTGGTTTCCTGCACCCATAACACACTACCTCTTTAGTGGTGGTCTTGTCATACCTTGTCTGGCTGTCATTTCTGGATGACTTCCTTCTGAAGTCTTTCCTAGCCAGTTTGAAGAATCTCTTGGCAAAGAGACTGAAAGTGCGAGTTAGATCTGATATACTCTAGAGGGGGGTGAATAGAGTATGGTGCATAAAAACTATTTACAACAATTGTTGTAATCTGAGTGAACAGGGAAGCAAATAGTACAGAACCTATCTAATCACAGTCTACAAAAGAAACTAATCACAGATCAATCACAGATCAATCACAGCCAGAAACAAAAATAAAGACAAGCAAGCCAGAAGACACAAGGAGTTATAGTGGTTCCCCAAAACTTGGGTACATCCCTCTTCTACCACCCTAGGTAGGAATCCACTGCAGGATGAGTTGATCAGGAGTCCTGGGCACCAATGAGCTTTTGATAAGGTGCTCAAAAACCAAATCAGATTTTTTGATCAGGTGTCTTGTCACCAATGAGCTTTTGATAAGGTGCTCAAAAATCAAGCGCAAACTTTTGAAGAGAGTTTGAAAAACCCTTTATAGAGATGGGGATGAGAGAGTTATAGAAGTCTTCTCTTTCTCAAAGCAGCTGAGAAGACTATGTGGACTTGATGTTGTCAAAGCTCCCCCTGAGTTCTTGAGATGTTTAGGAAATGAAGCTTTGCTGTAGGGTGATATGCCTTCAGAAGTTGATCTCCAGCAAATGATGATTTCAACAACAGCTGAAATGTTAGGTGTCTGGAGTCTTGAATGATGTTGGCCTTGAACACTTGAATCAAGAGAGATCTGAAGATTTCAGTTGGTTGATCTCCTTGGTTGTGTGTTCTTGTATGAATTCTTTTAGACAGAGAATGTCTACAGCTCTTTCTCTTTTTCTCTTGTGAACAGTTGATGTTGAGAAAGATGTTGTTTAGAGAATGTTTTCTTCTTTTTCTTATTGTTCTGCTTATCTGTGCTGTGAGAGATTCAAAAATCTTGTGTTTTATTCCCTGGTTCTGAATAGAAAATGATCCTCTGTCAAGAATAGTCGTTAGCCTGTCATTAATTCACTTCCTTAATTGCCTTTGTCTTCTGGGGGAAAGTCCAAAGAAACATTCCTTGATAATCCCTTGAAACTTGGTCCAGAATAAATGAAAGTGGCTACAAAATCTTCTGAATTAATTGCTGACAATAACTCCTTAACTGTTCTGAATTTTGAATCTTGAAAATCTTTTAACTCTTCAGAAAAACGTCGAACTGAGCTCTACTATCGTCGAACTGAGCTCAGCAATTTGGACTTATTCAGAAACAGAAATCGTCGATCTGAGCTCAACTATCATCGAAATGAGCTCAGAGATAGAGAATCAATACTGGAGTCAAGATCGTCGAACTGAGCTCGAAGATCGTCGAATGGAGTTCGACGATTTGTTGAAGTTGAGCTCAGTGATCGTCGAATGGAGTTCGACGATCCGTCGAAGTTGAGCTAGACGATCGTCGATTAGAGTTTGACGATTCGTAGAAGTTGAGCTAGACGATCGTCGATTGGAGTTCGACGATTCGTCGTACTGAGCTCGACGAAATGACTTAGTCTCCAAACTGAAAAACCTTGGTCTTGAGGGCAGCTTCCAAACCTAACTACTAACCCTTAGACTCAATCCTAATTGACCTTTAGATCTATACAGAGAGGTCAAGAACAGGTTTCCTAAAGACATAGTGATCCTGACCCAAATTAGTAATAGGGTGTTTCAACAATCTCCCCCTATTTGGGTTAGGATTACTATTTACAGAACTTGGAAAAATTAAATAACAACATACAAAGCAACACTAAACAACAATAAGCAGAATCACAGATATATATTATCCCAGACAGAAATCAGAATAATTGTCACCTTACATAATTATTCCTTCTCCTTGCTCTTTATAAGTTTGATTTCTCTATTAGGATCAAGAGCTTCTTTCTTTGACCTTCTGTCATCAGCTGCACCTAAGGAAGTTTGTTGTTTAGTCTTTGGTACCACAGCTTCAGGGTGCAGCTCCATATATCTTTCACAATCAAAGAATTTGCTTGAGGCATATCTTTTAAGTTCCTTCTTTCTTTGTTCAGACAATGTAGTAATGCTTGAGGTGTCCTTGCCTTGGTCTCTGACTTTCTTGATTTGATCTAAGGCAGCTAACTCTTTCATCCTGGTAGTCCAAGCAGTAGGATTATTTTCTGGATCTTCAAAGGGCACTGGAGGCTCATATCTGTTAGAAGGATTATCTTGAGGAGCTTTGGATGAGACTACTTCTTTTAACTTATAGGGAAAAGGGCCTGAAGTTGTATCTGATGAAGCTTGTCCTTCCATGGAGTATGGATGTTGCCTTGAATAGCCTTTGGAGTAGACTTGGAATTCCCTTTGGCTTCCTCTATAACTTCCTCTCCTTGATTGAGAACCTCTGGACTGGCCTCCCCTATATTGAGATCTTGCATGAGGCTGATAGGGGGTTTGGCTTTTAGTAGAAGGATGAGTTGTTGAGCTTCCACCTGCACCTGCATCAGGAGGAGGTGGTGGAGGAGGATGAGGATGATGAAACTGAGAAGAACCTTTCTCATATTTTCTCTTCTTCTTCATAGCTTTTAGTTGGTTCTTGGAATACTGCATCCAATGTTCAGTAATGGGGCAGTCATGAATGATGTAATAAGGAATATCATTAGTGTCTTTGACTTTGGCTGGAGGCACCCTTTTCATAGCTTTGCTCCTTGCCTTACTTTTCATGGCTATGGTAGCAGAAGAATCATCAGAATCAATCCTAAATTCATCACTTTCAGAGCTTTGCTCATCATATAAGGCATCAATCTTTTTCATATAATCTTTTTGAAGTTGGGTTGGAGCAGATGAAACAGCAGTTATAGCAGCAACAGATACAGCACTAGTAACAACAGAAGTTGTAGCAGTAGAAGTAGCAACAACAGACACAGAACTTTCTGGAGCAATACTTGCAGAAGATATAGTAGCAGTAATATCAACACTAACTGGAGCAGTAACAGATTCAGAGAAAACTGTTTCAGAAACACTACTTTTAGATACAAGAACCTCAGCATCAGTAATAATAGTAGGAATAACAGTAGGCTCAAAATCATATGCCTCTGTCATCTGCATATCCTTAGAGATTAACTCATCAACAGTATCAACAATATCAGCAGCAGCAATAGAAACATCAACATTTGCAGCAGTAAGATCACTGGGAACAGAGGGCTCAGCAGGAGTAGCAGCAACAACAGAACTAGCAGCATAAACTGAAAGTACAAAAGAATTTATAACACTGGTGTCATAACTTGAGAAGGGCACAATGGCCTTGGAAAGATCCTCTGATGGCTGGACTGCAACTTTCTCTGGAAGACAACTGAAATAAATTGAATCAAAATCTGAGAGAAGGGACCTGAGGTCTATTGAAAAGACAGCAACTTGAGGTGGAACTGGAGCTTGAGTTGGGGTAACAGCAGCAGCAGGAGGAACTGAAGAAATGGCAGCGGCAATCTCACATCTTCATTAGGCATCTACCCCTGCCTAGATTCAGATATAGCTGTATCAAGGAACCCAAATGAAGGGATTGCCTGAGGAAAGAGAGAAGATAGCCTGACAGAGAGGGCTACAACTGACTGAAGAAGTGGAGCCAAGGAGGTCTCTAGCAGAAGTGATAGCCTAGGAGCTATCAGTTCATACAGTTGGTCAGCTAGGGCTGGGATATCTACATGCTCAGTAGGCACTTGAGCAGAGGTAGAGGATGGAGGTGGAGCAACAGGTGATGTTGGTGGAGAGCTGGTGGATGGTAGAAGGGAAGGTTGAGGTGTGGGGATTGTGGAAATGGAAGACAGTGGTATGGAGATAGAGGGTGTGAAGGTGGGTTGATCAATAATGTCTTGTAGCAGCTGTTGGTATGATGTAGATGAGGAGGGTAGCTCAGGAGGAGAGAAGGGTGAATCATCCATGAAGGAATCATCCATAAGATTGAATGAGGGAATGTTGGATGATGTGTCAATGTCTGGTTGAGGGTAGTGGTGTAATGGGTGGAATGGTTCTTCTGGTATTGGAAGAGTTGGGATTGGAGAGGGAATTAATGTTGGAGATGGGCTAGAAATGATGATGGTGGATGGAATTGGAATGGTGGAGGTGACTGGTGGAGATGGAATAAGAGTTGGAGCAGGCAAGTCTTCTGCAGGGGCAGAGACTTGAGGGGAAGAGACTATTACAGTCCTTGTGCCTGAAGTTGTGCTTGCAGAAGGCCTGCTGGGCTTGGTTATCTGCCTGTCCCATTTGCCAAAGAGGGCACAGGACAGCCTCTTTAGGCATTGATATGCAACCCAGGGGAGACTAGTAGTGCAGGGCATCTTTTATGAAGAAAGAGCCCTAGGATCCTCCCAAAATTCACAAAATTCTTGTTTATTTTCTTCTTGATCAGGTCAAAGAAGACCTCTCCCCAGTTCAACTGTTTCTTATCCACAATGGCTCCCATCAAGCACAGCTGATACCTGGAGATAGTATCATGTGCTAAATGCTTGGCCAACAAAACCTTGCCCACTACATCAGCTAAGAACCTGTATTCAATAGCTAGGTTCTTTTTCAGCAATTTGCTAGGGTTAGCATCAGAGTGACCCATTCTTGCAAGTAGATTAGAAAATTCCTCTCCAGATAACTCAGCAGAATCTCTTCTAGAACTTAACACAAAAACCTCTATCAGAATGGCTGGAGTCAAAGGTACCTGGGTTCCAGAAATTGAACCAACCACTGTGTTTTGGTCCTGGTTGTGGGCAGTATAGACCCACTCCTTAATCTGATCAGCAGCCAACTTGATTCTTGTGGACATGATGGTAACAAGCTTCTGCTCCTTGAACAGTTCCAGAATATCTTGAAAAACCTGATCTGTGGTGCTGAAGGACTCCATGTCTATATCAAATCCGGGATCGAATTTCATTGCGGCTAGAACGGCAACAAATACGGCCATGGTTACCTGCAAAAATCAACAAACAAAACGACCAAGTGTAGAGATGTTTGGAGGGAAAGAGAAATTTTTGCAGAGAGATTGAAAGCGCAAAAGGAGAACGACGGCGAAAAATGAATTTTATATTAGGGTTCGACGCAGAAAAGGAAAGATCGTTGAACTCATTTCGACGATCGGGGCTTCTAAAGGAATCTGAAAGGTCTTCAATATCGTCGATCTCCATTCGACGATATTGGAGAGCGTCGAGCTCCGTTCGACGATAGTTCAGAGAACAAAATCGTCGAGCGTCGTTTGACGATCGTTGACCGGAAGAGATAGTTCAGACTATCTGAGAAGCGCTGAACTTAGGTCGATGATTTCAGAAATCGTCGATCTCCGTTCGACGTCTGGGGGAAAATCGTCGAGCGCAGTTCAGAGACCAGAAATACACTCTAGACACTTAGAAAAATCCGGATGTTTGCCTAGTCTTGGTCAATTTTTAGAGTTTCAAAATCTTGGAACTTATTATAGATTTCCTCCATCTAACATTCCTAACTGATTTAGGAAGAAGGTGTGTTTCTTTTCATCCAAGGGCTTGGTGAAAATATCTCCCCTTTGCAAATTAGTTGGGATATATTGAAGTTAAATTTTATTCTTCTCAACATTATCCCTTAAAAAGTGATGCATAATTTCTATGTGTTTTGTCCTACTATGGAGGACTGGATTTTGAGCTATAAAAATAGCACTGGTGTTATCACAAAATATTTTTGACTTCTCTAATGTTAACCCCTCAGTCCACAACGTACTGCAAGATTCCAAAGCCCCCCATTCAGCAGGCGCGGACAGGATTTGTCCGTCCGCCCAGTCCGGCACTGTCACCAGTCGGGCGCCAAGGGTGATACTCCAGCAGCGGACGCAAGGACCAGTCCGCTCAGTCCGCCGGCGCGTTGGGCAACAGGTTCTCCAGCGGCGGACGTAGTATCTCGTCTGCCCAGGCCGCCGCCCTCTAGTGGGCGCGCCCAGCAGCAGTGGAAGCTCCAGCTCGCGAGCCCAGTCCGCCACCTCTGTGCGGACTGGCGTGTTCTTTCCTTTTTGCTTCCCGTCACCGCTGCCCGGTTCTCCTGTACCCCGGGCAGCCGGTTATTTTAGCCCTGCCCGTTTGGGCAGGCCCCCTATCCTATAAATAGGGGGGAGGTGGTGCACTCAAGGCACGCAGACTCGGACCCAGGAGCCTACTTGTTATAGGCTGCGGACTCGAATCATGTGCCTTGCGGACTCCCCCTTGCTCTGCTTCCCTCAGTCTTTTCCTTTCACTTGTAACTATATCCTTCTTCAATCAAGGGAAAGCCCGTCGCAAGAGAGGCATTCAGGCCGCGACGGGCGAAGTCTGTTGTTGCCGTGGTTCACGGCCCTGCTCTTCTTCCAGCTCTCATCCGCTTAGTAGATCGCTACTCGCAGTCTCCCTATTCCCCCTGTGTTCGAACAGTTAGCTGGTTGTGCTCGACCTCCCTTGTGTTTTCGTGCATCAACAGTTAACACGCGACCTTCAGATCCGAGTAGTGTTTTGAAATCAGCGGACGAAAGATGTCAGACCGCAGAGCCCGCTCTTCAGATCGCTCTAGCTCTTCAGAAGACTCCCTTTGGGACGCGATTGAACAAGCTCTCCTTGAGGCAGAGCAGTCTCGCCGGCAGACCGACCAGCGTCTTGACACAATCAGCCAAGCTCTGCTTGCTTTGGCCCAGCGGCTTGCTCCTCGGGCCGCAGCGGACCCAGCGAACTCGCCAGTCTGCCAGACCCCGGCTCGCCGAACTCCGCTTCGGCAGTCGTCAGAAACTCCTCGGAACCCTGCTCAGACCGCAGCTCCTCTGCGCCCTCAAGAGGAAGAGTTTGCTTTCAGAGAGTTCTTCAGAGAAACTGCTAGGGGCACTCCTGCCCGCCAACTTCACTTTGCTGATCGCCAGTCCGCCGAGCCCGCGGACTCCTCGGCTCCAGTCCGCCCTTTCTATCCTGCAGAGTTTGACACCCCGTCTCCCTTTGTTGACCGAATTCGATGGGAATCGGCCCCGAGCAACTTCAGGGAGCCACGCATCCCGTTCTATTCGGGGGCAACAGATCCAGTTTCTCACCTCCAGGCATTTGAGGGGGTAGTTGCTTTAAGATGCCTCTCAGATGCGATTAAGTGTAAATTGCTGGTTACCACTCTCGAAGGGCAAGCGAGAGAATGGTTCTATGAGCTGCCTTCGGGCACTATCTCTTCTTTTGCCGAGCTTCGTAGCAAGTTACTGCTGAGGTTTTCTACCTCAAGGAAGAGGAAGAATGGGCCAGCTGCCCTATTTGAGATCAAGCAGAGGGATAACGAATCGGTGGCACGATTCGTCGATCGCTTTCAAAGAGAAATTCAGGGGGTGAGGAATATGAACCCCGACTATTATAAAGTTGCCTTGATCCATGGCCTCCGAGAAGGCCCTCTGAAGTTTAAAGCAACGACCAAGGCTCCTGAGACCTATCAGGAGTTGATCGCCATGGTCAACCGCTTCATAGAATGACAAAATGCCAATCTGACCTATGTTTCATCCCTGACAGCCAAGGCTGAAGGAAGGGATGCCTCCGCTTCTTCCTCTCGTGGTAGGCCCCCTCGTCCAGACTTCCAGCCTCCTTCTCAGAGAGGCAGAAACTTCCGCAACAAAAAACCTTTCCAAGGCCATCAACAGTTTCATGAGCAGAGACTGCCGTTGGCCGCCGCTCCCGCCATTCCATTGCAAGCTCTTCCCATCCAACAAGCAGCCTTGCCTGCTCCGTGCCAGTATGATGAAAGTCCCATGGAGGACCCTGCAGATCTGGACCTTGACGAAGTCATCCAGATCCTGCAAAGGAGATCAGAAGAGAAGAGGCAAGAGCCTCAGAAGCTGTGGAAGCCGAGGAATAATTCGCAATACTGCCAGTTCCACAAGGAAAAGGGTCATCTGACTGAGGAATACAAGGCCCTTCGTGCGCTGATTGATAAGTTGCTTGCCGAGGGCAAGATTGACCTGACCAAGAAGGATTCTCCTTCCTCGTCGAAGCCATCCACCTCGAAGGGCAAAGAGGTAGCTGAAGCTTACCAAGAGTGTGTAGATGTGGAGGACGAAGGCCGTCTGGGGCCAATCAACGTCCCAGTAGAATGCTTTGATGCAGATGATGAGGGAGTTCTGGGACGGCTCTTCTTCATCCATGGTGGAGCAGGGACCGAGTCCACTCAGAAATCTTCAATTTCAATGGTCACCCAGGCGGAGGTGGCCTCTTCTTCCGTTGCTCCCCCAAGAGAAGTCGTCACTTTTGGTCCGGAAGATCTGCCTCAAACAGCCAATCCATTTGACGATGCTGTTGTGATCAAGGCTGTGCTTGGAGACTTCACAGTGGACAGAATTCTTGTTGATACGGGCAGTTCAGTCAACCTCCTCTTCAAGTCTACTTTTGAGGCCCTGAGGACCGGAAAGCCTCTGCTTTCCACTGAGGGGCCGCTCTATGGATTCTCAGGAGAGAGGAAAGAGGTGGAGGGCAGCGTCACCTTGCCAGTGAAGCTTGGAGGGGCAACAAAGCAGATACAGTTCATAGTGGTCGACGCCCCCAGCAGCTACCATGCCATCTTCGGCAGGCCCCTGCTGAACAAGTACCAAGCAGTGATTTCCACTTATCACCTCTCCATCAAGTTCTTTGCCGATGGGAGGATGTGCCGGGTCAGGAGCGACCCAAGGAGAGCAAGGGAGTGCTACGTCCGCACTGTCAACATGGTTGAAGCTTCCCTTGCTCCAGCAGAAGCTACAGAAGCCTCTTCCAGTTCGAAAGTTGCTGCTGATGAAGGTGCTCACCTGGAACCTGCCCAGGTGACGCAAGGAGTCCCCATTGCTGAAGGGGAGGAGAGGAAACTCTCCATCAACTCGGAGCTACCTGAAGATCAAAATGCTGAGTTGATTTCCTGCCTGCTAAAGAACCTGGATGTCTTTGCCTGGTCAGCAGAAGACATGCCGGGGGTGGATCCTGATGTAGCTTGCCACCATCTGAATGTTGATCCCAGCTGCAAGCCCATCCAACAAAAGTAGAGGGACGTGGCAACAAAGCTTGCAGAACCAATAAGGGAGGAGGTTGCGAAACTCCTCAAGGCGAATTTTATTAAAGAAGTGCAATATCCCACCTGGATTTCAAATGTTGTAATGGTTAAAAAACTAGGGGGAAAATGGCGAATGTGTGTAGACTTTACAAAACTTAATAAAGCATGTCCTAAAGATTGCTACCCACTACCTCGGATAGATTCTTTAGTTGATTCCGTGGTAGGATACTCTTACATGAGTTTTTTAGATGCGTTTTCTGGTTATCACCAGATAAGAATGCATAAGCCCGACGTTCCTCACACGTCGTTCATAACTAACGATGGATGTTATTGCTATCTTGTCATGCCCTTTGGGCTTAAGAATGCTGGCGTGACCTATCAACGGATGATGGACCGTGTGTTTAACCATCAAAAAGGAAGAACCTAGAAGTGTATGTAGACGATCTCTTGATTAAGAGTAAATCGTTTTCGCTGCACTTGCTAGATCTAGCAGAGACGTTCGCTACTCTGCGTAGATACAAGAAGAAACTCAATCCTTTGAAGTGTACTTTTGGAGCGAGTAAGGGGAAGTTTCTTGGTCATCTCCTTACTCCGGAGGGACTTGCCCCCAATCCTGACAAGGTGAAAGCTATTCTTGAAATGCCTACCCCTCGTTCACCGAAGGAAGTTCAGCAGTTAGGGGGAAGGCTAGCAGGTCTTGCAAGATTTCTTTCTCGGGTTGGAGATAGGAGTGCCCCCTTTTTTAAGACCCTCCGCCGTGCGTCCAAGTTTGAGTGGACGGAATAGTGCTCCCAGGCTTTTGAACAGTTAAAGATGCAGCTTACCTCATCGCCTCTGCTTCAGAGCCCCCGGCCAGGAGAGGTTCTTTTCTTGTACCTAGGTGTTGGCCCTGAGGCCGTCAGCTCCGTTCTTCTTCGGGAAGAAGGCAGAAAGCAATTCCCAATCTACTATGTCAGCCATATTCTGAAGAGTGCAGAGACGCGGTATCCGATCCTGGAGAAGTTAGCCTTGGCACTGGTCATGTCAGCTCGCAGGCTTCGCCCATACTTCCAAGCACATTCAATTCAAGTCATCACCGATCAACCTTTGAAGGGTGTGTTGGAAAAGCCCGAGCATTCCGGCAGACTAGCTAAGTGGGCAATAGAGCTAAGTGAGTTTGAAATTTCTTATGTGCCCAAGACAGCCATCAAAACTCAAGTCCTAGCAGACTTTCTGATTGACATGCCAGAGTCCAGTTCTGATCAGACAGAAAGGTCACCTTTGGCTTGGACCATCTATGTTGATGGTGCCTCAGGCAGAAGTTCTTCTGGAGCAGGAGTGGTTCTCATCAATCCAAACGGAGTCAAGTTGGAGCAGGCCATCAAGTTTTACTTTCCAGTAACAAATAACCAGGTCGAATATGAATCTCTGCTAGCAGGCTTGAGGCTCGCAAGGGAATTAGGGATCGATCATGTTCACATCAAAACTGATTCTCTGGTAATGGCGTCGCAAGTCCTCGGCAACTTCGAAGCAAGGGAGCCAGCCTTGAAAAAATATCTAGCTCTTGTGAAAACAGAGATCGGCAGGTTTAAAAGCTTCACTATCGAACATATCCCCAGAACAGAGAATGAGGAGGCCGATTTTCTCTCTAAGCATGGGATGCCTTCAGGAGGCACAACTTCCGAGCTCTTCCGCCCGGCAGTGGTGGAAGGAGATTTGATGCAAGTAGATCAACGCGCCTCTTGGATGGACCCATTCATCCTATATCTGTCAACAGGAAATTATCATCATACAGTTAGAGACAAGAAGAAGTTCAGAATAAAAGCAGCTCACTACTTTCTAGTGGCGGGAATCCTTTATAGAAAGACCTTCCTCTCAACCATGGCCCGATGTGTTTCAGAAGAAGAAGCTCACACCATTTTGCAAGAAGTTCATTCAGGAGAGTGTGGAAGTCACTCTGGAGCAAGAACTCTTGAAAGACGAGTCCTGCGGCAAGGGTATTTCTGGCCCACAATGAAGAAAGACTCAGAGATCTGCGCCAGAAAGTGTGTTCAATGCCAGAAGTTTGCTCCGCTTCAGCACCAAGCAGCTCAGTCCCTCAGGTCGATTGCAACTCCTTGGCCCTTTGCGGTTTGGGGAATGGATCTCATTGGTCCTTTTCCCTTGGCAAGCGGGCAACGGCGTTTTATCATCGTAATGATCGACTACTTCAGCAAGTGGATCGAAGCCAAGGCATTGGCTAAGACAACGACTCAGATCGTCAAGAACTTCATTTGGGGAGAAATTGTATGCCGGCACGGGATACCAATGGCAATAATCACTGACAATGGGCCACAGTTCAACAACTCAGAGATGATAGATTTTTGCAGGCAGATCGGAACAGAGCTGCGTTTTGCATCAGTTCATCATCCCAGAAGCAATGGCCAGGTGGAAGCTGCCAACAAGCAGATCCTCAACTTGCTCAAGAAGAAAGTGCAGAGTCTCAAGGGCAGTTGGGCTGATTAGCTTCCATCAGTCCTCTGGTCCCTTAGGATAACGCCATCATCTGCAACCGGGGAGACTCCTTTCAAACTCTCTCATGGCTCAGAGGCACTCATCTCGATTGAGTTTGAAGTCCCGTCACCCAGAGTGCTGCTTGCAAGAGAAGGTGTTGATGATTGGGCTGAGTTGAATAATGAGGAGATGAGGTTCAGCTTGGAACACATCGAGGAGGTCAGAGATCAAGCAGCCATAAGGCAGGAAGAGGTTAAAAGGAGGATGGCCCGTTACTTCGATCAGAATATAAGGATCAAACACTTCCAAGTGGGAGATCTAGTTCTAAAGAAGGTCGATGCTGCTGCAAGAGCTGGTTCAGTTGGAAAGCTTAATCCAAATTGGGCCGGCCCTTTTGTCGTCAAAGAAGCATTAAAAAGCGGCGCTTATCGCTTGCAGACATACGAAGGAGAGGATATACCACACACGTGGAGTGGGGATGACCTCAAGCGGTTCTATTCTTAAAACCTCCTTCTACTTTGTGTATTCTCTTCAAAAATTGTTATGAATAGAAACTGCTTGCTAACACTTCTTCGAGTGTTTTGTTGTAATCATAACAGATAAGGCGCTAAGAGAGATTTCAAAAACGGTTCTACACCCGAACTCCCTTTTTCTTTCTTATGCTTTCTTTGCAAATGCATTTTCTTAATCAAAGAATCCATACTAACACCTTTTTCTAATGTTTTCTCTCTCTCCCAAAGACCTGTAACGGTTCCCTGACACCAGGAGACATCGCCGAGTTCATCTAGACCTCCCCTAGAGCCGTTGTCATTAGCGTAACACCACGAAGACCACGTGTTGCGAGGAGATTTCGCACCGTGTAGTGGGAGCTTGCAGGCTCTAGCGCGGTTGGATTCTGGACTTCGGATCCCGGCAGGTACCTGACCCCACCTTTGCATTATGGAGGGCGAGGTGGGTGTAAAGCTCTACCATGCCGCTTTAGGGATATTGTTACAACTTCGATGATCACATGAGGAAAGTATGCCATTCCGGCTCACCTGCCCGCGGGTCATCTTAGCTTGTAACTCTCGAACACTCCATGGTACCCTCAAGCAGTGCCTGTAGGAGACCCACAGCTTAGACTGTACTCCAGGCAAGAGGGTAGGGAACCGTTCCGCCAAATGAGCATCTTGCTCTTCGCAGGGAATTATCTGCGGACTGGTCTTCTGCGTCCGCTCAGTCCGCCTATTTGGGTTGATCTTATAGCTTGTAGCCCGGTGAGGAAAGTATGTCGCTCAGGCTCACCTGCCCACCTGGTCGCGAGTTATAGGTCATTTCTATTTTAGCGGACTGGTTTTCTCTGTCCGCAGAGTCCGCCTATTTGGGTTGGTCTTATAGCTTGTAGCCCGGTGAGGAAAGTATGCCGCTCCGGCTCACCTGCCCGCCTGGTCGCAAGCTATAGATCATTTCTATCTTTGGCGGACTGGATTCGTTATCCACAGTTTGGAAGTTTCCTTAGGATTGCAAGCTGGTTATCTTTAGCGGACTGAGTTTCTCTATCCGGTCACTCCGCCGATTTGGGTTGATCTTATAGCTTGTAGCCCGGTGAGGAAAGTATGCCGCTCAGGCTCACCTGCCCACCTGGTCGCAAGCTATAGATCACTTCTATTATGAGCGGATTGGTTTTCTGTATCCGCTCAGTCCGCAGGGTACATATTCAAGTTTATATTCCTGTTATAAGCGGATTGGTCTTCTATATCCGCTCAGTTCGCAGAATGATTTTCATGTTATATAAGTTTGATCACTTCAATTATGAGCGGATTGGTTTTCTGTATCCGCTCAGTCCGCAGAATGATTCTCGCATTATTTGATAAGTTAAATATCAATGTGCTTTTAAATTATGTGCGGTCTGGCTTGCGGACTACAACTATAACTCAAGTACCCCTGGCATTATTATCAGCTGGCTGTTCTCTGAGGCGGATACTGAATGAGTTGATGTCTAATTCTTTAATCGACAAGATTCACTATAAATAATGTATGTATCATGCGGACTGCAAGTGAAACTCGACAGAGTCCGCCTGACAGTTTCTTGGTCCAAAGTGGAACAATAATTCTCTAATCAGCAAAGGCTCAGGATTATCAAACGTGTTGTGCGGACTGCTAAGTATCGGTGCGGTGAGCGTGGAGAAAAAAGAGCATTGCAGAAAGCACACATGCCAAAAAATATCCTTTCTATTTCATCAAAAAATTTACATCATTCAATATGTTCGGCGGACTGCAATCTTGCGTCCGCCACTTTTTACAAAAAATAAGATTACAAAATATACATATGCACTGATCAATCGGTCCGCTGTCTCTTCTCAGGAGGTGCAGGGCTGTCACCGATAATGTCGAATTCTGGAGAATAGCCCCCCGAGCTGCTCCCGCTGCTACCTGATCCTGTACTAGTGGCGGACCCGCTATGCGAGCTCCCAGCAGCAGAGGAAGACGCAGAAGTGTCGGACTCGACGGACAGCTCCTCTCCTTGTCGGCTCGATGCAGCATCGTCCGCATTTTCCCTGACACCTTGCTCTTCGCCCTGCGAGCCTCCGTCTTATTTCTCTTCTTCTTCTTCGTCGTCTTCATCCTCATCTTCGCCTTCCTCGATGACATCCTTTACTTTTCTAACTCTCTCCATCGCTGCGACCTGAGGGGCCAGCTCCGGGAAGATCTCTAGAAAAGGGACGCCCTCCACTCCTTCCTTCATGAGGCCGTCGCGGGCAAGTCGCTCCACAGCAACCTCAACAGTCTCCATCACAAAAGGGAGCGTGGCGGCCTGGAATTTATTGTTCTCCAAGTCGTAGGCGACCTGCGAAAGATAAAATTACAAACATCAGACAGATCGCGGCGGATAAAAAATCTAGACCGCGGCAAATGCAACTCACCGCCAGCTCCTCTCTTTGCCGAGCATTCCTTTCTCCCATCCGCGCGTTCCTTTCCTTTAGCACCTTGTTATCCTTCTGAAGCTGTTCATTCTGCCTCAACAGGTCTCTGGCCAGAGTGGCAACATAATGATTTGTCACCGCGCTATTCGCAGAAGCCTGGGAAGCCAGCAGAGGGAGGTCGGCGGCGGACACCTTCTTGAGGTCGCTCAAGTTGCGCTTTCCGTAAAGAGTGGAGAGCGCAATATGAGCGTGGCGTGTTATTCGCGGACTCCTCCACGAGGGAAGCACGGTGGATAGGCGGACATGCTTTTTCTTGCTGTGCCAGTGGACCATAGGGTTCCCCCTAAGGTCCCTCTGGCTGATACCGAAGCCGGTCATGGAGAAACTTTCTGAGGAAGAGTAGTCCGCTGCGGGATCCCCTTCCTCCTTCCTCTTTCTGGCGACTGCTTCCTTCTTCTCCCTTTGAGTAGGAGTGAAGACGCTGGGTGTCTGCGGCAAGTTGGCGGGCACCGCCAAGGTCGCTGCAAAAAGAGAACCAGGGTTAACAGCATGGTCGCGGCGGATACAAAAGCTGAGTCCGCTAAACTACTTACTGTCCTCAGGCATAACATCCGCCAAGTTTGCCAGCAGCGGAAGGTAGTATTCGATATCAAGCCTGGCGTTCGCTAAGAATTCGACTATTGCGGACTTCAGGTCGTCCAACTGCACATTTTTAAAGACGGAGTCCGCGCGCACCTGCGGATACGTGTGCGCGAACCCAAGGTCGCCCTCAAAAATTAGGAACCTTGAGGTCCAGTTGTGGATCTTGTTTGGAAGACCCACCACCTTCATCCCCCTGCAGTAGAAGTAGATTACTCCCTTGTAGGGGCGACCTCCGGAGGCAGTTATGGAGCGGACGGAGAATATTTTGCGGAAGATGTTCATTGAGAAAGCAATCTTTTCAGATCGCAGATAAGAGATGTAGCTGCAGATCGCGGCAAGGGTATTCGGCGCGAGCTGGCCTGGGACCATCCCATAGTGCTCAAAGATTGCAGCAAGCTCCCATAGGAGCGGGAACCTGAATCCGCTGTCGAAATGATCAACGGGAATGGCGATCTGGGTCGCCGTCGAAAAATTCAACCTTTCCTGATGGGCGGGTAGGCGGACAAGTATGTTTGAGTCCGCCATCTTCTTTTCAACGAAGGCAGCCAGATCAGCCTCTATCAAAGTACATTTTCGGTGGTCGGCAGAATGGAAGGCGACTGCAGCATCAGTGCGCGCGGACACCATGTTGCAGGCCGCAGGATTCCGTTTACTTGTAATTTCCTACATAGAGAAAGCAGAAGGCAGTATTTATAGATAAAGATTCTGACAGCTTTTTGGCTAGTCCGCGAAGGTCGCATATTCAATCTGCACAGTCCGCAAAGAATTAAAAAAGCAGCCAAACAAATAACGCGGATACAAAGGCAAATTAACATTCCAAGGGAAATTCAGAACCAAGTTGTGGCCGGTGCAGTTTCCTATCCGCCCAGGTCGCGTATTTTCCCACCTGCAGGTTAAATAACGAGAAGCAGACAGCATAAATTCGCACAAATCGCCACGTCACAAGGATTAAACTACATGAATAGCGGATATATAATCTGAGTCCGCACAGATCAAATAGAATTCAGTTCACAGTACAGCATTATTTTGGAGCAATCATACAAACAATATACAATTAATCAGATAAAAGTTCAAGGCATTGCGGACTTAGCGGTCCCTGTTGTCAGTCCGCGCCGGCCTTTCTGCCCTGTCTCTGCATAGATGACCCGCCTGATCGCTTATCTGAAGAATTTCACTATACACACGGCAGAGGTGGTGGTGGATGACATTGATGGTCCGATGCATGTGGGCGGCTTCCCGGTCTACCCGGCTGAGAGGCACCATTGGCTCCGCTGCTGGCCTCGGCTCCTCATCCGCAGCGTGCGGGACGCCGCCTGACGGTGCCGCGATCTCAGGAGGAATGCGATCTGACGCCCGCGGCCTCTGCTCAGCGACTTCAGCAGTCCGCTTCTCCTTTCCTTCACGAGCCGACGCCAAGTGCTTGCCTCTGTAGTATCGGACGTCATCCGCGAGCCTCTTCTTTTCCCTTTCAGACCTCTCCAGCGCCCGCGAGATGCTGGCAACCTGGTCTTTGAGGGCCTTCTCGCGTTCCGCGGACGCTTTCTCGCGCGCCGCGGACGCCCTCTCGCGCTCCGCCGCTTTCTCTAACTCTGCTTTGACACATTGCATTTCAGCTTCAAACTTCTTCTCTAACTCCTTTATCGTGCTCAGGCTGGGCGGCTCATCTTCCGCGGACTCCACGTGTGAGACCGCGTCGGCACCAGTGTTGGGTGTGACCACGATCTCGCCACTCTCGATGGAGCCCGGCAGCTACTTTCTACCTGCAACAAATGAAGTCAACTTCGCGTTCAAAGGCAGTTCGCGGCGGACTAAAAGAAAGGATAAAAGATCACTTTTAGATATAGCGGCAGCGAGTTTCCGGCTATCGAAGATGATCAGCCGCCTTGCCCGCTCCGGGTCAAAGGCGCTTAACCGCTTTTTCCATTCGGGTGGACCTTAGCCCTTTTCTCAGCAGCAGAGCTCGTCGACACTACAATATCATCCGTCTCCGTGATAATCTTGACTGGCTTCGATTTCCGCGGCGGCGACCTGTAAAGCCACTTGCGCTGAAAATATTTGGGCGCCAGCTGAAGTTTACCTGACCGCATCAGCTCCGCAGCAATCCGCAGATCCTCAGCGGCTTTGTCCGCCGCGGCCTGCTGCGAGGCTGCCCCGACCGCAGCAACATGAGCAACGATTTGCTTCTTCTGCTCCTCTATCTTCTCCTTCAGCCTCTCCCTCTCCTCTTCCTCTGCGGCGGACAAGGAAGGGAGTTCGTCACCCTTATCTCCAGTAGTCTCCGCCTCATTCTGCTGCAGCACAACCAGCAAGGTGTCCTGGATTAAGTCAAGTTGATCGACATCTATGGAATCAAATATCTCATCCGTGGAAAGACTGACAGTTGAAAGGGAGTTGTCTCCCCGAATTTGGGCCTCCGGAGTAACCAGATCGCCGTCTGGAACTTCTTTGTCGCGCGGCCTGTGTTGTAAGTCCGCTTCCCCAGTCCGCTTGGAGACGTTCTTCTCCTTCATTGCGCGGAGCTTCTTCTCAACCCACTCGGCGACAGTCGCTCCGTCTCTCTTCCTCTTCTTCTTCTTGGCGGTCTTCTCAGCAGCATCCGCGGCGGACCCCCCTAAATCGGGCTGGTCAGCGCGGACAGGTTCAGGATTCACAGCAGACAATGCCTTTGAGGGCGCGTCATCCTCTACCTCAGTCTGCCGGTCTTCTTCGTCCAAGTCAACGATTGGTACCTGGGCAGGAGAAGATATGTCGGCCTCAATGTGTTCGCCAACAGTGTCCGCTGAGGTCGCGGTTTTCTGAGAAGGGGCGGAGTCCGACAAGGTTGCCATCTTCTCGCTCCTCAATGGTTCGGCGACTACAACATCCTTGCAAGCAGAAACATCGACGTGGCGGACTGCTTTCTCCGCAGGCTTCTGGCTCTGGGAACTCTCTCCTATGGAGCGGACAGGATCTTTTCCTGTCGACCTCTTTACAATCTTTTTGGTCTTCATAGGCGTTGTATGCTCTAGGTCGCCTTTTGCAGTAACGCTAGATAGGAAAGCTCCAAGTCTTGCCATGCCGGACTGGAAAGTTGAGACCGCAAGTGGTGAATAGCGCCCCGTGTCGATCGAGATTCTCAGCAGATCCAGACCCTCCAGCGATATTTATAGCGTTGGCGGTGTTTTCGAGGTTTGCGGACTCGGCGGTTAAGAGAACATTTTCGAAGTTTTCTGGAAACTTAAAAATGTGCGGGGATTATGTTAACCCCTCAGTCCGCAACGTACTGCAAGATTCCAAAGCCCCCCATTCAGCAGGCGCGGACAGGATTTGTCCGTCCGCCCAGTCCGGCACTGTCACCAGTCGGGCGCCAAGGGTGATACTCCAGCAGCGGACGCAAGGACCAGTCCGCTCAGTCTGCCGGCGCATTGGGCAACAGGTTCTCCAGCGGCGGACGCAGTATCTCATCCGCCCAGGCCGCCGCCCTCCAGTGGGCGCGCCCAGCAGCAGTGGAAGCTCCAGCTCGCGAGCCCAGTCCGCCACCTCTGTGCGGACTGGCGTGTTCTTTCCTTTTTGCTTCCCGTCACCGCTGCCCGGTTCTCCTGTACCCCGGGCAGCCGGTTATTTTAGCCCTGCCCGTTTGGGCAGGCCCCCTATCCTATAAATAGGGGGGAGGTGGTGCACTCAAGGCACGCTGACTCGGACCCAGGAGCCTACTTGTTACAGGCTGCGGACTCGAATCCTATGCCTTGCGGACTCCCCCTTGCTCTGCTTCCCTCAGTCTTTTCCTTTCACTTGTAACTATATCCTTCTTCAATCAAGGGAAAGCCCGTCGCAAGAGAGGCATTCAGGCCGCGACGTGCGAAGTCTGTTGTTGTCGTGGTTCACGGCCCTGCTCTTCTTCCAGCTCTCATCCGCTTAGTAGATCGCTACTCGCAGTCTCCCTATTCCCCCTGTGTTCGAACAGTTAGCTGGTTGTGCTCGACCTCCCTTGTGTTTTCGTGCATCAACATCTAAGTTGTAGCCATAGTCTAGGAGTTGGTTTTGAATTCACAATATTTGTGAACAACAACTACCTGCAGCCATATATTCAGCTTCAGCAGTTGAAGTTGACACAGATATTTGTTTCTTGCAAAACCAGGACACAAGTCTGTCACCAAGAAACTAACAAGTTCCACTGGTGCTTTTTCTGTCAATTCTGCAACCATCATAATCAGCATCAGAAATTCCAGTTAAGTCAAATGCTGAATCTTTTGGATACTAGAGACCTAGATTTGGACAACTTTTAACATACCTAAGAATCCTTTTTACTAAAGTTAGGTGTGACTCTCTAGGGCTCACTTGGAATCTAGCACATATGCATGTAGCAAACATTATGTCTGGTCTACTAGTTGTAAGGTACAGTAAAGAGCCAATCATTGCTCTATATGTTGTCTGATCAACAGGTTTCCCATGTTCATCAGCATCCAATACAACATTAGTAGGCATGGGTGTTTTCATACAGGATGCTTCAGACATACCAAATTTCTTGACCAACTCATTTGCATACTTAGTTTGAGAAATAAAGATGCCTTCAGCATGTTGTTTGACTTGCAATCCTAGAAAGAAGGATAGCTCACCCATGCTACTCATTTCAAATTTAGAATGCATTAGGTTGGAAAACCTTCTGCACAAATTTGAATTAGTAGAGCCAATAATAATATCATCTATATAAATATGTACTAGTAGGGTATGGGACTTATGAGTTCTAATGAAAAGAGTTTGGTCTACTCTACCCTTTATAAATCCATTTTCCAGAAGGAAACATGCTAGGGTCTCATACCATGCTCTAGGAGCTTGCTTGAGACCATATAATGCTTTGTTCAACTTAAAAATATAATCAGGATAAGTTGGAGAGATAAAACCTGGAGGTTGTCTGACATAGACTTCTTCCTTGATGTCTCCATTGAGAAATGCACTCTTTACATTCATCTGATATACCGTGAAGCCTTTGTATGCTGCATAAGCTAAGAAGATTCTGATGGCTTCCAATCTTGCAACTGGTGCAAAAGTCTGTTCATAGTCTATGCCTTCTTCTTGTGAGTATCCTTGAGCAACTAGTCTTGCCTTGTTCCTTACAATTAATCCTTGATCATCCAATTTTTTCTGAACACCCACTTTGTTCCAACAATGGAGTGATCCTTAGGCTTTGGTACTAGTTCCCAAACTTTGTTCCTTTCAAATTGATGCAACTCTTCTTGCATTGCAATGATCCAGTGTGGATCTTGCTCTGCATCTTGAATGGATTGAGGTTCAATTTGAGATAGGAAGCAAGTGTGCAACAGGTTTTGGTTAACCTGATTTCTGGTTTGTACACCAGCTGAGATGTCTCCAATTACTTGGGAAATTGGATGGTCTCTTGATGTTACTAAATCAACAGGGGGTGTTGATTGTTCACCAACCTGTGTTGTTGTTTCCTCTTGTGGTACAACAACTGGCTCTTCAAGTTATTTCACCTCAATATGTTGAATGCTTTCTTCATCTTGACTGCTTTCATCTTCTTGAGTAACCTGTAAACTGTCCAAATCTTCAGCAAGAGAATGTACCTGCAAAGGTTCTATGGTAGAAGTGTTCTTCTCCTTGAAAGACATGTTAGATTCATCAAATGATATGTGAACAGATTCTTCAATTTTAAGACATGATTTATTATAAACCCTATAAGCCTTACTGATCATGGAGTATCCCAGAAACACTCCTTCATCAACTTTATCTTGAAATTTTGCTAAATATCTCTTGTCATTATTATGTATATAACAAATACAACCAAAAATTCTAAAATAATCAACTTTAGGTTTCTTCCCTTTGAGTAGTTCATAGGGAGTCTTTCCCTTTAGTTTATGTATTAAACTTCTGTTCAGCACATAGTTGGAGGTGTTCACTGTCTCTACCCAAAAATATAGAGGAAGGTGAGCATCTGACAACAATGTAGTGGCAGATTCAGTAAGGGTTCTATTTTTTCTTTCAGCTACCCCATTTTTGTTGAGGAGCTCTAGGAGCTGAGAAAGTGTGCCTGATCCCTTCACTCTGACAGAACTCTTGCATAAGAAGAGAATCAAACTCTGTCCCATGATCACTTCTGATCAGGGCAATGTGAGTATTGAACTCAATCTGTATACATTTGAGAAACTCTGTCAAACACTTAAAGTTATCAGACTTCTTTCTCAGAAAGAACACCCATGTGAATCTAGAGAAGTCATCTACAACTACTAAGGTGTAAGATTTCCCTCCAGGCTTTGTACTGTAATGGGTCCAAAAAGATCCATGTGTAACAGATACAAGATCCTAGGTGAATCACTCTTATTAAGTGATTTGAAACTATTTTTAGTTTGCTTGCCTAATTGACAAGCCCTGCAGAGTCCTTCCTCCTTGTAGGGGCCAGAAGGTAGTTCTCTAAAAAGGTTGTCCTTGGATAACCTAGCAATGGTTCTAAGGTTTAAATATCCTAATCTCTTATGCCATAAAACATTAGGTCTACAAACAGAATTGAACAGGCAAATATCTACATCTGTTGAAAGAAAATCTACTAGATAGATGTTACCTTTCCTTTTACCTGTCAACACAGTTGTGTTGTCCTCTGACTTGATCTTGCATAATGCTTTGCTGAAAGTCACCTGGTAGCCTTCATCACATAGCTAACTGATACTTATCAAATTGTGCTTCAGTCCTTCCACATAAACTACCTTCTTGAATGTCACTGTTCCAATCTGGACTGCACCATATCCTTTAGTTTGTCCAAAGTTTGAATCACCAAATATAACTTTGGGTCCAAGCTTGGCTTTAAAGGATGTGAGGTTGTCCTTATTTCCTGTCATGTGCTTTGAGCACCCACTATCCAAGTACCATTGCTGGTTAGATGTTAGATAGGTCTTCACCTGCACATAAAATAAGTCATTTGTTTTTGACCCAGTTTCCCTTGGGCCTAGGTTGATAACCTTTAAACTCAAAAATAAAAGACATCTCAGGTTGACTCTTATAACCTTTAGGATGATATCTCCTTGGAGGTATTATCCATTCAGTATAAGGGTTAAAGCTTTGGGATGAAGGACCCCTAGGATTGGATTTTGATTTACCCTTGAAAGAATTTCCAGAGCTCTGATCTCTGTTTGACGATCGTGGAGCTGCGTTCGACGATCTTGGGTCAGATCGTCGAGCTTCGTTCGACGGTCGACTGTGGTAGAGTTCAGGAATTAGAGATCGTCGACCAGAGTTCGACGATTTTGCCTGAGATCGTCGATCTGCGTTCGGCGATCGTCGAGCTCCATTCGACGATTTCTGCTGGAACTTAGTTTCCTTAGGCAGATCAGAATTCTTCCTAGCTACCTCTGCAACTCCCTTCCCTTTATCAGAAATCAACTTGATTGGGGTTGTTAGAACTATAGGTTGGCTGGATGAAGCACCCAAGCCCAATGTGCTATTGAATCTGGAGTTCACTGTGCTTGTGATGTCCATCAGCTTGATACTTCTCCCATTAAGGGATTCTTCAAGCTTCTTGGTCTCTGATAGCTCACCTTTCAGTGAAGCTATCTGCTCCCTACAGCACTCCAACTCCTCAGAGAGTTTGAGGTTTTCTGACTTTAAGGTATTATGTTCAGATAATTGATTTCTGAGAGAGATAATTTCCTTCTCAGATTTTAGTAAGTCTAAACATAATGCTTTAAACTCAGACATAAAGTCCTCTGAATTGAAATCAAATGAACTAATTACCTGGTCCTCTTCAAGTTGAGTCTCTGAGTCTGACTCTGACTCTTCTGCATCAGAATTGTGTTGAGAGGCATTGATTGCCATCATGCAGAACTCCTTCTCTTCTGCATCATTTTCATCATCACTGGAGCTGGATGAAGCTTCTGATTCTTCTTCAATTTCACTCCAGGATTCAGCAATAAATCCCTTCCTTGTGTGTTTGTTCTTGCTTGAGGAGGGTTTTCCATTGCCATTTTTCTTGAAGTCTTTATCTCTTCTTCTTTCTTTCTTATCCTTTCTGTCCTTGTTTTTGTTCTCTAGACAGTCAGGTACAATGTGCCCTGGTTTCCTGCAACCAAAGCAGACAATTTCTTTATTATTTGATCTATCATACCTTGGCTTACCATGCTCCTTGTATGATGTCTTTCTGAAGTCCTTTCTGGACATCTTGTAAAATCTTTTGGCCAATAGACTAAACAGCTCATCATTGCCTTTGACTTTGTCTTCAGGATGATCTTCAGTTGCCTTGAAAGCTATTGTCTTTTCTTTCCTTGTGGCTGGTGAGGCAGCCTTCTGCTCTTCTTCTCTGTTCTTAATGAGCAGCTCATAAGATTTGAGCTTGCCCAAAAGAGCTTCTGTGGTGATCTCATTCAGACTTCTCGCATCCTTGATTGGACAGATTCTTGAGTCCCAAGTGCTTGGGAAGAACATTAGGATTTTGTCATTAAGTTCAGTCAGTGATATCTCCTTATCCAAAGTCTTGAGTTCATTAACTATCAGACTGAGCCTGTTATACATTTCAGCTACTGGCTCAGCTTCTCCTTTCTTGAAATTCTCATATTGGGATATGAGGTGGGATCTCCTGTCCTTTCTTTCATCAGCTGATCCTGACACTATTTCAGTGAGCTTATCCCAGATTTCCTTTGCTGAATTACATTCAGCCACCTTTTGAAAGATGTCATCAGACATGGTCTGGGCTAAGATATTCATAGCCTTTGCATCAGCTACCTTCCACTTCTTGATATCAGCATCTGTTCCTGATGGAGGTGGAACAACATTTGTGCTTGTGTTCTCTGGAGGTCTTGGACAAACTGTCAAAACAGAATTAAAAATATCCTCGTCAATAGAATTCATGTATAATCTAATCCTTGCTTTCCAAAGTGCAAATTTGGACAGATTGTACACTGGAGGTCTGGTGCTAGCATAATCTTTGTTTTGGGTCATGATTTGTGAAGAGATGATCTAACAATAAAATCAAAACAAGCAGATCTAACTAGGAATCTTTGGGTTCAGGAGTTAGCCTGTGCAACCACCAAGGTGTGGTATGTTTAACCAACCTCCCTCTGATACCAATTGAAAGTGCGAGTTAGATCGGATATACTCTAGAGAGGGGGTGAATAGAGTATGGTTCTTAAAAACTCTTTACAACAATTGTTGTAATCTGAGTGAACAGGGAAGCAAATAGTACAGAACCTATCTAATCACAGTCTACAAAAGAAACTAATCACAGATAAATCACAGATCAATCACAGCCAGAAACAAAAATAAAGACAAGCAAGCCAGAAGACACAAGAAGCTATAGTGGTTCCCCTAAACTTGGGTACATCCACTCTTCTACCACCCTAGGTAGGAATACACTGCAGGATGAGTTGATCAGGTGTCCTGGGCACCAATGAGCTTTTGATAAGGTGCTCAAAAACCAAATCAGATTTTTTGATCAGGTGTCTTGCTACCAATGAGCTTTTGATAAGGTGCTCAAAAATCAAGCACAAACTTTTGAAGGGAGTTTGAAAAACTGTTTACAGAGATGGGGATGAGAGAGTTATGGAAGTCTTCTCTTTCTCAAAGCAGTTGAGAATACTATGTGAATTTGATGTTGTCAAAGCTCCCCCTGAGTTCTTGAGATGTTCAGGAAATGAAGCTTTGCTGTAGGGTGATAGGCCTTCAGAAGTTGATCTCCAGCAAATGATGATTTCAGCAACAGCTGAAATGTTAGGTGTCTGGAGTCTTGAATGATGTTGGCCTTGAACACTTGAATCAAGAGAGATTTGAAGATTTCAGTTGGTTGATCTCCTTGGTTGTGTGTTCTTGTATGAATTCTTTTATACAGAGAATGTCTACAGCTCTCTCTTTTTCTCTTGTGAACAGTTGGTGTTGAGAAAAATGTTGTTCAGAGAATGTTTTCTTCTTTTTCTTCTTGTTCTGCTTATCTGTGCTGTGAGAGATTCAAAAATCTTGTGTTTTATTCCCTGGTTCTGAATAGAAAATGATCCTCTGTCAAGAATAGCCGTTAGTCTGTCATAATTGACTTCCTTAATTGCCTTTGTCTTCTGGGGGAAAGTCCAAAGAAACATTTCTTGATAATCCCTTGAAACTTGGTCCAGAATAAATGAAAACGGCTATAAAATCTTCTGAATTAATTGCTGACAATAACTCCTTAACTGTTCTGAATTTTGAATCTTGAAAATCTTTTAACTCTTCAGAAAAACGTCGAACTGAGTTCTACTATCGTCGAACTGAGCTCAGCGATTTGGACTTATTCAGCAACAGAGATCGTCGATCTGAGCTCAACTATCGTCGAACTGAGCTCAGAGATAGAGAATCAATACTGGAGTCAAGATCGTCGAACTGAGCTCGAAGATCGTCGAATGGAGTTCGACGATTTGTTGAAGTTGAGCTCAGCGATCGTCGAATGGAGTTCGACGATCCGTCGAAGTTGAGCTAGACAATCGTCGATTGGAGTTTGACGATTCGTCAAAGTTGAGCTAGACGATCGTCGATTAGAGTTCGACGATTCGTCGTACTGAGCTCGACGAAATGACTTAGTCGCCAAACTGAAAAACCTTGGTCTTGAGGGTAGCTTCCAAACCTAACTACTAACCCTTAGACTCAATCCTAATTTACATTTAGATCTATACAGAGAGGTCAAGAACAGGTTTCCTAAAGACATATTGATCCTGACCCAAAGTAGTAATAGGGTGTTCCAACAGAGACTCATTAGCTCTTCATTGACTATTGGGGCTTTATTTCTTCAGCAGCCTTGAATGCAATGGATTTTTCTTTCCTTGTTGGGGGAGGAGTCCTATGTTTCACTGCCTCTCTGGACTTGATTAGCTGCTCATATGACGTCAGTTTACTTAATAGAGATTCAGTTGAAATCTCATTCAGGCATCTGGCCTCCTTGATGGTCCAGATCCTGGTGTCCCATGAGCTTGGGAAGCATATTAGGATCTTGTCATTAACTTCAGTCAAGGTGATTTCTTTATCTAAGGTACTTAGCTCACTGATGATGGAGCTAAGCCTGTTGTACATCACTTCAACTGTTTATGCCTCATCCTTCTTGAAGTTTTCATATTGTGTGATGAGGTTTGATCTTCTATCTTTCCTCTCATCTGCTAAGCCAGCAACCATTTTATTGAGTGAATCCCGGATTGCTTTTGCAGAGGTGCACTCAGCCACCTTCTGAAAGATGTCATCTGACATAGTCTGAGCCAATATGTTCACGGCTTTGGCATCAGCAATCTTTGCTTTCTTCTGAGCTTCAGTCCACTCAGATGGTGGGACTGCATTGTTGCTGGAAGATGTTATACATATAGATGCCTGTGGGGGACCTGTCAAAATAGAATTGTAGATGTCCTCATCAATGGAATTCATGTATAACCTAATTCTTGCCTTCCAGATGCCAAACCTATTAAGGTTGCAAACTAGAGATCTGGTGCTTGCATAATCCTTGTTCTGTGCCATGCTGTGTTTAAAATTTAAGTGAAAAAAAAATAATGTGTAGATCTAACAAAGGATCTTTTGGTTCAAGATTTAACTTGTACAACCAAAGGAACCCGCTCAGATACTAATTGAAAGTGAGAGTTAGATCAGAAATACTCTAGATGGGGGGTGAATAGAGTATGCAAAAAAAATTATTAAGAGCTATTACAGCTTTTGCTGTAAATTAAAAGTGCAGAATTACTAAACTACCAAGCAATGAATCTAAAGCACAAGCACAACAATTGTAACACCCCCTATCCGTCGCATAGCATATAGCAGTAGGTCCGGACGGGGCCCGACGCCATATACCACAGACAGACCGGGTGGTTACTTATGGAAACCATACAACTAATCTCAACGTCCTACACAGAGCATTCTAGCGGAAGCAATTTATATAAGTTGCAAAACAAGAACCCAACGACAAGCATGAATGTCCACTAACAAGATAATAGGAATGTTATTACAAAATACTCAAAAGTCGGCCTTAAGGCCTTACAAAAGTTTCACTTGTCTTTTACATGTTTTCCAAACTTCGGCACGCAGGCCGGCCATACATGAATAAAACATAAAACATTTCACTTGGGCCTTCGAGGGCCAGCTTCGCAGAAAGGGCTTTAGCCCGCTATTGACCGCTTGGTCCAGCTGCACCTGCAAGCAAACAAACCACCGCACGGTGGCAAACAAAGCAACGGTCAGCAATGCTGACCAAATTATAACGATCCCGCCCCCAACTCGGGGCGGCGATGCTCCTTCCCTGCATTTCATTAGCTTAAGCGAGCAATATAAATATAGTCATTTCATCACAGGCGGAGGCTCAACGGCCACACACCCCGTGCACTCAGGGCACATTCTTGGTGAACGCAGTCTAAGTCTGCCGACTCACCGCCATCCTCTCTTGGACGACCAAACTATGAGCAGTTTGTCTTCCTGGCATGGGTCACGGTAATTAAAACCATAGACCGCTGAAGACCCTCATCTATGCCAACGGCCCTAATCCGAACGACATAGAGTGGGTACGGTTCCATCTAACCCGTGCTCACAACGCAACGGTAATTTAAACCATATGCGCCCGCAACGGTAATTTAAACCATATGCGCAGGTCAAACTTCTACCGAGTCCCATTTTCATCACAAGTCACATAACCCGGTTATGTTCAAGTTGGCTTCCAAGCCACCAAGTTGGCAAGACCTCGTGTCCGCCCAGTTTTCCGGGTGCACCTTTGGGTTAGTCCCCAAGGCTCCCTGCTGCAATCTACCGCGTAGAAAACCCGAAAAACACCAAATAGCACGGAGTCTTCTCCGGCCTTATGCAATGCAACATCACCGATCCGAACTACATGTCCGGGTAGGCTTCAACCAAAATGCCTATGTCCGTTCTCGCATACGGACTCTAAACAACGGGGACTTCACATATCTACCCGAAGGAACGCCTCCAACTCTCCGCAAACTCGCGAGAGCGGGCTTCCTATGCAAAGAAAAGAGCGACTCATGCTCAAGATGAGGATCGTTACCCTTGCGGTCCTCTTTGGCGCCATCGAAAAGTAATCGGATGGAAATCACCGCACTTGCGTTGCCTCCGTGGATCCGGAGTCGGCTTGCGATTCGGAGCTCCGAAGCTCCTCCAATGGCGGATCTAGTTCCTCTTCTTCTTGCCTTAGCTTTTCTTTCTCCAAGGATTTGGAGAGATAACAAGTGGAAAAAGTGAGGGTTTTCTAAGTCAAAACCCGGGTATATCCCTTCAGGAACAACCCCCAGCCATTGGATCCTCAGTCAAAGAAATGAACGGCTTCGATTCGGGACTGAAATGCCCAATCTGGGCCGAACACGGCCTGGCACACGCCCGTGTCCAGGGCCGTGTGCCTCATTCGCCGTCAAAATAAAATCACCTGGAACCTCACACGGGCATCGAACACGCCCGTGTTCGATCTGACACGCCCGTGTTCCAACTGACACGGCCGTGTATCTGGCCGTGTACCCCCATGATTTTCTCCCGTTTCCAACCCGAGCGCTGACACGGGTTCGGACACGCCCGTGTCCTTTCCCGTGTCACCTTGACACGCCTGGGCTCCAGGCCGTGTACAAGGTCTCGGCACTTCGCGGCTAAGTGTCGACACGGGTCGACACGCCCTGCGACACGCCCGTGTCGCAGGCCGTGTGCCAGGTCTCGACACACTGTCGACACCAAAGTGTCGACTTCGCGGGACGAGTGTCGACACGGGTTGACACGCCCTGCGACACGCCCGTGTCGCAGGCCGTGTGCCGTGTCTCGACACAACTTCAAAGCACTGTGTCGACTTCACGGCTAAGTGTCGACACGGGTCGACACGCCCTGCGACACGCCCGTGTCGCAGGCCGTGTGCCCAGTCTCGACACAATGTCGAGACCAAAGTGTCGACTTCACGCCTTAGTGTCGACACAGGCTTGACACGCCCTGGGACACGCCCGTGTCCCAGGCCGTGTGCCTGCAGCCAGAACTCAAACTGGCCCAAATTATTCCCCTTTTGCTCCTTTGAGTTTCGGGGCGTTACAACTCTACCCCTCTTAAAAGAATTTCGCCCACGAAATTACATAAAGGGAAAAACATGTACCAAAACTAAAATTTGTACCTGAGCGGAACAACTCCGGATATTCGTCAAGCATCGTCTGCTCTCACTCCCAAGAGAGCTCCTCACGACCGCAATTGTCCCACCGGACTTTGACCATCCTGATCTCTTTATTGCGTAGCCGCTTGACCTCCGAGTCCTCAATCCGCACGGGCTTGACTTTTGTCGTTAGCCCACTATCCACCGGCACTTGATTGGCCGCGATCACTTGCGTAGGCTCTTGCACCGCCTTCCGAAGCACCGAAATATGGAATACATCATGTAAACCACTTAGCTCCACTGAAAGCTTCAGCCGATAGGCCGCTTCTCCTACTCGCTCCAGAACCTCGAACGGTCCAAGGTACCTCGGGCTTAGCTTTTTCAATCGCCGCACCCGCGAGACACCCTTGAACGGCTTGATCTTCAAGTATACATAATCGCCCACAGCGAACTCCACGTTCCTGTGCTTGGCATTATAGTACTTTGCTTGCCGGTCCTGAGCGATAAGCAACCTCTCCCGAATGGTTCTCACCAAAGAAGTAGCATCATCCACTTCCGATCGCTTATACAACTTCGACTCGCCCGTTTCTAACCAAGACAACGGCGTGCGACATCTTCTACCATATAGGGCCTCGAAAGGCGCCATCTGAATACTTGCTTGGTAGCTGTTGTTGTATGCGAACTCCACCAAATAAAGGTGGTCCTCCCATTGCTTTCCAAAGTTCAAGACACACATGCGAAGCATGTCTTCCATCATTCTATTGACCCTCTCGGTCTGCCCATCCGTTTGCGGATGGAAGGCTGTGCTAAACTTCAGCTTGGTTCCCAACATTTGCTGCACCAGCCTCCAATCATTGGACGTGAACCGCCCATCTCGGTCACTCACGATGCTGCGGGGCACACCATGAAGCCGCACTATGTTATCCACATAAAGCTTCGCCAGCTTCTCCACCGGATCATCCTTCCTATGCGGAATAAAATGCGACACCTTCGTTAATCGATCGACCACCACCCAAATGGCGTCGTTCCCCTTTTGCGACCTTGGCAAACCATGCACAAAGTCCATAGAGATGTCGTCGAATTTCCACTCCGGAATAGGCAAGGACTTAAGAAATCCTCCCGGCTTTTGGCACTCCGCCTTTACCAAGGCGCAGGTTTGGCACTTCGCTACATATAGCGCCACATCCTTTTTCAAACCCGGCCACCAAAATAGCTTCTTGATATCGCGGTACATCTTCGTGCTCCCCGGGTGAATCGAGTACTTGGTATGGTGCGCCTCGTACAACAACTCCACCCGTAAATTGCCCACACTTGGGACGCACAAACGACCGTCTCTCCAAAGCAATCCGTCCTCCACAACGAATTGGGAATTTGACCCATCCAGAGCCTCTATCATGATCTGCTTCATATTAGCATCCATATCCAAAGCCTGCCGAATCCGATCAGCCAGGTCATATTGGACTTCAGTCCAATTCAGCACTGCTTCAGCACTAGATTGTCTATCCACACAAACAATCTCCAACGCCTCCAGCTCCTGCACCAACCGCTCATCATGCACTGATAGCCAACTCGCTTGAGCTGGGGCTCGGCGACTCAACGCGTCCGCAACCGCATTCCCTTTGCCAGGCACGTAGTGGATCTTGAAAGTATAGTCCCCCAGGAACTCCATCCACCTACGCTGCCGCATATTCAGATCTTTCTGATCAATCAAATACTTTAGGCTCTTGTGATCGGTGTAGATATCAATCTTCACACCGTACAAATAGTGTCTCCACAGCTTCAAGGCAAAAATCACGGCCGCTAACTTCAAGTCATGGACCGGATAATTCCTCTCGTGCACTTTTAGCTGTCTCGAGCCATAAGCTATCACGCTGCCGTGCTGCAATAGCACGCAACCCAAACCACTGCCCGAAGCATCGCTATATATCTCATAGCCTTCGGTTCCAACCGGCGAACTCAGCACAGGCGCCGTGGTCAACCGACACTTCAATTCCTCAAAAGCTCGCGCGCACTCAGGCGTCCAAACGAACTTATGCTCCTTCCTCGTCAAAGTAGTGAGAGGTAGCGCTATCCGCGAGAAGTTCTCTACGAACCGCCTATAATAACCGGCAAGCCCCAAAAAGCTCCGGACTTCTGCTACCGTAGCAAGCTCAGGCCACTCCCGTATCGCAACAATCTTCGCCGGATCCACAGCAATACCCTCTCCACTCACTATATGCCTGAGGAACGCCACTGAGGATAGCCAAAACTCGCACTTCGAGAACTTGGCATACAACTGGTTTCTCCTGAGTGTCTCCAACACCAAATGGAGATGCTTGAAGTGATCCTCCTCACTTTGCGAGTACACCAAAATATCGTCGATGAAGACGATCACGAAATGGTCTAGGTACTCCCTGAACGTCCTGTTCATCAAATCCATAAATACTGACGGCGCATTAGTCAGCCCAAACGGCATGACCGTAAACTCATAATGCCTGTATCTCGTACTAAACGCTGTCTTCGGGATATCACTCTCCCTTATCCGCAGCTGATAGTACCCAGACTTGAGATCTAACTTCGAGTACACCGTCGACCCGACTAACTGATCAAAGAGATCATCAATCCGGGGGATCGGGTACTTGTTCTTCTCAGTCAGCTTGTTTAGCTCCCGATAGTCAATACACAACCTCAAGCTTCCGTCCTTCTTCTTAACAAAGAGGACCGGTGCGCTCCAAGGCGAAGAACTCGGGCGCACATACCCTTGCTCCAACAACTCTTGCAACTGTACTTTCAGCTCCGCCATTTCCTTAGGCGCTAGCCGATACGGAGATCGTGACACAGGCTTTGCACCTGGCACTAGCTCGATAGTAAAATCTATCTCCCGTTGTGGCGGGGCTCCAGGAAGATCTGCGGGGAACACATCAGGGTATTCTGATACCACTGAAATATAATCCATCGCGGGCTTTGGCTTTGCAACCTCCACTAGTGTAAAGAACAGTTCTGCTCCGGCACGAACCGCCTTCACCACCTGAAGAGCAGACATCAACGTCTTGCTCGACCCCTTTAAGCCCGTAAAAGTCGTCTCACGACTTGCTCCCAGCTTTACTTCCTTGCTACCGCAATCTATATGGACCTGCTGCTCCGAGAGCCAGTCCATTCCAAATATGACGTCGAACTCCACCAACGGAAGTACGGACGCCCGCAGGTCAAACTCCTGCTCTCCAATACGAACTTTAACTTCGCAGATCCTAACCGCTCGCATCGAACACCCATTGGGCAACAACACATCCAACTTGTCCTTCGCCATCGAAGAAGGGACTCCGATGCGTGATATAAATCCTTCGGACAAGAAGGAGTGTGAAGCTCCCGTATCAAAGAGTGCTCGTGCCGGATTTTCACAAATCAATACAAATCCTAAACAATCAGTGGTAAGGTAACATATACATAACAAGCATATAAAGGAATTGACTTGCTATAAATTAAACCGTACCTGTCACCACGTCAGCTTGTTTAATGGCCTCCTGTTGGCCAAGATTATAGACCCTTGGTTGGGCCGGAGCATAGTGGGATGCGGTCGACTCCACCGCCTTACCCTTCTCTTCATAAGTAGCTCCTGGCCTCCTCTCGGACTTAGGACGTCCGCTCCAACAATCACGGGCGAAATGCCCCGTCTTGCCACAAGTAAAGCACGCGCCCGGGGTCCGACTCGTAGCCGCCCCAGAAGCACCAGAAGGAGCTGGACCCGAAGTCCTATGCTTCTTAAAGAATCTTTGATAGCCAGACTTTGAAGTAGTCGGCACTTTGAACCCAGATTTCTTCTCACCCAAGCCTTTCTTCGCTTGCACACTCTTCATGTCCTTCTCCAAGGACCGGGCAGTATTGACCAAGGTTAAGAAACCCTGCGTCATTGGCCCCGACAGTAACAATCTCAGCTCATCCCTCAAGCCTTCATAAAAACGATTAGTCTTGCGCTCCTCATCCATGATGGTGGAGCTAGCATATCGACTCAACCGCGTAAACTCGTGGAGATATTCATCCACGCTCCTCTCACCCTGCACCAACTTCAGGAATTCATTCTCCATCGAGATTCTCTGAGTAGAAGGGAGGTATCTTGCTAAGAACAATTCCGAGAACTCTTCCATCGGAACGTCTATCAGTTGTCTACCTCTCAAATGATGCAGCTCCAAACCTTCCCACCACATCCTCGCTTCCCCATCCAGAAGGAACGTAGCGATGGTGGTCATTTGCCACTCCTCCGTCTCCGTCGCTGTCATGACTCTCTTCACCCTAGAGAGCCAGTCTTCAGCCTGCGATGGGGTTCCCAACCCCGAGAATAACGGAGGGTTAAAGCTCATTACATGCTTCAACTGCCTCTCAGTCGCCCTCCTGGGCACTATTGGTTCTACAACCACTTGCTCCATCCTTCTCGGCTCAGCCTCCTGTAGAGGTACTTGCTCCAACACAGGAGCGGGCTGCTGCGCCTGCCTTCCAGGCTGCGCATTGATCACGGCTAACACCGCTTCAGCCACCAACCGTATATTTTCTGCCGACAAAGGTGTTGCGGGAGCAACTTCTGGTGCACTACTAGCCTCAGAACCTCGGCGTTCTGACGGCCCAACACCACTTCGGGTCACCTATAGTGGTACAAAACACCGTTAAGCGACCAAATAAATTGCAAACAGCAATTATAGGAACACGCAGGTTCCTCAAACACGAGTATTTTCATTCCTAAGTGGACATTCATGGGTTCTTTTTACTGTTATTACGATGACGCACACAATGTGCTCACCACCCCTTAAAAAGAATTCGCCCACGAATTCACTTTAAGCCCGACCAAAACCAGTAGTCTGATACCAAATTGTAACACCCCCTATCCGTCGCATAGCATATAGCAGTAGGTCCGGCCGGGGCCCGACGCCATATACCACAGACAGACCGGGTGGTTACTTATGGAAACCATACAACTAATCTCAACGTCCTACACAGAGCATTCTAGCGGAAGCAATTTATATAAGTTGCAAAACAAGAACCCAACGACAAGCATGAATGTCCACTAACAAGATAATAGGAATGTTATTACAAAATACTCAAAAGTCGGCCTTAAGGCCTTACAAAAGTTTCACTTGTCTTTTACATGTTTTCCAAACTTCGGCACGCAGGCCGGCCATACATGAATAAAACATAAAACATTTCACTTGGGCCTTCGAGGGCCAGCTTCGCAGAAAGGGCTTTAGCCCGCTATTGACCGCTTGGTCCAGCTGCACCTGCAAGCAAACAAACCACCGCACGGTGGCAAACAAAGCAACGGTCAGCAATGCTGACCAAATTATAACGATCCCGCCCCCAACTCGGGGCGGCGATGCTCCTTCCCTGCATTTCATTAGCTTAAGCGAGCAATATAAATATAGTCATTTCATCACAGGCGGAGGCTCAACGGCCACACACCCCGTGCACTCAGGGCACATTCTTGGTGAACGCAGTCTAAGTCTGCCGACTCACCGCCATCCTCTCTTGGACGACCAAACTATGAGCAGTTTGTCTTCCTGGCATGGGTCACGGTAATTAAAACCATAGACCGCCGAAGACCCTCATCTATGCCAACGGCCCTAATCCGAACGACATAGAGTGGGTACGGTTCCATCTAACCCGTGCTCACAACCCAACGGTAATTTAAACCATATGCGCCCGCAACGGTAATTTAAACCATATGCGCAGGTCAAACTTCTACCGAGTCCCATTTTCATCACAAGTCACATAACCCGGTTATGTTCAAGTTGGCTTCCAAGCCACCAAGTTGGCAAGACCTCGTGTCCGCCCAGTTTTCCGGGTGCACCTTTGGGTTAGTCCCCAAGGCTCCCTGCTGCAATCTACCGCGTAGAAAACCCGAAAAACACCAAATAGCACGGAGTCTTCTCCGGCCTTATGCAATGCAACATCACCGATCCGAACTACATGTCCGGGTAGGCTTCAACCAAAATGCCTATGTCCGTTCTCGCATACGGACTCTAAACAACGGGGACTTCACATATCTACCCGAAGGAACGCCTCCAACTCTCCGCAAACTCGCGAGAGCGGGATTCCTATGCAAAGAAAAGAGCGACTCATGCTCAAGATGAGGATCGTTACCCTTGCGGTCCTCTTTGGCGCCATCGAAAAGTAATCGGATGGAAATCACCGCACTTGCGTTGCCTCCGTGGATCCGGAGTCGGCTTGCGATTCGGAGCTCCGAAGCTCCTCCAATGGCGGATCTAGTTCCTCTTCTTCTTGCCTTAGCTTTTCTTTCTCCAAGGATTTGGAGAGATAACAAGTGGAAAAAGTGAGGGTTTTCTAAGTCAAAACCCGGGTATATCCCTTCAGGAACAACCCCCAGCCATTGGATCCTCAGTCAAAGAAATGAACGGCTTCGATTCGGGACTGAAATGCCCAATCTGGGCCGAATACGGCCTGGCACACGCCCGTGTCTAGGGCCGTGTGCCTCATTCGCCGTCAAAATCAAATCACCTGGAACCTCACACGGGCATCGAACACGCCCGTGTTCGATCTGACACGCCCGTGTTCCAACTGACACGGCCGTGTATCTGGCCGTGTACCCCCATGATTTTCTCCCGTTTCCAACCCGAGCGCTGACACGGGTTCGGACACGCCCGTGTCCTTGCCCGTGTCACCTTGACACGCCTGGGCTCCAGGCCGTGTACAAGGTCTCGGCACTTCGCGGCTAAGTGTCGACACGGGTCGACACGCCCTGCGACACGCCCGTGTCGCAGGCCGTGTGCCAGGTCTCGACACACTGTCGACACCAAAGTGTCGACTTCGCGGGACGAGTGTCGACACGGGTTGACACGCCCTACGACACGCCCGTGTCGCAGGCCGTGTGCCGTGTCTCGACACAACTTCAAAGCACTGTGTCGACTTCACGGCTAAGTGTCGACACGGGTAGACACGCCCTGCGACACGCCCGTGTCGCAGGCCGTGTGCCCAGTCTCGACACAATGTCGAGACCAAAGTGTCGACTTCACGCCTTAGTGTCAACACAGGCTTGACACGCCCTGGGACACGCCCGTGTCCCAGGCCGTGTGCCTGCAGCCAGAACTCAAACTGGCCCAAATTATTCCCCTTTTGCTCCTTTGAGTTTCGGGGCGTTACAACAATAACAAATGAAAAGGAGGCAACCAGATGACACAAGAATTTTATAGTGGTTCCCCAACCTGGGTACAACCACTCTTCTACCACCCTTGGTAGGAATCCACTCAGATTTTTGATCAGGTGCCTGACACACATGAGCTTTTGATCAGGTGCTCAAAAACGAACCCAAGTCTTTTGATCAGGATACTTGCAACCAAGGAATCACTTTTAAAGGGAGATGACAACCCTTTATAAAGGTGGGGGCGAGAGATGATTTGTCTTCTCTTTCTCAATATACAATTGAGAAGACTGTGGATTTATTATAGCTTAAGGCTCTCCCAAGATGTAGAATGGATCAGGGAAAACTAAGAGCCAAGCTACAGGGTGATAGGTCTTCAAACTGAATCCTTGACCAGCAATAGTATTCAGAAACTTCTTTGATAGATTGAACTGAAGTTGTCCATTTGAAGTGTCCTGGAGTTCTTGAAGAAGGAAGACTCTTGATATAGGTATTGTTGTTCTTATTCTTCAAGTGCTGATGAGCTTCTGGTCAAGAACTTCTGTGTATCAGAAAAATGCCTCTTCTTTGACAGAGCAGATTATGCAAAATTGAATGTTTTTCTATAATCTCTATGTGCTTCTATGTAAGCTGTGCTCTGTGTGAAGTTTTCTCAATTATTTTCTGTTGCTGATTCTCTTCTGTAAGTCTGTATGTCCCTCTGTGTATCTAAATGTGTATATTATTCTCTTCTTCTCTGTCTTTTGAAAATTTGAATGCATCTGCAATTAATGCTGACAGCCTTGATAATAATCGGCATTGATTTATTTCCCCAACTGTCCCCTGGAAAAATGGCAAGCAATAATCCTGAAGAAGACCATAATTAATGCTCCTTCTAATGGATACATTCAAAGAATGTTAGAGTATTAATTACTCAGGAATTATCGCATTAGAGTGGGGACAAAAGGTTGGAAATAACTAATTCTTGAATCATCGAACAGATAGCAGAATTCGTCGAACTGAGTTCACAGTTCGTCGAGCTGAGACATTGTATTCGTTGACCAGACGGCTTCTGTTCGTCTAGCTGAGTTCCATGATCATCGAGCTGAAAACTGAACTGCTGTTTCTTTTGATCTTTGCCTATTCGTCGAGCTGGTAAATGTGTTCGTCGACTGGAGTTCAGCAATTATTCTGGAGTTGTCAAATATCCTGTGTCAACACAATTACCCTTGTGTGTCGACACAAGTCTTCTGTGTGGTGTCGACATAGCCTTTCCACAATGTCAACTGATGATCTTGGTGTCGACACAAGTTCTTCTAGTGTCGACTTATTTGATGTCGACATATACTCTGAGTGTAGACATAAGTCTTCTGGTTCCAGAATTCATCGGGCAAAGAACTGGGTTCGTCGACCTGAGACTGGAGAACATAGTCTCGACAGAATGCTGTGATAGTCCAAAGATTCGTCGACCGAAGAATGGTGTTCGTCGAGCAAAGTCTGGAGAACCTTGAATTCGTCGAGCTGAAAATGATTCTGGACTTAGAGAAAAATTGATGAACCTCTAGCAATAGAGTTGAAGTGGAAGTCCAGAGATCGTCGAGCAAAGAATGAAGTTCGTCGACCTGAGAACTAGGTTCATCGACCTGAGTCTAAAAAATAGTTTGGACTTAGAGTTCTGAAGGTGGAATCCCAGGATCGTCGATCTGTGACTGAAGTTTGTCGAGCTCAGCTCAGAGAATATTTCTCTAAGATCGTCGAGCTGAGAATGACTATCATTGACCTGAGTTCGACGAACGTCGAACTCATTTTACTTAGTCTCTTGAGAATTCTCTGAATCTTGAGGAAAACGCTATGTTTTGAGGCTCTGGCAGTCTGATGATGGCTTGTCCATATGATGTTGTTACTGAGGACTTGGCCTAGACTCTAGGACATAATTTTGACCCTGGCTATACATGTTGGGTAACATCATCGTAAGTTACTGAACCTAGCCCAAATAAACTAGGGACCCAACAGAATATTCGAAGAGCTTTCTTGGGTCATACACTGAAAAGAAAGATAAGCGGGGAAAGAAATAAAGGGAAAATAAAAACAAAGCGATAATATTAATAGATATCCTCTTTTCAAAATATCAAAATGAAAGTCCCCGACAATGGTGCCAAAAATTTGATAGGAAAAATATAGAATTGGTGTTGAGAGAAGAAGAGCGGTTGGAATGAGGTTGATAATATTTTCCGATTTTATATCTGATAAAGGCAAGTATAACTTATCATTTATAGTATAAGATATTTAAGTTCAATATCAAGGTCGTATTTCCTAGGGCAGATTGATTACTTCTACTTTTAGGAGTTACTATTATTTTATCAAATGATTGTTTGGGTTGATTTACTTAACTAAATTGCACGTTATAAAAAGGGTTAAAATTTATGTAGATGAGATTAGTATTCGATTTTGAATCACTTCGGCATAAGTTAATCAAAATGGAATAGCAAACTAAATCTTAATAAAATAAAATGCAACTTGATCGTGGGGGTTTCTGAAGTTTGAACACGCTCCTCTCGGAGAAGTGCCCAACTGCGTTTAGGAAGATTCGACCGAACTCTCGTCCAGTATTTAGATGCCTAAAGCTCGTTTTAAGTGGAGAGCCCCGCTATTGGATATTACTCCAATCCGGGAGATTTACGTCATTCTCTCGAGCTACAATCCTCTCAGCTAGCTACGAATGAAAACCTAAACGAGACTATATATCGATAATATAGTCCCACTAAATTTAAATCAAGAGCAAATCGAAGGACAATACTTTAAGGAGATAAATAAAGCTAAGGCATCATAACTTGATCAACTCATCCTCAGATCATCTAGATCAAGTACTAATAATGATTTAGTTACTCATGGTGAAGGGGTAAGAGAAAGAGAGAGAGGTAGTAGAAGCTCACGAAAAATTAAAATAAAGAAAGAGAAAGAGAGAAATACTTTTATTACTGAAATAGAAGAGATTAAACATTGAAATAAAGATCACAATGAAAAGGCTAGCTATGCAATAAGATGTTACAAGTTTATTACAAAAGTTGCATTGAAACGAAAATAGGAAGTACTTGAAATGAGAGAGAGGAAAAAGGCGAAAATAAGAACATAAACATGAATAAAAACAAGTAGTAGCTCTGAAAATCTAAGCTTAATGTTAACTAAACTGCTCACAATCATCTCACAATCTGCTTTGATCTGGTCTGTGAACACTTGGAGCTTGCTGGTATTTATAGAAATGTTTCTGAGAAGTTTACGCCCCTTACACGCCCGTGTATGGGGGCGTTGAATCTTTGTTTACTTTGGCTTATAAAAATCATGCAGGATAACGACTGGTGTGGAAGTTGGGTTACAAGCCCCATGTACACACCGGTGTAGGGGGCGTGTTAGCGGCAGCATGACGATGACTCGATGAAAGTCACACTGCGGCGCCAAAATTATGGACTTGTCGGGACACGCCCCAGGTAAACATCATGTTGGTAGTACACGACCATGACCAAGGGCATGAAAGCAGGATTTTTCTTGAACTTGGACCTGGGCGAATCTGCATCGGGATTTGATTGCACGCCCAAAGTACACTCCTGTGTATTGGATACACGGTCGTGACTTAGGGGCGTGTTAGGTGTATTTTTTTTGGATACTGACTTCATACCGTGGCTTCATTCCAATTGGGTTATGTAACACCCCAGATTTTGGCAAGAGGTTCAGTCTACAGTTCTGGAAATTTTTGGGTTTCTGGCAGGAGGAACACGGCCTGCGACACGGGTGTGTCGCAGGGCGTGTCGAGGCCGTGTCGACACTCGGGCCAGGTGTCGACACTTTCGCTCGACAAAGTGTCGAGAGTGGGGCACACGGCCTGCGACACGGGCGTGTCGCAGGGCGTGTCGAGGCCGTGTCGACACTCGGCCCAAGTGTCGACACTTTCACTCGACAAAGTGTCGAGAGGGGGGCACACGGCCTGCGACACGGGCGTGTCGCAGGGCGTGTCGAGGCCGTGTCGACACTCGGCCCAAGTGTCGACACTCTCGCTCGACAATGTGTCGAGACTTGGGCACACGGCCTGTGACACGGGCGTGTCACAGGGCGTGTCCCGCTTGGTCGACGATCTTCGCTCGACGTTTTTCCGCGGTGTCGACACAAAGCCTGTCGACTGGTGTCGAGACTTGGCACACGGCTTGGGACACGGGCGTGTCCCAAGCCGTGTCACCTCTCGGGTTGGTTTTGGGGCCGTGTCGTTGGAGGCACACGGCAGGCCACACGGCCGTGTCACTGGGGACACGGGCGTGTCGGATAGAACATGGGCGTGTCGGATGCCCGTGTGCGATTCCAGGCGCGTCGATTTGAGACGGCGAATGAGGCACACGGCCCTGGACATGGGTGTGTGCCAGGCCGTGTTCGGCCCAGGTCTCTTATTTTCCAGGCGAATCGCGGCCTTTCTTTTTCTGGTTTTAGGATCTAACGGTTCAGGCCATCTCCTGGGGAGTTAAGACCGAATTCAGGGTTGGAAACCCTCATAGTTTTCCAAGTTTTCTCTTTCTAAGATCTTGAGAAAAGCTAGAGCAAGGAGGAAGAAGAAGAAGGTTTGGGCTGTAGGAAGGGTTTCGGAGCTCCAAATCGCGAACCGAGTCCGGATCCGTGAAGCTTAGACCGCTGCGAAGATTTCCAACCGGCCATTTTTTTGCCATGGCAAGGAAGAGGAGTCGGAAGGTAATGACATCTCTCCTCTCGGTCCTTAGGATGCATGTATTAGCATCATTTAGTTTTCTTTCTCCCTAATTTCTGAGCACCGAACTCTCAAATGAGAGGGGTTTTGGTTTGCCAAGTTTCAAGAGGAACTTCCGGGTTGATTGAGTCCGTCCCCGGCATATTTTGCATTAGAGATCCGCTTCGTTAGTGGATTAGGCATGGTGGGTGAAGCCGTAGTCGCGACCATTAGTCCGACTCGGTGATGTTGCATACAAACTTAGGGATTCGTAGAGATTTCCGTTGCGGCAAGATGCCGTTTGTGTTGTGGTGGTGATTGTCTCGTTTGCTTGAAAAGGGTACATGTAGTCGAACCCGGACAAGGTTAGCTCCTCGTGGCGGTAGATGGTTTCCTTGAGGGAAAGGTTAGCTCTGTATGAGAATGGAGATGGTTTCCTTGGTGGACAAGGTTAGCTCCGCACGAGTTGGAGATGTTTTCCTTGGTGCGCGGGAACGCTGCGGTACAAAGAGGGTTTGCGATGTGTTTAGTCTTGGTTGTGTTGTGCCAAGGCGTGGCTATGTCTCTGTGGTCGGTTGGCTATCCCGTGACATGTGCGTCATGTGTGGAGAGTGTCCCGGCGAGACTAGTCCCCTTCTGTGAGATTGACGAGAATGCCAAGCTTGGGGCAAGCCCGGGCAAAGAGGCCATGAGTGGGTGGGGTCCAGCAAGGCTACTTAGAATCGGTCAGTCTGTGGTTGTTGGAATCCTGACATGAGATGTCAGAGCTTGCAGGCAAGCCCGGGGCTAAGCCCACGAGCGGGTGGGGCCTTGGCAAGAATTCCATGTGGCGGCCTGTGCGCCGTGTGAGGGAGTTGTGTCTCCCTCAATGTTTACGGCTTTTTGCCAATTGGGGAAATGTGAGTACCCAAATGATGTGATGTTGTGCTAGATGCATACGCTGTAGGGTACCTTGGGTGAAGCCCGGGTGTTGTATTCATGTTGCATAGTAGGCACTCTTCTTTATATGCTCAACCAATAGAGAACATGTTTGATGATTGAGACATCCAAGCCTGTTTTAATGCTTTTTTATTTATAGATGCTTATTTGCATATGAAGTGCTGACTTGCAGGTTGGAGGGTTCCCCGGGGTCCGTTAGGGGCGGCCGGGAGGAGATGTGTTGTTACACAGTTTGAGGTCAGCCTTTGCTGACCCACGTTACTAATAATTTTTACAGGGCAAGGATCGCACGCAGGAGCTAGCACGCCGGCCAAAAAGGCCTAAGCCCCATGAAGTGTTTTTCCCTCTTTTGTAGCACTACAGTTATGATGATGTTGTTTGAGACTATTTTGTCCGGCTTGCATGCCGAGGTAGACTAGGAGTGCTGAGCACATTCATGTTTGATTGTACTATTTACTTTTGGACATTTGTGGTAGGCCTTAAGGCCTTAGTTGTACTCTTTTGGTTAGTGGATAACTTCTGGTTGTGCTTGGTTTTCCGCTGTGTTGTGCAAGTGTTTTGAGTTTGGGTAGCTATATCAACTTATAATACTAAAGCTGTGGCGTTCGTATGTTGTGGGGCCCCGGCCGGACCCATATTATACGTCCACTACAGGGGAGGTGTTACAATTTGGTATCAGAGCCAGGTTAGATTCAAGGTCAGTGCGTAGAGAAGTTATCCACATAAGAGTAACGCGGGACCGTGAGTGTCCGTATGTTTTAGTCTTGAGATTGGAGACTAATCCCATTTTTCTTGTCTTCCTGAAGAGTGCAAGCAACGAGGCGGGCACTTCAAGAGCAAGGGATGATCTCTCGGCGAGCAGTGCTACTGCTTCAGGCCTTTTGGGCACGGGTGTAGACCCGGCCAACTTCTGCCGCATGCTTGCAGAAGCGATGGTGGCAGCTCAAGCTACAGCAGCGGCTCAGGTGGCAACCCCTGCCACACCAGATACGGCAACGGCCGTGCCAGGAGGAGAAGCCAGGCGAGTGGAGCCTTTGGCGGAGAGGGTAGTTGTCGGACATGGAGATCGGCACCTGAAGTATTTCCTGAGTTTTCATCCCCCGTCATTCAAGGGAGTGGGTACTCCAACGGATGCGGAGGACTGGTGGGTTCGCATTCAAGAACTGCTAAGGGCGGCAGAGACACCAGAGGAAAAGAAAGCTGAGTATGCGGTGTTCATGTTGGAAGGAGATGCCAAGTTATGGTGGGTGAGCCTTAGCGGCCGCCAGTTCCCGGGACGCACCACGTCAGTGGAAGAGTTCGGGGACGCTTTTCTTAAGAGGTATATCCAAGTTTCAACACGGTTGGCCCTACAGAGGCAGTTTCTACATCTAATGCAGCGAGACAAGACAGTGGATGAGTACGTGCAAGAGTTCACCCGTTTGGGTCGTTATGCGGGAACGACAATGGCGGATGATGTAGAGAGGGATAACCTCTTCTACCAAGGGTTGAGGGAAAATCTGAGACAACCCCTCATCTCCATGAAGAGGGAGGGATTTAATGAACTAGTGGAGGCTGCCAGGATCTTGGAAAATGATTTGGAGCGAACCCAACGCCGTAAGGGTTTTACTCCCAAGCAAGGGGAAGGGAAGCCTTCCCAATCTCATGGAAAGTCTGATGGGAGTAGGTGGAGGAAGAAGCCTTACACTCCCAGATCTGGTGAGAGGAGCAACTGGACGCCTGGGGGTTCCCACTTGATAAGTTGTAAATATACCTATTTTTGTGTACATTAATTTAGATGTTTTCATTTATTTTTGTCGTTTTTACTTATTTTTATTCAATAAAATGCTCCTATTTTTGTAAATATTATACTAACTTAGTTTATTTTATTTTTCAGGAAAAAATGAAAATCTGCCAAAAAATTGACATGTCACGCCCGTGACATGTTGGTCACGCCCGTGACCAGGGCGTGACACGTCAAAATCCCGTGAATCAGCAATTTTTGAAGACCAAAGCCTGACACGCCCGGGGTCACGCCCGTGTCACCCGACACGGGGCGTGACCCAAGCCCGTGACACTCCACTCGACGATTTCATCTCGACGATCGTCGAGTGTCGACACTAGCAGTCACGCCTAGAGTCACGCCCGTGACCTAGGGCGTGACACCTCTTTCCGCTCGACGATTTTCAACTCGACACTTTCAGCTCGACATTCGTCGAGTGTCGACACCAGCTGACACGCCCAGAGTCACGCCCGTGACCTGGGGCGTGACCACTGCGCCTGGCCGACAAGACCTACCCAAAGACTTTCAGCGCGCACCGCGCCCAGATCCACCTACCTGTCACGCCCCCTGTCACGCCCGTGACCAAGGGCGTGACCTCTGCGAGACCGACACGTGTCCCGCCAAAGTCAACTTTCCCGTCAAATCGCCGGCCGCCTTCTCAAATAGTACTGTCACGCCCCCTGTCACGCCCGTGACCAAGGGCGTGACCCATGTAAATTTTTTCTATAAATTCAGAGGGTCTCCTTTGAATTCCTGTTCCACTTTTTGAACCACTCTACTCACGATAGGTGCACTTGCCTCCTTTCGTTAAAACTCGATTTCTAAACCTTTTTTATATCCAAAATAAACAAAATAAATACGCGCGCCCCGTTTTCTTAAATAAATTCACTTCCGCCTTTTTCTCAAATAAAACCGCCGGGTCGCCGCGTGACCGCAAATAATTTTGGAGTTTTAACCACCAAGTTTTTGGCGCCGTTGCCGGGGAGTTTTGCGTTCGTTATTTTAAACCCTGGAAATCTATTAATTTTACCTATATATATTTATAAAAAAAAATAGTTTGGCCAACTCAAAAAAAAAATTATAATATAATAATAATAATAATAATAGCTAATATATATATTTAGAAATTTATAAAACCAAAAAAAATTGAAAAACTCAAAACAAAAAAAAAATCTGAAAAACCTTAAAAATTAAAAATTTGAAAAAACCATAAAACTAAAAAAACTAAAAAAAAAAAAAGAAAACTAAAAAATCCAAAAAAATGAAAAAAAAAACTTAACAAAAATTATTTTTATTTTCATTCTTGTTTTTGAAAAAGAAAAAAAAACAAACAAAACAAACAAAAAAAAAAACAAAACAAAAAAACTAAAAAATGAAAAACTTAAAAAAAATATATTTTACTTTAATTTAACTTATTATATTTTATTTTATTTTGATTCAGCGCGCTTTTCATTCTTGTGCACGTTAGGGGTGCGCATTTCCGTCACACTCACGTGGCTAAGGCCTTAGCTACCTCCGACTCCCCCACGCACATCCCCCCTACCGCCCGCGCTCTTTAGGCCGAGTTTATCTTTTTTGTTTTTTTCTGTTATCTTTTTGCTTTTTCTTCTAAATAATGCAGGGTTTCAACTTGGGCCTCCCGGACTTGTCTTAGGGAAGCTTCTACCCTCTCTGTTTTTGTTTTTTGTACTTATTTTATTTTGTATATTATCTGTTCCGCATACTTAGATTGCAACATTGGGGACAATATTGGGTTTAAGTATGGGGGTGTTTTCCTATACTGCAATTTTTTATTCTGTACTCATCAAAACTAAAAAAAATTTGCAAAACTTAAAATCTAAAAATTTTTTCTTGTTTTTATTATCATAAAACTTCAAAAAAAATTCATAAAACTCAAAAAAAAAATTTCTCTTTCCCCCCATCTTCTTTTTTGTAAAAACTCGCATCTTGCCTGCCCGCGACGGTCGACTCATCGAACCAACCATTCAAATAAGAGTCTGTTCGCGGGGCCGCAATCGAGTTTTTACTTTGCCTTTTTTGTAAAAATCTCTCTTTCCCCCCTATCTTCTTTGTAAATAACTCTTCTTTCTCTCCTCATTCTTGTAAATAATTTATCCTCAAAAACTAAAACATAAAAAAATTAGAAAACCCAAAAACCCCAAAAAGATAAAAAGAAAAAAAATCAAAAAAAAAAAATCCTAAAAAGATAATAATTAAAACACAAAAAAATGATAAAAACTCTAAAAATTCCAAAAAAAAAATGTTTTGTTAAATTATGTAACAAAATAATTCGAATATACCACATCTTAATCCTTTTTGCTTTCCAAAAATCTAGTTTCGAGTTAATTTATATGCGAATTTTAGTTATTCTTTGCTTACTATTCGTTTATTAATTAAAGTTCGATAGATTTAAGTGTCTGGGGTTAAGATTTAAAGAATTTTTTATGTCTTTTCCTTATAATAGAGAACTTGTTTTTCACCACCACTTCTAATTTTATAAATAGAAGCTCGTTTTTTATGTTAGAAAATAACATCTATGGATTTCAATTATTTCTACTTCATGCTTCTAGAAATATCGGAACGTTCATTTTAAAAAGATTGCTCTCAAAACTTTTTTATTAAAATCTAGTTTTCTTTTTGAAAAAATAAACCCACTTCTTTTTTTTCATGTCTTACTTTGACATGATTTACCCCTATCCCTTAAAAGATCCTATGTCAATGGGAATAAGATTTCGTTCCGTAAACATAGGCACCCAATAATTTAAAAAGATTATATATGGAGTAAGAGGATAAAATTCATTACTCCTACAAATATACATTGGGTTAATTTTATCCTTATGAAGAAAGAAAAAAATTTATGTGTTAGGAAAATAAGATTTCGTTTTCCTAACTATCCGAAAAGAAAAAAATTCGAGGTTCGAGAAAAAATTACCTCACCTCAATATCCAAGCCTTCTTCATAAACCACCAAACCACTTAGCCTATTTCAATGATTCTAGACTTAATTTAAAATTTTTTTGAGAGCATAATTTTTAAATTGCATTATTTCCTTTTAACTTCTTTTAAGCTAAAGTTTTTTGTATAAATCCAATCCATCTTTGTTAAACTAACAAAAATAAGTTTTTGCTTTCTATTTTATTTCTTCTAGAAGTCTTTTTGAAACTCTTCCTCTATTCATAACATTTCATAAATTAGGATTTAATTCTTTAACCCCGGATGTTTATTTTGATCTTCCTTTTAATTAAGTCAAGCGGTAGCTAAACTTAGGATTTCTTTTATTCCTTATAAGTTCATCTCCAACTTTTGCTCTGGAATAGCAAAAGCTTAAGTATGGGGGTATTTGATAAGTTGTAAATATACCTATTTTTGTGTACATTAATTTAGATGTTTTCATTTATTTTTGTCGTTTTTACTTATTTTTATTCAATAAAATGCTCCTATTTTTGTAAATATTATACTAACTTAGTTTATTTTATTTTTCAGGAAAAAATGAAAATCTGCCAAAAAATTGACATGTCACGCCCGTGACATGTTGGTCACGCCCGTGACCAGGGCGTGACACGTCAAAATCCCGTGAATCAGCAATTTTTGAACACCAAAGCCTGACACGCCCGGGGTCACGCCCGTATCACCCGACACGGGGCGTGACCCAAGCCCGTGACACTCCACTCGACGATTTCATCTCGACGATCGTCGAGTGTCGACACTAGCAGTCACGCCTAGAGTCACGCCCGTGACCTAGGGCGTGACACCTCTTTCCGCTCGACGATTTTCAACTCGACACTTTCAGCTCGACATTCGTCGAGTGTCGACACCAGCTAACACGCCCAGAGTCACGCCCGTGACCTGGGGCGTGACCACTGCGCCTGGCCGACAAGACCTGCCCAAAGACTTTCAGCGCGCACCGCGCCCAGATCCACCTACCTGTCACGCCCCCTGTCACGCCCGTGACCAAGGGCGTGACCTCTGCGAGACCGACACGTGTCCCGCCAAAGTCAACTTTCCCGTCAAATCGCCGGCCGCCTTCTCAAATAGTACTGTCACGCCCCCTGTCACGCCCGTGACCAAGGGCGTGACCCATGTAAATTTTTTCTATAAATTCAGAGGGTCTCCTTTGAATTCCTGTTCCACTTTTTGAACCACTCTACTCACGATAGGTGCACTTGCCTCCTTTCGTTAAAACTCGATTTCTAAACCTTTTTTATATCCAAAATAAACAAAATAAATACGCGCGCCCCGTTTTCTTAAATAAATTCACTTCCGCCTTTTTCTCAAATAAAACCGCCGGGTCGCCGCGTGACCGCAAATAATTTTGGAGTTTTAACCATCACCACTCTAGGGGACCGCCGACGGGCTACAACTGCGGGAAGGTTGGGCACATAGCCCGTGCTTGTCAGCAAGGGGGAGCGGGGCAAGAGTCAAAGCAGGAGCAGTCTGTGCGCTCGGGCCCCAGTGCTGCAGAGAAAGGAAAGATGGCGGAGTCGAGCGCTTCTCGGTTCCAACCGGTGCAACCAAGGGCTTACAACCTTGGACAGCAAGAAGCGATCCGCCAAACTGATGTGGTGACAGGTATGAAGAGAATTTAAGTTTAAATTTTGTGCTTCATCCTTTTAGACTTTTGTGTAATGTCTATGTTGTAGGCTTCGTGTTAGTTTCCGGATACCCCGCTAGGGTATTTTTTGATACGGGAGCATCGCACTCCTTTCTTGCGGAGAGCTTCATCCGGAGAATAGGAGTTGAGTCTTTCTCGTCGGGAGCAGAGCTGAGAGTGCGCATGCCCAATGGGTCATCTATGACCACCGGGGCTAAAGGGCGCATTTGTTGGGAGCTAGACGGAGTTGTCTTCGCTCTGGAAGCGGCAGTGTTACCATTAGTAGAGTTCGATGTCATTTTGGGCATGGACTGGCTTGCAGAGCAGTGCGCCAGCATTGATTGTTTATCCAAGGTAGTGACTCTAAGGAGTAAGGGGCAAGCGGAAGTCAAATTTGAGGGCCTTTGTGGAGTGGCCTGTTCCCTGATTTCGGCCATGCAGTTGGTGCGGGCAGTTAACCAGGGTGGTGTAGCGCTTGCAGTGTTATTGGAGGTTTGTCTCTCTCAACTGTCTATTGAGGAAGTGCCTGGGGTGGCAGAGTTCAAGGATGTGTTTCCGGATGAACTTCCTGGAGCGCCTCCTCGGCGGGAGATCGACTTCTCGATCGAGTTAGTGCCGGAGGCTAGACCGGTGTCACGTCCTCCATTTAGGATGGCACCAAAGGAGTTGGCGGAACTTAAGGTACAGTTACAGGAACTGTTGGAGCAAGGGTATATTAGACCCAGTTCTTCACCGTGGAGCGCACCGGTGTTGTTTGTAAAGAAGAAAGACAGTAGCATGCGCCTGTGCATAGACTACCGAGAGCTCAATAAGTTGACCGTCAAGAATAAGTATCTGATCCCTCGGATAGACGATTTGTTTGACCAATTGGTGGGGTCAGTGGTATATTCGAAGTTGGACTTGAAGTCGGGATACTATCAGCTACGAATTTGTGATGAGGACATACCCAAAACTGCCTTTGGGACAAGGTACGGACACTTTGAGTTTACGGTGATGCCGTTCGGGTTGACGAACGCACCATCGGTGTTCATGGATCTGATGAATCTGGTATTTCGGGAATACTTGGATTCTTTTGTGGTTGTTTTCATTGATGACATTTTGGTGTATTCCAAATCGCAAGTGGAGCATGAGACCCACTTGAGATTGGTTTTGCAAGTGTTGAGGGAGAATGAGTTGTATGCAAAATTCTCCAAATGCGAGTTTTGGTTGCAGAAGGTGGCATTTTTGGGTCACGTGATTAGTGGTGATGGGGTGGCAGTGGATCCAGCGAAAGTGGAGGCCATCAGAGATTGGCCGGTGTTGAGGACTATGGCGGAAGTCCGAAGTTTTCTTGGACTAGCCGGGTATTATAGGAGATTAGTGGAGAATTTCTCGAAGATAGCTCTACCCCTCACTTCTCTCACTCGTAAAGATCATAAATTTGTGTGGACCCAAGAGTGCGGTCAAGCATTTGAGGCCCTGAAGGAGAGGCTTATGATGGCTACGATCCTGAGTTTACCGCAAGGGACCGATGGGTTTCAAATTTTTAGTGACGCATCGGGATGCGGCTTGGGTTGCGTGTTAGTGCAGCATGGCAAGGTGATAGCTTTTGGGTTTAGACAGCTGAAACCTCATGAGAGGAATTACCCCGTCCATGATTTGGAGCTGGCGGCGGTAATCTTCGCACTGAAAATTTGGCGGCATTATGTTTATGGTGCAAGAGTGGAGATCTTCACGGACCATAAAAGCCTGAAGTATCTCTTGGATCAAAAGGACTTGAACATGCGGCAACGCAGATGGGTTGAGTTTCTTGGAGACTACGAAGTGGCGATCCAGTATACGCCGGGTAGAGCCAATGTGGTGGCGGACGCGTTGAGTAGAAAGTACTCGGGGCAAGGAAATTGGATCGAAGCTCATGATGAGCGATTGGTACGGGAATGGGAGTCCCTTGGATTGGAATGTGTTGCGAGAGGCGAGTCTAGCGTGGCTCGGTTGAACTGGATTGAAGTGCAAAATGACTTGTCCGATCGTATTCGGGAAGCGACTCGATTAGATGTGGAGTTTCAACCTTTTGTGTTGGAGGCTCAAACGGGCGAGAGCAGCACCTGGGAGATGATAGGGGGAATCTTGAGAAAGGATGGAAGGGTTTGTGTACCGTAGTTTGGCAATCTCCGTGAGGAGTTGATGTTTGAGGCTCACTTCTCAAAGTACTCCATTCACCCGGGCAGTACAAAAATGTACTTGGATATGAAGAAATCCTTTTGGTGGTCGGGGTTGAAGCGAGATGTAGCTTTGTATGTGAGTCGATGCCAAACATGTGCCTTGGTGAAGGCCGAATGTCAGAAACCGGGCGGGTTCCTGAAGCCCCTTCCAATTCCTGAATGGAAATTTGAGGACATCTCCATGGACTTTGTGCATGGGTTGCCTAGATCGCAGCATGGTAATGATGCTATTTGGGTGATCGTGGATCGCCTAACCAAGGTGGCTCACTTCATCCCAAATCGGAAAGAGGACAGCATGGAGAAGCTGGTGGAGTTGTATGTTCGCAACATTGTGCGACTGCACGGAATTCCTAAGAGCATAGTCAGTGATCGAGATGGACGGTTTACGTCCAAGGACTGGAGACTGGTTCAGAAGAGCTTGGGCACGAAGCTAAAGTTCAGTACGGCGTTCCATCCTCAAACTGATGGGCAAACGGAGAGAACGAACCGTACTATGGAGGACATGTTGAGGATGTGCGTTCTTGATTTTGGCAAGAGGTGGGAGGATCACCTCTTCATGGTAAAATTTGCGTACAACAACAGTTTTCAATCTAGTATAAAGATGGCGCCATACGAAGCTTTGTATGGGAGGCGGTGTCGAACGCCAATGTCTTGGGCAGAGGCGGGAGACACCAAACTCTTGGGAAAGGGTGCGGTAGTTGACGCTTGTGAGTTGGTACGGACCATCCAAGAGCGTATGAAGGTGGCGCAAGACAGGCAAGCAAAATATTTTAATGCTTGTCACCGGAAGTTGGAATTTGCAGTTGGTGATTGGGTTTATCTGAAGGTCAAGCCGTTCAAAGACGTCTCACGGATTCGCCGACTCAAGAAGTTGAGTCCAAGGTTTTTGGGGCCTTTTGAAATTGTTGAGCGGGTAGGAGAAGCAGCCTATCGGTTGGCGTTGTCCGCAGATTTGAGTGGATTACATGACGTCTTCCACGTCTCCGTGTTGAGGAAAGCCTTGGTGGAGGCTAGCGTGGTGATTGAGCCGGCATCGGTGCCGATTGAGGAAGACTTGAGGACGCGAGTCCTTCCAATCGCTATAGAAGATTCGGAGATCCGGCAGTTGCGGAATAAAGAAGTTAAACTTATGAAAGTTCGTTGGGACAACTGCGGTCGTGAGGAGTTCTCTTGGGAGCGAGAACAGGCCATGCTAGAAGACTATCCAGAACTATTTTTGTCAGGTACAATTTAAGTTTTGTACCCTTTTGTTTTGTAATTTCGGGACGAAATTCTGTTAAGTGGGGGAGAGTTGTAACACCCCAGATTTTGGCAAGAGGTTCAGTCTGCAGTTCTGGAAATTTTTGGGTTTCTGGCAGGAGGAACACGACCTGCGACACGGGCGTGTCGCAGGGCGTGTCGAGGCCGTGTCGACACTCGGGCCAGGTGTCGACACTTTCGCTCGACAAAGTGTCGAGAGTGGGGCACACGGCCTGCGACACGGGCGTGTCGCAGGGCATGTCGAGGCCGTGTCGACACTCGGCCCAAGTGTCGACACTTTTGCTCGACAAAGTGTCGAGAGGGGGGCACACGGCCTGCGACACGGGCGTGTCGCAGGGCGTGTCGAGGCCGTGTCGACACTCGGCCCAAGTGTCGACACTCTCGCTCGACAATGTGTCGAGACTTGGGTACACGGCCTGTGACACGGGCGTGTCACAGGGCGTGTCCCGCTTGGTCGACGATCTTCGCTCGACGTTTTTCCGCGGTGTCGACACAAAGCCTGTCGACTGGTGTCGAGACTTGGCACACGGCTTGGGACACGGGCGTGTCCCAGGCCGTGTCACCTCTCGGGTTGGTTTTGGGGCCGTGTCGTTGGAGGCACACGGCAGGCCACACGGCCGTGTCACTGGGGACACGGGCGTGTCGGATAGAACACGGGCGTGTCGGATGCCCGTGTGCGATTCCAGGCGCGTCGATTTGAGACGGCGAATGAGTCACACGGCCCTGGACACGGGCGTGTGCCAGGCCGTGTTCGGCCCAGGTCTCTTATTTTCCAGGCGAATCGCGGCCTTTATTTTTCTGGTTTTAGGATCTAACGGTTCAGGCCATCTCCTGGGGAGTTAAGACCGAATTCAGGGTTGGAAACCCTCATAGTTTTCCAAGTTTTCTCTTTCTAAGATCTTGAGAAAAGCTAGAGCAAGGAGGAAGAAGAAGAAGGTTTGGGCTGTAGGAAGGGTTTCGGAGCTCCAAATCGCGAACCGAGTCCGGATCCGTGAAGCTTAGACCGCTGCGAAGATTTCCAACCGGCCATTTTTTTGCCATGGCAAGGAAGAGGAGTCGGAAGGTAACGACATCTCTCCTCTCGGTCCTTAGGATGCATGTATTAGCATCATTTAGTTTTCTTTCTCCCTAATTTCTGAGCACCGAACTCTCAAATGAGAGGGGTTTTGGTTTGCCAAGTTTCAAGAGGAACTTCCGGGTTGATTGAGTCCATCCCCGGCATATTTTGCATTAGAGATCCGCTTCGTTAGTGGATTAGGCATGGTGGGTGAAGCCGTAGTCGCGACCGTTAGTCCGACTCGGTGATGTTGCATACGAACTTAGGGATTCGTAGAGATTTCCGTTGCGGCAAGATGCCGTTTGTGTTGTGGTGGTGATTGTCCCGTTTGCTTGAAAAGGGTACATGTAGTCGAACCCGGACAAGGTTAGCTCCTCGTGGCGGTAGATGGTTTCCTTGAGGGACAAGGTTAGCTCCATATGAGAATGGAGATGGTTTCCTTGGTGGACAAGGTTAGCTCCGCACGAGTTGGAGATGTTTTCCTTGGTGCGCGGGAACGCTGCGGTACAAAGAGGGTTTGCGATGTGTTTAGTCTTGGTTGTGTTGTGCCAAGGCGTGGCTATGTCTCCGTGGTCGGCTGGCTATCCCGTGACATGTGCGTCATGTGTGGAGAGTGTCCCGGCGAGACTAGTCCCCTTCTGTGAGACTGACGAGAATGCCAAGCTTGGGGCAAGCCCGGGCAAAGAGGCCATGAGCGGGTGGGGTCCAGCAAGGCTTCTTATAATCGGTCAGTCTGTGGTTGTTGGAATCCTGACATGAGACGTCAGAGCTTGCAGGCAAGCCCGGGGCTAAGCCCACGAGCGGGTGGGGCCTTGGCAAGAATTCCATGTGGCGGCTTCTACGCCGTGTGAGGGAGTTGTGTCTCCCTCAATGTTTGCGGCTTTTTGCCAATTGGGGAAATGTGAGTACCCAAATGATGTGATGTTGTGCTAGATGCATACGCTGTAGGGTACCTTGGGTGAAGCCCGGGTGTTGCATTCATGTTGCATAGTAGGCCCTCTTCTTTATATGCTCAACCAATAGAGAACATGTTTGATGATTGAGACATCCAAGCCTGTTTTAATGCTTTTCTATTTATAGATGCTTATTTGCATATGAAGTGCTGACTTGCAGGTTGGAGGGTTCCCCGGGGTCCGTTAGGGGCGGCCGGGAGGAGATGTGTTGTTACACAGTTTGAGGTCAGCCTTTGCTGACCCACGTTACTAATAATTTTTACAGGGCAAGGATTGCACGCAGGAGCTAGCACGCCGGCCAAAAAGGCCTAAGCCCCATGAAGTGTTTTTCCCTCTTTTGTAGCACTACAGTTATGATGATGTTGTTTGAGACTATATTGTCCGGCTTGCATGCCGAGGTAGACTAGGAGTGCTGAGCACATTCATGTTTGATTGTACTATTTACTTTTGGACATTTGTGGTAGGCCTTAAGGCCTTAGTTGTACTCTTTTGGTTAGTGGATAACTTCTGGTTGTGCTTGGTTTTCCGCTGTGTTGTGCAAGTGTTTTGAGTTTGGGTAGCTATATCAACTTATAATACTAAAGCTGTGGCGTTCGTATGTTGTGGGGCCCCGGCCGGACCCATATTATACGTCCACTACAGGGGAGGTTTTACAGGTTACACGCCCAAGGTACACGCCCGCATAGGAGGGCGGGTACATGGTCGTGACCTTATGGCATATAAAGTGAAAAATGACCAAAAAGTGTCATAATCCTGAAAAACAGAAAATAAACAAAGTTAGAACAATTTTTAAAAAAAGAAACTAATTATAGGCTAAAAATTCATAGAGTATATAATTTTAAACAAGAAAATGTATAGATTCACCCAAGTAATTTAGACAAAAATAAATATCATCAATAGGGTTTACATCGAATAATCATTTTACAAAAAGGTTGAGAGCGAAAAATAGCGAAAACTGGGCTTAAATCTTAAAAATCAACTCTTTGTTTGATATCGCACGTCGATCGTAGTTATTTCGTGTTAAGCCTTGTTTTCTTTCTTCTTATTTTCCTTCGGTTATTTCATTTTCTTATTATTCATTTTTGTTTTTGTTCCAGTTCAATTTTTTAATTTAAAAATCCTAAAAAAATAAAATCCTCAAATTACAAAAATATGTTTTGACTTCATTTTTTTTTGTATTTATTTCTAAAAAAGGGGCAAAACTGAAACAAAAAAAGCACGATCATTATTTGTAGGACATGCATGACTCGAATTGAAAGCTTTAAGATTACGTGTAATGTTTGATTTCGGATGACTAATATCTGTTTAGTATTGTTTATTTTTTGTCATGACGTGTTTAATCTATTGGCATGTAACTACTAAGTGCAACTAAATAGGCTAGTATATATTTAATACGCCTCTAGGTAAGTGTGAGTATTTAGGTAGCATAATGACTTTTTCACGGTTCACAAATCCCTAAATTTCAAAGCTTATATGTTATAACTCGTGATATTGTGTCTAACATGTTAGGAATAACTTGAAAAATTAATGTCACATTGTTCAATTTTGAAGCACTACCCATTTCTCCTGATAAGCCTCTTTGAGGATTGTAAGAATTAGCACCATGGTCTATAAAATCATTTTGATCTTGTGCAAAGACAATAAATTGAGTTAGGGTCTTTTTTTGTTCTACTCTTGGTATATTGTGGATAGAATCGTGCCACAATTTTTTTACTTCATCACTCTTATGTTAGCATATTGATTTATTGTCATAAACCATGTATTAATAATTATTTCTACCTGATGTTTTTTTTCTTTTTTTGATGGTACACGTACACCTGTCATTATTCTAACTCTTCCATTCATAAGAGATGGACTAAAACACCCCGACTATATATCACACAAGGGTACTAGTACATGATTACTATTCATGACGCTTCAAATGTTACATTGCATTAACTATATAAATCACGTGATATTGTACATCAAATCTTATGTATTTAGTTACATATGCTTTGTCCAGATTTTCTTATGCTCTGCTAGTGATCAAAATCAAATGTTTTTCTTGTTGGCTATGTCTGTAATCATTGTGCCTAGCTCGTACTATTTTTTCTCCCATACTTTTTTGTTTGCTTTAACAAAACTTCATCTCTCTACTTAATCTTACACCACTATCATTAATTCCCTGCCGTTTCGATAATATCAAATGGGGGAGATTTGTTTGTTCATGTGTAAGTCCCATACTAGCCACATAGGGGAAGATCACGTGTTGGGGGAGCACACATGTCAGGGGAGTTGTACGTCATACTTATGTTTGTATTTCATGCTTATTGTTTAACTACACTACACCTTACTACTAATGATTTATATGTCATGAATAGGATTTGAAATTATCAAAAGGTGGAGTTTGTTGGAACCAATGGTCCACATCTCCTTAGTTTGACAATATCCAATTCCAAGTTGTATTTCATCACACTTATGTTAGGTATAATGTGCAGATTTACAGGTAATGAAGAATGAGCTTTTCAATCTCTTTGACCTACTACCGGACATTAGATCTACCACTGACACTAGTGACGTAGGATTAAAATGAGCATAAATATTTCTCTCTGTGACCTACAACCGGGCGCTAGCCTTACCACCGAGCACTAACCATTTTGACGACCGTCAAATAAATTTGTCGAGTAGTAACCGTTACCTCTAGGCTTTATCCTTACGGCGCCAAAGTATCCAAATGTTGCGCGAATATTATTTTGGACAGTTTTCCTAATTTAATGGATAGTTGGCGACAAAGCATGATAAGACCTTCCACTGGATGCTAGCTCTATTTCTAGCCGTAGCTTTTTTCTAAAAGACGAGTATAAAGTGCGCGTTTCATTTTTTATGAGTAGATAAGAAGGAGGATTGTACCTCTAGGGTTCAGTTACTGTCTCTATTTGTACAAATCACCATCCCCAAGCAAGAAAAAACAAAATTTCTCTCTCCCCTTAATGATCGAAGAACTCTGAAGAGCGGAGTCTCCAACGAGCATCTGTGGCTAATCAAGTGCACGAAGAATGACATTCAGAAGCATCTATCATTCACCGATCTATGGAGGATTTCTTATTTTGAGGGAGCAATAATTTCAAAATCTTTTATTCTTATAAGTATTTTCACTTTTCTATTCAGTCTGAGTTTGTAAGAAATTGGTCTTGGAAGCCGTCGAATTTCTGAGGAATCTATAGGAATCGTCCTAGGAGGGCATCTAGATCTGGGAGATCTAGTGGGATCTAAGACCCATCCTAGGAGGAAGGTGAAGACTCAGCTCGTCAGTCTTTTTGGGAAGAAGAAACAGATCAAACCGTTCTAGGGAGGGTCGATATAGAAACCAAAAGTGATTTGTTTGATTCATCGCCTCCAATCTCCAGCCTTACAGTGATTCAATCATTTTTTTTGTAAGCCCTTGTTTTAGTTTTGAATAAATTTAAAGTTGTTTTGTTTTATTATGAATTAGTGGCTGGATGTTGCTATGGTTTTAAGGGCTTTGTGTAATTAGAAAATAACATTTTGCAGGGGAATTTGTTTACTATGATATACTGCCGCGCAGTAGCTTCCAGAATAGGTTGCCCATAGTGAAATTTATTTTTAATTGTGAATTTACTTAAAAACCTTATTCACCCCCTCTAAGGTTGGCCACCAGATCCAACAAACCCCTCCATGATCTTCAGTGAGCTTTAAGGAGTCGAGCAACTACTTTACTTTGATGAATTTGGTGGAGAAGCACATGATTGTGCAACGCCATTTGAGCAAGCTAGAGCCATGCCAACTCACAAGAATACTTGAGCACGAGCCCAATCAGTTATGCATTTTCTTACTCTCCCATTGTACTAGCTTCCCAGATCACTTAGGAAGATACTCAAGATCAAGAGATCTCGAATCCATGTTCATCAATGGAAGATTTCGGAAGAAAGTCATCAAGTTTCCATCTCCTGTAGAGGCAATTTTCGTCAAATAAACTGCTGACAATCGATAGCCCCACCTCATCGAAGTTATAGTGGCCGGCCATGGAGATGCAAGGGTGGCTGGGAAACCCACCCGCTAAATGGCTCGGCGGAATGAATCACTGTTGTTGGCTGAAGAAAGAAGACAACTAAATGCCACTCATTTGATGTCGTAAGATTCACGTTGGACTGATTATACACACTATAGTTTTATTTTAATGAAAATTCAATCTGTCACACTTTAATTAGCAGTTTGAAGCTCATATTTGATAACTTTTTGGGCTGATTTAGTATAAGTGGTAAACATTTTTTTGTATCCCTTGAAGAGACCTTCCTAGCTTGCCATTGCTTATTTCACGGGGTGCCATACAATCTCCACAATCCCTGTTTTACAGAGAGGTATAATAAAGGTATCTTAGATACTAATTTGTGAATTCCTTGCTCTAGGATGATTGGATGGACATGGAATTTTGACAATGCATGAGTGGTGCCTAGATAGAACTCCCACCCCGAAAGAAAATATTTTGGAGAACATTTTTCTATAGTTTTTATAAATATTTAATTATGAATAATAGGTAAGATACATGGTTAGATGACTTCAAAATCACCCAAAACTCTGGTAGATTGTTATTTAGGTCATCAGAAGCCCCTGTCTAAAAATTTGGACCATTTGGCTTTATGCATGTAGATGTATTCCAATTGTGATATTTGTACATATTGGAAAATGATGTGCATATAGTGCAAAATGCAGTTTTGTGTATTTCTTTCCAAATTACTTACTGCATGTCAATGAAACTTTTCAAGGCTTATATTATGATGAAATGTATCATCTTTGGAGAAATAAGAATTTTTGGACTTGTTTTTCCGATATTTGTATTAAATAGTAATTGTTTTACATATTGAATGTATTTAAGTAAATGTTACAAAAAATAAGAGAAAATCTAAATAACTGTCATATGTTTAGTTATGTCAAAACACACCTATGAGAATTTAGTAAGAATTTTGTAATGTCATTTTCTTCGTGATTTATAATTATTTGGATTTGTCTCACTTATGAATATGTGAATTAATCATGGTCAAATTAATTTAGAAAATTTTAATTTTCCGACTAGACACTTTTAGGAGTGAGATAAACCTATGAAAATTTATTTAGAATTTTTGATAAACAAATTACATAGTTTCTGTGTAATGATGAAATTATCTTATAAAAGTAATTTTGGAGTTTTAATGATCAAAAAACTCTGAAAAGTTGTGGTTTCTTGTCCGACCCACTTTTGAGTCATAATAAGTTGATGAAAATTTATTTGAATTTTTTGGAACAGTATTTTATATAGTTCCTTTATAAATCTTGATTTGTCATACTATTGTATTAATTTAATTATTATGATCAAATAAACATGGAAAAAATTCAATTCTCTACTAAAGCTCTTTTTAGAACATATTACCTCATTGAAAATTTATTTGAAATTTTTTAATGTCAATTTCATATGTTTCATGTGTTAATTGAGTTATTGATACATTAAAAAACGATAATATGTGGCCAAATAAATTTGAAAATGTTCAAATCTTTGGTATGTCATTTATTATGTTGCAATAAACCTCTCGAAGTAATTTTAGACTATTTGGCGTTGAATCTATTTTAGACACTCTTTACTGATATGAAATAATGTATTTGATCTAAATAATTTTTGTTTAACAAAAGATTTGATATAGAGCACAACCCCTTCATGTCACATTGGATTAATCGGAACTTCACATTTAATAGTAGAACACTACTGAAACATGCATTGGTAGAAGGGCATTCATTCATATTAGTAATAGTATTAACAAGGTGAGCTGCATTTAACTAAACACTAGCTAGTGGGTGAAACTTGAGTAAGAACTTAGGACTTGATCATAAATGAGTTAGTGACATGTTTTGGTGTATGTCAGACTTCTGATTGGAATCGTAGGGCAATTTATATAAGTGTTGTCGAGTGATAGAGTGCATGGAGATTATGGGGAGTAGTCATCATTGGAGTTCAAAGGATGGATCAAATCTCCCCTAAAAGAGTTATAAGTATAGCTTAGGATATTGAGAGTAACATTGAGAGAGGGCTTTAAAAGAAGGATAACCACTAATAAGATTAAATATCATGAGAAAGGGAGGTTTCAGATTCAGCCCATCATACCTCCTAGTACCGTTGCGAGCCCTTCACATGGTAGTCCTCAGGAAGTCCAAGATCCGACATAAATCATTAGGTCTAACTAAATACTAAGTAAATATTAGATTAAATAAGAATACAATGGAATTGGTAAAAGTCATCTCGTGATGATAGATGGATGTTGTTGAGAAGGATTGGATAGTCCGGGGAGCTAAGACTCGATTTGGTAGTGATATGGTGGACAGGATAGTCCTGAGAGCTGGAGGATCGGTTATATATTGTTGGGGTTTTACATTTGCATGTGCATATAATGTGAAGGGTTTTTGGTATTGGTCCAGTCAACACACCGATGGAAGTGTGTGACTCTGGAAAGTGATTGATGTTGATAGGGCTAGTTTGTTTTACTGCGCTCTGGAAGGACTATTCCCCATTAACCCTACACTTGGCCATACAAGAATAATGGATTCCAGTAATAATATGAAAGTACACTATATTACACCTAGGATGTGTACAAAGGAATATGTAAGGCCTATGCATGGTAGTGTGCATGCCCGTCTAGTTATGGAGATACCCGCTCTACTGCCTCAATTTACCTTGACGGGTGGTACCTAGGTGATTAGCTACCTCCGAAATGTAGGAACAAAAGGTATGCGAGCACATAGGTGGATATATGAGTTGCACTTGTATGAACCATGTCATAATCATTGAATTTTCATAGTATATGCAACAATACATTTAACAAGATCCCGATCATATACATTAGTATGAGCTATTTTATATGATGAGTTACTTATACAACCCAAACCATAACTTATAAATTTTTATGAGCATTTATATAAGTTAAGTTAATTTTCTATGAAGGTAGATAATTGCATTTATTATTATGGTATCGTACTGCTTTTACTTATTTACTTTACTCACTGCTCTTTAATTATGCTCTGCCTCATAGTAAAGCTATTGTGTATATTGACCACAATGTCCAAGATTTGAAGAAGGTCATAAGTTAATAATATACACAAACATGTATTTGATATATGTCGGAGTTCATATGTGCAGGGTGTCTATAATTATGTGATTAGATAGGTTAAGAGTGTATGAAGTATGGCTGGAGAGAAGACAACATGATCAAGGAAGTCAGAAAAATGGTTAAGTCCAAATGTGTTGAGTGATTAAACATCACTCAATGCTTGAGGTTAGAAAAAGCATTGATAGTTGGACTATCAATCAAAGCCTTAGTGGAGAAAATCTGAAATCTGCATAAGTACAAATGCGTCGAGTGAAGGACTTAGAATCGACGCCATCTCAAGAAAAATCTGACTAAGTATAAATGCATTGAGTGAAGGTATTACACTCGACGCCTTCTCAGTTTATGTGTTAAAGGACAAATGCGTCAAGTTAAGTACTTTCACTCCATACATCATAGATAGACACAAATTTGACTAAGTACTAATGTGTCGAGTGAAGAGACTTCACTCAATGCCTCTGCATCAAACATAAATTTAACAAAGTACTAATACTTTGGGTGAAGAGCATTCACTTAACGCCTTTGCATCAGATATAAATTTTGGATGACTATAAATGCGTCGAGTGAAGGCCATTCTGTCAACGCTTCTAGAGTTAACCGTCAAAGCTCATATTCATTGAGTCTTATGGAGCCACTCAATGCCTGTACAGAATCGGAATTATTATAAGTCTTTTAGCTCCATGTCAAATGTGTTGATGTCATCCTAAATTCAAATCAACGTAAATCTCGTACTAAAAGACAGACTGCCATATTAATCGGGCAGCGATATCCTGGAATGTATCCTCCATTAAATCCAGCTATGCCGCTTACCAAAGGAGGAAATATCTATTGCTGATGTATAGATATAAGGGAAGTGAGAAACATTTTAAGAACAACTTTTTGTGAAAACTTTGGAAATTTTCACAAACCCTAACTTCGGCAAAAGAAAACTGGTAGAGCTAAACGAATTTCTAGCTTTCTTCATGCCTAATAATATACAAAGATATCATCTTTCTCAAGATTGAAGAAGAAGAAGAGCTCTGCAAAAGTTCAACACAGCACATGCTGAATCAAAACTGAAGAAGTATATTCTTGTTGTTGTATAGTAGAAAGACTGTCTATTATATAGTCTTGGAAGAAGAAGACTCATAAATTTATTTTTGGAGTCATATTACTCAAATATTTATTCTCTTGTAGGATCTCAATGAGATCTGAGTTGTAAGCCTATTATATAAAGCCCGAGTTGTAGGATTTTAAGGTATCTGTATGTTCAGAGTGTGTAGCACTCTGAGTTGTAGGATCCTGGATAGGATCTAATGTAAGGCTTGTGCTAGAGGAAGGATCTTTATGAAGATCTATGGTAGGAGATTAGCTGGGTCTATAGGTTGTAGGAGTTGGAAGAATCTTTGTTATAGGGCAAATTTGCCTGAGGGAGGAGACCTCTGTTGTCTCTAAGTGTTTGAAATTGTGCCCTATAATGTTCCTCGGGAATTGAAGAGGCGTCACCAATCATGCTAAGGGGCATAATGTATTTGATATGTGTTTGAGTTCATGCATGCAGGTAGTCTATGATTTGATAGGTCAGCAAAAAGAATATGTTGGAGAATTCAAATTTTGTCAAGCTCAGTTCAAAGTGTGGGTCTCAGATTTCGTCTAGCTCAGCTCGCAGTTCGTCAGCTCAGCTCATAGATCGTCGAGCTCAACTCACCATTCCTTGAGCTAAAATCCGGAGCTTAGGATTCAAATTTCGTCGAGCTCAGCTCGCAGTTCGCCGAGCTCAGCTCATAGTTCATCGAGTTCAGCTCACAGTTTGTCGAGCTCATCACACTAATCATCGAACGCAGTTCAATATTCGTCAAACTAAAGTTAGACAAATTGACTAAGGCAAAACCGCTGAGACAGCTGAGAAGCATGTCTCGGTATAACCATTGAGAAGAAACTGCTGAGATAGAAGATAGTATCAGCTGACAAGAAGAAAGCACTGAGACCGCTGAGAAGAAACCACTAAGACAGGAGACAGTCTCAGCTGAGAAGAAGAAAGTGTTGAGACCGCTGAGAAGAAACTTCTGAGACAGAAGACAGCCAGCTGAGAAGAAGAAAGCATTGAGACCATTGAGAAAGAACCGTTGAGGCAATGCCAGTGAAAATTCACAAGTCCAGAAGTGTTATGAGCCAAGATAGATGGCGTTGAGTGACTTAACATCACTCAACGCTTAGTGAAGTTCTGGAATTTTTCTAAGTCCGGAAGGTGATGACTGTTGCTGACGTCATCAAAAGTCAATAAGTCAAAGTGTTTAAGTCATTGCGGGAAAGCTACAGTAGCACCAGGATGACCACTTTTGACGTCACCAAAAAGTCAACAAAGTCAAATTACATGAGGCCGTTGCGGGAAAGTTGCAGTAGAGCCAAAATGTAACGCCCCGAAAGTTGTGTGCGAGTCGGTCGCGAAAAAAGGGTTTTTGGTGCCTGTAGGGGTACACGGCCTAGGACACGGGCGTGTCCAAGGCCGTGTCTGGCTGGTGATTTTTTGGCTGTTTTCAACCCGAGAAGGACACAGCCAGAAACACGGCCGGATGACACGGGCGTGTCATCCGACACGGGCGTGTGCCAACCTGTGTCCCTACCCGTGTCCTGATGGGTCGTGTCCGTTGCCGTGGTGGTTATGCGTGATACGCCCCCAAACACGGGCATGTCGAGGAACCCGACACGGGCATGTCAGGTCAGACACGGGCGTGTCTTGGCCCGTGTGCGTTTCTCAGTTTGACGATCGTGCCTGGATCGAGGCACACGGCCTGGGACACGGCCGTGTGCCAAGCCGTGTTCGGCCCAGGTCTGGAGAATTTTGTGCAGATCCGAGCCGTTCGTTTTCTTTAATTTAGATCTGACGGCTCAGATGAGTCCCTGCTCTATTTTAGGCCGGGAATAGGAGGTTAATTCCCCATTTTCTCTCCAAAGTTCTCCCCTTCCAAAGTGTGAGAGAAGAGGAAGAAGAAGGAGGTTTCTGGCCGCCGGTGGAGCATCGGAGCACCGTTTCGAAATCGGAGAGTGGATCCGTGGAGGGAAGGTCGTTGCGAAGATTTATATCCGCGTAGTTTTTCCATGGCGCCGAAACGGACTACAAGGGTAACGATTCTCAACTTGAGCGTTTGAAGCTCTTTCTTTCTGCATAGGGAATCCCGCTCCCGCGAGTGTGCGGTGAGTGCGTGGTGTTCCTTGGGGTTGATGTGAATAGTCCCCCTTGTGTTGCATATAGAGCCCAGAATCGTAAGTACGGGCATAGTCATTGTGTGTGAAGCCTACCTAGACGCGTTTTGTCTGGATCGGTGATGTTGCATTTGATGTGCTTTTGCCGGAGAAGACTCCGTGCTTTGGATTTTTCGGGTTTCTACGTGGTAGATTGCAGCAGGGATCCTTGGAGGTTAGCTTCAAGGCGCACCCGGAAAACTGAGCGGAAACGTGTTCTGCTAACTTGGTGGTCTGGGAACCGGCCTTGATCATAACTGGGTTATGAGATTGTTTTGGAAAATTTGGGATCCGAGAGAAGCTTGGCCCGCGCAAAGGACTTAAATTGGACATGCGGCGTGAGCAACGGGCAAGTGGAATTGGACCTAGGCTATGTGGTTCGGTGCGAGAGACCCGATGACGGGGACTGGCCGTTGGCATAGTCGGAGCCTTGTCAAAAAGGCTAAATGCTCACATGTTGTTGCCATCCTGGGGGTGGTGGTGAATGCACTGATTTGTCAGGGTTCACCATGAATGTGCCCTGAGTGCACGGGGTGTTTGGTCGTGCAAGCCTACACCTGTGGCGAAATATAATTGCGCTATATATATTGTTGTGCTAATGTTATGCAGGGAAAGAGCACTGTTGTCCCGAGTAAGGGGGGGGTCATTATAATTTGGTCGGCTTTTAGCTGACCGTTGCTTTATTTGCCACCGTGCGGTGGTATGTGCTTGCAGGTGCTGCGGAGCCGAGCACCAAATAGCAGGCTGGAGCCCATGTTGCTGTGCTGGCCCTAGAAGGCCGTAGAATAGCTGTTTTTATATTTATCATGTGTGGCCGGCCTGCGAGCCGATGTATGTAAAACACTCTTTATTAAGTGAACATTTGTAAGGTCATGTACCCTTTTATGTGTATTTGGGGTTTCATTCCTGTTGTTGTAGCTATGGACATTCATATTGATGGATTTAATTTTGGGTTCTTTCAACTTTAAAATCTTCCGCTAGAATGCTCTGTGATTAGGACGAGTAGTCTTAATTAGTTGGTTTGATTATTCATTTAGTATCCCTTCAGACTGTCTGTGTTATATGGCGTCGGGTTCCAGCTGGACCTTCTGTTATATGCCATGCGACAGATGGGGGTGTTACAATTTGGTATCAGACTTCTGGTTACGGTCAAGCTTAAATGAATTCATGGGCGAATTCTTTTAAGGGGTGGTGAGCACATGTGTGCGTCATCGTTATAACATCAAAAAGAACCCATGAATGTCCACTTAGGAATGAAAATACACTTGTTTGGTGGAACCTGAGTGTTCCAATGATTGCTTTTAGCAATTTGTTTGTTATCTAATCGTGTGTCTTTGCTAATTTAGGCAGCTAGGAGCGGTGCTGGTCAGTCAGAGCGTCCGCAATCAGCGAAAAGTAGTGCACCAAGGGACGAGCCTGCTACACCTCCTTTAGCGGAAACCATTAGGATGGTGGCTGAAGCAGTGTTCGCAATGATAAATGCCCAACCTGCAGGGCAAATGCATCGCGCACCTCCTGCGAATGAGCAAGAACCGGTTAGGGCGGCAGAGCCTAGAGTGGTGGAACGCGCAGCAGTTGAGTTAGTAGAGCCGAGGAGAACTACGGAAAGGCAGCTGAAGTATGTGATGGGCTTTAATCCTCCGAGGTTTAATGGGGTTGGAATGCCAACTCAAGCTGAGGACTGGCTCTCTTCCATAAAGAGGGTCTTGACGGCCACAATAACTGAGGAGTGGCAGAAGACCACCATAGCGACTTTTCTTTTGGAAGGTGAAGCGAGGCTATGGTGGGACGAGTTGGAGTTTCATCTTCTAGTGGGAAGGCAACTTGCGGATGTGCCGATGGAGAAATTTTCAAGATTGTTCCTAGCCAGATTTGTACCTTCTGCTCAGAAGTTGGAGATGGAGAATCAATTTCTTGGGTTGACTCAGGGATCCAGAAGCGTGGACGAATATCTGCATGAGTTCACACGGTTGGGTCGTTATGCTGGTGCTATGTTTTCAGAAGAAGAGAGGAAGACCAACCGATTCTATGAGGGCCTTCGCGGCGATTTACAGTTACTCCTTGCTTGGCCTAAGGTGCAGGGCTTCCTAGCCTTGGTCAATTCGGCCGGATCGTTGGAAAAGGTTGCGAAGAAAGTTCAAGAGAAGAGGGACCCAGGAGAAAGGAAGACCGAGTTCAAGGTGCCAAGTAACAAGAAAGGTTTCCGCAGATGGAATAAGAAGTGAAGGACTTCGAACTCAGCCCCTTCGGCTGATGCATTGGGGGCAACTACAAGTCGAGTCCCCGGAGCTTGCTACAACTGCGGGAAGATGGGGCATTTTGCTCGGGAGTGTTGGAGCGGACGTTCAAAGTCCGAGAGGAGACCTGGAGCGACTTATGAGGAGAAAGGGAAGGCGGTGGAGTCAACCGCATCCCATCATGCTCCAGCCCAGCCTAGAGTCTACAACCTTGGTCTGCAGGAGGCCATTAAGCAAGCAGACGTGGTGACAGGTATGAGTTAAATTACAGTGGTTTAACTTTTATAGTTGTTACCTTTGTATTTGTTAGCTTACGTTTGTCAGTGCTAGGTTTTGTGTTAATCTTTGGGTTTCCGGCGAGAGCCCTTTTTGATACGGGAGCATCACATTCCTTCTTATCTGAAAAGTTTATATCGCGCATCGGAGTTCCGTTCTCGATGGCAGAAAACAAGTTGGATGTGTTGTTGCCTAATTGGTGCTCAATGCGTGCGGATAGGGTTTGTGTTGTGAAGATTCGGATTGGAGACCGGGAGTTTGATTTGCGGGCGTTGGTTCTACCGTTTGTGGAGTTCAATGTAATTTTCGGTATGGATTGGCTCTCGGAGCAAAGTGCATGCATTGATTGCAACCGTAAAGAAGTCAAGTTGGGTCTGGACACTGATCGGGAGACTTCTTTTGCGGGCATGAAGGGGTCAGGGAAAGTTTTGATGTCGGCCCTTCAAATATTCAAGGCAGTTCGATCTGGGGCAGAACTATATGTCACTCTAGTTCATACTTCGACGCCTAAGCCTAGTTTGGACAGCATCCCAGTTGTGTCCGAGTATCCTGATGTGTTCCCAGATGATCTCCCAGGAGCCCCTCCTCAGCGGGAGATAGACTTTACTATAGAGCTGGTACCGGGTGCCAAACCGGTGTCACGCTCTCCCTATCGGATAGCCCCAAGAGAAATGGCAGAGTTGAAGGTGCAACTACAAGAGTTGCTAGAGCAAGGTTATGTGCGTCCAAGTTCGTCGCCTTGGAGCGCACCAGTTTTCTTTGTCAAGAAGAAAGATGGGAGCTTGCGGCATTGTATTGATTATCGGGAATTGAACAAACTTACGGAGAAGAACAAATATCCAATCCCGAGGATTGACGATCTATTTGATCAGTTGGTTGGGTCAACTGTATATTCGAAGTTAGATTTGAAGTCCGGTTACTATATGTTGAGGATAAGGGAGAGCGACATCCCAAAGACAGCATTCAGTACGCGGTTTGGGCATTACGAGTTCACGGTTATGCCGTTTGGGTTGACAAATGCGCCATCCGTGTTTATGGATCTGATGAATAAGACGTTCAGAGAATACCTGGACCATTTCGTGATAGTATTCATCGATGATATTCTGGTGTATTCGCGGTGCGAGGAGGATCATTACAAGCATTTACACATGGTGTTGGAGACATTGAGGAAAAGTCAGTTGTATGCAAAGTTCTCTAAGTGTGAATTCTGGTTATGCTCGATAGCGTTCCTTGGTCATGTTGTCAGTGGAGAAGGAATAGCTGTGGATCCGGCAAAGATAGTGGCGATACGAGAGTGGCCTACTTTGACTACGGTGGCAGAAGTCCGGAGTTTTCTGGGGCTTGCTGGCTACTACAGGCACTTCATAGAGAACTTCTCGCAGATAGCACTGCCACTCATGACGTTGACAAGAAAGGATCAGAAGTTTGTGTGGTCTTCGGAGTGCGAACAGGATTTTGAAGAATTGAAGAGGCGATTGACCACGGCGCCCATTTTATGTTCGCCAAGTGGAACGGAAGGGTTCGAGATCTATTGTGATGCTTCGGGCAGTGGTTTGGGCTGTGTCCTACTACAGCATGGGAGAGTGATAGCTTATGGTTCACGACAACTGAAGGTTCACGAGAGGAATTATCCGGTCCACGACTTAGAGTTAGCGGCCGTGATATTTGCTCTAAAGCTTTGGAGGCACTATCTGTACGGTGTGAAGGTCGATATTTACTCCGATCATAAAAGTTTGAAGTACCTATTGGACCAAAAGGATCTGAACATGAGGCAGAGGAGGTGGATGGAGTTCTTAGGGAACTACATCTTCAAGATACACTATGTGCCTGGGAAGGGAAATGCAGTGGCGGATGCGTTGAGTCGTAAGATTCCCGCACAAGCCAATTGGTTATCAGTATATGATGAGAGATTGGTCCAAGAGTTGGAGGCATTGGAGATATCTTGTGTCGATAAGCAGTCTAGTGCCGAGGCGAAACTGTTTTGGACAGAGGTACAGTGTGACCTAGCGGATAGAGTTCGGCGGGCTTTGGTTCAGGATAGTAGCATGAAGCAAATATTGGATGAATCTTTGGATGGGTCAAATTCCCAGTCTGTGGTTGAAGATGGGTTGCTAAGGAAGGACAGTCGTCTATGCGTTCCTAGTGCGGATAATATTCGGGAGGAGTTGATGTATGAGGCTCATCATACCAAGTACTCAATCCACCCGGGAAGCACGAAGATGTATAGAGACATGAAGAAATTATTCTGGTGGCCGGGTTTGAAGAGGGATGTGGCACTTTATGTGGCCAAGTGCCGTACTTGTGCATTGGTGAAGGCGGAATGCCAGAAGCCCGGAGGTTTCTTGAAATCCCTTCCTATCCCAGAATGGAAGTTTGACGACATATCTATGGATTTCGTGCACGGTTTGCCGAAGTCGCAGAAGGGAAACGACGCCATTTGGGTGGTCGTAGATAGATTGACAAAGGTGTCGCACTTTATCCCAGTGAGAAAGGAGGATCCAGTGGAAAAGTTAGCCAAACTCTACGTGGATAGTATTTTACGATTGCATGGTGTGCCTCGCAGTATTGTTAGTGATCGTGATGGACGCTTCACGTCAAATGACTGGAGGTTGGTGCATGGTCTGTTGGGTACTAAGCTAAAGTTCAGCACAGCCTTTCACCCGCAGACAGATGGCCAAACCGAGAGAGTCAACGGGACTATGGAGGACATGCTTCGCATGTGCGTCCTAGATTTCGGGAAGAATTGGGAGGATCATCTGTACATGGTGGAGTTTGCTTACAACAACAGCTTTCAGGCAAGTATTGGAATGGCGCCTTTCGAAGCCTTGTACGGGAGGAAGTGTCGCACGCCGTTGTCTTGGTTGGAGGCAGGCGAATCGAAGTTGTATAAACGTCAAGCGATGGAAGATCCCACTTCAATGATACGGACAATTCAGGAAAGGCTGAAGATTGCTCAAGATAGACAGTCAAAGTATTACAGTGTCAAACATAGAAATGTGGAGTTCAACGTTGGCGATATGGTGTATTTAAAGATCAAGCCGTTCAAGGGTGTATCGCGGATTCGACGCTTGAAGAAGCTGAGTCCGAGATACCTTGGACCATTTGAAATTCTGGAGCGTGTTGGCGAGGCGGCGTATAGGTTGAAGCTGTCGACGGAGTTGAGTGGGCTGCATGATGTATTCCACGTATCAGTGTTGCGTAAGGCAGTGCAAGAGCCTTCGCAAATCATTACGGACAATCAGGTACCGGTTGATTATGAGTTAACAACAGGGGTCAAGCTAGTACGAATTGAAGATGTTGCAGTCAAACGACTCCGCAACAAGGAGGTCCGAATGGTAAAAGTCCGTTGGGATAATTGCGGACGTGAGGAGCTTTCTTGGGAGCGAGAGCAAGCTATGTTGGAGGAATACCCCGAGTTATTCCACTCAGGTATCATTTAGCTTTTGTGTACCTTTGCTTAATTTCGGGATGAAATTCCTTAAGTGGGGGAGATTTGTAACGCCCCGAAAGTTGTGTGCGAGTCGGTCGCGAAAAAAGGGTTTTTGGTGCCTGTAGGGGTACACGGCCTAGGACACGGGCGTGTCCAAGGCCGTGTCTGGCTGGTGATTTTTTGGCCGTTTTCAACCCGAGAAGGACACGGCCAGAAACACGGCCGGATGATACGGGCGTGTCATCCGACACGGGCGTGTGCCAACCCGTGTCCCTACCCGTGTCCTGATGGGTCGTGTCCGTTGCCGTGGCGGTTATGCGTGACACGCCCCCGAACACGGGCGTGTCGAGGAACCCGACACGGGCGTGTCAGGTCAGACACGGGCGTGTCTTGGCCCGTGTACGTTTCTCAGTTCGATGATCGTGCCTGGATCGAGGCACACGGCCTGGGACACGGCCGTGTACCAAGCCGTGTTCGGCCCAGGTCTGGAGAATTTTGTGCAGATCCGAGCCGTTCGTTTTCTTTAATTTAGATCCGACGGCTCAGATGAGTCCCTGCTCTATTTTAGGCCGGGAATAGGAGGTTAATTCCCCATTTTCTCTCCAAAGTTCTCCCCTTCCAAAGTGAGAGAAAAGAGGAAGAAGGAGGAGGTTTCCGGCCGCCGGCGGAGTATCGGAGCACCGTTTCGAAATCGGAGAGCGGATCCGTGGAGGGAAGGTCGTTGCGAAGAGTTATATCCGCGTAGTTTTTCCATGGCGCCGAAACGGACTACAAGGGTAACGATTCTCAACTTAAGCGTTTGAAGCTGTTTCTTTCTGCATAGGGAATCCCGCTCCCGCGAGTGTGCGGTGAGTGCGTGGTGTTCCTTGGGGTTGATGTGAATAGTCCCCCTTGTGTTGCATATAGAGCCCGGAAGAGTAAGTACGAGCATAGGCATTGTGTGTGAAGCCTACCCGGACGAGTTTTGTCTGGATTGGTGATGTTGCATTTGATGTGGTTTTGCCGGAGAAGACTCCGTGCTTTGGATTTTTCGGGTTTCTACGTGGTAGATTACAGCAGGGATCCTTGGAGGTTAGCTTCAAGGCGCACCCGGAAAACTGAGCGGAAACGTCTTCTGCTAACTTGGCGGTCTGGGAACCGGCCTTGATCATAACTGGGTTATGAGATTGTTTTGGAAAATTTGGGATCCGAGAGAAGCTTAGCCCGCGCAAAAGACTTAAATTGGACATGCGGCGTGAGCAACGGGCAAGTGTAATTGGACCTAGGCTATGTGGTTCGGTGCGAGAGACCCGATGACGGGGACTGGCCGTTGGCATAGTCGGAGCCTTAGACGGTGGTCAGAAAGGCTAAATGCTCACATGTTGTTGCCATCCTTGGGGTGGTGGTGAATGCACTTATTTGTTAGGGTTCACCATGAATGTGCCCTGAGTGCACGGGGTGTTTGGCCGTGCGAGCCTACACCTGTTGCGAAATATAATTGCGCTATACATATTGTTGTGTTAATGTTATGCAGGGAAAGAGCACTGCCGTCCCGAGTAAGGGGCGGGGTCGTTATAATTTGGTCAGCTTTTAGCTGACCGTTGCTTTATTTGCCACCGTGCGGTGGTATGTGCTTGCAGGTGCTGCGGAGCAGAGCACCAAATAGCGGGCTGGAGCCCATATTGCTGTGCTGGCCCTAGAAGGCCGTAGAATAGCTGTTTTTATATTTATCATGTGTGGCCGGCCTGCGAGCCGATGTATGTAAAACACTCTTTATTAAGTGAACATTTGTAAGGCCATATGGCCATGTACCCTTTTCTGTGTATTTGGGGTTTCATTCCTGTTGTTGTAGCTGTGGACATTCATATTGATGGATTTAATTTTGGGTTCTTTCAACTTTAAAATCTTCCGCTAGAATGTTCTGTGATTAGGGCGAGTAGTCTTAATTAGTTGGTTTGATTATTCATTTAGTATCCCTTCCGACTGTCTGTGGTATATGGCGTCGGGTTCCAGCTGGACCTTCTGTTATATGCCATGCGACAGATGGGGGTGTTACACAAAAGATGGTTTGTCTTTTTTTTAGGGAGGTGGCGCTCACCAATCCTTGGCTCGGACCACTCCTCAATTGTGTTGTTGATTCAAATCAATAGATATAAAAAGGAAAAAGAAATGGATTAGGGTTACGGAGAACAAACGCAAAACAAAAAAAACCAGAGGGTAGCAGACTTCATCTTCTCTGATAAGCTTGAAAGCAAACGTCCAGCAGAGTTAGCCAAAAGACAAAGAAAGAAAGCTAAAGCTCTTCAAGTTTAGCACGATTGTTCTCTCCAGAACAAGGCAGTTGATTCATCTATTCAGCAAGACGTTAGCTGTATGAAGGGCTTTTAGCCTTCAACAGCAGATAGTTATTCACCATTGCAGTAAAGGAGTTAGTTGTAGAAGAAGACTCATTCCTTCTAGAGCAAGTGTGTAAGACCCCCCCCCCTCCCGGATCCCAAAACACGGCACGAAGGGGGAGTCTTATGCCCAGAACAGCCGCCTTGCGGTGGCATTAGCACACGAGCTAACCTGTACCACAAGACGCCTATTCCGCCGGCTACAACAATATCAATAAAACATGCCAACCCAACCAAATAAATAAACAAACAGAAGTCAAATCCACACTAAGTTATAATGTCCAAATACATCAATAAAGAGAAGCTAAAACATGTTTCTACCATATATCAGAGTACTGCTAAACTTGCCCAAACGGGCTACAACAGAGTAATCAAAACACTAACATCTGTAACAGACGGTATCGACGGCACCGTCGCATCAGGCCCTGTCGTCCTGGCCTGGCTGTCCTGCTGCGTAGTCTGCGGCTGCTCTACCTGCGGCGTGACCTCCTAAAAAGGAAGACGTAGCAACCGTTAGTCGAAACGACTAAGTGGTTTCACATCCGCTCCCCCGGCGACTCCTCGGCACCGGGCGGAGAAAAGGAACAAGAGTATAGTATATAATAAGTATGCAAGTAAAGGAAGTACAAGCAGGTGGCAAGGTAATGTAAGAGTAACAACATCATAATCAGCATTTAAGTAAGAGCTACACTAAACTAGCAAGTATAAGTAACAACAGGAAAGTAACTTAACTTATAAGAATGCTCATACAAACTTATAAGTTAAGGATCGGGTTACATAAAAGTAACTCATCGTATAAGAGTGCCCATACAAACTTATACGATGAGGATCTTGTGGTGCAATGATATGAAATGCTATGAATGCTATGCAATGACTCACCCATGCACACCCATGCAATTGCTATGTCGACACAGACTATAGTTCCCACTTTTCGAGCAGGTAGCTAACCTCTCAGGCATCAGCCGCCGTGGCCAGGCGGTGACAGTAGAACGGGCACTTCTACTATTAGGCGGGTATCACACTACTTTACCTAGGCCTCCGTACGCCTCAACGCTAAGAACACAACAGCGGAGCCCATGCGTACTATGGCCCAGCGGGGTCTTGGGTAGATGTGCACCAAGAACACAGCCCGAACTGGCCTTGCGTGACCCGGAAGGGGCCTCGGAAGAAAGCACGAGGACACAGCTCAACCGTTCACATGGTCGGAGGGGCCTCGGGACGTGAACACCGAGGACACAGCCCAAACCGACCAAGTCTAACTGCCAACTCCCGTCGGTGTGACGACTGGCGAGCCCGTAGACCTGCCACACTATCCTTAACCCGGGATTACGACACCGCGTTTCGACTCACACCACATGCAAATACCACGCCAACATAACATGGAAGGGGCCTCGGAAGCAAACACGAGGGCACAGCCCAACCATCCATCCATACCTCATCTCCACACAACCATAACAAGTGGCGGTCAACACCGCACTTACAAACTTACAGAATACTACCCATAGGAAGACGACACTCTAAGTATTGGACTATCAAATTCAATCCACTATTCAACATTCACATGGCCATGAGTTATCTTTCTATATGTCATATCAGGTGATTTCAACACAATATATCAAGATGCACATGTATAAAAATCTACTAACTGCTAACAAGTCAAATCATTCAAGTATACTATCTTACAATTCGATCACATGGAATCCGATTAATAATCTTCATCATTTATGCAACTGAATTAATTATTCATAAGAGTTTATCCAAGCCTCAGGGTTACCTGTAATATTAGTTTCTCCGAATCCAATTCCAAATGTTATAAACCCAGATTTTTAAGTGCAGGAATAGTCTGGACAGCAACTTCAACCGGAGATTCCCGAGGCTACAGGAATCCGGTGGAGGCGTGTAACCCCTCGTTGGAAAGATCTTTTCATGATCTACAACGTTCATATTCAGGTCACAACCCAGATCTGAAAATAACGTACTTGAAAGCGGCTTCAAAGTTCGCTGCGCACAGAACACAATTTCTGTGTACAGGAATTGCCGGACAGCAAACTCGATTAGGTTTTCCCGGGGCCACAGACCTCACCTGAAGTCGTGCAACCACTCGTTGGAAAGGTATTGCCAAGGGCTACAACTTTCGTGTTTAGCCAAAAGCCCAGATCTGCCCATATCCTACATAAAAAGGGCCTATAAGATCGCTGCGCGCAGAATACAGATTCTGCGCGCATCTTAAAGGAAAATGAACGGCATCGGTTCGTCTTCCTCCTCAAGGCGATCGTTCCTAAATTTTCCAGAAATATTCTCCTCCCTTATTCAACCTCAAAGGCCATAAACTCCTCACGATACCATCCACCCATCGTCATATTGAAGAAAAGGGGAAGGGTTGAAGAGATCTAAAATCTAGAACACAAGTTCTAACATGGCCTAACCTAGAAATCTTCTCCTCTCCATCAAGACTCTCTTGAGTCGATGTCTCTCCTAGGAAAATGACTATAGATCTAGCACCAAGGGAGAGGGTAGGAAACTCACATTGGCTCCAGCGGTACCACCATTTCTAGCCAAGGATCTCGTAGTTCTCCTTGGCGGCATCTTCTCTTTCACAGCGATGGAGGATCTCCTTCGGTAGGACTTGCTCCTGCAGTTTTCCCTCTCACAGGAGTTCTCACTGGAAATAGGGGAAGAAAAGAGAATGAAAACGGCTAGGGTTTTCTCTCCCCTATATATATAAAATGTGACACGGGTAGGGACACGGCCGTGTCCTTACCCGTGTCCTGCCTGGCGAAGCGGCAACGACAGTTTCCATGTCGGTTCAATACTTGACACGGGTGGGGACACGCCCGTGTCCCGACCCGTGTCCACATGACACGGCCGTGTGCCTGGCCGTGTCCTTGGCCGTGTACTTCTCGGGTTGCATCTCGACACTTCTCGTCGAGCTCAACTCGACGCACACGGGTAGGGACACGCCCGTGTCACTACCCGTGTCACTTAGTGTCGACACATCCCGACAGTCTCGACACGCCTCGTCGAGCTCGACTCGACGCACACGGGTAGGGACACGGCCGTGTCACTACCCGTGTCACTTCCCGTGTCTTTTTACACTGATTTCTCCACTTCTCCACAAGTGCAGTCCAATTCCCTGCACTTCTCAGGGCTCGAGTGAACCCTCCTGACTCAAAACACACACACTAGGGGCCTAGAGTGATTCGGGACGTTACAAAGTGGGCTGGACTGATATCTTCTCAGTCCAGCAAGGTAGACTTAAAGATTTATCTCTGAGTCAATTGTCTTAAATTTATTTCATCTTGTATAAACTACTGTAGGATTTAGTTTACCTGAATCTGAGTTGTAGGGCCTTTTAGCCTGAGCTGTAAGTGACTAACTAGTCACTAAGGTAGGTGCCCTGCTGGGGTATTGAGGTAGGATCTAAGTATGGATCTGAGAGTAGGGCTGTCCTCCCAACCTGAGTAGTAGGCCTTTATAATGAGGCTGTGGTAGATGACTGGTGAGTTACTGAGCTGTAGGTGACAAGTGTGACACTAAGTTGTAGTCCTTGGAAGAGGCTGAGCTGTAGGTTCCTGGAAGGGCACTGAGGTAGGTACCTGTATGGTACTGAGTTATAAGAGTGTTGCAGCACTCTGAGAGTATTGGTGGAGTTTGTTCCTAGTCCAATAAAATAGTTGGATATGGGGAGGGAAAATGGATGTACCCAATTAGGGAACAACTATAAACAATTGTTTGCTTGGCTGTGGTGTTTGTTTGTTCTTATATTGCAGGTGCTAAGGATAAGCTCTAGATCACCTAGTAAGAAACTAGTGAAAAGACTTATAAATTTCAAAGACCTATTCATTATGTTGGATCCCTAGTTTGGATTTGAGCTAGGTTAAATAATTAGGATGAGTTTGACCCACCTTGTATATCCAAGGTCAAGACTATTAGTCCTAGAGTTTAGGATAGTCATTAAGTTCAACCTTCATGGACCAGCCAGCAGAGGACTTCAGTAGACTCAGACTTAGAAGAATTCAGAGTTCAAAAGTATTAGTTCGAAATTCTTCAAACTCAGCTCGACAATCGTCGATCGCAGATCGACGAACTCAGAAATCTTTCTCTGTGTTGTGCTTGACGATATTCGAGCTCAGGTCGACGATTTATTTCTCAATACAGATTCTCTGCTCGACGAAATCTGGAGTTCAGCTTCAACAGATTCTTTCCAGTTTATTTTCTCTTAACTCAGGTTGACAAAGATAGATTCTTTGTTCGACGAACTTATAGCACAGATTTGGCAAGTTATTTCCAGAATGCAGTTCCCTGAGCTCAGGTCGACGAACAGGAATTATCATCTCGATAAACTTGGAACTCCAGTCGACGAATTCTGTTCAGAGCTCGACGAATTCTGTCCCGAGTCAGACTTAGATGTTTTCCTTATTTTTGTCCGTATTTATTATATTATTTAGCTGTGATTTCCTGAGTAATTAATGCTCATATTCTCTTGAATCTAGCCATTATTGGCAGCATTAATTATGGTCTTCATCAGGGTTAATTACTTGCTTATTTTAATGGGACACTTGGGGAACTCTTTAAAGAATATATTCCAGCCGTTTCATTCTCCAGAAATGGTCGCAATTAATGCTTGGAATTCAAAATTCAAGAGGAGAATTTGAAAGAAGAATATATAAGAGAGAATTTTCTTTCAGGCAACAACATATATAGGACAGAGGTGATACAAGCAAGCAAAAAAAATAAAAAGTACACACAGTGATATACAGAGAAGAGATATAGAAATATACTAAAGAATATGAGCTTCTTCTCTGTGCTGAAAACATTATGTTTTCTCCTTGTTCTTTCTGAAGACTGAAGAAGAACAACCATCGAATATCAAGAATCTTCTTCTACTTCTACTCCAGGAATATTCAAGGACAACAACTTTGAATCAGTCAGAAAGTTCCTGGATCTCTTCAAGATAAGGCTGAAGACCTACACCCTGAGCAAGGCTCCAAGCTTTCTGAACCATTCAGTACTTCAGAAGGAGCTTTGACAACAGAAATCCACAAGTCTTCTCTCTTTTATAGATAAAAGGGAAGACACCATCAACTCTTTAAACCTCTTATAAAAGGGTTTATTAACTCCCTTCAAAAGTTTATTCTTGGTTTTTGGGCACCTGTTCAAAAGCCTAAAGGGTTGTGAGATCTCCCTATAAATAGATCTTGTTGTGGCAGTCACCTGACCAAAAACCTGATAGTGGATTCCTACCAGGGTGGTAGAAGAGTGGATGTACCCAGTTTGGGGAACCACTATAAAATTCTTGTGTTATCTGGATGTTCATTTTTTTATGTTCTTGCTGTGCTGTGATAGATTAGCTTAGACTATTTCCATTTTTTGTTACTACTATTGAGATCTCCTATTTTACTCTGATAAATTCTAAAACAGCCAAAAGTTTTAAGTTACTCTATTCACCCCCCCCCCCCACCTCTAGAGCAATCAGATCTATCCCCTATCTTTCACACCCCCCTCTAAGTGACTTGCAAACCATAAGTTAAATAACTTTCAATTCATATACAAGGGAGGTTACTCAAAAAGGATCTAACAATCTGAGTATACCTCCAAGGTTAGCTAGAAAATATAAATATGGGGTCAGCAATGAACTATAAGGAGCTAAGGGCCATGAAGCTACCAATGTGCAGGAAGGAAGGATTTGGTCTCTAAATGCAAAGGGTCAGATTGTTCATGGAAGCATCTGAACCTAGGATCTATGTAACAGTAGTGGAAGATCCCTTTATCCCCACAAAGGCTTCCACCATAGATCCAACTGTGAGAGTGACTAAGGCATATACATAGATGGACAGGATGAGGTGATTCTATCCACCATGTACAAAAGGGCACAAAATACTATAGCCAGTGTCATTGATGACTTAACCTTCCAAAATATTATACACTGCAAGACCTCCAAGGAAATGTGGGACATCCTTGGGGTCTTCATGGAAGGCCCTGAGGAAGCCAGAGATGATAGGAAGTCCATGCTCAATCAAGAGTATGAGTCTTTCAGGCAAAAATAATCTGAAAAAGTAGCTGACTATTTTGAAAGGTTCTTTAGGACAGTTAATGAAATAAGAACCTATGGTATTGTCTTCAGTAACTATGAGCTGAATGATAAGTTTCTTAGATCCCTCACTAGAGATTGGGACACAAATATATGTGTCATTAGGGAAATGGCTAAGCTGCCAGACACTCCTCCACCAACACTCTTTGAAAAGTTACAGTCCTACGAAATGCAGGTGGCTACTAGATAAGAAGAGGAGAAGGAAAGTAAATCCAAGACCAAGGATAAGACAGTGGCTCTCAAGGCAGAAGACCCAAGAAGAAGCAGAAGAAAGGCTCCTTCTCCACCAAGGAGAGAAGCTGAGACAAGCGCAGAACTGTCTGAGACCAGTTCCTCGGACAACTACATGTCTGATGAAGAGTTTGCAACCATATCCAGGAAACTTCAAAAGTTCATGAAGAATAAGCACTGGGAGAACATACCCTCATCATCATCTCATCACAGGAGGTCCTCTAAGAAGGACGGGTATGGCACTAAATCTAGTAAATAGATTTCATCTAAAATCATTTGTTATTTTTGCAGTAAGGCTGGACATGTCATTGCTTACTACCCAGTCAAGAGCAAGGAAGAGGATGAGAAGAAGAAGAAGAAGCATCACCATCACCACAAGGACAGGAAGAAGGAGAAGTCCTTTGTGGCTAAGAAGGAGAAAAGCTAGATAGATTCTTTCTCCTCAGAATCAGAAGATGATGAGGAAGAAGCCTATATAGTGTTGATCTCTGTTCTTGAAGATCCAGAAGAATAAGAAGAATATCCTGCTGCCAGGATAGAAATAAGGGCCTCTTTGTCACACTCTGACAGTGATAATGAGGAGGATGATGAAGACAGTCAATGTCATGGACTTATGGCAATAAATGAAGAAAGAAATGAGCTACAAATAGAATCAATCAAGGTACATCCTCTCTCCATTTCTTCATCTTCTTCTGACTATGAAACCAGTCCAGATACTGGTGCATCTTCTTCCCCTGAAAAAGATTGCTCAGAATCTGAGACTGAAGTCAATCAATTGATTGACAAGTATGGACTACTCTTAGATGCTCTTAAGAAGAGCAGAACTCTTGTCAAAAGGCATGCAAGGGAGATTGAAGTCCTCAAACCTTATCAAACTCTTTATAACAATAAATATATTGAGTTTAATAAGAAATGTCATGAGGTGTCTGAACTCAAGAAAAGTCTTGAGTGTCAGTCCATGGTTCTAGAAGAAATATCTAAACATATTAAATATCTAGAACAAAAAATTATTGAGGGATTAGGGATTGTGATTAACCCTTATCAATCTCTTGGTAGATTACCAAAAGCTGCAACTTGCCAAACCTCTGAGAAGCTGGATATTGATCACACTAATTATGAAGTCAAATCAAATATCCCTGATAAAGTGACAGTACTTCAAAACGTGAATTTACCTTCTAAAACTATCAAGTTTGCACCACTCCAGAAGGATCAATCTAATGTGTGCTCCACTAGTGGGGTGAAGACACATGATCTCAAAAAGAGTGATAATGTCCACTCTAGCCATAATGCTCCGGGTAAGTTCTTTAGATTTGGATCCAAATATCCTTTATCTAAGGAAATGAGAGAGTCCACTAGATGGCAGGCTCCAAAAATAAATCTGGCCCATCCTAGACCAGTTGTATTTATCTCTTCAGCACCTTCACTCAGGATGAAGGGGTCAGTATCATGTAATGCTCATCCAACAAAGTTTGGTGCTGCTCAAATCTCTCATGGACAACAATTTTGTGTTGTCCTAAAGAGAAGGTACAACATTCATAAATGTTGGTGTTGTGGGAAAGTGGGTCACTTTGCCATTGATTGTTAGCACAACCTGAATGTGACTAGTGGACAGAAAGGTGCTCAGCCCAGGCAGAGAGTTGGGCAAATGTTTTATGATGCTAATAAGAACTTAGGACCCAATTATCTTTGGGTGCCGAAGGGTAAATAATTTTTCTTTACAGGATAGTCCAATTACCTGTCTAGAGAAGACTTGGTATTTGGACAATCGGTGTTCAAAGCAAATGTCTGGGATAGGTTGATTGCTCAAGGAATATGCTCCAAGAAAAGAAACAAATTAAGGTTGAGGCTATCAAGTATGTCATCCTCAAAAGCTAGAGGAAGCAAGCCTCAAGGTAAGTCTCTCTCTTATATGTAAAGACTAAATTTACTAATTGATAAATTAAGTTATATGTGCTTAGTATGAGCCTAATCAAGCACACCAAATAGATAACAGTGATTAAATTATTCTTTATAATTATCTGCATTGTTAAAATATACAGCCCTTAATCTCAAGTTCAAATAACTTATTTGCAAGCCTCAAGGTAAATCAGTGCATAATTAGGTTGCTAATAAAACTGGCTTATCAGCATGATATGTCCCCCTTTTATTTAAAATTAATAAAAAAAATTAGGGAGTGTCAAATAGATTGTACATCCAATAAGTAAGGGAAGCTACAAATTAAACAAGCATTTAATAAATGGAAGAAAAGCTGAGAGGTAAAATAGAAGCGCTAAATGCCCTAGTTCATAACAGGAAGCATAACACAACCCGTTAAAATCGAAAAATACTAATTTAAGCTAAAATGTTTAATTAGGTATCCTAATGATAAAGTAATTAAAATTTTTTGATATAAATATAAAGGCGACAAGAAACGAAAAGCCACACCACTCTTAAAATCCTTAACCCTAGCCAGATGTCATAAAGGAGCTCCAGGAGGGATATGAAATTTTGAGAGATGGATTCAGTCACACCTCGCCAGAGATTAAGGCTGTGTTGAGGATGATTGAAATCACAGGCCTGGAATACACCCTTTTCAAATCTTCCACCATTCTTAGCAAGGAGGTAGTAGAATTCTTCTCCAACATTAAAATGTCCTCCTCTTAAGACTCTCTTAAATCTAAGATTGAGGATATCAAGATAAAGGTAAACCCAAAGAGACTGGGCAAAGCCCTTCATATACCCACCATCGACCCTAGCGAGGAAGAAGAATCCACCGTCACGGACAGAGACAATGCTCTCAGGTGGTGTGTATATAGTGATGTCAAACCTGAATCTCTTAAGAGGAAAATCATCAACTAGAGAGGAAAACTGCTAGCATATATTGCAGGGAAAGCCCTTTTCTGCAAACCTGGATCACATAACACAATCTCCAGGTCAATGTTTGATGTTATGACCAGGATAATCTTGAATAGAAAGAACTCTTGGTCTACTCTCATTTACTAGAGATTAGTAGACTGTCTACCCACTCCAAACATGGGCAGAATTATTTCTCTATACCTAGTGAACACCTACCCTGACACATTCAAACAAAAACATGGAGAAAGATTCACTACCTGTAACGAATGGACATAAAGACATTAGACAAATTCACTAGGATCTTACCCAAGAGCAATCCTACACACGCAAAGGACTCCTCAAGGTATAAAAGACGGCAAGCTGCTGAAGTAGACAGTTCCTCCTGCTCTGAACCTGAGCTAGGAACTACCCACTGCTAATATTGGTTTGTAGACAGACTTAACCCTGAGTCTCTCCTCAACAAACATTCAACTCGAGGATATTGTTGTGTATGTTGATAAATTCCATACCAATCATAGGTCAGTAAAAGTTTCAAAGAATGTCACTGAAGTGGAGGCAATTGTTGAAGATGAGGCAGACATGGCTGACACTGATGTTGTTGCAGCAATTAAAGATATCCTTGCTGCAGAAGATAACCATGAGCCACCTGAGATATTAGATACTTATCTTGATAAGTCCAGCCCAGAGAAGGATGCTCAGTCTGAGGGGGAGCATAATGAGATGGATTTGACAACTTTGGACAAAGTTGTCAACGGATTAGTTGAGTCTACACCCACTGCAGGTAATACTAACACCCTCTTAGCTGGTAGAGCTAATACAACTTTAACTAAAGAAATGGTTCCTTCTATAGGTGTTGTAGTTGAGGGGGAGTCTTCACAGGTCCCTGCTCTAATAGAAGTCCCTCTTTCAGTAAGCCAACCACCCACTACCCAAATCTCTGATGGGCCACTCCTAAATCATATCAAAGCACTCCTGGATGCTTAGACAATAACCATCAAGGAGTATATTGACCACTATATTGCCAAGTTAAGGGATGAATTGTTAAGTGAAGTCAAGGAATGTAAAGAAGAAACCTCTCACTTAAATAAATAGGTCACAACTAGGTTTGATATGGCTGGAACAGCTTGCATAAAGCTGACCGCCCTCATGAAATCCATGGAAACATGCCAGAAATTCTATACAACTGACATATGATATGTCAAAATTTTTGTTAGTACAACTGATGAAGTGATCATGGGTGCATCAGATCATGTAAATTAGCATGTCACCAATATTGCACTTCACTCTATTGAGCAGGCAATACTTTTGAAAAATGAGCTGCTCACTGACAATGAGAGAATACTCCAATCTACATCAAGCAAAAATGAAACCAACACCTCCTTACTACACTGTAAGACCTCCAAGGAAATGTAGGACATCCTTGGGGTCTTCATGGAAGGATCTGAGGAAGTCAGAGATGATAGGAAGTCCATGCTCAATCAAGAGTATGAGGCTTTCAGGCAAAAATAATCTGAAAAAGTAGCTGACTGTTTTGAAAGGTTCTTTAGGACAGTTAATGAAATAAGAACTTATGGTAGGGTCTTCAGTAACTATGAGCTGAATGACAAGTTTCTTAGACCCCTCACTAGATATTGGGACTCCAAGATATGTATCATTAGGGAAATGGCTAAGCTGCCAGACACTCCTCTACCAACACTCTTTGGAAAGTTATAGTCCTATGAAATGCAGGTGGCTTCTAGATAAGAAGAGAAGAAGGAAAGTCAATCCTAGACCAAAGATAAGATAGTGGCCCTCAAGGCAGAAGCCCCAAGAAGAATCAGAAGAAAGGCTCCTTCTCCACCAAGGAGAGAAGCTGAGATAAGCTCAGAACAATCTAAGACCAGTTCCTCAGACAACCACATGTCTGATGAAGAGTTTGCAACCTTCTCCAAGAAACTTCAAAATTTCATGAAGAATAAGTTCTGGGAGAATAGACGCTCATCATCATCTCATCACAGGAGGTCCTCTAAGAAGGATAGGTATGGCACTAAATCTAGTAAATAGATTTCATCTAAAGTCATTTGTTATTTTTACAGTAAGGCTGAACATGTCATTGTTGACTACCCAGTCAGGAGAATGGAAGAGGATTAGAAGAAGATGAAGAAGAAGAAGCATCACCATCACCACAAGGACAGGAAGAAGGAGAAGTCCTTTGTGGCTAAGAAAGAGAAAATCTGGACAGATTCTCTCCTCAGAATTAGAAGATGATGAGGAAGAAGCCTATATAGTGTTGATCTCTGTTATTACAGATCCAGAAGAATAAGAAGAAAATTCTGCTGCCAGGAGAGAAATAAGGGCCCCTCTGTCACACTCTGATAGTGATAATGAGGAGGATGAAGAAGAATGTGAATGTCATGAGCTTATGGCAATAAATGAAGAAAGAAATGAACTACAAACAAAATCTATCAAGGTACATCCTCTCTCCATTTCTTCATCTTCTTCTGACTATGAGACCAGTCCAGATACTGGTGCATCTTCTTCCCATGACAAAGATTGCTCAGAATCTGAGTCTGAATTCAATCAATTGATTTACAAGTATGGACTGCTCTTAGATGCTCTAAAGAAGAGCAGAACTCTTGCCAAAAGGCATGCAAGGGAGATTTAAGTCGTCAAGCCTTATCAAACTCTTTATAATAATAAATATATTGAGTTTGATAAGAAATGTCATGAGGTGTCTGAACTCAAGAAAAGTCTTGAGTGTCAGTCCTTGGTTCTAGAAGAAATATCTAAACATATTAAATATCTAGAACAAAAACTTATTGAGAGATTAGGGATTGTAATTAACCCTTCTCAATCTCTTGGTAGGTTGCCAAAAGCTGCAACTTGCCAAACCTCTGAGAAGGTGGATATTGATCACACTAATTATGAAGTCAAATCAAATATCCCTGATAAAGTGACAGTATTTCAAAAAGTGAATTTACCTTCTAAAACTCTCAAGTTTGCACTGTAAGACCCCCCCTCCCCGGATCCCAAAACACGGCACGAAGGGGGAGTCTTATGCCCGGAACAGCCGCCTTGCGGTAGCATTAGCACACAGGCTAACCTGTACCACAAGACGCCTATCCCGCCGGGCATAACAATATCAATAAATCATGCCAACCCAACCAAATATATAAGCAAGAGAAGTCAAAATCCACACTAAGTATATAAAGTCCAAATACATCAATAAAGAGAAGCTAAAACATGCTTCTACAATATATCAGAGTACAGCTAATCTTTGCCCAAACGGGCTACATCAGAGTAAGCAAAACACTAACATCAGTAACAGACGGTATCGACGGCACCGTCACGTCAGGCCCTGTCGTCCTGGCCTGGCTGTCCTGCGGCGTAGTCTGCGGCTGCTCTACCTGCGGCGGGACCTCCTAAAAAGGAAGACGTAGCAACCGTTAGTCGAAACGACTAAGTGGTTTCACATCCGCTCCCCCGGCGACTCCTCGGCACCGGGCGGAGAAAAGGAACAAGAGTATAGTATATGTAACAAGTAAGCAAGTAAAGGAAGTGCAAACAGGTGGCAGTAGTGTAAGAGAAACAGTATCATAATCAGCATTTATATAAGAGCTACAACTAGACTAGCAAGTATAAGAGCTACAACAGGAAAGTAACTTAACTTATAAGGATGCCCATACAAACTTATAAGTTAAGGATCGGGTTACATAAAAGTAACTCATCGTATAGGAGTGCCCATACAAACTTATACGATGAGGATCTTGTTGTGCAATGTATGAAATGCTATGAATGATATGTAATGACTCACCCATGCACACCCATGCAATAGCTATGTCGACACAGACTATAGTTCCCACTTTTCGAGCAGGTAGCTAACCTCTCAGGCATCAGCCGCCGTGGCCAGGCGGTGACAGTAGAACGGGCACTTCTACTACTAGGCGGGTATCACACTACTTCACCTAGGCCTCCGTACGCCTCAACGCTAAGAACACAACAGCGGAGCCCATGCGTACTATGGCCCAGCGGGGTCTTGGGTAGATGTGCACCAAGAACACAGCCCGAACTGGCCTTGCGTGACCCGGAAGGGGCCTCGGAAGAAAGCACGAGGACACAGCCCAACCGTTCACATGGTCGGAGGGGCCTCGGGACATGAACACCGAGGACACAGCCCAAACCGACCAAGTCTAACCGTCAACTCCCGTCGGTGTGACGACTGGCGAGCCCGTAGACCTGTCACACTATCCTTAACCCGGGATTACGACACCGCGTGTCGACTCACACCACATGCAAACACCACATCAACATATCATGGAAGGGGCCTCGGAAGTAAACACGAGGACACAGCCCAACCATCCATCCACACCTATCTCATCACAACAAAACAAGTGACGGTCAACACCGCACTTTCGTTCTTCCACAATACTACCCGTAGGGAGACGACGCTTTAAGTGTTGAACTAATAAATTTCATTTCACCAAATCAACATATCATGGCCATAGTTTAATCTTCTATATGTCATTCCATATGAACTCTACATAAGACTTATATGATGCGCATATGTTATAATCTATCAACATCTTATCAATTCGATTCGATTAAACATAAAGGAAACCATCCAAATCTCAAGACAACTTGCAATAATAAATCAGTTGTATGCATTCTAAATAATAAACACCATCATTCAAAGTTCTTCGGTGATTAGCATCAATTATTTAATCTTGACAGAATTCCACCGTCTCTTGTTGCACTTTATATAAAACCAGAATTCTAAGTGTATCACTAATCTGGACAGCAATTTCGACCGGAGATTCCCGAGGCTACAGGAATCCGGTGAAGTCGTGTAACCCCTTGTTGGAAAGATCTTTTCATGATCTACAACTTTCATATTCAGGTCACAACCCAGATCTGAAAATAACGTACTCGAAATCGGCTTCAAAGTTCACTATGCACAGAACACAATTTCTGTGTACAGGAATTGCCGGACAGCAAACTCGATTTGGTTTTCCCGGGGCCACAGACATCACCTGAAGTCGTGCAACCACTCGTTGAAAAGGTATTTCCAAGAGCTACAACTTTCATGTTTAGCCGAAAGCCCAGATCTGCACATATCCATCGGGAAAATGGCCTAGAAGATCGCTGCGCGCAGAATACAGATTCTGCGCGCATCTTAAAGGAAAATGAACGGCATCGGTTCGTCTTCCTCCTCAAGGCGATCGTTCCTAAATTTTCCAGAATTATTCTCCTCCCTTATTCAACCTCAAGGCCATAAACTCTTCACGAGACCATCCACCCATCGTCATATTGAAGAAAAGGGGAAGGGTTGAAGAGATCTAAAACCTAGGATTCAAATCCTAACATGGCCAAACCTAGAAATCTTCTCCTCTCCATCAAGTTCTCTTGAACCGATGTCTCTCCTAAAGCATAACTATAGATCTAGCACCAAGGGAGAGGGTAGGAAACTCACGTTGACTCCAGCGGTACCACCATTTCCGGCCATGGATCGCGTAGTTCTCCTTGGCGGCATCTTCTCCTTCGCGGCGATGGCGGAACTCCTCCGGTAGAACTTGCTCCAGCGGTTTTCCTCTCACCAGGAGCTCTCACAGGAAATAGGGGAAGGAAATGAGAGTGAAAAACGGCTAGGGTTTCTCTGCCCCTTATAAGCAAAATGTGACACGGGTATGGACACGGCCGTGTCCGTACCCGTGTCCTGCTTCCGCGAAACGGCCGTGGCGGTTTCCATGCCGGTTCACTGTTTGACACGGGTAGGGACACGGCCGTGTCCCAACCCGTGTTCACAGGACACGGCTGTGTGCCTGGCCGTGTCATTGGCCGTGTGCATCTTCAGTTACATATCAACACTTCTCGTCGAGCTCAACTCGACGCACACGGGTAGGGACACGCCCGTGTCACTACCCGTGTCATGCACACGGGTAGGGACACGGCCGTGTCACTACCCGTGTCACCATCTCGACGACTCTCGACGATTCGACACGGCTCGTCGAGATCATCTCGACGCACACGGGTAGGGACACAGCCGTGTCACTACCCGTGTCATGATCTCGACGACTCTCGACGATTCTCGACGATCTCGACACGCCTCGTCGAGATCGTCTCGACGCACACGGGTAGGGACACGGCCGTGTCACTACCCGTGTCACTTCTCTCTACACTGATTTCTCCACTTCTCCACAAGTGCAGCCCAACTCCCTGCACTTCTCAGGACTTGAGTCAACCCTCCTGACTCAAAAACTCACACACTAGGGGCCTAGAGCGATTCGGGTCGTTACAAATCCTATAAACAAAATAAAAGATTTCGTCCCCGAAATCAGGCTTAAGCTGTGTGGAGAAAACTTAACAGGAAGTTTATCACATGTTTTTAAATAAGGTTACCTTGGGCAAACAGCTCCGGGTAGCGTTGCTGCATCAAATCCATTGGCTCCCAAGTGTACTCCTCCTTCCCATGATTCAACCATAGCACCTTTACTAAGGGAACACTTTTGCGGCGCAAAGTCCTTGTCTCGCTGTCAACAATCCGTACCGGCTCTAGTCGCACAGACCTATCTGACGCAACCGCACCATCAGTAGTGGGAATATACTGGTCGGGCCGCAACAATGCTTTTCGAAGCGACGACACATGGAACACGTCGTGGAGATTTTCTAGTTCTGGTGGTAACTCCAACCGATAGGCCAACGGGCCGATCCTTTCTAGTATAGTATAAGGCCCAACATACCTTGGGCTGAGCTTTTTCACTCCACGCACCCGCGACACTCCATGCATCGGCCGAATCTTAAGGAACACTTTTTCGCCCACCTGGAACTCCACCATCCGGTGCTTTTTATTATAATATTTCGTCTGTCGACTTTGAGCCTCCAACATGCGATCCCGTATCAATCTGACTGCCGCATCAGTATCATCTATGTATTCGTTTCCCAATGCCTTCGGATCTTCATCTTGCACCCAAGACAAGGGAGTCCTGCACCTTCTTCCATAAAGGGCTTCATGGGGCGCCATACCGATGCTTGCTTGATGACTATTGTTGTAGGAGAATTCCACCAGGGGCAAGAGTCTTTCCCATGGCTCTCCTCTGTCCAACACACATAGCCTCAACAAATCCTCCAGCGTTCTGATTGTCCGCTCTGACTGTCCGTCAGTCTGAGGATGAAAAGCGGTACTAAAGGTTAGGCGTGAGCCCAAATACGCCTGCACCGCCTTCCACTCATTTGATGTAAACCGACCATCCCTATCCGAAACAATCGTCTTGGGCACGCCATGATACCGTACAAATTGCTCCACAAAAAGGCGTACCAAAACATCCACGTGTGCTTCCTTCTTCATTGGAATGAACCGGGCCACCTTTGTCAGTCGATCCACAATAACCCACACCGAATCATTCCCGGAGCGGGAACGAGGTAACCCATGAACAAAGTCCATGGAGATATCCTCGAACTTCCATTCGGGGATGGGCAGCGACTGCAACATACCACCGGGACTCCTGCATTCAGCCTTCACTCTTTGACACGCTTCGCAATGTGTAACATAGTAGCGAACATCCTTCTTCATTCCCGGCCAACACATGGTCTTCCGCAGTCCGGCGTACATCTTAGCAATACCCGGATGCACTGAATATTGAGAGGAATGCGCCTCTCTCAATATATCTTCCCGAATTTTGCCGCCCTTGGGAATATAAAGTCGGCCACGAAAATAAACGAGGCCGTCTTTGAGTGTGTACTCATCGGTGGTCCTATCTTCAATTGCCTTGATTGCCGGGGCCAAGGACGCATCCATTCCTTGCTCCACCCGTATCCGGTCTCGGATATCACAAACTATGCTCATGTTGGCCAAATACTCCGCATATTCCGCCGAAGGATCCTTGAATACTAGAGTAATTTCCATCTTCTCGATCATCCGAGCCAACTCCATACTCATCAGCCGAGACTCTGGGCTAGAGCCTGGCACTTTTCTACTCAAGGCATCGGCTACCGAGTTCGCTTTCCCGGGGTGGTAGTTCATGGTGAACTCATAGTCGCATAGAAATTCCAACCACCGCCGTTGTCTCAGGTTCAACTCCTTTTGAGTGTGAACATACTTCAAGTTTTTGTGATCGGAAAAGATCTCGCAGTGGACGCCATATAAATAATGCCTCCAGACCTTCAAAGCGAACACCACTGCTCCTAACTCCAAATCATGAACCGGGTAATTGATTTCATGTTTCTTTAACTGCCTTGAAGCATAAGCGATCACATGCCTGTGCTGCATCAGCACCGCTCCCATCCCTTGATATGATGCGTCTGTGTAAACCTGAAATCCTTCCTTCCCAGACGGAAGTGCAAGGATGGGGGCGGAGGTAAGCCTATCCTTCAACTCTTGAAATGCTGCTTCACATTTAGGTGTCCACTCAAATGGCACACCCTTCTTCGTCAAGGAGGTAAGAGGAAGGGCAATCTTGGAGAATCCTTTCACGAACTTGCGGTAGTAGCCAGCAAGTCCAAGAAAGCTTCGTACCTCGGCCGCCGACTTCAAGGGCGACCACTCCTTCACGGCCCGCACCTTAGCTGGGTCCACAGCTAATCCTGCTCCACTGATCACATGCCCTAAGAAGGCAACCTCCTTAAGCCAGAATTCACACTTGCTAAACTTGGCATACAAGGCGTGCTCCTTCAATTTCTTCAAAACTAAGGTCAGGTGCTCGACATGCTCCTCCTCCGTCTTTGAATAGACTAAGATATCGTCGATGAAAACGATGACGAAGATGTCCAAGTATGGTTCAAACACCTTGTTCATCAGGCTCATGAAGGCCGAAGGTGCATTCGTGAGCCCAAACGGCATTACTGTGAACTCATACAAACCATATCTCGAACTGAAGGCTGTTTTCTGAATGTCCCCCTCTTGTATCCTCAACTGATAGTATCCAGAGCGCAAGTCTAATTTAGAGAACCAATGCGCTCCCACTAATTGATCGAACAACTCGTCGATCCGAGGTAGCGGATAAGTGTTCCGCACCGTCAATCGATTGAGTTCCCGATAATCTATGCACAATCGCAGGGTTCCATCCTTCTTCTTTACGAACAATACGGGGGCACCCCACGGTGACGAACTGGGGCGAACGAACCCTGAATCTACTAGTTCTTGCAGTTGAACTCTAAACTCAGCGAGTTCTTTCGGGGCCATTCTGTACGGAGCCTTAGATACAGGCTTGGCACCTGGTACTAAATTAATCTGGAAATTGACCTCCCTATGCGGCGGTAATCCTGGTAGCTTCTCAGGAAATACCTCGGGAAAGTCCCGCACAACCCGTACATCCTTTAATTCCAACGCTTCCTCCTTTAACTCGAACCAGATCATGAAGACCTCGTCCCCCTTCATATGAGCTTTTACAACCTGGATAGAAGATAATATCATACGTGGCGCGAAGCCAATACCTTGGAAGATGACGTCAGAGTCTCCATGCCTCAAATAGATCCGCTTCTCCGCGCAGTCGATCCTCGCGAAGTGCCAGTCCAGCCATGTCATGCCCAAAATGATGTCAAACTCCGGCATTCTCAGAACCGTGGCCGGTGTATCAAAGGCCTTCCCATCAATAAATAACTCCAACTCGCACTTGGCGGTCGCGATCATCTCCGAGCCGTCCGGAAGGCGTACACGTCGGGCTATTCCCGTGAAGTAATGAACATCACCCACGTCTTTTATGAAATCTTCGGACACAAAAGAGTGTGAGGCACCGGTATCGAACAGAGCATAGGCCGTCTTCCCGCCAATAATCACGGTGCCTAAGTGCCAACGACCAAAACTTATTGCTAGTGTCTAATAAGTTCTAAGCAATTCATGTTAAACCATGCAAGTATGTAAACTAATTAAATCATACCTGCAATCACATCTTGTGGGTTCCGTTCCTGCGCCATATCAAGCGCGTACACTTGATCCCGGACCGGTCCGGGGTTTCCTCTTGGCGGTCCTCGTCCTCGACCACGCATATATCCCCGTCCTCGTGGAGCTGGTGGAGGGAGAGCAGGAGGGAGAGCAAGAGGGGCGTTCCCATATAGCTGCGGGCAGAAACGCCGGATGTGGCCCGGCTGGTTGCATTCGAAGCACACCAGACCACGACGCCCTTCAGGTTGTTGAAATCGCTGAGGCTGTGGGGGTGGAGGCAACGCAGGCGGCTGCGGAACTGGATGCTCCACCCTATAGTTTCGGTGGACACGCCCTCCACCTCTTTGATAACCTCTTCCTCCTCTGAAGTCCCGTCTCCTTCTATTACTTGGGCCGGCTTCCATTACGTCCTCTACAGGCCTCTTACTACATCCCATGTGGTCCGCCTCCAATCTTTTCGCCATATCAATGATCTCCGCCAAGCTACCATCCGCTATAAACAAAAGGGACTGCCTTAGGGGATCTCGCAGCCCTTTATAGAAGCGCTTGGCATAACCTCTGTCATCCAACTCATAAGAGTCCGCAAACCTTGCGAGATGCTGGAATTCCCGCTGGTATTCTGTAACCGACTTTGATCCCTGCTTTAGTAGAAGGAACCTCTGCTCAAGCTCATCTCGGGCCGATGTAGGGATAAAGTGCTCCAAGAAAACATCCGAGAATTCACTCCAACTTATCTCTGTGTAGATCCGGCCTTGGAAGGTAGAGCCCATGAGGGACTTCCACCACCTCTTCGCATGTAAGTCCAAGACAGACACTGCCAATGTTACTGCCATGTTGGTCGGGCAACGGATTCCAGCCAACAACTCTTGTATCGTGTCTAGCCATTCCTCTGTACGTACGGCTGACTCCGTCCCAAGGTAGACGGGAGGGGAGAGAGCCCGAAAGGTGCTCAGCCAGTTGGAGCTCGGGGCCTGTTGTTGCACCGGAGCCTGCTGTGCCTTAAAAGCATCAAGAATGGCGGTGAGTGTTTGCCCCAACTCAGACTGTTGGAACTGAGTGGGTATGGGAGGGGTAGGAGTACCCCTCATCGGCTCAACATGCAGCGGAACCTACACGTACACGACAAATTTGTGGTCAGGTTGGCTAAACTTAAGGTCAAAGTTGGACAAACTTAATGTGAATTACATATGGGCACACCACTGCTTCCGCTAAGTCAGTTTGTCCCCAAACTGACTAACCAAACGGGGGTGGCACCATTGTTGAATGACTTCGTAGTTGAGGATCGTGGCAAACTGATACCATTTGTAAGACCCCCCCTCCCCGGATCCCAAAACACGGCACGAAGGGGGAGTCTTATGCCCGGAACAGCCGCCTTGCGGTAGCATTAGCACACAGGCTAACCTGTACCACAAGACGCCTATCCCGCCGGCCACAACAATATCAATAAATCATGCCAACCCAACCAAATATATAAGCAAGAGAAGTCAAAATCCACACTAAGTATATAAAGTCCAAATACATCAATAAAGAGAAGCTAAAACATGCTTCTACAATATATCAGAGTACAGCTAATCTTTGCCCAAACGGGCTACATCAGAGTAAGCAAAACACTAACATCAGTAACAGACGGTATCGACGGCACCGTCACGTCAGGCCCTGTCGTCCTGGCCTGGCTGTCCTGCGGCGTAGTCTGCGGCTGCTCTACCTGCGGCGGGACCTCCTAAAAAGGAAGACGTAGCAACCGTTAGTCGAAACGACTAAGTGGTTTCACATCCGCTCCCCCGGCGACTCCTCGGCACCGGGCGGAGAAAAGGAACAAGAGTATAGTATATGTAACAAGTAAGCAAGTAAAGGAAGTGCAAACAGGTGGCAGTAGTGTAAGAGAAACAGTATCATAATCAGCATTTATATAAGAGCTACAACTAGACTAGCAAGTATAAGAGCTACAACAGGAAAGTAACTTAACTTATAAGGATGCCCATACAAACTTATAAGTTAAGGATCGGGTTACATAAAAGTAACTCATCGTATAGGAGTGCCCATACAAACTTATACGATGAGGATCTTGTTGTGCAATGTATGAAATGCTATGAATGCTATGTAATGACTCACCCATGCACACCCATGCAATAGCTATGTCGACACAGACTATAGTTCCCACTTTTCGAGCAGGTAGCTAACCTCTCAGGCATCAGCCGCCGTGGCCAGGCGGTGACAGTAGAACGGGCACTTCTACTACTAGGCGGGTATCACACTACTTCACCTAGGCCTCCGTACGCCTCAACGCTAAGAACACAACAGCGGAGCCCATGCGTACTATGGCCCAGCGGGGTCTTGGGTAGATGTGCACCAAGAACACAGCCCGAACTGGCCTTGCGTGACCCGGAAGGGGCCTCGGAAGAAAGCACGAGGACACAGCCCAACCGTTCACATGGTCGGAGGGGCCTCGGGACATGAACACCGAGGACACAGCCCAAACCGACCAAGTCTAACCGTCAACTCCCGTCGGTGTGACGACTGGCGAGCCCGTAGACCTGCCACACTATCCTTAACCCGGGATTACGACACCGCGTGTCGACTCACACCACATGCAAACACCACATCAACATATCATGGAAGGGGCCTCGGAAGTAAACACGAGGACACAGCCCAACCATCCATCCACACCTATCTCATCACAACAAAACAAGTGACGGTCAACACCGCACTTTCGTTCTTCCACAATACTACCCGTAGGGAGACGACGCTTTAAGTGTTGAACTAATAAATTTCATTTCACCAAATCAACATATCATGGCCATAGTTTAATCTTCTATATGTCATTCCATATGAACTCTACATAAGACTTATATGATGCGCATATGTTATAATCTATCAACATCTTATCAATTCGATTCGATTAAACATAAAGGAAACCATCCAAATCTCAAGACAACTTGCAATAATAAATCAGTTGTATGCATTCTAAATAATAAACACCATCATTCAAAGTTCTTCGGTGATTAGCATCAATTATTTAATCTTGACAGAATTCCACCGTCTCTTGTTGCACTTTATATAAAACCAGAATTCTAAGTGTATCACTAATCTGGACAGCAATTTCGACCGGAGATTCCCGAGGCTACAGGAATCCGGTGAAGTCGTGTAACCCCTTGTTGGAAAGATCTTTCCATGATCTACAACTTTCATATTCAGGTCACAACCCAGATCTGAAAATAACGTACTCGAAATCGGCTTCAAAGTTCACTGCGCACAGAACACAATTTCTGTGTACAGGAATTGCCGGACAGCAAACTCGATTTGGTTTTCCCGGGGCCACAGACATCACCTGAAGTCGTGCAACCACTCGTTGGAAAGGTATTTCCAAGGGCTACAACTTTCATGTTTAGCCGAAAGCCCAGATCTGCACATATCCATCGGGAAAATGGCCTAGAAGATCGCTGCGCGCAGAATACAGATTCTGCGCGCATCTTAAAGGAAAATGAACGGCATCGGTTCGTCTTCCTCCTCAAGGCGATCGTTCCTAAATTTTCCAGAATTATTCTCCTCCCTTATTCAACCTCAAGGCCATAAACTCTTCACGAGACCATCCACCCATCGTCATATTGAAGAAAAGGGGAAGGGTTGAAGAGATCTAAAACCTAGGATTCAAATCCTAACATGGCCAAACCTAGAAATCTTCTCCTCTCCATCAAGTTCTCTTGAACCGATGTCTCTCCTAAAGCATAACTATAGATCTAGCACCAAGGGAGAGGGTAGGAAACTCACGTTGACTCCAGCGGTACCACCATTTCCGGCCATGGATCGCGTAGTTCTCCTTGGCGGCATCTTCTCCTTCGCGGCGATGGCGGAACTCCTCCGGTAGAACTTGCTCCAGCGGTTTTCCTCTCACCAGGAGCTCTCACAGGAAATAGGGGAAGGAAATGAGAGTGAAAAACGGCTAGGGTTTCTCTGCCCCTTATAAGCAAAATGTGACACGGGTATGGACACGGCCGTGTCCGTACCCGTGTCCTGCTTCCGCGAAACGGCCGTGGCGGTTTCCATGCCGGTTCACTGTTTGACACGGGTAGGGACACGGCCGTGTCCCAACCCGTGTTCACAGGACACGGCCGTGTGCCTGGCTGTGTCATTGGCCGTGTGCATCTTCAGTTACATATCAACACTTCTCGTCGAGCTCAACTCGACGCACACGGGTAGGGACACGCCCGTGTCACTACCCGTGTCATGCACACGGGTAGGGACACGGCCGTGTCACTACCCGTGTCACCATCTCGACGACTCTCGACGATTCGACACGGCTCGTCGAGATCATCTCGACGCACACGGGTAGGGACACAGCCGTGTCACTACCCGTGTCATGATCTCGACGACTCTCGACGATTCTCGACGATCTCGACACGCCTCGTCGAGATCGTCTCGACGCACACGGGTAGGGACACGGCCGTGTCACTACCCGTGTCACTTCTCTCTACACTGATTTCTCCACTTCTCCACAAGTGCAGCCCAACTCCCTGCACTTCTCAGGACTTGAGTCAACCCTCCTGACTCAAAAACTCACACACTAGGGGCCTAGAGCGATTCGGGTCGTTACATGCACCACTCTAGAAGGATCAATCTAATGTGTGCTCCACCAGTGCGGTGAAGACACATGATCTCAGAAAGAGCGATAATGTTCACTCTAGCCATAATGCTCCAGGTAATTTATTTTGATTTGGATCCAAATATCCTTTATCTAAGGAAATGAGAGAGTCCACTAGATGGCAGGCTCCAAAAAATAACTCTGGCCCATCCTAGACCAGCTGTATTTATCTCTTCAGCACCGTCACTCAGGATGAAGGGGTCAGTATCATGCAATGCTCATCCAACAAAGTCTGGTGCTGCTCACATCTCTCATGGACAACAATTCTGTGTTGTCCTATAGAGAAGGTACAACATTCAAAAATGTTGGTGTTGTGGGAAAGTGGGTCACTTTGTCATTGATTGTTGGCACAACGTGAATATGACTAGTAGATAGAAAGGTGCTCAACCCAGGCAGAGAGTTGGGCAAATGTTTTATCTTGCTAACAAGAACCTAGGACCCAATTATCTTTGGGTGCCTAAGGGTAAATAATTTTTCTTTGCAGGATAGTCCAATTACCTGTCTAGATAAGACTTAGTATTTGGATAATGGGTGTTCAAAGCAAATGTCTGGGACAGGATGATTGCTCAAGGAATATTCTCCATGAAAAGAAACAAATTAAGGTTGAGGCTATCAAGTATGTCATCCTCAAAAGCTAGAGGAAGCAAGCCTCAAGTTTAGTCCCTCTTTTATATGTCGAGAATAAATTTACTAATTGATAAATTAAGTTATATGTGCATAGGATGAGCCTAATCAAGCACACCAAATAAATAATAGTGATTCAATTATTCTTTATAATTATTTGCGTTGTTAAATTATGCAGCTCTTAATCTCAAGTTCAAATAACTTATTAGCAAGCCTCAAGGTAAATCAGTGCATAATTAGGTTGCTAATAAAACTGGCTTATCAGCATGATAGGTCCCCCTTTTATTTAAAATTAATAAAAAAAATTTTAAGGGTGTGCCAAATAGATTGTACATCCAATCAGTAAGGGAAGCTACAAATTAAACAAGCATTGAATAAATGGAAGAAAAGCTGAGAGGTAAAATAGAAGTGCTAAATGCCCTGGTTCATAACAGAAGCATAACACAACCTGTTAAAACCAAAATATACTAATTTAAGCTAAAATGTTTAATTGGGTATCCTAATGATAAAGTAATTAAAATTTTTCGATATAAATATAAAGGAGACAAGAAACGAAAAGCCACACCACTCTTAAAAGTCCTAACTCTAGCCGTTGAGACCGAAACCCTCTCAGCGTCCTGCCGCACTTTTTCAATGGTGCCAAATGTCATAAAGGAGCTCCAGGAGGGATATGAAATTGTGTGAGATGGATTCAGTCACGCCTCGCTAGAGATTAAGGCTGTGTTGAGGATGATTAAATCACAGTCCTGGAATACACCCTTTCCGAACCCTCAACCATTCTTAGAAAGGAGGTAGTAGAATTCTTCTCCAACATTAAAGTGTCCTCCTCTCAAGACTCTCTTAAATCTAAGATTGAGGATATCAAGATAAAAGTAAACCCTAAGAGTTTGAGCAAAACCCTTCATATACCCACCATCAACCCTAGAGAGGAAGAAGAACCCACCGTCACGGACAGAGACAATGCTCACAGGTGGTGTGTGTATATAGTGATGTCAAACTTGGATTCTTAAGAGGAAAATCTTCAACCAGAGAGGAAAACTGCTAGCATATATTGCAGGGAAAGCCCTTATCTGTAAACCTGGATCACATGACACAATCTTCATGTCAATGTTTGATGTTATGACTAGGATAATCTTGAATAGAAAGAGCTCTTGGTCTACTCTCATCTACCAGAGATTAGTAGACTGTATACTCACTCCAAACATGGGTAGAATAATTTCTCTATACCTAGTGAACACCTATCCTGACACATTCAAACAAGAACATGGAGTAAAGATTCACTACCTGAAAAGAATGGACATAAAGACATTGGATAGATTCACTAGAATCTTCCCAAGAGCAATCCTACACAAACAAAGGACTCCTCAAGGTATAAAAGATGGCAAGCTGTTCAAGTAGACAGTTGCTCCTGCTCTGAATCTGATCTAGGATTACCCCCGCTAATATTGGTTTACAGACAGGCATAACCCTGAGTCTCTCCTCAACAAACATTAAACTCTAGGATATTGTTGTGTATGTTGATAAATTCCATGCCAGACCTAGGTCAGTAAAAGTTTCAAAGAATGCCACTGAACAAGAGGCAGTTGTAGAAGATGAGGCAGACATGGCTGACATTGATGGTGTTGCAGCAATTAAAGATATCCCTGCTGCAGAAGATAACCATGAGCCACCGAGACATTAGATACTTATCCTGATAAGTCCAGCCCAGAGAAGGATGCTCAGTCTGAGGGGGAGCATAATGAGATGGATTTGACAACCTTGGACAAAGTTGTCAACAAATTAGTTGAGTCTGCACCTACTACAAGTAATACTAACACCCTCTTAACTGGTAGTGCTAATATAACTTTAACTAAGAAAATGGCTCCTTGTACAGGTATTGTTGTTGAGGGGGAGTCTTCACAGGTCCCTGCTCTGACAGAAGTCCCTCCTTCAGTAAGCCAACCACTCACTACCCAAATCTCTGATGGGCCACTCCTAAATCATATCAATGAGTATATAGACCACTTTGTTGCCAAGCTAAGGGATGAATTGTTAAGTGAAGTCAAGGAATGTAAAGAAGAAACCTCTCACTTAAATAAATAGGTCACAACCTGGTTTGATATGGCTGGAACAGCTTGCATAAAGCTGACCACCCTCATGAAATCCATGGAAACATGCCAGAAATTCTCTATAACTAACATATGATATGTCAACATTTTTCTAAGTACAACTGATGAGCTGATCAGGGGTGCATCAGATCATTTAAACCAGCATGTCACCAATGCTGCTCTCCACTCTATTGAGTAGACAATACTTCTGAAAAATTAGCTGCTCACTGACAATGAGAGAATACTCCAATCTACATCATGCAAAAATGAAACCAACACCTCCTTACTACACTGCAAGACCTCCAGGGAAATGTGGGACATCCTTGGGGTATTCATGGAAGGCTCTGAGGAAGTCATAGATGATATGAAGTCCATGCTCAATCAAGAGTATGAGGCTTTCAGGCAAAAACAATCTGAAATTATAACTAACTGTTTTGAAAGTTTCTTTAAGACAATTAATGAAATAAGAACCTATGGTAGGGTCTTCAGTAACTATATGCTGAATGACAAGTTTCTTAGATCCCTCACTAGAGAAAGGGACTCCAAGATATGTGTCATTAGGGAAATGGCTAAGCTGCCAGACACTCCTCCACCAACACTCTTTGGAAAGTTGCAGTCATATGAAATGCAGGTGGCTGCTAGATAAGAACAGGAGAAGGAAAGTCAATCCAAGACCAAAGATAAGACAATGTCCCTCAAGGTAGAAGCCCAGAGAAGAAGCAGAAGAAAGGCTCCTTCTCCACCAAGGAGAGAAGCTGAGACAAGCTCAGAACAATCTGAGACCAGTTCCTCAGACAACCACATGTCTGATGAAGAGTTTGCAACCTTCTCCAGGAAACTTCAAAAGTTCATGAAGAATAAGCACTAGGAGAACAGACCCTCATCATCATCTCATCACAGGAGGTCCTCTAAGAAGGACAGGTATGGAACTAAATCTAGTAAATAGATTTCATCTAATGTCATTTGTTATTTTTGCAGTAAGGCTGAACATGTCATTTCTGACTACCCAGTCAGGATAAAGGAAGAAGATGAGAAGAATAAGAAGAAGAAGAAGAAGCATCACCATGACCACAAGGATGGGAAGAAGGAGAAATCCTTTATGGCTAAGAAGAAGAAAAGATGGACAGATTCTTTCTCCTCAGAATCAGAAGATGATGAGGAATAAGCCTATATAGTGTTGATCTCGGTTGTTGCAGATCCAGAAGAATAAGAAGAATATCCTGCTACCCGGATAGAAATAAGGGCCCCTTTGTCACACTCTGACAGTGACAATGAGGAGGACGAAGAAGACTATGAATGTCATATGCTGATGGCAATAAATGAAGAAAGAAATGAGCTACAAACAGAATCAATCAAGATACATCCTCTCTCCATTTCTTCATCTTCTTCTGACTATGAAACCAGTCCAGATACTGTTGCATCTTCTTCCCGTAATAAAGATTGCTCAGAATCTGAGTCTGAATTCAATCAATTGATTAACAAGTATGAACTGCTCTTAGATGCTCTAAAGAAGTGCAGAACTCTTGTCAAAAGGCATGCAAGGGATATTGAAGTCCTCAAGCCTTATCAAACTCTTTATAACAATAAATATATTAAGTTTGATAAGAAATGTCATGAGGTGTCTGAACTCAAGAAAAGTCTTGAGTGGTAGTCCATGGCTCTAGAAGAAATATCGAAACATATTAAATATCTAGAACAAAAAATTATTGAGAGATTAAGGATTGTGATTAACCCTTCTCAATCTCTTGGTAGGTTACCAAAAGCTGCAACTTGCCAAACCTCTGAGAAGCTGGATATTGATCACACAAATTATGAAGTCAAATCAAATATCCCTGATAAAGTGACAGTATTTCAAAAAGTGAATTTATGTTCTAAAACTATCAAGTTTGCAGCACTCTAGAAGGATCAAACTAATGTGTGCTCCACCAGTGGGGTGAAGACACATGATCTCAAAAAGAGTGATAATGTCCACTCTAGCCATAATGCTCAGGGTAAGTTCTTTAGATTTGGATCCAAATATCCTTTATCTAAGTAAATAAGAGAGTCCACTAGATAGCAGACTCCAAAAATAAATCTGGCCCATCCTAGACCAGCTATGTTTATCTCTTCAGCACCTTCACTCAGGATGAAGGGGGCAGTATCATGTAATCCTCATCCAACAAAGTCTAGTGCTGCTCACATCTCTCATGGACAACAATTCTGTGTTGTCCTAAAGAGAAGGTACAACATTCATAAATGTTGGTGTTGTGAGAAAGTGGGTCACTTTGCCATTGATTGTTGGCACAACCTGAATGTGACTAGTGGATAGAAAGGTGCTCCGCCCAGGCAGAGAGTTGGGCAAATGTTTTATGATGCTAATAAGAACCTAGGACCCAATTATCTTTGGGTGCATAAGGGTAAATAATTTTTCTTTGCAGGATAGTTCAATTACCTGTCTAGAGAAGACTTGGTATTTGGACAATGGGTGTTCAAAGCAAAGGTCTGGGACTGGATGATTGCTCAAGGAATATGCTCCATGAAAAGAAACAAATTAAGGTTGAGGCTATCAAGTATGCCATCCTCAAAAGCTAGAGGAAGCAAGCCTCAAGATAAGTCTCTCTCTTATATGTAGAGACTAAATTTACTAATTGATAAATTAAGTTATATGTGCTAAGAATGAGCCTAATCAAGCACACCAAATAGATAACAGTGATTCAATTATTCTTTATAATTATTTGCATTGTTAAATTATGCAGCCCTTAATCTCAAGTTCAAATAACTTATTAGCAAGCCTCAAGGTAAATCAGTGCATAATTAGGTTGCTAATAAAACTGATTTATTAGCATGATAGGTCCCCCTTTTATTTAAAATTAATAAAAAAAACTTTAAGGGTGTGTCAAATAGATTGTACGTCCAATCAGTAAGGGAAGCTAAAAATTAAACAAGCATTGAATAAATGGAAGAAATGCTGAGAGGTAAAATAGAAGTGCTAAATGCCCTGGTTCATAACAGGAAGCATAACACAACCCGTTAAAACCGAAATATACTAATTTAAGCTAAAATATTTAATTGGGTATCCTAATGATAAATAATTAAAATTTTTCAATATAAATATAAAGGAGACAAAAAACGAAAAACCACACCACTCTTAAAAGCCTTAACCCTAGCCGTCGAGACTGAAACCCTCGCAGCATCCTGCCGCCCAATTTCAATGGCGCCAAATGTCATAAAGGAGTTCCAGGAGGGATATGAAATTGTGAGAGATGGATTTAGTCACGCCTCGCCAGAGATTAAGGCTGTGTTGAGGATGATTGAAATCACAGGCCTGGAATACACCCTTTTTGAATCCTCCACCATTCTTAGAAAGGAGGTAGTAGAATTATTCTCCAACATTAAAGTGTCCTCCTCTCAAGACTCTCTTAAATCTAAGATTGAGGATATCAAGATAAAGGTAAACCCTAAGAGACCGGGCAAAGCCCTTCGTATACACATCGTCGACCCTAGCGAGGAAGAAGAACCCACCGTCACGGATATATACAATGCTCTTAGGTGGTGTCTATATAGTGATGTCAAACTTGGATCTCTTAAGAGGACAATCTTCAACCAGAGAGGAAAACTGCTAGCATATATTGCAGGGAAAGACCTTATCTGTAAACCTGGATCACATGACACAATCTCCAGGTCAATGTTTGATGTTATGACCATGATTATCTTGAATAGAAAGACCTCTTGGTCTACTCTCATCTACCAGAGATTAGTAGACTTTCTACCCACTCCAAACATGGGCAGAATTATTTCTCTATACCTAGTGAACACCTACCCTAACACATTCAAACAAGAACATGGATTAAAGATTCACTACCTGAAACGAATGGACATAAAGACATTGGATAGATTCACTAGGATCTTACCCAAGAGCAATCCTACACAAACAAAGGACTCCTCAAGGTATAAAAGATGGCAAGTTGTTGAAGTAGATAGTTCCTCCTGCTCTGAACCTGAGCTAGGAACTACCCCCTGTTAATATTGGTTTGCAGACGGACATAACCCTGAGTCTCTCCTCAACAAACATTCAACTCCAGGATACTGTTGTGCATGTTGATAAATTCCATGTCAGTCCTAGGTCAGGACAAGTTTCAAAGAATGCCACTAAAGAAGAGGCATTTGTAGAAGATGAGGAAGACATCGCTAACGCTGATGGTGTTGCAGCAATTAAAAATATCCCTGCTGCAGAAGATAACCATGAGCCACCTGAGACATTAGATACTTATCTTGATAAGTCCAGCCCAGAGAAGGATGCTCAGTCTGAGGGGGAGCATAATGAGATGGATTTGACAACCTTGGATAAAGTTGTCAACAGATTAGTTGAGTCTGCACCCACTACAGGTAATACTAAAACCCTCTTAACTGGTAGTGCTAATACAACTTTAACTAAGGAAATGGCTCCTTCTATAGGTGTTGTAGTTGAGGGGGAGTCTTCACAGGTCCCTGCTCTAACAGAACTCCCTCCTTCAGTAAGCCAACCACCCACTACCCAAATCTCTAATGGGCCACTCCAAAATCATATCAAAGCACTCTTGGATGCTTAGACAATAACCATCAAGGAGTATATTGACCACTATGTTTCCAAGTTAAGGATGAATTGTTAAGTGAAGTCAAGGAATGTAAAGAAGAAACCTCTCACTTAAATAAATAGGTCACAACCTGGTTTGATATGGCTAGAACAGCTTGCATAAAGCTGACCACCCTCATGAAATCCATGGAAACATTCCAAAATATTTTTGCAACTAACATATAATATGTCAAAAATTTTTGTTAGTACAATTGATGAGGTGATTAGGGGTGCATCAGATCATGTAAATCAGCATGTCACCAATGTTTCTCTCCACTCTATTGAACATGCAATACTTCTGAAAAATGAGTTGCTCACTGACAATGAGAGAATACTCCAATCTACATCAAGTTGAAATGAAACCAACACCTCCTTACTACAAACAGCCATCCTTGGAGAAGGCAGAAAGGTGAGAGAAGCCATGCTATGACAGCAGGACTCATTGAAGATCAAGCATTCAATATAATTCAAGGCACTAGGGTGGCACTGCACCTGCCCCTACTGGATAAAAAGAGGCCAGAGGATCTAGACTTCTCAGCACAAGCTATAGTTTCACAGGATGCACAACTTATTCCTAGAATAAAGAGGGAAGGAACTCAGATGACTAAAGAGTTCATGGCCAAGAGGAGAGCAGAAAATAGAGATGATCCATATTATGAACAGCTAAGTGATGCCTCTGAATCCACCATCATAAATACTTGGGTAATCCATGGACAAGTCTTGAAGAACATTGATAGTGTATATCCCTCTAAGGAATGGATAAGGCATCTGGAAAGAAATTCTCTAACGGAAAGAGTATTTAAAGAAAATCTGGTAAGGAAGAGCAACCCTAAGAAAATACCTTCCAGATATATTTTAAATCCATTCCTTTACTTCAAAAGGCAGAAGAATAAAGCTGAAAACTTGAAGAAGACTGCTGCAACCAAGGATGCTGATGCAATCTCATAAAAGAATAGCTGATATTGGGTTTAGGGTCAGGCTTCTTTAAAATATTTTATCAATTGTAATGTATATCAACAGTGTAGAAACTTCAAATCTCCATCAATGAAATTAATTTGAGTTGGCGCTGACTATATTGATGTGACAATGTTTAATAAATATGATATTCCTTGATATACATCTTATAATCACAAGCTTAGCCTGCTACTGTTTGACTATAGCTCTCTAAAATTAGCTAATGATTAGGAATATCTTAATCATAATGTATACCCTGTCAATGATTGAAAATTCACCTGTATTATTTTCATTCAATCATAGTGTTAAGCCATCTCATTTAGGGGGAGTTATCCGGTACTGGGATGCCTAGTTGTTATGATAAAATCTCACAAGACATATCATGATATTTTTTTGTGTTGATGCACCTTAGCATGGATGGATGTTCTGCCTTCTTCAAATAGGGAGAGATTGTTTGGAATTGTGCCCTATAATGTTCCTCAGGATTTGAAGAGGCATCACCATTCATGCAAAGGGGCATAATGTATTTGATGCGTGCTTGATTTCATGCATGCAGGTATTCTATGATTGGACAGGTCAGCAAAAAGAATATGTTGGAGAATTCAAATTTTGTCAAGCTCAGTTCAAAGTGTGGGTCTCAGATTTCATCGAGCTCAGCTCGCAGTTCATCGAGCTCAGCTCACAGATCGTCGAGCTCAGCTCAACATTCCTTGAGCTCAACATATTAGCTTAGGATTCAAATTTCATCGAGCTAAGCTCGCAGTTCGTCGAACTCAGCTTACTGTTCGTCGAGCTCAGCTCACAGTTCGTCGAGCTCAGCTTAGCACTCATTGAGCTAAATTCAAAAGCTTGAGGTTCAGAATTCGTCAAGCTCAGCCCACCAATCGTCGAACAGAGTTCAACAATCGTCAACCTAAACTTAGAAAAATTGACTAAGGCAAAATTACTGAGACAACTGAGAAGCATGTCTCAGCATAAACGCTGAGAAGAAACCATTGAGATAGAAGACAGTCTCAACTGAGAAGAAGAAAGCGCTGAGACCACTAAGAAGAAACTACTGAGACAGAAGACAGTCTCAGCTGAGAAGAAGAAAGCATTGAGACTGCTGAGAAGAAACTGCTGAGACAAAAGATAGTCTTAGCTGAGAAGAAGAAAGCATTGCGACCGCTGAGAAAGTACCGCTAAGACAATGCCAGTGAAAATTCATAAGTACAGAAGCATTGAGAGCCAAGACAGAAGGCATTGTGTGACTTAACATCACTCAATGCTTAGAGAAGTTCTAGAATTTTTCTAAGTCCAAAAGGTGATGACCGCTGCTGACGCCAACAAAAGTCAACAAGTCAAAGTGTTTCAAGTCATTGCGGGAAAGCTACAGCAGCACCAGGATGACCACTGCTGACGTCACTAAGAAGTCAACGAAGTCACATTACATGAAGTCATTTCAGGAAAGCTGCAGTAGCACTGAAAGCTGGTTTGTCCTTTTTTGAGGGAGGTGGCACTCACCAATCCTTGGCTGGGCCCACTCCTCAATTATGTTGTTGATTCAAATCAACAGATATAAAAAGGAAAAAGAAAAGGATTAGTGTTACGGAGAACAAACACAGAACATAAAAAAGAAAACCAGAGGCGTCTGTACTTCATCTTCTCCGATAAGCTTAAAAGCAAAAGTCCAGCAGAGTTAGCCAGAAGGCAAAGAAATAAAGCTGAAGCTCTTCAAGTTCAGCAATATTGTTCTCTCCAAAACAAGCCAGCTGATTCATCTATTCAACAAGAAGTTAGCTGTGTGAAGGGCAGTTAGCCTTCAACAGCAGATAGTTGTTCACCAGTGCAGTAAAGGAGTTAGCTCTAGAAGAAGAATCATTCCTTCTACAGTAAGTGGGCTAGACTGATATCTGATCAGTCCAGCAAGGTAGACTTAGAGATTTATCTCTGAGTTAGTTGTCTTAAATTTATTTCATCCTGTATAAACTATTGTAGGATTCAGTTTACCTGAATCTGAGTTGTAGGCCCTTTTGGCCTAAGCTGTAGGTGACTAACTAGTCACTGAGGAATGTGCCCTACTGGTGTACTAAGGTACAATCCAAGTGTGGATCTGAGAGTAGGGATGTCCTCCTAGACTGAGTAGTTGGACTTAATAATAAGGATAAGGTGGGTGACTGGTGAGTCACTAAGCTATAGGTGACAAGTGTGTCACTGAGTTGTATTACTTGGAGGAGGATGAGATGTAGGTGCCTAGAAGGGCACCGGGGTAGGTACTTGTAGGGTACTTAGTTGTAGGAGTGTTGTAGCACTCTGAGAGTGAGGCTTTGTGCCTGAAGTTATAGGGCTAAAGAGCCTGAGGTGTAGGCCTTAGAAATAAGGCTGAGGCAGGTGGTCAGTGGACCATTGATATGTAGGAGCTCTGTAGGTCTCTAAGGTAGGAACCTTTGTGGTTCTGAGTTTGGATTCTGAAAAGAATCTGTGTGTAAGGCTCAGGGCCTGAGGTGTAAGCTCCGAGGAGCATATTGGTGGAGTCTGTGCCTAGTCCAACAAAATAGTTGGATAAGTGGGAGGGAAGGTAGATGTACCTAATTGGGGAACCACTATAAATAACAATGTGCTTGGTTGTTGTGTTTGTTTGTTCTTATATTACATGTGCTAAGGATAAGCTCTAGATCACATCGTAAGAAACTAGTGAAAATACTTAAAAATTTCAAAGACCTATTCACCCACCCCCTCTAGGTGACTAGCTAACCTTTAGTTAAATAACTTTCACAAAGGTAGGACTGTAATCAGTCTGAGCTGTACGAGTGAAGTGCACTCTGAGTTGTATGATCCACAGAGGGATCTAAGGTTAAAGATCAGTTTGATTTGAGTAAAGGAGTAGTTGGCCAAATCAAGCTCACTACTAGATAGGTGAAGGGGGGAAGAGCATGTACCATAGATAGGGGAACCACTATAAATTCTTGTGTGTTGTATGTGTTCTTGAGTGCTAACTAAAGAACATAAACACACAAGTAGATCTACCTTCAAAAGGTGAAAGTATCTATTGTTTACCTAAATCACCTAGAGGGGGGTGTGTGAATAGGTTAGTTCTATCTCTTTTCTCGAAATAAAATCAACTGAAAAATTAAGCACACAGAATAGTGAGATTTATAGTGGTTCCCTGAGTTGGGTATGTCCACTGTCCCGCCTCGCCTATCTACCATGAAGGGATAGATTCATCTACTTCACCTTTATCTCAGATTTAAACAAATCTTACACCTCAGAGTCTCAACTCCTATAACTCGGAGACAATGCTCCTACCACTCGGAGAACAACCTCTCCTATAACTCGATCCAAACATGGATTTGCAACTCTATCCAAACACGGATCTACAACTCGGAGGGAAAAACTCCTACAAAAGTAAAAATATTTACATAATAAGAATCACAAACACTCTAATTTAGATCTAAGTCTTCAATCCGTCGTTCTTCGAAAATGTTGATCTTGAATGTCTTGGAGAGCACGAAAAATCATAATGCTTTGAAGAATTTGATCACTAATCTACTAGATCTGAGAGAATCAGAATCTTTAGAGAACAACAATCTAGGCGATTAGCTTGAAGATGATCAAATCGTGCAGCATAGTAGTCGGTGGAGCAGAAATCGCGAAATAGTATACGTGAGCCGACGAGAACTTTTTGATTGGAATATTTCTTGATTTTAGCACAATTAGGGTTGATGAAAAATCCACCCTAAATATATATATATATATGAATCCTACTTTGCAACGGCTAGAAAAATTATTGCATTCCGGAAAGGTCGCAGGTTACTGTACATAGCTATCAAAAAGATTAAAGCAAAAATTTGAAATCAGAAAGAAATTAACCCTAAGTATAATTCGTCGAGTATCGTCAAGTATAGCCGAGTATACTCAGTGAACAACAATGAAACTCGACGAAAAATACATTAAGAAATTCAGTATAGTCGAAACTGTAACTCAAAGCTTAGCAAAGACTAACTCGACAAATTCGACAAGTATTGGCTGACATACTCGAAGAATTCGACGAGTACCGGCTTATACACTCAACACATTTGACATATGAGCTAAGATATATTCGACGAATCTAACTTAGAAAATTCTAGAGAAGTAAATTCGGAATCTCAATGGTATACCCAATGAATCTTGACGAATTCGGCGTGTATCGACATGTATATTCGACGAACTCGATGGGTATCAGAAGATACACTCGACGATTTCGACGAGTATACTTGATGATACTCGACGTTTTTTACTGACTGATTTTCCAAGTCTCAGAGATTTTACACTACGTAAATACGACAAATTCGATGAGTGCCAGTATGTATACATGACAAATTCGACGAGTATCTATGTGTATACTCGAGGAATTCGACAAATATCCATTACGATACTTGACGAATTTTACTTGGGTAAAATTTTGTCGTTCTGATTTCAAGTCTTTGTCCTTTCTTGATCCTTCTAATGCACTTGAGATAAAAGTACACCACAATAGAGAGATTACACGTGAGTCAACACATTGTCCTACACAATGAAGGATTACATCATATAGTCAAATATTTCATGACCCACTGTAACCTGACATTAGGTTGTACATAACAATACAGTCCTGCAAGCACATAACTAAAATAGAGCATCAAATACAATCTCAATTCATCTTAGCTTAAGTGGACCCTTCTTCAAATCAGGGTTATTGAGGATACAATACCCAACAATCTCGCCCTATTTGAAGAAGTCAGAATCCTACAAGCTATGGTTAATTGTACACATAATAATAATAAATCATAGAAAGAACAAGACATATAAAATTAAGAAATAACACCATTCCCAAATAAAACATTAAATTATATATATATATATATGAGTTCTATATCGGGGCAACCAATGTCTACAAGTATCAATCATAAAAGAAACTATCAAGTCTATTTTCCCTTGCTTTTCTGACTCTGTCTGGCAAAATATGCTTTCGGCTTCACATAATATCTTGGCGGAGTTGGAGGCATATTCGGATCATCAAAATTGTATTTCCTGAAATGAAGTCTTCTTTCAGCGCATGCTACCTCATACTTCTATTATTCATGAGTGCTATAGTAATCCCATCTTTTTCCATTCACCAAGTCCACTATTTTGAAGGTGTCCAGAATGATACTCTTGGAAATCAGACTCCATACCTCAGCCATTTCTCTTTTAGGATCAGACCTGATAGCTTACAAGCTTCACCTTATTTTCTCCTTTTTTGAGCTTGTTAAGGTATGTCTTCAACTATCTAAACTTTTGGATGGGTAGCAACATCATACCCTAGTTCTAACTGAGGAAAATCTTGAGTGTCAGTCCAATACTGAGAATAATCCTGAGCAGGATTAACATGAACATTGTGGAGCAGGCACTGCAGGTTCAAGAATTTTATCTTAAGTCTGACCTTGCCAATCAAATAACTCATTATGAAGTAAGATGAAATTATCATAACTGTAGATGTTAACTCCCTTGAATTTTTCTACCATGGCGGATTCATGGGCTGTCACATTAGCTTTCAATGCATCCTCCCCCTTTCTAACTTCTTCCAGTACCATGGCTTCATAGCTCAAAATAATTCATTCCTTCATTATGGGAAGTAATGATTGTTTTGGCATTTTCATCCACGATCTAAAGAAGATCCAAGTTACTCTTCAGTCCTGCCATCGTATGAACAATTGCTTGGTCTCCTTGCACGAACCAAGAGTTCAGCCTATCATCCAGTTTATGAATACATACCTTGATATCAGCTTGGCCATTATTCATGTATTTCCCTGTCTCCTTCACCTTCTTTAACACTTTCTTCATGGAATGATCAAAACATGGTAGTTGTTGGGCTATCATGGCTTCAATGGATTTTAGAATAGAAACATCTGTATGGGTAGATGGTATATCTACAGCTGGAATACTTGTAGGGGAACAGAGATCTGCACTTCCCTCAAAGTCACTTGAGGACTCTTCCATGGGAGTAACACGAGCTTTAGAGACCAGCTCAGGAGCAGGAGCCTCTAGGATAGGAGGATGCACCTCTACATTTCCTTCCTCATCAGACAGATCAACAATCTATGCCTCCTCAACTAGAAGTGTTGATGCACGAAAATGGACAGGGAGTCGGGCACCACCAGCTAACGGTTCGAACGCCGGGGAATAGGGGAGGAAAGGAGAATATTGTCGACCAATCGGTTACTAGCGGTCGCGGCTAAAGGACCGGAAAAGGGGGCCGCTGGCAGCGGCAACAGCAGAGTTCGCCCGCCGCGGCTTAAATGCCACTCTTGCGGCGGGCTTTCCTTTACTTAAAAATGAGAAACAGTTACAACGAGTAAAAGAAGAAGCCGGGCGGACTACAAGCCGCAATACACTAGACTTGAGACCGCGGCTCTTAACAGGCGAGCTACTGGATCCCAGTCAGCGTGTCTTGGGGAGTGCATCCTCCCCCTATTTATAGGCTCGGGGGCCTGCCCAAACGGGCAGGGCTAAAGTTACCGGCTGCCCGGGGTACAGGAGAACCGGGTAGAGGTGAGGGGAAGCAAAAGAGAAAGAAACAAGAAAGGAGGGAAGCCGCGCGGCCTGGCGGATTCCTCCTGGCGAGCTGACAGTCTGGTCCTGGAACCTTGTCGCTGAGAAGGGTCGGCGTTGGCAGCGGCCTGACATGGAGACCTCCCGGCTTGGGAGGATTGGCGGATTGAATACTCAGACCGCCCGATCTGGAAAACTGCGCGGGTAGGTCGCGGATTCCGGGCTTATCATAATCCCCGCACATTTTTAAGTTTCCAAAAAACTTCGAAAATGTAGAACTAAGCCGGAGACCGCGACTGCTTCATCGTCGTCTATAAAATCCCCTGACCCTTGACATTCTTCAGGATTCCTGCCAAGCCACGGGTCGCTACTCGCCACTTGCGGTCAGAATTTTGCAAGCCGACGCGATTTCTCTAGCGATGGATGTGATGTAATCAATGCTAGCCCGCAACAAGAAACCGCCAGAAACGAAGCAGAGCCGGAGCGAGAACTCGAATGATTCTGCCCGTCAGAGTGCCAAGAAGACTAGGAAGCCAGAGACATCAGCGGCTTCTGGAGCTGAAAAGAGGCCGACAGAGATCGTCGGCGGACCATCGCAGGCCGCAGTAGATCCCAAAGCGGTTTCGAAGGCTGCTCCACTGCAAACCGGAATTGCCAAATCCTTCGACCTGACTTTCTCTCCATCAGGAGAACCACTCCTAAAAATCGGTGGGATGGAGGAGAAGAGTGTTGAATCTGGGAAACCGTCCGAATTGCCGGGCAAGGTCGACTTAATCGTTGTGGATGACAACGAGCCGGAGAAGGCGCAGGAACCCGAGCGGACTTTGGTTGAACAGCACAAGCGGACTGAAAAGGTGTTCGGCTCCCTGAAACGGCGGAAAGAAAGGAGTGAAACCCTTGAAGAAAGGATGAAGAGAAAAATGAGGAAGCTGCATGCCAGAAACCGGAACATTTCTGAAAAGACCGGCGCGGACAGTCTGCAACACAGGCCGCACGAGAAGCAGGTACCCGAGAACCCGCCTACACCGGAGTACAAGCCGAGCGAACTGGAGACGCCTGCGGTTAGCGACTCGCTCAGCGAGCTCCTGAATGGCATGGAGACCCTCCAGCGGCAAGACGCGCTATTGTCGACACCAGCGGCTTCTGAGGAGGTTGACCGCCCCGATATCCAGGTTATTGGGGAGAAGCCTGGCGAACCGGCTTCCGCGGCTTCTGAAGGAGCCGAGAAGCTGAAGCTCTGCGAGAAGATGGAGGAGATGAAGAAACTGATCGCCGAGAAGCCGGTGGCGACTACACTTCCATTGCTGCAAGGTAAACACCGGGGCATTAGGCGAATTATTAAATTCTACAAGTTGCGGTCAAGGAAGAAGGGGGCGAATATAATATTAAATCCGTCGGCCAGCTTTTTCCTGACCACGGCTCAACTGAAAAGCCGAGCTAAGGAAGCCGAGCGGCTATGGAAAGAAAAGCTGAAGAGGATAGATCCTGAGCGGCTCAGGCGGCCAGTGATTAAAATCCATACCGCGGCCTCTAGAGGAGATAAACATCAAACCGGCGGTCTTATCCTACCAATTTCCTTACTAGAAGGTCGCAACAATCCGGCGGAACCTGACTGCGGTTTTTCTTCTGCAGGTGTACCGGAGACCGCGATGAAACCGGGCGACTTGACGTCGTTTTTGTCTATACTGCCACCGCCTCTGCCTCCAAGTGTTCGCGAGAAGGAGATGGCCGACTTCTAGAAGGACGTCGGCGCGCTGCAGGCGGCTTTGGACGCGGCCACCGAAACCCTGCGGATTAAAGACGAACAGCAGCGGGTTGCCCAGGAGGCCGCCGAAAGAAGGATCCAAGAGTTGCAAACCACCCTGGAGCAAGAGACCTCAAGGTTGCAGACTGCGCTTGAGCAGGAGAGAATGAGGTTGAAGTCCGCGATGGAGCAAGAGACTGCTAGGCTCTAGACCGCGATGAAAGAAGAGACCGCCAGGCTCCAGACCGCTATGGAAGAAGAGACCGCCAGGCGCCAGACCGCTATGGAAGCCGCTGAGGCAAAGATTGCTGAGATGCAGGTCGCCTTGGAGCAGGAAAGGACGGAGAAGTATCTGCTGATGGCCGCACGGCTGGAAGGAGACAGAGAAGAGATCCCACATGCTGAAGGCGGCGAGAACCAAGACATGCCGGCGGAGACCGGCGGAGAACAGCGGCCTGCACTACCAACTCCTGCAGAGTTGCCGGGTACTAGTCGCCCGGCCTCTGGCGAGACTTCGCATCCGCCGGTGGCCGCGGCGCCTAACCAGGTCGCAGTTCCAAGCGGTCTGGGAGTCCAGGCGATCCCCATGATATCATTTGCGAGAGTAGAGCGCGACGCTGCGCGAGTTCATCGGTCTCTGCACGCGCTTCACAATCTGGTTAGCCAGGTATACGTTGCGATTGTGCAGACCGGTGAACAGGTCGCGCACATAGGACGAGACAGGCCGGAGGATGACAAGAGATCCTGAGCGACTTGAGAGAACTAAGCCGCGCGGACAATTGAACATTATGTTGTAATATATATTTTTTCTCTGGATGTTGAACTATTTGATTGCTGTAAACTGCTGTATTTTATTATGCTGCGAACTGAATGCGGCTTATGCGGTTTGTATTTATAATCCACATGTCTGCTGCTTTGTTCTGAGAAATTTAAAGCATAGGATAGTAGCCGCGTGGTCTGGCGAACAGAACGCCGGCTTGAATACTTGATATCCACATGATTCTCCATAGAATTTTTCCAAGTGCGGGGAAATAGCCGGGCGAACTGATGGACTAAACGGCGGCTTGGTCACTAAGCTGATCTGCACTTCCAGCGGACTTAGGCCGCGCGGCGTGACGACTAGCCGCGACTTGACGTTGGGCACTGTAGCTTCACGGATTTTCTATAAATAGAGCAGATCCCGTAGATTTCGTCACAAATCAAGAAGGATGCGGGCTAAGTCCAAGTCGTTGCGGTCTGACAAGGCCACTGTGGTTAGGACAAATGCGGCCTCCGCTTTCCACTCAGCTGACCACAAAGAATGCCGGCTTACAAAAGCCGAGCTGGATGACTTTGTTGAGAAACACATGCAAGGAAGTCCGCTGATCGCGCGGCTTCCCCGACAGGATGAGCGGATCAACTCCTCCAATGCAAATCAGATCGCGGTCCCCATCGACCACTTCGACTGCGGCTTCAGCTTCCCGGTCTTGCTAGAGGCCGTAGCGGTCTTCGACCACTACGGGGTTGTGCCCGGACAACTTCCCCCAAACTCGATAGCCGTCATCTACAGCTTCATCTCCTACCTCAGGTCGGAAAGAGTTCGCTTCTCTATGAGGCTCTTCAGTGAATGCTTCTCGGTGCGGTCTATCCCGGACTCCGGGACAAAGATCTTCCGGGGGCACCTCTACTTCGGCTGCAGAGGGCTGAAGATAGTCAACTTGGCAAACAAGATCGCGAACTGGCCGGAGCGGTTTCTCATCTTCGAGGGAAACCTGGGGTTGCTGCCGGTCGACCCCCAGATCCGCGAAGAAGCTGCCTTCGGCAGCAGCGGCTTGGACGACATGGAGAAGGAGATCTACGACTTCTTCAAAGGCGAGCGGCTTGATGTAAACTACTACATCCCGCTGTTGCCGTCTCTAGTTGGAATTGAGGCGGAAGACAGTAAGCTCCAAACCGGCCGAACTGCATTCTTAGCCGCACGGACTGGAAACTAACTTTGCCTTTATCTTTGCAGCTGCTGTGGCGGTCCCGCTGAACAAGTCGCAGACTCTGGGCGGCTTGACCCTCACTCAAAGAGAGAAGAGGGCGAAGCGGGCCAATCCGGCGCGAGTTGCGGAGGAGGAAGAGTCGGACTCCTCTGGAGAGTTCATTCTGCAAGGAACCGGCAGCAGCTTGAAGGATGTCCATGGCGATCCGGCCTTGCGGTGGAGTCCGGACGGCAAGTCAGTGACGATCTCCACCGCCATCCCCTACTGGGGAGCAGAAGAAGTGGCCGCCACGCGAGCGCGGTTGGCGGCGCGCTGTATGGCAAGCGCAACTTGAGGGCTATGCGACGAGTTCCTCCAGACGACCTGCCGCGGCTAGCCGCGCAAGTCGGCGCGAGGAGCTTCGTGGCAAGTCACTTCATGGGCCTTGCCTACAAGCAACTGATGAAGGAGAACAGCGGCCTGAAGACACAGTTAGGCGAACAACAAGAAGAGAACAAGCGGCTTAAGGAAAAGGAGGCGGTAAGTCATTACCAATACTCGTGCGGTTAGCATTATGTAACCGCGCGACCTTACCTTTACTTTTGCTTTGCAGGAAATGTATAACCCGGCCAATCCCATCTTCCAAGACCAAGTCTTCCCCCAACTCGTCCAAGGGATTGACGGAGCGCTTAACCACCTCCGGGACCTTGGCGGCTTGGCCACCGGCTTCACCGACTTTACATGTGCCGACATCTACCCCTCCCTGAAAGAGCAGGTGGCCGACGTATATAGGTCGATCAAGGGCAAGGCCAAGGTCGGGGAAGAGGTCGGCGAGGTGGTCGGAGATGCCGTGGAAGAGGTCGGCCAGGGAAGCCGGAGTCCACGCACATCGCCTGAGTCCGGCGGCCAAGAATCGGAGACCGTGCGGCCAGACTCGACAACTTCTGGCGGTTCAGCGAGCTCGGCAACTAGCAGCAGATACTCTCTATCATCCGTCGACATTGGCGACGGCAGTGATTTGGATTCTCCTGCGACTAAGAAGCTCAAACCGGATGATTAGAAAATCTATAACTTGTTTTTGTATTTTGAACTTTTTGACATCGGCGGTATTGTTTTTGTAACCGCGCGATAAAGACTTTGTAATACTTAATGAAATGGAAATGAAGGCATTTTTACCTTTCTCTTTGTTATATTTCACTTTTCTTACTTGACTAAGTCCGCGCGGTCTCAGTTTATCTTCCGATTTAAAATATAAGTATGTAAACCGGCTGAGTTTGCGCTGTGACTTCAACGAAGCTATCCGCAAGAGAGAGATATTTTCCTGCGGTTTATACCAGAGTGCACGTCGACGATAAGCCGAGCGGCTAATAACTTAAACCGCAATTTTCCTTGATGAATTATTCAACGTTATCTGCTGGAAGAGCTGAATTGCCGCGGCTTGCTCATACATAAACCGTGACCGCTAAGCCGCGCGGCCACTTGTCGCAGTCGGCAGACATCCACAACGTTGAAATATTAGATTACGGCTAGGGCGAACTCTGAAACGAATTGCCCATTTGATTAAAGGAACAAGAATAGAGAAACAAGCTTCGGCTTCCGATAATACAGGCCGATATAGGCATATGGAAGCCGGGAATTGTTGTGACGACAGTTCGCTGATTAGCTAATATAATTAATACCATAAGTCGGCAGATCAAAGCCAGGAATTAAGTGCCAGACGCAGGTCGGGCGACTTCCTTTCCATATGAATAACAAACCGGCAATCGATATATTTGAGCCAAATAAGATACTGAATAGCGGATAGGCGGACGTAAGTCGGCCGAGTTCCCAAATATATTAATGATAATCCGGCAAGTAGGAACAGGAAAGTTAAAAAACTTAAGCCGGAATATGAAACCGGGCGGCTTGTGTAATTAATTATACAACCTACACAGGCCGCTTAGTAAAACCGCGAGATAGCGGATAGGCGTGTGTTGTCCTGCAAAAATAGGTGAAGACATGCACTTATGTGTCAATGTGGGCAGGTGCGTGTGGCATTGCTTTCCACACAAAGAACACATAAGCGGGATCGAAATTCTTAATTTCCACGACCAATGTCAAGCGGGACAAGTACGCAACGTCTGCGACTGAAGTCAAGCAGGACAAGTACGCAATGTCTGCAACGAAGGTCAAGCGGGACAAGTACGTAATGCCTATCTGTGACTGAAGTCATGCGTGATGGGTATGCAATGTCTGCGACTGAAGGCCAAGTGGAAAATCCACTACACATCTGCGACTGACGTCAAGCGGGATGTGAAGGGCTAAGAATTCAAAAGGGGGCTCTTGCCCCTACATGCATGCATATTGGCATAAAGAGTAAAGCTAAAAGTAAGCTTCAAATGAAAAAGTAACATTTGCATGATGTTAAGGAAGTGACAAAGGATATATATCTGTAGTTTTATCATGCCTTATTAATACCAATTGTGAAGGGGACGTTATATACTATTCTGAATATAAGCATTTCTCATCATAAAGAGAAAGAGAAATCCCTGCTTGAACCATTGAGTAAGAAATAGAAGATTGCCTTAGAGAATTACTGAATGACATATTCTTGCAGCTTTCCAGCTCTTACAAGTTGATTAGCCAATTCCCTGAGAGCTATGCAATCTTCTGCTAGATGACCAATATCTTTATGATACTTGCAAAAAAGTTGCTCGTGCCGATACTTGATTTTGGATTTCATACGCCGAGGCTTCTTGAACTCAGGCATTCCCTGAATGATTATCAAAAGATCTTCCATAGGAATTTTGAACTTAACATACTTACCTGAACCTTTTTCATACTTTGGAGTTTCATCCTGGAGAATATAAGGAGACTTGCAATATTCAACTTGCAAAAAATCTTGTGAGGAAATAGATTGTTGTTGACCAGAAGTCCCTTGAGATTGTTTAGCCATTTGATTCAGAAATGAGACATAACCTTTATTTGCCTCTTCGCCTATTATGAATGTATTAACTATATCAATAAGATCTCCGTAGCTTTTGGGATATTTTGTGGTGAGCTTGAATTTCAATGGGCCTTCTTGAAGTGCATTTATGAAAGCATACAAGTAATAGTCTTGATGGACGCTACAAATATCTAAAACCTCCTTTTGAAACCGATCAACAAAATCTGAATTAAACTCGTCAATTCCTTGCTTGATTCGGAAGAGAGCTCCAACGTCTCTTTTCCGCTTCCTGTAAATAGCGAATCTAGAAATAAATTGACTTCGAAGATCCTTAAAGCTGGTTACTGATCGATGTGGGAGGCTATAAAACCATTCTCTTGCAACATTGCCAAAAGATATAACGAAGAGTTTGCATTTTACTCCATTTGACACTTTTCTCAGTGAAATAGCTGATTCATAAGCTTGCAAATGAGAAAACGGATCATCACATCCAGAATACTCCGGGAGACGCGGTACTCTAAAGTTATCGGAGACAGTATCCCACTGAATTCGATTAATGAATGGAGAAGGGGCCTCTTCTTCTTCCTTATAAAGAGGTTCATTTGCAACAGACTCTAGGCCACGCTCAACACTGTTTGCAAAAATTTCTCTATGAGGGTCAACAACCTCACTATTAAAATACGAGCAATCCTGCACTTCTGAGAGATCTGTAGTAACTGAGACGTTGCTGGATTTATTCTGACCCTTTGCAGGATTCATCTTGAAAAGAAGGAAATAGCCAAACTTTTTCAAGAGACCGCAGAATAGCGGCGGCTTGACGGGCGGCTAGATGGTGCAACAAGCTGACAAGAAGACCGAGAAGAAAACCGAGCGGGTAGAATGCCTGGTTCTATAGCACTGGAGGCGGGCTGAAAACCTTAGCCGGCGAAGTCGCGGCTTGCTCGACAGGCCGCCGAGCTCTAGAGGATAGAGCGGTCTAATTAGCTAGACCGCTGATTTCATCGATTAGTCGAGATCTGAAGGTCGCGTGTTAACTGTTGATGCACGAAAACGGACAGGGAGTCGGGCACCACCAGCTAACGGTTCGAACACCGGGGAATAGGGGAGGAAAGGAGAAGACTGTCGACCAATCGGTTACTAGCGGTCGCGGCTAAAGGACCGGAAAAGGGGGCCGCTGGCAGCGGCAACAGCAGAGTTCGCCCGCCGCGGCTTAAATGCCACTCTTGCGGCGGGCTTTCCTTTACTTAAAAATGAGAAACAGTTACAACGAGTAAAAGAAGAAGCCGGCCGGACTACAAGCCGCAATACACTAGACTTGAGACCGCAGCTCTTAACAGGCGAGCTACTGGATCCCAGTCAGCGTGTCTTGGGGATTGCATCCTCCCCCTATTTATAGGCTCGGGGGCCTGCCCAAACGGGCAGGGCTAAAGTTACCGGCTGCCCGGGGTACAGGAGAACCGGGCAGAGGTGAGGGGAAGCAAAAGAGAAAGAAACAAGAAAGGAGGGAAGCCGCGCGGCCTGGCGGATTCCTCCTGGCGAGCTGACAGTCTGGTCCTGGAACCTTGTCGCTGAGAAGGGTCGGCGTTGGCAGCGGTCTGACATGGAGACCGCCCGGCTTGGGAGGATTGGCGGCTTGAATACTCAGACCGCCCGATCTGGAAAACTGCGCGGGCAGGTCGCGGATTCCGGGCTTATCAAGAAGTCCACCTCGAAGGTCATCCATTCTCCTTTGTTTCCTTCTGACAAACTGATCAAGTATTGTCTGCATTGAGACCAAGGAGTGAGTCTGCTCCCCCTCAGTCCTTATAGGGAGAACATATGGGAGAGTTTCAAGCAGATTCTCTAGGACATCAAGCGTAGTAGAATTATTTACATAATAAGCAGTAACAAGCTTATCCTCATCAACAATATCATATTCAGTAACATCGAGCTCAGTATCATCGACTAGCTCAACCAAATCAGTAGCAACAACATTAAAAACATCAGTAGCAGCAGGAACATCCTCGAGATCAGTAGCAATCAGAACATCTTCAGCTAATATCTCATTCTCAGCCTCATCAGGCAATACCTTGGCAGTAAAAATATGAGCAATCTCTGCAACCTTTGTAAGAAGATTAACTATCTCTGGAACTGTAACTGCAACAACTAAAATTGAAATTGAAACCTCTGTAGCTAGAGCTAGTGACCCTGGCTCAGAACTGACTAGAGCATTTATCTTTGTAGTTGCGGCAGCACACAAGGGCCCAACCTCAGTGGATACTTGTGTCCCAGTAGACTCCCCCTCAATTCCTACACTCAGTCTATCAAGAATCTCACTAGGGGTGGATGTCAGAATCCTATCCTCAGGTACTTCCTCTTTCTCTACCTCAGGCAGGTCTCTTTCTCCCTCTAGCCTCTGGATTTTCCTATCCCACCTCAAGAAGATGGATGAGTAGATTTTATTCAAGTGGTGAATAGGTACACCTTTGGACATATAAAATGTGTCTCTATCCATCTAATTCAAGTACAAACTCAGAATCCTTCCAAAGTCTGGAGCACAGAGACTATCTTTGATCTTAGCAAACAACACAGTACCCCAATCCATTACCTTCCAGCAGATGATGGCCACAAGAATTTTGAACATCTCAGAGGAGAGGTAGTCATGGGATCCAGTTGTAACGCCCCAAATCTCGAGGATGGATGGGCTGAGTAGGGTGGGCAACAGGGCCTGGGAAAGGGCGTGTCCAAGGCCGTGTCCTACTCTGTGTGAGGTACACGGACGGGGACACGGGCGTGTCCATGTCCGTGTCCTACCCTCGAGTCCTGGTAGGGTGGTCTCGAGTGATTTCGACAAAATGCAGTCGATGATCCTCGATTTGGGTACACGGCCTGTGACACGGGCGTGTCCAGGGCCTTATCCTGCTATGAGCTCGACATTTTCTCGAGTGAGCTCGATGATCCATGAGTAAGGCACACGGCCTGTGACACGTACATGTCAAAGTTCGTGTCCTTCTCTGTGCTTGGGCAGTTTTATAAGGACTGATGAACACAGGCTGGACACGGGCATGTCCGAAGTCGTGTCTAGCACACGGCCTGTGATACTGGCATGTCACACGGCCGTGTCCTGGTCGGGTCAAGTCAGTTTCTTTGTCGCTTAAGGCATACGTCCTGTGACACGAGCGTGTCACAAGCCGTGTTTAGCCTTGGAAAATGTTTTTTCAGGGCTTTTCGTGATCGTTCATTCCTTTCAACTAGGATCCAATGGTCCTGAGATCTCCCTGCTATTATAAGGCTATGAGTTGAGGATAAACTCTCTCATTAGCAAAGGACTTTCTCTCTCTTTGTAAAGAGGTAGAAAGTGGGGAGAGCAAGGGAGGAGGAGGAGGAATTTGGCTGTCGGTGGAGCTTCGTGCCGAGTCCAGATTCGTAGAGGCAAGGCCGTTGTGGTTCTTTTCATCCGGCTCGTTTTCCAAGGCTCCAAAGCGATCATCAAGGGTAACGATCTTTCTTCCTTGGACATGTGAAGTCCTTAATTTGGCATATGCATGGGTTTCCCCACCAAAAGGTCGCTTATTGAGGGATTCCCTTATGTTGATTCTGGATATCCCCAAGATATCTTGCATGTATATTCAGAAATGTGTAGTACGAAATATGCATACTATGTGAAGCCCATCTGGACAGGTTGGTCTGGATTAGTGATGTTTTATTTTGCACACCGAAGAAGACTCTGCGTATAAATGAGTACATTTGTGGAGTCGGTGGATTGTGCCTGTTAAGGATAGTAGCAGGAAGTACTGGAGTGAATTTCCAGGAAAATAACCGCAAAGTGCTTGTGTTGTATGCTATGAAAGACCAGTGTTTCTGGCACTACAGATGGCTGCAGGGATTGCTGGGTGGTTGATCCAGATAAGGTTAGGTTTGGATATGGAAAGTGAGTTCTGTCGCTAACGTCGGGCGATAGTGAGTGTCGCTAGTGATGGCTCCTAGCTAACCTGTGATTATGAAGTCAGTCCTTCGGGGACAGTGTGGTTATTTGTGAGATTTGTGAGCTCTTGAAAGGGCTTCGTGCCGAACAGATAAGGGGATGCTGACCTACGTCAGTCTAGACATTAAACTGACGATTTGAGCAACGGGAAAAGGCTGAACTGTCTCCACATTTTGGTTGTCCTCCATGAGTGCCTGGGCTATTGGCATTCGGCAGAAACACCTAGCGAGAGTCTTAGGCCTGCGCGCCATTAAGACTAAAGTCTCCGGATGAGGGTCGTGGAGCTAAATGCTCAAATTTGCCATTGGGATTCGGGCCTTGAATGTGCTCTGAGTGCACGGAGCGTCGGGCTGCGTGGTCGACATTTGTGATATATTGATTGTGCGTGAGTGCACATTGTGCGATATATCTGCTTGTGAAATATTTTGCCTATAGGGAAGGAAGGCCACTTGTTGGGTACATTGTAAAATGTGTACCAGATTTGGAGAAGCCTCACCTAACTCAATGATATGCATTAAGTTGTATTTGATGTTGTGTTGAGTTATCATGTGCAGGTTAAGTAAATGGAAGAAAAAAATTTCTAAGTACGAGTGTCGACACTTGAGAATGGCTGTGTCGACACCAAGGGCCAGATTGTGTCGACACCCAGAATTTGTGTCGACACACAGAAAATCTGTCGACAACGTTGTGTCAACACCAAGGGCCAGATAGTGTCGACGCCTAGAATTTGTGTCGACACACAGAGAAGCTGTCGACACATTCCAGAATTCTGTCGACAACAACTGTGTCGACATACAGAACTTGTGTCGACACACACCAGAATTTTGTCGACACCAACTTTGTCAAGACAATGAGTGATTGTGTCGACACACGGGACTTGTGTCGATACATTCCACAGAAGCTGTGTCGAGAAGTAAAAGTGAAGCTGTGTCGACATCATGAAGACTTGTGTCGACACATGGACTATGTGTGTCGACACATGTAAAGTATTCACTCAACATTCTCTGCTGCTGAGTCAAATTCCAATGAAGGTTGAAGTAATACAACTAGAGACTTGACAGCTGTCATTACTGACATTGCTGTCACATCTGTCAGAGGTGTCAGAAGACCGTTTGGAACCGAAACAGCTGGTAACCATGGATGTTGCCTTTATATATATATAGATATGCTCTCTCTCAACAATTGGAAAATATATAATTATCAATTGTGAAGAAGTGATCGTGAACACGATCAGTGAATGAAGAATAATCTCTGAAGGATTGAAGATCTAGAAGAAGAGAAAGAAGAAACAGTCAAAAAAAGGTAGAGAGAGAAAAATAAGAAGGAGAGAAGTCCTCATCCAGTGAAGGCAGATCCTGAACAGTCTGCCAGAAGAATTCAGATTAATTTCTGAATAAGAAGGAAGCTGATTGAAGATCAACTCCAACACCAAGAAGATCAACCTTACTTTGTTCAGATTCAAGAAGCTAAGACAGGTTGATCCTTAAGTAATCAGTTCAATCAAGAACTGATCAAGAAGCCTTCAACCAATTCTCTCTCCATATGGTTGAAGATATTATTATCTTTTCATCAATAACTTTTGTAGGATCTGTAATAGATCTGAGTGTAGGAGATTTATTTCTCTTCGTTATAAGCCTAAATTATAAAGGCTGAGGTAGGGCTTAGTGCCTGAGGTAGAGGAATCTTTTCCCTGAGTTGTAGGCATGTGAAAGAGGCTAAGGTAGGGCTTTTGCCTGAGTTGTAGGAGTGGGGTTTCACTCTGAGTTGTAGGACTGTGAAAGAGGCTGAGGTACGGCTTGTGCCCGAGTTGTAGGAGTGTGGATTCACTCTGAGTTGCAGGAACCATTCTTGATTCTGAGCTATAAGATCTGCGAATCTGAGAAGAAAGAAGGAAGTTAGGCCGAATCTAGTACACTGCTAGATAAGTGAAGGGGGAAAGTGGATGTACCTATCATTTGGGGAACCACTATAAATCTTGTGTGCAATCTTTGGAATGTTGTGTGTATGTGAATGTTGTGCTATGATATCTGCTGAATAAATTGCTAAACTAGTTAGATTTGTCTGCCTAAGTTAGAAAAATAATTGAACCTATTCACCCCCCCCCCCCATCTAGGTTTTTAGGACATCTTGAAACCAATTCTTTCAAGTGGTATCAGAGGGAGGTTACTCAAAGAATAGACTTAACAGTCTGAGTAGATCTCCAAGGCAGAAATCTATTAGGCAAAATGGGTTCCATTGAGAATCATAAGGAGTTTGGTTCCATGAATTACCTATATGCAGGAAAGAGATTTTTGGCATATGGAAAGAAAGAGTTAGACTGTTTATGGAAGCTTCAGATCCAAGAATCTATATGATAGTCAAAAAGGGTCATTCATCCCAATGAAAGTCTCAGTTCTTGATGCAAATCTCAGGACACCAAAGGAGTATTCTGAAATTACAAAGGATGAGATCATCTTGGCTACTATGGATAAGAGAGCACAGAATATAATAGTCAGTGCTATAGATGACTCAACATCCCAAAATTTGATTCACTACAAGACCTCCAAAGAAATGTGGGACACCCTGATTGTCTACATGGAGGGATCAGAAGAAGTGAGAGAAGATAAAAAGTCTATGTTGAATCAGGAGTATGAAAGTTTTAGACAATCTAAAACAGACAGCATAACTGAATGTTACAAGAAGTTCTTCAGAATAGTTAATGAATTGATGTCATATGGAAGAGTATTCAGCACATATAAGTTAAATGATAAGTTTTTGAGATCATAAACTAAGGACTGGGACACCATGATATGTGCCATTAGGGAAGTGGCTAGACTAGCAGAAATCTCACCTCCTACATTATTTGTCAAACTGCTTTCATATGAGATGCAGCTGATGGCCAAAAAGGAGGAGGAGAAAAGTTATAAAGTTGATTACAGAGATAAGTTAGTGGCTTTCAAGACTGAAGCCATAAGAAAGGACAGGAGGATGTCACCATCTCCTCCTAAGAATGTTGTAGAAGTATTTTCAAAAAGTTCTGACAGTCAGACATCAGATAGTCCAAATTCTGATGAAGACTTGGCGGCTTTCTCAAGATAATTTCAAAGGTTCTTGAAGAAGAAATAGTGAAGATCCAAGCCATCCTCCTCATAATCCAAGGATGATTACTATCAGAAAAAGAAATCCTCTAGAAAGCACAGGCTTGTACATGTGGTAGCTGATTGTCCTAATAAAAGGAAAGAATCTAATGACAAGAAGAAACTAAAAAACAAGGGCAAGAAGGAGAAATCCTTTGTTGCAAAGAAGCAAAAAAGCTAGTCAGATTCTTCATCATCAGATTCTAAGGCTGAAGCTGAAGCTGAAGCATACATAGGAGTGTTTGCAACTAAAGAGGATGCAGAAGAGTCTGAGTTCTTGAAATTGCTGGACTCAGTAAAAGGAATTGAAGATCCTCATTATAAAGGACTGATGGCTATGACTGATGAAGATCAGTGTCAGGATCAGCCTGGTCCGAGTAAGGTAAACAATATGCTATCAGGTTCTGATTATTACACTGGATCAGAATCAGAAGCATCTGCATCAAGAGATGTGGATAGATCTAAATCTGAGGAGATGTTAATCAACTCATTGATGAATAAGGTGATTTGTTGAAAGAACTTAAGAGAAGCAGGAACCTAGTTAAAAGTCAGACTAAGGAAATTACATCTCTTAAGTTGGCTACATTAGATTCAGAACAAATGCTGGATCTAAAGATGAATGTGGTATCCAAACTAAAAAACATAACTGTTATTCAGATGGGTACAATTTCATTCAAGAATGATCAATTCAAAAGTCTGGAAGTCAAACTTCAGAGGGAGAAGGATCTGGTGGCTAGATTATCTAAGCCAAAATCAGTCTTACCCTTAATTGATGACTTTATTCCCAAAAAGGGTAAGACAGGATTGGGCTTTAAGGTAAATGCAAGGGCTGCCAATTCCAAAAGAAAAGGCAAAGCCCCAGTACAGTCACTAGCCTTCAAACCCCCCATTTCCTTCAGAAAAGTGTGGCAGCCAACTAATAGATATGATCATGATATCACACATGGTCATCACGGATCATCAATGGTTGATGCTCCAGCCCCAGCTCTCAGGAATAGAACCACTGAACCTATAGTTTTAAAGACTGCTGATAGTAATGCTGTTAAAACTGTATTAAAAAGGAGATATAATAGATATGAGTGTTGGTGTTGTGGCATGGTGGGCCATTATGTCATTGACTGTTGGTACAACACAACTGTCAGGAAGAATGTCAGCTTACTTGTCAAAAAGACTGCTGGTAAGTTTGATAGGTTTCAGTCTAACCAGAACCTAGGACCCAATAATTATTGGGGTTCTAAGGTTAAGTTATCTTATTTGATGCAGGTGAGTCCAAGTTGTCATACTCCTATATGGTACTTGGACAGTGGATGTTCCAGATACATGACTGGAACAAGAAGAATGTTAAAGGACTATACTCCCATAGAAAGTGGACCCAAAGTGATCTTTGGTGGATTAGAAAAAGGGGTCATCAATGGGTTTGGTAATATTTCTCCTAGTTCTATAACAATCACTCAAGTGGCTTATGTAAAAGGTTTGAAACATAACTTGATAAGCATAAGTCAGCTGAGTGATCTTGGGTATGACACTTCATTTATTAAGAATGGGTGTCAGATTAAAAGGACAAGTGATCAGAAGGTGATCTTGTCTGGTTATAGAAAAGGGAATGTTTATTGTTTAAATTTTGATTATGAACACATGAACTCACATGTATGTTTAGTTGTAGATGAGAAAGCATATTAGTGTGTCCAATGGCATAAGAGGCTAACTCATCTGAACTATAAGACTATAGGCCAACTCTATAGTTTAGAGTTAGTGAGGAATGGTCCTCAATTTAAGTGCATAAAAGAGGGTATATGTTCAGCTTGTCAAAAAGGCAAGCAGACCAAATCCTCTTTTCATAGTCTTGATACCAAAGACTCTGTGAGGTGTTTGTACCTCTTGCATATGGATCTATTTGGTCCTATGTCAGTTCATAGTCTAGGTAGGAAAGTCTATACTTTTGTGGTAGTAGATGATTATTCTAGATTTACATGGGTTTTGTGAAGAACTAGGGATTCATCAAGAATTCTCCTCACCTAGAACACCTCAGCAAAATGGAATTGCTAAAAGAAAGAATAGGACTCTTATTGAGGCTGGTATAACTCTACTAAGTGACACTTCTCTCCCAGAATATTTCTGGGTTGAGGCAGTGAATAATGTTTGTCATGTTCTCAATAGAGCATCCATAACTAAGAGCCACAAAAAGACACCTTATGAGATTATGAAGGGCAGAAAACTAAACATATCCTACTTTAGGATCTTTAGTAGTAGGTGTTATGTGCTTAACACTGGCAAGTCTCACCTAACTAAGTTTGCTGCCAAATCCCAAGATGGGATATTTGTTGGGTGCAGCAATGAAAGTAAGGCATATAGGGTCTACAACTTGACTACACAAGTTGTAGAATAATCTGTTCATGTAGTATTTGATGAATCTGAGTTAATTAATTGTGAGTTGTCTAGCAATTCTTGTAACTCAACAGGTTTAAAAGAAAAGTTGTACATGCTGACCATTAATGAAGACCAAACTGCAAGACAGGATGAGGAAAATGATGGTTGTTGTCCAGGGGGAGTACAAGGTCCACAAGCTGACATTGAAGACAATGAAGTACAGCATGGTGGAGAAATTAAAGAAGTTCAAATTGTTGATAGAATGTCTCCAACAATAAGGAATCTAAAGGATCATCCAGCACACCAAATTATTGGTGATCCAAGACATGGTGTGCAAACCAGAAGCAAACACATGAATACAGTGTTTTGCTCAAGTTTCCTGTCACAGGTGGAACCAAAGAGATTTGAAGAAGCTATACAAGACTCCAACTGGATTGATACAATGCAGGAGGAGTTGAATCAATTCAGAAGGTGTAAAGTATGGGAGCTGGTTCCAAAACCAAAGGATCATAATATTATTGAGACTAAGTGGATCTACAGGAACAAACTAGATGAAAATGGCATCATAGTGAAGAACAAAGCAAGACTGTTTGCCAAAGGTTATAGACAGGAAGAGGGCATAGACTTTGATATACATTTGCCCCAGTGGCAAGGTTGGAAGCAATAAGGCTATTTCTTGCATTTGCTGCTTTCCAAGGGTTCAAAGTATACCAAATGGATATCAAGTCAGCATTCCTAAATGGTAATTTGAAAGAAGAAGTCTATGTTGAACAGCCCTCAGGTTTTGTTGATCCACAATATCCTGATTATGTTTATAGGCTTAAGATAGCCTTATATGGTTTGAAACAATCCCCTAGGGCTTGGTATGAAACATTGTCTACCTTCCTCATTGAGAACAAATTTTTAAGGGTGAAAATAGACAAGACTCTATTCCTTAGGGAGTCAAAGGGCAAGATGATCCTAGTCCAGATTTCTATTGATGACATAATCTTTGGATCAACAGAAAACAACCTTTGTAGGAAGTTTGCAAAACTTATGCAAGAGAAGTTTGAGATGAGCAGTATGGGTGAGCTGAAATTCTTCTTGGGACTCTAAGTAAGACAGACTGATGATGGCTTGTCCATTTCACAGTCTAAGTTCACCAAGGAGTTAATTAAGAAATATGGTATGGAGTCATCCACCACCATGAGAACTCCAATGGGGACAAGTATGCCTTTAGGCAAAGATGATGTAGGAAAACCTATAGATGAGTCTTTGTATAGAGGGATAATTGGCTCCCTTCTATACTTAACTGCTAGTAGACCAGACATTATGTATGTTACATGTGTCTGTGCTAGGTACCAAGCAAGCCCTAAAGTATCTCATTATACTATAGTTAAAAGAATTTTGAGATATCTTAAGGACACCCCTAATCTTGGTCTTTGGTACCCTAAGAATAGAGACTTTCTACTGACTTGTTTTTCAGATGCAGACTTTACAGGTTGCAAAAAAGATAGAAAGAGCACCACTGGCACATGTCAGTTTCTAGGTGGTAGATTGGTGTCATGGAGCAGTAAGAAGCAGACAAGTGTGGCAATTTCCAATGTTGAGTCTGAATATGTTGCTGCCGGCAGCTGCTGTGCTCAGCTTTTATGGATTCAACATCAACTTGAAGACTATGGTCTCAAGGTAAGTAGAACTCCACTATTTTGTGATTCTACAAGTGATATTTCTATTGCTAAAAATCTTATATCACATAGCAGAACAAAGCATATAGGAATTATATTTCACTTCATTAGAGAGCATGTTGAAAAAGAAGATATCTGTTTGGAATTTGTCACCACAAATAATCAAATTGCTGAAATGTTTACTAAACCACTAGATGAAAGTAAATTCAATTATTTTAAAATTGAATTAGGCATGTTAAACCTTGAGTAACTTAGTAAATCTGACAAAGTAATTCAATGTCAACACAAAAGGAAATCTGTGTCGGCATATAGTATTTGATGTCGACACAAAAGGAAATCTGTGTCAACATATAGTAGTTTGTGTCGACACATAAGGAAAGTTGTGCCGACACAACAAAATAGTGGTGAGATAGTGGTGTCGACACTCAGAGTTTGGTGTTGACACGTAGAAGTTCTATCATTTAGATAGAAGTGTCGACACATACAGTCGTCTGTGTCGACACGCAGATATAAGAGTCGACTGTTAAGAAGTTTGTGTCGACACATCGCAAACTTGTCGACATATAGTGTTGTCTGACCCTGTCGAGACATTAGAAGTCTGTGTCGACACAATCTCTACAGTGTCGACACATTAAGTATTTATTACCCGCCTTTTAACCTTCTATGTTGACAAACATATAAATAGGTCACAGAACAACTTTGTCGACCACGCTCTCAACATTTTTGGGACCAAATCTTTGAGTCGACAAACCTTTATCTCTCTTCTCCTCAAATTTCTCGTCACCAATGGCGCCAAAATTGGAGAACAACATCAACGAAGGCTATGAATTAGTTCGTGATGCTTTTGAGAGTGCTGTGACTGACATCAGAGATGTTATAACCCTAATAAAAGAAAGTGGTTTGGAATATCTAGTTTCAGAATCGACCAAGATCTGGAAGAAGGAGGTTCTTGAATTCTATAGAGCAGCAATACTGGATTCAACTGTATTGAAGATTAGGTCATCAATTCAAGGAAGCAAGGTGAAACTTACACAGAAGCATCTAAGGAAGACACTACAGTTGCCCAGGACTCAAGAAGATGATGAAGTCACATCTTCAATGACAAAAGAATCTCTTCAATGGTGTGGACTGGATCCCACCACTAAGATTGAATCATCAATGCAGAGGAAGGGGATAAACTCTCAAGGAAAGTTTCTTTCATAGATTATGGGAAAAGTAATTCTCTGCAAACCAGCAGGACATGATAGGATCTCAGCATATATGTTCAGCTTAATGACCAGAGTTATTTTCAGAGTAAAAACTAACTGGTCTGCTGTGATCTTTGAAAAGATCAAGGAAAGTTTGAAGAAACCTAATTTAGGAAGAATACTGAGTCTGTATCTGGCAATGAATATTCCTGAAGTGATGAACCACACAACAGGATCTAGGATAAACCAAATGAGAAGGATGGATATGAAAATACTATCCAGGTGGGAAAGAGTTCTGACAAAGGATGGTTCTACACCACATAAACAACCATAACTGAAAAAGAAAAAGAGAACCCAAAGGAAACCTGAATCTTCTAGTGATTCAAATGAAGAAGTGGTCTTCAGATCAGAAGAGGAAAGACCAGAAACTGCTAGAAAATCACTTGCTCTTGAGACTGCTGATGATAGTCAGATGCAGAGGGAGCAGATGGATCACTTTCAGGGGGAGCTGATGGAGAAATTCCAGGGGGAGCCTCTACAAGTTCCAGTTTCCGAAGCTCCATCACCTTCAAAGGATGCTCATGAGACTGAGCAAGCTGAACTACTGACTGACACAGTCACTGACACAATACTTGAGGTAATAAATGATATAAATCATGTTGGTAAAAATACTGATGTTGAACAGACTACTCAAGTCTATGTCCAACCACAGGATGTTGCAATGGATGACATCTCTGCATGTGATGTCCCTCCATCTACTGCACAGGAGCAAGATATTCCTCCAGTTCAACTGCAACAAGAATTCAATCTTGAGGAATTGTTTCCTGACTTACAAGAGGTGCCAAGGACTGAGGGGGAGGAGCCAGGGACTAAGGGGGAGTTGCCAAGGACTGACAAGGAGCTGCCCTCTAGTCCAAAGGACACATTGAACATTGAAAGTTCTTCTGAATCTGATGATGGTGAAGCACTCAGAGAAAAGAAGAGAAAACTGATGGTTTACAGGAAGAAAAGCTCAAGCTATAAGAAAGCTTTATAGACTGCCTCACAAACCTCAGCTCTAGCAGTTGACTTCAGTTCACTGTTGGTTTCTCTGTAAGTTAAAATGGATGAGCAAAGATAAGCTCTTGAAAAAAATGTGGATGAAAGTCATAAGGAACTTCAGTTTACTTTGGCTTAAGATATAAAATCATTCAGATTTGAAGTAAACCAGAATAAGAAAGAGATGACAGACTGCTTCCATAAAGGAGGTAATGTTGTAGTTTATCTGGCCAAGCAGCAACAAGAGGCCAGGACTCAAATTGATGACATAGTAGTTAAGCAAGGATATGTTCTGGAAAATCAGCTCAGGATGAATGATAATCTTACTGAATCATATAATGTGATTGTTACTGAGTTAAAGAATACTGCAACTGCATTAACTGAGGAAAGGGCTAAAGAGAAGTTAGAGTTTGATAACAAACTTCTAGAAGATTTAGCCACTTTCCAATCTGCCATTCAAGCCTCTCAGAAGATTATATCTGCTCAGCTACAGAAGTTTAAAGCTTATTATACAGAAGGTACAAACTACTTAGTTGATCAAATCTGATTTCAGAAAGATGATCTCAGAAATCATGTTGAAAGAGAAGTTATAAAGGGGGAGAGGGTGTTAGTCAATGCTAGCTCAGAGCATGCTAAATGGATAACAAATACTGTTAGAGCAACTCTGGGATATCCACCCCTATGTGATGATGATAATACTACTGAGTCAGGCATTCAAATTGCTTATAATGAAGGGGCTCAGCAGGTAGTAACTCAAACTATTTATCCCCCTGCTGATTTTGAAGGTATTCAAAATGGTGTTCAACACATGTATAGTCCTCCAAAGGAGGTTCAGAATGTGAATATTGAGGAAGTTGAAATGTTAGAGGTAGCATTAAATAAAGAGCAAGAAGCTCAACTCTCAAAGAAAAGGTTTAGAGAGCAGGCTGAAATGAAGCCTGATTTTGAAAGATGGAGTCCCACCTCCAGAAATATAATACTCACTGCATGGAAAGCTGTCAAAGACAAAATGCATGATAGAGACAAGTGGTATTCTGAACTTGAGTGGAGCAAATATCTGCAGAGATAAGATGCTATATATAAGTTTAGAAGGGATCAAAAGGCTAGGAAAAAACCTGCTACTGCTGTGGAGCCCAGTAAATACTTTCTCAAGCCTTATCACTATTTTGAAAGGCAAATGGTTAAGGCTGAAGAACTTAAGAAGAAGGATCTCAAAGGCAAGAAGCCAGCTGAAGATACTGAAGCTCCAGTACAAGCAATGGTCCAGTCTGGCAAAGGCATAGTGAGCAAGGAGCCTGATCAGCCTTAGGATAGATTGACTAGATTTTAGAACATTGTATTCTTCAGTTTTAAAATCTATGTAATCTGTTGTTAACAAACTTTTTTTGAAGTTTAAACAAAACAATGATTCATGCTTATTATGTTTGTATCATATTCTGTGATGATATAATATACTTGTTTTGCTTATATGTTACCCTATCATTGAATTCTTTTATACATCATATTGTTTATTTTATTATAAGTGATGTATATCATTGACTAAGGGTTATGACTTCTCCAAATAGGGGGAGATAGTTGGGTACATTGGAAAAGGTATACCAGATTTGGAGAAGCTTCACCTAACTCAATGATATGCATTAATTTGTATTTGATGTTGTGTTGAGTTATCATGTGCATGTTAAGTAAATGGAAGAAAATAATTTCTAAGTACAAGTGTCGACACTTAGGAATGGCTGTGTCGACACCAAGGGTCAGATTGTGTCGACACCTAGAATTTGTGTCAACACACAAAAAATCTGTCGTAAATGCTGTGTCGACACCAAGGGCCAGATTGTGTCGACACCCAAAATTTGTGTCGACACAAAGAGAAGTTGTCGACACATTCCAGAATTATGTCGACAATGACTGTGTCGACACGCAGAACTTGTGTCGACACACACCAGAATTCTGTCGACACCAACTTTGTCAAGACAAGGAGTGACTGTGTCGACACATAGGACTTGTGTCGATACATTCCACAGAAGCTGTGTCGAGAAGTAAAAGTGAAGCTGTGTCGACATCATGAAGACTTGTGTCGGCACATGGACTATGTGTGTCGAGATATGTGAAGTATTCACTCGACATTCTCTACTACTGAGTCAAAGTCCAATAAAGGAGAGAAGTCCCCATCCAGTGAAGGCAGATCCTGAACAGTCTGCTAGAAGAATTCAGATCAATTCTGAAGAAGAATTCAGATTAATTTCCGAATAAGAAGGAAGCTGATTAAATATCAACTCCAACACTAAGAAGATCAACCTTACTTTGTTCAGATTCAAGAAGCTTTGAAGAAGTTAAGATAGGTTGATCCTTAAGTAATCAGTTCTATCAAGAACTGATCAAGAAGCCTTCAACCAATTCTCTCTCCATCTTGTTGAAGATATTATTATCTTTTCATCAATAATTTTGTAGGATCTGTAATAGATCTGAGTGTAGAAGATTTATTTTTCTGACTTGTAAGCCTAAATAATAAAGGCTGAGGTAGGGCTGAGTGCCTGAGGTAGGGGAATCTTTTCCCTGAGTTGTAGGCCTGTGAAAGAGGCTGAGGTAGGGCTTTTTCCTGAGTTGTAGGAGTGGGGTTTCACTCTGAGTTATAGGCCTGTGAAAGAGGCTGAGGTAGGGCTTGTGCCCGAGTTGTAGGAGTGTGGATTCACTCTGAGTTGTAGGAACCATTCTTGGTTCTGAGCTATAAGATCTGCGGATCTGAGAAGAAAGAAGGAAGTTAGGCTGAATCTAGTATACTACTAGATAGGCGAAGGGGGAAAGTGGATGTACCCATCATTTGGGGAACTACTATAAATCTGGTGTGCAATCTATGGAATGTTGTGTGTATGTGAATGTTGTGCTGTGATATCTACTGAATAAATTGATAAACTAGATAGATTTGTCTGCCTAAGTTAGAAAACAAATTGAACCTATTCACCCCCCCCCCCTCTAGGTGTTTAGGACATCTTGAAAACAATTCTTTCACCACTGGCCCAGGTAAGGGGCAGGGTCGTTATAAATTGGTCAGCTGAACGCTGACCGTTGCCTTGTTTGCCACCATTGCGGTGGATTGTCCCGTGCAGGTGCAGGAGAGCCGAGCAGAAAATAGGGGGCTGATGCCATTGTTGTTGTTATTGCTGCTGCTGCTATGCTGACCCTCGAAGGCCGAAGAAGTTCATATGATGTATTTACATATGTGGCCGACCTGCGTGTCGATGTATGAACGTCATGGTTATAAAGCTTAACTATAAGGCCATAAGGCCAGACTTGTTGTGTATTCGGAGAACATTCCTTCGTAATGTTATATATATATATATATATATATATATATATATATATATATATATATATATATATATATATATATATATATATATATATGCTGGTTTATATATTGTGGACATTCCGATGAGTTGAGTTCAAACAACTTAAAAACTTCTGATGGAATGCTCTGAGTTAGGATGCAAATAGTTTTGATATTAACTCGTAACTTCATCACCTGTTTGTGTCATATGCTTATCTTGGTCTTCCTCTTTCGAATTCGTGGTCGAATTCTTTTGTGGGGTGGCGAGCACGTGTAAGTGCAAACCACTATAACAGTAATGAACTCAAGAATGTCCACTAAGGAATGCAAATACAGCTGTTTGAGAAACCTACGCGTTCCTATATTATTGTTATTGCTTGTGCAAGGTCGCTAATTTGTTTCTTGTACACTTATAGGTGACTCGTAGTGGTGTTGGGCAATGATTCATGCATAGCCTACTGGGCAGGTGCAGCCGACATTAATGACAGACTGGGTTTGGTGTAATACCAGAACCTGTTGAGGTTGTTGATCCTCGGGTAGCTGAACGGCAGTTGAAGCAATTTATGAGCTTCAATCCTCCTACGTTTACGGGTGTGGGATCCCCAATGTAGGCGGAATATTGGTTGTCGCGGGTCAAGCGAATTTTGACGGCGATAAGGACGGAGGAAAATCAGAAGGTCGCCTTGGCCACCTTCTTGTTAGAAGGACAGGCTCAGCTAGGTGGTACGAGATAGAGTTACACCACTTAGCGGGCAGGCAACTAACAGAAGTCTCGACTGAGGGGTTTTCGCTACTTTTCTTGATAAAATGCCCTGACGTCATAATCATGACGTCGACAATCCAAATAATGACATCAGAAAATCGGAGGCATTACAGTGATACATCCTCGCGGGAGGGAATTCGACAATGCCTTAGCTTTGGATTTTAAGGAAAACGGAAAAAGGCGCAAGCGAATGGTGTCATCAGTGACGCCACTAATTTTAAAAGTATCGCAGATTTCCAGAAAACTAGATAAATGGACGTTCGGCTCCTCATCCAGTAGTCCATCGAACTCCACGGCATTTTGGATCATTTGGATAACGCTAGATTTTATTTTAAAATAATTGTTTGTCACCGTCGAGCGAACAATACTGTACTCGGTATCATCTAAATTCGGTTGGGCATAATAAGACATTGTACGCTCCACGACCACGTTTGGAAGAGGGTCGGCCATAACAATGGCAGAGGGTTCTCCAACGGATTCTTCGGGTTCTAAAGAGGGATTTCAGCGTTGATATCGAATACACGCAAGTGAGCATTCGATCTCAGGATGGAAATCAAAATTCTCAAACTCCGAAGGTTTTCCACGGGTCACGCACCCTAAAATATATACTAAATAATTAACTCTTTTTTTAAGTAGAGTTTTTAAGTTTTTTTAGTTTTTAGAAAAGTATTTAAAAGTAATAGACTCCGAAATTCGAAATAACAACTCGAAGCCTCCCCGACAACAGCACCAAAAACTTGATGTGTGTGATGCCCGGCTCTGATTTATCTAGTGAGCACACAGGGTCCGGATTTTGCGCGACCAAAGGAGGCAAGTGCACATATCGTAAGTAATATAGGATATTCGGGGGAATATCGAGATCATATATTTCCCATGGATGGGTTGATTATCTCTACTCCTCCCGGAAGGATTATTATCTTACCAAAAAATTTAAGTTGTCGGATTAACAAATTATAGCGGTTGATTAGAAAGTGCTGAAATTAGATTGAAAAAGATCGATGAAGAAATAACACTTGGTATAGAATTACGTTAGGACTAAAATATATTTATATTACTAGAGATCCTAGATTTCAATTCAATTAAAGGGAAAACTTGGTCGTGTAGGTTCCAAAAGAATGAGCTCGCCTATCTCAAGGAATATCGCTCACCTGAACATTAAGATTATTCGGCCGAGATCTAGTTCAGTGAATGATTCCTCTTAATGCCTGGTTTACGCTAAGAACCCCGCTATTAGGGGGGGGACCCAATCCAGAAGAATTCCGCGCCTCCTCTCTCGAGGTTTAATGCGAAACTCTCTTTACCCAAGGGTGATCGGTCCATATACATGGCCTTTCTACTAGCTAGCGTATGGACCATAGAAATAGTGCCCACACATCGATATGTGATTCTACGCGTCTCATACCCAGGGTAAACCTTAAGTTCTTAATTAAATAGAAAAAGAAGACCTTTAATTATTTAAAAAGATTTTTAAGTCCCAATGCTCATCGATACAGAGGGCTAAGAGCGATTAGCCACTCATCGGGATGGGGACGGCTTACGTAATCTAAGCATTGAAGGGTTATAAAGAAAAAGAAATAAAATAACCTTACATTAGAAAAGGAAGAGCTTACTAAAAAAGGAAAAAAAACACACGCACTCAACCAAAGCCATAATAAAAGAAAAGGCTAAGTTACAAAAAAGGAAAAAAAACATAATTAAAATGACAAGTCCTACTCAAATGAGCGGGCGAAAAATGACAAGTCTTATTCAAATGAGTAAATTGGAAATGACAAGTCCTACTCAAACGAGTACACGGGAAATGAAAGCTGAAAATGACAAGTCATACTCAAACGAGTAGGCGGGAAATGAAAGCTGAAAGATGTAGGTCCTACACAAATGAGTAGGCGGGAAATGACAAGTCCTACTCAAACGAGTAGGAGGGAAATAACAAGTCCTGCTCAAAAGAGTAGATGAGAAATGAAAGCTGAAAATTGCAAGTCCTACTCAAACGAGTAGGCGGGAAATTAAAGCTGAAAAATGCAAGTCCTACTCAAACGAGTAGGCGGGAAATGAATGCTGAAAATTGCAAGTCCTACTCAAACGAGTAGGCAGGAAATGTTAAGTCCTACTCAAACGAGTATGCGGGAAATGAAAGTTGAAAATTGAAAGTCCTACTCAAACTAGTAGGCGAGAAATGACAAGTCCTACTTAAACGAGTAGGCGGGAAATTAAAGCGGTAAAAGCTAACTCATGAACGCACATACTCTACTTGAAAGAAAGAAATGAAAACCTAACTCATACACTCACAAACACAAGCAAAAAGGAGAAAAACAAAGTGATCGAAAAATTAAAACGATTATATTTTTATTGTTAGAAATTGCTGAAAATGCATAAAAAGAAGAAATAAAAATTAAAGAAGCAAAAGGGTTTTCAAATAAATTCAAAAATCAAAGTGTTTGAAAAATTAAAATAACAACTAATCCATTCTTATAATTTTGTAAAAGTGTTTAAAATGTGGAAGAAAGTTTAAAATAACCAAAAGTTTTACAAGCTAAAAAAACTAATTAAAAAAAAGATAAAAACCACTTTAAAACCATTTTTATAAATCCATAAGAATGAATGAAAAGCACAAAAAAAATCCTAAATCTAAACAATACTTATGGGACACGATAACAAAAGCTATAATAACAACTAGTAAGTTTGAAAAAATCTAAAACTAAGCTAAGCAAGTTGAAGATTTGAAAACGTAAAAAATGATAAATCAAACTCATACACACACACACACATATTAAAAAGGAAAGCGAAGATACATAAGATTGCTGAAAGAGATACTCAGAGGCATTCCAGTACAATATAAGGATGAAAAGACTAACAAATTTTATTAAGTAAAAAGTCGGATTACGAAATCTAAAACAAACACAAAGAGGCGGGGGGAAATTATTCTTACATAGCACAAAAAGCCTCCTAGCAGCAGCCCAACAGCAAGATGGATCAAAAATTTCAACCCTTGTATCATACAAAAAACATCTATTTATAAGCAAAAAATTTGAGATTTACATGCCCTGGTCACGGGCATGTATGGGTGGTGTGTCGAATCCAGCGGATGGATAAATTGAATAGTTATTGGTGGTTGACTTCGGTGCTTCTTCTGTTCGTTCCACGTGGAGGTCACGAGCATGAAATGGAGGTCATGGGCGTGTATTGAGGGCGTGACTAGCAAAGGTGTGCTGAAGGCATCACGTTGTTTCCTCGCTGGCGACGTCTTGTCTAGAAAAATTGAGGCGGTCACGGGTGTGCACCGAATGACACGGGTGTGTACCTTGGGTCTGACGGGACATTTGGATTGGGTTGGATTCTCTAGAACGAACATGGGCATGTAGGAAATGGCATGGGCATGTCTGTAGCATTGATTGTCAACTGGCATTGAGTGTCGAGTCATTGAGTGTCGAGTGGCATGACATGGGTGTGTCGGACTGAACACGGGCATGTCAGACGGGACACGGGCGTGACTTGACTTTGGCATTGCAGGCGATAACTTTCTACTGGAATCAATGTGACACACCCAGGTCACGGGCGTGACCCAGTGGACATGGGCGTGTACTTTGAAAATTTTGACTCTTTCTTAAAATTTCTGGAAAACAAAAATAAAGCTAAGTTAGAAGAGTATATACAAAAAAGAACATTATATTGAACAAAAGTAACTAAAAACAACAAAAATAAACTTAAACGACCTAAATATAGTACTTAAAAATACAAATATTTGAATCTTATCAACTACGACCTGAGAAGCTGATCTCCACTACAGATGGCCTGGTGGCTTTGGACCGATCAGTCAGCATGGAGCCGGTCAAGATCGATGATACAGTGGTGCGGGTCTTGCGGCGCAAGAAGGTCCCGCTAGTCAAGGTCCTATGGAGGAATCATGGGCAGGAAGAGCACATCTGGAAGCCATAGGACCTGATGTAGCAGAGGTACCAGGATCTCTTCGAGTCAGGTATACCTTCAACTTCCTAGGGATGCTACATACTTTTACTTTTGTAGAAACCCCGTAGGCCTAACATTAATTTCAGGGACTAAATTTTTATTTTTTATGTATTGGGATTTCTAACATCCCTCAAACTATTAGACATCTAATAGTGGCTTTGTCATGACTAGGTCATGATAAAATCCTAAGAAACCCAAGAAAACCAAATGAACTTAGGCATGAAGGAGAAAACCACCTTGGGCTGCAAATCATAATTTTCTATTACCCACCATAGGGTTTGACTTTAGGGCTTCAACTTGACTCGCACCCCTAACCTTTTAAGAGGTCCATAGGCTCTCCAAGGACCCATTGTGATCAACCAAAAGGGTCAAGTTGACCCAAGTCAACCTAACACTAAATGGGTCAAACTAGCCTATATAGGGTCAGTTACACTTACCTTAGCCAATCTAACCATACCTACTCCTTCCTAATCCCTAAGTAAGGCCAATGGGTCACTAAGGACCCATTGGGGGCAAATAATGAGGTCAAGTTGACAAAAGTCAACCCTAGTCCCAAAATGGTCAAAGTGCCCTAACTAACGGTCAAGGGGCCTCCATAGTGCCAAGCCCACCCTACCCGACCCTTCCTAGACCTTAGGGGAGGCCAATGGGTCACCAAGGACCCATTGGGGTTAGCTCAAAAAGCCAATTTGACCAAAGTCAACTTAACATAGGTTTAGGTCAAACTTGCTCAAGTTGGTCTAACCATGCCCAATCCATTTGGGCTAAGCCCAATTGAGGTGGTTGAAAGTGTTTAGTTGTCTACCTAAATCAGCTAGAGGGGGTGAATAGGTGAGTTGTGTGTCTTTTTGCGGAATAAAAATTTAAGATCTATGCACACGATTATCTGCCAATCAATCACAGACGACAAAAGATTTATAGTGGTTCCCCAACCTTGGGTACATCCACTTTCCCTCACCAATCTAGCAATACAGTAGACTCGGCCACTCCACTATCTCGGATTGAAAATCAATCCTACGCCTCGGAACAAAGTTCCTACAATCTCGGTCCACAAAACGGATTTACACTCGGAAGATAATACTTCCTACAACTCGGAGACAAAAGCTCCTACACTCGAAGAGAATTCTCCTACAAGAATGAAATAGAAAGTATGTGAAAATACAAACAGTACAACTTTCTTAGATCTGAAAACAGTCAGCATGAATCTTCTTCTTGGATCTTTGCGGCTTTATCAGAGAAGTTGAAGAAGAATCTCGGCAAAGGAAAATTTGAAATTTCTTGGCTTCACACGATCGGATAGATGATGAAGAATGGAGCGAAAACCTCGATCTGTGAATCTTCTTGATCTGAATCCTCTGGAATCGAAAACCCTAGCCGGATATGCGCGATGAAGGTCGGCGGCGGCGACTTTCATTTTTTTTTGAGAGAGAGAGAGAATGAGATTCAGATTTACTTAGAATAATCTTGACAACAATTATTGTTCGAGTTTGTCGGTTTGACAAGACTTTATATAGGATCTTCCCTAACGGTCATAATTATTCTTAATGACGTACACATGGACAAATCACGTCACGGCGGTTTGAAATTTCTGTCAAAAACTGGACTTAACAATTTTTCTGAAAAGGATGACTGACATACTTGAGAGAAGGTTAACCTACTCGAGCACTTAATAAGACTACTCGAGTGAATAGAAGAAAACTACTCGGGTGAATGACTCGAGAGAAAGTCCAGAAATGATGAGCAGCTACTCGAGTAAAAAGAGACTTACTCGAGTGCTAATATAGCTACTCGAGATGTGGAGATTTACTACTCGAGTACAAGAAGTATTACTCGAGAGGTAGAGGAACTACTCGAGTCAAGGACTTAGAAAATTTTATGAAAGAAAAATCTGGGTTACTCGAGTAGTGAAACTGAACTACTCGAGAGGATATAAGCTACTCGAGTATATAGAAATAGCTACTCAAGTAATGGACTTAGAAAAATTCTGAGGGAAGAAAATCTTATTACTCGAGTATTTAGTCTGGACTACTCAAGTAGTAGATGGACTACTCGAGTACATGAATTTGACTACTCGAGTGAGGAAAAATTGAATGAAATCCAGTCTTCTGTAACTTGATACAAAAGACTAAACTACTCGAGTACTTATATGACTACTCGAGTATTTTACTTAGAACATTTTCTGGAGAAGAAATTCTGTTTACTCGAGAATGAGAAGGGATCTACTCGAGTAGTTGTCTTAGCTACTCGAGAGCTATAATGTGACTACTCGAGAACTAATTCCTTCACCCGAGTACTTATAATCTTTCTCGAGTATTGACTTAGTATTTCACTCGAGTATTTAGGTATCTACTCGAGTAAAGTACTTAGCAAAATTCTTTAAACAGAATTCTCTTCTTCTTTGTCGAATACATCAACAAGCCTTTCTCCAATTAGACCTAGTGCTTGAATATGAAGTGTATCCTAATAGAGAGGCTACACATGAGCCAACATCATGGATCACACAATGAGGGATTACATTGTATGGTCCTGTATTTGGTGACCCATTGTAGACTGACATTGGTCTACACTTGGCATTAGAATCCTACAAACACATAACTTAAATAAAGCATCAAATACAACTTAATTCATCTTAGTTCAAAGGTGACTTCATCAAATTTGGGTTAATGTGGATACAATACCCAACAATCTCCCCCTATTTGTAGAAGTCAGAACTCTTTACACTAAGGTGAATTATAAACATAAAAAAGAGCTAAATATGTAAATAGATAAATCAGTGTAAGCAAGCATAAGACTATAATCAAGATTATATGACCAAAATTGAGAATTATATAAATGTGATTGTCAAAATATCATTTCTACAAAAATCATTTCCAAACTCTCATAATCCTTTTTGCTTACTCTTGGTGTTGCTGCCTGTCTTTTTTCTCTTATTGTCTCCTTTGGTAGCTGAATGGCTTGGGATAGTACTTAAGAGGCTTTGGAGGAGCAGCAGGGTTGTTCCTCCTAAATTCTCTATCATACAGTCTTCTCTTTGTCATAGACTTTTCATATAATTCCCATTCCTGGGAGCTATAATGTTCATTCCTGCTTTCATTGTAATCCATAGCCAGTTTGAGAGTATCTAAAATAAGAGATTTTGAAGTAGGAGACCAGATCTCTGCAAACTCTGGAGCTTTTCTCTTTTCAGCATTTGGAACTGGGATTGACCTGCTGGCAGAGGCACCATCACTATATTTTCTCTTCTTCTTTGAAGTGTTGATCTCAGGAGGAGCTTGGAAGAATATGTCTGCAAGGACAGCTTCCTAGACTTGAGCATATGATTCTGGAGGAGGACCATCACAACCTTCAGGTCTAGGAGAGAAGGTAGGCTGTTGAGCTTGAGCAGGAGCAGCAGCAGCTAATGGGTTTAGGTGGTGAGGAATGATGTTTGGATCTACAGCAAACTCAGGAAGAATTTGATTGTGCATCTAGACAGCTGTGTCATATGTATGGAATTTGACACTTTATATTTGTCCTAGAACATCATCATGGATTTCTTTCATCTTAGCTTCCTAGAGCTCTTGCTTGAGTGCATCTGATTTCTCTAGGTATTCCTTCACTAACCTCTCCCATTTTCTGACTTATACAGTCAGTTTATTTATGGCATCTTCTTTGAAAGTGCCTACTTTGTCACAAATCTTCATCTTCGTAGCTTCATTTCTCTTATCCAATTCTATATGATTATTTATAAGAGTCACACCTTGCTCCATGACTTGACCAACACTAGTAATAGTGTGATCTAGAGCCTTTTCACCAATTTGAAAGAGGTGTCTGAGCTGATCTGTATTATGCTGGATCTCAGCAAATCCACTGCTCATCTCAGTCTCTAGAGCAGTGACTTTGTCAGTAACAGCTTTGAGAGAAGAATCAAAATATGTCCTTTGTTCTTGAAGTAGAAGTACAAACTAAGTCATCAAATCACTGAGAGGAGCCACTACAGCATGAGGAGCAACAGAAGAGGGAACTGGAGGAGGAGGATCAACCCATGGAGTTGTCTCTTTAATTATTACAGAGCTCTCAGCTCTGGTAGTATGAATCGGGGCATCCCCTTCATCAGTGACTTTGGGAATGGTGAAGTTCAAATTTCTTAATAGAGCTTCAGCTAGTTCAGGAGTTTTCTCTTTCTCATCAGAAATTAAAATGATGTCATCCTACTCTTGATTTACAGCAGGAGACAGTGGAGTTGGGGATGGAGTGTGTGACGGAGATTGTACTTGAGTGGGTTGCTTGGGCACATCATCAGTTGGTACTTTTGGAAGAGGGGGAAGGGGTTCATCAGCTGTTAATTCTACAATCATCTCATTTATTGCTGCTTCAGTGGATAAAAGAGTTTCTGATGGAACTTCTGATGAAACTTGTTCATGTGTGGAAGGAGGAGGAGATGTAACATCTGGAGGGGTAGGAATTCTGACTGAACCACAAGGAGCAGGCTCCCCCTCAATAGGTACACCAGAGGAGCTGGCAACCTGAAATGGAGAGGGAGATGGGGTCCTGTCCTCTGGAGCTTGAAGCTCTTGAGCTTTGGCAGCTTGAACTGGATTTTGTAACTTCAAGTCCCATCTCTGGATTGATGAAATAGAGACTTTCTTCATATGATGGAGAACTGTTCCTTTGGAGAAGCTGAAGATTTCTGGATTGATTTCATGAAGTAGAAGAGATATAATCCTGGCATAACTGGGAGCCTTAATGATATCTTTTATCTTATCTAGAATCATCATCCCAAACTGAAATTTCTTCCTGCAGACTATTGCTTGTATGATATCAAAGAAAGACAGAGAGATGTCTCTTATGGAACTAGTTTTGCAGAGAAGGACTTTACCTATGATATCCACTAGTAGCTTTCCTTCAGGATTCAACTGAGATCTCTTGATGTATTCTTCATCTGGAGAAATTCCACAGAACATACAGGTCCTATCAGATTCATCAGGATCAAGATGATCTTCTTCATCAATAATCGACAGTCGAAGAAGTTGTGAAATAGAGGTCTTGGTAAGTTTGAATTTGATTCCTCTGACTCTAGACTTGAGAACTACTCCATGTCTCTTGACTTTGACATTTTTGAAGAACTTTGCAACGTCTAGAAACGGGATTTTACATGGCTCCTGGAGAATGAAGGTGAGGCTGGCGGTGTCGAGAAATATCAGAAGGTTTCTAAAATCATCTGAAATTTCAGCTATACCGGCGATAACCAGTTCTGAACCGATTCCAATCTTCGAGGAAGAGGCCATGATCCAGAAAGAAGAGAAAAATCTGCGGCGGGGAGGAAGATGATGCGGGCTCTGCAACTTCTTGGTGGAAGACGAACCGTTTGTTTGCTTACTCGAGAGAGGGAAGTTGATTCGTGTAGAAAATGATTTTGGAATTTATGATTTATATAACTCTAGGTTTATGTCTAAGTAAGAGATAAATAATGTAAACATGCCCTAGAAATGGCGGCATAAGCCTCGGGTTGCGAATAAAGAAATTTGAATCAAGGAAAAAAATTTGCCTGTCATATACTCAAGAGACTTGATAGTACTCGAGTAAAGATATGGAGGTACTCGAGTAGAGATAGCTGGAAGTACTCGAGTGATGTCTGGAAGTACTCGAGTAGTTGTGTTGAAGTACTCGAGTAGTTATGTTGAAGTACTCGAGTGAAGTTTTATTACTCGAGTGAGTGATTCTGCTACTCGAGTAAGTCATTCTGCTACTCGAGTAGGTTACTTGAGTGGCTGATAGGGTACTCGAGTAGGTTAAGTGGATTACTCGAGTAGGTCATTTTCGTACTCGAGTCAAAGAGTTAGAAATTTATAGAATTCCAACTTTTGACTGATTCTTGATCTCTGAGCCTCCTTGTGAGTCCACCTTCTCTAATCTTCTTTGTTGAGCATTCCAAGTTCTGTTTTGAAGAACAAGAACTTGGTCTTGTCCAACGGCTTCGTAAAAATGTATGCAATCTTCCTGTCTGTATATCTATATTGTAGATCTATGTCCACATACTCCACATGCTCCCGAATGAAGTGATACCTCAACTTTATGTGCTTTGTCCGGCTGTGCGAGACTGGGTTGTTGGCTATTGCAATTGCGCTGGAATAGTCACAAAACAATGGAATGTTCTGAAACTTCATATTGTAATCTTCAAATTGATTCTTTATCCACAGCAACTGTGCACAGCAACTTCCTGCAGAGATATACTCTGACTCAGATGTTGAGATGCAACATAGTTCTGCTTCTTGCTACTCCAGGAGATAAGCCTTCTTCCAAGGAATTGGCAAGTCCCGGAAGTGCTTTTCCTATCGTCTCTGCTACCTGCAAAATCTGCATCTGAAAAACCAATTAACTTACTTTCATTACTTCTTGGGTACCATAAGCCAAGATTTGGCGTACCTTTAATGTATCTCAAAATCCGCTTTACAGCAGTGTAGTGAGTTTCCTTAGAGTTCACCTGAAATCTAGCACATACACATGTTGAAAACATTATGTCAGGTCTGCTGACAGTAAGGTAGAGCAGGGATCCAATTATGCTTCTGTACTTGGTTTCATCAAAAGGTTTCCCTTTCTCATCCTTGTCCAGAGACATAGTTGAACCCATTGGAGTCCTCATTGAGGTTGCCTTCTCCATTTCCAATTTCTTAATTAGCTCTTTGGTGAACTTAGTCTGCGAGATGAAAATTCCATCTTCAGATTATTTCACCTAAAGCCCTAAGAAATACTTCAGCTCGCCCATATAGCTCATTTCGAACTTCCCTTGCATAAGTTTTGAAAACTTCTTGTAGAGGTTGTCGTCAGTAGAGCCAAAAATAATGTCGTCGACATATATTTGCACTAGCAAAATCTTGCCTTTTATTTCCCTAAGAAATAATGTCTTATCTATCTTTCCCCTTGTGAACTTATTCTTAAGAAGAAAGCTAGACAGCGTCTCATACCAAGCTCGAGGAGCTTGTTTCAGACCATATAAAGCTTTATGCAATAAGTAAACATAATTAGGAAAGTTAGAATCAAAGAAACATGGAGGTTGTTCCACATACACCTCTTCCTTTATGTCACCATTAAGGAAGCCAGACTTCACGTCCATCTGATAGACGGTGAAGCCTTTGAGTGCAGCATATGTTAGGAATAACCTGATGGCATCCAGCCTTGCCACTGGAGCGTATGTCTGATCGAAGTCGATTCCTTCTTCTTGATGTTATCCTTTGGCGACGAGTCTAGCCTTGTTCTTTATGATTGTTTCATCCTCGTCCATCTTATTCCTGTAGACCCATTTTGTCCTGATGACATTCTTACCTTTGGGTCTTGGAACAAGTTTCCATACTTGATAGCATTTGAACTGATTTAGTTCTTCTTCCATCGCCATTATCCAAGATGTATCGGAGTTCGCTTCCTCAAACTTCTTTTGTTCAATCTGTGAGAAAAACTTAAATATAAATTCTCGTTAGTTGTACCTCGACGAGTTCTGACACCATCTCGGAGAACTCCTATGATTTGGTCCATGGGGTGATCCTTCAGATGTCTGAGCGCTAGGATCCTTGCTAATGGATTGTCTTCAATCACCGGAGTGACTTCATCAACTTTTACAACTTATTCATCTTGATCCTCAACCTCTCCAATAGGAGTTGGAGTGGTGATCTTGATGAACTTTTCACCTTTTTCTTCGGACGGTTCATCCAAGCTAAGTTCTTTCAACTTTGTACATGCATCTTCAATGAGCACACTAGAAGAGTTGCTTTGCAGTAAGCTTGTCTCATCAAATACAACATGTATTGATTCTTCAACGACCAGAGTTTTTCTATTAAATATTTGGTATGCCTTACTATGGCTACTATATCCTACAAAAATAACTTCAAAACTCTTTTCGCTAAACTTGGTAGTATGATACTTGCCATTGTTAAGCATGAAGCACTTACAACCAAAAATTCTAAAGTATGAGACAGTTGGTTTCCTGCCCTTTAGAAGTTCGTAAGGTGTCTTATCGTGGTTTTTGTTTATGAGTGCTCGATTTTGCACGTTGCATGCAGTGTTGACGGCTTCAGCCCAGAAGTATTCCGGAAGTGAGACATCACTCAACATGTCCTGCAAGCCTCAATGAGTGTTCTATTCCTTCTCTCAGCCACTTCGTTCTGTTGTGGAGTACAAGGATAGAAAAACTCATGAAAGATACCTAAGCTTTCATAGAATTCTGTCATAGCCCCAGACTTGAACTCTGTTCCATTATCACTTCTGATTTTGACTATGGAGCAATTGTATTCATTCTAGATTTGCCTGACAAAATTAGTACAGATGTCGAAGGTATCTAACTTTTGTTTCAGAAAGAACACCCATGCAGAGAGCGAGTAATCATCAGCAATTACTAACGTATAGTCCTTACCTCCCAAACTTCTAATTTGTAGTGGACCAAACAAGTTCATATGGAGTAGATGGAGACATCTATTAGAATCTTTGCCAATAATGCTTTTAAAGGTAGTCCTTGTTTGTTTGCCTTTTACACATGCATGACAAGGTCTATCTTTGACGTACTGGACATTTGGGGCATCACGTACTAAATTCAGTGAAAATAATTTATTAATATTTTTGGAATTAATATGTGCTAGTCTCTTATGTCATTGGTCACCAAGAGACGCACTATCTTTTGCTAAAAAGCACACAGGTGTAGAAGACTCTATACAAATGAAATTTAAACAAAATATGTTCCTGCTTCGAGTGCCGGATAGAATCGTTTCCATATTTTCAGTGGATTTATCAAGCACTTATCAGCGTGAAATTCAACTATGTATCTTTTATCGTAGAGTTGGCTTATGTTTATGAGATTGTGTTCTAATCCTTCAACATAAGCTACATCTGAGAAGGATACACTACCGTTAGTGATCATACCATAGCCTTTAGTGATTCCTCGGTCTAAACCTCCAAATATGACCTTTGGTCAGTTCACGACTGGAGAATAGTTCTAAAGTAGGCTTCTTGACCCGGTCATATGCCGATAGCATCCACTGTCCAAATACTAGATAGGCGTTTTGGTGGCCTTTGGACATACCTGCAATTATAATCAGTTTGCCTTAGGAACCCAAACACGTTTGGGTCATTGGTCTCATGTTAGAACACTCCCCCTACGAGTATTAGCATTATGAGTGGACTTTCTCATACTACTAACTTGAGGAGTTGCAAAATTTCTGGAGTTAAACCAGCAATCGATGCCAAAGTGACCAATTCTGCCACAGCACTAACTGTCGAACATGTTGTATCTTTGCCTCATGTTCTCCTGCTTGACCTTTTGAAGTTGTGGTCTAGAAGGAGCAGCATTCTTAGAGGAAGAAGCTTCATGATGATGGCAATCACATGATTTCTTCTCCTTCATTGGCTTTTCCACAATGGGCTTTACCTTTGGTGCTTTCTTGAAGTTATGACCATGATTGTAAGGGACATAGCTCTGAAGAATGACTTTTTCATAAGGTGCCTTAAAGACACTCTCACCAAAGTTTCTGGGGTGAGTCCATCCTTGGTAACAGGACTTTGGCTCTACATAGGTAGGCCTGGTCAAGTGACCGTAGGATGAGTCAAGATCAAAATCATTAGTTGGAAATATGACTTTCTTGAACGAAGTCTGATCTTGAGGGGCTTTCCCCTTCTCTTTGGCCAAGGCCTTCTCGGCGGCCTTATTCTTTCTTTGAGCTTTATTCCTCCTAGAAGATTTACTAGGAGCTTCTTCATGGCCTAGTCCAGCACCCTTGGCCTTAGCCGAGAATTCAGCAACGAATGGAAGAACAGTCTTATTCTTCGAGAAACTTTCAACAAGTTTCTTCTCAACAGCGAGTTGTTCTTCCAACTCTTTGATGATTTTCTCTTTTAAGTCAAGGTGCTCAAAAGCTTTGTTGTATTCTTCAATAGCATTATTGAAGTTCTCTTTGAGTGAGTCAGTCTTAGCGACTTCCTCTCTCAAGATGCTCTCTTCAGCTTTTAGAGACTTTATCTCTTTAGCTTTAGTTTTCAAAGCTCGACGACATTTGTCGTAAGCCATGATCAACTTCTTATACTGGGCCATGAGTTTAGACTCATCGTCAGAAGAGCTGTCCTCATTATCATGCTCAGAAGCTTCAGATTCTGAAAGAGGAGTGTGAGAGTTTACCTTCCCAGTGAACTGGGGCTCTTGTTCGTCATCTGTCTGAGCCATAAGCCCGAAGTAGGCTTCTTCCTCTTCACTCGACTCAGATGAGTCGGAGTCACTAAGAGTTTTGCCCTTCTTGGCTATCAGGCTCTTCTTTGTCCTCTTCTTATTGTATGAGGACTTCTTTTCCTCTCATCTTCCACCCTCCTTCTTCTTATGGGGGCAGACAACAATGACATGACCTGGCTTATTACAATAGTAACGAACGATGTCAGTAGAAGTATGTTTGTTCTGTTTAGGAGTACACCTGTCGTGGCTGCTTTAGCCTTTTCTTTGTCGATCACTATGTAACGACTCCATCCGTTCATAGGTATATACTAGAAGGTCCGGCCGGGGCCCCATAGCATATACCATAAAACGAGCGGGGAAGTCACGTAGTGATACTAGAGTTGCGCATCCTAACTTATTGCATTATAGCAGAAGTCTATAACACGAAGCTGAACTCACACAAAGGAATGTCCACCATACATAAGCTCCGCATTTATATACATAGCATATGAATGTCCAAATACAAAATAGTCGGCCTTATGGCCTTACAGAGGTTTCCACAACAGTGGCCTCAAACATTGGCGGGCAGACCGGCCACGTATAACAAAATAGCATTTTTCATGTAGCCTTCAAGGGCTAGCGGCGGCAGCAGTAAAAATAGCAGCATGGCCTTCAGCCTTTATGTGTCCAGCTTGGCTCTGTAGCACCTACATAGGGACAGCCCACCCAACGGTGACAAATAAGGCAACGGTCAGCATTCAGCTGACCAATTTTATAACGACCCTACCCCTTTCCCGGGGCAGTGGTATTTCTTCCCTGCAGGCATAGCATTTCATAAGCCGAGATGTATATCATATAATGTGCTCTCTCGCACGTCCATTCCATCACAACCGTCAGCCACACGGCCCAACGATCCGTGCACTCAGGGCACATTCTTGGTGTACCGACGAACCAGTTGCCAAATAACATCTCAGGGTCGCAACCCAACGGTAAAACATTGAGCATTTACTCCATGGCGTGCAGCCGGAGATTATAGTCTTAGTGAAGCTGGATTGGCCCGTAGCCCCCCATTGTATCACGGCGCGCAGGCCTACGACTCTCGCTATGCACTCCAACAGACCTCACTTTCAAGAATCACGTCGGACGGACATAACACAGGTCGGATCATCCACCCCCCGTTACTCAAATCGCCTTGCCATCACCGAGTACAGCGTACTCGCGGCTAAAGAAAAGGCATGGGTTGGATTCACCTTACCTGTTTGGCATAAAGCCTGGGTTTTTTCTTGGGCACACCAGTACTTACTATCATACCCATTCATATCACAACATCAGAGGGTGTTTCCTGGGCACACCAGTACTTCCTGCTACTCCCCTTCATAGGTACAACCCCGCAAATATTACAAATGTCAAGGGTATTTTCCTAGCTTACCACACCAGTACTTCCTGCTACTTCCCTTCACAGGTACCACCCACGAACATCAAGCATTACAAAAGGTATTTCCTGGACTGCAAATCAAGTACTTCCTGCTACTCCCTTTCACAGGTATAACCCAATAGCACAACCATCACAAGGGTATTTTCCTGGAATACCACTCCAGTACTTCCTGCTACTTCCCTTCACAGGTGCAACCCATCGACTCCTAAACTACATGTTTATCACGGAGTGTTCTCCAGTGCATAGTTGCAACATCACCAATCCAGACCAACCTGTCCAGATGGGCTTCACACAGCATGCCTATTCCGTACTCCTTTTTGGGATCTATATGCCAAATGATTGAGGATTCCATGAATCAACCCAAGGGACTCCCATAACAAGCCACCCTCTGGTGGGGGAATCAAATGCATATGCCAAAAAGGAAGCTTTCACATGGATAGGAAGAAACGTTACTACCCTTGAAGACCATTTCGTCTCCATGAGCTCCTAGCTGGCTGGAAAGAACCGCAACGGCTTTTCCTCCACAATGCTGGCCTCAGATCTCTCGTCGGAACTCCGCAGCACCACCGGTGACCAGCTCTACTTCCTCCTCCTCCTTCTTCCTCTCCCTCTCTCTCTAGGTATGTAGAAAGAGAAGGCCAAAACTCAAATGAGCTTTTCCAACTCATTTCTCGGCCTTAAGGACACATGGAGGAAGCTCAGTCATTGGATCCCAGCTGAGAAAATGAACAGCCACGATTTTGCCACGAAATCATATTTTTTGCCTAACACGGCCTGTGACACGCCCGTGTCCTCGGCCGTTTACCTCAAGCGGTGCTAAACCGACTTATCCAATCCAGTACACGCCCGTGTCACGGGCCGTGTCACCTGACATGCCTTCAGACACGCCCGTGTCTGTGGCCGTGTACTTCAAGCTGCACAAAATCGACTTCAACCCGAGCGGGACATTACTAGGGACATGCTCGTGTCCTAGGCCGTGTACCCCAAGACACAACCGTGTCACACCCGTGTTCACCAAGCCTCAATGCCTTGGGCTCATCCAGAAAAGGAAACGGCCTGTGACACGCCCATGTCCCAGGCCGTATGCCCATACACGACACCAAACACGCCCTAGCTCAACTTCGTCGAGCTGAGTTCGTTGACCAGAGGAGGACACGGCCTCTAACATGCGCGTGTCAGATGGCGTGTTCCCCCCATTTTTCGTCGAACCCATTTTTTGTCGATCACTCGTCGGCTGCTCACCCGAGCAGGACATGCCCCGGGACATGCCCGTGTCCCCGGCCATGTCACTCTATTGTTCCCAACTCTGGAATTTAGGGTGTTACAACCCTCCCCTCCTTACAAAAATTTCGTCCCCAAAATTTGTAGAAAGTGAGGAATTCATCAGAAGAAGTTACATTCCACAATTATATAATACAACGTAACACACACTGCACAACAGTTACACAAGGAGCTCGGGAAACTCAGCTCGCATTGTCTGTTCTCGCTCCCATGTGAGTTCTTTACGGCCGTAATTATCCCATCGGACTTTTACCATCCCGATCGTCTTGTTCCGCAACTGTTTATCGGCACGATCCTCGATCTGAATGGGCCTAACCTTTGTCGTTAGCTCATACTCCACCGGCACACGATCATTCTCGATCACCTGAGCTAGATCTTTAACAGCCTTCTGAAGCACCGAGACGTGAAACACATCATGTAATCCACCCAAGTCTGCTGAAAGAGCTAGCCGATATGCAGCCCCTCCAACTCGCTCGACCACTTCAAACAGACCAAGGTATCTAGGACTAAACTTTTTCAGACGTCGAATCCTGGATACACCTTTGAAGGGTTTGATCTTTAAGTATACCCAGTCGCCCACTATGAACTCCACATTCCGGTTTTTGGCATTGTAGTATTTCGCTTGACGATCGTGGGACATCATTAGACTTTCTTGAATAGTGTGTATCGTCGAGTTTGCTTCCTCGACTTCATCACGCCTATAAACTTTGGCTTCGCCTGCTTCTACCCAAGCCAACGGTGAACGGTGTACGACACTTCTGACCATACAGAGCTTCAAACGGTGTCATACCGATGCTCGCTTGGTAGATGTTATTGTAGGCAAACTCCACCAGATAGAGATGATCGTCCCATCTCTTCCCAAAATCCATGGCGCACATATGGATCATATCCTACATAGTTCTATTGGTCCTCTCAGACTGGCCATCCGTTTGGGGATGAAAGGTCATACTGAACGCCAATTTTGTGCCCAACAGCTGATGGATTGGCCTCCAGTCACTCTATGTGAACCGCCCATCACGATCACTTACGATGCTCTTAGGAACACCGTGTAACCGTACAATCTGCTCAACATAAAGCTTTGCCAAAGTTTCCACAGAATCGTGTCGTTTATTTGGAATGAAGTGTGTCACCTTTGTCAGCCGATCTACAATCACCCAGATGGAATCATTCCCACGCTGAGATCTCGGCAACCCGTGCACGAAATCCATAGAAATATCATCGAACTTCCATTTCGGAATCGGCAATGACTTCAAGAAACCGCCAGGCTTCTGGCATTCCGCATTCACCATAGCACAAGTTTGCCATTTGGCCACATAATGAGCGATATCTTTCTTCAGTCCTGGCCACCAGAATAGCTTTTTCATATCTCTGAACATCTTTGTGCTCCCAGTGTGAATTGAGTACTTCGTGTAGTGCTCTTCAAAGATCAACTCTCCCTCAATTTGCCCAAACTCGGGACTGTTGAAATTTGTGAAGTGGAAGAGGGTGACGGGACAGGCCGGGCGGCCTGGGGCGGACAGCTTTGGCGGACTAGGCGGACTGGGCGGACTGAGATGTGCGGCCTGGTGGAAGGTCTAGTGGAAAGCCGGCTGTCTTCTGAGCGGCTTGTTGCATGGAGTCCGCGGACTATGCGGCCTGGTTTCTGCGGATAGGGTGTTTGCTGATTGGCTTTGCCAAGGAGCGGCCTGAGCGGATGGAGGCTTACGGACTGGTGCATTGCTCAGTGGCCGCGGGTGCAAGCTTGTGCTGATAGGCGGTTTGGCTCGTGTCCGCGGGTAGCTTGCGGACTGGAGTGTCCGCGGTGTGGGCTGTTGCGGACTGAGCTTAGAGCTTGGCTGAGGCCTTGTCGAGCTCTGGTGGCACAGCGGGCGATTTGCTGTGGAGGTCGATTGGCGGACTGGTTTTGGAGTCCAGGGATGGCTGCTGCTTTGGACAGAAGTGCGAGGAGCTGGCGGACTGATGGCGGTCTGTGCTAGGGTTTTTGGCGGACGGGAATTTGAGTCTGCTATGCTCGCATTGGCCCTTGATGGTTTTGAACTTGGTCACACTTTGTGCCAAGACCATGGTGTCCGCGGTATCCGCCAAGTCCGCTGTGACCGGGCGGACTGTTACTATCTGCCTTTGGTCGTGGACATGTGGCAGATTGAGGTGTGAGTCTTGCGGACTGCCGCGGGTTGGTGCGGACTGCCATTGAAGGGGGTTGCTGTCTTGCAGTGGTTGGAGCTTTGCGGGCTGATGCCTTGTCCGCATAGCTTGGGCGGACTGGAGAGGGTTCGCCAATGTTTGCCTTGCTCCTGGCGGTTTTCCTTGGTATCCGGCTAAGTCCTTGCGGACTCAGCGGACGGTGTTTTTGCTATTGCGCGGGCTAGGGCGGTGTCGCTATCTCCTGGGCGGTGACCACACTCCTCACCTTGCCTATAAATAGGACCCCCTGGCAAACCAAAAGTAACCAGAGCGAACAGTAAGTTGGGTTGGGCAAGGAGCTGCGGTATGTGTTTGTCAGTCCGCGCGGATTGTTTCAGGCTGACGGTTTGCTGTGTGCAGGTCGCGCGGATAGCTTCAAGGAGCCAGGAGTTTGGCTTTGACTTCGGTCAAGTGCTTGGAAGTGTGCGGTCTCTGCGGACTCAGCAGGAGGTCGCTCTGCGGCTTGTCAGTTCTGTTTCATCTTTGCCAGCTTCAATAACCTGTCCGCCGGCTTCAGGCGGGTAGGGGTGTTCTGAAAGTCCACCTAGTGTCAACTATGTTCACCTATGGGGGGGGAATAGGTGACGTGCAGCATTTTTGCGGAATTTAAGATTGTACCTGCACAATAAAAATAAACAGCACAGCACACAGAATACACAAGCTATTTATAATGGTTCCCCGACTTGGGTACATCCACTTTCCCCCTTCGACCTATCTCCCAACAAGGGACGACTCGGTCTCTTCACCAACAGGATTGAAATCCAATCCTTGCACTATCGAAAGGAAACCTTCCACACGTAGGAGTCAACACTACCACAAACCGGGTTGCACCTAACCCTTACAACTAGGAACCAACGTTCCTTTACAACAAAAGTAAAATAGAATGTACAAGAAATACAAACTACGTGTGGACACTACGGTGTCCCTCTTCGTTGACGACGTGATCTTGAAGTCTACAAAGAGTCCACAACCTTGGTCTCACTTGGAGAGAATCTCCCCGGAACCGGCGGCGGTAAGATGGACGGCGGCTAGGTTCACGGGATCGGCGGCAACAACGATGTGTGGCTGCTGTTCTTTGGAGATCCAAACTTCGTAGCGAAGCAAGCTAGGTCTACCAACGGTCACACGAGGATCGGGCGTCTCGATCGATTCGGACGGGGAAGTTTTTCCCGATCAACAAATCGAGAGACAAGGGATCTCTGGATAGACACGTGAGACTCTAAGCTTGGCTAAGCTTCTGTCGCCGGAAGATCACGAAGAAATCTCGATCAAAGGCAGCGACCAACTAGCTCGAGCGCGACGGCGGCGGCGGAGTGGAGATCGCGATTTTAGGTCAAGGTTTTCGCTCGGCTTCTTTCTGTGTATCGTATTCCGTTCAAAATACCCGTATATATATACTGTAGACGCTTTCAAAATGACCGTTGTGGGACCCACAAGAAGAATCCCTAAGTCCCGGTCCAGAACATTGTCAGCGGCAGAATCCGGTTCAGGAAGTTCCAGAAAAATGCCCAAGTAAAAATCGGCGAGAATCAAAAGTGAGTCTCGGCGAATCGTCGAGAATCAAAGGTGATTCTCGACGATTCGGCGAGAATCAAGGATGATTCTCGTCGAAGTTGACTTGGTTGCACGCACTGATTCAGCCCGGGTCGAGACGGCGAGAATCAGCCAGTGATTCTCGACGATTCGGCGAGAATCACTAGTGATTCTCGTCGATTCTTACTTAGAATCAGAGTTGCTTGCTTTGAAGTGTAGTTGGATCGAGTCGGCGAGAATCAGCCACTGATTCTCGACGATTCGGCGAGAATCACTTGGCGATTCTCGTTGATTTTCACTTAGACGAATTTTAGTCTTTCCACCCATGATGAGCTCCTTGACCCATCCTTGCTCCTTGTCTGCTCTTGCAAGATTACAGCCATGTACTTGAAAGTAAGTGCACTCCAATAGAGAGAGTACACGTAGGCCAACACACTGATCTGCTCAACGAGGGATTACGTCGTGCAGACCCGTGTATATTGACCTACTGCACCCTGACATTGGTGTGCACTTAGCGTGGAATAACTGCAAGCACAACTTGAAATAATTTGTCAAAAACATTGCCTATTTACCTTAGCTTGTTCAGGGGCTTCTTCAAATCAGGTACGTTGTGGATACAATACCCAACAATCTCCCCCTATTTGAAGAAGCCTAAACCCTACAAGCTAAGGTGAATAAAGCGTATAGGAATGAAAATCATAAACTTGAAATTGAGGTGAGTGAGTTATTCATTACCAATACCAATTTCTTGGGAGCAAGCTTGGAGCCACCTTAGGCTTAGCCGAGAGGGTAATCTCCCCCTTTTCGGCTTCTGCAAATCGGGTTCTGTAGCATTTGTCCCATTGCTCCCCCTCAGTTCTTGCACCTGTGCTCATACTTGAGTACCTTGCTCCCCCTCAGTTCTTGCGCCTGGGCTCAACTTGAGTACCTTGTAGAGGCTCCCTCTAGATGCATGATCCTGGAGCTTCTGTAGTCTTCATTCCTCATAATTGAGCATGCCCAATTTAGTTTTGAAAAGACTGAACTTGGCTTCATCTAAGGGCTTTATGAATATATTTGCAATCTGCTTGTCCGTGGGGACATAACAGAGAGAGATGTACTTGTTCTCCACGTGCTCCCGAATGAAGTGGTAGCGCACTTCAATATGCTTCGTTCTGCTGTGCGATACCGGATTGTTGGCAATCGCAATAGCACTGGAGGAGTCGCAGTACATCGACACTTCCTTGAACTGAAGGTCGTAGTCGGCTAACTGGTTTCTGATCCATAGGAGTTGTGCGCAACAACTGCCAGCCGAGATGTACTCAGACTTTGCAGTGGAGGTAGCTACACAATTCTGCTTCTTGTTGTTCCAAGAGATAAGCCTTCGTCCGAGGAATTGACACGTCCCGGAAGTGCTTTTCCTGTCATCTCTACTCCCTGCAAAATCAGCATCTGAAAAGCCTATTAGCTCGACATCATTGTTTCTCGGGTACCACAAGCCAAGATTGGGAGTACCTTTAAGGTATCTTAGAATTCGCTTTGCAGCGACATAGTGAGATTCCTTAGTGTTCACCTGATATCTGGCACAGACACATGTGGAGAACTTGATATCCGGTCTACTGGCAGTAAGGTAGAGCAGGGATCCAATGATGCTTCTGTATTTGGTTTCATCGAAAGGTTTACCTTTCTCATCCTTATCCAGAGACATAGTGGATCCCATTGGAGTCCTCATAGAGGTTGCACTCTCCATACCGAATTTCTTAAGGAGTTCATTTGTGAACTTCGTCAGAGAGATGAAGATTCCATCCTCAGACTGTTTCACTTGAAGTCCCAAGAAATACTTGAGCTCTCCCATACTGCTCATTTCAAACGTTCCATGCATAAGTTTAGAAAACTTTTTGCAAAGATTGTTGTCCGTTGAGCCGAATATTATGTCATCGACATAGATTTGCACCAGCAAAATCTTGCCTTTGACTTCCCTGAGAAACAATGTCTTATCTATTTTACCTCTAGAGAACTTGTTCTCAAGAAGAAAACTAGATAAAGTCTCATACCAAGCTCGTGGAGCTTATTTTAACCTATATAAAGCTTTATTAAGAAAATAAACATGATTGGGATAAGTAGGATCGACAAAACCTGGGGGTTGAGCGACGTATACTTCCTCTTTCAGGTCTCCGTTCAAGAATGCTGATTTCACATCCATTTGATAGACTATGAATCCTTTGTGCGAAGCATACGCCAGGAACAATCTGATTGCCTCGAGCCTTGCTACTGGTGCGAAGGTCTGGTCGAAGTCAATCCCCTCCTCCTGTCTGTAACCTTGAGCCACCAGCCTGGCCTTGTTCTTGACGATGACACCATGTTCATCCAGTTTGTTTCTGAAGATCCACTTGGTGCCAATCACATTCTACTTGTGTGGTCTGGGAACAAGCGTCCACACGTTGCATCATTCGAATTGATGTAGTTCATCTTGCATGGCCAAAATCCATGCCGCGTCTTTGTTCGCCTCGTCAAACTTCTTTGGCTCAACCTGTGACAGGAAGCTAAGATGCAAAACTTCGTTAATTGTACCTCTTCGAGTTCTGACACCGACACGAGGATCTCTGATGATCTGATCTCTAGGATGATCCCTCACGTGCCGGAGCTCTAGAAGTCTGGCGTCTGGAGCTTCAACTACTGCTTGGGCTTCTCCTTCTTCTAAGAGATTTGTTCCATTTTGATCTTCATCATTCCCCGATGACGTGGAGGTGGAAACTTTGACGTACTTAGGAGTGTCATCTTTAGTGGTCTCATCGAGACTTAGCTGTTCAAGTCGTGCACCTGCATCTTCAAGAATACCACTGGAAGAATTGCTGTTAAGCAAACTTCCTTCATCAAATACAACATTTATTGATTCTTCTACCACTAGGGTTTTCTTATTGAAGACCCTATATGCCCGACTGTGGGAACTATAGCTCATGAAGATGCCTTCGAAGCATTTTTCACCAAATTTAGTGCGCGGGTACTTCCCATTATTCAGTACATAGCATCTGCAACCAAAGATCCTCAAGTAGGACATGGTTGGTTTCCTGCCTTTCAGTAGCTCGTAAGGCATCTTACGATGATGCTTGTTGATCAGTGCTCAGTTTTGTACATGACAAGCTGTATTGACGGCCTTTGCCCAGAAGTATTCTGGGAGAGAAGAGTCTTTCAACATTGTCGTGCAGGCTTCAATGAGAGTTCTATTTCTCCTCTCCGCAACTCCATTTTGCTGAGGAGTGCGCGGGGAGAAAAACTCATGAAAGATACCTTGTTCTTCACAAAACTTTGTCATAGCACCAGATTTGAATTCTGTTCCATGGTCACTTCTGATTTTGACCACTGAGCAGTTAAATTCGTCCTGCTTGACAAAGCTAGTGAAGATGTCAAACGTATCTGACTTTCGTTTTAAGAAGAACACCCATGTAAACCGTGAATGATCATCAACTATCACTAGCGTATAGGACTTGCCTCCCAAGCTATGAACTTGCATTGGACCAAACAAGTCCATATGTAAAAGGTAAAGACATCGAGAAGAGTCTTTGTCTGCAATGCTCGTAAATGTAGCCCGAGTCTGTTTGCCCATCTGGCATGCAGGACAGGGGCTATCTTTGATGCACTTGATACTGGGAGCATCCCTTACTAAGCTTTTAGAAAACAGCATACTAATTGTCTTGAAATTAATATGTGCCAATCTCTTGTGCCATTGTTCACAAAGAGATGCACTGCCTGTTGCCACAAGGCATACGGGGGTAGATGAATCTAAACTGAGAAAATCTAAGCAGAAGATATTTCTGCTCCTAATGTCTGATAATACCGTCTCAGAAGAGGTACGTGAAATTATCAGACATTTATCCTTGCAGAACTTAACGGCATAACCTTTATCACATAACTGACTTACACTGATCAGGCTATGGTTTAACCCTTCAACATAAGCCACGTCGGTGATAGAGATTATACCGTTGGAAATCATACCGTAACCTCTGGTGACTCCTCGATCTGACCCTCCAAAGATGACTTTGGGTCCATTCTCGACTGGAGTGAAATCACGCAGCAGGCTTCTTGTCCCGGTCATGTGCCGGGAGCATCCACTGTCCAAGTACCAGATTGGCGTTTTGGTGGCCTTTGGACATTCCTGCAAAACAAAATTAATTTCCCTTAGGAACCCAATCGAACTTGGGTCCTAGATTCCTGGTTAGCATACTCCCCCTCGGTTGGTTAACCCTACGAGTGGTCGGCCTCGCATTGCTAACATAGGGAGTCTCGTGATACCTTGGATTAAACCAACAATCCACGGCAAAGTGACCGACTTTGCCACAGCACCAACAGTCAAATCTGTTGTACCTCTTCCTAGGCTCCTGCCTTACCCTGGGAACGGTGGGTACAGCCGGGGCTTTGGATCTGGAGGTGGGGGCCTCACAGTGATTGCAGTCACAAGACTTCTTCACCTTCTGTATAACAGGCTTGGCTTTTGGTGCCTGCTTTCCATTATGGCCGCTAGAGAATTGACCATAATTTCCCATGTGGATTTCCTCATAAGGTGCCTTGAAGGCACTCTCACCGAAGTTCCGAGGAAAGGTCCAACCGTCATATCGACTCTTTGGCTTTGCAACCGAGGGCCGGAAATGATGGCCAAATGTTGATTCAAAATCATGTTGGTTGCAAGGAAAGCCAGGCATTCTGAACGCAACAGGACTAAGCGGAGCCTTTCCCTTTTCATCAGCAGAGGCCTTCTTGGCGGCCTTATTCTTCCTCTGGTTCCTGTTTCTCCTGGATGAGGAACCAGATACCCCTACATGCCCCAAGCCAGCTCCTTTGGCCTGAGATGAGAAGGTATCAACTACTGGAAGAACAGTTTTTGGCATAGAGAAGCTCTTGACGATCTTCCTTTCTGCCGCAAGTTGTTCTTCCAACTTGTCGACTTCCTCCTGCTTAAGATCAAGGAGCTTAAGAGACTCTGAGTGCTTTGAAGTCAGGTCAAGGTGCTCCTGTCGGAGAGAAATCAAACTGGTGACCTCTTCCCTTAGGGAAACACACTCACCCTTAAGGAATTTTACTTCCTTTTTCTCAGCCTTCAATCTCTTACGGCACTCCTCGAAAGTGTTGAGCAGAAGCTCATACTTCTCGAGAAGCTCAGCCTCACGGGCCGAAAGGCTATCCTCAGGTTCATCATCCTGAGACTCAGGATCAGAGTCAGAGTCGGAGAGAGGGGTGTGCGCTTTTACCTTCCCAGTAAATGGGGGACATTCTCCTTCTGAGTCGGAGCGACCCACCAGCCCGAAGTAGGCTTCCTCATCATCACTGGAGTCTGAGGAATCAGACTCACTCAGTGTCTTTGGCCTTCTGGCGATGTAGCTCCGCTCTTTCTTCTTATCTCTAGAGGATTTGTGCTCCTCTCCTTTCCCTTTTTCTCTCTTGCCTTGATCGCAGTCGGCCACGACGTGTCCTGGCTTATTGCATCCAAAGCAAATAATATCAGAAGAGCGATGTTTGTTCGGTTTAGAAGCATACCTGTCAGAAGAATAATTTTTCTTCTGATGCCTGGAGGAGGAGCCGTCTTTCTTTCTTTGATTCCTCATCTTGAGGAACTTCTTGAACTCTCGGGTGATGAGGGAGAAATCCTCCTCCGACAGCTCTGAGCTGGAGGAGCATGGCTCGGAGTCCTCCTCTTCATCCTTATTCCTGGCACGGTATAAAACCGCACCCTTGCCTTTTCTGGAGTGACTGGCTTTTAGAGCCACAGTCTTTTCTTTGGCTGCAGCCTTCTCTGCTTCTTCTTCTGCTTTCCTGGTATTCAGTTGAAGCTCATAGGACATTAGCTTTCCAAACAGAATTTGAGGGTCTGTTTCAGCTAGTCGGCCAAACTCTCGGATGGCGCAGATCTTTGTGTCCCATTCCTTAGTAAGGGACCTAAGGAATTTATCATTGAGTTCACCATTAGTGAACACTCTTCTGTATCCTTTGAGGGCGTTGACAATCTTGAGGAAGTTCTCGTATGTGACTCCGATCTTTTCCTTAGGCCCTTGTCTGAAAGCCTCATATTTCTGGTTCAGGAGAGATCTCCGATCATCTCTCACTTCATCAGTGCCCTCCATTAGGATGATCAGGCAATGCCAGATCTCCTGTGCTGTCCTGCAGTTGCAGAAGTTCTGCATCATTGAGTCATCAACCGCACTGACCAGAATGTTCCGCGCCTTCTTGTCAAGTCCCACGAGCACCATCTCGTCCTTGTCCATTTCAGAAAGTTTCTTCGGCACTTTCTGGGTAGGATCAATGGTGGAGACCTTAGTGGGGACATAAGGTCCCTCCTCCACGATCATGAAGAGTCGGGGATCAACTGCTTCCATGTAGAATCTGATCCTTTCCTTCCAGATAGGAAAGTTGAGCCTGGTGCACACTGGGATCTTGCCTGAAAACTTGACCCTGTCCATAGTAGATGTTTGCCTTCTTCTTGACACTAGCGGCAGGATTCAACTCAAGGTGTTAACCTTTTTGATGAGCAACCTCCCTCTGATACCACTTGAAAGTCCACCTAGTGTCAACTATGTTCACCTATGGGGGGGAATAGGTGACGTGCAGCGTTTTTGCGGAATTTAAGATTGTACCAGCACAATAAAAATAAACAACACAACACACAGAATACACAAGCTATTTATAGTGGTTCCCCGACTTGGGTACATCCACTTTCCCCCTTCGACCTATCTCCCAACAAGGGACGACTCGGTCTCTTCACCAACAGGATTGAAATCCAATCCTTGCACTATCGGAAGGAAACCTTCCACACGTAGGAGTCAACACTCCCACAAACCGGGTTGCACCCAACCCTTACAACTAGGAACTAACGTTCCTTTACAACAAAAGTAAAATAGAATGTACAAGAAATACAAACTACGTGTGGACACTACGGTGTCCCTCTTCGTTGACGACGTGATCTTGAAGTCTACAAAGAGTCCACAACCTTGGTCTCTCTTGGAGAGAATCTCCCCGGAACCGGTTGCGGTAAGATGGACGGCGGCTAGGTTCACGGGATCGGCGGCAACAACGATGTGTGGCTGCTGTTCTTTGGAGATCCAAACTTCGTAGCGAAGCAAGCTAGGTCTACCAACGGTCACACGAGGATCGGGCGTCTCGATCGATTCGGACGGGGAAGTTTTTCCCGATCAACAAATCGAGAGACAAGGGATCTCTGGATAGACACGTGAGACTCTAAGCTTGGCTAAGCTTCTGTCGCCGGAAGATCACGAAGAAATCTCGATCAAAGGCGGCGACCAACTAGCTCGAGCGCGACGGCGGCGGCGGAGTGGAGATCGCGATTTTAGGTCAAGGTTTTCGCTCGGCTTCTTTCTGTGTATCGTATTCCGTTCAAAATACCCGTATATATATACTGTAGACGCTTTCAAAATGACCGTTGTGGGACCCACAAGAAGAATCCCTAAGTCCCGGTCCAGAACATTGTCAGCGGCAGAATCCGGTTCAGGAAGTTCCAGAAAAATGCCCAAGTAAAAATCGGCGAGAATCAAAAGTGAGTCTCGTCGAATCGTCGAGAATCAAAGGTGATTCTCGACGATTCGGCGAGAATCAAGGATGATTCTCGTCGAAGTTGACTTGGTTGCACGCACTGATTCAGCCCGGGTCGAGACGGCGAGAATCAGCCAGTGATTCTCGACGATTCGGCGAGAATCACTTGGTGATTCTCGTCGATTCTTACTTAGAATCAGAGTTGCTTGCTTTGAAGTGTAGTTGGATCGAGTCGGCGAGAATCAGCCACTGATTCGTGACGATTCGACGAGAATCACTTGTGATTCTCGCCGAATCGGCGAGAATCACTTGGCGATTCTCGTCGATTTTCACTTAGACGAATTTTCGTCTTTCCACCCATGATGAGCTCCTTGACCCATCCTTGCTCCTTGTCTGCTCTTGCAAGATTACAGCCATGTACTTGAAAGTAAGTGCACTCCAATAGAGAGAGTACACGTAGGCCAACACACTGATCTGCTCAACGAGGGATTACGTCGTGCAGACCCGTGTATATTGACCTACTGCACCCTGACATTGGTGTGCACTTAGCGTGGAATAACTGCAAGCACAACTTGAAATAATTTGTCAAAAACATTGCCGATTTACCTTAGCTTGTTCAGGGGCTTCTTCAAATCAGGTACGTTGTGGATACAATACCCAACATGTTCCTCAGTTCAGGTTCAGCAGGAGGAGAATAACGGTGTGTCCGCGCGGCCTCGCGGCTTCGGCGGACTCCGTGTCTATTCGGCGAATTCCAGCATAGCTCGGGCGAGCTCAGCGGTCTCGGCGACCTCGGCGACCTCGCGGTCTCGGCGGACTCCGATACTGTCCGCCCGGCTTGTTTTTGGTGCTTTCTGTTTACAACTGTGATACTAGCGAAATCATGTCTCGCTATGTATGCCTCGCATTGTAAAGAAGTGAATGAATAAAAGACCTGCTTGTGCTTCTATTGTTTGTTGGCATTATCCTCTATTCCTTGGTTTCCGCTGGTTCAACGTGCAAACTGGGTAGTTCCGAAGATATTAATTTGGTGTTTGGACTATCTTGCTGACCACGTTGAGAAAATTTAAAATGGTATCAGAGGCAGGTTACTGAGGTTCAGTTGCGTGAGCGGAAGTCAGTCAGTGTTGTTACTCAGTGATTGAGTGGTGATCAACCTGTGTTGTTGCTCGGAGCTTCTGAAAGGTTGCCAACAGGTGTTGCAAAGGAAGGGAGTTTTGCAAGAGGTCTGGGCATTGAACTCTTAACGCCGACTAACTTCAAGAAATGGAAGTCGTGCATGAAGAGTTATCTTCTTGGTGAGGAGCTGTGGGAAGTCGTCGGTGGAGACGACAGACAGGAAGTCACTGCTGCTTTCGGTACTACTGAGCAGGTTAGGCTCTGGAGAAGAACAAATGCTAAGGCGGAGTTCATTCTGAAGAGAGTCGTGTCTCCGGAACTATTTGATCACATCATTGGATGTGAGTCGGCTGCTGATATTTGGACAACCATTGATGAGTTGTTCAATAGGAAGAATGTGGCGCGGCTTCAGTTCCTAGAGAATGAGTTGGCCAGGGCAACTCAGGGAGACCTTTCCATCTCCAAATACTTCTTAAAGATGAAGAGCTTGTGTGCTGAGCTGTCGGCTCTGGATCCTGATGAGCCTATCTCTGAGGCAAAGATGAAAAGGCACATTATCCGCGGCTTGCCGAAGGAGTATGTGGCCTTTGTCACATCTGTTCAAGGGTGGGCTACTCAGCCGTCGTTGCTGGAGCTGGAGAATCTGCTTGCCTCGCAGGAGAGCTTAGCAAGGCAGATGGCTGGAGTGAACCTGAATCCGGAAGGCAGCGAAGCTCTCTTCTCAGGCAAGAAGAAAGGATGGGAAGGGAAGAAGAAGAAGAAGGTGCAGGCCGCTGGTGAGAAGGAGACTTCAACTTCATATCCGCCGGAGAGGAGCAATGCTCCTAAGGACTGGAAGAAGAATCTGAAGTGCTACCGGTGTCATCAGCGAGGGCACTTCAAGCGGGACTGCAAGGTCAAACTGCAGCCTGGGCATGCTGCGGGAAAGGAGGAAGCTTGCTCAAGAAGTGAAGAAGCAGAATGGGGCGGAGCTTTTATGACGGGCACTTGTGTCCGGGCCTTGTCTGCTGAGGACTTCAACAGCGAGTGGATCGTAGACTCCGGGTGTGGTCATCACCTCACCGGAGACAAATCTAAGTTCACCTCCATGCAGCCTTACTCGGGTAATGAAGCTATTATCACTGCTGATAATACTGTTTATGCAGTAGAGAAAGAGGGGGTCGTGTCTTTGGGTAGTGATCAGGGGCCACTCACGTTAAGGAGTGTGTATCACATGTCGGGCATGAAGAAAAACCTCTTTTCGGTGACCAATGCGGTGGACGCTGGGTATCACGTTCTGTTTGGGCCAATAGACGTGAGGTTCCTTCGCAACGTATCAGCAGTGAAGGCTGATGTTGCTCATGTTGGGAGGAGGGTAAAGAACTTGTTTGTTCTTTCCTCTAATGCTTATGTTGATAAGATGAGGGCCAATGATAGCGCTGCTATCTGGCATGAGAGGCTGGGGCATGTTGGCATGGACAAGCTGAAGGCAATGGCGAGTAGAAGTTTGGTGAGGGGGTTGCCGAAGTTGTCCTCCTTTGGTGATGGGCATGTTTGTGTTGGCTATCAATACGGTAAGGCACATCGCCTTCCGTTTGATAAATCACAAATAAGGAGCAAGAATCCACTGGAGTGTATTCATGGAGACCTGATGGGACCAACGGTTACTGCCAGCCTTGGCGGAAGCAGATATATGCTTGTCTTGGTTGATGACTACTCAAGGTATACTTGGGTGTACTTCTTAAAGGAGAAGTCGGAAGCCTTCCGTTTGTTTGTGGAGTTTAAGGAGTTGGTAGAAGGCCGGCTTGGCTTGTGGATTAAGAAGCTTAGAACTGATAACGGGGGTGAGTTTGTCTCCTCCGAGTTTTCTAACTTCTGCAGGAAGCACGGGATCCAACGGGAGCTTACTTGTGCTCACACTCCACAACAAAATGGGGTAGCAGAGCGGAAGATCCGTCATCTGACGGAGACCTGCAAATGCTGGCTTCATGCGAAAGATATCCCAAGGTCCTTTTGGGCGGAGGGAATGTCTTGTGCTGCTTATGTTATCAACCGGATGCCACTCAGCCATATCAACATGAAGACTCCCATTGAGCTGTTGCTGAAGGAGAAGCCGAGTGTTGAACACCTTAGGGTGTTCGGTTCAACTTGCTACGTGCATGTCCCGGATGCTTCACGGACAAAGCTGGATGCGAAGGCAAGGAAACTTGTCTTTGTTGGCTATGATGAGCGGAAGAAGGGGTGGAAATGCATGGACCCTGTGACGAAGAAGTTCGTGGTGTCAAGAGACGTTGTCTTTGACGAGCTGACGTCATATGGAGGTGGCTCGGTGGAGCTAACCAGAAGTAGCAAGGTTGATAAAGCACCGGTGGTGGCTGCTGAAGGCTTGGAAGAGGAGCTTGTTGTCTCACCAGCAGCTCCTGTTGCTTCTAACTCCGAGGCTGAGCCTTCTGGCTCAGGAAGCAGGGGGAGCACTACTCAATGCTTGCCCCAGGTAGGAGTGGAGCCCGAAGAAGCAACGGAAGCCATGAGCAAGGAGCAATGTCTTCGGAGGTCGAAGAGGGTGGTTAAGCCACAGGCTCGGTACTGTGATGGGAATGCAGTGAGCTTTGTCTCCTGCTTCTTTGCAGGTCCTCTGGATGAGCGAGAGCCTGCAAACTTCAACGAGGCCACTGGAGTAAAGGAGTGGGATGATGCCATGAAAGAAGAGATTGATGCTCTGAAGAAGAATAAAACCTGAGACCTTGTGCCCAAGGTTGATGACGTTACTCCGGTTACTTGCAAGTGGGTGTATAAGTTGAAGAAGAAGGCTGATGGGAGCATTGATCGATTCAAGGCTCGCCTGGTCGCTAGAGGATTCTCACAGCAGTATGGAGAAGACTATGAGGAGACATTCAGTCCAGTTGCGAAGATGACTTCTGTAAGAGTGGTGATCGCCTTGGCTGCTAGCATGGGATGGAGGTTGTGGCAACTCGATGTGAAGAATGCCTTTCTTTACGGAGAGATTGACAAGGACATCTTCATGGATCAGCCGCTTGGTTTTGTCTCTGAAAAGCATCTGGACTATGTCTGCAAACTCAGGAAGGCTCTCTATGGGTTGAAGCAAGCTCCTAGAGCGTGGTATGGGAAGATTGCAGAGTACTTGCAATTCTGTGGATACCTTGCTTCCAACTCGGATTCAAGCTTGTTTGTCAAGAAGAAGGGACAGCTACGAGTCTTGGTCCTGCTGTATGTGGATGACATGATCATCACAGGGAACTCGGAGGGGGAAGTAGCAAGGCTCAGAGCTGAGCTTGCTATACGCTTCGAGATGAAAGACTTGGGAGAGTTGCATCACTTTCTCGGTCTGGAAGTGGAGAGAAAGGAGTGCGGGGTTCTCATTAGTCAGAAAGGGTATGCTGATCGCATTGTGAAGCGGTTTGGCATGGGCGAAGGGAAGAAGTGCTCTACTCCACTGGAATCTGGGCTGAAGCTTCGACGAGATGAGGGAAGGGTTATTCATGATCCCTTGGTGTTCAGGGATCTTGTTGGGATATTGATATATCTGACGATTATAAGGCCGGATATCGCTTATGCTGTTGGCCGAGTAAGTCGGTATATGGCTGAACCAAGGTAATCTCATCTAGTGGCGGCAAAAGGAATTCTGAAGTATGTCAAGGCTTCTTCTGACATTGGACTCCTCTATAGAAGGGACGCGGAGGTTGCGTTGCTCGGGTACACAGATGCTGACTATGGTGGTGATTCGGATGATCGGAGGTCTACTTCTGGTTATGTGTTCACTTGCGGTTCAGCTAGCATCTCGTGGTGTAGCAAGAAGCAGGACTCGGTGTCGGTTTCAACCACGGAGGCGGAGTATAAGGCTTCTGCCTTGGCTGCTCGGGAAGCCGTTTGGTTGAGGAGGCTTATAGAGGATGTTCATGAAGAAGTGCAAGGGCCTACTTTACTCCGGGGTGACAATGAGAGTGCTCTCAAACTGGTTAACAATCCAGTATGTCACGCCAGGACCAAGCATATAGATATTGATCACCACTTCATCAGGGAGAAGGTGTTGGAAGGGTCCTGCTGATCGGGCATGTTCGGAGTGAAGATAATCTTTCTGACATCTTCACGAAGCCACTGTCGAAGGGGCCCTTTGAATGCTTGCGCATCTTGCTGGGCTTGGTCACCACTTCCCACTTCAAGGGGGAGTGTTGAAATTTGTGAAGTGGAAGTGGGTGACGGGACAGGCCGGGCGGCCTGGGGTGGATAGCTTTGGCGGACTAGGTGGACTGGGCGGACTGAGATGTGCGGCCTGGTGAAAGGTCTAGTGGAAAGCCGGTTGTCTTCTGAGCGGCTTGTTGCATGGAGTCCGCGGACTATGCGGCCTGGTTTCTGCGGATAGGGTGTTTGTTGATTGGCTTTGCCAAGGAGCGGCCTGAGCGAATGGAGGCTTGCGGACTGGTGCATTGCTCATTGGCCGCAGGTGCAAGCTTGTGCTGATAGGCGGTTTGGCTCATGTCCGCGGGTAGCTTGCGGACTGGAGTGTCCGCGGTGTGGGTTGTTGCGGACTGAGCTTAGAGCTTGGCTGAGGCCTTGTCGAGCTCTTGTGGCACATCAGGCGATTTGCTGTGGTGGTCGATTGGCGGACTGGTTTTGGAGTCTGGGGATGGCTGCTGCTTTGGACAGAAGTGCGAGGAGCTGGCGGACTGATGGTGGTCTGTGCTAGGGTGTTTGGCGGACGGGAATTTGAGTCTGCCATGCTCGCATTGGCCCTTGATGGTTTTGGACTTGGTCACACTTTGTGCCAAGACCATGGTGTCCGCGGTATCCGCCAAGTCCGCTGTGACCGGTCAGACTGTTACTATCTGCCTTTGGTCGTGGACTTGTGGCGGATTGAGGTGTGAGTCTTGCGGACTGCCTCGGGTTGGTGCGGACTGCCATTGAAGGGGGTTGCTGTCTTGCAGTGGTTGGAGCTTTACGGTCTGATGCCTTGTCCGCATAGCTTGGGCGGACTGGAGAGGGTTCGCCAATGTTTGCCTTGCTCCTGGCAGTTTTCCTTGGTATCCGGCTAAGTCCTTGCGGACTCAGCGGACGGTGTTTTTGTTATTGCGCGGGCTAGGGCGGTGTCGCTATCTCCTGGGCGGTGACCACACTCCTAACCTTACCTATAAATAGGACCCCCTGGCAAACCAAAAGTAACCAGAGTGAACAGTAAGTTGGGTTGGGCAAGGAGCTGCGGTATGTGTTTGTCAGTCCGCACGGATTGTTTCAGGCTAACGGTTTGCTGTGTGCAGGTTGCGCGGATAGCTTCAAGGAGCCAGGAGTTTTGCTGTGACTTCGGTCAAGTGCTTGGAAGTGTGCGGTCTCTGCAGACTCATCAGGAGGTCGCTCTGCGGCTTGTCAGTTTTGTTTCATCTTTGCCAGCTTCAATAACCTGTCCGCCGGCTTCAGGCGGGTAGGGGTGTTCCTCAGTTCAGGTTCAGCAGGAGGCGAATAACGGTGTGTCTGCGCGGCCTCGCGGCTTCGGCGGACTCCGTGTCTATTCGGCGAATTGCAGCATAGCTCGGGCGAGCTCAGCGGTCTCGGCGACCTCGGCGACCTCGCGGTCTCGGCGGACTCCGATACTATCCGCCCGGCTTGTTTTTGGTGCTTTCTGTTTACCGCTGTGATACTAGCGAAATCATGTCTCGCTATGTATGCCTCGCATTGTAAAGAAGTAAATGAATAAAAGACCTGCTTGTGCTTCTATTGTTTGTTGGCATTATCCTCTATTCCTTGGTTTCCGCTAGTTCAACGTGCGAACTGGGTAGTTCCGAAGATATTAATTTGGCGTTTGGGCTATCGTGCTGACCACATTGAGAAAATTTAACAGGGACGCACAAACGGCTCTCTTTCCGCAAAAGGCCATCATCCTAGTAGAATTTACCCTCTGGTCCATCCCTGGCATAGCATTGGAGACTCTCATCCAGCTCCATTGCTCGTCAAACTCTGTCCGCAAGGTCACACTGCACCTCCGTCCAGTTCAAACATGCATCGGTTGTAGCATTCTTGCCAACAAAAGATATCTCCAACGCTCTCAACTCCTGGATTAAACATTCAACGTGCCCCTACAACCAGCTTGCTCTTGCCAGAGCTCTCCGACTCAAGGCATCCGCAACCATATTTCTCTTTCCGGGAGTATAGTGAATCACAAAGTTGTAGTCCCCAAGGAACTCCAGCCACCTTCGTTGCCACATATTCAGGTCGTTCTGTTTTAATAAATACTTTAGGCTCTTGTGGTCTGTATAGATTTCCACTTTCACGCCATATAGATAATGCATCCATAACTTCAGTGCAAAGATTACCACTGCCAATTCTAGGTCGTGGACGGGATCATTTCTTTCATGCACCTTCAACTGGCTTGAGCCATAAGCAATCACTTTCCCATTTTGCAGAAGAACGCAGCCTAAGCCGCTCCCTGAAGCATCACTGTAGATCTCAAATCCATTAGTACCACATGGCGATGTCAAAACAGGCGTCGTGGTCAACCAACACTTCAGCTCTTCAAAAGCTCGTGCGCACTCCGGCATCCAAACGAACTTCTGATCCTTTCTTGTCAGTGTGGTAGCCAGCCAGTCCAAGGAAGCTCCTGACTTTGACCACCGAAGACAACACCGGACACTCCTATAGGGCCCTTATCTTTGCAGGATCCACTGTGATGCCCTCTCCGCTTACCATATGGCCCAAAAAAGCCACCGACGCTAGCCAAAAACTCGCACTTCGAGAACTTGGCATAGAGCTTATCCTTCCTCAATGTGTGCAACACTAACCACAAGTGCTTCTCATGATCGGCTTCTGATTGCGAGTACACCAAAAAATCATCAATGAACACAATCACGAACAGATTCAGGTACTCTCGGAATATTCGGTGCATCAAGTCCTTAAACACCAAGGGCACATTGCACAGCCCAAACGGCATGACCGTGAACTCATAATACCCGTACCGTGTTTCAAATGCGGTTTGGGAATATCTTCTTCCCGTATCCTCAACTGGTAATAACCAAACTTCAAATCTAACTTCGAGTAGACGGTTGATCACACCAGCTGATCGAACAACTCATCAATCTGATGGATCGGATACTTATTCTTCTTGGTCAGCTTGTTCAGTTCACGGTAGTCAATACATAACCGCAAGCCGCCGTCTTTCTTCTTCACAAACAGAACAGGTGAGCTCCAAGGTGACATGCTTGGGCGTATATAACCCTACTCCAGCAACTCTTGCAGTTGGACTTTTAACTCTGCCATTTCCTTTGGCGCGATGCGATATGGCGAGCGGGCCACATATTTCGCACCTGGTACCAACTCGATCGTGAAGTCAATCTCTCGCTGGGGTGGTAGCCCAGGGAGATCCTTTGGAAACACATCTGCAAATTCCGATACCACTGGAATATTTCTTACACCGGCCTTGGGCTCAACAGCCTGAATTAGCGCGAAGTAGCACTCCGCGCCCTTCCGAACAGCCTTGACTACTTGGAGTGCAGACATCAACGTCCTGCCCACTCCTCGCATCCCCACTAACTTAGTCTCCTGCTCGGTATTCTGGCCCAATGTGATCTCTTTGGCATTACAATCAATCAAGGCATGCTGCTCCGCGAGCCAATCCATACCAAAGGTCACGTCGAATTCCGAGATCGGCAATACAGATGCAGTCAGACAGAAATCCCGACTTCCTATTTGCACCGCCACATCACAAGCTCGATCCGCGAGCATCAAACAACCATTTGGAAACAACACCTTGTGATTGATTAATTTTCGCATCAAGTCCGAACACTTAATGCGGTTAAAACTCCAAAAATAGGTGAGGATTCACGCGTTTCCCTGGGCAGTTTATTTAAGTAGAAAAGCAGATTGTGATTTTTTATTTAAGAAAACGGGGCGCGCGTATTTATTTATTTGGATATAAAAAGTTGTGATCGAGTTTTAACGAAAGGAGGCAAGTGCACCTATCATGAGTAGTACAGGATATTCTGGGTGGAATATCGAGGTCGTATTATTCTCGGGGTCGGTTCGATTATTTCTACTCTTCCCTGGAGGGGACTATTGTTTTACCGATAATTATCTTGTCGGGATATATTTTTATATATAATAAAAATGACATAAAAACAGAAAAAGAAAGCATAAAATGAAAGCAATAAAATGAAAGCTTGAAGGTGGAGCCGATGAAGAGCTTAGCTCGATGGCACCGAATTAAATTCGAACTAAAATAGACTTTTAATAAAAAGAGCTCCTAAATTTCTAATTAATTAAGGCGGAGACTTGGCCGTGGAGGTTCCACTAGAATGAGCTCACTTATCTCTAGGACTATCGCTCACCTGAACGCTAAGACTATTCGACCGAACGTTAGTCCGACGAAGGATTCCTCTTAATGCCTGCATTACGCTAAGAACCCCGTTATTGGGTGGGGAACCCAATCCGGTAGAGTTGGTGCGCCTCCTCTCTCGATGGTTAGTGCGGAACTCCATTTACCAAGGGGCGATCTATCCATACGCACGGCCTCTCAGCTAGCTACCGTATGGACTACGAAAATAGGGCCTACACATCGATTATGTGGGTCTACGTGTCATAAACCCTAGGCAAACCTTAAGTACTTTTAATTAAATAGAAAAATAAGATCTTTAATTATTTAAAGGAATTTTTTTGTCCCAATGCTCTTCGATACTGAGTGCTAAGAATGATTAGACACTCATCGGAATGGGGACGGCAGCGGTGAAAGCAATAAAGAAAGCAGAAAATGGAAAGCAGGAAATGAAAGCAGTAAAATAAAGCAGTAAGAAAGCAGTAAATTGCAAGTCCTACTTAAATAAGTAGGACTGAAATGAAAGCAGTAAATGCGAGTCCCGGTGCAAGTGTGTGGGCGGGAGAAATGAAAGCGAGTCCTACTCAAATGAGTAGGACTAAATAAATGCAACACAAGCACACACTCGACAGAAAGTAAAACTCACGCACACACTCTCTCGACATAAAGTAAAACACACACACACTGCAGGAAAGTAAATAAACTCCACACACTCTACTGAAATGAAATAAAAGTATTGGGCCATTTAACTATTAACGAGTAGGTGGAAATAAATGCGCACACAACAGAAATTGAAAAAAAAAACTAAGTTATCAAAAAATTAAAACGACTGCATTTCTACCACTAGAATGCGGTAGAAATGCGTAAAAAGCTGAAATAAAAATAAACCGGGCAAAAAGGTTTGCAAATAAACGCAAAATAAAAATGCCCGAAAAATTAAAATAAATACATTTCTACCGCTAGAATGCGGTAGACATGCGTAAAAAGAAGAAATAAAAATAAAATGGGCAAAAAGTTTTGGAAAATAAAGGGAAAATACAAGTGTTTAAAAAATTAAAATTACAAATTATTCATTCTTATAATGCTATAAAAATGCCTAAAAAGTGGAAGAAAAGTTAAAAGCTCGAAAAGTTTTACAAAAATAACAAAAAAACAGCTAAGTAAGAAAAATCAAAACCACTTTTTAACCATTTTATATTTTCATAAGGATGAACAAGAACGGAAAAGCTAAACTATTAGCACTATTAAAGCTATGAAAACACAGAAAATTTACCCACACACACACACACTTTTTAAAGAAAAGAAAACAAAGTAGAAACAAAGAGAAAAACAAGTAAAAAAATAAGATTGCTTAAGAGATGAAACATAGATGAAGTCCATAATCATGTAAGGGAGAAAATCTACAAATTTATTACTAAAAAAGGATTACAAAGCTAAGAGAGAGGGGGAAAATTTCCCTTACATAGACTTGAGATGCATCTGGGCAGCATAACTCCTAAGAAAAATGGTCCAAAAGGAGAACAGAAACTCTTACAGCAAGCTGGTATTTATAGAGAAAAAAATCAAAGTACACGCCCCCTGCCACGGGCGTGTAGGGGACGTGTCAGCACTGTACAAAATGTGGTCGTCGATTTGACGGGAAAGTGGACTTCGGGCTAGATACGTGTCGGTCTCGCATTGGTCACGCCCCAGGTTACGGGCGTGACACTGGGCGTGTCGAGGAGGTGGATCTGGGCGCGGTGCATCAAAAGTCATCGCGTGGGTCTTGTCGGCCAGGTGGAGAAGTCACGCCCCAGGTCACGGCGTGATTCTGGGCTTGTCGCTGGGCGTGTCGGGTTGAGTCGACAATCGACAAACGTCGAGCGGAAATTGTTGAAATGAAAAATCGTCGAGTTGCTGGAGAATCGTTGAGCGCGAGTTTGTCGAGCGGAAATCGTCGAGCAGAATTTCGTCAAGGGGGAAGATGAGACACGCCCTAGGTCATGGGCGTGACTCTGGGCGTGTAGGGGGTGTCGACGATCGTCGAACGGAAAGTCGAGCTGAAATCATCGATCGGAATTGGTCGAGCTGAAATCGTCGATCGGAAATCGTCGACCGGAAATTTCTCTTTAAAATTCGCGATTCCATGGGTTTGACGAATCACGGCCTGGTCAAGGGCGTGACCAATAAGTCACGGGCGTGACTTGGCAATTTTTTGCAGATTTGTTTTCCTGAAAAATAAACTAAAATAAGTTAGTAAAATATTTACAAAAATAGAAGCATTTTATTGAATAAAAACAAGTAAAAATGACAAAAATAAATGAAAACGACTTAAGTAATAAACATAAAAATAGGTATATTTACAATTCATCAAATACCCCCATACTTAAGCTTTTGCTATTCCAGAGCAAAAGTTTGAGGTGAACTTATAAGGAATAGAAAAAACTCTAAGTTTAGCTACCGCTTAATCAATTATAAGAGAGATCTAAATAAATATACGGGGTATAAGAGTTAAGTCCTAAAATTATGTAGATGATTTAAATAGCGCAAAAGTTTTGGCCAAAAGACTTCTTGATGTAATCAAATAGAAAGCAATAATTGTAATGGTTAGATTAACGAAAATAGTTTGGAATTAAATGAACTCTAGCTTATAGGAGTGTTGCTGGAAATAATATAATTTACTAATTATGCTCTCAAATTGATTTTTGAATTAATTCTAGAATCGTGAAATTGACCAAGGGGATTGATGTTGGTTTATGAAGAGGGTTTTGATTTTGAGGTGAGGTAATTTTTTCTCAATCCTCCATTTTTTTCTTTATAGGATTATTAGAAAAATGAAATCTTATTTTTCCAATATGATCTTTATTTTTTTTTCAACTTCATAATAAAATTAACCCAATGTATATGTGTAGGAGTAATGAATTTTATCCTCTTACTCCATAACATATAATCTTTTTAATCTTATTGGGTGCATATGTTTACGGAATGAAATCTTATTCCCATTGACATAAGATCTTTTTAAGGATAAAATTTTTATCATTCCAAGTAGGTCATGATAGGTAAGGGGAGAAAAGAAAACTAGATTTTTTTAATCCTAAAAATGTTTGAGAGTAACCTTAATAGATTGTACGTTCCAATTTTTCAGAAAGTTAAAAGTAGCTATAATTGAATTCTATACTCATTATTTCCTAACATAATACACGTGCTTCTATCAATGAAAAATTAGAAGTAGTGCCTAAAACGAGTTCGCTATCTTTAACAAAGTATAATAAATTCTTTAAAACTTAACCCCGGCTATTTAAATTTTTCAATCAATAATTAACAAATGAATAGCAAACAGAGAATTAATAAAATTCACAAATAAATAAACTCAAAACAAAATTTTTGGATAGCAAGAAAATTAAGAATTGAGATATTCGATTTTATTGGTTACATAATTAACAAAATATTTTTGGGATTTTGGGGTTTTATCATTTTTTTGTTTTGATTATTATCTTTTTTGGATTTTTAGAGTTATTCGCTTTTTTAGGATTTTTGGTTTTGCTAATTTTTTTATGTTTTTTTAGTATTTTTTGATAAGTTATTTACAAGAAAGAGGAGAGAAAGAAGTGTTATTCATAAAGAAGATAGGGGGAAGAGAGAAAATTTTTTGTTTTTAAATATTATACAAAGTAAAAAACTCGAAGGCGCCCCGCGAACAGACTCTTATTTATGTGGTTGGTTCGATGAGTCGAACGTCGCGGGGAGGCAAAATGCGAGTTTTTATAAATAAGAAGACGGGGGGAGATTTTTACAAAAACTATTTACAATGAAAAAGACAAAATAATTTTGAATTTTTTGTTGTTTTATAAGTTTTTTTGTGATTTTTTTTGTTTTATGATTTTTTTATTATTATTATAAAAAAACAAAGAAATTTTTTTTAAAAAAAATTTAAGTTTTGCAAATTTTTTTTTATTTTTGATGACTACAAAATAAAAAAAATGCAGAATTGGAAAACACCCACATATTTAAACCCAATATTGTCCCCAATGTTGCAGTCTAAGTATGCGGAACGATAATATATAAAATAAAAGATGTACAAAAACAAAAATAAAAAGAGAGGGTAGAAGCTTCTCTCAGACGAGTGCGGGAGGCCCGGGTTGAAACCCTGCATTAGGTAGAGGAAAGAAAAAAAAGCAAAAAGATAACATAAAAACGAAAAAATACACTCGGCTAAAAAGGGGTTATGGGCGGTAGGGGGTGGCAAGTGCGTGTGACTCGAAGCTGACGTCTTAGCTTATGAGTGCTTACAAAATGCGACCCCTAGCGCGGACAAGAGTGAAAAAGTGTCGAATTAAAACAAAACAAGTTAAAATAAAATAAACAAAAAATATATATTTTTAAAATCAAATTATTATATGTTTTTGGTGTTTTTAAGTAGGTTTTGTATTTTTTTGTTGTTTTGTAGGTAGGTTTTGTTTAGTTTTTTTTATTTTTTTGGTGTTTAGATTTTTGTTTTTTTTTTTTGCTTTTAGTTGTTTTAGGTTTTTCAAGTGTTTTTTTTTCTTTTTCATAAAAAATAATGAAATTTTTTTTTGTTCTTTCATGTTTTAGATTTTGTAGTTTTTTTAGTTTTATAGTTTTTTCAAAAAAAATTTTGTTTTATAGGTTTTTAAATTTTTTAGTTTTATAAGTTTTGTAAGTTTTTTTAAAAGTTATTATTATTATTATTATTAGTAAATTTTTTATTTTTTGTTGGTTAACCATATATTTTTATATAGAATGATATAGGTAAAATTAATAGAACTCCAGGGTTCAAAATAACGACTCGAAAACTCCCCGGCAACGGCGCAAAAAACTTGATTGATTAATTTTCGCATCAAGTCCGAGAACTTAATGCGGTTAAAACTTCAAAATAGGTGAGGATTCACGCGGCGCCCCGGGCGGTTTATTTAAGTAGAAAAGCGGATTGTGATTTTTTATTTAAGAAAACGGGGCTCGCGTATTTATTTATTTGGATATAAAAAGATGTAATCGAGTTTTAACGAAAGCAGGCAAGTGCACCTATCGTGAGTAGTACAGGATATTCTAGGTGGAATATCGAGGTCGTATTGTTCTCGGAGTCGGTTCGATTATTTCTACTTTCCTTGGAGGGGACTATTATTTTACCGATAATTATCTTGTCGGGATATATTTTTATATATAATAAAAATGACATAAAAAACAGAAAAAAAGCATAAAAATGAAAGCAATAAAATGAAAAATTGAAGGTGGAGCCGATGAAGAGCTTAGCTCAATGACACCGAATTAAATTCGAACTAAAATAGACTTTTAATAAAAAGAGCTCCTAAATTTCTAATTAATTAAGGCGGAGACTTGGCCATGGAGGTTCCACTAGAATGAGCTCACTTATCTCTAGGACTATCGCTCACCTGAATGCTAAGACTATTTGACCGAACGTTAGTCCGACGAAGGATTCCTCTTAACATCCGCATTACGCTAAGAACCCCGCTATTGGGTGGGGAAACCAATCCGCTAGAGTTGGCGCGCCTCCTCTCTCGAGGGTTAGTGCGGAACTCCATTTACTAAGGGGCAATCAGTGCATACGGCCTCTCGTCTAGCTACCGTATGGACTACGGAAATAGAGCCCACACATCGATTATGTGGGTCTACACGTCGTAAACCCTAGGCAAACCTTAAGTACTTTTAATTAAATAGAAAAATAAGACCTTTAATTATTTAAAGTAATTTTTTCTGTCCCAATACTCTTCAATACTGAGGGCTAAGAACGATTAGCCACTCATCGGAATGGGGACGATAGTGGTGAAAGCAATAAAGAAAGTAGAAAGTGGAAAGCAGGAAATGAAAGCAGTAAAATAAAGAAGTAAGAAAGCAGTAAATTGCAAGTCCTTCTTAAATAAGTAGGACTGAAATGAAAGCAGTAAATGCGAGTCCCGGCGCAAGTGCGTGGGAGGGAGAAATGAAAGCGAGTCCTACTCAAATGAGTAGGACTAAATAAATGCAACACACGCACACACTCGACAGAAAGTAAAACTCACGCACACACTCTCTCGACATAAAGTAAAACACACACACACACACACACACACACACACTGCAGGAAAGTAAACACACTCCACACACTCTACTAAAATGAAATAAAAGCATTGCGTCATTTAACTCTTAACGAGTAGGCGGAAATAAATGCGCAAACAACAGAAATTGAAAAAAAAACTAAGTTATCAAAAAATTAAAACGACTGCATTTCTACCGCTAGAATGCGGTAGAAATGCGTAAAACGCTGAAATAAAAATAAACCGGGCAAAAAGGTTTGCAAATAAACGCAAAATGAAAATGCCCGAAAAATTGAAATAAATACATTTCTACCGCTAGAATGTTGTAGACATGCGTAAAAAGAAGAAATAAAAATAAAAGGGGCAAAACGTTTTGGAAAATAAAGGGAAAATACAAGTGTTTAAAAAATTAAAATGACAAATTATTCATTCTTATAATGCTATAAAAATGCCTAAAAAGTGGAAGAAAAATTAAAAGCACGAAAGGTTTTACAAAAATAACAAAAAAACGGCTAAGTAAGAAAAATCCAAACCACTTTTTAACCATTTTTATATTTTCATAAGGATGAACAAGAACGGAAAAGCTAAACTATTAGCACTATTAAAGCTATGAAAACACAAAAAATTTACACTCATACACACACACACACACTTTTTAAAGAAAAGAAAACAAAGTAGAAACAAAGAGAAAAACAAGTAAAAAAATAAGATTGCTTAAGAGATGAAACATAGATGAAGTCCATAATCATTTAAGGGAGAAAATCTACAAATTTATTACCAAAAAAAGGGATTACAAAGCTAAGAGAGAGGGGGAAAATTTCCCTTCCATAGAATTGAGATGCATCTAGGCAGCATAACTCCTAAGCAAAATGGTCCAAAAGGAGAACATAAACTCTTACAGCAAGCTGGTATTTATAGAGAAAAAAATCAAAGTACATGCCCCCTGCCACAGGCGTGTAGGGAGGGCGTGTCAGCACTGTACAAAATGTGGCATCGATTTGACGGGAAAGTGGACTTCGGGCTGGACATATGTCAGTCTCGCCTTGGTCACGCCCCAGGTCACGGGCGTGACACTAGGCGTGTCGAGGAGGTGGATCTGGGCACGGTGCGTCAAAATTCATCGTGCGGGTCTTGTCGGCCAGGTGGAGAAGTCACGCCCCAGGTCACGGTATGACTCTGGGCATGTCGCTGGGCGTGTCGGGTTGAGTCGACACTCGACAAACGTCGAGCGGAAATTATCGAGTTGAAAAATCGTCGAGCTGCTGGAGAATCGTCGAGCGCGAGTTTGTCCAGCGGAAATCGTCGAGCAGAATTTTGTCAAGCTGGAAGATGAGTCACGCCCTAGGTCACGAGCGTGACTCTGGGCGTGTATGGGGGGTGTCAACGATCGTCGAACGGAAAGTCGAACTGAAATCGTCAATCGGAATTGGTCGAGCTGAAATCGTCGATCGGAAATCGTCGACTGAAAATTTCTCTTTAAAATTCGCTGATTCCATGGGTTTGACGAATCACGGCCTGGTCACGGGCATGACCAATAAGTCACGGGCATGACTTGGCAATTTTTATTTTTTCCTGAAAAATAAACTAAAACAAGTTAGTAAAATATTTACAAAAATAGGAGCTTTTTATTGAATAAAAATAAGTAAAAATGACAAAAATAAATGAAAACGACTTAAGTAATGTACATAAAAATATGTATATTTACAATTCATCACCTTGACACTATCTGTCTTCACACGATTAGGTATCCCAAGCCGCGCTATGAACTCTCTAGACAGAAAAGAATGTGAAGCACCCATATCAAACAGTGCTCGCGCCAGCGTGTTCCGAATCATCACAAATCCTGTGACAATCATGTCACACACACAAGCCGCATACAAATATGCAATAAACAAAACATACACGCAATAAAACAACAAAAACCTTAACTCGTACCTGTGACGACGTCACTCTGCTTAATGGCCTCCTGTAGGCCAAGATTGTAGACCCGGGGCTGCACCTGTGAGGCAGAGGACTCCACGACTGCATTTCCTTTCTCCACATATAACGCTCCCACCTACTTTTCACACTTTGGCGGTACCTGACAATCACAAGCTATACGCCCCACCCGTCCATAATTAAAGCACGTACGAGTCTCCGGCCTTGAAGTGGTCCCCGACGTTGCTCCTGATGCAACCAAAGAAGGAGCTTGACCTGCCGACTTGGACCTCTTGCCCCATTTCTTCTTATAATACGCTTTCCCAGGTTGGGGCACCTTAAACTCCAGCTTTGTCAAAGCCAAGGCCTGCTTCCCTTGCACCCTCTTCATATCCTTTTCCAGCGCGCACGCAGTGTCTACCAACGCTTGGAAGCCTTGGTTTACAGAACTAGAGAGCAGGAATCAAAACTCGTCTCGCAGTCCTTCATAGAACCTATTCGTCTTCCTCTGCTCATCCGCAAAGTTCGAACCCGCATACCATCCCAACCTCATGAATTCATGTAGGTACGCTTCAACACTGCCTTCTCCTTGCATCAGCCTTTGGAATTCGTTCTCCATGGCAATACGCTGTGCTGCCGGGAGGTGCTTTGCCATGAAGAGTCGGGAGAATTCCTCAATCGACACTTGTGATAACGGTCGACCCGCTAAGTGGTGTAGTTCCATCTCATCCCACCATAAACGAGCCTCTCCTTCCAGTAAGAAGGTGGCTAAGGTGACTTTCTGATGTTCCTCCATTCTGATCGTCGTCATAATTCGCTTGACGCGCGACAACCAGTCCTCAGCCTGCATAGGGGATCCCAGACCAGTAAACGTAGGTGGGTTAAAACTCATGAAATGCGTTAACTGCTTCTCAGCTGCTCGAGGATCCATGGCTGCTATAGGTTCTAGCCTCGCCGCAACCTGTTCTGGCCTCAATGCCGACTGTGCCTGCCCGATCGGATGTCCTTGAATCATGGAAAACAAAGCCTCGGTAACTAATCGCACAGTTTTTGCAGAAGGCGGAGGTGTAGGCACCTCAGCTGGTGCCGTACTTTCATCAGAATGTTGGCGCTCCGATTGCCCCGCACCACTCCGTGTCACCTATAGGTGAACAAGACACACATATTAGCGACCGTACACAAGCAATCACAACAAGATAGGAATGCGCAGGTTCCTCAAACACATGTATTTGCATTACTAAAGTGGACATTCACGAGTTCATTAGTGTTAACGCAGTTCGCACAGACACGTGCTCGCCACCCCACAAAAGAATTCGACCACGAATTCGAAAGGGAAAGACCGAGACAACTGATACCAAAAATGTAACAACTCCATCCGTTCACAGATATATACTAGAAGGTCCGTTCGGGGCCCCCACAGCATATACCATAAAATGAGCGGGGAAGTCACGTAGTGATACCAGAGTTGCGCATCCTAACTCATTGAATTCTAGTGGAAGCCTATAACACGAAGCTGAACTCACACACAGGAATGTCCACCATACATAAGCTCCACATTTATATACATAGCATAGGAATGTCCAAATACAAAACAGTCGACCTTATGGCCTTACAGGGCTTTCCACAACAGTGGCCTCAAACATTGGCGCGCAGGCCGGCCACGTATAACAAACATAGCATTTTTCATGTAGCCTTCAAGGGCTAGTGACGGCAGAAGCAACAGCAGCAGCATGGCCTTCAACCTTTATATATCCTGATGCGTGGAAATCGGCAAGCGCACCGGTCTCACAAGTAATAAAATTTGGGAATAAATCCCCGAGTGTCGGTCTCTTGAGGATTACAATTAGCATAGAGCAGCTACAGTTCAGAAAATATTGTTATGAGGGTTATACTTAGAAAAGATTAAAAAGGGGGCTTGTGAGATTGTGGTTTCTTGATCTAATAAACTAATTAAGGCTATGCGGGTCGAAGGCACCGCTTCGCAAGGTGAGGTGAGTGTATCGGCCGCGTTGCCGAACTTCGGTTGGGCGGGTGGACGGAAAGCTAATGGATGGAAGTGTTCTTGTGCGGAGTGTAATCGGGTGAAACAAGGGTATGGAGTGGATGTGGAGTGGGTGAGGCGCATTCACAACACACAACTCAAAAACAAATGAAAACTACAAACATCCACTTAGATATAGAGTAGAAAATGTAGTTCATTATAATATCAAATCATTCCATACAACGGAGGAAGGGGAAGAGGAGTAAACCACTAGAGGGTGAAGGTCCATCGCAGGCCGTAGCTGGAATAGCGAGTTGTCAATCCGCTTCCGGGCTCAGTCCGAGGAGACTTTCGGTACCAACGAGCTGTCACCTCGAAGTCCTTTGAGTCCGTTCTCTAGGTCGTCTTCTTCTCCAACTCCGGTGGAAAGCTTGGAGTTGAGGTCATCAATGGTCAGGAGCTTCGTCGGAGGGTTTGGAAAGCTTCGGAATCACCGGCTATGGACTCCCGATGAAGGTGGAGGTGGATGGAGCAGCTGGAGAAGTAGAACGACACTTCCCATGCACTCTCCGATCGCAGAAATGACCAGTGTTGCCCTAAATTGCGGAGCAGGCCCATAAATACAGAGGCAGAATAACCAAAGCGTACGATCAGTGGCACACGACCAGTGGTCGTGCGCACTATCGGTCGATGATCGTGTGCAATTTCCAATTAAACCTGCAACTTGGACAGAAACATCAGCAGATATGTGCACGATCAGTGGCGCACGACCGGTGGTCGTGCGCACTAAATCCACTGATCGTGGGATTGGCTAAGACAGAACAGGGGAAAAGGAGAATGTAATGCGCACGATCAGTGGCTCATGACCAGTGGTCATGCGCAGTGAGTCCAGTGATCGTGCGCAGTGTTCATGTATCGTCGGGGTCTCCCGAGCGGTTCCGAAGCACGAACACAACCCATGCACCAGCAAAAGAGGCAGATATGCCACCAAAAGTGCACACCACATTCTCAATACACGGCGAGAGAATAAGTAAAACAAACAGAAATACAGAAACATCTAAAGCACACAGAAAACGGGCCTAAAGTGCACTTAATCATGAAATAAGCAAGTAAGCAAATATAAGCAGTTATAGATCTCAAGTGCAGTGCTAAGATGATAAAACTGGCCCACATGAGTCCAAAATCAGTGTAATATTTGGACTCATCACACCCCAGACTTACCCATTTGCGCGTCCTGCGCAAATCATTACTCCGTGGACTGTAAAAACAGCTAGCTGGCTTAGAAACTTCTAAATAAAGTAGGACGAGAAATCAAATACATCATGCGCATAGAAAATAGAATAAAAAAAACTTTTTAATTATACTACGGAGCTTAAATTATTCGACAGATGTAAATAAATATTGTGTCTACTTAAAATTAAAATTTTGGAGAATCGTTCGGTCATGTGTACGGAGAAAGTAGACAGGACACTAAGGTGAGCATTGCCCAAGATCGGGGCTCGTGATCACCTCCAAAGAAATCCATCAATATCGGGAACCATAAGCTTGCCCTTTCACACTCTCTCCACGATGCTAAGTAGACTCAAATGTGAATCAGCAGGACTTGTAGGTTTGAATGGGGCTAAGGCTAAGGTGTGGTAGGCAATGATAAACAAGGAGGCTACACGCAACCAAAGCGAGCGAACAAGAGCTAAACCCAAACAGCCACTAAGAAATGCATGTGTGACACACCCCCAGACATGGCTTGAAAACCGAGTATGCACACGGCCTATCTCGACCAAAAACTAACACACAAGATGGGGATTGCAATTCTCCTTGTAATAATTCTAAATTTTCTTTTTTTTTTCTTTTTTATTCATCTTTTTTTCTTTTTTATTTTTCTTCTTTTTCATTCAGCAATCCCCAAATCTAAAAATTAGCAATTCATGAATTAATCTCCACATCACATGAATCCCAAATATCACAAAATATCAAATTTTTGAAATCAATCAAGCTCATGGTTTTGGTTGCGACAAAAGGGTTGGCTTTTAGGCTTTGGTGAATATAGGTGGAGCTGAAACAAAAGGACGGTAGCGGCAAATTTGGCTTGCAAGGGTCAGCTGCTAGTACTAGGTACAAAAAGGCTCAAACTAGCCAAAATGATGGCCTACCTCACGCTCACACTTGACTAACCGGGCACCAATATTTCGAGAGTAGCTTGGGGCAAGTTCTCAGTCCCCGAAAAACACGATCTTTCCCCCGACTTGAGCAATACGAGTCTAGTGACGGCTACACTCATCTCTACACTACCGTTCGATTACTCCAGATTCTACAATTTTAAGTAGCACAAACAAAATTTACTTTTGCAGAATAAATTTAAGTCTATGAGCATGAAGAAAAAGTAATCTTATACTATTTCTATGCAAATCATGAGTACTCGATTAGGAGAACTGCATGAGTTTCGAACTACTATATCCCAAAATCCTAAGTCAGCACCACTTTTTAGAGTTTACACAAAAGTAATACATTTTCCCAGAGCCGCGTGCATGGCTAAGTGCGCACTCATGTGGGTGATTCAGTGTGTGCAATTAGTTATCATGAAATAAATAAATACAGACTAGTATGCAATAAACTGTGTTGTGTAGTGATCACAGGCAACTCCACCCCCATACTAGAATATGACAATATGAAAAAGTAAAACATGTAAATAAAAATAAAGGGCTAGGGGAAGAAGTACCCATGCTCAAAATTGAGCATACCGGTCGTGCGACGAGATATCTAAGTGCGGCCAAGTTGCCGCGCCTAAAAAATTCCTGCACCTGTGATTTAAATATGTACGCAAAACAAAAGATGGACATATATATATATAGAAAAAGAGCTCAAAACACAGCACAAGACCAAATGGTCCAACATGGGTTGTCTCCCGAAAAACCTTTTGTTTATCGTTCTTAATATGGACCAAATACCTGTATTAGCAGTTATAATAAAGAGTTCTTTGCAGTTTGAAAAGGAAGAAATAAAATAGAGCAAACTTGAGTTCCATACGCAGCGAGAAAACGGAAAGAGGAGGGTAAGTGTAACGATGGTATTGCAATCAGCTATAAGCGGATTTGTGGTAAGTCTCTCCGGTGGGGTGCGAGGGGATGGCAGATTGTCTTTTTGCGTTGGCGGAAGAGGGTTTCCCCTTACTCCAATTGCGCTCTTCATTGCGCCGGAAGGCAGCGTAGCGCTCGTCGCGTAAACGCTTTTCCTCTTTCAGTTTCTCCACAGTGGGAGACTTCCAATGGATGTAGTCTGTGGGTTTTCCTGTTTTTGTGGTTGGTGGCGTCCTGTCCGGCACCGTGATGGCGACCGGATCCGCTCAAGATACAGATCGCTTAACAGAGTTATCAGCAGTGTTATACAAATAAGTGTTTAGGGAATTCTCTCGGATAAAACTCGGTTCGTCATGCTCAAAAATAGAGTTGGCGGGAAGTAGAAAGGCAATCGTGGCTTTGGCGCACTCGATCTCTTCTTTGACCAATAGCTCTCTATTCTCATCTATCTCCTGGGAGAGTCCTTTCTTTGTCTTCTCTTCCGGATATGCTTCTTCCAATGTTTGGAGTCCTGAATCTATCTTGGAATCTATGACACTCAGAAAATTGTTATTTTGGATGGGAGAGGGATGTATGGATGTGTTATCGTGGGCGGAATCTTCGGCCGGCCAAGTGACGCGTCCTTTGGAAAAGTCGAGGGATGTGCCGCTGGCCGTCAGGAATGGGACTCCTAATATAGGAATAGAGTTATTTTCCCTTGGTCCCAAAACCTGGAAGTCAGTGGTTATACTTTTTCCGTTGACCTCGATTTTGACTTCCCGAACACCTCCCTCGGTGTCAACCAAATTGCCATTCGCTAAGATAAGCGATTTCAGATTTTCAGTGTCGACTTGTTGGTGCATCTTCGCAACATCTTGCATGGTGAGGATGTTATTGGATGCCCCAGAGTCGCATAATGTTGGGGTTTCGAAGTTGTTTTTTTTTAAATTGATGACGAGTTCGTTGCTTTTTCCCAAATTTTCCTCCCCAAGGCTTTTACCTTGTTCATGGGGGTTCTTTTCGGTGTTACTAGGTAAGGTGCCTTGGGTGCGCTCGGAGACCACTTGGGCCAATTGGCCCAATTGTGCCTCCAGTTTGCACATCGAGGCGGCTTGATTTGTCATGTTAGTTTGGGAAATTTCAACGAATTTCTCAAACATCTCTTCCAAAGAACTTTTTTTCACGACGGGGAGCCCTTGGGAATAATTTGGTTGAGGCAGCCGCGGTTGGCTTCTGGAGGCATATGCATCGTTTTGATGCTGCCCCGATTGCCATCTTTGGCCAGATGCATTTGGATTCCAAGAAACGTTGGGGCGGTTTCTCACCCCAGGGTGTATGTGTTTCCGTAAGGCACTCCCCTGGTTTGATTTGCTACAAAATTAACTGACTCATTCAGAAAAGAAGATTCGTCTGGTACCTCCACTCCTAGGCATTCGAAGCTGTGGTGGTCGGTGATTCCGCAACCTTGGCATGAGATTGCCATCATTGGGGCGGCGGCGGCGGCAGCGTGCTTTGGGATATCCACGGCGAATACTCCGCTTGTGCTTCATGGGATGTTTCTTCCAGCAGTCCAGTAAGCACTGTGGGTGGCAGTGTCTTGTAATATTCTCAGAGCATCATCCGGAGCAAGGTTCATGATTGTTCCTCCGGAGGCGGCATCGATCAAGGCTCGGTGGTGGGGTTCAATAGCGAAGTAGAAACTTTCGACGAGGTTCCACGTTTGGAATCCATGGTTAGGGCACTTCCTCAGCAGCTCGTTGAAACGCTCCCAAACTTCAGCTAAACTTTCTTGATTGGCTTGCCGGAAGTTGGCTATTGCTCGCCTCATGCTCACGATACGATCTACCGGGTGGAACTTAGCTAGGAATTTTGTGGTCAAAGCCTCCCAGGTGGTGGCTATTTCAGGTGGGAGGGAGTGAAGCCATGTCTTGGCTTTGTCCCTTAGTGAAAAAGGGAAGTGGCGGAGCTTGACTGTTTCGTCCGGGATTCCAACGTAGCGGAACGTGGCGCAAATTTCGGAGAATTCCGCCAGGTGAAGATGGGTGTCTTTAGTGGCCATTCCTGAGAACTGAGCGTTGTTCTGAATGATATTCAGGATAGCTGGTTTAATCTCGAACTATTGGATGGTGATAGCAGGTCTGAAACTGGGGTATATGCTCCCGACGGTAGGTGTAGTGTAATCGCTCATGGTGAGGACCTGGGGAGGGTTCACTTCATTTTTATCGCCATTTAGGTCGCCAGGAGGTATCCCTCTAACTCGGTGGCCGGCATCGATATTCAGCTGGTCTCCCATTGGGGCTAAAGTGATGGCTGCGGCGCGTCATCACGCTAGGATAGTATGTTCGATCTCTGGGTCGTAGGCTACAAGATCTCTTATGGCTCGACGTTGCATTCACTGTGGCAAACTACACAAGGAAACAACAGTCAAAAACACTAACTCTTATAACAATAATTTCAGTCATCCTAAGTCGCTCTATAGTTGCATTCGCCGGCAACGGCGCCAAAAACTTGATGCGTGGAAATCGGCAAGTGCACCGGTCGTACAAGTAATAAAATTTGGGAATAAATCCCCGAGTGTCGGTCTCTTGAGTAATGCAATTAGCATAGAGCGGCGACAGTTCAGAAAATATCATTATGAGGGTTATACTTAGAAAAGTTTAAAAAGGGGGCTTGTGAGATTGTGGTTTCTTGATCTAATAAACTAATTAAGGCTATGCGGGTAGAAGGCACCTCTTCACAAGGTGAGGTTAGTGTATCGGCCGCGATGCCGAACTTCGGTTGGGCGAGTGGACGGATGCTAATGGATGGAAGTGTTCTTGTGTGGAGTGCAATCGTGTGAAACAAGGGTATGGAGTGGATGTGGAGTGGGCGAGGCGCATTCACAACACACAACTCAAAAGCAAATGAAAACTACAAACATCCATTTAGATATAGAGTAGAAAATGTAGTTCTTTACAATATCAAATCATTCCATAAAACGGAGTAAGGGGAAGAGGAGTAAACCACTAGAGGGTGAAGGTCCACCGCAGGTCGTGGCCGGAATAGCGAGTTGTCAATCCACTTCCGGGCTCAGTCCGAGGAGGCTTCCGGTACCAACGAGTTCTCACCTCGAAGGCCTTTGAGTCCGTTCTCTATGTCGTCTTCTTATCCAACTCCGATGGAAAGCTTGGAGTTGAGGTCATTAATGGTCGGGAGCTTCGCCGGAGGGTTTGGAAAGCTTTGGAATCATCGGCTACGGACTCCCGATGAAGGTGGAGGTGGATGGAGTAGCTGGAGAAGTAGAATGGCACTTCCCGTGCACTCTCTGATCACAGAAATGACCAGTGTTGCCCTAAATCACGGAGCAGGCCCTTATATACGGAGGCAGAATAAGCAGAGCGCACGACTAGTGGTTGTGCGCACTGTCGGTCGTTGATCGTGCGCAATTTCCAATTAAACCTGCAACTTGGACAGAAACATCAGCAGATATGCGCACGATCAGTGGCACACGACCGGTGGTCGTGCGCACTGAATCCACTAATCATGCGATTGGCTATGACAGAACTGGGGAAAAGGAGAATCTAATGCGCATGATCAGTGGCACACGACTAGTGGTTGTGCGCAGTGAGTCCAGTGATTGTGCGCAGTGTTCCTGTATCGTCGGGGTCTCCTGAGCAGTTCTGGAGCACGCACACGACCCATGCACCAGCAGAAGAGGAAGATATGCCACCAAAAGTGCAAACCACATTCTCAAGACACGGCGAGAGAACAAGTAAAACAAACGGAAATACAGAAACATCTAAAGCACACAGAAAACAGGCCTAAAGTGCACTTAATCATGAAATAGGCAAGTAAACAAATATAAGCAGTTATAGCTCTCAAGTGCAGTGCTAAGACGATAAAACTGGCTCAGATGAGTCCAAAACTCAGTGTAATATTTGGACTCATCATGTCCTGCTTGGCTCTCCAGCACTTGCACAGGGACAGCCCACCAAATGGTGGCAAACAAGGCAACGGTCAGCATTCAGTTGACCAATTTTATAATGACCCTATCCCTTTCCCGGGGCAGTGGTATTTTTTCCCTGCAGGCATAGCATTTCACAAGCAGATTTGTATATCATACAATGTGCTCTCTCGCACATACATTCCATCACAACCGTCAGCAACGCGGCCCGACAATCTATGCACTCAGGGCACATTCTTGGTGTACCGGGGAACCAGTTGCCCACCACCATCTCAGGGTCACAACCCAATGGTCAAAAATTGAGCCTTTACTCCATGGCGTGCAGCCAGAGATTATAGTCTTAGTGAACTGGGATTGGCCTGTAGCCCCCCATTGTATCACGGTGCGCAGGCCTAAGACTCTCGCTATGCACTCCAACAGACCACACTTTCAGGTCTCACGTCGGACGGACATAACGCAGGTCGGATCATCCACCCCCCCCCCCTACCCACCATGTTGCTCAAATCGCCTTGCCATCACCGAGTACAGTGTACTCACGGCTAAAGAAAAGGCGCGGGTCAGTTTCACCTTACTTGTTTGGCATAAAGCCTGGGTATTTTCCTGCGCACACCAGTACTTACTATCACACCCATTCATATCACAACATCAGAGGGTCTTTCCTGGGCACACCAGTACTTCCTGCTACTCCCCTTCACAGGTACAACCCTGTAAATATTACAAATTTCAAGGGTATTTTCCTGGCTTACCACACCAGCACTTCCTGCTACTTCCCTTCACAGGTACCACCTATGAACATCAAGCATTACAAAGGGTATTTCCCGGACTGCCAATCCAGTACTTCCTGTTACTCTCTTTCACAGGTAAAACCCAATAGCACAAGCATCACAAGGGTATTTTTCTGGCCTACCACTCTAGTACGTCCTGCTACTTCCCTTCACAGGTGCAACCCATCGACTCCTAAACTACACGTTTATCACGGAGTCTTCTCTGGCGCGTAGATGCAACATCACCAATCCAGACCAACCTGTTGATTGTCTCTGAGATATCTGCAAAGAGAAAATACCAAACTAACAATTCATCAAGGCAAGTATACCTATCGAAATGCAGCTAGGGGACACAAGTGTCGTATTGAAATCCGGGAACAGTTGAGTAAGCTTACTCACACGAAATCTATTATTTTATCGACGGTAAAATAAGGTTTGGCTAAATGTACTAAAAGAAGAGAACTACTTGTATGAAAAGATAAAGAGAGCTAAAAGAGCGATTAACTTAAGCTTAGTAACGATGAAGGGAAAATGCACTTGATCAGAAATCACCTCGGCAAGAGTGGTTAGAAAAATACGATAAATAAACCTAAGCTAATTAGGGTAAAGGTCCTTGACCGTGGAGGTTCCATGAATATTGACATGCTTCTCTCGAAGGCTGTGCCTAACTGAGTTTAGGAAGGTCCGACCGACTTTCGCCTAAATCGGAGGCCTAAAACTCGCTTTACGCGGTGAACCCCTCTAATGGATTTTACTCCAATCCGGGAGATTTGAACGTCTGCCTCTCTCGAGGGGTGCGAACAACTCCCTTTACTCTTGAGTGCTCATTTCAAACTTTCGGCCTCTCGGCTAGCCCAGAATGAAAGCAAAGGTGGAGAGTATATATCGATAATATACCTCCAACCCGTGATAAATCAAGAGTAATTCAAAGCTAAACCCTGAAAAGAAAAGGTAAGATTCAAAGCATCATAACCTAATCACTCGAACCTCGGATCAATTAGATCGAGTACATGGAGGATTAGTTAATCATGGTGAGGTGGAAGAGGGAGATGAGTAGAAGAAAAATACTGAAAACAGAGCAGAAACGTAAAAGAAAACAGCAATTTTTATTAATAGAAACAGTGATCTTACAGCTTGAAAACCAGAGATTACAAGAACATGAGAAGGAAACTACACTATCATTAGCATCATACTATAGAAATAAACTAGAAGCTAATACAGGGAAAGCATAAAGCTAGATCTATGAACTAGAAATGAAAATACATGCTTAAAAAGTTCAGAAAAACAAAGGACAGAACCTCCCCTCTCAAAGCGAAAAGTTCCCTAAAACCCCTGGAGTTGGGCTCTATTTATAGAATTTTTCGGGTCGGGTCACGCCCCCCTGTCACGCCCTGGTCGGGCGTGACCCTGGGGCGTGACACATTCGGCAGGAATTGAATTCTGATGGAGTTGTTGTGGTACACGCCCACAGGTCACGCCCTGGTAGGGCGTGACCCTGGGGCGTGTTCTTTGCGGCGTGACTTTGGGAGCTGAAATTGAATGCTGGAGGTGACGGGCGGAATTGCTGAAGTACACGCCCATATGTCACGCCCGGGTCATGCGTGACCCTGGGGCGTGACACTTTCGGTGCGACGGTGGAGCGGGAAAAACGAGCGCGCTGCGGCGATTCCTCGGAACCTGGGGACACGCCTATAGTACACGCCCGTGTCGGGTGTGTCACGGGCGTGACCGAGGGGCGTGTACACTAAGTTTCCACGGAATGTAGTTTCGGACCAATTGCTTCATTCCTCTGGGTTACACGCCCTAGGTACACGCCCTGGTAGGGCGTGACCTTGGGGCGTGTCACAGCAAAATTCGGCTGAAAGCCGTGAAAACCTACAAAAAGCAGAAAAAATGCATTAGCGACAAAAATATATACAAAGGGGAATTAAAACAAGTACTTTACAAGACATGATTGGCTTTAAAACACCGAAAATATCCTAATAAAATTGACTGCAAACGTATTATCAAATTCCCCCAAGCTTAAGTTTTGCTTGTCCCCAAGCAAAGATATAAAGACAAGCTAATCATAAAAAGTGACTAATTCAAAAAGTTTTAATCATACTCACACAAGTACTATGCGAAATTCTAGGTAGGGAGAATGTAAAACGTAAATCTAAAACAATTATTTAGGTATGGTTTAACTTTTATAAACTTTACTTAATAAAAATAAATCATCCAGAATTTTGACGAAATTCTTTAAATAGATTTAAGTAAGGCAATGAAAATGAAAAGAACGTATTGAGTTATTACTGGATCCAAGCAACGCATTATAATTATATCAATTAAATAACAAAAATCTAAGTTTAAATCCAAAACTAAAACTGATTTACTTTTCTTCTTTTCTTAGTTGTTAAATAAAATTAAAAAAAGGGCGTGAATCAAAAGGACTTAATAGGACCGAAACGTTTGGTTTAGGAATATGAATAGTAGTGGAATTCAAATATAAACATGGAGGCTTAAAAATCACACTAAACCAAAACAACGAGTTTCAAAAAAAAATTTATTTTAAACAAAATATGTATAAATAAATTTTTTTTTTCTCTTTATGATTATTTATCTCATTTTTTTCTCATATTTTTTTTTATTATTATTTTCATTCATTTTTGTTTTTTTTTTCTTTTCAATTTATTGCTTTTGAGTACACCTTTTTCAACAATATCTCAGACAAAATTTTCTATCAAACAAAATTAGCGTGATTAGATAGGTAGGAATTTGGGCTTTGGTGAAAATGAAAATGTGTGTGGAGTTTATCAAATGAATTTGGAAAAAGGGCTCAAAAGCGGCTAACTAGTGGTAAAAGAGTTTAGGTTGGCAAGAAAGCTCAAACGTAAATAAAAATGGCCTAAATCATTTTCACGCGTTTTTTTTTAAATTTATTTAAAACATAGAGTCGATAAATTTCAAAAAGCAAGTTCGAGATAATAAAAGAAGATTGATGAAATTATCTTGAAAATAAAAATAATGTCACTTGGATCGTTCATATCTACTACGTTATTCAAAATATGTTCTTACAAAAATCATCTAAAGACGAAAAGGAAAATAGTGGATGATAAATTTTTAGAGAAAGTAAAGAAAATAAAGAACGAAAAACCATAATAGAAATGCACGGTTTAGAGAAATATTTTACCTTAACATGCTACCGTGAATTAGAAACACAGCATGGCCAACATTTTACTTGTGAAATATGATTAAAAAGAATGATTAGAAAAATTATAATTAACTACGTTGTTTATAAAGAAGTGTGAGAAAAACAAAACATAAACATGGGGTACTTATTGAAATACCAAAATGCAGCTATATATATATAATAATTTTTTTGAAATTTTTTGAAATTTTGGATTTTGTTTTTTTTTTTGGGATATTTACAAAACAAAAAGAAAACAAAAAGAAGGAGGAAGTCCTCCCCCAAGCTTAAAATCTACATTGTCCGCAATGGAGAAGGAGGTCGGAGAACGAGAGAAAAGTAAAGTACAGAAATAAAAGATAGAATTGAAAAACAGGTACTTCCCCGGTTTTATTTTGCAGGGCAAGTTGAGTGATGCCGCTCCTCCATGCCTGTGCTGTGGATCTTCATGAAACGTCGTCCGGTGGACTTGGTCATGGAAGCAGAACCGTTGGAGCAGGCGATCGCAGAAGTTTCAGCTTGCCGGAGCCAGTCGGGGCAAAAAGTGTAAAAGAAAGAAAACAGAAAAAGATAACTTGGGTTGCCTCCCAAGAGCGCCCTTTGTTTAAAGCGTCGTTTGAGCTCGACGAATCAAAATAATAATGTCCCAAATATTGTTTTAAAAATAAAGTTCGAATAAATGTCAAAGTTTGTGAGTAAAATAATGTTCAGATTAATCAAATGTCAGGACCGGAAAGATAGAGTTAACAGGGTTAAGACTGACATCATCACAGAAATACAGTTTAAGACGCTGACCATTCACTTTGAAAGTACCCTTATCAGGGTGAGAAATTAAAACAGTACCATAAGAAAAGACTTCTAAAACAGTAAAAGGCCCAGACCAACGTGATTTTAATTTACCCAGGAATAAACGTAAACGAGAATTATAAAGAAGCACTTGGTCGCCCGGCTTAAAGATTTTTGGGTGCCTAAGATGTCGATCGTGTAAACGCTTCGTCCGCTCTTTATAAAGTCTGTTATTTTCATATGCGTAAGAGCGCCACTCGTCGAGTTCGTTAAGTTGAAATTTTCTAAAATCGCCGACGGAGTTGGGATCGAAGTTTAAAAATCGCAAGGCCCAAAAGGCGCGGTGCTCTAACTCTACGGGTAAATGACACGATTTTCCATAAACCAACCGATATGGCGTACATCCGAGGGCGGTTTTGTACGCTGTTCGGTAGGCCCATAGAGCATCGTCTAATTTGGCGGACCAGTCTTTTCTAGATGTGGAAACAGTCTTTTCTAAAATTCTTTTTATTTCTTTATTCACTACTTCGACTTGTCCGTTAGTTTGGGGTGGTAGGCAGTGGAAAGCTTATGAGTAACGCCTTATTTAGTTAGGATTTTTGAAAATTGTGCGTTACAGAAATGGGAACCCCTATCACTAACGATAGCGCGCGGCGTACCGAATCGAGAAAATAATTTTTTGAGGAAATTAACTACGACTCGGGCGTCATTCGTAGGAAGAGCTTGGGCTTCGGCCCAACGTGAAACATAATCAACGGCAACTAAAATATACTTATTCCCGAAGCTAGAAGGAAAAGGGCCGACAAAATCAATCCCCCAGAGGTCGAAAACTTCGCACTCTAGGAAATAATTTTGTGGCATTTCATTTTTATTCGAAATATTCCCCGACCGTTGGCAACTATCACACCTACTCACAAAGGCATGCGCGTCTTTAAACAGGCTGGGCCAGTAAAAACCCGCGCGTAACACTTTGTGAGCGGTGCGAGCAGCTTGATAGTGCCCACCTGTCGGTCCTTCATGCAAATGTTTAATAATATCTAAACCTTCATCAAAGGAAACACACCTCCTGATCACTTGGTCTGCACAGACTTTAAAAAGATGCGGGTCCTCCCAAAAGTAGTTCTTCAACTCAGAAAAGAATTTCTTCTTTTGCTGAGATGAGAACTCTTTTGGGAGCACACGAGCCACTAGATAGTTGGCGATACGGGCAAACCAAGGAGAAGTAGATGTGTTAATTACGAAAAGCTTCTCATCAGGGAAATAGTAATGAAAAGAATTTTCATCTAATTGTTCTATAAACGGGTTGTCTAGGCGCGAAAGGTGGTCGGCGGCCAAGTTCTCGGCACCTCGCTTATCACGGATCTCTAAGTCAAACTCCTGGAGGAGTAAGACACAGCGAATCAGACGAGGCTTGGCATCCGTTTTAGAGAGAAGATATTTGAGGGCCGAGTGGTCCGTAAAAACAATAATTTTCGAAAGAGTAATATAAGGGAGAAATTTGTCAAAAGCAAATACTACAGCTAATAGCTCCTTCTCGGTTGTGGTGTAATTTTCTTGTGCTGATGTGAGTGTTTTACTAGCGTAATAAATGGGGTGGAAGTTTTTGGAAATACGTTGACCTAGTACGGCTCCCACCGCATAACTACTCGCATCACACATTATTTCAAATGGAAGATCCCACACCGGAGCTATCATGATTGGCGCATTAACTAATTTTTCTTTTATTAATTTGAAGGCAGCTAGGCAGATGTCATCAAAGATGAATGGGGCGTCTTTTTCTAAGAGATGGGTAAGGGGCTTGGTGATTTTGGAAAAGTCCTTTATGAAGCGGCGGTAGAAACCCGCATGACCCAGGAAACTTCTTATGGCTTTTATGTTCGTAGGTGGCGGCAGTTTCTCGATAACTTCTATTTTCGCAACGTCTACTTCAATACCCCTTTCAGAAATTTTATGTCCCAAAACTAACCCTTCCCTTACCATAAAATGACATTTTTCCCAATTTAAGGCGAGGTTAGTTTCTTCGCATCGCTCTAAGACTTTTTCAAGGTTCTCTAAGCAACTATCGAAGGAATTCCCGAAGACGGAGAAATCATCCATGAATACTTCCATAATGCTTTCTACGTACTTGTCAAAGATGGCGAGCATACATCGCTGGAATGTAGCCGGCGCATTGCACAATCCAAACGGCATTCTTCGGTAGGCGAAGGTGCCGAAGGGACAAGTAAACGTAGTTTTCTCCTGGTCCTCGGGGGAGATGGGGATTTGAAGATACCCCTAGAGGCCATCGAGAAAACAATAAAAGCTATGTCCGGAAAGTCGTTCTAAAATTTGATCAATGAACGGCAAGGGGAAGTGATCCTTGCGGGTGGCGTCATTCAACTTACGGTAATCTATACACATTCGCCATCCGGTCACCGTCCGAGTCGGGATTAATTCATTATTTTCATTACTTACGACCGTTATCCCTCCCTTCTTTTGTACTACCTGTACTGGGCTAACCCACTTACTGTCAGATATAGGATAGATAATTCCTGCGTCTAACAATTTCATAACCTCGCCCTTAACTACGTCTTTCATGTTTGGGTTTATACGACGCTGAGGTTGTATAGAGTTACGAGAATTATCTTCCATTAAGATTTTATGAGTGCAGAAAGATGGGCTTATGCCCTTGATATCAGATATCTGCCAAGCAATAGCTTGGCGATGCTTTTGTAAAATTGAAAGAAGTTTATTCTTTTGTGCATCCGTGAGGTAGGCCGAAATTATGACAGGCAGCTTAGAGTCCTTTTCTAAGAAAGTGTATTGAAGGTGCTCTGGTAGTTCTTTCAGTTCCAAGGTAGGGGGGTCATCATACGAGGTCTTGGAAATTTGTTCTTTTTCAAAAACTATGTCCTCGTACACTTTTTTATATGTAAAATTAAAAGGGGTGTTGCTAGCGGCCATGGAGGCTTCGTGCAGCGATTCAGTTGGAAAAGTAGAAGAGGAACAGAAATCATTAAATTCTTTTTCAAAATCAGAGGGGCGAGTGGAGGATTCTTCACTTATGTGTAGAGATTCAGTTGGAAGAGTAGGAGAGGAACAAAAATTGGAAAATTCTTTATCAAAATCAGAGGTGGGAGAGAAGAATTCTTCACTTATGGTATCCATGAAAAAACAGGAGTCATCATTAGCTAGTGTGTTCTTCATCGAGGGGGTGATAGAGAAAGTTACCTCATCGTCGCCCACTCAAAGGAAGAGTTTACCATTGCTTACATCAATGATAGCTCAGGAGGTGGCAAGGAAGGGTCGGCCAAGGATCAGGGGAACCTCGACGTCTTCTTCGATGTCTAAAATGACAAAGTCCACCGGGAAGATGAACTTGTCAACTTTGACTAGGACGTCCTCCACTATTCCTAACGGGTATTTGACTGACCTGTCGGCTAGCTGGATACTCATGCGTGTGGGGTTGAGACTACCAATTCCTAACTTTTTAAACAACGAGAGGGGCATAAGATTAATACTCGCACCTAAGTCGGCTAAAGCGTGTTTGACAAAGAGATCACCAAAGACACACGGGATAGAGAAACTACCGGGTCACTGATTTTTTTCGGTAATCCGTTTGTCAAAACCGCCGAGCACGCGACATTTAACGTGACATGAGAAAGGTTCTCTAACTTCTTCTTGTTAGTTAGGAGGTCCTTAAGGTATTTTGCGTACTTCGGTATCTGGGATATGGCTTCGTGGAAAGGCAGATTTACGTGGATTTGCTTAAACATTTCCAAAAAAACGGGTGTATTGATCATCCTGTCGTTGTTTATTAAGTTCGGAAGGGTATGGCGGGGATGGATTATTTTTAAAGGTGGGTGGTGGAGTGAGTTCTTTTTCTACGATAGGGGTGATAATTTCTTCGGCAGAGGGTGGAATTTTTAAAACGGGAATGGAGCTTTGATCTTTAAAAACGGGAGCGGAGCTTGCCTCGGGTTCTTCACTTACCATACCAGGAACTTTCTTCCCACTCCGAAGAGTTATAGCTTTCGCTTGCTCTCTCGGGTTGGGCTCGGTATTGGAAGGAAGAGACCCTACGGGTCGCTCAGAAATCATTTTAGCGAGCTGTCCTACCTGATTTTCTAAGTTTTTAACACTTCCGGTTAAGGTCCTAATCGTAGCGTCATTAGCATTCATGTATTTTGAAAACACTTCCTCCAAATTTGGAGGTTTTGGAAAACTTTGAGGAGGTGGTGGTGGAGCAGAAAAATCACTTTGCGGTGGCGGGCGCACAGCATTCGATGGATTGCTCCACGAAAAATTCGGATGATTTCTTAACACAGGATTATAACTATTCGGAAAATTAAAACCAGGAGGATGATAATTCGCAACAGAAAAATTATTAAAAGCAGTTCTAGGCATATTATTTACATAATCCAAATGTTCGGCGGGAGGAGTTGCAGATTCCCATACCTGAGGGGCGGAGGCAGCAGTCATCTCCGTAATTTTTTTGCTTAATATTTCAACTTGCAGTGCGAGTTGTGAGACGTTGTCCACTTCAAAGAGACCTGCAGGTTTGTTTGGGCGGGACCTAGGCACATTCCACTGGTAAGTGTTCATGGCCATGTCTTCAAACAGCTCAAGAGCTGCTTCCGGGGTCTTATGGTTTAAAGTACCGCCAGAAGCTGGGTCTATCATTTGCTTCGTGCTTTGATTTAGCCCATTATAAAACGTCTGCACCTGCAACCATACAGGCAGAGCGTGATGTGGGCATCGTCTTAATAATTCTTTAAATCTTTCCCAGGTTTCGTAAAGGGTCTCTGAGTCTATTTGTCCAAAGGCAGAAATGTCATTCCTAAGTTTAGCAGTTTTAGCAGGCGGAAAATACTTGGCCAAAAATTTTTCAGTTAATTGCGTCCAAGTAGTTATGCTATTTTTAGGAAGGGTGTTCAGCCACTGCTTATACTTAATTCTAAGAGAGAAAGGAAATAATCTTAGCCTAATAACATCATTTGTGACACCATTTATCTTGAAGGTGTCACAAATCTCAAGAAAGCTGGCTATGTGTGCGTTCGGGTCTTCATCTTGAAGCCCGTCAAATTGCACATACTGCTGCACCATTTGAATTATGCTAGGCTTCAGTTCTAAATTATTATTATTTATTGCAGGGCGAACTATACTAGTTTCTGTACCCTCGAGATTTGGTCGTGCATAATAGGACATAGGCCTTTGCACGACTTCCTCCACGTTGGGTTCTGCCATTCTTAAGGTAGAAAATGACTCAGAATCCTCAACCGGCACTTGGGTAGTAGGGCCTTGAAATCGCGATCTTCTCCGAAGAGTACGCTCAATTTCGTGGTCCAGGTCCAAAGTAACCGACGGACTACCGCGGGTCATACACTAGAAGAAAAGAGGAGAAGCAAGACTAAAAAGTAAAAGAGCTAATGAAGTTGGAAAAATTTTTTGAAATAGATTTTTTTTATGTTTTAACTCCCGAACTTCCCAAGGGCTACCCGGTGAAGGGTTCGCAAGGTACTAGACAAGATAGTGGCATTTAGAGCCACTTTGCCCTTTTCGAGAGAGTTAGGTGGTGTAGAAAATTTTGTGATGTGGGTTTCTATTATGAATGCGGTAATTAAAATCCAGCCACTTATCTCTGTGCGAGTAGGCGGAAATTAAAAGCTATACTCACGCACTCGACAGAAAATTAAAACACACCCACTCTACAGAAAGTAAACAGACTCTACTGAAATAAAGCCTGCCAATGAACTCAAGTGAGTAGGCGGAAAAATAAAATACGCACACTTGCTTGAAATAAAGCCTGCCAATGAACTCAAGTGAGTAGGCGGAAAAATAAAAGATATGCACACTTGCTTGAAATAAAACCAGCCAATTAACTCAAGTGAGTAGGCGGAAAAATTAAAAATACGCACACTTAATAAAATCCAGCCATTTAACTCAAGTGAGTAGGCGGAAAAATTAAGAAGGAGGCTGAGAAAGAGAAGCGATAAAATTAATATAATCGCGTTTTCAATTTATCAACAAGCGTTGCTTCCCCGGCAACGGCGCCAAAAACTTGATTGTCTCTGAGATATCTGCAAAGAGAAAATACCAAACTAACAATTCATCAAGGCAAGTATACCTATCGAAATGCAGCTAGGGAACACAAGTGTCGTATTGAAATCCGGGAACAGTTGAGTAAGCTTACTCACACGAAATCTATTATTTTATCGACGGCAAAATAAGGTTTGGCTAAATGTACTAAAAGAAGATAACTACTTGTATGAAAAGATAAAGAGAGCTAAAAGAGCGATTAACTTAAGCTTAGTAACGATGAAGGGAAAATGCACTCGATCAGAAATCACCTCGGCAAGAGTGGTTAGAAAAATACGATAAATAAACCTAAGCTAATTAGGGTAAAGGTCCTTGACCGTGGAGGTTCCATGAATATTGACACGCTTCTCTCGAAGGCCGTTCCTAACTGAGTTTAGGAAGGTCCGACCGACTTTCGCCTAAATCGGAGGCCTAAAACTCGCTTTACGCGGTGAACCCCTCTAATGGATTTTACTCCAATCCGGGAGATTTGAACGTCTGCCTCTCTCGAGGGGTGCGAACAACTCCCTTTACTCTTGAGTGCTCATTTTAAACTTTCGGCCTCTCGGCTAGCCCAGAATGAAAGCAAAGGTGGAGAGTATATATCGATAATATACCTCCAACCCGTGATAAATCAAGAGTAATTCAAAGCTAAACCCTAAAAAGAAAAGGTAAGATTCAAAGCATCATAACCTAATCACTCGAACCTCGGATCAATTAGATCGAGTACATGGAGGATTAGTTAATCATGGTGAGGTGGAAGAGGGAGATGAGTAGAAGAAAAATACTGAAAACAGAGCAGAAACGTAAAAGAAAACAGCAATTTTTATTAATAGAAACAGTGATCTTACAGCTTGAAAACCAGAGATTACAAGAACATGAGAAGGAAACTACACTATCATTAGCATCATACTACAGAAATAAACTAGGAGCTAATACAGGGAAAGCATAAAGCTAGAGCTATGAACTAGAAATGAAAATACATGCTTAAAAAGTTCAGAAAAACAAAGGACAGAACCTCCCCTCTCAAAGCGAAAAGTTCCCTAAAACCCCTGGAGTTGGGCTCTATTTATAGAATTTTTCGGTTCGGGTCACGCCCCCTGTCACGCCCTGGTCGGGCGTGACCCTGGGGCGTGACACATTCGGGCAGGAATTGAATTCTGACGGAGTTGTTGCGGTACACGCCCACAGGTCACGCCCTGGTAGGGCGTGACCCTGGGGCGTGTTCTTTGCGGCGTGACTTTGGGAGCTGAAATTGAATGCTGGAGGTGACGGGCGGAATTGCTGAAGTACACGCCCATATGTCACGCCCGGGTCAGGCGTGACCCTGGGGCGTGACACTTTCGGTGCGACGGTGGAGCGGGAAAAACGAGCGCACTGCGGCGATTCCTCGGAACCTGGGGACACGCCTATAGTACACGCCCGTGTCGGGTGTGTCACGGGCGTGACCGAGGGCGTGTACCCTAAGTTTCCACGGAATGCAGTTTCGGACCAATTGCTTCATTCCTCTGGGTTACACGCCCTAGGTACACGCCCTGGTAGGGCGTGACCTTGGGGCGTGCCACAGCAAAATTCGGCTGAAAGCCGTGAAAACCTGCAAAAAGCAGAAAAAATGCATTAGCGACAAAAATATATACAAAGGGGAATTAAAACAAGTACTTTACAAGACATGATTGGCTTTAAAACCCCGAAAATATCCTAATAAAATTGACTGCAAACGTATTATCACCTGTCCAGATGGGCTTCACATAGCATGCATATTTCGTACTCCTTTTTCAGATCTATATACCAAATGATTGGGATTCCATGAATCAACCCAAGGGACTCCCATAACAAGCCACCCTCTGGTGCGGAATCAAATGCACATGCCAAAAAGGAAGCCTTCACATGGCTAGGAAGAAAAGTCATTACCCTTGAAGACCGCTTCAGTGCCATGAGCTCCTAGATGGCTGGAAAGAACCGCAATGGCTTTTCCTCCACAACGTTGGCCTCAGATCTCTCGTTGGAACTCCGCAGCACCACCGGTGACCAGCTCTCCGTCCTCCTCCTCCTTCTTCCTCTCTCTCTCTCTAGGTATGTAGAAAGAGATGGCCAACACTCAAATGAGCTTTTCCAACTCATTTCCCGGCTTAAGGACATAGGGAGGAAGCTCAGCCATTGGATCCCAGCTGAGAAAATGAACGGCCACGATTTTGCCAAAAATCATATTTTTTTGCCTGACACGGCCTGTGACACGCCCGTGTCCCAGGCCGTGTACCTCAAGCAGTGCTAAATCAACTTATCCAGTCCAGTACACGCCCATGCGACACGCCCGTGTCACGGGTCGTGTCACCTGACACACCTTCAGACACGCCCGTGTCTATGGCCGTGTACTTCAGGCTGCACAAAATCGACTTCAACCTGAGCGGGACAAGGCTAGGGACATGCATGTATCCTAGGCCATGAACCCCAAGACACAACCGTGTCGCACCTGTGTTCACCAGGCCTCAATACCTTGGGCTCATCCAGAAAAGGACACGGCCTGTGATACGCCCGTGTACCAGGCCGTGTGCCTATACACGGCACCAGACACGCCCCGGCTCAACTTCGTCGAGCTGAGTTCATCAACTAGAGGAGGACACGGCCTCTGACATGCTCGTGTCAGATGGCGTGTTCCCCCCATTTTTCGTCGAACCCATTTTTCATCGATCACTCGCCGGCTGCTCACCCGAGCAGGACATGCCCTGGGACACGCCCGCGTCCCAGGCCGTGTCACATAATTGTTCCCAACTCTGGAGTTTAGGGTGTTATACACTATCATGTCATGATCTTCTGTAGGAGGCATCCTTGCCTTTCCATTGCTTCTTTATTCAAGAATTTCTTGAACTATCGTGGGAGCAGAGAGAACTCTCCTTCAGATAGCTCAGAGCCTGAGGTACTTGGCTTCGAGGTTTATTCTTCACTCACTTCTTGTGCTGGGGCAGGATAGGCATCATTTGACTTCCTTGAGGTGTCTACCTTTAAATCAATAGACTTATCTTTGGATGTGGACCTGCTCTTCTCTTCTTCAGTCTTTCTGGTGAGTTGTTGATGCTCATATGACATAAGCTTCCCGAAGAGATTCTGCGGGTCTGTCTCGGCTAGCTTTCCAAATTCCTGATGGCACAGACCTTGTTATCCCATTCCTTGGTTAGGGATCTCAAGAACATATCATTTAATTCTCCATTTGTGAAGACTCGGCCATAGACCCTTAGGTCATTGACTATCTTGAAGAAATTCTCAAAGGTGTCAGCAATGGTGTTCTTGTGTCCTTGTCGGAAGGCTTCATACTTCTGATTCAGAAGGGATCTTCTATCATCCATCACTTCTTTTGTACCTCCATCAAAGTGACTAGGGACTGACACATCTCCTTTGCAGACTGGCACTGGATCAAGTTTTGCAGCATGGAGTCATCGACTACACTTGCTATTATGTTTTGGCCTTCTTATCTAAAGACACAAGTGCAATCTCGTCTTTGTCTAGATCCATTAACTTCTTTGGAACTTTCTTAGTAGGATCTATTGTGGAGACGGTCATGGGAATATAAGGACCTTCTTCAACTATCATGAGGATCCTTGGATACACAACTTCCATGAAAAAGCTGATTCTTTCTTTCCACATGGGAAAGTTATTCTTGGTGCATAAAGGAAGCTTAGCAAAATCTCTAGCCTTGTCCATGCTTGGTAGATCTCAAAAGACAACTAGGAAGATCTGATCAAGGTGTTAACCTTTTAATGATCAACCTGGCTCTGATACAAATTGAAAGTATTCAGTTGTCTACCTAAATCACCTAGAGGGGGGTGAATAGGTGAGTTGTGCGTATTTTTGCGGAATAAAAATTTAAGATCTATGCACATGATTATCTACCAATCAATCACAGACGACAAAATATTTATAGTGGTTACCCAACCTTGGGTACATCCACTTTCCCTCACTGATCTAGCAATACACTAGACTCGGCTACTCCACTATCTCGGATAGAAAATCAATCCTACGCCTCGAAACAAAGTTCCTACAATCTCAATCCACAAAACGGATCTACACTCGGAAGATAAAACTTCCTACAACTCGGAGACAAAATCTCCTACATTCGGAGAGAATTCTCCTACAAGAATGAAATAGAAAGTATGTGAAAATACAAACAGTATAACTTTCTCAGATCTAAAAACAGTCGGCCTGAATCTTCTTCTTGGATCGTTGCGGCTTTATTAGAGAAGTTGAAGAATTATCTCGGCAAAGGCAGATCTGAACTTTCTTGGCTTCACACGATCGGATAGATGATGAAGAATGGAGCAACAATCTCGATCTGTGAATCTTCTTGATATGCATCCTCTAGAATCAAAAACCCTAGCCGGGTATGCGCAATGAAGGTTAGCGGCTGTGGCTTTCATTTTTTTGAGAGAGAGAGAATGAGATTCATATTTACTTAGAATAATCTTGACATCAATTATTATTCGGGTTTGTCGGTTTGACAAGACTTTATATAGGATCTTCCCTAACGGTCATAATTAGTCTTAATGACGTACACGTGGACCAATCACGTCACGGCTGTTTGAAATTTCTGTCAAAAACTGGACTTAACGATTTTTCTGAAAAGGATGACTGACATACTCGAGAGAAGGTTAACCTACTCGAGTACTTAATAATACTACTCAAGTGAATAGAAGAAAACTACTCGAGTGAATGACTCGAGAGAAAGTCTAGAAATGATGAGCAGCTACTCGAGTAAAAAGAGACTTACTCGAGAGCTAATATAGCTACTCGAGATGTGGAGATTAACTACTCGAGTACAAGAAGTATTACTCGATAGGTAGAGGAACTACGCGAGTCAAGGACTTAGAAAAATTTCTGAAAGAAAAATCTGGGTTACTCGAGTAGTGAAACGGAACTACTCGAGAGGATAAAAACTACTCGAGTATATAGAAATAGCTACTCGAGTAATGGACTTAGAAAACATCTGAGGGAAGTAAATCTTGTTACTCGAGTATTTACTCAGGACTACTCGAGTAGTAGATGGACTACTCGAGTACATGAATTTGACTACTCGAGTGAGGAAAACTTGCATGAAATCTAGTCTTCTGTAACTCGAGACAAAAGACTAAACTACTTGAGTAGTTATATAACTACTCAAGTATTTTATTTAGAAAATTTTCTAGAGAAGAAATTTTGTTAACTCGATAATGAGAAGGAATCTACTCGAGTAGTTGTCTTAGTTACTCGAGCGCTATAATGTGGCTACTCGAGAGCTAATTCCTTTACCCGAGTACTTATAATCTTACTCGAGTATTGACTAAGTATTTCACTCGAGTATGTAGGTATCTACTCGAGTAAAGTACTTAGCAAAATTCTTTAAACAGAATTCTCATCTTCTTTGGTGAATACAGCAACAAAACTTCCTCCAATTAGTCCTAGTGCTTGGATATGAAGTGTATCCCAATAGAGAGGCTACACATGAGTCAACACCTTGGATCACACAATGAGGGATTACATTGTATGGTCCTGTGTTTGGTGACCCATTGTAGACTGACATTTGTCTAAACTTGCATTGGCATTAGAAACTGCAAACACATAATAAAAAAATCAACTCAACTTCACTTAAGGTTCCATCAAATCTAGGTTAATGTGCATACAATACCCACAGTGGTCCATAGCCTCAAATTCGAATACCTATAATCACTACAGAGTTCATAGAATGACGTGAATACTAAATAACCCAACAAGTGGTCTTGACTAGGAAATGAGAAAGTAATTCCCTATTTATGGGCCAGGAAAGTCTAGAAGGAGACTCTATGGGAATAAGATGTAATCCTCATCCCTCTTCAATTG